>CM023537.1:53540941-55004570 GCA_013350335.1 Chimonanthus salicifolius
TTAAATTGCAAGAAATATAATTTGCATCACACAAAATAAATTTAATGACAACACAGTCAATAGCTGAGATTCAGAGTGCCATGAAATGTCATTTATCAAACAGTCTTCATCATTTTTAAATTTTATGGTTATGGGCTGATGAAGTAATGACAAAAATATGATCAATCTAAGACGCAATTGAGAAAATTTTCTATAAATAGCCTATATCTTTATGGGCATAAAGAATCTCTATGAAGAAATCTTAACTAGCAAACACCACAGAAAGGTACATGAAAACACATACCAGGCTCTCACATTCAATTTTCAGACCCGTTGCCATCCATGTAGGATCTAGTAACATATGTAGGATGAGATTGAGCTCAGCATTTCCAAACATCTGCAATATCTCATCTACGATATTCTTTATTCTACAAAATTCGATATGATTTGCCTCCTTAGACTCCAAAAGTTTCACAAGCTGCAAAGAATAAAGCTAGTTCAGGTAAAACCAAAAGATGAAACAACGAAAAGTAGATGATCTATCACCAACATTCTTAAACGTGATATGTAATTTCAAAGTTTACTCAAAAAGAGAGAACTAAAGCAGCAAGCAAACATGCTAAACACAACTTATAATAGAACAAAAAGAGTGGCACAACTCATAATTGAAAATGACAAGACAAATGGCAGAAGAAGGAGAAAAGGAAAAAGGCGAATCAGCACTTCAATCTTCGTAGAACAAGAGAAGGATAACATAATGAGCTTTTGATATTAACAACTAAACAAAATTTATACCATTGTCATCATAACCATTTATCATCAATCTGGAGTTGGTACCCATAAATGGATTTGTCAAACTTCTATGGGGCAACACCCAATCTGACACCAATAGAACTGGAAACCACAACCTTGTCCTTACAACAATGAGCACTCACCAACTATGCTACAGACTCTCCGTCATCGTCATTTTTTGACATGTTTCTGATATTAATTCTGAGATAGTCCAGCAGTCACACATACTCAAAACTGGCAAACACATGTACAACAGTTATAAACGAAGAGTATTCTTTTATCATACAGCCTGCAACAAAGAGTTACAAAGGGTGCACTTGAAGATTTCTACCCTATCTATAATGAGAATTTTATCCAGAGAAGGGAAAAGGGCGTTCAATCACATCAATGCATTGCCTTTCAAAGGATGTCGTATTAATCAGAGGATGGAAGTTCAGGTTTTGGATGAGTACCAGATAGGAAACATGATCTTTTTCAGGAATTAGTAATGAAGGCATCCTAAGGAGAGGAGGCTCTTCAGCCAAAAAAGTGATCATAAAATATATTGAGTGGGGAGGGATGGGTAGGAGGGTAATACTAATAAGTGCGGAGGCGGAGTCAGGAATTAATGGACAATACTCAATAGTAAGGCAGACAACATATCAGATGGGATCTTCTATGCTGCCAACATAAATAAGAGATTATGGGTAAGCTAATGAACCAAAAAAAGGGGGCTCTAAAAGCTGTGTTAGATGTCCTGACTAAGGTAATGATTTCACTCTATTAATTCATGTCTTATGGTAATGGCCTAAAATCACCACATTAGATCAAATGATTGGCAAATACCTAATGGACATAATTTCCACTAAACTAGTTTACAATAGTTCCATTTATGCTTGTTGGAAAGTGACAAATAGTGGGCTGTTTAACTCCTTTATTGGTCCCATGGTGGCTAGGACATACAAGTATTGCTGGTGTTCCTTAGGGAAAGGGGAGCATGTGAGGCAGGAGTACATGTTTCACTTTTAGTAAGATCTCTAGTGACGTGTCATAGAAACATTTTAAAAATAAGAAACGATCTCTCTAATACTATCAAATCACCAAATGGCAGCTTATAGATTACCTGAATACCAAGATTCTACCCCCATCAAATGTTTTTATCCAATTGAAATAAGATTTATAGATAAGCTGCCTAAGTTGAACATTTCTCCAGTGTTTTAATGTTTCAAACCTCTTATTTTACAAGAGATCTACAGACATCTCAATTTCTGCCCAGGAAGATGCAGAGCTAAATTACACACTACTGATAGCCAAGGCATTATTTTTTTTGAATGGTTCATATAATATATTAATAAAAACTGCATCAGAGATGCAATTATAGGAACAACCAATTACATTACAGGAAGGCCACAACTAACACCAAACACAATCACGTCAGGAAAAAAAAACCAGGCACGCTCGAAACAGGGAAAAAACAAATAAAAACTGGCACTGTTTCCAAGCCACGCCACACGCCCCAAAGCATGACCCCCAAGAATGCTGGTGACCGTAGCAGGAAAGGTCGGTCGAGGAAGAGATGGGGAGTGGCCAAAAGGTCACGACAACGGTCAAATCCACTAGGAGAGCGCAGAAACTGGTTACTCTAACAGGCGATGGGGATTTGAGGAAAATCAGATGAGGATCTGACCCAGGCCGGATGACGAAAGAAAAGGGGAGCATCAGGAGCTGGAGAGGCCGCAAGGACGATCGACACAGGAGCCACGGGCGATATCTTTAGGGTGGTGCCTCAACCGGAGAAGAGATGACAAGGAAAGATCGGAGGCGCTCAAAGGAGATGGAACAGAGACTAAGAACTGGAAACAACACCAGAGAGGGACATAGGTGAGCACGGGACAACAACGTCGATCAGGCATGGCAGAGGCACAACGAAGGTGCACGACAAAGATTTGAAATCAGATCTAGTGACTCTCCATAGGGGAGCGACTGGAGGGCCAACGGAGATGGGGCCGGCAGCGAAGGAGGAGTGAACGTCGCTAGAGAGATGGAAGCAAAAATGTCAGGGCTGCAGATCGGCAAGAGCCGGAACGAGAAGATCTGCAAAGCAGCAGATCAGAGCTTTATTAGAGGGCTTTGACCCCCAACATGGAATCTATGCTCATGCTCATGCGAAGGGGTCCGCACATAAATGGGCCCTTTAGTGGCTCATATTTGGGCCTGATCTAATAAATTCTGGTTTCAATCCAAATCACTCCTTTTACAGGTCAAGCCTAGTTGGCCTTCAATGAGCCATTTTTTAGGTGGTCTCAGCCCATTTATGTGGGACCATCTCCCATCTATTGAAGTGGCTGCAGTTCTCGACTAAAATCAAGGGCATTTGGAGAAAGTCCTTATTCTTATTTCTTTTTGTTCGTTTTGTTTTGGAGTGGCTTTTTTACGGGTAATTATGTACTATTCATGTTTCAGTCAGAATTAAGGGCTAAGATGAAACATCTCAAGCCGAGATAGAGAGTAGGGATTTGTTTTAGGGTTGTAAACCTTAATCCTAATAAAAGAACAAGAGGAGCTTCCAACCAGAACTCTTCCGGTTGAGTTTTGGAGACAGAAACTTTGGGTTTTTGAGGATTTAGGATGGCAACAATGGTGAGAACCCTACAGAACAGTTTCAAGCCATGCTTCGGAAGTGTTTTAGCTGGTAAGATTTGATTTGTTTTACATTGCTGTAAAATTTTGATATAAGAGTTGTTTGGGGACTGTTTTAGTTGAAAAAAAATATGTCCTTGAACAGTGCAGAGCCAAACAACTCAAATGGCATTCCTTCCTAAGAGGCGCTTCACGTTTCTAGCCCATTTAATGGAATTTGACGAATCTCCCTCAATAACTAGTTTACCACCCCCATCGCCCACCCAAATACTCAAAGTTCACCTAATATTAAATAGTTCAGCCTCATTCGAGTCCCTTATCCCCACTGACTGAGAAAACCAAAGAAGAATGACCTAGATGATTCCTAAAGACACCCTCAATCCATGTCGGGCCCGGTTTACCCTAGATGCCCTATCCACATTAAATTTTGTTTCACCACAACTAAGAGGGGACCACTCTATCAATTTCTTGCGCCTCCGATGCACTCCATTCATACATCCTTCCTACGAGGCTAAGAGATTACAAGTCTTAAGATCCTTGAATTCCTTATTAAAAACGAGCCAAGCACATAGTCTCCATAGCATTTTGAAACAGTTCACTCACCTATATGTGCTTTCATTCAAAAACTCTTAAATTCCTTTCTTTCCAAATAGTCCATGAGACAACGGCCAGAATCGTATGCCATGTGAACCTCCTCCTGCTACTAAGATTAGGGAGACACCACGACCCAAGCAGACCATCCCAAGTATCTAGGAGAACCCAAGATGCGCCCATAAGACTGAGGATGTTACCCCATAAGACCCAAACACTGTGTCTAAGTGACAAAGACATGATCAATAGTTTCGTCTGCAAGTCCACAGAGCAGGCAGCTAAGGTCCACCCCAACACCCAAGATACCCCTTCTCCTAAGGTCCATCTTAGTAAGAATTTTCTTCTTCAGACTACACCAGAGAAAAATCTGGACCTTTCTCCTCTTAAAACCTAATTCAAATATCAATATGTTTATCACTCAATTTTTAGAGTAAAACTAGTACATTATTTTCTATTAATGTTCTTTTTGCACCTTTTTTAGAGGTAGCAGGAAAATTTATTAATAAAATAAAGGTACAAAGAAAGAGGGACAATATAAGATAGTTAAGACAGAATAAGAGAGTTAAAAGGCCCACAGCTGGTGAAACAAAAATACATCTATAAAAACCACAGCCCTCAATAAAACAAATATCAAAGCCCAGTCAAGTCCGACATCTCTATTATAAAAAAGAGCCATCAAACCTATGCCACTCTCAACCCCCATTTTCACAAGGAAATCTGCGATCCCACTAACTAACCTCCTAACGTGTCTAAAGGTAACTTTTAACTGCATACTCAGCTCCTTCATCTCCCTTGTAGTCAAGAGTATTCTCCAAGTAGGTTATTTCTTTCCTCTTGCCCACCCAATCAGATTCACCGAGTCCCCTTAGATAACTAGTTCACCAGATCCATGATTAGACCAAAAAAGGAGAGCTCTCCTAATGCATAACAACTCGCCCTTCTTTGAATCTCTCACCCACAAAGACACTAAGAAAAAACCTAACAGAACTTTGCACCACTCCTCCTATCCCTCCCAGCCCTGGTTTGCCCCTATCAGCCCCATCAAAGTTAAAGCATTCCGCTGAGTGAGGTGGGGGTGTGGTCCTCTTTGTAATCCTAGTTTTCGGATTTTCTCAAACATCCATCCCAAGAAAAGTAGAATTCAGCAAGAGAGATGTCTTTGAACTCTTTCCCTATCCAAGTCGAGCACAAATGCCACCATGTTCCCTCAAAAAGCTCATCCACTCCCTTGGACACATTCTCAAAGATCCTCGAATTTCTTTCTTTCCATAAGGACCAACAAATAGTAGATGGAATGGAATCCCATAGTCTTCGTTTCATTCCCCCCAACGGCCAATTCCACCATGCCTCCAAAATTCCCTTTAAGGAATCACCAAGAATCCACAAACACCCCATCAACCTAATAAACCTATTCCAAATCTCCTTAACCACTACACAATCACAAAAGATATGATCCGAGTCTTCCTCGTGAGCACCGTAAAAAATGCAAGAAAGATCTCCTCATTCACCCAACAATCTCCTCCCGAGTTCCTTCCTAGTCAGAACTCTATCTTTGAAGGCATACCACAAGAACACTTGTACTCTCAGTAGAGCCAACCCTTTCAAGGCAAGAGAACCTAAGGAAAAATTGTTGTCACCAGAAGAGAGGGCTGATCTAACCGAAAAAAAAACCCAGAGGGGTCACCTGTCCAAATGCATTCATCCTCTTCAACACTAAAAACAGGTAAATCATTGAGAACCAAAAGAAGTTCTATAACGACCCGTCCCGCTAGCACAATATTGTTCGCTTTGGGCCTACACACGGACCCGCACGGCTTTACTTTGGCAAGGCAACCCACTGTTGCTCCCAAAAGGCATTGTGCTAGAAGGAGAAAGGTTACTACTTATATACCAAGGAATTTCCAATGCCACCAGCAATGTGGGACTTTTTGGGGCAGGGTATTACAATCTATCCCCCTTAAAACCAGAGCCGTCCCCAGCTCTGCACACACAATAACCAAGCCCACACCCTCAGGCAGAGAGTTGAACATGCTCTAATACCATTTATAACGATTCGTCCCGCTAGCACAATATTGTCCGCTTTGGGCCTACACACGGACCGACACGGCTTTGCTTTGGCGAGCCAACCCACTGTTGCTTCCAAAAGGTCTTGTGCTAGAAGGAGGAAGGCTACTACTTATATACCAGGGAATTTCCAACGCCACTAACAATGTGGGACTTTTTGGAGCAGGGTATTACAATCTACCCCCCTTAAAGCTAGAGCCGTTCCTGGCTCTGCACACACAACAACCAAGCCCACACCCTCAGGCAGAGAGTTGAATCATGCTTTGATACCATTTGTAACGACCCGTCCTACTAGCACAATATGGCCCGCTTTGGGCCTACACACCAACCTGCACGGCTTTGCTTTGACGAGCCAACCCACTATTGTTTCCAAAAGGTCTTGTGCTAGAAGGAGGAAGGCTACTACTTATATACCAGGGAATTTCCAACGCCACTAGCAATGTGGGACTTTTTGGGGCAGGGTATTACAATCTACCCCCCTTAAAGCTAGAGCCGTCCCTGGCTCTGCACACACAACAACCAAGCCCACACCCTCAGGCAGAGAGTTGAACCATGCTTTGATACCATTTGTAACGACCGTCCTACTAGCACAATATGGTCTGCTTTGGGCCTACACACCAACCTGCATGGCTTTGCTTTGACGAGCCAACCCACTGTTGCTCCCAAAAGGCCTTGTGCTAGAAGGAGGAAGGCTACTACTTATATACCAGGAAATTTCCAACGCCACTAACAATGTGGGAATTTTTGGGGCAAGGTATTACAAGTTCCCCCAAGCTCTCTTGCTCTAAAACTCTAAGTTCCCTCTTGAAGGGGATAGACCAATGTACTTCCCTCACCTCAAACCAATAGTTGTCATTGACATTGGCTTTCCTATTGCAAGTAGTTCGGTATAGCCTCAGGTAAACATCTTCAAGAGGTCTATCACCGACCCACAAGTTCGCTTTCTTTTCTTCTTCTTTTTTGAAAGTTAACTTTATTACAAAATAAAATAGATAAGATTACAAACAAGCTAGCGAGAAGTAGCCCCGCAAACGTAACGTGGTAATTATCACCACAGAAACACTCAGTTTTGAACCCCTATAAATCTAAGACATAATCATCATCAGTCGTCATCCAGCACATCCAAGGTTTCTGCCACCACCAAAGTACGATTGTAATTAATCGAAGAATGCAAATTTCAAAGCTCTCTCCCATTTTTTTATTTTTCCGCAACTGCAGTTCCTCCTTATCTCGCCGTTCCGCCTCCCAAAAATCCGTCAGAATTTCTCCCAAATTATCTAATTGTCGTGGCAAGGAAATACCAAGAATAGCCCCCACTAGAAACATCTTCTCATCGTCGAAGGTTTCTTTATGAACAGCCAGCGAAACACAAGTCCGCTTTGTAGAATATAATAGTGTAGAAAAGAAAATAATAGATAAAAGAGAATAAAATATTGGAGAAGAGAAACTTATCTCTTTTGAATGTATTGTATATATTGAAGAGAAGAAGCACATGTATATATAGATTACAAGGAGCCAATTAAGGCGACAGAAAAGGAAAGAATAAATTACAAATCAATTACAACTAATAACAGCTTTTGGTCAACTCTTGAATTAAGAGATGTGAAAAATATGACAACACTCCCCCTCAAGCTGGTGCGAAGATATCAATTAAGTCCAGCTTGCTGAAAACATCATCTAATTGAGAGCAAGAAATAGCTTTCGTCAACATGTTAGCTAATTGATCTTTGGACTTCAAATATGGAGTGACAATGGTACCAGAGGATACACAATGGCAAAGAAAATGACAATCAATTTCTATATGCTTTGTACAAACGGGATTAGAAGCAATATTGATTGCATCTTGATTGTCACAAAACATGATAAGTGCCTTTGATGAAGGAAAGCCCAATTCAACAAGAAACTGTTTGAACCATAGTAGTTCACATGATGTGTTGGCCATAGCCCTGTATTCTGCTTCTGCACAGGAACAGGCAACAGCAGTTTGTTTCTTGCTTCGCTAAGATACCAAATGAGATCCTGAGAGAATACGATAGCCTGAGGTAGATCGTCGATCACCTGGAGACCCAGCCCAATCAGTGTCCGAATAGCCACAAATCGGCATGTTCGACTGTCGTGAATAGAATAATCCATGGCCAGGATGAGCCTTAAGATACAGAAGGATTCGAAAGACAGCATGAAATGAGCATCAAGTGGGGCATGCATAAACTGACTGACGACGCCAACAACATAGGATAAATCTGGTCGTGTGATAGTGAGATAAATAAGTTTCCTAACCAGTCGCTGATAAAAGGCAGGATCATCAAGCAAAATCCCATCCGAAGCAGATAACTTGGTGTTGTAAATAAGCCTTAAATGCAGTCACAATTGTATCATCATTACCAGTGAGAACAATGTCATCAACATAAACCACAAGGATCATCATGGTAGAGTGAGCACGATAGACAAAGACCGAATGATCTGTTTGACACTGAGAGAAACTGTACTGCAATAGAGCATTACTAAATTTATCAAACCAAGCTCGTGGAGATTGCTTCAGGCCATATATAGCTTTCTTAAGGTGGCATACCTTCTCTTGCTCCCCCTGTCTAATAAAGCCTGGAGGTGGTAGCATGTAAACTTCTTCTTTTAGGTCACCATGTAGAAAGGCATTCTTGACATCTAATTGATGGAGAGCCCAGTTACAAGTGGTAGCAATAGAAATCAATACTCAAACAGAGGTAATCTTGGCCACAAGAGAAAAGGTTTCTTGATAATCAACCCCATATGTCTGCGTAAAGCCTTTGGCAACCAAACGAGCTTTATATCTTGCAAGGGTCCCGTCTTGATGGAGCTTCAAGGCGAATACCCATTTGCATCCAACTGGAGTCTTTCTAGGAGGGAGTGGAACCATCTCCCAGGTATGATTTTTCTCAATGGCTACTAATTCCTCGTCCATTGTGGCTTTCCAAGAGGGATCACGAAGGGCAGTGTCAATCCGCTTCGGAATCTTAAAATTATCCAAGGCTGTAAGAAACATTTGATAGAAAGAAGAAACAGCATGATAGGACACAAAACGATCAATTGGATGATCGATACAAGCACGCTTACTTTTCCGAAGCGCAATGGGAGGATCAGGCTCAGTGGGTGGTTGATCTGGGCCACTGGTAGATGCTGGAGTGGGCTTAGTTGCAGTCGAAGGCGTGGGCTGCCTGCAGTGATACACCGGGGCTTGGAAGGGCTAGAAGGACCAATATCTGTAAGGAGAAGAGGAAGGACAGAAGGAGGAGGAGGAGAGGAATCTGGACAAAAGTAAGGGACTCTCTCAAAGAATGTGACATCCATGGATATATATGTCCTCCCCGTGAGGAAATCAAGGCGCTTGTACCCTTTATGAGAGGAAGAGTATCCTAAAAAGACACATGTCACAGCCCAATGAGATAGTTTAGCACCAGAAAATTGATGAACAAAACAAACAGAGCCAAAAACACATGCAATAGAAGAATAGGGACATGTTTTGTGTAAGGAAACAATGCCAACAGGGGATTTGTACTTTAACACTTGGGATGGCATGCGATTAATAAGGTAACAGGAAGTTAAAACAGCTTCTGACCAATATGACTTGGTGACATGCATAGTAAAAAGAAGTGAACAGGAGACCTCAAGGAGGTGGCGATTTTTCCGTTCAGCTACACCATTTTGCTGAGGTGTAGAAGGACAAGAAAGTTGGGACTCCATACCATGGTCTTGCAAAAATTGGACAAATGAGTGCGACTGATATTCTCCCCCATTATCACTACGCAAAATTTGGATTTTGCAAGAAATTTGGGTTTGAACCCAGTGGTAAAAGGTGCAAAAGTGATCAAAGACCTCAAACTTATGTTTCATCATATATATCCATGTCATGCGAGAATAATCATCAATAAATGTGACAAAATAATGAAAACCAGTGCGGGAAACAGATGGAGATTGCCAGACATCAGAATGTATTAGAGAAAATAAAGTAGAAGTATGTTTGTTGAGGGAGGATGGAAAAGCAGGTCTACGATGTTTGCCATATTGGCAATGTTCACAATCAAATCTAGAGAAGGACAAAGATGGAACAAGTTGCTTCAAAATAGAATCAGAGGGATGCCCTAGGCGACAATGCCAAAGCCACACATCATCCGAGGAGGAGGTCGCACAAGCTTCAGATGATGCGGCCGGACGAGTGTCCAAGAAGTATAAGCCATCAACTGCATGACCCCCACCAAGTATCTGCTTGATGGAAAGATCCTTGGAAGACACAATGAGAATAAAAGAATGTGACTGAGCAATTCAGTAATTGCACTAACAGATAAAAAATTTCATGAGAGATTGGGAACATGCAAAACTGAAGATAGGGTCAAAGTAAACGGGGATGGTTCCAATACCGGTAACATCAGTAAACGACCCATTAGCTAGTTTGACCTTACCATATAAAACTGGAGAAAGGAAAGAAAAAAGATTAGACGTACCAGTCATACGGTGAGTGACCCAAGAATGGGTTGAGGCATGGTGGGCGAGGGGCTTAGTACCTGATTGCAAAGGACAACATTAGACACCTTAGAGGATTGAAGGCGTTACAGTCGTTGCAATAATAATTTGAAGTCTCATCGAGTCAATGGGGCACTATCATTAGCCACATCAGAGGAAAGAGGAAGGGCAGCGGAGAGATTAGGTTGATGTGGTCGGCCATAAAGCTTGTAGCAAGAGGCAGCGGAATTGTTGGTCATTTTGCAATAGGTGTAAAAATGAATACCCTTTGTCCGTTGATTGCGGGTGTTCCTATGGGTGTCAGAAGAAGCCATGTTGCTGAAGTCGCAAATATCGGTGTAGATCTGAAGTATAGGTAGTGGTGACACCAGAAATAGACGAAGGGTCCAATCCAAGGGCTGAAAACCAAGAATGAAGCCAAATACTGAAACCAGTCCACAGCAGTAACGAAGCTGGGAGAAAAGAAACTGCAGAAGTGGGTCCCACTAGTGTTGGAGTCGAGTACAAGGAGCTGTAGTCCAAGAACCAATAAGGGGCGACACCATAAATGCTAGTTGCAAGGTATTCCAAGCAGAAGGCCAGTAAATCTGGCCAAAAAACGCAAAAAACTGGGGTGTTTTTCGTCCCAGGCAGCAAGCCAAAAACAGCAGATCTGAGAGCCCCACTGTAGATGGAAACTGGAGAAACAAGGGTCAATTGAAAGGAGAGGCAGGGGCGACTACAGATGAAGTGATTCGAAGCCAAACGAAGCCTTAAGACAGCCGATCTAGCATAAAAATGGTTTGTCTGCGTCCTAGGCAGCAGCCCCAAAAATTGCAGAAATGAAGAACCCACCGGTGATGGAGATGGAAGGAATCCTGTGGGATAGAAAGCACACCCAGGGGCGACAGGAAGAGGAATGGTTCCAAGTAAAACCAGGCAAAAAGCCAAGAGATCTAGCCCAAAATCTCCAAAAACTGCAGTTCCGGCGTCCAAGGCAGCTACCCAGAAAATACCAAATTTGAAGGTCCCACACAAATCAGATTAGAGATCTGATGGGATAGATGGAATGTCCAGCAAAAAACAGCAGGTAAGATAGGGGTTCCCGCCTACAGGAGGTGCTCTGGTTACCGGACCGGAAAGGCAGGCTGCAAAGGGCAGAGACGCTAGCAGGCCCCAAATATCTGAAAAAATCAGATCAAAGAAAAAAATTGCAGGGTAGAGAGGAGAATCCGCTACAGATGTCCGTCGGAAAGAAAAAACTGATCCGAAGAAGAGGCCAAAGTCTGGCAATGAACAGTAACCCGGGCTAGAACAATAAACGGAGTAAAAAGGCTTCAGAAATCTTTCCTGACTGATACCATGTAAAATATAATAGTGTAGAAAAGAAAATAATAGATAAAAGAGAGTAAAATATTGGAGGAGAGAAAATTCTCTCTTTTGAATGTATTGTATATATTGAAGAAAAGAAACACATGTATATATAGATTACAAGGAGCATTAAGGCGAGAGAAAAGGAAAGAATAAATTACAAATCAATTACAACTAATGACACCTTTTGGGCAACTCTTGAATTAGACATGTGAAAAATATGACAATACGCTTTCCTCAACCCACCAACAGTCTAAGCTTATTTTTTTTAAAAGGAACATACCCTCCCATCGTTGCCCCAATCATGTATATGCTCCTGACCACCGTTGAACCTTCCCTAGCCATTCTATCTCCAAAAAACCACCCCCCATCATTTCTAACCGCACCTTGCTACTAACATTTCCCTCCACAAAGCCCCCCCTTCTCTACCAAACTGCCACAACCATTTACAAAGAAAAAACCTGATTTTTTATCCTCAACGGAATGATTCCCAAGCCACCCTCTTCCTTGGGTTTAGAAACCTCGTCCCATTTGACCAAGTGTACCTTTCTTTTGTCTGCATTACCTCCCCATTAGAAATCCCTTTGCAATTTCTAAAATTTCTTGGCCACCGACATCTGACATGTATAAATTGAGAGATTAGCTAACACAAATTTGCTAAGAGTTAACGTTCCTCCCAAAGACAGACATTTCCTTTTTTACATTGCTAATCTCTTATCCACCTTTACCACAACTTGAGAGCACATGTTCCTGCCCACCGGTAGACCTACACAGGCAAAAGGAAGTTTACCTACCCCACACCCAACCACCTCAGCCAATTCCTTAAGTGCCTCATCCTCCACTCCTATTACGGTAACAGTGACTTCACTAAGCCCTTACACCAACTCGGTGCAACTAAGAATGAGTGGCTAAGGGGTTGAAGAGGCCGCCTTGGAAATTGATCACAGTTGTGAAGGAGATATGCTCTATGTTCGGGACACGAGATCTCCTTCGCTCTAGTCAGAAGAGCTGCCAATGGAGTGGCGAACTTCTTCACTAAGAATGAGCTTGACTCCTCGACTATAGGCGTTTTCTATCTTTGAGGCACTGACAGGATGTGGGGAGCGGTTGTCTTCCTTTTTATGCTTTCTGGATGTTTTTCAGATGTACTTTTCTTTTGGCCATTGGATGTAATTTTTCTTTTGTCTACTTTCTTGTCCTGGGTTTTAGTCTTTTAGACCCATTTCTTTGTACTTGCATCATCCTTTCTTCTATTAATATGTAAAGCCTTTGTTGCCGCTCAAAAGAAAAAAAAAAACTAAGAATTGTCTTAAAGCCTTGTAACTCCTCGGCAGCGGCATTGCAGAACAAAAGAGTGTCATCTGCATATTGCAAGTGAGTTCCACTGGACCACCCCTAGACACCTCAAAACCATAGACAATACCCAAGTCCCTAGCCTTTTCAATGAGTTTATTTAATCCTTCTCCCACAAGAGTAAAGATAAAGGGTGAAAGGGATCTCCTTGCATTAAACCATTGTTGGCTAGAATCAGGTAAATCAATGATTTGTTGACTATAACTGAATAAGATAAACCTTCAATGCACGCCTTCATCCACCTCTTCCATCTAGAGCCAAATCCATACAATCAAACAAAAATATACAAATTCCAATCCACAAAATCGTAAGCTTTATCCATATCAAATTTCATAAGAACTCCAGGCTTTCGCTTTTGTTTATTATGTGGATTAATTCATTTATTATGAGAGTCCCATCCAGGATTTGTCTATCTTCCATAAAAGCCCCTTAAGACTCGCCTATAATATCTCAAGCACCGACTTCAATCTTTCCACTAACACCTTTACCAACAGCTTGTACACACCCAATCACATTAACTAGTCTAAAATATCCAAATTCCAAGGGACCCTCCCTCTTGGGTATTAAGTTGATAAAGGCATTTTTGAGAGCCCTGTTAATATCCCCCTTTTAGAGGATTCTGCAAAAACCCTAAGAAAATCCAAACCTAGCACACCCCAAAACTCCTTAATAGAGCGAAAAGAAAAAAAAAAACATCCTGCCCTGACGCCCTATCAGCTTCCATAGAATCTAACACCCTAAGAATCCCCTCCTCAAAAGCCCTTTCCAACCAAGCAACCTTATCAGAGTCCCACCCTAGAAAAATCAATTCCCTCTGCAGCATGTGTCCCTACATTTCTACCCTTACTTGCATGTGTACTAAAGAAACATGTCATTAGTCTATGCCCTAGGTCCTCGCCAACAAACTCACCACTAGACCCCGAAATGAGCCAAGTCACCGGACTTGGAAGTAATGAGAAACGAAGGTGGTGAAAGTGAGGGAAAACGACAAAAAAGGTAAAACGCCTCACCAAGAGAAAATGATCTCTAAAGTTAAAGGAAGAAAAAGGTGTAGAGAATACCAATCTGCAGATAATCTAAAGACAAACAAAGGGTAGCCAATCGAATAGCCACCTTATATGAAAAACTCGACAAGCCCGAGATAACTTTGAAGCCAAATAAAGTTGTCCTGCCAAGTTCGAGAAACCCCCAAACCAGCCTAAACAAGATGTAGATCTACTAATCTCCACTATAACAGTCTCCAATTTGGTGAGCATCCACCACGAAAAAAAAAAAAACATGAGTCCATCCTCTCAGGCACCCAAGTTCAAAAGTCTAAACAAAAAAGGGTTCACCAACGAAGAAAAAGGAAAGGGATGAAGAAGCACTCGTCTGTTGAGGAGAGGCCACAAGAATGGCCCTGAATGAAGCTAATTTGCAAAAACAATCACAGGAAAATGTAGACGAAGCACTGCCGAGAGAAACAAATGATAATAAAGGGAAGGTAAGGATGAAGAGAACAAAAAAAAGGAAGACAAACCAGCGAAGGAGACGACAACAGAGGAAGTGATGAACATGACATGCTTATTTTCATTTAATCTAAATACATAAGGCGTCGTGTCATTGTGTCCTTTTTTTGGTTTGTCAAATCCAACACCTCACACCCATATCGAACTCTAACATCCATCCGACACAACTTAACCCAAAACTATTCTATCAAACCTGCTGACCCAGCTTTAGCCCAACCAAATCCCATTTAACAAATGGGTGGGTTTGGGTTGAGCTTCAAAATAAATGGGTCAACGATCCAGACTCATCGCTACACCTAATATGCATCTTGGGCACATCTACTTTTTCCCATCATTTCTTTATTGCCCAACATCCAGCCCATCACAAATAAAACTAAAAACCGAACACTCCATGCCTAGAATGGCTCAGTACCCCATGATATAGAATGATTGTTCAAATAATTCACTATTGGATTATGATAACATGGAAGGCATAATTGACACAAATGAATATAGTCATGCATACAATGTTGGATTATCAGAGTGACAATTGGAATCACGAACCATGGTGGGAGGATTTGATCCAATACAACAGATTCTTGAGATGTGGAACCCACCATCATTTTTTAAGCATGGACAAAACAAAATAGCTATATCTAACAGGAACCAAATGATGAAAGGCTAGTCTATAAAGTTCACTATTGGTAGGAATCAAGGAAGTAGAAAGGGGCCCCAAATGACTATAGGGAATCTCAATGACAAAAAGAAGAAACTACAGCAATCTAACATGATATCAGTTGCACAAAAATCACAGACACAGAATAAAATGATGGCAAAGAATTTAATAGCACAGTATTAAAATGAAAGAAATAGGCACCCAACGTAATATTATCTAATGATTAGGCATCAAGACATGACCTTTGGAGCTGCTACACAAGTAAATTCAGGAATTGAACGAGTCACATTGGTCATAAGCTTGCAAGTTGCTGCCAAAAGAACAATAACTTTAGTGCAACATGTAAAAACACTCACCTAATGTGAAGAATAAAAACAAAATTAACAGAAGAAAGTTTAGAATGGGGCAAATAAATCCCTCACTCTCCTTTTTTCAAAAAGATGAAAAAATATATCATTCATAAGAAAAAGATACAAGGATGATAATTGGGAGGCCTCCAATATGGAGCAGCCCCATTAAAGCAAAATAAATTACATTACAATATTCTCAATCTAAAGAAAATTCAATCATTAAATCATTACCGGGGACACCATTCTTTGCCAAGAAATCTACTAATCTCTTTGCCAATCTCCCTACATGGTCAAAGGACACATCCAATCCCTTATTCAGTTCCCTAATCTCACAAACTATCAAAATAAGCTCCCAAGGTGGTCTATTACCTCCTTGGCCCACCAAATAGGATTAGACGAGTCACCTTCAATGATAAGTTGCCACTAGATTGGTTCTTAAAGATCCATAGTGTCTGGCCTAATCGGACCCAAATCTCTATTTTATTTGAGTCCTTTCTCCCCACTGGCCCTGGAAGAAAGGACTTGACCCCCGAGTTTTGGAGAATACCACATGATACTTATAGCAGAATTGCATGGTAATTGGAATGAATTAGAGCAGCAATGAAGAAGAAAGATGAATAACCAATCAAAAGATAAAAGGTTTGCAAAGCCATCCAAAACGATAATGAGTAAAAGAAATGCAACTAGCCATCAAAGAACACCTAAATGAGGAAAACCCATTACTCGTCCTCAAATTCAACTTAGTGATGACAAGTAATTTCTTAGGAAATTCTTCTAGCCAAATAACCATGTAGCAAAGTGGCAATTTTACTGTTAAATTGTACGTTCATGCATGGTAGGAAGATCAAGGTGGAGAGATCCAAGTTTATTGTCAGATGCTTGTAATGTTGTTGTATATATTTAATGCAGTATGCCTCTTTCACTGTGTTGTGTGCTTTGTAATCTTTCTTGTTTTTTCAGAGCAGTAAAAATTTTGTTGTCGTTTTTAAGGAAAAAAAAATTGTCAATTTGCATTAAGTAAACACATTTGATAGTGGTACTTTTTAGGCTAAAAAATAACCTTTCACCATGTTGTATAGGCCCTAATTTTTGTGAAGGCATTTTAGTAATTAGAATAAAATAGAGTTTAAGATTGATTTAATTTGTATAAGTAGTTCTAGTGGGGGCTAGAGAGTGACATTTCCTCATTTCTTGCAACAAAGAGCAAGAGAGAAGTGAAAGAGGACAGGTTTGGGAGAGATCAAGGGGAGAGTTAAGGTTAAATTTTTCTATGTTCCTCGTAGATCTATTCTTTCCTTTGAATAGGATGTTGTTTCCTTGATTTACTGTTTCCATTTTGATTCAATCTCTTGTTTGTCTTGGTTGTTGGAAGGTAGCAAGCCCTTGTATTCTGAACCCTGATCTTCCCTCATATTTGGGAGGTAGATGATCTGTGTCAAACCCTCCCTCCCCTTTTCTTCTTGCTGTCACACTCCCTATTATAGGAAAAGGGGAAAAAAACCCCTCAAGACCTCACTAGAAATACAACTCAAATCAGCCCTGTCTATATTTTAAGCAAATTATTAAAATGATTTTACAAGAATTAGGGCCTCTAAAACGTGAGCTAAAGGTTATGTTTTAGGCATACAAACACTATAAACACCATGAACAACCACAAGGAATCAAAGACATCATTATATTCTAGTTGCATGCAATTTAAGGTCATCCAATAGCAACAAGATTTTTAAAAAAAATCACTAATCCAAAATATCAATGGAAAACAATAATCGACCTTGTATTGCTGATGCTATCTTATAAGGAGGGGGATTCAGAAGAAGATCTCTAATGTACCTGAGAAACAAACCAAAAAATGAATTTGCACTGGTGATAATGAAGTAATTACAATGGATTGTCAATATCAACACCCTACTGAAGCCTTTTCATGAGTTCAACAATAAATTAGTAAAGAGATACCAAAAGTGAATTATAAATAGAAAAACAATGTATTAAATTAAACAGATAGCATAAAGCATCTATTTGACCAGCAGGTACAGAAATGAATTAGGGCGCATAGTGATCAATTAAAAAGAATAGGAACCAAAAAATAGAGGAGAACAAACATTCATAAAAAGATGTTCCACCGACGAGGATGACAAAATATAATGCTACAACTGCTACTAGTATAGATGATGTATTAAATTGGACAACTAACATAAAGCATCCACGTGACCAAGGAAATTAATTAGGGCTCCTAGTGATCACTTCAAAAGAATAGAAAGCAAAAGAAGAGGAGAAAACATTTTATAAAAAATCTTCCACCAATGGCAGATGATGGAACATACTATGATCCTATTGTTGTTGTATTTTTTAGGCAGTAACAAAAGGTAATTTTATTTTATTTTTGAAAGTTAACTGTATTATTAAATAAAAGTAAAAATAATTACAATAGCAATAGAGGGCCAAGAAGCCTCTTTGCTAGAAAGGAGACCCCTTTAATTACAAGAGACGGATAACCCTTTCCATTGTCAAAGATACCCCTTCTCTATCCAATTCATCGGCAACAGAGTTTGCTGACCGAGGAGACCAAATAAGCTGGCAGTTGTAGGTGGAAATGGAATGTCGAATCTTCTCAATTTTATCCAAGAAAATCCATGGACAGTTTGAACCCTTTGCCCACCCCACTATCACTTTGGAGTCCCCTTCTATTATACTTCCAGGAACGCCAAAGAATTTAATTCTAAAACACCCCTCCACAAGGCAAATAATTCCACTTCAATCATTGATCCATCGTGGAGAGGCCCAGCATCTGAAAGCACTGAAGTTCTAGAGTTGTTGCGAATGATCCCTCCATATCCTGAAAGTCCAACCTCTCATTGATAACTGCCATCAAAATTGAGTTTCAGAATTCCAATGGGAGGAGGATCCCAAGGAACTCAAATTTTTGAATTTTTTGGCGGAAGAATGGAATCAACATAGGCCCAATTCCTACATAAGTCAGTAATTGAGAACCCCGGATATTTACTTGAGCCAGATATCCACAATGCAATCCTCACTTTTATAAGATCTAGTAGACAAGATATAGAAATAGCTTTGTCCTGAAAAATTCTCTTGTTACGTTCCAGCCAAATAGACCATCCAATACTCAGTACTGTTGTAGCCCAGAGTTTGCAGCGAAAGGAACTTCCCGACATCACTACTGTTTCATTTAGTATATGAGACCATGTCCTTGGCATGCAGAGGTAAATTTCGGATTGGATTAAAAATTATCCCAAATTTCCTATGAGAAAGGACAATGAAGGAGGAGATGATTGACCGTCTCAGCGTCCGATAGACAAAGAGGGCAAGCATTTACAATAATCATCTTCCGTTGATGAAGATTATCCATCATTAAGATTCTTTCCAAGCCCGCAATCCATCCAAACATCTTCACCTTTAATGAGCGATCCCTGTCCACACTTTTGGATGAATTGTAGGGTTCTCATTTGTCTGCAACAATTCCTTGCAAAAGGATCTTACTGAAAAGGTACCATGAGGGTCTAATTCCCAAATGCGTCTATCTTGCCCTCTGCCCATTGCAAAGATATCTGTCAGTTGAGATAAGAGGGACATCTAGTCTTCCACCATCCAATCCTCTAGTTGACGTCGAAAAGTTGGTCCCCAGACAATCTTATCATGAATAATCTCAAAACAATCCCTTACCATAGCTTCCTTATTTTCTGCAAAAGCAAATAGTGTTGGGTATAAGGAAGCCAATGGTGTCTCACCCAACCATTTATCTCGCAAAAACAAAATATCTTCACCTGAATATGCTCAGTATCTAGTATGTTTATCAAATGTTGTTGCCACCGAGCTAAGCCCTTTCTAGGAGCCAGAAACTCTTCTGTGAGAAGGTAGTATTCTCCAACCATTCTTTTGCAGCTCATATTTTTGATGAATGATATCCTTCCATAGGCCTGAAGAAGACTCACCCAAACGCCAAAGCCATTTCCCTAGAAGTCCTTCATTGAACTGACAAAGAGGTCGAATTCCCAAGCCACCATTGTTTTTATGTTTACAAACTTGTGTCCAATTGACTAGATGGAAATTTCTTTTCTCATTGCTGTCATTCCATAGGAATCATCGTTGGATTTTTTCCAATTTTTCAATCACTGAAGCAGGACACTTGAACATATTACAAAAGTAAACTGAAAGACTCAAAAGAACTGCCTTTATTAGAATAATTTGACCTCCCAAAGACCAGAATCGTTACGAGTCTCCTCGTTAATCGTCATGCCTAGATTCATAGAAGAAACGAAGCTACACCTTCGAAGAAGAGGGTCGGACGCAATGGGCTTAAGTTAGAAGCCAGCTGTAGATCTAGTAAGTCCCGAGGCTTAGAAGGGGTCCAAGACTTAGGCCTAATTCGCAGGTCAGGTCGAGCCTTGCCCGAGTCCAATAAGACATCTCAAAAGACTTTGAGCCCGATGATTGAAGCCCTAAATCTTCAATTCCCCTTTTCTCGCGAGACCGAAATGGTGGGAAGCCTTCTGTTGTGTCAGACGGAGGTTGCTCACCATTGGGAGAGGCATCCGCTGAAAAAAGAGGAGAGGAAACACAACCGACAATAATTGTTGAAGTCTTCTCCGGTACCGAAAACTGCTCCTACGAAGTGGAGACGAAACCTCGCATTTGATGCTACTTCAAAGGAACCAATGGAAGCATCGAAATTTGTCCTGGGAATAGATCCAAATAATCATCTTGCATATTCAGAGAAGAACCATCCCTGGTCATCAAATCTTCCATATTAGATGAACGACTTGGGTTCCACTTCAGTCCACAACTCAAAACAGACATCACCAATTTCTAGCCAGATAGTTTTAGGAATTTGCAGAGGAAGGTCGGACAATCTTCACCCAAAGAAATTCAACTGTCTCCATTGACAAGCAGCGAGAATCCACCTCTACAACAGATCCCAGAAATTCCCCCAACTTTCGCAACACATCCTGACGCCAAGCATGTAGAGGGATCCCGAATATTCTAACCCAATCGACCATCACACCCGAACCGACCACCTCAGTCCATGGGTTTATACATTTCAGCGGTCCATCTGAAAAACGAAAGCCCCCTCTACGAGTTCTCCGACAAACCTCATTAGAAGCAAAAATAATCCAGAAAAGCATTGGAGATAGACGTCTCACTGATACGCGCAGATCTTCACCCCAGAGATGCCGCATCCAACGGAAGATATCTTTTGGTGAATAGTCAAAACGACGAGCCACTCCAATCCATGTATTTGCAAACTTCTGTTTATTGTCCTCAATAAAAGCATCATTGACACGGAGAATATGATGGTCAGGATGGTACACCGCCTGATACCTAACTGGAGATCCAATTTTCTGCTCGAAGTTGATTTTTTTAAACGCAGACCGATCCATCCTCCTTGGAAGCCTTTCCCCAGGGCTAAACTTCCGTTGATTGTCGGGACCAAATTGAGCCCTGTTCACCTTTAGCTTGTGACCATGGAAGACTTTACCATCAAACAAGGAGATAGCCTTGTCCTGTTCTCGTTCAGTTTTGAAACGAACAAAAGCAAAATTCCCGTGAAAACCCGACCGGTGATCTCAGGGGATAAAGCTACCAAAGACCACACCTGCGGCACTAAACATTCGCACAAGATCACTATTATCCCAAGCCGGAATATTTCCGACAAAAAAAGAAACTCTCTCACCACCAATCTCCCTTTGAGCTCTGCAATTTTCTTGCCATTACATACTCTGCACAATTTCGCCATAAATGCTGATTTTTCATAAAGAGGAAGGCATAACAAAAGGTAATTCATTCAAAATAATAAGGAAAAGTACAAGAAAAAGAAAGGTCTAAAAGTAATAGACATTAAAGGGAAAAAACCAAGAAAATGAGAATAAAGAGAAATAAAAAATACAACCGCAATGAACAAATAAAGAGATACAAGCAAACATTCCCTCCATCCAATAAGTAGTCCAATGGTCGTCCATGGAAATCAAAGGAAGAAAACTCCGTAGAAGTTGTTATCAAACTTCCAGCTTAGCAAAGTAGTTTGCCACACCATTAGCTAAACGGCTAACTTGAACGAATGATACATCGAGCCCTGTCACTGATGCTCTAATCTCCCTAACCGTAGTGATCAATTTCCAAGTGGGGCGCCTTTGACCATTCGCCCATTTGATTGCATTTGCCGAATCCCCTTCAATCACTAGTTTGCCTTGTCCATGGATTTTCTATATAGCCAAAGCTCTCCTAATGCTGAGAATTTCTTCCTCATTGGAGTCTCTAATACCAACTGATTCATTAAACATGATCGAAGTTTGACCCTCATGATTCCTCAACACACCTATACATGCTGGATCAAGTTTCCCCCTCGCTGCCCCATCCACATTAAACTTCACAACACCCTCTCCGGAGGAATCCAGTTATCCTCTGCTTTGCTTTTCCAACTAGAACTTTTCATCCACCCATCCTACGAGAAAAGAAGATCCAAAGGTTGTAACCCCTTGAACTCATTATGAGACATGAGCTACAGATAAAGTCTCCATTTTGCTCTATGAAAGAGATCATTCACATCCAATGGCTTACCTTCAAAGATTCTAGAATACCTTTCTTTCCAGATTGACCACAAAACTACAGCCGATATTGTATACCATGCAATTTCATTCTAGGTTGCCATCCCAACAATAACCAAGAGCTTAAGCACCCCACACAGGTTTTATCCAATACCCACGGTACATCGAGAAAATTAGCAAAGTTCAACCATAGACTCTGAGCAACTGGACAACTAACAAACAAGTGATCTAAATCCTCCTCCTCTAAGGCACATAGAGGGCAAAAAATGTCCTCTCTAGATCCTAACATCCCTCTTCTCTTCAATTATGCTCTAGTCAACACCCACCCTTTTAATACACATCACTCAGGATTTGAACCCTTGGAGGCGCGACACCTTTCCAAGCCATCATGAAATTGATTTTTGAGCACCAAATCCACCATTGACTTGACCGAGTAGACACTGGGTGAGTCACCCGTCCAAATTAGATCATCTTTATCCTCTAAGGACAAAGGAAATTTCTATAGCTGAGCTAAAAGATCACCCTGCTCCAAACTTCAAAAGAACGAAGTTCCCGGCGAAACTCAAGATTCCATGAGATCTCATTACCCTCCCTATGGTAACAATCCCTTGCCAATACCCTTTTGTTCCTTGAAGCCCTATGAAGCCTTGGGTATATATCCTTTAAAGATCGCTCCCTTAACCACAAATTTAACCAGAACTCTGTTCTATCACCTTTCCCCACCAGTAATCTAGTTTTTCCATGATACAAGCTCCCCACCACATCCACGACCTTGACTCAATTTCCACTAGGCCTTAACTACCGCTGAACCACATGCGTCGACCTTATCTCTGAAAGTCAAAGCATGATGGTCCACCAAACCCTACCAAACTTTCAGAACACTAACCCACAAGGAATCCCTCTCTCCCAAATCGCCAACCCCACTTGCACAACAAAGCCTGATTTCACAACTGGAGTGGAACAATTCCCAGACCTCCTTTGGAGTTGGGTTTCAGAACCTCTGACCATGCCACCAAATGAACCTTCCTTTTCTCATCTTTATCACCCCATAAAAATTTCCTGACTAACTGATCAATTTTTCCCACCACCCATTTAGGCATTTCAAAGAGTGACGAGAAATAAATTGGGAGATTCATTAAAGCAAACTTGATAAGTAACTCTCCCACTCAAAGAAAGGTATCTCCTACCACAATTGGTCAATCTCTTTTCCACTTTCTCAACCATCGGAGTCCAAAAAGATGTACGTGTTGGATTCCATCCCATAGGAAACTCAAGATAATTAAAAAGAAACTTCCCAGTGCCACACCCTATATCTTCCGCAACTCCGTGAGGCTTTCCTCTGCCATCTCTATTCCATTCATAGTACTTTCCAAGATTAATTTTGAGAACTGACACCAACTCAAAACATCATAGAATCGTTTTGTAACGCAGGACTTCCTTCCTATCTAGTTCACAAAAGAACAAGGTATCATCGGCAAATTGTAAATGAGTAATAGTTGGCCCATTCGCCTGTGTACGAGACCCTCTAACAACTCCTAAAGCCCTTGCTTGTTCCACCAATTTGTCTAAACTTTCACCCACAAGGGTAAAAATAAAGGGAGACTCTTCTTGCCTCAAACCCTTGTAAGCTTTTATAGGTGGAGTTAGGGAGCCATTGACCAAGACAGAATAGGTTGTGTTCTCTATGCAAGTTTTTCATCCACCGACACCATAACCGCTCAAAACCCATCCTTTCAAAAAGGTAACCTACAAATGACCAATCTACAAAATCACAAGTCTTCTCCATATCAATCTTGAAAAATAGGCCCGGTTTCTTCTCTTTGAAACGCATATGGACAAGTTCATTTGTTATTAAGTCCCCATCTAAAATTTGTCGGTCCTCCACAAAGGCCCCCTGTGATTCGCCAATAAACTATGGAAGAGCCTTCTTCAACCTATCAGCCAAAATTTTGGCCAAAAGATTATAGACACTACTCACAAGACTAATAGGACGATGATGAACTAACTCAGATAAACCTTCCCTTTTAGAGACCAGGGTAATGAAAGAATTCTTTAAACTTATATTCACAACACCGGTCTGATGAAATTCCCTAAAAAACCTCATGAAATCCAATCCCACAATCTCCCAACAAGCTTGAAAGAAATTAAAGTCGAAACCATCCGGGCCTGGAGCTTTATCACCTACTAAACCATCCAATGCAACCTTATTTCGTCTTCTGAAAACTCCCTCTCTAACCACACTAGTCTCTCCACACTAATCCTCCTAAACTGAATTCCATCCAACGTTGGTCTTTGAGGGCTTGATAGAGACATAGAGGCATTAAAAAGCTCCGAAAAGGGGGGTCGAAGGCCACTAGATCCCTGGTCAAAAGCAAACTCGTTCAAGGGTATCGACAAATGCAAAATAGATGGGATAGGAGATGGGACTGTTCCCAAGAAGTAAACCCAGTGGTGTAGAAGAAGAGAGGTTTAGGAAAGATAATACCTGATCTGAACCGAAGAAATCCATAGCACGAATTGATGAGCTGGTTAGATGATGACAATACTGCAGTGCTGACCTCCTAGAAGTCCTAAGGTCGAAAAAAGACTGATATGAATGAGTAGTGCGAGCCAGAAGCGGAGAAGATATCCGTGAAAGTCTACCATCCGAGAATGAGAAGATACTGCAAAAGCCTGCCTCCGAAACCGAGAAATCCAAGGAACATGATGAAACACCCAATGAGTCAAGATGATGAAAGCCTGGGAACAACATCCTAAAACCTTCCAAGAGAGAAAGCTGAGGAACAGTTGCAAACAGAAGACCACAAGACCTAGGTAGACAAATGTCAGAAAACAACAAAGGGAAGAAGGGATAGAGAGTACCCATTACCAGAGTTGAAGGTGTGATACCAATGAGGGGTGGGAGAAGCAGCAGGATAAGAAACTGGAGGTTGCTCTGATGAGGATCTGAATACCCCCAAAAAATGATCCATGATTGTCTGTCTAATTAGGTGAGAGAAGGTTACCCAGAGGAGAGCGACAACAGTGAGAGCGAGAGAGAGAACAAGAGTGTGTGTGTGTGTGTGTGTGTGTGCAAGGAAGAGAGGTTTCATACCTGAGGACTGGAGGAGAGGAGCGATATCGGCAGGAGCAGCGGGAAGGAGAGGATGAGCAAGCCTGGCAGCATATGAGAGGTAGGCGACACGGAGGCATCGGTAATAGGACTCTCGTCACTTTTCTTTGGTGAATTTATCAAAGTTGACAACAAACACTTGGCTGCAAGGCTACTTCAGGCAATAGGGAAATGTAGTTGATTCATTTGATCCACAGAAAAAAGACTCGACAGGGAGAACTTTTGTTTTCGTTCGTATGGGCTCTGGAAGTCAAGCAGAAAAAGCTATCCAAGCGGAAGGGAGTTGTGATCACCCGGAGTTTCAACTTCGTAACTCAGTGTAATTTCTCTGAATGATTAGAATGAAATGTAGAGTCTTTAAACTCAAAGTTGGAAAGGGATGAAAATTTACATGTTTATTAAATGAAATAAGAAAAATTTGAATTTACCAGGTCGACATATTGACAACGTCAATGTGTCGATGAACTCGCAATCGATATGTCAACAGAACTGATAGTATCGATCTGAGAGTAAAGTAAGGAAGTACAGGGTTCGCCCAGGTTGATGCATTGACAACACCAATGTGTCGACAGACTCACCGCTCGATGTATCAACATAGTCGACGTATCGACTTTGTCCAGCGTCTTACAACGCACCCAACTACCACCCTCTTGTGTCACCTCAAGCATTAAATGCATGAGGCAACTTTACACCTCACCCCCATTGCTTTTTGACCTAGGGCAACCATAGGGAAAAGAGTTGATGCTCATCTCTCTCTCTCTCCCTTCTCCACTTCCTCAACCAAATTTCACATCTAGCCCACTCTTCCTTCTCCATTTTCAGTGGTGTGCCCTCCTCCTCTCTTCTCTATCTTCACATACTTCAAGGAAGAGAAGAAAGCAAAGGAAAGAAGAGGCAAGAGTAAAAAGGAATTAGAGCATTTATCTCTTCCCCCATCCCCATTAGTAAAGCTCAAGAAGAGGAGAAGACAAAGAAAAGAAGAGAAAGGAAAACAATGAGAAAGAAGAAAACCCAAATTGGAACTCATTGTCCTCTCACCCACGAAATCCCCAAATCTCTCGAGGTATGTCGATTTTCATTGTGATTTAGGATAAAAGAACCACACTAAGATGTCTAGAAGTGATGAAAACACGAACGTGGGTAGAAAATACCCAAGATGGGAAACATAATGGTAATCGATGGGTTTCGAATTCCCCAAGTCGACACGTCGGTATCGACGATGTGTCAACGAGAAACACGCCCAATAGACCGAGGAATCCAATGTATCGAATCTTAACAAATTGGACACGCTCAACATATCGAGTACCTCAATGTGTCGAAGATTTCCCCCGATCGATATATCGAGTATATCGATGTGTTAACTCATAAATCTCGATATATCGACATTTCTGATAGTATCGAACTGAGAGGAATAAAAAAATACAGAGTTCTGTCGAACCAAACCCAGGTCGACATGTCGACGTTACCGATGTGTCAATTTTGACCACCTTCATATATCGACCAACACGATACTATCGATCTGAGACTCACAACAAAAAGTACAGACCAAACCCAGGGCGACACATCGATTTCACCGATGTGTCGAGTGAACCTGGTTGATGTATCGTCAGGGACGATAGAATCGACCTGAGAACAAAAATAAAATACAGAGCTTGCAAACAGAACCTCAGGCGACACGTCGAGAATGTCGATGTGTCGACTCTGTCCTGGTCGATATGTCAACAATGCCAATGTATCGACCTGAGTCTTTGACAGTTTTACAAGGTTGATACACCTAATCCAAATCACATATGTGAGGTCGCTTAGACTCCATTAGTTTTCCCCTAGGAAGCACGGATACTTCAAAATACTTGAAGTACCCGTATCCGGTACGTATCCGACACGGATACGGTCGGATACGGCTCGGATACGTACCCGGTACATATCCAATTAATTAAAAAATATTTTAATTATGGATACTTCTCAGATACGCGTATCTAGATTAGGATACGGCAACTAATACACCGAGATACGGCGGGACACGTCCGGGACACGGGGCGAGAAAAAAATGACGGGATACGGCATGCGCTAGTGCGAACGGGTAAAAGGGGAAAAAAGAAAAAGAAAAAAACACAAAATTGAAACCCTTTCTTCCGTCTCCTCCACTTCCACTTCGTGGGAAAGAAAAATACCCTTTCTGCCGTCTCCTCCACTTCCACTGCTGCGACTCCTCCTCTGCTGCTCCTCCTCCTCTGCTGCGTCTGCTGCGACTCCTCCTCTGCGACTCCTCCTCTGCTGCGACTCCTCCTCTGCTGCGCCTCTTCTGCTGCGACTCCTCTGCTGCGCCTCTTCTGCTGCGACTCCTCCTCTGCTGCGGCTGCTTTTCGTCCGTTTCCAGGTATGCTTCCTCTTCTTCTTCTTCGTCTTCTCTTCTTCTTCTTCTTCTTCTTCCTCTTCCTCTGTTCTTCGTCTTCGTGTTCTCTTCTTCTTTCCTCTTTCCTCTGTTCTTCGTCTTCGTGTTCTCTTCTTCTTTCCTCTTTCCTCTGTTCTTCGTCTTCGTGTTCTCTCTTCTCTCCTTCGTCTTCTTCTTATTCTTGTAAACTGGGTTTGATTTCGGTGCTCTTCTTGTTCAGATATCCATCCCCGAAATTAATATGGTCAGAGATTTTTTTTTTTAAATAGAAAGTAAAAAAATTCCAAATATAAAATGTCAAAAACCTCAGAACAGAGGAATTTTTTTTTTTGTTTCAGTGAACAGAAAATACCCTGTTTTTAACCATTCAAGCTTTGGACCCCTCTCAAGACTAATATTGAAGTGAATGATATTGTTCCCTCCTCATCTTTATTATCAATAATGATTTTCAAATATAGGATAATGTGAAGCTTAGAAAGTTTTTTAAAAACAATCCCTTAGAAGTCATTTGTCAAATCGTCAAGGGAAGTAATTTCAGAGTAAAAATTATGTTGTAATTTCAGAGTAAAAATTATGTTTAAGTTTGATCTATGTTATTCGGTAGATGTGGTAAAATCTGGTCAGAGATTTTTTTTTTAAATAGAAAGTAAAAAAATTCCAAATATAAAATGTCAAAAACCTCACAAAGACAGAAAGTGAAAAAGATAAAGGGAAAAGGAGTCTCCGAGTCTGTTAGCAAAAAAGGTGTTTCTTTGCTTGTGTTTGACCGGTTAATCATTTTTTTTTCTCTTTGTGGAATATCAGTTTTGTTATGTTCGTTTGAATTTTTATTCCGTGTTTGCATGTGAATTTTTAGTAAGGGTCATGGATTTGTTCTTGTATTTCTGTTTTCTCTCAATGTTTTAAATGTATGTTACGCTGTTGAATTTATGCTTTTGGTTTTGTTCTTGTTTACATACATTACTTTTGTGTGTCTGGATGTGGGGCTTTTGTAAACATTTTGGGTTTTCCCTTAGCTTTCTGTTTGGTTCTTATTTACATTTCTGTTTTTCGTTTCAATCTGTGTTGTCCGTGATCATTTGGGATTTTGCTTAGATTTCTATTCTGTTTGGGGTTTCTGAATTTCTGTAGCATTTTTGGATTTTTTTTTTTTAAATACTAGTTATCAGTTTGAATATCTGTTATATATTTCCAAATGGGTTTTTACTTTGACGTGTATTCAGGTAAAAACTCCTAACCATTTATTTTATATTATTTTTACTGTTTTTTAAATTAAAAAATCATTAAATTATCTTTAAAAAAGTTTAAACTAATTTGTTGGCCCCAAACATAAAAAGAAATTGTGCATGTACTAGCAAAATCATTGTTGTTGTTCAACCTGCAAAGCTGCAATCCATTACGAGGAGTTGTTAATACAATTTTTTTTTTTGTTATTACTCTTTAATTTCATTTTTTTTAAAGATTGAGCCGGTAAAAATCATAAAATTTAAAATTCTGATTTGAACCAATCATAAAATTTAGAATTTAAAATTTTGACATTTTGTTTTTGTTTTTTTTCTTATCTATGTTTGAACCAATCATAAAATTTAAAATTTAAAATTCTGACATTTTGTTTTTGTTTTTTTTCTTATCTATATTTGTCGTTCAGCCTGTTTGTGAATTGAAATGGCTACTGGTGTTGAGGGCAGTGGTAGTAATAGGTGTGGTTCATCTAGTAGTACAGCTACAAGTAGATTTTGTTCTTCACTGGCTATGGATGACCATTGTCCTCTTTGGTCTTATGTTACAATATTGCAAAGTAGAGATTCGACTATCGGAGGTGGAAATAGGAAGTGGAAGTGTAATTTCTGTAATAAGGATTTCAACGGTTCATACTCTAGGCTTAAGGCTCATCTATTGAGGCAAATTGGTAAAGGGATTCAAATGTGTTCTTCTGTGACTGAAGAATATTTAAGGAAACTCTTCAAAGTTGTTTCTGAAGCTGAAGAGAGGTCTAGACCAAGAAATGTTCCCTTACCGAATCGTTCCATTGCAACTCATATGGCCTCAGCATCAACTAGTGAGGGGAAAAAAAGACGAGTTGGAGGTACAAGTGCTTTGGAACAAGCATTTAAAAATGATGCTAGAGATCGGCTTACAAGTGAAATTGCTAGAATGTTTTATTCAGGTGGTTTGCCATTTCACTTTGCTAGAAATCCATATTATCTTAGTTCATATACTTTTTCTGCCAACAATCAGATCGCTGGGTATGTTCCTCCAGGTTATAATGCTTTAAGAACCACACTTTTACAAAAGGAGAGAGCAAACATTGAAAGGTTGCTCCAACCAATAAAAAATACTTGCATGAGAAGGGGATGAGCCTAGATAGTGATGGATGGAGTGATGCACAAAGGAGGCCGTTAATCAATTTCATGGCTGCATCTGAGGGAGGCCCCATTTTCTTGAAAGCTGTTGATGGGTCAAAAGAATATAAAGATAAGCACTACATTGCCAAATTGATGATAGACACAATTCGTGAGGTTGGGTCAGAGAATGTGGTGCAAATTGTGACCGATAATGCTCCTGTATGTAAGGCAGCGGGGTTACTTGTTGAAGGTCATTACCCTCACATATTTTGGACTCCTTGTGTGGTGCACACATTAAATCTTTCACTAAAAAATATATGTGCAGCAAAAAATATAGAGAGGAATGAGAATGTTTTTGCTGAATGCCATTGGATTACTGAAGTTTCAGATGATGCATGTTTTATTCGCAACTTCATTATGAATCATTCTATGAGATTGGCTATTTTTAATTCTATTGTACCATTGAAATTGCTTGCTGTGGCCGAGACACGATTTGCTTCCACCATTGTGATGTTGAAGAGATTGAAGCTTATCAAGCGTGGCCTTCAGGAGATGGTTATTTGTGAGGAATGGAGTGCCTACCGGGAGGATGATGTTGGAAAGGCTCAAGCTGTGAAAGAGATGATTTTAAATGATATATGGTGGGACAAGGTTGACTATATTCTTTCTTTTACACGCCCAATCTATGAGATGCTCCGGTTGTGCGACACGGATAAGCCGACCCTTCATTTGGTTTATGATATGTGGGATTCAATGATAGAGCAAGTGAAGGCGGCGATATATGGCCATGAGTTGAAGGAGCTAGATGAGCAATCTACTTTTTATGGTGTGGTATATGATGTACTCATTGATCGATGGACTAAAAGTTGCACACCACTACATTGCATGGCTCATTCTTTGAATCCAAGGTAATTTATCTATTTCGATTATTTTTTTAGATTTTGAACTTCATGTTTTACAAATTAATGTTATGCTTTTCTAACCTATAGGTATTATAGTAGTGAATGGCTTGCTCAAGCTCCGAATAGGGTTGTACCACATAAGGATCCAGAGATATCTGATGAGAGAAACAAATGTTTGAGGAGGTATTTCCCTGATGTGAATGAGAGGAAAGCTGTTCTGACAGAATATGCAAGGTTTTCAGGAGCTACTGATGTATTTGGGTCCTTTGATTGTTTACAAGACAGATGGGACTTAGATCCAAAAACATGGTGGGTGACCTATGGATCTTCTATACCAAAACTGCAAACGATGGCTCTTAAGCTTCTTGTACAACCATGTTCATCATCGTGTTGTGAGAGGAATTGGAGCACCTACTCATTCATCCACTCCATGAAAAGAAACAAGATACATCCTAAGAGAGCTGAAGATTTGGTGTTCATACATACAAATCTTCGTCTTTTGTCAAGGAAGAATGAAGGCTATGTCAAAGGACCAACTAGGATGTGGGACATTGGAGGAGATCAGTGGGATCCATTTGACGGAGCTGGAGTTCTAGAGGTTGCAAGTTTGTCTCTTGATGAACCAGATATGGAGGCAGTTGTTTTTACTGATGCCGGTGAAGGAAATGAAGAGATTGAAACTTTCCATCAGATTTTGTAATAAGTTTAAACATGTATTTTGTGAGTGACTTATATTTTATTGAAATGTTGACTCTTTTTATCTAAAAGTAAAATTTATGATTTTTTTTGTAAATGCTTGAATTTATTATTATTATATATATATTATATAATTTTTTAATTCGGCGTATCCTGCCGTACCCGTATCCTAGTTTTTAAAAATTTGCCGTGTCCCCGTATCGGATACGTGTCGTATCCGATACGCGTACCCGTATCGGTGCTTCATGGGTTTTCCCAAATTAATCCTTAGGCCTTGATCAAGGCCTTCCTAAATCCTATTTAGACCGTAATGAGATGATTGTTATTGTTTTGTCATACATGGAAACGAACAAAGAAAACGAGAGTAAAACCGACACCGTTCGTGCTACCTCGTGACTTATCCCTCTCCGCTGATCATCTTCGATCAAGTAGGTTTTCCTACATTTTTGAAGCACTAAAGTTGTGATCCAAATATAGTGTTCTATTACTATGAATAAGATGATTTAATTTCCTCATAAATTATGTGTTCAATTACGAAGATGATGCTTGCTTTTACTTATAAAATACTTGACCCGTTTTCACACATAATTGAATGAGATTTGACATCATTATGCATTCATGTACCGCATGCACATTTCATGGGATGGGGATTGCATAGGTTGAGCCAAAGATAAGCGGTCCGGACATGCTTTGGTCTCGTATGTATATATATATATATATATGAATATGGAATAAATGAACCATTATGATTTGGCCGCGTCCATTGATAAAAAGTATGGCATTATGAATTGGGTGAATGAGCTCCAGGGTCAGAACTGCGGACATAATTGGCCAATGATAGAAATAACCATTGAGAGGAATATTATGGTTGATGGATGGGGCATGGGGCATGGAAGGGGCATTCATTCTTCATGGTACCCATGGCAAGTCACATCATGATGAGCATCAAGTATGATATTGAATATGAGATTTCTATTATGAAATGAATATGATATTGAATATGAGATTTATGTTATGATATGAAAATGCTTTGAGAAATGTATTATGTTATAACATGTGAATTTCTAACCTCGAATTTCGAGATATATACTATCTATTATGGCACTCCATGGTGCATACCTCTTTGACTGGAATTCCTACTGGACGTGTTGACTAAGCCCATAATATTTTCCCCCTTTAGATGTGAACGAGGCTGAAGGTAATGGAGACGAGTTTGGAGCAAATGGCAGCCAAGCATGAGCAGGATATGCAAGGAGAGAGCATGGATAGCTTGTCTTATTTTGCCTTAGTACAAAGATGATGTAATTTGTAGGAGTCTTCATTTTGGGAATGTAATAACCTTAACTCCCAGTAACTTTGGCTTTGTATTTGACTTATGTCAATGTTGGAGATGACTTTACTTTTGCTTTGAGATGTGATTTATCATTTATGCAAAAAAAAAATTAAATGTCTAAAATTTTTCCGCTGTTTATTCTAGTGTGTAAATATTATCATGGACGTTAGCCCCATGCACACGCTAGGTTAGGCCAGTCGAGGGTCCGGTCTTTGAACTCAGCTCGCGTCGTGACGCTCGCCTCCCTCCATGGAATCCTTATTTATACCACTCTGATCATCTCTCGGGAGGGAGGGGCGTTACAGGAGTTGTACTGAAGGGTTGGAGGCTGCAACTGAACCCGACTCATTTCCAACGGGTTTTGCAGCAGAGGCTTATTGCGAAACCAGGTGGCTACAAATCATCAATTCCGGCAAAGAAGCAAGGCACAGTGGTCCAGATGAAGCCTCAAACAATGGTGGGTGTTGAAGTGCCAAACGGTGTGTCTGTCGGGACTCGAAAATGGGTGGAAGTGGTCAAGAATACTCTGTCTGTGTTGGGTGCTCGAACAATTGCGGTAAGGGAAGCAGATTCTGATAAGCCCCTTCAGTTGGATTTGATGTTACATCCACTGGAGGAAGAGGCGATAAAAGGGTGGCTCTCAAGGGGAGTGGTTCTGCAATCCAATAGGATGAGGTAGAAATTTTTAAAAAAAAATCCTCAGTAAAGGATATTCAAAGCCGTTGCTTAGCAAAATAGAAGAAAGCATCTTTCTGGCTTCTTTGCAATCAGAGGATGAGGTGTTCGGTGGTGATCTTTACATCCCATTGAGAGTATTTATGCAGAAATACAAAATAAAGAAAATAAAAATTGCTTACCACGAAAGAAGAAAGAGAGAGAAAAGAAAGAACGAAAATAGAAATCACAAAAATGGAAATCGACTAGCTGTTTTTGGTGTTCTTGTCGTAGGTGCTGGAAAGGGAAGCTTCCCTTTGTGTTTCAGAGGCAGTCACCCACATGTGCTGCATCAGTGGTTTCCCCCGAAACTTTATAATTGCCAATGACTTTGGGCTCCCTATTCATGACTAACCTAAAAAGAATTGGAAATCTATCATTCTCCTTATTCATGACTAACCTAAAAAGAATTAGAAATTTATCCTTTGAGGCATATCTCCCACCCTCCGATCCTTCCAAAAGAAACTTCTATCCACTTTCCCTACCAAAAACCTTAGACCCCTAACTAATACTCCCCCAAACTTCCTCTTCCCTAACATAGTTTATACAGCTCCCTAATCACTACTGACCCCTTCTTCCCCACCTACTCTGTGATAACCCCCGCCCCAAGAGAGGGGGCTGTTTGGTGAGGGGCGGCTATGGGAGAGAAAAGTCCCATACCACCCATGGGGGTTGAGGAACTGTGGAATATAAGAGGGAGTACCCCTCCCTTCTATCACAAGGCTTTTTGGGAGCAACCTTGGGTTGGCTCGCCAATGAAAAGTCGTACGGGCCCCAGGCGGGCCCAAAGAGGACAATATTATGTTAGAGGGTTGGGTCGTTACAAATGGTATCAGAGAACGGTTCAACTCTCTGGTTTGTCGGCAGAGCCGGGGATGACTCTAGTTCTTAGGGGGTGGATTGTAATACCCCAAGTTTGAGTGGGCGAGTGTGGGGGAAAAAAATAGCCAGGTTGGGCGCTACTTGTCCCACATCGCCTATGAGAGTGAAATTCCTCTGGTCTATAAGCTTGGAGCTCTCCTCCTACCACAGGGCCTTTTGGGAGCAACCTTGGGTTTGCTCGCCAATGCAAAGTTGTGCGGGCCTGTGTAGGTGGGCTCAAAGGGGACAATATTGTGCTAGCGGGACAGATCATTATAATTGGGATGGAGAGCTGGGTCGTTACATGCTCACTCATAGACCACCCACCATCTCCAACCTCACTACAGGCTGCTTTAATAAACTTGTCCCATAGAGTAAGGCTTCATTACGGACTCAAAAATCAAACTAAACCCGAACCACCTTCCTCCTTCAACTTGGCTAAATCTTCACACTTTAGTAAATGTACTATGTTCTTATTCTTTGTAACTTCCCCTGAGAAATCTTGCTACATTTTTTTTGTTATCTCCTGCAACACTCCCCCGCATCCTAAATAGAAACATGTAATAAGTCGGGTAGGCATGGTGGCTTTGATGAGACTCACCCCCACCCCCTCTCTCCCAGCAAAAAAAAAAAAAGACAACGAACACCCCTTCGCCCATCCACCCAAATTTTCTTCGACGATTCACTCCCCATTGCCAAACCCAAGTCATTGTGAGTTTTCCCGACCTTACACCCTATCCTATTAGCAAGACCAACTATCACATTTGCTTCTACACCTATACCCATGATTTGGCTTTTTCCTAGATTGATCTTTAGGCTAAATACTAACTCAAACATCACAATTTGCCTTCACCATGCTTAATTTGTCCCTTTCCGCTTCACGAAAAAGCAAAGTATCATTTGTAAACTATAAGTGAGATTTGACAAGCTTCATGACCTATCATGAAACCTTTAATGAGGCCGATCTCCATCACCCTAAACCTTAGCCCTTCCGCCACCACTGTGAATAGGAAGGGGGATAGTGGGTCCCCTTGCCTAATGCCTCTACTTTCCTTGATGAGTTGGCTCGGCGGATGCCCCTAATTTACACTCCTTCACCACTTCCTCCACTTCACCTCACCTTTACCATCTCAATCAAAATCAAAACAATTTTCTTTCTAAGAATGGCCATCAAACTTGATTGTTTTCTCATCAAGTAGTTCAAATAACAACAGCTCAAGCTTCAAATTCACCAAAGTTGAGCATGTTTGAGACGATCTAAACATGCATACATACTATGTGTATGGGTGTGTCAGTGTGAGTGTATATATATATATATAAGGAATGGGATAAACATTGATTGAGGAAAGCAACATTAAGATTCTAGCTTGACCATATAAACTGAGGAGATAAACATTTATAGATAGATTCAAAAAGATTCACATTAGTGATGAAACAAAAACATTGAAGAACATCCAAAAAAAGTACATTCAACATGAAGGAATTGCATAATTACAGGTTGCCAGCAGTTAGAAAAAAATTTAGAAAAAAAACTATTATTTCTTATATTTTTCCTCTTTTGTCACAACACGTAGTTTTTCATACATCAACATGTACAAAAGATGAAAGATTAACTCTATTCAGTTCACCGTTAGGCCAAAAAACCTAAAGAAAGTACGTATCCATTCTAGCCTTCAATGACCATTAAACATTAGCAAAAACTGCCACAATGCACATTAATATAGTGCGCCTTAATGCTTGATTAGCTCATTTTTCACTTACAATATAGGAAGGCCAACACAATCAGATGGAACCAACACCTTTAGCAAGCTAGGTATCCCCTCAGTAGGTATTGCACCTAGAAAATAAACAAACATGTTGAGCAACTACCATAACTTCACAAGAAATCAAAAAGGAACATAACGACAAATTAGAAAATCTCAACTAGTGTTCATGATACCTATTTGTGTAGCAGTTCCTAGATAAAGAGGGCGAGGTCTTTCTCCTGAAGAAACAGTGACATTTCGGAATGTTGATTCTTGATCGAGACCATAGAGCTCTTTTACCTAGAGAGAGAGGTTCAACAATGAGCTGTAAACAAATTCTATAGTGGTGGTAATGAGTATAGAAGACCATATACACTCCTCATTCCATGAACTAAGGGCTACCTGATTCAAGGAACTAGGAGAATAGGGAGATCAATTAGAATGTTGAATGAAGCAGTTAGAAGAAACATGTTATGGGTGAAATGTGATGGAGAATCTGGCCCTAAACAGGTATGAGTGCAGAAGTAAAGCTTACAAACTTCACGCAATAGATGGGACAAGGAAAAAATAATTATGATGATTGAGGGAGTGGGAGGAAGGTAGAAACAAATAGCATTGGATGAAAGGGTGGGGAGAAAGGTAGCAATAAACTTGAAAGGTGCGACAAAGGACGACTTAGTTTGACGACTTAGTTTGAAATAAATTTAAGTACTTGGGTACAACTGTAGAACCAAATGGATGATGTGACATGGATATAGAGAATAGAATAAGTGCAAGATGGGCCACATGTTTTAGAAATTATGTCTTTTTAGAGATTGATGACAATTTTATGCTATCTCAAAATTTAAAAAAAAAAAAAAAAAAAGAATTACTGTAACATTCATAAAACCATATATTTTTCAAAAATGTTCAAAAACCTATATAGTCTTATATGCTTCCTAGATCAAAAGCCATTGCCAAATTAATTTAGATAGGACATAAAATTAGTAGCCAATTTCCATCCTTGCAAAAGGTTTGCTCCTGTGACTTTGTGAGTAAGCTTGAGTGTCACCTATCACTCAAGCTGACATATTGGTTAGATAGAACATGAGATCTCTAATTGTAAAATAAATGTTAAGAAAATAAATAAATAATAAGCTCTACATGAACCAACCATATGAAGGAAAAATGGAATAGATGACAACAAATAAATAAGCATTGAACAACTCATTTTTTACACCCCAAGAAAGAGGCAAGGAGTTACAAGGCTATAAAGACCAACTTTTAGTTAAGACTGAATGGCACTTCCTAGCTAGACAAGGTGCCGGCAACATTATTGGTGACTGATGACACTAGATCTTCTTTTCATTTATGTAGTGATACTGTGCTTCTGTTGCAATTCCTGATCATTTTTCCCCATGACCATAACCCACAATTCTATAATTATCATCATCAGCAGCAGCAATAGCCAGTTTCCGACCACCCAGAACCATTATGGTTGCAACAATGAGGACTTACAAAATGTGATCAACCAAAAGAAATAGAACATCTCCTATAAAATTAACAAAAATTTCACGCAACACCAAGTAAACCTAAAAGCAATGAACTGACTTCTGTGAACTACAAACCTTGCACAATAGCTCAGTTACAGGGTTGCCATCAAACCATTCAAAGTGCTTGCCACTACATTGGCCCCACAGTAATCCTCCTTCACCATATTCTCCCCAGCGAGAAGTGCCTAGAAATTGTGCCAAAATAGTAAATCAACGAGCAAACAACTTGGTATCAAGACATCAATGATAAAGACCAATTCGGACCAACTTCTCCCCAGCAAAAGTGCCTAGAAATTGTGCCAAAATAATAAATCTACTAGCAAACAACTTGATATCAAGGCATCAATATGAAGTATAACAACCCCCTCCCTCCCTTCCCACCAACAAGAAAAACAGGGAAAAGAAAAAGGACAGTAAGAAGGTTCCACAACTTTACATGTTATGATAATGTTAAACCTAAAGGTGATCTAATATTAGATGATAAGAAGCATAAATAAAGCCAACCAACAAATCCAAAAGAAGTAGAAGTATTAGATAAAGAAAATAGTGAAGACGAGTATGCTTAAAATTATCGTGTAATAAGTTCATGCAGAAGAGCATAATGCATTTAAACTTTCATGATAACTAGGAATGAGAAATTATTTGAACTAACGAATTGAACAAAAAAATTATTGAAAAACCAAAGTCGACAGAATCCTTGCAACCAGTGTTGTTAAAATCGTCCAAGTTGCGAGTTAACTCGACTCGAATCGTCCAGCGAGTTAACTCGCATGCTAAATAGAAAATGGCCAAAAATCAGACGATTTTTAGGTAAATCGCAGATTGTGCCAACTCGAACAATCGTTCAATCTTCGATCCAGAAGAAAAAAAAAAGGGAAGGGAAAAGAAAATACATGTTTCTTCTTCGTTTTCTGCTATGGCCGGCGTCTCTTCCTCTCTTTTTTTCTTCCAACTTTAAGGTTTAGGTATAGCAAAGGAGTCTTCTCCTCTTCTTTCGTTTCGTAGACTTATTCTCTCGCACGAGTGCCACAGTAAAAAACATCTTTTTAATTATGTTTTATTCTCGCACAGGAGTGCGACTGTGTTATGCTTTAAAACATCTTTTTTATTTTTTATTTTTAATATTTTGTATCTATTTTAAAAAAAATCATTTGGTAGATGTTATTAAGGATTATTTAAAATTTTAAATGCTATTGAATTGTGTCAATTAAAAATTTATTATTTAAAATATTAAAATAACTATTTAACATAATTATTATTTAAAATAGTATACATCTCAATTAAATAGTTATTATTTAAAATAGTATACTAAATATTTTAACATAATTATTATTTAAAATAGTACACATCTCAATTAAATAGTTATTATTTAAAATAGTACACTAACTATTTTAACATAATTATTATTTAAAATAGTACAATCTATAATACCCCGCCCCAGAGGGTGCCAAAGTCCCACATTGCTAGTTGTTTTAGAAATTATCTGGTATATAAGCGGTAGCTTTCCTCCTTCTAGCATGACGCCTTTTGGGAGCAACAGTAGGTTGACTTGCCAATTGAAAGTCGTGCGGGCCATGTGTGAGGCCCAGAGCAGACAATATCATGCTAATGGTACAGATCGTTATAATTGGTATCAGAGCACGGTTCAACTACGAACTGAGGGTGTGGGCTGGTACGAGTCTCAACCAGCTATAGAGAGTCAGGGGCGGCTCTGGTCTTAACGGTGGTAGGATGTGATACCCCACTCTGTTGAGGAGATCTGGACCCAGTTGAGGGGCCCAGCCTTGGACCAGAGGGAGAGAAAAGTGCCAGACAGAGGCGCTGGGTGTGTGGGAAGTCCCACATTACCTAGTGAGGACTCCTAGCACTGGTATATAAGGTTGGGCGCTCCTCCCATAAAGCACAAGGCCTTTTGGGGGCTCCTCTTCGGTGGGGTCCTCAGAGCAAAGTGGTGCGGGTCCAATTGAAGGGACCAAAGCGGACAATATTGTGCTAGTGGGAGCAAGCCCCTCAACAGGTCCCACACGACTTTGTTATGAGGACCCCACATAATAGGAGCCCCCAAAAGGCCTTGTGCTTTATGGGAGGAGCGCCCAACCTTTTATACTAGTGCCAGGAGTCCTCACTAGGCAATGTGAGACTTCCCACACACCAAGCGCCTCTGTCTGACACTTTTCTCTCCCTCTAGCACCCCTCTTGTCCAAGGCCAGACCCCTCAACTGGGTCCAAACCTCCTCAACAGGGCGGGGTATCACAACATCTCAATTAAACAGTTATTATTTAAAATAGTACACTAACTATTTTTTATTTTAACAACCATGGTATACATTATAGTATACACTTTAAATTATAAATCTTAAAAAATATGTAGAAATTTCTTTTATAGCTCATATTATTATCATCTTAATGGCAATTTTATTTAATTTATTCAAATAAAATAAAATTTTATAATTATATTTAACAAATAATTTTCCTAAATTATCTATCTAAAATACATACTATTCAATTATAGTATAAAAAATTATATATTATGAGGAATTGAACAAAGTAACTTATTATTCTATGTCATTTTATATGTAATTGTAGTATAAATAATAATTATAGCAAAAAATATTCAAAAATGTTATAACTCTTACGATTTACGATTCACGAGTCACACCCCTAGACCGACTTACAATACGATTCGAGTTTGACAACATTGCTTGCAACTGCATCAATGATGCTAATACTTAATAATGGTGACAATACCAATCTTGAAGCAACCACAGTTAAAGAAACATGTTAAATTCAAGGTGCAATTATGTGTTTAATACATTTGCATGGCACTAGGAAATTATGGCATTTCTGTAAACCATCCCACTAGTAACAAAAAGGGTGTTGTTCTCCTGCCCATTAAGCCAGGAAGTACACAAGCAACCATGAACTCCTATTTTCTAGCATGGTGCTATCATGAAGTTACAAACATCAAAGCTTTTGAAATACTTTAAACCCCTTCCATCTCCAACTCTATTCAAGGATTCTATAAACAGGGTCTCAAACAAAACTGCATTGTGTAAATTTAAATAAATAATTTTGTGAAATTTATTTTAAGAAAATGAAGAAAATGGGCAAGGTACACTATCATAGTGCAGTCTTTAAGACAGCAATCTCCCAACTATATGTAGGTGGACTCCATGAAATTTTGCCCTGAGGATCCAATGCCCTTATTTCTGCTCACTGGCATGCACCCCAGCAAACAGAGAACCAAGTGCCCAAAAACAGAGTAGAAGACATAAATCGAGTGAGTGAGCGAGAGACAGAGTATGCATCGTCATCTAACTCAACCCATTCTATTGCCGACCTGTCTATTTATAAACGAAGGATGACAACTATCGAGTTGCACACATCAATGTCTGCAACTGTTTTCAAACCACTATCCCAAATGCACAAAAAACTTTTGAATTTTTTAGAGTTACAAAGCCATTAAGGGAGAGAGCCGTTGGGCACTTAATCCCTCTTCGGTTTCTTCTCTCTCATTATTCTTCTTTTTTTGTTGAGCATTTAATCCCTCTTCGATTTCTTCTCTCATTCTTCTTTTTTTCTTTCTTTTATTTTAATATCCTTATTATAACATATATTTATTTTTTCCTTCACTTGCACTATGTAAGAGTGAGGTGCTCAAACAGTGGATGACTTGAGGAAATGGATGGGTTGAGAGGGTATTTATAGATCACACCTCACACCCAATTTTCCTTCAATTCCAATGTGGGACTCAAAATTTCCAAATAAAATGAAATTCAGACTTTGTAGAAAATTTGCCTCCAAGGTCAAAGTTTTAGTTTGGCTCCAAAACTTAAAACCAAAATATTTAAAGTAAGAATTTGGACTTCGCTAAAAAGGCAACAGTTTCAAATTTCTTTTAATTTTGAAGGAAATACTCCAACAAACTGTTGGCAAGATGCCAAAGCAAAAGACAGGGAAATAGATAATACATGTCACCATACTAATGTTGTGAAAATCGAATCGTATCGTAAATCGTTAATTCATCTTGAATCGCAAATCATGTATCGTAAATCGTAGAATCATAAGATTCACAAGTGTTTTCTCTCAAAAATATTTAATATGTGAAATAACATAAAATATATCTAAAATTTAATAATATGAGCAATTCTCCAACTTTCTTTCAATATTAAGTGAATTTTATATAATTAGTTCATTGGAGCTCAAATTTCAAAGCTCCAACTCCCAAAAGTATAAGACTAGTAGATAATCCAACTATATTGTGAAAAGTCAATAATGAACTAAAAAACCCTCAAAAAATCGAAAGGTCTTAAATGCTCATTAACTCAAGCCTTAAAAATCATTAAAACGAAATATTTCATACTTTCACACTCCTAATAACCCCATAATTCTATTATTTATACGAATCGTAAGATGTGTTGATAGATACGAATCGTTCCTCTTATCATATCGTATGAATCGTAAGATACGAATCACATATCGTAAGATTTTAACAACCATGCACCATACCATCAGACAACAATGTCAAATTTATTATTTCACAAGAAAGACAACAAGAAGGCATATTGTTTTCTATTTAACATAGGTAGTCATTGCAAAGAGAAGGAGCCAACGACATATGCCTAAGTTGTTAGAACTAAATATAATAACATTTCTTTGAACTTTACCATATATAGCACTTTCTAAAGTATTTTTTTGGGATACCCATTTTATTTTTTTTATTGATTACAAATTTCACTAGTACTTATAAATTGCAAAAGAACATTTTAGAAGTGTGGAGAGCATATAGACCTGAAGAGTTGTGCCTCAGTGAAGCGTGGAGAAACAAATGATGGTAACAGCAAGTACGAAGCTTCATTACAACAGCTTCTTCAGTCAAGCTATCCTCCATTGAAAATGTTTTCATTGTCTCTAGGACTGAAATCATACAATAACCTTTTGCAGATCGAGAAACACCTAAACAATGGGCGGGAAAATGAGTCAAACAGAAGAATATTGTGATATAGATGTTCTCAGCTCACCAATGCTAAAATCTAGACATAAATTTCTGGCACATAGTTTCCAATTGACAGTAAATATGCCATAAGCCCAGGCAGGAATTCAGCCTAAGCATGCAGCGAATATGTAGGACCCATTTAATGATCAATTCAAACTGCTTCTCTCTCTCTCTCTCTCTCTCTCTCTCTCTCTCTCTCTCTCTCTCTCTCTCTCTCTCTCTCTCTCATGATTCACATAAGATGTTAAGAGAGAAAAATTAAAATTAAACAAAGAATATAACAAAATCTATGCAAATTCACATAAACAATTAATCAAAGAGATTAAAAAAGAAGAATGACACCTACACATAAAGCATATAAAGCCCTCAAGATTGTATTGCTAGCACTCAATGCAAAATCCCTCAAAAAACTAATAACATCATACCAAATCATATCCTAGGTCTTCTAGAATTAAAAACCAATCACCAAGGGATGAAATAGGGATATGGGATCACCTAGGATTTGCCAAAAGGAATTAGAATTTATTTTTATTTTTTTCATTTTTCAAGTAAAACAAGGTCTCAAATAGTTTCATACAGTACGTTAGGATTAGATTTACAAGTCTAAGATAGTAATCTAGAGGTTGGGGTGCAAAATGGGCATATCTGTTCAGTTGTACGAGTTAGACACGAATAGAACTCATCCCTAAAAACTGGCTTAGAAGGAGAGGGTGCCCATGCATTTATAAATCCCAACCCAAAGGTCCACCGGATACTCGGCTCTCCCCATCCACACAGGGTTGGAGATACGAATCCGACCCATCCCAATGGTACCTTTGCTTTGATAACATGTTAAACACATGACTAGAACTCATCCCTAAAAACCAACTTATAAGGAAAGAGTGCGCATGCATTTATAAACTTCAAGACCCAAAGGTAAATTGACAATGTGGGACTTCGCTAACACTGTAATGGCCCGTCCCTCTAACACAATATTGTCCGCTTTGGGCTTAAAAAACCATCATGGCTTTGCATTGGGCCCAAAAGTCACCCATAGGCCCAAAAGGCCTTGTGCTAGAAGGGAAGGGTACTCCCCCATATATTCCGCAACCAACTCACTCTCTTGGGCAGTATGGGACCTTCTTCCATGCCCTCAATGCCAACTTTCACTCCCATACACAACCCTACACAAACGCCCCCCACTTAGGCAGGGTATCACAATCCACCCCCCTTAAAACCAGAGTCGTCCCTGGCTCTACTACAACACACAGGCAGAGAGTTGAACTTGGCTCTGATACCATTTGTAACGACTCGTTCCTCTAACACAATATTGTCTGCTTTGGACTTGAAAAACCCTCACAGCTTTGCATTGGGCCCAAGTGTCACCCTTGGGTCCAAAAGGCCTTGAGCTAAAAGAGGGGGGGTGCTCCCTCATAGCCCTCAAAGCTATGAGGGTTGAAGATCCTCGGCTCTCGCCTCCACGCATGGCTGGAGATACAAACCCGACCCATCCCAATGGTACCCATACTCTGATACCTTGTTAAACACGAGTAGAACTCATCCCTAAAAACCGGCTTATAAATGCATGGGCACCCTCTCCTTATAAGTTGGTTTTTAGGGACAAGTTCTACTCATGTATTTTAACATGTTACCAAAGTAGGGGTACCACTGGAGACACTCGGCTCCATGCAGGGCTTGAGATACAAACCCGATCCATCCCAGTGGTATCCCTGGTTTGATACCATGTTAAACACGTGAGTAGAACACATCCCTAAAAGATCTTGTACTCTCTTTCTTACGAATGAAATTTCTTTGTTACTGCTCAAAAAAAAAAACTCATCCCTAAAAATTGTCGTATAAGGAGAGGGTGCCCATGCATTTATAAACCCCAAGACCCAAAGGTCCACTGGCAATGTGGGACTTTGCTAATAGTGCAGACATGTACGAACGTCTATACGGACTAGTGGGACCTGGTGGGGTTTCGGTGGCCATGTGGGGTTGGGTCCTCATTTGGTTAGGATTAAGGTTTGGATGAAAAAGGGATAAAAATAAGGTGTAAAAAGAGGGAAGAAAGTGAGGGAAAAGAGTGGAGAAAAGGGAAGTGAAGAAAAAGAGATGTATAAGAAGAAGCAAGATTTGTACCTTGAGTCGCACAATGTTCCTTGATCTCACACCAAAGAGACAAAAAGAGTCACACCATATCTGCAAATGGGAGAAAGTTGAATTTCTTCTTTCATTCATTCATCCTCAAAAATGTCTCTTACAAGGCTATTTATAAAAAAATGACTCTCTGAAAACCCTAGACACATGTTAAGGCACACATGTGAACGATCAAAAACCATAAAAACAAATACTTGTCCATAATCTTGAAACACGTGTGAACTAAAACAATATGACAGTAATAAAAGATAACAAAGGAAAATGCCTGGATGACACGGATCAATGGTCAGATCGATCATATCCATAAATGAATGACTTAGTTGACGTAAATGGATGGATCGAGCAAAATCTTCAAATCCATACTTGACCAATATACAATTTCGGTATCCATGGTTGTATCGAGAAGGCAAAACCCAACTCGGTTATAAATTGTTAGAACCATAGTAATTCACAAGAAGTGTTGGCCAAGGCACGATATTCAACATTCGCATTAAAACAGGCAACAACAGTCTATTTCTTGCTATGCCAAGAGACCAAATGAGATCCCAAAAATACACAATACCATGTCGTCGAGCGACAGTACTCAAAAGAGCCAGCCCAATCAACATCGTGCCAAATCGAATCGTGGGCTCCAACGAGCGAAATCACAAATGGAAGCAAATCGTGCGATTCAAACCATAAAATCGCAGAATCAGACGATTACAAAATACATGTTTTCCTTCAGCAGCTTTTCATTTGTCCTCTTCTTCTTCTTTCGTTTCTTCTTCTTCTTGAATCCCAACTTTTCGTCGCAGGTTATCTTTCCTTTCTTTCTTCATTTTTTTATTTCCTCCTCTTTTGCTTCTGTCGTATCTTCATCCTAAGCAAAGGAGGTAGAACAAGTTTCAAAGTGGTTGTCGACTCGAGGATCGAAGAAACATAAGTCGTTGACTTCACGATCACCATCAACCCCCTGCTTCGTGGCCAAGTCCTCGAAAACACAGTGGGTAGGATAAAAAGTTATTAAACAATCCAATGGCGTAGTAAGGACACTAATTAACAATAGATTGTGAGATGGACACAGGGATAGTTCATTTACCAACAATATCAGTAAAAGACTCATTAGCTAACTTAACCTTACCAAGAGAAACAGGGGAAAGTGTCGAAAAAATATGAGACATACCAGTCGTATGATCAGTAGCTCCGGAATCGATGATCTAGGAAATTTAAGAGGAAGCATGGAGGGAAAAGGCATAGTACCTGACTGATCTGTAACAACATGGGAAACCTATGATGATTGAAACTTCTTCAATTGTAGTCTGTCGTGCTGTAAGGAAGCATACTCATTTTTACACACAAGTGATGTCATTTTCAGTAACTGCAACGGAGTGTCAATATGACGAGCCTGCTTAGAGGTGGGCCAACCATGAAACTTGTAGCAGGAATCCACATAGTGAATGTCATTTTGCAATACGTACAAAAGCAGATACCCTTCTTCTTTTGTCATTTGGTATCCCATCGGGTATCAATCACCAGTTCCTTCCTTTTGAGAGAGGGGGGTCCCTTAGAGACAAGGATCGACAAAGGTAGAGGGCATAACCAGGCGATGTCTCACATCACGAAGTAATGTGGAATAGACCTCACTAAGGGGCAGAAGAGGTCGCTTGCTCAAAATTTGAGCTCAAATAGGCTCAAAGTCAGGGTTAAGACCAGCAAGTAAGTCAAAGGTGTGTCGTTCCTCGACATATTGCATGTGTCATAAAGTATCTACAGGATGTTCAAATTTAAGTCTCATGTTGATCAAGTTCCAACCAATAATTGCGCATTTTTTAATAATATTCATTAGAGAAAACTCCTCCTATTGAAGATGAGCAGCATGCTGATATAATTCATAAATGCGAGCTCAATTATCATCATCAGAATACAAGGCGTGAACAGTATCCCGTACATCTTTTACAGTAAATAATGCATATACCAACCACCTAACATGCTCCTCCATAGAATGCAACAGCCAGGTTTGGACCAAGGAATTATTAGTTTCCATTTCTTGTATTTTGGATCATCCTCTGCAGGCTCCAAAGCAATACCATTAACATAATCAGTTTTTTGTTTAGCATCAAAGAACATTTTAGCCAAGTGAGACCATTGAAAGTAATTGGTCTCATTCAAAATGGCAGTGGTGATCTTACCAATATAAGTTGAATCAAAAGATATGCCACAAGTCCTGTTTGAAAAATCAGAGGCGGCCATATAATATGCAGAAGAAAGCATATCTACTACAGTAACTGCGCACAAAAATCGGCACAAATCAATGGGACGAGAAAAAAAAACAAGAGTGACTTGGGTAGGAGTAGATTAAATGGTAATACAGCCCTAAGACTCCAGATCGAAACAAAATCTGGAAAAAAATCCATATCCAAGTTGTATAATAACAACAACAGACAATATTGCAGCAATAGTGGGCCCTACCGATCACAAAGGGAGAAGAACTGAGGAGATGAGAACTAGCACCCTGAGCGACTCCACCCGTGTTGGTCCGAAGCAGAAAGAAGACCTCCTGCAGTAAATCCGAAGCTCAGAAGCCTAAAAATATTGTTCCTGGAGTGTCCTTGGACACGAAAACGAGAATGGAAACAAGGGAACCCACAATGCACAAAACCCTAAGACCTACCTGCTGTATGGAAGGCAAGCCCAAAAACAAATAGGGTGGTGGTGGTGGTGGTGGTTTAGAAGGCCAATGAGTAGTATCCGTACGGATCGAAGGTGAATAGTAAAACTATTCCTGGAACTGTTGCCCTAGGCTTCCTGTAGTCTGAAAAAAAAAATCGTGAATCTGTGTTGAAGAGATGATTAAGCCATGACAAGAGACGACTGAAAGGGAGAGAAGCACACCAGAGGCCGTAGGAAATACACAAATCCCCAACAAATGATGTAGAAGGCGGAAATTCAAAAATCAAACTTGGTTGATACCATGTTACAACGAAAATGAGAAAAAGGAAGAAAGTAATGGAAGAGAAGGGAAGAAAAAGAGAGAGAAATTCTCTATGTTGCATTTTGTGTGTTTAATCAGAAAAGGATATGCGTATAAATAGAATATAGAGGGCCCATCAAGGCAAGCAAAAAAGGAAAGAAAGATTGATTACAATCAATAATATCTAAACGTCAAATGCACATGTAAAATGTGAAATTAAGATAACATTTACAACTTTACAACAAATTGCCAGTCATCATTGACAAGATTACAATATATTTCAGGAGTTTCAGTATGTTTCTTCTATGCTCTTACGAAACAAACTTTAATGGTATGTATGTAGGCAAGGCTAGGCACCATAGACCTTTAAGATTGGGACAAGTCATTTGTGATTTAAGATGTCTTCCCCTTGCTACTGCAGTTTCCTTACACAGGTTTTCCTTGTCACTTTTTTTAATTTAGCTTTCTACCACTAAAATTTCAGTACCATTAGAGAAAAATAACACACAAATCATCTGCTCTAACTTTCTAACATTTTACAAATTAAATATATTTATGTAACATGCCAACTACTTGCTGCCTTTGAGTTTAGCATTCTATCACTAAAATAACAATACCATTAAAATATAAATAAATATGAACAAAGCATTTGTTCTATTTTCAACAAATTTTTACCATTCAAATATTTGTGTGCACATACCTACTACAGGCATTGGCTCAGGAAAATCAACATCATGGTCACCACCAGCAAGTCCAAATACATAAGGGCTGCCTGGATGTGCATGTCTAATATACAGACAAAGGTGAGCGTAATAAAAACAAAAGAAAAATTTTAAACAACAGAAAAAGCAAATATAGAGAGAAGTGTGGGGATAGTAATGTAATGATTTTAGTATTTATGTCTATGACCTGTGCTATTGTTCTACATAACAAAGCAATAGAAAGAACACAAATATTTTAAAGAAAAGAAAAAGCACACAGGAGAAACAAGTGTGAGGATAGTAATGTAATAATTTCAGTACTTATGTGTATAACCCAAGATATTGATCTACATAACAAAGAAACCAAGGACTCAATCTGAATCCATCAAATTTCAAATACCCACAAGAATGAAGAATCCGCATCTACTGAAACAAGCTACAAGAAGACAAATATAAAAGTGTCATGACTTTAGGTTCCAAACCTTTATTGACAATAAGGTCACGATTTCTTCAAAATTCGCGCACCCACACAAAAAAAAAAGGCCCAGGTCTGGAGGAAAACGAAAAACAGGCTCAACTAAACAAAAAACAAAGAAGAGCCCACACTGTACAACACTTATAAACAAAAAAATGTCATACACTCCAGACTATAGTTGGAAAATACGGATTCCCTGTGATAAAGGCTTGGTGGAGAATTGTCGGGGGAAAAGGTAGAATATGGAGCATCATTAGGGAGAAGCTTAGGATGTGAGTGGAAAGGGGGGATAAGAGACTCTTTTGGACGGACCTTTGGGTTGGGGAGAGACCTCTAAAGGATGTGTACCCTAGACTCTTTAGGATCACCAAAAAGAGACCAGCAAAGGTGTAGGACTATTATAGAAAGCCCCTAAGAGTTTTGGACCAAGGAAGTCTTGAGGAGTTAATAACGATGCTATGGGAGTTTCCTATCGCTAGAGAGGAGGATGATAAGAGAATTGGGATGGGAGTTTTGTCGGGGAGTTCATAGTAAAGGCAGTGGTTAGTTTAGCCCTACTCGACCTTAATATCATTTTGTCTGGTGTACCCTAAAAGCCAAAGTCCTATCCAGGATGGAACTACTCAAAAGGGGTGTTTTGAATTCTAGAGATGAACTTCATTGAATGTTGTGCAGAGACCAAGAGGGGAGGTTGATCACTTATTTGCACATTGCACAGTGATGAGCAGTCTAAGGAATAATTTGGGAATCTGATAGGGGTATCATGGGTACTAGATAAATCATGAGGGGGAATCGTGCAGATTAGACAATTGACCAATGGGGTTGCGGCCTTCTTCGCAAAGATTGGGATCAACTTGTGATTGAGGGCATATTCTATCTGTAACCTCCAAGGAAGGGTTGTTGTAGAGCATTATCGGGATTTGATTGTATTTTGTAGTGGAGTTCACGACTATATGATTGTATTTATTTTTATTATCTCTATTGGGTTTAAGCCTCTTAGACCCCTTATGTGTTTGTAATATCTCTCTACATTAATAAATTATTCATCCTGATATTGATAACAAAAAGGTTTTTTCAATGTTAAATCGGAAAAAAAACAATAGACTTTTCCTTGAAACCCTCCAAACAAAGAAACAAGTTTTCCTTGAAACCCTCAAAAAAACATCAAAGAAACAAGTTTTCCTTGAAACCCTCAAAAAAAAAAATCAAAGAAAAGTTAAAAACAACTAGCCAATGTTGAACTCTTTCAAAGCCCAAACCCAAAAACTCTTTCAACGGAGTGGCCCCTTTTTTCTGATATGAATGAATGACCTCTCCATTTTCAAGCTTGCTCTTCGAACCGGCCTACCGCTCTCCTATATGAAAAGGTTCTTTCGTAAAAACTCTCAATACAACATCCATTCCTCTTTCAAATGAAGAGAACTACACTTTTCTCTTCATCATTGAAATCTACGGGGAGTAAAACACAAATATGCTTATTCAGTTTGGGCCGAGTATACTATACGTAATGATGGAATCCTTCACGATAAATAAAATGAAAAAGTAAGGTCATTTCGACAAAAGACCCAGACCCAAGTTCCATAACTTTGGGTCAGCTATCCCGGTCATGATTTTCCTCAGAGGTAAAGGAAAGGTCCTTCCTTTTTGGCCAGTTGCGGGCGATGATGAATTTGAACCCCGACAAGGATTTATCTGCGACACTTGCTATTTACTAATACCAAAACCGCAACAAAAAATATTTGGCCTTCGGCGCCTTAGCCGGAATGCATCGTATGTTCTATCTGCGGTGCTTGAGTTGCGCTTTCTACCGCAAATAAACGACCTTTATTTAGAGTAGAGGTCGCTTCGAGCCAAGCTCAAGCAAGGATGCAGCTTGAAAGCCAAGCCAAAGTTTGCTACCTTCGAACTTACCGCCTATAGTGGGTGAGAACTGATGGACCAATAAGCCAAGCTAAGCATTTGGCTAACTCCAAGAACCACAAAGAGATGAAACATTAAGTTGTTCCTAAATACCAGATAATGGAGAATGATGAGCCTTCTGATGCGGGAGAATTTATTATTATTGGATTTGATGTTATTGGACTTCGATGTTATTTTCTTACTTAGTCTTCTCTATTTAGTTTGTGTTTTTCTTTTCATATGAGGGCAAAGTTGTCATTTCTGAAGTATTGTACTGGGGGATTTATGTCATTTAAGCTCTCTCATTAGTAGTTGCCCTAAGGCATTAGGAAGTCAACTTCTAAGGAGCCGCCAGCCCCTTGTTTTCATTTTCTTAATTAAGTCTCGTAATGGGGATTTTCGAATTTAATGAATGAAGAATAACGAAAGCTTTGAAGCCCCAGCCCATGAACATGCGCATGGTGTGAAGATTTGTCCCCTTGAGGGTTTGGTGTGAAGCCAACGGGAGCACTTCCCTATCTTCTTGTTTCTCCTTTCTACATTCTCTGGTAAGAACATTCCAGCATTCTTTCTTATCTTCCTCTCTTCTTCTCTTTCTCTCTTTTCTTATCTTCCTCTCTTTTACTGCAAAGACATAGCCGATCCTTCCATCTTGTTGTTACTGGCCTCCAAAACTCAGAACCAGCCTCAAACCCTTCACCTATACACTTCTCCTTTGTGCCGCTACCTACTCTCTCAATCCTGCTGATTTCCGCCACCCTAACCTGAACCAAAACCCATTGCTGCCCGTTCCTAGGCCTGCCATCTTGCTGCAACTTCATTCTACAGTCCCAGATCTGTACCTTAGACCTGCCAAACTGCTGTTAGAACATCCCAGAATTCCAGATCTATCAATACACTTCAGATCTGTACCTTAAGCGACTTCAGCCCCTCTAGAGGGCAGATCTGCTGTTTATACAACTTTCTTTCCCGTCCCTACCTTTCCTCCTGCTGTCACCACATCGATAAGACCCTCCCAATCATTGCAGATCTATTCCCATCCTTATGTACTGCAGTTACAGCCAGTATTGATCCCAAATACACCACATTTAATCCATTACTCCCGGTAAACACATTATATTTTTTATATTTGCATGAATATTTGTGTCAAATTTATATTAATTAATTGTTATTATTAATTGATTGATTAATTTCAGCCATTTTAGATTTAGGGTACATTATTTTCATCCTTTTTAATTTTTAGGGAACCAAATTAGGCATTTAGGGTACCCTATCCCCTTTGTCCTGCATCACCTTCTCACTTTTATTTCTTCTATTAATGGAAACATGACTCAAAGCCACAACCTTCATTAATTGTTGGGTTAGAATGGAGTTCCTTGTTATTTAGGGTCTATTTTAACTTCTAATTTTTTTTAACCAGGGACAGAATAAATTTTATTTAAGGAAGAGAAAAATATACAACAATATATGCCAAGAGAGATATACTAGCAACCAAAAGAAGTACCACAAACCCCAAGCACCAGTGAAACTTGAATAAAACCAATTACAAAAGATCGACAATTGTTTCTTCTCTCTCAACTACAACTTTGGCCAAAAAGCCCACTAATCCATTTGTTGAGCACTTGACATGGTGAAACACTGATGCAGGAAAACTAATAGGGTAACCCTAAATGCCTAAACTAGGTTCCCTAAATATTAGGAGGGATGAAATTAATGCACCTAAAACTAATATGGGCTGAAATTAAATTCAAATTAATAAATATAAGATTTACCACAAATAATTAAAGAGATTCTTGGAAATCTAATGTAAACAATTATATAACTTACTAAACCAAATTAAGGAAGGGTAGTGGTAGCAGGGAGTGAAATAGATGGGCCTGGGCCGAGTTTGGATGGGCCTGGGTTGGGTCGGGACAGATTTAGGACGGGTATGGACGGATTTGGGACGAGTCAGAATGCTCTAGGATGAGTTCTGGACAGCAAACAAGGATTGTTCTGGGATAGATCTGGGATGGCAACAGGACGATTCTGGGACAGATCTGTGATGGTTTTGGGATGGATATGGGACGGATCCGGGATGGATATGGGACGGATCTTGGATGGATCTAGGACCGCAGTTGGCGTGGGTATGAAAGGTGACGGCAATGGCTCAAGGGTTTTTGTTCTTGGATGAAAAGAAAAGAAAAGTAACAAAGAGAAAGGGGAAGAGAGACGAGAAAAGAAGAGAAAAGATAGAAGATGATGGATAATACCTGGAGATGGAAGGATGGTAGCCTCACGCCAGGCTTCACGCCAAAAGGGCCTCACGCCAAAATTATTTTCATCGCACAAATAGCGAAAGAAAACTTCAATTTCATTCTCGTTAAATGTCAATCCCGTATGGAGGGGTTACATCACATATATAATGACTTGAAAACATGAAAAAGACCAAAATACCCTCAAATAAACAAATAAACAAATACCCCCAATGACTAAAAAGCCCTAATTACATGTAAAATCACTAAATTTCCCCAAACAAAACCAACTATTGGACTAAACAAATAAATGAAAGAAAAAATACAATTATGAAAAGCTGAAAATCCTAAATCCAAATATAGAAACTTGTTAAATATGGAAACTCGTGTGGTGCTCCGCATCAAACATACCTCCATCCTCGCACATAAACTCTGAAAGTCCTTTTACCAAAGTAATATGTCACCATGGAGGCTTCTTCCTACTGTTAGTCCATTTAATAGCATTTGTCAAGTCCCGTTCTAACAATAGGTTACTCTAACCATGCCCAGCCCGTAATTCCATGTTACTTTTAACCCCAATGATTCACCTTGTTAAAGTCTCTAACACAGAAGATTTGGAAAAAAAATAATAATCTATCCCCTATCATTATACACTACACCTCCAATACTAGCTCGACGTAGCTTGCCTTTAGCCTCGCCATCCAAGCTAAAACTAGCCCTCCGGTGGAGCTGACCAACTAATGCAGGCCTATGGTCGAATTTGTGAGATTCGCCAGTAGGCTAGCCGTTTTCAGAGTATGGTCTCTGAAAGACCCAATGCAGCAGATTACGGTTCAAAAAAGGATTCTACCTTGGCAAGGAATTGCTCAAACAATATCCTAATTGATTACACAAGTTTCCCAAGAATTCGAATTAGTTTATGGATTTCATAAGATTAGGCCTCTTCTAATTGAATTGAAATATAGAATAGCGGAAGCAAATTAAAAGAGAAGTCTGATGAATTTTCGTTTATTGCATCACCTAATCTATGAAAACCATGAAACTACTTGAATTCAAAATTTGAACTGGTACTTGCTATGGGCGAAAATTGGAGTCCACCAATCTTCAAACAACTCCACAGAGCCACAAGAGAATTCCTCTCTCAGAAACAACTTCAGATCTTATTCCAATGTGTAAAATTCAGATGGAGTACATGGAGTATTTATTTGGAAAAAACTAGATAATTGCGTAGCGTCTAACTAAATGAATGGATTTATTAGACGGAGTCCAACTAGGGTGTCCCTGATCAAAATGCTCCATATAAGCCATAGCAATTTGCTCTATTGGATCAAGGTCCACTGACGAAGAGTCGAACTGTGAACTAATGGGCTGGATAGGCAGGATGCCCTCATCACCAACTCATCACGACTATCTTCTCAAGTTTCCGTCCCCTCAAGCTACTCTCCTAGTTATTAGAGCTCTACTATACTCTTTGCAAAGATTTTCTTTTTGTTTTGATATTTGAAGAACTCGTACTAATCATTTTCATGTTTCTTTATTTTCTTTTTCTTTGGTAGGTGGATTATCATCATATACTATATTCCAATTATCGTTTATTCTTGATCTAAATCAAGTGGAACCAAAGCAAACTAAGATTTCCATCCAAAATTTTAGGCATCATAGATGTACATAAGAAGTAGCTCCATAGACTATGCAAACAGTGTTGATGTCCCCACACCACACCCCTGCACCCGCCATCCAATAGCCATTGAACGTTATTAAATTTTATGATTCAAAACATGTAAAGCATAGTTAGCAACGATAGATGATTCACTTTGATTACCCTGATATGAAACGACTTTTACGAGAACGAGCTTGAGTTGGTCCTTGAATCTCCTCAACAATGCACTGCCATGAGAGGAAAGTAGCATCTCAACAAGAAAGATCTACCCAGAAAAAAGCTCAACAAAAAGGGTGATCAATTTGACCTTCATGTTAAATATGGGTAAAAACATAAACTATGTCTCGAGAATGAAATTTTTTTTTAAAAAGGCATATTAGTTTAGGTGAATCAACAACAAATACGAAATATTGAAATATTGAAGCCACAAATACATTACCAAACAATGAGATAACACTAGCATAACAATTCTTTTAGCATGAGATATTCTACAGGATAGATGTTTTTTTAAGTTCTCTTTGGATTGAAATGGTCTTTGTGAGGCAATTTTTTAATGTAATTCGTACATTTTCTAAAGGGGATAAGAGTTCACCTCATATTCATTCAACAACATACTTGTACCTTTTTTCCTTAATGATTTTTTTGTTATCTTTCAAAGAAGAAAACACAAATTAAAAAATAGACAAGAATTCAAATTAAAGTGACAAGATGTATTTAAGCAAAACTATTGACAAACTAAAACCTATGGCATTATTAAAATTCATCTAGAATTTCCAACCACTTATATAATAGACCTTCCACAACAATAACAAAAAGAAACAAATATGTAATTAGAATTTCGAACTAATTTAATAGACCCTTTTCCACAACAACTACGACAACAAACAAAAGGGGAACTACTTATCCACTAGCATAAGTGCACCTTTTAATGGAATACAAGTTTTTTTTTCCGATGACCAAAGGTGTCCAGGTGTCTCACTCGGATAGTCCTTCAGGGCATGTGAAAGTCTCCCTACACACACATGCCGGGTTCAAGCAATGAGACCTTACACTGTACATATCCCACGAAAAGCGGCCATTCATTGGAGTTACCAGGGATTGAACCCAAGACCTCAATCCTGAAGTCTTGTGTCTCAACCACTAGGCCAACCCTTGGGGTTCAAAGGTGAAAAATGTATTAGACAAAAGAGTGTACAAAAAGCGGGTCTAAGAGTCTTAAACCCAAAATAAAATACAGAAAAATGAAACAAAAACCAACAAGAGCCCCTATTGAATAAATACAATGAAAAATCCACATAAATAAGTCTCAACTCCAAAGATCCCCAAGAGAGTGTTTCGTCTTTCTATCCCCCACTTGGACAAAACGTCCACAACTCTATTTACCAATCTAATCCCCGAGACTAATTCAAAGCACCTCAACATGGTTTTGTAACCCAGTACCACATCTCTGGAAGCATCACAGAAGAACGAAGTATCATTGACAAATTAAAGATAAGATATTGTTGGGGCCTCCTCAGTCACCTGAAAGCCTCTAATTATGACCAACCCCTTAGCCTTTTCCCCCAATCTATTTAGACCTCCTACCAAAGTGAAAATAAAGGGTGATAAAGGGTCACCTTCACTAAGTTCCATGTAAGCCACGATAGATTCAATTAGAGATTTATTTACTAGGATTGCAAAAGAAGTGTTTTCAACACAGGCAGGTTGTGGCAACAGAATCAAGTTTTGGGTAGATGTTTGGTGTGATGGTCCTCCTTTGGCTTCTAATTTTCCATCTATTTATCGTCTCTCCCTGAGACGTTGTGGGACCATTTCATAATTCTACTACATCTCAGGTGAGCAAGTTGTGTGGGACATCCCGCTTCGTCGAAACCTGTCTGATACAGAAACCGATGCTTTTTCGTCTCTCCTACAATCAATATCATCCTACAGAATCTGCACCAATGTAGAGGACAGTCTTATTTGGTGGCCTGATAACACTGGAGCCTTCTCGATAAAGTCTTTTTACACTTGGTGGTCCTCGACTATTGGTAAAGCTATTGTCAACCCTAACATTTGGTCTTCCAAAGCTCCTCCAAGGGCAATTAGTTTTTTTTTTGGACGGCTGGATTGAGGAAGATCTTGACTCAAGATAACCTGCGGAAAAGAGGAAGGATTGTGGTCAGTGCATGCCCCTTTTGTCTCCGATCACCCGAAGACTCGAATCACCTACTTATTCATTGCTCCTTCACTTCTGCTGTTTGGAATTCCATATTAGAGCAGTTTGGTATGGCGTGGGTTATGCCTGCATCAGTGGTTGAGGTGTCTTTTGCGAGGGACATTATATCTGTCTTGCCAAAATGCTCCCACTTGTGGCATCTATCTCTACTTGCCACTATTTGGAGCCTGTGGTGGGAACATAATAATAGGATATTTAAAAGGTGTTGTTGAGTCCAGTTTAAAGGTGGCACGGCATAGTCTCACCAAGAGTGCATCGTGGGCAGTTTCAATCTAGGAGTTCAGGAATATATCTTTGTCAGACATCTGGAGTGCATGGAAGGAATGTGTTGATCTTGCCTGATCTCTTATGGGTTCTTATGCCAGATTTCTGACGTCTATGTGGACGTCTAGTTTAACAGTTCTTTTCCTGTAGCTTTTTCCTTTCTGCTTTTATCTTTTGTTTGGCACCTCTGGTGCTCTCTATCTTTTATTATATATGTATGAACCATTTCAAAAAAAAACACAATATTTCATCCAAGTCCGCCATTTTCTACGAAAACCCATTCTAACAAATAGAAATTCAACAAAACTCCAGTCCACAAAGTCATAAGCCTTTTCCAGGTCGATTTTAAAGAGCAAAACAGGTTTCATATCCTTCTTCCTTATGTGGATTAGTTCATTAGCCAACAATATCCCATCTAAAATTTATCTATTTCCCACAAACGCTCCCTGAGACTCTCTTATGATATCTCCTATAAACTTCTTGCAGTCTTTCCGCAAAGGCTTTAGCCAATAGCTAATAGATGCACCCTGTCAAGTTGAATGGCCTAAAGTGAGATAGTTCCAAGGGCCCTTCCTTCTTTGGAACAAGGATAACAAAGGAATTTTTTAAACATTTATTGATCTTGCCATTCCATTGAAATTGTTTAAAGACCTTTATGAAATCTAGGCTTACGGTATCACAGCATGCCTTGATAAAGTTAAAGTTAAAACCATTCGGTAAAGTTAAAACCATTCGGGCCAGGATCTTTGTCTCCCTCTAAGTTGTCTAGAGCTCGCCTAATTTCCTCTAGGCTAAATTCCCTTTTCTAACCCACACGGTCATCCTTGATCCTATTCAATTCTAAACCATCCAGTACTGGTTTGTAGGATCTCCTTTCAAGGAAAGAGTCTCTCTTTAGCCTATTAAAAAGGTGGCTCTGGAAAAGACCTACAAAGCTCCCTAACTCCCCCAGTAGGTAACAGAGGAAGCCTAGAGGCAAGGAGATTCAGCAAGAGTAGCCTAAGGTAAAAGGGAATCAAAAATTGTACTCTTAGAACTTGAACAGAATAACAAGGAAGAGGAGTATAGGAAAGATGGACCAGAAAAGTTGAGCACCATGGAGAAAGACCAAAACAGATTTGTAGATATACTTCCCTGAGATCATAATCTACCCAACAGCATGCCGCTGAGGCACAGAAGAGGTTTGATCGACTACAGTCCCAAATCGAATAGTGGTGCATACTTTGAATCACCTCGATCAACAAAAGAGGCCTATTAGAGTCATATTTTAGCAAATAAGATTAGATTTAGTAATTGTACTATATTTGGCAAGTTATTAATTTTGTTTCATTTTTAGCAAGTTGTTAATGTTGTATTTTCACTACCTTTCTTTGTAGCATCCCCACCAAAAAGTCCCACATCGGTTGGGAGCTTGGGTAGTGGGGGCTTTATTTGAGAGGGGGCAACCCTCCCCATTGTGAGGCCTTTTGGGCCTAGCCATATGGGCCAGGGCCCAAAGCAAAACCGTGCAGGTCGGGTAGGGCCCAAAGTGGACAATATCACGATGGGGTAGGGTCGGGTCGTCACATTCTTTATGGCCAAGCTAAGAGCCAAAAGAAAGCCCATTTTAGGATGTAATTGCTTTAAAATAAGGTTACATTATAGTAGGCTGGATTAGGATTCCTTTTTTAAGCATTTAGGTTTAGGGGTTACTTTGACGCCTTTATGTATGAGTGCATGTAGTGTGGCAAATTCAATGAAGAAAATTATCCTTCGGTTCTCTCTTTTTCTTGAATTTTAGAGGAAGACAGTGCTCTTTTCTTTTGTTCATCTAGTTCCACTACATCAATAAATTTAGAAATCTTTTGATTCCAATGGATAACAGAATTATGAGCTTATTTGGAATGTGAAAGCAATAAAAAAAGGCTTGAGTTACTGGGTATATAGGACAGTTAGATTTCTTTTTTCTTTTGGGGGAGAGGAGGGAGGGAAGGAAGCAGGGGGGAGAGAGAATGTTAATATTCAAATGGATAACAAAATTATGAGCTTATTTGGAATGTGAAAGCTTGAAATTATTGTTTTTTTAAGGTTTTCAGGCTTGAAGCTAGGTATACAAGACATTTGGAATTTTTCTTTTTTTTTCTTTTCGGGTTGGGGAGGTGGGGGAGGGGACTTAAATAATTTTTGACCTCTTACAACATTATTAGGGCATATACCAGTATTATACCACCTTCTTTTTGAACAATAACATTGATGAATTATATTAAAAGAAAGAGAAAGTACAAACGGGGTTCTAAGAGGTTTAAACCCAGAAGAAGATACAAGTGTCAAAATTAAAGACAGAGCAAAATAAATCAAAATACATATAGAGCCCCTGCTCTATAAATACAATGTAGAACCCCATAGATGTCTCAAGCTCTAAGATCCCAAGAAAGAGTCTCGCCATCATCTTTGTTTATTCCCCATTTGGCTAAAAAATCTACGACTCAATTTGTCGATCCCCTAACAAGTGAGAAGGAGACCACTCTCCTCGCACACAAAGCACTAATCTCCCTGGTTATTGTTACCAGTTTCGAAGGTGGTTGTTTGTTCCCCTCGTCCACTTGATTGCATTCGCCAAATCCCCCACAATTATTAACTCACCATGACCACAGTCCACCCACAAAGTCAAGGCTCTCCTGATGGCTAATAGCTTAGCTTCGTTGGATTATGTTACCCCTAAGGCTTTGAAAAAACTAGCAATGACGATCTACCAGAATCCCTCAAAACCCCGCCTATCCCTACAGGCCTTGGTTTGCCCCGAGAGGCCCCATCTATGTTAAACTTGAACGCTCCTTGATGCAGAGGAGACCATGCTTCGAATCTATTCTTTTTCCAGTGTTCCCAATAAGCACCTTACCCCAGAAGTATAGAAATCCATTAACTTAAGGCCTTTAAATCCGAATTGGTTGCCATCCAAACACATAACCTCCATTTCGCTCTCTGAAATATGTACTTTTTCTGATCTTCTGTTCACAAAAAATCTTTTGGTTCCTTTCCTTCCAAACTGACAAAAGGATAACTGACGGAATGGTATACCGTGCCAACTTAATCTTAGGTCCTGCTTTGGAGATCACCCAATTTCCACAATTGCAGTAAAGGATCTATGGAGAACCCATGACACTCCCATCAAGGAAGCAAACCATTCCAAAGATTTCTCACTATTCAACAACTTCCTAGCAACTGGTCCACACCTTCCTCATGCGATCCGGAAGAGGGAAGGAAAGGTTGTCGCTAGACACACTAATTCCCCTCCTATTAACAAGATGTGTTTTTTAAAGGCACACCAAGTTAAAGCCTGAACTCTTGGCAGAGCCACACCAGACTCAGGCAACTCCTATTAGTAGACTACTTGCCTGCCAACTTCACCTCACTCTTTACTGAATAAAAGCCCGATAAGTCACTTGTCCAAATTTGTTCGTCTTCTATCCTCCAAGAGATAGGTACATCTGCTAGCAAAACCCTCAATTTTGTTAAACTCTTTCGCTCAAAGGCCCTAAAATCTCTTCTAAAGTCTATTTCACCTCACTCTTTACTGAATAAAAGCCCGATAAGTCACTTGTCCAAATTTGTTTGTCTTCTATCCTCCAAAAGATAGGTACATCTGCTAGCAAAACCCTCAATTCCGTTAAACTCTTTCGCTCGAAGGCCCTGAAATCTCTTCTAAAGTCTATTTCCCACCTAGTGAGGCCTTCTTCAATTTAGGGTAAATTTCTCTTAAGGGCGCCCATTTAGTAAACAACATCAAAAAATCAGTCAATCCAAGTTTTTCAATCAAACATAGATGCTCAACCTCATTTATTTATGATGGGTTCAAACCGGCTTGATCGAGTTTTAAGCCCATGAACAATCCTACTCTAGAGTACAATTAGAAAAGCTTGAGCCTGCCCGTTCAGTAACAAGCTCAAAAAATGAGCCCAAGCTTGGCCCAATATGCACAAGCCCATTTATTTATGACAGGTTTAAGCCAATTCGACATGACCTAGCAGTGGGTGAGGTCAGGTCAAGTTCAAGTCAGGTCACATTTGAGTCGAGTCTCCAACCCCTTCACCAATTACCTACCCATTCATCGAATGGTTCACCTCCACTAAACCCATACCCCTTCAAAAACAAACAGGTTGGATCTACTCAGACCCTTTTATCCATTTACTTAAACAGGTTGACCCATTTATTGACCCAAACCCATTTACCAACTTAGGTATTTTGCTCATTCTCAAATATCACAAGAATATATATATATATACAAATCCAAAAAAATAAATATTGTGCCACACGGATTCTAGACCCTAAAAAATTAAGATTCCAACACAAGGACTTGCAATATTGGGCACGAGAAAAAAACAATATTGATAGTAATGTGCAAGCAAATCTAAATATGTCACACAGCATTTTGAATGTCGAAGTAAACTTTAAATCTCCTAGCATGTATACATTCCAAAAAAGAAAAATCATATACATACTAAGTTTGATAACAAGTTGAGTTGTCTTATAGTTATTTGGATAAGTGGGTGGAGTATTTTGGCATTAAGAACATGAGCAAGCTAATGTTGACCACTCATTAGTACATTGGTATTTTATTATAACTTGGAAATAGCTCATGATTAAAATAAAAAACTTACCCTCGTCTTGATGTTATCACTGTTGAGTTACAGTATGGAGACTTATCTAGTGAGACTCGATACCAAGTCTACTCCTTAAATGAGTTTAGACATCATATAGTTATTTATGTTGCATATTGACATGACAATGGTGAGGTAGCCTACCCATTTATAAATGAGTTCATATCAGGTCCACCCATATAGTAAACAATCAAAAAAATTAGACCCATACCCTTTTTAAATTACCGGATTTGGATTAGGTCAATGGGTCGAGTCAACTTTTGCCAGGTCCTGGTGTGACCAGGTTTAAGTCCATGAATAGGCCTGAATTGTAAAAATTCCTATAATACTATATCATTGGGAATTGATTTGGGCACCAGTTTTTTTAGTAAGATCGGGCACCATCTCGCAATAAATTGACTTTCCCATTTTGCCCTTCTACTTTAAATTGGCCTTTCAATTTATCGCAATAAAATAGAAGGGTAAAATGGGAAAAATTATTTCTCACAACAGTGCACAATGTTGGTAAAAACACCGGTCCCCAAATCAATTCCTTGTATCATTTTCCTTGTCAGCTTTTTCAACCATGTATATACTATATACTGAGTATAAAAAAGATACAAGTTAAAACCAGAAAATTCCATAAAAGAAAATTATGAAACAGAACACATATTTCAAAGACAAATCTTGCTCTACTTACAACAGAAAATCCACTACGAGTCAGATCATCCAATGTCTGCCGTAAGTTCTGCAAAAAGAGTTTTCCATGAAATGGAGTTGAAAGGTAAAAACAGGTAAGCAAGAGTGAGAAACACGACTAAATTTTTTATTTTAGTAAAATTAAAACATATTTTATTACACATACTGTAAATAATTAGTGACTACTAGAAACAAACAGTAACTGATGATAATATTTGTAGAACATGAGTTCAGTATATTAGAAATTGTCAGGTTGCTTTGAACTACAGTACATAAAGAAAGAAGCACCTGACAGTAATGCAGGTATGTACATAAAACGAACCATTAGATCACCCTCACTTAGTTTCAAATTGAAAATGGCCTCAATATTCCTCCGATGATAATGTATGCATCTTTTGGGTGAGATCATCTTTGTCACATATGATCTCATATTTTATCTTCAGTGGCAATCATTTCAATTGAACAGTGAACATCACACTCAGTTCAAACAGTATTGAATATCATAGCAACCTGGCTCAATTAGGCCAGCAGCAATTAAAGGAATGCTACAATAGATCAAAACAAACCTACAATATTGGTGTATACAGATTATGTGTCCTCACTGTACTCATCTGCTCTTAATTGGAATGGACGTTGAGGAAGGTACCCTTAAGGAGTTGGCAAAGGAGATAGGGTGCGGTATTGGTAGGTTGCCCTTCACTTACCTGGGATTACTAGTTGGTGGGAATCTGAGGCTCAAGCGTTTTTGAGCTTCAGTTGTAGAAAGGATCGAAAGGAGACTAGCTGGGAGAGGGAGGAGATACCTCTTCATTGGAGGTCACCTCACTCTGATTAAATCAGTGCTAACAAGTCTACCAATTTACTCTCTCTTTGTGTTTGAAATGCCTAAAGGGATATTGAGGAAAATTGAACAACTTTTCAGGAGTTTTCTGTGGGGAGATAAGGAATCCAAAAGGAAGGTCCATCAGGTAGCATGGGAAGAAGCAATTAAGTATAAATCGAAAGGAGGACTAGGAAGAGTCCGACATCAAGCCCTTTTATGTAAGTGGGGTTGGCGCTTTGGGAAAGAGAGAGATGCCCTAGGGGTTCAGGTGTTGACTGCTCGATATGGTCTGGAAGATAGCAACGGGTGGGCCTTAAGTGACAATGTTGAGAAATATGGATCACCGATCGTCAAAGCTTGGTGGAGACATTGTCAAGAAAATTCAGCTTGTGGCAGGTTGTATAAGGGCAACATTAGGAGGTTGGTAGAGAGAGGTGACAACATTTTTCTGGACCGATTTTTGGCTGGATGATAGAAGTTTAAAGAAGAGGTTTCCTAGATTATTTAGAATTTCTAGAAACAAGGAGGACCCAGTTTTCAGGATTGCTATCAGACTGAGGGAAGTAACATCTCTTGGATCCTAGACTTCAGGAGGGAACTTAGATCATTTGAGACAAGAAGCCGACTGGACCTCTTAACCCAATTGGAGGAACTCCCTATCTCCTTAAGGGAAGAGTATGAACATGTCCAGACGGGAGATTCTTCGGGCTCATTTTTAGTAAAGTCAACAGTAGAATTGATCTTGGGGCAACAAAACAATGTAGTTACAGCACCTAGCTTAGCTTGGAATGGGTCCAAGCCTTTGTGTGGTGTGCAATGAAAGGGAAGATCCTTACCAGAATGGATCTTAAAAGGACTTTGATGAGAGATGGAAAGTATCTTAGTTGCCCCATGTACAGTCATCCTGAGGAGGACATTTGTAATACCCCCACCCCATTGAGGGGGGCTATTGTGAATGGCGGCATGGGAGGGGGATAAAGTCCCATACCGCCTATGAGGTTGAAATGGGAGTGGAATATTTGAGGGAGCACCACTGCCATCTAACACAAGACCTTTTGGGGCCAAAGCAAAGCCATAAGGATTTTTCAAGTCCAAAGCGGACAATATTGTGCTAGAAGGACGGGTCGTTACAAATGGTATCAGATCACGGTTCAACCCTCTACCTGTGTGCCCATGTATTGTGACGGAGCCAGGGACAGCTCTGGTTTTAAGGGGGGTGAATTATAATACCCTCGCCCCATGAAGGAGGGGCTATTGTGAATGGCGGCATGGGATGGGGATAAAGTCCCATACCGCCTATGAGGTTGAAATGGGATTGGAATATTTGAGGGAGCACCACTCCCTTCTAGCACAAGACCTTTTGGGCCCAAAGCAAAGCTATGGGGGTTTTTCAAACCAAAGCAGACAATATTGTGTTCGAAGGATGAGTCGTTACAATATTGATCACCTCTTCGCTAGTTGTCCTATTGCTAGGTACCTCTGGTTAAACTTTGCAAGTCTCTCTGAGGTTGCTTGTGCTAGAGGGACGAGTCGTTACAATATTGATCACCTCTTTGCTAGTTGTCCTATTGCTAGGGACCTCTGGTTGAACTTTGCAAGTCTCTCTGAGGTTGCTTGGGTTCTTGGGGTAAGATGTGTTGGCGTGGTGGAGTCGTGGGTGTTGCCAAGACTTGGTTGTAGGAAGAAGGCAGCTTGGAATACAGTTTTGGCCGCAATCCTTTCGACCCTGTGAAAAGAGAGAAATTCGAGAATTTTCGAAGGAAAGTTGAACGAGATCAACGATCTCTTCCAAAAGGCTAAGTGGAGGGTCTGTGCATGGCTTCTTTCGGGGAAAGACTTCGAAGGACTTAAACCCACGGATTTCATGTCGTCATGGGAAGGTTGTATGAGTGGAACAAGTAGAAAAATGAAGACAATGGTGACAATGGTGACTTGGGCTCCTCCCCCAAATAATGTTATGAAATTTAATGTTGATGGGGCTGCTCAAGGAAAGTCGGGACCAGCAGGAATAGGAGGAGTGCTTAGGGATAGTAGGGGGAAACGCCACTGGTCTTTTCAGAAGAGGTTGGGATTAAGGACTCAAATGAGGGAGAACTACTCAGTATTAGGAGGCTTTGAGCATCTGGAAAGTCCACGAATGGATGTTTCTTTTGCTCAAGTGAGTCGTACTGCAAAAATGGGATAGCGGATTTCTTTGCTAAATTTGGAGTCAACAACTCAAACTCTGAGGTCTTCTTCCTTCGAGATTGATTGGACTCGATCAGGGCGTTGTTTTGTTGGGATTATATTTTATGTAACTTGTTTTCTTTTGAAGGGTAGTCTCTCTCTTTTACACCTCTCTCTTGTGTTGTTATTTTGCTCCTTATTTATCTTTTCTAATGTTTCATATTTTTATATTTTTTAATGAAATCTTACTTGTTACCGCTTTAAAAAAAAAAAAGTACGCCAAAATGAAGCCAAGTCGCAAGAACCTACTTCAGAATCTCACCCACCTCCATACCTTAATATTTACTCACGTTGAGAACAAACTCTTCACAAGCCCCTCATGCCAACGACCCCACTTCATGCAAACCATAAATGGGGTAATAAAAGGTCAACAAAGTGCCAATGCTTGCACCGAACAGAAAATAAACTTCAATAGTAGCATTGAAAGTTTATTTGTAGCTATATACAAGCATATAGGAAGATATATCATATTGGACTCATTGAGTTTAGAACTGTATAAACCATAAATCTTGAAGATTAAAACTAGTGAGTCATATGAGGCAGAAGCAATTTTGGTGTACAACTGAAGTAGCCCAATTTCTCAAAGTCCTATACTGAATTCTGCTCAAACAATATATGATACAAATGTGCATTTTTTATCTGCAATGGGCTACAAAAGGTGTAAGTGTATCATATTGGAGTCAAGTTAATTGTCTTTGTAATCAATAACTCATCAATTAAATTTGTATAATTGTCCTATTTTTTAAAATAAAACAAAATATATTATAAATCTTTACACTATATAATTATATAGATAATTTATTTGAATCTTGTGAAATAACATAAGAGTCTCAAATTCTAACAATAATTCAAAGTTTTCATAACAGTATTGGAATTATACCATGCCACAACTTCTCACAGAATGTTGTAAAATCTTCTGAACATTGAAAATATTAGTGGAACACATACATTTTTCTTTTAAAGAAAACAATTAAAAGCAAGCAATGGCAAAGACAAAAATTGCATACCATGACAGGACAGCCAGCTCTTGGAATACTATCTGAACGCAGACCACCAAAAGGATTCAAGCCAGCATGTTCAACAAGGATGCAAGCATCGAACCCAACAGCTTCATAAAAATCCCCAACCTAAAAATGCACAATAATTATCAAATTCCTAAAGCAACAATATTTTCCTTTTTATTGTTTCAATTCATAACAAAATCTTCTCATAAATAATTTAAAAAAAAAAATTAAACAAAAGAATTACATGTCGAGGAATGAATGTATTGGCCAAACAAATACATAAGCAGAAAAAAACTATAAAAATTCCTCCCATAACAGAAGGATACATAGCCCTTTCTGCTGACCTGTTCATCCTATAGGTAAGCAATCATTGGCAAATGGACATAAGAAGATGGCATTAACATCTACCTTATTTGAAAGAAAAAAAAATGGTGTTCACAACTTAGTACTGCAAAAGACTTTAGTGGTTGGTAAGAGTCATGAGAAACAACATAATAATTCTTTTTCCATTTTGTTTTGCATGATGTAACTTCACAAACCCTCTCCATATTTCCATATTCTCAATAAAATTTCCCACCACAGAGCATCTCGCATCCCCCCCCCCCCCCCCCCCCCCCCCTCCCACTTCCCCTATAAAAAAAAAAAACCACACACACACACACAGAACAACTATGTTCAACATGGTTATTACAGCTTTATAGATTTGTGAAAAGAGGCAGTCATATCAAGAAAATTGGCTCTTCAACATGTATGATGCTCCTCATGTACAGTATGACCTCTATCTGCCTTCACAAGATTCATCAGATTGCCTTTGCAATTGAACATTCAAAATGTTTTATAAGTAATAATTGCTTCAGGATATATTAAATCCTCAACCAAGAAAACATGAAAAGAAACCTAACAACATAACAAAATGAACACTTTAACAAGAAAGGCTGACTTAAGAGTCCGAGTGCATACTCTACAGAGAAGAATTTCGCGTGGAAACCTCGACTTGAATTGCAACAACTCCATGTTGAGTGTTCCTTCTTTCAAACTACAATTAATGCAGAAACTCATTATTAAAACCCACAAAGAGACTAAAATAAGCATCATTTCAATATAAAAACAACCATGGTTGCAATTTTGTTCAATACAGGACAAAACAGGCCGAAATGTTCTATTTCTTCACATTAGTGGAATGGAATACCCCTTCTAATTTTTTTGTTCACAATAAAATAGTCTCTACCATATATATAGACACTCCTCACAGACCATCTGTAACGTATTATATGATTGGCTTCAAGACTCCCCATATAATACGTTACAGATGGTATGATCTGATTAGGAACCTTTAATATTGTGTTGAGACTCCATCAGTATTTGTATCTTGCACTCCATATACATGGTATATTTCTCATGTAAAGACAAATTGTTCTAGTATTCTCTAAACATTTGCATATAACATAATCTTGGGAATAATAACTGGAACACACCCCATTCAGTTCACATTTACAATAGTCATCCTGATCCTGGCATCGGTACTTATCCACCCAATACTTATTCATCATTACTCCATAATCCAACAAATACGTCATGACGATACCATCAGAAAGCTTCATAGAATCATTGGTTGTCTACTTTTCCTGGTTCTTTTAACTTTTTAACACTTACCAAAATAATTAGAGGCCTAATTGAGACACCATTGTTTTACTTTTTTAATGCGACAATGAAACTTCAATAAAGAGAAATAACATGTCAAATACAAGAGGTAGAGTGACCGAGGTGGGCACATTGACACAACAAAATGCACAAGCAAAAAGACTACGAGACACCATGCTACGCCAAGAAATTTGCGAACTCATTGGCACCATTGTTTTTGGTATTTGGGATACCATCATTTACAATATGACAAAAATGCCCCAAACTTATTTGCAAATATCCATTTTGTCATAAAATTCAGCAGCCATCTCTTTTCCAAATTTCTTTTTTTCTCCACCTCATCCACCCTCTCTAGCGTCAATTTATAGCGAATTGAGGAATATGACCTTAATAATTCTTGAACAAAGGAAGAAAAAATGTCTCCAGATTCCTCCATAGTTCATGTCGCTTCGGTGTATGAAAAGCATCAACCTTTGGTAGAAATTTTTGCTTTTGCAATCCTCATTTTGTTAATTTTCCCAAATGGGTCTCTGATGTAGGATAGGATCAGGGGTAAAGCCTACCTAGCACTTCACCTTCTTAAAAAAGAAAAGCCTTGAATGCCGGCTCAGAAATTCAACAAAACCCCGAGATGTACCGGATCCAAAGACCAGGGTCGTCTAAGAAGATCCTCAGACCAGCTTCGATGAGGTGTGCTCCTGATCACCAATCGAACCGAGAGGCAACTTCGGAAGCAAGCCAAAACCTCCTAATGCTCACCGGATAAGGAGATGAGGTTAAAACTCCTATGGACAATTGGCAGTACAATTGCTCCAAAGGGGCAAATGGAACCCTAGAACTCAAGGATTGAATTCTTGGAGATCCAATCGAAGATCAAACAAATTCTCCCAGGTAGGGACGAATTTGCAAGACTTCTACTCGAACTACGATTCTTCAATAATCAAGCAACTAATACCAAGACAAAACCAAAATCAAACTAGAACTCACCTAGAGAGAGAGAGAGAGGATAAATTCTCCCAAGGCTTGGAGCTTCAAATTGTATTCTCAAATTTTTGTGTTTTGTACAATAGCATTAGTCCTCTATTTATACATACACAAAGTAGCCTAGGAAAAATTATAAAACTAGACATCCTTATAGCCATTGGATGTACCTACTTATTTACAAGTAAATCTCAACCACACAAATTAACCCTTCCCAAAAATACAAAAAAGGGTGCTTGTGGAAAGAATGTGTAGACATAGGCTAGCTTCTTCTAAAATTAGACTTGTTTCCTGTTTTTGTCGTGCTCATGGGTGTTTCGGGGTTGTGGACAGTTTGTATCTTTGTTTTGGTTCTTTTCTTTATGTATTTGAACATTTGGTACCTCTTTTTCTATTAATATAGTAACCATTCAAAAAAAAAATACAAAAAGGAAAAACAAAAAGCAAGTTGCCATTTTTTCATGTGAGTGGCCAACCTTCCACTTTTCTCGTCGTATCTTGACACATGTCCACTAAATCGGTCATAACTTAGGCTACGTAACTCGAAATTTCACAAACCTGGGTTTGTTGGAAAGGTAATTGAATAAGCCTTCCAAAAAATCAAATTTCATCAAAATCCGACATTGTTTGATACCTCAAATCTGTCTGTAAAATCAGACCTTTAATTCTGCCATTGATTCCTTGCTAATTTCCAAGCTTCCTTTTTTCAAATCCTTGCAAAGTTTCAAATCCTTGCTAATTCCTTCCCCCTCCCAAGCATGTGGAGCAAAAATACGTGCAAAGGGTATTTGGGTAGGATTTGCGTAGAAAAAGAAGGCAATTGAGGATTATTTTAGTGGATTTGGATCATATGGCCCATACGTCATGAACTTAGGGTAATTTTGGGTTAATTGGAATGGTTTTTGAGGTTAGGGAAGCGGATCTTATGCAACATTATCTTTGTCATACCCAATCATGGCTAATTGAGTAATTTCAAGGCTAAAGTCCCTATGGTGGTAGCTGAATTGATGGAATTGGTAAGAAAATTCATTAATAAAATGGATTTAGTCTTCAACTCTTTTTGGATCAAAAATCTTGGGTGCTTGAAAGATGGAAGCTTCATCTTCAATCTTTGTATCATCTTGGTTTGAGCTTTTGATGACGTCATCAGTCTCTCTCTCAGCAATGAGTTCTCCTCTTACTGTTAACAAGTGGGATAGGTGGGAGAAAAGAAAAGGATGATGAAAATATTAAAGAGAGGATGAGAACATACTGTGCTTTTAAGAGATAAGCTTTGATGGCATTTTTGTCCCGATGCAAATATGGTGTCCCACGTATTAAAAACAGTGGTGTCCTAATTAAGCCCCAAGAACAATGATGATGATAATAACAACACCTTCTTGGTGCTTGCTATGCACAAGACCTTACTCATCTAACATTTTTGTTTTAATTTTCTATTGGAGCCCAGCAAACTGTAGATTTATCGTATGTACTTACTGTAGAATGATAAAAAGAAAAGAAAGAGAGGAGAGAAACTGAAGAAAAATTCTTCTCTGAATTGTATTGAATGTATAGAACCATAAGGATAACATGTATAAATAATAAACAAAGGAGCCAATCATGTGGTTGATTATAGACAGAAATAAATGAATAACTAATTACAATCAATTATACAAAGATTCAGTTGACTTTCCAGAATTGGAAGATTTTGGTCAACTACGTTGCAGATGTGGGTCCCACAATAGTCAGAGAAGTGGGTCCCACAATAGTCAAAGAAGTGGGTCCCATGACACTCCTCCTCAAGTTAGTTCGGAGATGTATAAAAAACCCAACTTGCTAACAACCGAAGTGAGCTGAGTTCGAGGAATTACATTTTGTCAACATGTCTACAAGCTGATCTTTATAATGCAAATAAGGAGTGAAAACTCGGCATTCAAAAATACGTTGATAAAGAAAGTGACAATCAACTTCAATGTGCTTAGTCATCTCATGAAAGATCGGATTGGGGGCGAAGTTGATGGCCGCATGTTTGTCACAAAACATGATGAGTGGATTAATAGGAGCAAAGCCCAACTCAATGAGAAACTGTCGAAGCCACAACAACTCGGATACAGTAATTGCCATGGCACGATATTCGGCCTCAACACTAGACCGAGCAACAACGGACTGCTTCTTGGTTTGCCAGGAAACTAAATGTGACTCCAAGAAGACACTGTAGTCAGTGGTAGAAAGGCAATCATCAGGAGACTCGACCCAATCAGCATCAGAATAACCACCAACTGGACATGTAGGCTGGTGTGCATAGAACAAGCCGCAACTAGGATGAGCCATACGGTGGAGACGAGTGGTTCACCGGTTGTTAAGGCATGGTGGAGATTGAGTCAAGGTCGTGGAGTGGTGGGGAGTTTGTATAGTGATAATTTTAGACTTCTGGTAGGGAAAGGTGATAGAACGGATTTATGGTCAGATCTGTGGTTAGGGGAAAGGCCTTTAAAAGAAAATTACCCAAGGCTTTACAAGATTTCTTTGAACAAAAACACATTCGTACAGGATTGTTACAAATTGGAGGGTAATGAGATTTCATGGAATATTGAGTTTCATCGGGAACTTAGATCTTTTGAGTAGGGTTGATCTATTCACTTAGCTAAAGGAATTTCCTTTGTCTTTAAAGGATGAGGATGAGCTAATTTGGACAAGTGATTCATCAAGCGTCTACTCAATGAAGTCGATGGTGGATTGGTGCTTAAATCCCAATTGAATGATGAAATTCCTACTAACATGGCTTGGAAAGGGGTTGCACCTCCAAGGGTACAAATCTTTGAGTGGTGTGTATTAAAAGGGAGGGTGTTGACTAGAATAGAAATGAAGAGAAGAGGGATGCTTGGAACTGAAGAAGATCTTTTATCTGCTCTAGACGAGGAAGATTTAGATCACTTATTTGTGAGGTGTCCAGTTGCTTAGAGTCTGTGGATGAACTTTGCCAAACTTCTAGATGTGCCATGGGTTCTGTATAAGACGTGTGGGGAGTGTTGTTTCTTGGTTATTGTTGGGTTTGCGACCTCGATTGAAATTGGCTTGGTATACGATCCCTAGTGTAATTTTGTGGTCACTTTGGAAAGAGAGAAACTCTAGAATCTTTGAAGGTAAATCATTGGATGTTGATGATCTCTTTCAGGTAGCTAAGTGGAGACTTTGTATTTGGCTCCTTTCTAGTTTTGAGTTTAAGGGCTTGCAACCACTGGATCTTCTATTGTCTTAGGAAGGGTGTATCAGTAATTCTAGTTGGAAGAGGACTCCGGAGGTGAGTTGGATTCCGCCAGATTAGGGTGTTATGAACTTTAATGTGGATGGGGCAGCAAGGGGAAACCAAGGCCGATAGGAATAGTAGTATTGAGGAATTATGAGGGTTGAACAACAATCATGTTTAATGAGTCAGTCGGTATTAGGGATTCAAATAAGGAAGAGATTCTTAGCATAAGGAGAGCTTTAGCTATTTGGAAACTTCATGGGCGAGGTAAACTAGTAATTGAAGGGGACTTGACAAATGCAATCAAGTGGGCCAAGGGACAACGGAGACCCCCTCGGAGATTGATCACTACTGCTAGGGAGAGTAGAGCTTGGGTGATAGAGCTTGATGTATCTTTTGTTCATTCTAGACATTCAGCTAATGACATGGCAGACTACTTTACTAAGATGAGAGTTGTTAACGGTTTTTCAGGAGTCTTCTTTCTTTGACTTTAGAGATATCCTTCTAATTGTATTTTTGGTTGAGGGGATGTTTGCAACAGTTTGTATTTTCCCTTTTGTGTTTTTTCCTCTATTTGTTCTTGTTCTTCTTTTCTAAAGTCTGTTGCTTTAGACCTACCTTTCTTTGTTGTACTTGCTTCTTTTTAAATGAATGAATTACCTTTGTTACTGCTCAAAAAAAATACAAATATGAGACCCTTGTTGAACCCCAGCACTAACTGTAAACTCAACCTCTCTCTACATACAATTCTTACACTTCATTACCACCCCGTGATGCATAACCTGTATAACTTCAACTTCAATACCTGGCAAATAAGAACACAACACTCTTGGACTCCCTGATGCCCAAACAAAATACAAGCAAAACTCATAAACAATACCCTCCCCCCCCCCCCAAAAAAAAAAAAAAGAAGAAAATGCAACAGTTACATAAAACCAACAAAAGCCTCTACTTTCTCCACTCCAGCTTCTGCTAAGAAATATGCAACCCCATTCATTGTATGCCAAACGTCTAAACCTTACCTCCCAGTGCATAACATCCAAATGTTTGTTACTACAATGATCAATTTTCTTCGATGCTTCATCCTACCATTTGCCTATTTAGTAGCATTTACTAAGTATCCTCCTAGCACAAGTTTACCTTAAGCATACGTGGCCATTAATTCCAAATCTCTCTCAATCCCAGTTCTACCTCATTGGGATCCCTCAATCCTATTAATTTTGAAAAACAATAAACAATCTCTCCATCCGCGTTATGGACTACTCCAGTTGCGCAAAGCTTACCCTAGATGCCCCATCCACTTTAAACTTGAAATGAAATTCAAGTTTAGCAGACCAACTCTCTGAAGATCTATTCTTAACTTTAACTCCCTTCATGCAACCCTCCCAAGAAGCATAAGGTCAAACAATGAAAGACCCTAGAACTCCTTACCTAACGATAACCACCCACTCAACCTCAGTCCAGCACACTAAAAGACCTACTCCACCTGATGTAATATAAAAAGGAAATGAAAAATGTAAGGAAAATAAATGGCATTGAATTTTATTTTCTATCTTTGCTAAAGGACATACAAGGAATATATAGACAATCAAATACAAATAGAAAGAAAAAATACAGAAAAGACAACTACAGTATGGTGCTCTTAATGACCATATGAAAATAATATTCATTGTTTCCAGAAATATTTGTAGCGTACAATTTCCTACAACACCACCCCTCTCCTTACCTTCAACATCCTAGAATTCCTTTCTTTCCAAATAGACCAAAAGATTTCCACCGAGATCGTATCCCATGCTAGTTTCTTCCTCCCCCTAAAAGCAACCACCCACTGACACTTCCTCTATAACTTTCTTAATTGATCCATTCAAAACCCGCAAACAACCCACCAGACTGATGAACTTCAACTACAGCACTCTAGAAAATGGCACCTACAGAAGAAATGATCGACAATCTCCTCCATAAAGACACAAAGGACACAAGATACAGTGAAAGAAATCCATTTTTTACTTGAATAAACAAGAGCTTCTAGAACTCCATTCCTTCCTTCTGGCACACAATTGGTTGTGTCCCAAATAGCCTAAGGAAATATCAAATTTTTCTAAAAACTACACAAATTTAAAGTTTTGCAAGTTTTGACCAATAGTCTCAAACAAAGTGTACAACTTTGAAACAAATGGTTCTTTCCACTTGTTCTATAAACGGTAAAGATTGTATACTCTATCTCTTATTGCCAACAACTACAAGCAACATGGAAAGGCCCCAGTATAAACCATAATAAGTTTGAGGAATTGGGTCATGCCACTCCACCACAAAGAATGGACAAAAGGATTTTTAGCAAATAATCCTTGTGGCTTACACCTCCATATCCATTCATGTAACGACCCGATCCATGATTTTGGAGTTTGAGGAGATTTGTGGGTCTCCTATTTGAGTGGGAGAGAGTTTGGTAGCGGAGTTTAGATGGTGGGCTCCCCAACGATCCCGAGTTCGCCTAAATCCAAGTTCGTGAACTTGAATTGCAGCAGTTTGGAATTAGGGTGAGAATTTGTTCTGTAAGACGATCTAGTAGAGAGGATCGAACGATCCAATGATCGGACAGATTTTCGGAAGATCTGATGGCCCTTCGGACAAAATATCAAAGCCTTGGATCTGCAAACAGTGCTTCACTCTCTGATTTTTTCGTCTGAGGCTTCTTCCGGACAAAACGAGTCAATCAGACAATCCGATGTCAGTCATCGGAGGATTCGATGGCATTTCGGTAATTTTAAGTTTGCCCACAATTTTATTTAATTTGTGAGAAAAATCTTTAATTTGTGAGTTGATTGAGGATTTGGAGATGAAATTGTCTTCAAAAAAGACCCAAGACCCCAAAAGAGCCTGGATTTCTTAGAAAAATGAATCCCCTTTTTCTTCCCTTCATTTTCCCCCAAGTTTTCTCTCGGATTTTCGCCATCTGCAGTCTCTGCGTGCGATCGGATGATTCAACCTTGACCCTTAGAACTTCCGATCGATGGGATGATCTGATGCTTCTTCTAATGGATTTTAAAATGTTTGCTTTCACTTGAAACAATCTTGTCTGCTAGCTGGAATCCCTGAAGACGCCTAGGACCCCCAAAACACACCACTTCATTCCATCTAGGTGAGGGGATCTACGTACACTTATTGTTTTGTTATGAGACATGCATTTGCATTATCTTTCCAGATAGATATTGAGATGTATGTGTTTGGAATGCAATGGTTGTGTCTGAAATTATGATATGAGTCAGAGAGATGGTTGCTAACCTATATCGATACCGGGCATCACTTACCCAGTAAGGGGCAAAGGATAATAAATGAGATGTAATATTTAGTTGGATGAATATACCGAGTGTGCATGTCCACTATGCCATGTGTTAAGAGTAGGACCCCAAGTGGGTGTGTTGGTCATGTCTAGGAGGTTGAGTAGGCACGCCCCACATGTGGTAGGTAGGAGGTGTGAGTGTAATCTTAGGCATAGCGGAGAGTGAGGGTGTGCTAAAGAATTGAGGAAGAGAGATAGTGCACCACAAAGTGAGAGCAGTGGCGAAAGACAGAGATAGCACGGGTTGCGAATGAGTAGCGACGGCGCGATAAAATTGTGTTTGCGCACGTCACGAAAAAAGTAGTGGCAAGCACCACGAGATGAGTCCCGAAAGAGAGTAGCGAGGGTGTGATAAGAGTGTGTGGGCACGAGTCACGATAAAGAGTAGCGGCAAGTACCACGAGATGAGTCGCGGAAGAGAGTAGTGACAGTGTAATAGGAGCATGTGTGCTCGAGTCACGAAAGATAGTGGCAAGCACCACGAGACGAGTCGCGAAAGAGAGTAGTGACGGTGTGATAAGAGTGTGTGTATGCGACTCACGAAAGAGAGTAGTGGCAAGCACCATGAGATGAGTCGCGAAAGATATTACGGTGTGATAAAGAGAGTGTATGAGCGAGTCATGAAAGAGAGTAGTGGCAAGCACCACGAGATGAGTCACGGAAGAGAGTAGCGACGGTGTGATAGGAGCGCGTGTGCACGAGTCACGAAAGAGAGTAGTGGCAAGCACCACAAGATAAGTCACGAAAAAGAGTAGCGATGGTGTGATAAGAGCATGTGAGCGCGAGTCACGAAAGAGAGTAATGGCAAGCACCACGAGATAAGTCACGAAAGAGAGTAGTGACAGTGTGATAGGAGCGTGTGTGCACGAGTCACGAAAGAGAGTAGTTGCAAGCACCACGAGACGAATCGCAAAAGAGAGTAGTGTTAGTGTGATAGGAGTCTGTGTGCTCGAGTCATGAAAGAGAGTAGTGGCAACTGGCAAGCACCACGAGATGAGTCGCGAATGAAAGTAGCGATTGTGTGGCAAGAGCGTGTGTGCGCAAGCCACGAAAGAGAGTAGTGGCAAGCACCACGATATGAGTCGTGAATGAGAGTAACGATGACAACACAAGAGTGTGTGTATGCGAGCCATGAGTGAGAATAGTGACGAACACCACGATATGAGTCGCGAATGGAGAGTAGCGACAACGCACTCGAGTGTGCGTATAGGCCATGAAATGAGAGTTAAGGCGACAGCAATGGGAGAGAGTTCGAGAGGGTGATATAGTAAATCACCCGTGTATCTGATTATAGTTGAGTATGAGTAGAAAGGAATGGTCGAGTGTCCATCTGTGTAGCATGAGTGCATATAGAGAGGAATATGCATGTATATGTTATACGTGGTGTTTAACATATATATATATATATATATATATATATATATGATGCGTAATATGAGAATATATGCATGTGTTTTGTATGTATCTCACTGTGTGAAGCTCACCTTTTACCTTTCAGCCACTCCAATAGAGGAGGGGTCAGGAGGACCCCAGGGTCGTGTATAGAGCAATGGAGCTACTAGCCTAGTTTCCTTATGATTTGCTTTTACTCGAGAGACTTATATGTGGTGTTTGAGGAACATGTAATAATTTGAGATATTACTATTATTGAGGTTTTATGTTGAAACTATGTTGTTGAGTTAAAACATAAGTTTGAGTTTGTATAACTTGATGTTGTCTAATTAGAGCCTTGTGTTGTGTTGAGTTAACCCTTGGATTGAGTTAGAGACTGTGAGTTGTTGAGTGGGATAGAGTAGATCCCTAAAAAAAAAAAAAAAAGACAAGATTCCAAGAGCCGGAACGTGGCTTTATTTGAGACTTTGAGCTAGAGAATTGTAGTTCACTCACCCGTCGCGGGGCGGGGCGTGACAATTCATCACTCTATCTCCTTTCTTTGTAAATGGTAAAAGTTCAAAGCTTTATCTCGTTGCCACCAACCAAAAGCAAGATCAAGGAAAAGCCACAAGATTAACCATATGAAATTTAAGATGTGAAGCCTCTCTAACCAAAAAAATGTATAGTAGAATTCTTAGCAAAATAGTCATAATGGCTAGCTCCTCCACATGCATCCATCTCCTGCTCTCCCTATCCATATACTACATCCTAAAACACATTGACCATAAAGTCGGCAACTGACCATCACATAATATTTGAACACACCAAAAATCAATTAGTATCCATTCACTTCAAGGTCGACTAGATCATACCACATGGCCCCCTCCCAAATAAATATTCACAAGCAAACAATTGGAACTAACATTTAAATAGAAGTTACGATGTAACTTCCTTGTGGCTATCCATGCCACACAAACTACAACCAGCATAAAGTGCTCAGAATTCATCCATTCACAAAAATACCAAAAAGGGGCATCACAACTTGAAAGAGAGTGGAAAATCAAGACTTGCAAAAACCTAAGAGAATATTGTCCATACAACCTCATTATGGCCCTTCACATCAAAGAAAAAGGAGGCTTTCTAATTTTAGCACAACTTAAGTCATAAATAAACAACAAAAATTCAAGAAAAAATCAATTTAAATCACAATTGTGTTTCCTAAATTGAAATTTGGATATGCAAAGAAAAAGAAGCAAAATCTAAGAAACAAGTCCTTAGAAATAGACCTCAGTAAAAGTCGCCATGACATTTGGATTTAAGTTCAGATCAGAATAGTCCTTAGATATAAACCTTAATACATGTCGTCATGACTTTTGGATTTAAGTGTAGATCAAAATATTGGGGTTTCTTGTTTCAAAAAAAAAATGTTTGGTTCCTAAGATTTCAAAAGAAGTGCCAAACAAATTGTTGACAACTTGGAAATAAAATTAGAAGATGATAATTGGAAGCTAATAAAGTGATCAAAATTAGACTGAAATTGACAGCAACAAATCAGAAACAAAGCAACTCCGTTCAAAAAGTAAGCCTCCCATCAAGAACAGTGAAGGTGAAACATTTATGAGTCAAGATCTCAACCTATGACGAGTAGTGGCTCAGAAACAAAGTGCTATTTTTGAAGGAGATGTATATAAAATGGTAAAGATAGTGGGAGTAACAACAATCTGATAATAAAAATAGTGGGTGGTAAATTGGGACTTAAGGTGCAAAAGTATCACTGCCCTTATCAAATATGGAGATTTTCAAAAGAAAATGAGCAGTAGGTGCGATTCAAATGCTTGGTTGATTCTCTATTGATGACAAATACAAGGACCAAGTATGACTTGGACACTGTCAATATCTTTCTAACAAAAGCCCTAGCTCTATGACAAGGATGCAGAAAATGAGCAAAGGTGAATACTTGCATCTTCATCAAAGATGGGCACAAAGAAATACTAGGATAAATGAACCCAAGACTTTCAGAAAAGATGATAGCTTCAAGCATTGTTCAAGAAGCTCTCCATGTGCGACATGTCAACTGCAGAAATACTATGAAGCCTCAAAGAGGCAAACTCAAGATCAAGCTTATTTTATACCATGTTCTTGTTCTGGTCATAAATAATGTGAAGCCAAGAAGAGGACCCAAGAGCAAAGATGTATAAAGTTGAGCCCAAGGGATGAGGTGCAGAGTTGGGTCTTGGCCCATTTGTTGGCAATGAATTGATAGAAAACCTTGTTTTATATGTGTATTCCAAATTATTTAGGAGAGAATCTAAATGAATAAAATAATAATCTTAAGATGATTGTTCTCATCTATATTTAGATATTCTATGGAGTCCTTAAATATGTTATTTATCATATTTCTTGATGTTATATATGGCTATAGCCTATGAATGTGAAGTAGTTGTTCATATAATTTGTCTGTGATAATTGCTAGGTGTGTTTTCCTTTGAGCGGAGACCATTGGACAAACTCCATTTAGTCAATGGCTTGGACCATACGTCCTCTTGGTGTTTCCATGAGTTTCCACTGATTTTCATTTCAATATATTGCTAATCTCCTTGTTATTTCTTTGATGCATGGAAACCATGGATGCTGCAGCAAATCTAGAGTTCCATCTTATGAGTTAAGCCTACATCAATGAATCATTCATCAAATGGAATTACTAATTCTTCTTGAACATTCCCTGAAAAATTGCACATTGGATAGCGCATTCTATTAAGAATCCTCATTAATAAACTGCAGTCAATAAAAATTTAGTGAATCGTGCAGTACTGCATACACTGTTTTACAATCTATTGTTAAAATCAAGTTTTCGTCAAAATGTTAAAGAGTATTCAGTGAAAATAATTACTTTCACAAACCATTTTAGCCAGGGGTGCAAATAACGGCCGATATGATATGGTTTTGAAACCGTATTCGTATCAGATATTTTTAAAAAAAAAAAAAAAAGAGGAGAGAGAATAATATCGGCCGATACCAAATTTTACACCCCTGATTTCAGCAGTCATTTTGGAGCTGCAAAAGCCTATACAAGAAGCAATGACAAAAAGATGAACATGTTTAGTTCTCCAACCAGCAACAAGACATTAATTATTCCAAATTGATGAACACATGAAAATTACATTTCTACCCTGTATTTGGACTAGTTAGCCCTTGTTTTGTGTGCTTTTAATATTATTTAATGGAATTTCTGAGTGTTGCAGATAAAATGAAGAAATACAAGAAAAGATGAGAAGTTTGAAGAAAAATTGTATTTTCGAGCCATACTTGTTATTTTTGGAAAGTGTGTGAATTTTACCACTTAATTTTGGAATTTATTGTAAATTGTCATAATTCAAATCCACTTATTAGAGTTTGAATTATGATAATAATTTTTTAGGATTTTAATTTTAAATGTGGTAAATTCCCTGAGCCAAGTCCAAGATCAGAAGTGGGCCCAGCCTGAAGTCCATGACCGTGATCCAAGCCTATGTTTGAAGTCCAGGATAGAGGCCCAATACATTCAGAATTTTGTGAATCCTCTCTTGAAATCACTACTAGTTCTGAATGAACTCAACAAAGGTAGAGAAGTTGAAGATTAGAAAACCAAAGTTTGGCATTAGAGTATTTACATGACGTTTGATCTCCATATGTCATTCATAAGAATGTTAAATTGGCCCATGGTTCCTAGAGCTCAACAGAGATTTCGATGAGTCACCAATCTTGCATGCCACGATGGTCATGGAACCCACATGTTTTATTTTGATCTCTGGGACTGATTTCTTTTGTTACCTTTGTGGATACACACTTCAATGACCTAAGGATATGAGTGCAGCACAAAGAGATTTTTTCTTCAAATTCAAATATATGCATGCTTTTGAGAATACAGAGAAGAGAGTATGTGCTGCCACGTCTTGACTGAAAATTGGAGGAAGACATTGTCAAGAATGAGAGACTACAGTAGTTTTGGAGTGATTGGATTTACACGGAGAAACAACAGAGCAGGCAACAACCTTCCAAGTGTTGGATAGCGAAAGCAGCAAGCAATTGATAAAAAGGAGGTTGGAATCATCACTTGTTCTTGCTACAGTCCTACATGTTAGGAACATGTCAATATATTATCTGACTAGAACTCAACAAAAACAAAATGAAACAGATTAAAAAGAGGAGAAAGGCTTGGCTGATTTTCATAAAGAGAAGCACTCCAAACAGCAACCTTTGGAGAAGCCAGTGTTTCAAAAACAGAGCAGCGTCTTGGGTTGTTTTTGAGCAGCTTTGCAAACAGCCACTTCCTTTTGTTCAGCTCTCAATGATTCTGCTGCATCTACTGCTCCCATGAAGGTCTTTAACTATACTCTTCCAATAGCTCCTGGCCAACTGAGTTCTGTTGGTTGGTGGGAGGATTCAGGACAGCATAGTTCTTCTATTGAGTCCCTCAGATCCATGAACCAAGAATTGTATTTAAAAATACAGCAACCATGGTGCAGCAAGTACTTAGATGCCCAAAGCTCATGGCTGAACAGTGTGGGAAGAGAGAATTAAGCACCCATAACGAGCAGCAATCCATTGAAGAAGTAGCATGGATTTTGTTTACTCTGTTGGACCAGAAAACAGCATAAAACAATGAAGCATCAAATAACAAAGTTTTGGGTTCAAATCTGCAGTATTCTGGTCAAATTTTTACAGTAATATATTGACCGTTTCAATTGTGTGAAATGAGAATGGGAACCAGCAAAGAAGACAGAGGACACACCGTAGCAGGGTCGGTGTTAACAGAGGCTGAGCGAAAATCCCATTGGATTTTTGGTGAAAAAATTAGTGAAAAGAAATAATAGAAACAAGGAAGAACTGGTAACCTGCGCCTGAAGGAGGACCCACTTGATTCTTGAGTTGTTGAATCGTATAAAGAAGAAAGATAAGAAAAAAAATCGTGAACAGAGAGAAAAAGAAGTAAGATGGCTCGATTGAATTAGAAAGATAAAAAGAAATAAAATAAGAAGGAAGGTGGCTGATTTATTTCAACGATGATTGATTTCTTAGAATGGAAAGATAAAAAAGAAGATTAGAAAAGCAAGGAAGGATTGAAATAATAGAAAGGAGGAGTCAGCCGTGTAAAGGATCGGCCGAAAAATTTTATGGGTCCCACGAGCCTTGCTAATTTAACATCTCCAGTCCTCTACAAATTGAGGCTTGTGCTACTGGAAGAACTCGAACTGGGCAGAGAATTTCAAGGCTTGTGCTGTGGAGAGGAAGAAAAGAAGAAAGGAAAATTTAGGATTTTTCAACAATCATAGTGGGTTTCAGGTTGGTGGTTTGAATTTTCTCATTGATTCTTGTGTTCTTTTTATTCCAAAAATTCCAAATGTGTTGTAATTAGTATTCCATGTTTTAATTAATAAGAGAATGTGAGAATTAGAAACATGGTTTTCCAATTATTTGGTTCATGTGTAATGAAAATTTCAATTTTATTTTCATTCTCTTTATGAATTTATGTTGTTTATTTTTCCAAGAAATTCAAGGAAAGTGAGATTATTTTAAGATTGTTAGAACTTGATTTTTCCAGTCTAAGGCTCTTTTTAAGAGTGGGATTATTTTACATTTGGAATTACAAGTAGAAATTCTACCTAAGCCTAAGGCAAAAATTGAATTTTCTTAGTCTGATGGATTTCATAAATTTCTTACTTAGAAATTTAATGAATGAGAGATCTAAATGCATGTTAAATAATTTACGTGAGCTCCATGTTCTAGGCCGTTATTTTATTGTTAAAATATGGATAATAATGCCTCCTTGAGTCTCTGATCCAATTCCAAGGTAAATATGTACACATGTTGTTTTTATTTTTATTTTTTATTTCTTTTGTTTATAAATTCAAAATTCCTGAAAATTGTGGAACTAGGTTGGTAAATTAATTTATTAAATCTTAATTTTGTGTTCTAAGTTAGGTTAAGATTATTTATAAATTTTAAATTAATTCCACCATTTTAATTGAAATTAGACAAATTTTGTGTTTTCCATGAAAATTAGATCTCTTTAATAGTTACTAATTTTAGATATTGTTCCTATTTTTGGACTAAATTTCTCTTTTCAGAATATTTCTAAATTAAAATTAAATTTCCTAAGATTAGAGAATTAGTTCCATGTTTAAGATTTATTTTCATGATTTTCTAAATTTCTAAAATTATATAATTCAATGGTATGTTTTTCATAGATATATTTTCCTAAACTCCAATGTGTTCGACCTCGCACTCCTAAGCTTTATTATAAATGGTTTGTGCGCTTGCGAGTATAAATTTAAAACACAACACAAATGTTGTACAATATTGTACTCCACGTTTTTTTTTACAATGAAGAACCCCAAGACAGGGCCTCTCCCCAAATACGAGGACGTTAGGCAAAACTCCGAATGCATGCAGCCCCCCGCAAGCCATAGCCATCGGGTTACTGCGAGGCTCAACCTAAGACCTCTGGTTCTTGAGCCAAAGTGTCTACCAGTTGAGCTACCCGTGCGGGGTTGTATTCCACGTATATTGAAGGTATCTAATGGATACCTGTCCACTTTACTATTGAATTGAATAAGTGTGAAAGAATAAATATTCCTCACCTCCCATTTTTCAGGCTAACATCCAACCCTAATAAGTTAGAATAAATGAGCCTCTTCACCAGCTGAATAGAAGAAGGTTTCTTGCACATTTGCATCCTCTGCAAAACACAACCACCATATCCATTGAAAAATCAAAACAGTCAAATATAGCAAAGAAAGACATTAGCTCAAAACCTCAAACCATATTATAAGTAGCTATCTAATAAACATAAGTGCATCCACGGACCTCTTTCCACCACATTATGTGTGAATTATCTTCTTCATTCAGAATAAATATTGGCTCTTTCATTCTTCTTGCTGCTTTAGTGGATCCTCTCAGAACCCTCACTGTTTTGAAAGAATGAATCTGTCCTCTGTGTCGGCTGCAGCATCAAGAGGGATATGAGATAGTATATATTGATACATGAGGCCTTCTAAGTGAAACATTCCATATAAAGACAGCAAAAGAAAAAAATGAAATGAACTACAGAATTGAAAACCAATTCTATATGAGCTATGGGAGAATACAGAATATATCATCTCAAAGAACCCCCTCCCAATTAGAAAATTATGCAAGTATAAATATAGAATACAATAAAAACAGTGCCAAGGAGAGTCTTCCTTTTTTCTTTCGGACATGTTTGTTTGCACAGATTTTCCAAGAAAAGTGAAATTTTCCCACATTTGTTTGCAAAGATTTTCCTAAGAATGTAGATTCTCAGGGCCAAATTGTCCTAGCAAAACAGTAAAAATATTTCCCATCATGACCCATGGAAAAATGTTTTCCTGAGAAAATCTATGAAGCAAACCTCCAGGGACTTGACCAAATAAATCTTAAACTGCAAACCCGACTTGACCCATTTCTTGAACATGTTGACAACGCTTAACTAAACTTAAAAGAGTTGATCCAACACAACCCATTTATTAAATGGATTAATCTTAACTCGACTATTAAACAGTTTACCCAACTCAACTCATTTATGAAATGGGTTCATCCAATGGGTCAACCTGATCTTTGTAAACGACGAAGCTAAAATTGGCCAACCCTATTTGGTACTTGACTCATGCCATACTTGACCCACTTATTAAATGGATCAACTTGGGCTAGGCCTAACCCTTACCTCGCATGAAAAACCAAATAAATAAATAAATAAATATATATATATATATATGAGGTTCGGATTGACCCCAGGTGGGGTCAATTTTTTGGGCTAAAAATGTCAGGCCCACATTAGAATTTAAGCCAGACCGGCCCTAGTACATGAAAGCTCAAGTTCGGTCCAAAGCCCAAATTTGAGCAATGACTAATAAAATCTAGCTTTATTCAATAAATATTGTCTAAACATAAAAAATTATATAAATTATATTTTAATAGAATAATACAAAAGATTTTTGTTTTAGGCCCAAACAAAATTGAGCCCATGTAAGCCCACATATACATTTTGGGCTTGAAATCAAGCTTGTTCCTACAAATAAAATTTGGGCTAGGATTGGGTTTGATTAGTCGGGCTAACTTGGGAATGTGCTCGAGCTTAGCCGCACCCAAACCCAACCCAACCCGATCAAGTTGCAACCCTAACTCGATCCATTTATCAACCATTTTTTCCTTACATAGGTTAGTGACAAACAAACACAGGAAAAAAATTAGATTAGAAAATAAATTCCCATCAATGTATTCTTCTAGGAAAATATTCCTATAGGAATCCATTTTCTAGTTAGAGTTCATTTTTCTAGGAAACCAACAAACTTGCCCTTCAGTTGGTAACCAAGATTGTTCTATGGGCTACACAAGAAGTACATCAAACAAGCAAACATGGCAAGGCCTGCCAAAATAAAGAGAATTGCCCAAACGAAATAAAAAGCTTTAGACTATCCCTCACCCCAAGTAAACCCATAGGCAAATAAAAGTAGTACAAAAAAAGCCTTTTTATAAAAGGCACTCAAGCCAAGCTCAATGAAGAACTCCTTTGGATATATATGCATTCCTTATGATTTGCCACCAACAATATTGTCTAACATGTAGCTCTAGGGGCCAACAAGGAGAGATTCCCATCTTGTATCTAAAACAATGATTAGTAGACCTTCCAAATACTCCATAGAACAGCTCCAAAACTCCATTCTCCACATGATGGCAAACAACAAAACACAGTATCCTAGGAGCAAAAAAAACTTCCAAACCAAGGGAAAGTCCACAAGTAGCAAGAACAAACTGAGAAATTGATTGTGGAATTACCTTTCAAAAAAAAATTGCTTCTGGAATTAGGCCACCATTCTCTATCATCCTATCCACCCAAAGTGATGGGGGAACACTCGGCATCTCTGCAAAACCACAATCAACTTCAATCTCTTCCATGACGGCGAAAATGGGATCTCTAAATTATAGCCCCTCTGAACTTATGGAAATTGATGCTTGAAAGTAGTTTCTCCACAAACCTCAAGGGATTATCCTAATTGGTTTGGGAGCAAGATCTCTAATCAAACCATGGGAGCCCCAATGAAGGGCCACTTCCCATGGGAATATGTATAGAGTAAGGTCCCATCGACTTACCTGGTGTGTGCGGATAGGGGGGTTTTCACACACCCCGGAGGACTAGTTGGGTGCGACGCCTAGACACCTCCGGACCTCAAAAAAAAAAGTAATTTCTCCACACCATGTATCATGCTAGAATTTAATCCTCTTGTCAAACTAGATTTTCAACCCAATACACTGATCCAAAAGCAGTCAGGACGAACTAATAGCTTTCCACATAGACAATGCCCTAAAGGAGTAGTCATCACATCCTAGCCATAGTAGTCAAGGTGCAAAGCGCACTCAAGGCACAAAGCAGTCCCAAAGCCTAAGGCACAAAATGCACTCTGGGCAAACGCTTTTTTTTTAATTTAAGCACACTTTCTATATTTTTAAACATATATGTATTTATTTAATTATGTATATTTATCGCACCAATATAAATATAATGCAATAGATTACGATGCATTACTTTTGTGACTCACTATCAACTAAAAAAATGCAATATAACAAAATGCAACAAGTGTAAAAGCACAAGTATAAAATATAAAATGTCAATAACAAAAGTATAAAATACATAAAACCAAGAACTAAAAATGAATTACCAACAAAAAGCAAAATAGAGAAATATACAAGTCAAGAAATGAAACGACAGTCGCAATATTCCTAATAATACTTTAAAAGATTCAACATATCAAAAATAGGTAGCAACATACCCAACAAAAAAAAAAAAAAAAATCTACTGCCTAGCTAATAAATAACTCAATTTAGCCATGCCACAAAGTCATGCCTGAATCTATATATTGTAATCTGAAGGGGTTTTTTCCTTTTTTTAATATATACATAAATAGGTGTCACACAAGAAATGCTACCCAGTTTAAGTTAAAAAGGAAGAAAAACTGAGGGAAAAGAGAAAAAGAAGAAGAATAAAGTCTAGTCCTATAGAAAAGGAGAAGAAGATGAGGAAAAGGAAATAAAATAAAATAAATAGAGAAAGAGAAATCCTTCGAAAAAAAGGAGTAAGAATGTGAAGAAAATAACAAAAAAGAAAATAAAAATAAATCAAAAGAAAAGAAAAAGGTGAAGAGAAAAGATCAAGCAAAAGATGGAAAAATTTTGAAAAAGCGCATCCTTCAGTTAGGTGCAAGCCACTGCTTGGCACACTTAGCCGCAAGCCTTTTCATTTAGGGACACCTATGCATTGCCTGACATGATTAAGGCGGAAAAGGCCTCTAGTGCCTAAGCACACATTTGACTACTAAGATCCCGACCATTTTTTGAATGCCATATTTGTCTAAAAAAATGGTTTCGCTCAAGTCAATCCCTCAAAACCACCTAATAAGAAAAGATTCATTGGCCTCCTGTATTGATCATACACTAAGACCCCCATCTTTTAGAGGTAGACAAGCTTGGTCGTAATTAACAAATTAGCCTTTCATTTTTGTATTCCAAGTCATCACTCGATAAAAAAATTCGTTGGATTTGTCCCAACTTTCCAACACATATGTCGACACTTGATGGCCATTGGTAGTGAATAGGAAGAATGGCCAACAAAAAATTTAGAAGGATAACTCATTTACTATATGGAAGACATTTGCCTTTTCCACGATGCCAATTGTTTTTAGAACCTTCACAGCATCTAGATCCATAGAATTTTGCTGAGTTTAACATACAAAGTTGAGAAAGACAAGAAGATACAAGCTCCTTTTTTTACACCTAAATAGTTCAACAAGTGAAACAACACATCATCATGAATGTTAATAACCATACATTTCATTTGGTAATAATAAAAAGCCAAAAGGAGAGTCTAATCCAATGGAGGATAGCCCTTGGATTCATAGCCTAATGTCCATCAACCTTGCAAAATAGGATACTAACATCTGCATATTGAAAATGGCTCATCTGAATTGAGTGTTAAATCCCAAAACCTTCGAGCCTAAGAGCTAAAATGGCAAAAAGCAAGAATAAGAGATTCACATTGTTGTGTTTGAAGAACAGTTTTGGAGAGCCATTGATTAAAACCAAAAACCAAGTCGATGGAATAGATTCCCTTATACAACTGCATCATTCATCACCAATCCCATCTTGTTGGAGAAAATGAAGGAAAGACAAGTCTACGATGTCAAAGGCCTTGTTTAAAGCTCAAGTCAACAACTGTCCCCAAGCAACAAGATTTATGCTTAGAGTCCTTCCACAGATGAGCTATAAGTACAGCGTCAAGAATTTGACAATCATCTATAGAAGCACCCAAGAGAAGGATAGAGGTCTGAAGGGGGGTAATTAGAAGGGGGCATGGGTAAGCAGAAAATTCTAAGGAAGTGGTTTTTGATGTGGCAAAGATGAGGCTTATTTAGTGGGTTGAGAGGTAGTAAAAGTTTTAGGGACTAGAGGGCTAATAATTTTATGAAGAGTTGGGATGCTTGCATGAAAGGGGGTTCAAAAAAGAGTACTGATGGTCAAAAATGGTCGAGCCCTCCTACAGGTTGGGAGAAATTCAACATGGACGATGCTACTAAGGGGAAACTAGGGCTTGCAAGAGTGGGGGTGTCTTTTTATTAAAAGATAAAGTGTGTGTCTTGCCCGACCAATGCAGAAACATGAAGATGTTTTTTGAGGTCTACAAGTGTTAAGGATTCCAATGAAACAATTTCCCTGCATTCCTCTTCTCACGAGGTTTCCTCATTATGTTGAGGTCCCCCCAAGTGCATAAAGGGTAAGCCCATGCTTCCTAGATCTCTTTTAATTACTTTTATGAAGCCTCCCTCTCTCCATCATCATGGTCACATAAATATTTGTAACACTTACCAAGAAACTTGATACTCCAAATTTAAACTTAAATCAAAACATTTCTTTGTTTCTCAAGAACTTTCCATGTATTCATATTTCCAAAGAATCCCATATATAGTTTACTAAGCCCCATGTTCTTCAACTAAATATATTGTAGCCAGCTCACCTCCCTTCTTCTCCGAATCTCCATTATGTTTTTTTTCTACATTACTCGTTTTTTTTTCTATTACAACAACAATATCTCAATATTTTTCCTCCTAGTCAATCTTCTAATTAGATCCCTTTTCTTTCTACTTCCCACCCCCCTTAAATTACAAATCACCGTCTCATTTGGAAATCCCTTTTTTTATCCCATTCCCCAACATATATCGTTCCCTAGTGAAAATGATCAAGAATGTAGGTGTTTACATTTATTTTTGGATGATCTAGAAGCCCTAGTCCATCTCTCAGAGCAACTTTGTTACTTCTAGTTCATCCCAAATCACCACCCACAACCATGTTCTTACTTGTAAAAAGTATACCACTTTGCCACCTTTGATACCCCTTCTCCTAAGAGCATCCAACATCGTTGATTTCTTCCTTTCTTTAACATGTTTCTGATTGTTGAACTATATTTCGCACCTCACCCTCTAGATTCCCTTCCTTCTATCTTTAGTCAAATTGTTTGAAACATAAGCCCCCTTGCAAAAGTCGCAGCCTCTAAATCCCTTCCACTTGGGCATGTATCAAACCCACTATTTTATCAAAAGCCCAATTATCCCAATCCACCTATCCCTTTCTTTTTGCATCTCCTTGCCTTTATCCACAATCCTCTCTTGAAATCTAATGGTAGTTAGCGGTACATGAAACATGCACTATCTCATTATTCCCTCATTTCAATTTTAGAACCTATTATACATTACCATGATAATAAATTTCTTTTCACACCCCACAGCGCTTTCAACAAGTGACCCATTCTTTATCTACCCAACAACTCATAACCCAGACTCCTCCAAGACAAGATATAGGCCAAGCCTGGCATCTCATTATTCAAAACGGATATCATTGGAAACCAAAAGAAACTCTTGAAGCACAAGTTGAAAGATCTTGATCTCTACCAAGACCTTGAAGGCAAAGAGATCTTCTTTTAGAACGTTTTGTTTATCTAATCAATCCTACAGTCAACTAAATAGAAGACTCTTTCTTTCATGCATGCAAGGGACAATGTGAAATTGAGTTCAAATCCTTCTTTTGGAGTAAGATTGACATAATCTCAACCTTTGCAACAACATAAAGTTCTTCCATTTACAACTCTTCTCCACACCTCAATTTCTTCTACATTCCTCCGATTTTCATCCATCTACATGAATCAATTATCCCCCAAACTCTTCATTACCCTCCAACTAAATCCTTATTGAGAGTGAAGGGTTCCACCACCAACCCACTTAATGTTGGTGATTTAGCCTTGCCCACCAAGAAGCTCTCCATCCACTTCAAGTTTTCATTAGTATCAATGTCGTTGAGAACCACCTTTTCCACAGCACCCACATCTCCCTCCCTTAAACCACCAAAGCCATCTCTTCCCTTTGCACAGCATCGTCAAAAATCTTCTTTGCTTGATTTCATTTAATGGTTAGATCCCCCAAACCTCAAGTACCAAGTTCAATTTTCACCAATCCATCCTTTACCCACCCCCTTCCTACCATCTCCACCTCACAACCTTCTAAAAAATCACCCCTTTCATCTGAATGTGTGTCTTCACTCAAGATCTACTATGTCCATCACTTGGATAGTTTTCTACGCCTCTGCCACCGCAGAAGACACCAACACAAAGATCATCTCCCTAATATTTATTCTTCTCGTTTACTCTTGTGCCAAGAAAAAGCCTTCATCAAAGATGTAGATGCTAGAAGATTTTCAAAAACATGGTTATGTCGGTTATGTCCTCTTCCCTATTCATTTCAAATATTGCCTTCCTTCTCCTTTCAATCAACAATTGTCATTCACCTTCTTACCACAAAGCTATTATACAAAATTTGTTTCTACTAATGGCATACTTACCAAAAAATTAAACTGGTTCTCCAAAACAATTGATTCTTGTCTTGATTGTTGCTCTATTACACCCAAAGTTTCATAGTGTGGCTCAAAAGTTTAATAACTCAATAATTGGCAAAATTTTGAATACATCCTTCAATCTTATAACAAGTTTGTACTTATATACCATTCTCAAGACACTTTTTTAATTTAAGAGTTTGTTAGACAACCTACCTGGCCGACTAATCTCAATTAACTCTAGACTCTGACCTAATCTATTCTTTTTCCTTTTCCTAAATGTGTTTTAGCCATATTACATGACTATTCAAACAAAACTAGAGACAATGAACTACTGAGAACGTAAGGAGCAATTTCATGTCCCAATTTTTATTTTTATTTTTAAAGGAGGTAGGGGAAAAGTTTGTGAAATGCTGCAAAATGGAAGCCATTCTAAATGTCTAGCATCCAAGCGCAACTTGACTGCACTCACTTGCAGTTGAAAATATATCAAATAATGAATAACTGCAATCTCTCTCTCTCTCTCTCTCTCTCTCTCTCTCTCTCTCTCTCTCTCTCTCTCTCTCTCTCTCTCTCTCTCTCTCTCTCTGAGAGATATATGATTGATTTCAATAGATAGGGCTCTTTTCAGCTGGAAACAGGTGTCACATCACTAAATAGTAAAGAATAAATACGATTGACTTATATCTCTGAAAGAAATAGATTGAATTCAACGGAAATCATTACTATACTTTCTGTTTAACCCATTTTTCTTCTGAAAAAAAGCATCATAGAATCTGGAGTAAGTTTGAATCAATGGGGTCAAACAATGCTCCACCACATTTTCTTCAGAAAACAAGCATCCAATGCAAACCCATGCCGAAAATTTTAGGTGATTTTCTGCACAAGAAATTCTGAACAACACCTACCCATTTAAAAAGAAGAAGGATAACAACAACAATGCCGCAAATGATAGAAGGAAATGAAATGGGAAGGGGAGAATGGGGACGTTACAGAGGAGTAGGCAATGCGGCAAATGTGCAAGAGGAGAATCTTCGAAGAATAAATGCGAAAGAATGCCATCGTGGTAGAGAGGTAATGATTGATTTGGCTGCCAGCCACTGCATCTTTGCTCGATCTTCACTCCTTCCGTTTCTTTTTGGGGGTTTCAGTCTGGGCGGTTTCTTCACAGGGCGGGAGGGGGAGTAGGGTTTTGAGTTCCGGATAATGCCCGGAAAGAAATGCCTTTTATTCTTCCTTTGTTTATTATTATTTATTATTTTGCTAGAATTTTTTTCGTTTAGTGTCACCGTTGGTGTAATTTAAAAATTAAACCGGATCAACGGTTCGACTCCCTTCCGTTATTTCTGAAGTTCCTAGTACTTTAATAGTAATATTATCACACCGAAGGGAATAAATTAAGGTCAAACCAGTGGTTGACCAAGAAAACTAGCTTAATAATGTCTTTTTAATAAGTTTTAATTTAATTGTGTAGATGAATGCTTGTGTTGCACTTTATTTATATGTTTTAAATAAATTCTTTTTTATAACATAGCTATCTTCACTCTATATCAAAGGTAAGACTAATCTTATCAGTAAATTTCATGTATTAGATAAGTTCGATTGTTATTTGGAAAAGATATATTGGATGTCTTTATTGCATATGTAATGTTATTTAATTGTATATCTATATTTATTGAAAATGCAATTCATACTCTGTATTTATTTGTATACTATTATTATAGTATTAGTTTACAAATTATTTAATTTTAGTTGAGTATATAATTAAAAATAATAATGATGGTGCATCTAAACTATTACTAGGTCAATTAAATGTTATTGGATAATTTTAATCTTTGATTTTAATTTTTTAATAAATGATTGAATAATATATTTATAGATCCTGTAGTCAATAAAATGTTGGAGATGAGATAGAGACATACTTCATATTTGAATCTAAAACGTGCAGTATGTAATTTAGTATTGTAAAGCAATTTGATCAATAACTATATGAACTCAATCCAAAGAAGGAAAATTAAAATAGAAGCAAATGAAATTAAATTGAAATAAATAAAAAATAAAAAAAATGGCATTAAACTATCTCTACTATTCCTCCAGATTTGGAGAAGAGAGTCAAAACATCTCTCTTTACTTCTTTTCTTTCTTCTTTATCTCAAAATATCTCAAGAAAGAATGTCTCTCGCCTTTTTCACCACAACTCTCTCAAACACAAAATTATTTAAAATAAGTTCTTCACATAAAATATTTTTATTTAAACATAAAACACATGTACATATAAAGCCTTGGTTAGAATGATTTAAAAAAGAATGAGAAGTTGTAGTTTACATAAAAGATAAAGAGGTGGGTAAGTGATATGGTGAAGCATGCTTGAATTGATGAATAACTTGTAAAATTATTAGCGTTACGCGTGGAAAAAAGAAAATCGAACAGAAATAAACTCACAGCACAACACAATATTTTAACGTGGTTCGGCCCAATTAGCCTACGTCCATAGAGCAACAAAATATTCACTATAAATGAGAGAAATAATACATGTACAATATTAATGACTCCCTTGAGCCATGAGGCCAAACCCGAAGTCCCAAGCCTCTTGTACACCCATGTATATAACACACCGACGTCACCTCTCAGTTGATGTGATCTCTCTCATACCCAGAATAGTGAATCCAACTTCTGTGTCCCGCTCTCCTCTACGCTTCTTGCATTCTACGAGCAACTCCCGATATGCTTCTCAAACGCGAGCGTAACCTATGATGGTGTGTCCTCATACACCCCGCCTACATGCGGCCATGTCAGGATCTCATCACATGCAGCACTCGGCCAAGATCTACATCTTGTCGTGTGTTAGTCTTGGATGGGTTATTGTTCACGCTACATGTGTATCACCTATATACATATGCTGTCTCACCTGATTTGGAAAGTTTCCCACGCTATTTCTTGCCTTGCAGATTTACCTTCTTTATATAAGAACAGATCCAAGAATTTAGGCAATTGTTGTGTCACCCATCAATAGCAGTTTTTATTCTATACATATGATTCGGTGGGATTAAGTCACCGCCCAACAAACTCCACCTCGACGAAAATTCCATCGACTTCCAGACACGAACGACTAACCTCCACTGTATCTGTATCTGACACACAGGCCTTCTTCAAGCAACAAAATTGCCCTGTTTATTGCAGCCCCTTCACGCTGTAATGTATCTCAGCTTCTAGTCAAGAGAACTGTTATCTGGTTTGCATCTTCCTACAACAACCCAGAACACCCACTGATCTCAACAGAGAATCCATTTACTGCTGTCAATCCTTGACTTTCTAGCCAAAACTTCTTCGTAGCAGCTCCCACATTGTGCCTACACTGTCAACGTTCTCTCTGGTATGCAGCTAACCTCTTCACACTGCAGTGCCAATCTTCTCTCTAATCTATCCATGCTGGCAACCTCTTGATTTCTTGACAGCACACCTCTCTATTGAGAAGTCCCGACAATGAATGAGCCATGCATATAACCAGCATGTGTGTTGAAGCCTCCACCATGCATGACATACACAAATTACCATGTGTATCCTTTTGATGTGCTGCCCAACCTCAGCATGCATACTGCTTTGTTATCTTGCATGCAACAATTCGAGACACGTCACGTCCATGCTATGTTGACATGCAGTCAACGTCAAGCACTCTCCATATGCCACATACATCTATCAACAAGCCACTGGAACAACAAGGACCCTCTTGCTAGTTTTCTCGACGGAAAACCCAACAGCCTCTTCCTAAATTGGATGTTGTTGATGACTCCACCTATCAGATCTAGACTGCAGATCATTAGATCTACATGTTCCGTCTCGGCCGCAGTCCTCTAGCGTCCCTCAGCTGTTTTCCCTTCTGCAAAGCCGTCTCTCCCGTCTAAGGGTTTCACCTCGAACTTTGTGCTCGGCACTCCTCTCATGCCCATTGTGTTGTATTCCGATCACCCACGAGTCCCTGGTCTCCAACCAAAGCTACTGATACCACTTGTTAGCGTTACACGCGGAAACAAAAAAAAATCGAACGGAAATAAACTCACAGCACAACAAAATATTTTAACGTGGTTCGGCCCACCTGGCCTACGTCCACGGAGCGACAGAATATTGACTAAGATATCCAAGTCACACGAGGTGATATTGCTGTCATGAGTGTAAAGAAATAGAAAAACACAGAAGAATGAAGAATGGTTCTCCACTAATTCGACCTTGGAGACCTTTGGTATACTTATATTATTTTCTCCGAAAATACAGGTATGAATCAAGATAAATATTCTTTATATACAAGGTTACAATCAAATTATCATAGAGAGAAATTAAGGATTTTCAGTCAATGTTTCTGCTAGAAATCCCTAATTTTGTTCAGTCAATTTCTCTGCTGGAAGTCCCTGATTTCCCTCTTAGAAATCGGCTTCTGATTGTCAATATCCCCCCGCAGACTGAGCCGTGAAGGAGGCCAAATGCCCAGTTTGGTGGATAATATGTGATGGAACTTTCGGGGAAGAGCTTTGGTAAAGATGTCAGCAACTTATGAAGAAGATAGAACAACCTTGGTGACAATAGTGCCAAGAGCCACCTTTTCCCGAACAAAATGATAATCAATTTCAATATGCATCGTGTGGACATGAAAAATAGGATTGATGGTGAGATGCAAGGCTGACATATTATCAGAATAAAGAATTGGAGGGGATGAGAGATGGAGACCAGGATCACGAATAAGATAAGTGAGCCATGTGAGTTCAGCGGCAGCAGAGGCGAGGGCCCGATACTCAGCTTCAATACTAGATCTGACGACAGTAGGCTGTTTCTTGGCAGTCCAAGAGATACAATTACCTCCGAGATAGGTGCAAAACCCGATGATAGAGCGGCGAGTTGTATGACATCCTACCTAATCAGCATCTGAGAAGGCATAGAGTTGCATAGGGCAGTGAGCCAGAAGACGAAACCCATGAGTGATAGTCCCATGAATATAACGGAGAATACGTTTCACAATCTGAAAATGCAGAAGAGTTGGATTGTGCAAGTATTGACACACATAGTTGACGCTGTAGGAGATATCAGGACGGGTAATAGTGAGGTACTGTAAACCGCCAACGATACTACGATAAAAGATGGATCTGAAAAAAGTCATTATCTGTCGAGCTTGGGCACAACTTGGTGGCCATAGGTGTGGAGACTGGCTTGCAAGCTCGCATGTTGGCACGTTCCAAGATATCAAAAACATATTTCATCTGAGTGAGGAATAAACCACTAGAGAATGAAATAACGGAGATGCCAAGAAAATAGTGAAGAGGACCTAGATCTTTCATGGCAAATTCTCGACTCAACTATCCAAAAAAGTCATGAAGCAAGGAAGGGTTGGACCCTATGACGATAATGTCATCAACATATAACAATAACAGTTAAGTACATTGGCGACCATGATAGATAAATAGGGAGGAATCGACGGTGCTGCAAAAGAAGCCCAGGCCCAAAACAAAGGTACCAAATCGGTCAAACCATGCGTGTGGAGCCTGACGCAATCCATATAGAGCACGTTTGAGTGAACAAACACGGTGTGGTTGCACGAGATCTTTGAAACCTGGAGGTTGCTTCATAAAGACAGGTTCAGTTAAATGCCCATGAAGAAAGACATTTTTAACATCCAATTGACAAATCTCCCATGCATGAGCAAGAGCAATAATGAGAATAAGCCGGATCGTAGCAAGCTTGACAACAAGATAAAAGGTTTCAGAGAAATCAATGTTAGGAATCTGATTGAAACCTTTTGCAACAAGGCGAGCCTTCAATCGGTCTAATTAACCATCAGAGTTGAGTTTTGTTTTGAAAACCTACTTACAACCAAGAACATTCATATTAGACTGTCGTGGAACCAAATCCCAAGTGTCATTAAGAGAGAGAGCTGACAATTCATCTGTCATAGCAGTAGTCCAGCCATGATGTTTGATAACTGAGATAATGGACTTTGGTTCTAAAGGTATTGAATGAGCCAGCAAACAATAATCAAAACTAGAATACTTTGGATTGGTCTTGAGAATTCCATGACTGCGACAAGTAGCTATGGGAGAGCGTGGACTTGCCGGACTGGGAAGATGATGCTCAGATAGTGCATTAGATGTATAAATATCATGGGCAGCAGAATGCACATGAGAATTCTTGGGTTGCAGAGGTATATCTACAGAATGATGAGGCTCACCATCAAGCAGGTGAATTCCGCTGGGTTGCGGAGGTAGATCTGCAGAATGATGAGGCTCACCATCAGGCATGTGAATTCCGCTGGGTTGCGGAGGTAGATCTGCAGAATGATGAGGCTCACCATCAGACACTTCAGTTGGGGACTCTAAGTCATTCAGATGAGAGCCAGCAGTAAGTGCAAAAGAAAGTGCAATGTTTCCGTTCGATACCATCAGTGGCTCGTAATGGGAGTGCGCAGATCTGAAGTGAATGGAGTGCTTGTGTCATAAGAAGTGCATTGGAGTCCATGGCTACCTCTAGAGTATTTGTAAACCAGTTAGAAAACTCAATGAAATCAATAGCAATATGTGAAGAATTATATAGTGATCCTAGAGAATGAAATGGGAATATCGTCTCATAAAAAACAACATGCTATGAGAGATAAACTCGATTAGTGGGTGGATAGTAACAGCGGTAGCCTTTGTAATGTTCACTGTAGCCGAGAAAGATACATGGGAGAGACCTTGGGCCAAACTTCGTCTTATTGTAATCACGAAGGCAAGGAAAACATTTATTACAAAAGATTCTGAGAGTACCATAATCTGGATGTTTATAAAATAACATCGCATATGGGCTTTTCCAATCCAAGAACCGAAAATGTTGTCTGTTATCAGCCATATAACGATACTAAAAGCCTCAACCCAAAAATGTTGACGTACATATGCGTAGAACATCATGGTAAGGCCCAACTTTGTGACAGTGCGATGTTTCTATTCAACTAACCCATTCTGTTCAGGAGTGTGTGGGCAAGACATTTGATATTTAATGCCAAGATCTGATAGATAATTTCGAAATCTGGAATCAGCGAATTCACCACCACCATCAGATTGAAAGAGTCAGATTTTCCTGTCAAACTGAGTATCTATGTATTTTGTGAAACATGACAAAGCACTGGAAGAAGTCTGATTTGTGCTTGAGTAGATAGAACCATGTGTACCTAGTACATTCATCCACAAATATCACATAATAACGAAATAATTGAAAGGATGTTACTGGTGATGGGCCCCACAAATCACTATGATTGACACCAAATGGTTCTTTGCAAAGATTATTAGATTGAAGAAAAGGAAGGCGACATGCCTTAGCCATCTAACAGATATTACATAAAGAATCAACCTTATTGTTACTAATGTTTCTAATAAGCTTATTGTTTTTCAAACAATCAACTATCCTTAACTGCGGGTGACCAAGTCGCTGATGCCAAATATCATCTGTGGCTGAACGAAATGTGGTTGAAAACAAAGTTGCTTCTTCATTTGGCTTAAGTGCATATAGTCCTCCAATCCTACTTCCGGACGCAATCACTGCTCTTATTTTTATGTCCTTAATCACAAATCCACGTGAATCAAATTCAACTAAATAAGGATAATCGGATGTAAGTTGACTGATAGATAACAAATTATTTTTAATGGCAGGAACCACTAGAACATTATCTAGATGCATTTTTGTATGCCCCATATCAATGTTTGTGGAGCCAATATGAGAAATATCTAGTGCATTGCCATTACCAACTAAGACTCGATTAGTGCTATGATACGGAACAATAGATGTAAGCTTACCATGATCAACTGTCATGTGAGACGTTGTACATGTGTCAGGAAACTAGTCTTTTCGGGGTTATCATTCAAGGAAGCTACGGCAATAGCCTGAGTCACATCATCCAATTGATAGACTTGATTAAACCAATGTCAACACTCGAGAGCCGTATGACGTGTTTTGTCACATATCTGGCACCGTACCTCTACGGTTTCTTAAGATGATTTGGCAGAAGAATGAGCTTGAGAAGGACGAGAAGAGCCACCGCGGTTGTGTTGAACTGATTGAAAACCTCGATGATTGTCACCACTGGTGGAAGAAGATTGAAATCTTCCTTGATTAAAGCCTCGTCCTCTGGAACTAAAATCACCAAAGCCTCGACCTCTCCGAGGATTTCCACGATTGTAAGTTGAACCACCAGATTGCTCTCCAACAAATGCCATAAGGGGAGATGAGTTACTTGTGTTGTGAAGATTCTTCATAGTTTCATGACCTTGGAGCAGAGGAACAATGTCTCGATAAGATGGAATGGGTGGTTTGAGCATTATAGTAACAAAGGGCTCATATCCTCTGCTTAGTCCTTTGAGGAGACCAAAGACCTTGATTTGATCATTAATAGGTTTACCAATGGTAGCCAAATCATCACAATAAGTTTTGAAGATGCGAATATACTCAGACAGAGAATAATTATCTTTGGAATGGAGTTGCATGCTTTGAAGAAGATAAAATTCTCGTTCTTGCGACTCTTATGCAAAAGAATCCAGAAGAGCACGCCAAACATCGGCTAAGCTGTCAAGTCCAACAATCAGCCCAAGAACTTCTTCAGAAATGGTGCCAGTAATCCATCCACTGAGGAGTCTATCAGATCTTCTCCATGCAATATAATCAGGATTAGATTTGGTAGTGGTCTCGCAACCACTATCCTTTGAGGAGACAATGAGCAATGGAGCATGCATTTTAAGATTTCCATCCAAGAAGCCAAACATGTCTTGACTTTCTATAAGACCCATGATTTGGGTTTTCCAAAGTAGAAAATTGTTTTGGGTAAGCTTAATTGAAATAAAGTTCCCAATGTTGAGGGATGATGGTAAAGATAGATGTTTGCTGAAGATGAAGCCATATTTTTTTTTTTATATCTAATAAGAGATCAGAACCCAAATTTGAGAAGCAAGGAGCTCTGACTATCGCAGAGCAGAGGGGCACAAGACTAGATCTCTGCTGGACTGGGCTGAAGTTTTTTTTTTGGTTTTAAAAAAAATAACTCTTCGGTCGATCGATCAGAGATCAGGACTTAAAAGAAACGGACGAGAGTGAAGAGGATCCTCTTCAGTCGACCCTTTTTTTTCTTTTCCTCTTCAGTTGACTCTCTTTTCCTTTTCTTCTTTTTTCTTCCGATGCTTCTTCGTCTCCTCTCCCACTGAGTTTCGAACCTGGCTATGACTTGGACAGCAGATCCGAATCTCAGATCCTCAGAAACCATTAGTGAGAATTCGGACGCTGGTCTGCAGCAGCGGGAAGAATGGATTTGGTTCGGGCAGATTTGGGTCTGTGTTGGTTGTGACTTTGACAACAGATCCAAATCTCAGATCTTCTGAGGCACAGTGTTAGGCCGAGCAAGGTGAAGAGCAGCGGATGGTGATGACTTGCAGAGGCAGCAGCTGAAATCAAACAAACCCAGATCAGATGCGGGGCAGCGGCAACAAAGATGCAAATCCCGGTAGATTCGTCGAGTCCAAGATCTTTCAGAAGAAGAAGAACAACCTAACTCTTGATGTCATAAAGAAATAAAAAACACAGAAGAATGAATGAATGGTTCTCCACTAATTTGACCTTGGAGACCTTTGGTATACTTATATTATTTTCTCCAAAAATACAGGTATGAATCAAGATAAATATTCTTTACATACAAGGTTACAATCAAATCATTATAAAGGGAAATTAGGGATTTTCAGTTAATGTCTCTGCTGGAAATCCCTAATTTTGTTCAGTCAATTTCTCTACTGGAAGTCCCTGATTTCGCTGCTTGAAATCAGCTTCTCAATAGAGTGAACTTTGAAAGTATCAAAGATGTTTATTAATAACTGTAATGGCAACACATTAATTGTTTAGAATTTTAGTAAAGCAAAATGACTCGTATCACTAAAAAGAGAGGTTGAATGAAGTGGGGAACCAATAACTGGAGATAATCCATGAGAGTTTCAATCTAATCAACAACATAAAATTGTCAACAAGGCTAAAGTCGACCATCGCGAATTCACGATCAATTCAAAAGTGTTCCATGATCTCCAAAAGTTTATCATAGTGACAATTTTCAACCCAACTAATCTTCATATACACAAAGTAAAATCTCCACTGAAATCCAACTCAATATCTAAAAGTGTAAATCCAAATAAAAAAAGACTAGCCATATAGACACCTCACTTTTCTGCTAGTAGACATAGCATTTCATTTTTGTTGGGTGAAATCATCATTTTGCCTTTACATGTTTTTTCGACCGAACGAACAGACAATTCATTTTTCTTTCGTCCGATTGATCTTATACGTATATAATCATTCGATTGAACAAACATTTCATTTTACGTTTATCCGATCGATCTTATACTTATATATAATCATTTGATTAATCTCATGTGATCATCCGATCGATTTTAACCGAGAGTCGAAAATATTACAGTCGACCTCTTGTGTGAAGATCGATCGGATGAACATATCAGCAATTTTTAAAAGACGAGGTGTAAGAATAAAAAGAGTAAATTTGTTTTTTTTAAAAGTAAGTGTGTATGAAAATAAAAGAAGAGAGAATAAAAATTAGATTTCATCCAAACCGATGAAATATCTTATCTATCCATCACTACACACGTTTTCCCCACAACATGCAATAGACCAGGAGCAATTTGGCGGCCGAATGTGTGGCCCATAATCGACGGCAAAATCATGACTTGAGATTTGAGAACAAGGAAAGGGGGCATCACGTGGCCAGAAGTGGAAGACGAGGCTCTTTGCCCTCGTGAATCCCGTTATTGCAAGAGAGACTGAAAGTTGAGAGCTGACTCGAGACCCACCAATTGCAGCAGTTGAAAAAAAAGAAGCAAGAAGAATAGCCAAACAACACAATCCAAAATCCAAATTCAAACTCCGAACTTCAAACGAAACGCAGTAAAATAAGGTAGAAGACGCAGCAGCAGCAGCAATGGCAGATTGCTCTCCTCTCAATTTGATTGGTCTCAGTGCTTCTGCTTCTCTCAACACCACTACTCACCAATCCTTTTTACAACACCTCTCTTTTTCTACTTCCCTCTCTTACTTTTCTGTCAGAAGCAGAAACAACAACAGCAGCAGCAGAAGCTGGGTTGAGGAAAGAAGAGGAAGGAATGGTGGGCCCATGGTGGTTCGGTCCATGGCCGCTTCGTTCGGATCTCGGTTGGAGGAGAGCGTCAAGAAGACACTCTCCCAAAACCCCGTCGTCATTTACTCCAAGACCTGGTGCTCGTGAGTTCTCCCTTCTTCCTTCCCTGGTCTGCCCCCTTTTTATTCTGTTATTATGTCTTAATTACTAGATTTAGGTGGATTTTTTATTTTTTAAATTCAAATCGTGAAGTGAATTGGCGTGATGTTTGGTGGTAGGTATTCGATGGAGGTGAAATCACTATTTAAGCGTCTCGGCGTTGAACCACTAGTCATCGAAATGGATGAAATGGGTACTTTCTTTTTCCTCTAGAGTTGATATCCTTCACGACTTAGGGAAAAAAGAAAAGAAGAAGAAGATAAGGGCCTATTTCACAGACTGGATTGTTACGTGGAGTTTGAATATCGTGAGATTTCAAGATTTCCACCCTAGAAGTTCATTGTTTGATGAAAGAGGGTTTCAAGAGTGGGAGTTATGGAGTCCCACCAAATTCCAATTATACATTCTCATTGTAAAGTGTAATTTTGGAATTCCAAAAAGTTTGAACTACTTTGGTGATGGAATTCTCATATTCCAGCTAATAATTCCAAGGCCACAATGTATAAAACGGACATTGCAAGAATTTTTGAATAAAAAAATTAACAAAATTTGCTGATTCCAGACTCCGAAGATTATAAATTCTACTGGAATTTCTTCCGAAATTGTTTAGATTTACAAATTGTTTGGATGAACCCCCTTCATGGTGCAGGTGGCTGACTTTCCATGAACATTATGTTGGTAAAATATTTTGGAAAAGCAAAAATAACTAAGAAAGCAGTAGTAGCAGAAAATCAATTTAAATTCAAAATTCAGTGCATTATTGTGCCCCCCTCACAAACCCAGTTTTTAGGTGATTGCTGGCTCATTGTCCTCGGGCACCTCGGCTGTCCTCAACGAACTAGACTTGCTGCGGTACACTCCAACAAGTCTCCTTGACTACATTATTCTGTACTCTGATTTGCCTCCAGGAAAATTAAAGAAAAAAATTATCTTTCAAAAAAAAAAGTGAAGAAAAAAATGGTGGAAAAACTTGTTGAGATTTGGCTCGATCCACCAGGATAGCACCGAGATTTTCGAGTGAGCATATCAAGAAGAAAATCTAGAAGATTTCCATGGCTAGCATGAGCAGAAAAACGTGCCGTGTGACAACATGGAGGAGTTTTTCCTATATATGTATTGAGATAGGCTTCATTGAAGCTTGCCTTTGGGCCACACGCCTTTTGGCCGCATGCAAGAGAGGGTGAGAGACACGCCAGGAGAAGAGAGAGGTGCAACCTGCACCTACTGACGTTTTGGTAACTCTCTACAAAACTACATGTGTGCATGGGTTGGAGAAGCTTGAGGAAAGGAGTAAGTCCTTGTGAGGTGAACCGTACCCACTGATATTGTGGGGTGAACTGTACCCACTGACAACCAGATTGAGTGATGCTGTCACGCACGGTATTGTGTGTGTGGAGGGCTTTTACCGAGAGCATGTTGGAGAGCATGAAAGAAGACGGGTTCTTCTGGGTTTGAGAGTTTAAGGAGACATGGGTGTACAAAGTTCTCGGGCTTTCGGGTTTGGGCTCTAGACTCAAGGGAGTCATTATTTTATACTTGTATTCTCTTTTCTCTCATAGTGAAGAATTTTGTCGCTTCGTGGACGTAGGCCGGGTTGGGCCGAACCACGTAAATCTTGTCTTTTGCTGTGTTTGATTTCCGTTATTTATTATTCCGCACTAATATTCCTAACAAAACTCACAAGGAAGCTTTAAAAAGGTCTATGTTTGTAGGAAGAGTTTTTGGTTCTCTTAAGAGTTTTTGTACTTGAGGAGTGATTTGTTTGTTGCCCAACAGATATCTCTAAGATAGAGTTTTCTGTGTATTGCCATTTAGCCACACTTCTGCAATGGAAGGATATTGGGGCAACGGGTGAAAACAGATACACGAAAGAGGAGATGTGTGTATAAGGTTTCGATGGTAAAAAAATGTTACGTTGGGATAGAGATATTGGACCTGAACTAGAAGTACTGTTGTTGGGCCTGACCCACGAGGCCCATTAAGACTAAGACCACTAAGCTCGGTCTGCATGGCCTGGCCTTCGCTTGTGCTTGTGCTTGTGCTTGTGCTTGTTGCTCGGCTTGGCACAACCATGGCCACGGCATGACACGCACACATGCACGCTGCTGCTGCCGTGCCCGTGTTTGTGGAGAGGACATGGTTTCACATAGTTTGTAGGTACTTTTAACATCTTTGTAAGAAAGAGAAGAAGGAAGGCTTATAAAGTGCTTGCCAAGTTTTCCTCACTCTCCATGTAGGACTTTTATTTCTTCCTTAACGCAAGGTACAAACATCTCTACACAAAAAGGCTTTCAAAATCTTAGAACACTGAAATCCAACAAATTACTCATCTCTACCAATCCAAATTTTTCATCTATCTAGAGTTGGTCATACATCTTCACTCTACCTTAAAAAATATTGTCTCCTCTACTTACATGAAAATTGCTATTAGATCCCTTTTTGGTCAGGCATGGAAATGCATCAGATGCTGATTTTAAGGGGTCAAAAGCAGCTAAAATCCTGCGTGTTGTGTTCATGGCTTCCTATGTCATCTCAACAAACAGAGGAATACAGAGTAATGCATGGTTGTCAATGTTGAGTTCACTTTCGAATACCTCCAAATGAACTCTTCTTTGGAAATGTTTAGAGGGCTTCATTGCATCATAAAACCCATTATGACTGTCATTAATGATGTTCTTTTTGCTATTTTTGTTCTTATTTTTGAGTTTAATTGGTGGGGGCTAATTGAGACACCGGGATTTTTGACGATGGAACGATAATTTCTATTAAATGGCAAAATGCATTAACTTAAAATTGTTTGGAACTAGTGAATGGACTTGGGGATAGAAAATGCTATATCTTAAATCAGTTCAATTGTCCATCTTTTTTCTCTCTCCTCTTATGTCAAACCACTTGGTGAAGTTGTGACTTGAAAAATATTATATCATAGAAACTCCTTTGTGACATTATAAAATAAATATTTTAACATAATTTTCAGTCACATCAACCTATCTAAATGAAAGAGAATATTTTCTAGATAAGAATAATAAAAAATTTGGCCCCTTCAAAGTCTTTCTTTATCAGATCTAAGTTTAAATAGATTACCGAAATAGAGAAAAGTACTTAAAATGTTGACCATCCATTTCATAGTGGGGATGATAAAAAGTTTCATACTGATATATATATATATATATATATATATATATATATATATATATATTAACCAATCTAAGAAATATATACTATCATTTTGTGTGTACTAAACGGACTTGTTAATTGTCTTGTTGAAAAATACTACAATGAAATCTGGGAACCATTGTAAATGGAAACTCTATGGAGATTTTGAAATTCTCTTTATATAAGGATATTGCTCATGAAGTTTTAAGTGTGCCACACATATTTACTGAGATATATGGAAAATGACAAGGACAATGGGTGGACAAAATTTAAATTCCATTTGATTATTTTAGCTTTGTGATTATGGATTTTAGGAATTTGATTGCTAAAAGCTATTGATTTTTAATAGTCATATTATAGAGCTATGACAATTGGGTAGAGGAGCTTCCTTGAGGTTATTCATTTCACCCAACCATCTAGGTCCAGTCCACAATAAATATGCAACCCTTCTAAAGATGTTCATTTATAAATTTACTAATTTAGAAATACCACAGTATAAATGTTTATGTACTGTAACAGCAAATGGAATTCCATTTGACATGAATGTTAGATCATTAGTTCATTTGTTATAAATAATTTAGGTTTAAACCATTCTATACCTTCTATTTTAAAATATCTATAAGAGAATAGATGTGGAAAGAAATAATACTGGTCTATTTTTGTTTAGAGATTAACATAAAGAGTTCAGTTTCATTTTGTAGGGTGCATTACTATAAATTTGTATATTTGTAATAAGTAGAGCTCGATATGATATTTGTTAAATGACCTCAGATTGGCCTTGAATCATGTGGACAAAAAGTTCAATACGAACTTATTTTTTATTGAGTGACTAATATAAAGAGCTCATTTTCATTTTGTGGGGTCCATCTACTATGACACATGCCATATGTTTTTCATATGTAGAGGTCTTCATAGAAATTGCTTGTTGACATGAGACAAGGAGTTATTGAATTGGTTAGTGGGCAAGTGTACTAGTAAAGCCAAGTGTTAGACTAGCCTTAGATCATGTAGAAAAAATTTGGATATGATTCCTTTTTTTCGGAGTGACTAATTTAAAAGCTCACTTTCTTTTGTGGTGCCCATTGACTATGAGACATGTTGTATATTTTTCATAGGTGGAACTCTCCAAAGAATCGTTTGTTAGCATGACATATGGGGTCATTGAATTGACTTCTGTTCAGTTTGAGAAACTAACAAATCCAAGCAAGAAAGGAGAAATCAAGAAAAATGGGAAGGAGGAAGGAGAGAGCTTCCCGTTCTCCTTTGATATGTATAATTAGGGTTCATGATTATTGTGTGTGTTTGGATTTTTCCCCCAACATTCTACTAGCATGGGCATTTATTTGTGGATCCCACATTTCTTTTGTAATTTATAATTGAAGGAAAATACTGCTATAAAATAATTGAAGGAAAACTACTGTAAATCTGTAGAATGTTGATATGTGTTGCCAACAATTATGGTACAATCCAATTCAAGTGAAGTTTCTTACAACCATTTTTACTTTTCAGGTCCACAGGGCCGACAACTGCAGAAAGTGTTGGAAAGACTAACCGGACAACATACTGTCCCTAATGTTTTTATTGGTAAGTGGCAATTTTGGAAATTAGAAATGCCTAAATCTTCTTTCAAGGTTGTACATGGAATTGTGTGCAACAAAGCTAGATTTCGTTGGGGTTGATATTGCTTGCTTAAACCAACTTGCATCTAGATAGATTCAGTTGAGCAGTCTATAGATATAGGGGCGGTTACATGTACAGCAATCAAGAGTTCCTGTCAATCGTAAATGTGTATATAATGACTATTTACCCAAAAAAAAAGGTGATGCAGATGCTCCAATTACTGCTATGGATCTTGTCTGTCTTCATTTTTCATGACAATAATTGGTGTTTCTCTGCATCTGAAGGTAAATTTGATTTTTTAATTATTCTGAATGGTCAAGATTGCTGAGTGGGAAAAAAATCTGAAGGGGCAAGAGAACCTGTTGCACAGTTAATAGTAGGTTATTTTTATTGCAACTATAAGGTTGTTGGTTTGAGTCTTGTGGGCATTAGATAGGCATTTCTGAGAAGCATTTTGCCAAATCCAGTTACAAGTGTCATACCAAATAGATGGGATTAATGGATTTGATGATGAATTTGAAGGGGCAAACTTTGGGATGCCTTTGAATCCATAAACCTGAAAAGGAGTATGTATTGGAAAAGGAGCAAGAGTTTTCCTTAGGTGGACATTTTTCCAAAGAAACAAAGAAATGAAGGGGAAAAATGTTGTGGAAGAACAGAGCCCCAAATGGATAGGCACTTGAGCTTTTAGTGTATTCATTCCTCTTTTGCAAATCAAGTATTTAACTTCCCTAATATAGAATTCCAGTGAACTTTGCTAACGTTCATTTTGTCTAACTAAGTTTGTTTCATTTTGGTTAAATTAATTTTGATCTCAATTACCGAATATGTGATTTTCTTTCTTCATGTACTTATTCCATCAATTTAGGACTACATTTAAAGAGAAGTTAGTGTATGATGTCCTGAAATTCTTCTAATAGGATTTTTTTTTTCGGAAATAAATGTCCCATAAAATTGCCAGAGATTGAAATGCCAAGTGATTAAAAACTATTATTTTTCTGTTTATTGACTTGCAAACGTCTTTGGATAAGCCCACGTTGCACCAGTGGTCGACTAACATAACTTACAAGATTATTAGTTACTCCCAAGATCTTCTATTCTAATTTGAAGAATTGGACATCTCTCTCTCTCTCTCTGCTAGTGCTGTTCTCTACAAACCTTGGACTTCAAAGTAGTGGCTTACAGAAAATTATTCCTAGAGTCATCTTGGACTTCTCAATTTCACTTACAGTAGTTACATGTGATGGTCTTGTTGGCACATCAGATTCCTTACCAAAGGCCTTCAAGAGATTAAGATGTCCTCTAATATGATTGTTATACTTCCAAATGTCCTTCTAAAGTGATTACGATATGCTTCCCCATGCTGCAGTCACTGTCATGGCTTTAAAATTTTCATTCTTAAATTATATATTTTTTTTTAGATTTACGTGTGGGAAACCTCAAACATAGTCCTACTAAAACCCCCACGGGTGAGCCCACTACCCCTAGGACACACCAAGGTTAGGCTATGGGGGCTCGAACCCACAACATCCTGCTTTTTGAGGCGGGAGGCAACCAGTTGAGCTATACCCATGTGGGTTCTTAAATTATATTTTAAAAGTTTCATTCTTAAATTATATTTTAAACTTTGCTTTCTTTAATTTGTTATATTCTTTTGAATTTTCATTTAAATGTTTATGCATTTCTTTACCTCTCTCATTCTAATCAGGTGGCAAGCACATAGGTGGCTGCACAGGTACGTATCATTCTAAGGCTATTCTTCTTTTAATGAGACATCACAAGGAGTGCTTAAAGGCCCATGGAGCTTTAGTAGTGGAGTTTGGATGTTCCTTGCACATTAGTGTAGGATCAATTGTAAATCAACATTCTTGGAATATGCAGTTCCCACTTCCTTTGAGAAATTAAAAGACAATGCTCATTTGGGGGGACAAAGGTGACTCAAACCTCAATGTGATTATGGTTATCAGCATTGCCTGAAAGGCAGATCAGGATGGATCATTTTACTCTGCAAGTTGTGAATTGACATGCATCTGAAAAGGTCAACTGGACAAAGCCATAGCGTCAAAACCATGTGACTCTGCATGGCAATTGTGGAGTCAGCAAGTGACTTTACCCAGGGTCAATTATGAAATAATTGAATGAATAGCAGCTGAGAAAAAGAGGAAAAAATGAAGTAAGACGTTACCTAAGTCAAATTATTGAGTGGTGTTTAATTTGGTACTTGGCAAGTCAGCTTGATTTTCCAAGTATCAAAGTCATAGATTTTAAAACTATGTGACTCTGGATGACACTTGTTGGGTCAGCAAGTGACTTTACCAATGGTCAATTATCAGAGAATTGAATGAAATAGAAGCTGAGGAAAAGGGGACAAAAATTGAAGCAATGGACTTTAACTAAGCCAAATTACTGAGTGATGTTTAGTTTGGTACTTGGCAAGTTGGCATTGATTTCCAAGTATCTGATCTCCAGAGATGTCGAGCAAACATTGCATTCTTTTCATGCATTTTCTTGTTTTGATGCAGACACTGTGAAACTACATCGAAAAGGAGAACTTACGTCCTTGCTATCAGAGGCTGGTATTAAGAGCCAAAACATTCAGCCTTGAGGATATGGGCATCTGAAGTTTTTTGTATGCTATCATTACTCTTGGATCTGGTGGTAGGATTTCGTCCTCATTCACGTGAGCTGCATCTCATTCATATGAAATTGTTTCCGAAGGTGAATCATAATGTATATCTTCTCCAAACAATGTATGTGATTCCTAAAAACCTTGTTACTTCACTAATGAATGTTCTTTTGTACAATCTATGCATCTTTAGTATCTTCAGCTGCTTTTTAGCCCAAATATAAAGCGTAGTTGTCAGGTTCTCCCAGTTTATTCATTTACATTTTTTGGTCATTGGACATTGGACATGTACAGCTTCCTTTCTGTGGCCTGTACTTTTTAAGTGGTTTGGACATTAGTGGATAATTATGTTTCTGAATGGGTAGTTCAACACTGTTCTGTGCTTTGCTTCCAATGAATTCAACTTCTGTGGACAATGGGACAACCATCCATCGTACCTTTTTGCACTGTCTGTTGCATCCTGGGTTCTAGAGTTTGAAACCGTTGCTCTTGGTTTCTATTTTCCACATTTCCCATGAAAACTCATTGCATGGGCATTTTGTCTCAAATCTGAAAATGTGCACATGGGCAGAGATGGATGTGGCCTATGCATTGTCAGAACATCGAACTTCTTCTTAAAATTTTCCTTGCAAATGATTGCATTGAATGTTTTCGTACTCTTAGAGGTCTTTTGTCTATTTCCATACATTTTTGTTATTAGTGTCATAATCTTTATTTTTGTTGAAAATGAATGCAGTGTTGTTTTAGCGAGCAAGGTAAACCTCCCTACTTTTCTCATTAAATTTTAACATCTTCCTGTAATAATGGATTCCTTGACAGGAGAGGGAAATGTTTATTTTTTGTGTCTTTGGCAAAGATCTTTTATTCCATGGAAAAAGAGAGGAAGTCTCATTTTCCATGCTCTTTGGAAAATGACAAACAATCTCTTTAAGGTAGCTCTTGTTACTTTCTAGTTCCATCCAACAAGTGCTATGAAATTCGATTTCGTGTTAGGAAGTAAGAGTATGATGTTTTTGTGGTTTATACCAAATTTTTTATTAATTCGTAAAATGAATGAAATATTGTTTTGGGTAGCGAGGAAAAACCTCCTCTTTTTCTCATTGAATTTTCTGAACTCTACTGGAAATGACTTCTTTGGAAAAGGAAAATGTCTGATTTTTTGTGCTTTTAGCAAATAGTCCTCATTGCATGGAATAAGATAGAGAAGTCTTATTTTCTATGTTCTTTCATTTTCTACATATGGAAAATGACAAATAGTCTAGAGAGCGAGGAGTTAAATTGCTGGAGGCCAAGATGGAATGAATTACTTTTGGTAGAATTTGTCTTTTAACACCTTCACGAATGCACTCGGACATGGTGGTTCAAATTTCTAGATATGCATCATGTTGAGAAAACATTTAGTTATTTTAATTACCATAAAAATATACTCTCTCCGTTCTATTTTAGTTGTTTCATTTGAAATATTTGTATTTTTTAATGAACTAATTATATAAGGCTAGCACTTTATGTAATCTCATTAATTTTTAACACATTTTATACTACTACAATACAAATGAGACAACTATTTGGGGACAATTCTAAAATCCAAATAGAACAATTAATTTGGGACAGAGGGAGTATATTTTAGAATAAGATTTGTTGTGTGTATAAAACAAGCTAAAAAACCAAATAATGGGAGGTTTCAACCTTTCTGGATGATAAAAATTTCTCTTAAATTATATCCACGTACAAGAGGCACACTTTGGCTTCGGGCCATAATCTATTAAAAAGGTTTATTTTTAATAAATAATCTATTAAAAATAGGATTTTATGACCAAAGTGTACGGATTTTTTAGAGTTGATTAATTCTTCGAGCATGTGTAAATCTCTCTATCTATATACGGGGAGTAACCTTTTGAGAGAGTGGTGATTGGACTCAAGACTTTCCACTTTCAAAAGTGAATTCTTGACCATCACTTCAACTCTATTAGGTTATTAAAAATAATTTGATCGGATTAATTGTTCAAACTTTTTAATAAGATTTTGATCTCTTTAATTAAATTTTTAATTTCTACATAGTTGTGGCTTTTAAATATATAGTTTGATTAGCAAATAAGGATGATTTTGAATAAAATCATTATTCAAATATAAACTTTTCTATTTCATCTTTTGTCAATCATCATTTGTAGTCTATTGTGGAGATTGAAGTAACTGAGTTTTCTTGAGAGGCAACACTAACTGTGTAGAATGTGGGGAGGGGAAGAGAATGAAAGACATTTTGGAAACTCTTACAGTCTTATCATCGTAGTTTTGTGAAATAAATCATAAAAAATGATAATTTATAATAATTTTTAAATGTTATTTAAGATAAAAATTATAAGAATCGAACAATTGCATAAGCTAAAATTACCCAGCTACTGTGTATATTTACACACGTCTCACTTAAACATGTTGCTGACTTAACAAATTAATAAGCAGCCACTAAGGCCTCCCTAGAATTTTTGAATTTTTTTATGAAAATCTTGGAAAAAGTCCCAATATTTTGTTTAATAAGAAAATCCGTATTATTTTTATTTTTAAAAATATTTAAGAGGGGAGAATAAGAAACACCCAGGCGTTGGTTTTTTTTTTTTTTAATATTTTAGGATAAATGAAGACCACTCAACTGTTGGTCCATTTAGTTTTAGATCCGACCTAGTTTACTGTCTATTTCACGGTTTGGATTGAAGATTATAAGTAAAAAATACTTATCCAACATTTTTATTTTTCTTTAAAACTTAAGAGTTAAAATTATTAAATGAGTTCCATTTTTTGATAGTTTGATAGTCTCTATGGAGATGAGACAAATTCTATTGATATAAACTATAACTTAAACATGTATAAACTTAAATGATTTCATGATCTGGTATCATACTTTTTATAATTTATATTTTTAATGCTTAAGACTATAGTGTTATAAATGTATAGTTTAATTTTAGTATGATATTCAATTCAAAGAAATAAGCATGAGAGTTACACACCACTAAAGAAAATAGTTTTTTTTTTCTACAATGTCTCCTACTTTTGACTCTATTTGAAAAAAGTCTTTTAAGTATTTCATAATTCCAAAAAAAGCTTTAACTCTTGACAAAAATTTAAAAAGCCCCTTTAGTCATGTTGATTAATTACTTATGTTTGTAGTGAACATTTTATACATATAAATTATTCTATAGAGTCCAAATGAGACTCTTTTCTCACCTATCTTTCTTTTTTCTATTAATTAACTATTGTATATTTTTAATTTGACCATTATCAAATTTATTTTCATTATTGAATGGAAATTGAGATTATTAACTGTTATTGATTTTTTTAATTTCAAAATTTAATATCTACTTTAGTTGATTTTTGAGACATTATTGATTAATGAAAGCTTATTTTTTAATCCCTACTTATTAGGTCCTATCTACTACCGAGTGAGCCCTACAATATTTATTTAAAAAAATCTAAAAAAATGTCAGTTTATCATTAGTTAACTATGGTGAAGGGGCAGTTTTTGACTTTTTACTAAACGTTAAGGGTCTTTTTAAAAATTATGAAAATGTACTTTTTCTTAAAATAAATAACAAGGAGGGGCTTTTTTAAATATTGAGCTGATTTCAGTGTTTTTTTTTTAATTTAAGTCCAAATTTCCGTTTCCCGTTGCCCGTTGGCATCATGATCGCCACCCATCGAGCGAACGGCTAGACTGTATATAACCAGAGCCAGAGAGACAGAGAATTGGCATGGCGCTGGTTTCGTCTTTTGTAGGATGCCCTAATCTTCTTCTCCTTCACCATAAGAAGACCCTTCTTCCCCACTCCACGATACTGAAACCCGTCTCTTCCCTCATTCATGGAAAATTCCTCGTTTCCCGCAGAAAACTGTCCTTCAACATCAGTTGCTCTGCTGCCAATAAGCCCTCTCCTTCCTCTGAAATCAGGTACCTTATCTACCTCTTTATTCCCCTTTCACCTTTTTCACATACGCGGGCCCACAGTCAATCCGCAATCTCTCTTTTCCTTCCTTCTTATCTGAGGGAAATCTTTTTGCCATAGCTTCCATTTTCCGTGGAAAAGGAAAATGGTTTGTTGCTTAGATGAAAAAGGGATGAAGTGTGAAGGTTCTAGTGTGATCATGAAATTCTACTGGTAGATGGCACATTTTACATGGGGGAAATGAATCTGAATAGAAATCATGCATATGGCACAAAAACAACGGCCGCTTGGTGATATTCAACCTTGATGCTTCACATTTCAACCTTTAGATCATATGAAAGCATTGTCCTTTCCTTTGGAAGAGGACAATTTCTGACAATTGTGGGCCAAGTCTTGCTCAGTCTTTCTGAGGGTAGTTGGGATTGAGTCTGAAACTTTAGTGATGATCTTATGTTTAATTCTAGTTTTTGGGATATCTATTTCTTTTTCCATGGAGGTTGCATATTACACATAATAGTGGCAACTATTTACTGTTAGTGTTCAAGTTAAGATGTGGCGATGGTGGACTGCAATCTTGTTGACTGTTTCGTAATTGACTTGGATTCTTTTTTTTTTTTCAAAGTGGAGTCTGTGGGGTTGGAATAGATCCATTGCTCTCTATTGTTGTATCAAAGTCAAAACTCAATGTATGGAATAGATCTCTGTTCATTTTAGGGTCCAACCATGATTTGGCTTCTATATGGGAAAAATTTAGAATGACTTGACAATCATATACATTTTGATCTGTTGCATGAAACCGGGGAATACACTACTACAGATAGAAATAGAGGCATCTAAAATTCAGTGAACAAAATTTCATCAGTTGGATGGTCAAGAACTTGAATGATGTGACTGAAATTTTTGCCCAGTGGTCAATCAAGGTTGGGGGCAAGATGACATGTTTTCCATTGACATATGTATGTCCCATGTGTATGATACACAGTCAATGCACAAGTTATGCATTGGTAGCTCCTTAATTTGACCTGGTTTAGGGTCCATGTAAGTCAATGTTGTGAAAAATCAAATCGTGTCTCAAAATGTTGTCTTGAATTTCAAATTATGAATAGTCAAGCACAGAATTGTAAGATTCATAATTGTTTTCTCTAAAATATATAGAAATATATGAAATAGCATAAAAGTTATCTAAAAAGTAATAATATGAGCATTCAATATCAAGTGAATATTCGTACAGATTACAAAATGGAGTATATATAACTATTTATTTGAGCTCTTCTTTCGAAGGTCCAACTTTCAAAGTATGATACCAAATTACCAATACATACTCAACTAATGTTGCAAAAAAAGTTTATATTAAAATAAAAAGCACCCAAAAAAATAAAAAAATTCTAGACAGGCAACAACTCAAGCCTCAAAAATTATTAAAACCAACAGGTTCATGCTCTATCATCCATAGGAATCTGAAGATTTCTAACCTTTATATATCGTTCCTCTTGGCAGATTCTAGGGATCATAAGATATGAATTATGTATTGTAAGATTTTAACAAAATGATTTAAGTAGATGGTCTCATTGGCAAAGATTCTTGAATGTGGCATTTATTTGAAAAATAGTTGATTACTTTTTCTGTAATTTCCTAAACATAGAACCAACAATGGACAAAACACCTTTCACATAGAGGAGAGATGAAGGAATTTTCACTTAAAGGGTATGCTATAAAGTATAAACAAACCCCATTATAAGTTTAAGGGTGACTAGTACAAGAAACTGGGAGAAAGGGAAGAACAATAAAAACTTGAGTAACATTACATGTGGATTGAAAATTGTGTGTGTTTTGTGGTCTGACCTTTATATGTTAGTGAACCCCCTTCCACCCCCTCCCTCTCCAAAAAGAAAAGGAGAGGAAAAAAAAGGGGGTAAAAACACTCCTATGATAATGGTCAGCTTGTTGTGAGCCACAGTGATAGTAATGACAACAATCATGATCAATTAAATAATGGGATTATTTGCTTATACAAAGTAGGTGAGGGATTTCTCCTCCTACACAAACATAAGGAACAAAAAAAGGATTTTCTTTCACTTGCCACAAAGATTAATTTCAATACAAAAACCAATGTTGAGAACCAGGTAATATTCTGCATGTTGGCATGTTATGCTCTTATATGTTAAAGTTCCATTTGACCTGAACAATAACAATCCCTGGTATTACCTTTTAAAAAAAACCTGGTATTCTTCTGTAACTTGGATGATGCTTAACCAAGCTTCTGAGCCTTTCAGATTCCTTTGACTGGAGAGGCTTTCTTTTTGATCCTGGTCTTATTTGTTCAGTTCTACAGCCAAGATTAGAAGCGAAGTTCTTTCTCCTTTCCGCACAGTTCGCATGTTCTTTTACCTTGCTTTCATTGCAAGTGGTTCCCTGGGAGGTCTAATTGCTATTACACGATTGATTTCTGCACTGACAAATCCTTTGAGAACAGATGCAGCTCCTGAGATCCTGAAGGGTCTAGCTATAGACTTAGGTGCAGTCTCTATCTTTGCATTTCTTTATTTGAGGGAACAGAGTGCTAAAAATGCACAACTGGCTAGACTCTCGAGGGAGGAAAGGCTCTCAAATCTTAAGCTACGTGTGGATGAAAATAAAGTAATTTCTGTGAGTGCTTTGAGAGGGGTTGCACGTCTTGTAATCCTTGCTGGCCCTTCATCCTATATTGCAGAATCTTTCAGACTTTGTAAACCTTTCACTGATAAACTTATTGATCGAGGAGTGCTGGTGGTGTCATTTTCTACTGATGGGGAAGTACCCAGCTTTGATTTTGATGAGAGTGAGGAGGAGACGCTTACATTTGAAAAAAGGAAAAGGCTCTGGCAATTGCGTCCTGTCTACACTTCTGAATGGGCCAAGTAAGAGAAACTAATTAAGAAAAAAGGGTCTTGTTCGAGATGATATCTGTTTCTATCATTGGTTTCTTGTATTTGCAGGTGGTTAGAGGAGCAAAAGGAATTGGCTAAGGTCCCATCTGAAGCTCCTGTGTAAGTGGTGTGGCCCATGTGAACTCATGAAGTGAATGTGTGTGCACACAGGCATTGGTGCATACAAAAAAAATTAGTTCATACATATGGATGCTATAACAATTGTTGCTGTTATTGTCCTAATTACTCCATTGCATAAACTAACTTGATCTAAGCTTGGTTGGGGCCTGAAGTCTCCTTAATCTTCCTATATTTGGGTAGAGTTTGGGTGGGGTCAGGTTGACCCTTAGGCATCCTAAGGTGTTAATCTGCACACAACCTTTTTGTAGCATCAGCCATAGCATACACCAATGGAAGCCTACTCATCTGCTAAGGTTTTAAATTAAATGGGGGTTTTCTCTCTCTCTCTCTCTCTCTCTCTCATGCACGGATGGTCGTGTTCGTTGTGGGATTGGAAGATCTAAAAAATACACTTGACACTTCATAAACACACTAGACTTGTAGGATCCACCTTCGATTCCCTTGGTGTCCCCTAGGCCTCCCACCCACTCCTATGTATTGGATGTTTCTCCACTTCCCCATTAGGAAGATGCACCTTGGCTGATGCTCTTTAAAATGCACCTATGGTTAATGGTTAATGATGCTCTCTCTCTCTCTCTCTCTCTCTCTCTCTCTCTCTCTCTCTCTCTCTCATGCATGTTGTGCATTTTCCACATGTGGTCTTATTTACATTCGTTGTGAAGGTATCTCTCACTACGCCTGGATGGTCGTGTTCGTGGAAGTGGTGTTGGTTACCCTCCTTGGAATGCTTTTTCTGTGCAATTACCACCAGTTAAGGGACTTTGGTCAGGTCTTCTTGATGGCATGGATGGAAGAGTCCTCTAAAGTAAATTTCTCTTTGTTTTGTTGTGTTAAGAAGGTTTGTTTTTTCATGATAACTGACAACATTTTTGCAAATATTTTTCATGCTTTACTTTTAGCATGTATTTTGTTGTTCTATGTTATTTCTTCCCTTCTCAATTGAATATGCTCATTTTCTATCCTATAACTTCAATACTCTATCCAGTTGAATATTGTGGCCATAATATTAAATATTTTCTGCTAGACTGTTGGCTTCTAACTTAATATAATAGAATGAGGCTACAACCTCGATGATACATAGCATTGCAGATATGTTCACCTGCATGCAACTAGATATGTCCCTCACATTTAGTCATTCCTCATAGGAGAGATACAAGCAGTGCAGCTGTTAGGTCTGCTGCTAGGAATATCCTAATCCAAAATTTTATTAGAAGAGCTCAATTCCAAACTCAGTTGGATTGGTTTTGGATCTTTTGGTCAATATCCACACCCATCATATCCAACTAAGATTCAGATGTCACCACTACTTTGGGGAGAGAGAGAGGAATAAAAGAATATTCCCAAATTCCCTTGCATATTCCATTTGAAGCTTGCACGCCCAACGAGTGGAGGAGTTGGGTTGGGTTTTGCCTTGGTCTTCAAAATTCGAATTTAAATTTCAAATCCAAAATTCAAAATTCAAATGAGTTACTTTCTTACCCAAACACACCTAGATGGAGGAATTTTTGGAGTGGTGGCAGCCAATGGAGGCTTTGTATGGTTTGGAAGAGATGGATTAGGGTTTTCAGTGGTGTGGGTTATGGGTAATTGGGGCATAGGTTTGGATAAATGGGCCATTTAGGGGGTCTAAATGGGTAATTGGGTCTTTAACAGGGTCCACATGCAATAAACCTACCAATGAGAAGCTCTTACTGGCTGCTTTGCAATTAGGGTTGCCTCTATCGAAATGGTCCATGAAAGCCAGGGCAATTTCCTCAATACTGTCTAAGTCTTATCTTCAGTGCTTGTATCCGCAACAACTTGGTTCCTAATGTCTGTTCAAAGCTTCAATCTTCTTGTCCCAAAACCAAGCCTGTCGTGGCACTTGGAGAATCCTAGCATTGTCTCTCGGTCTCTCCCATCTAGATCTTGTACCCTCCCTAAAAAGTAAAGAAGCTAGTGCTGGCTTCAATTAATATACACAACCAACAAATTGCTTGTGTTTTGATTCAATAATTTATTGGATTGGTAGCCTGAGTAGACTAGGGATGCACATTTCTTTTTCCTGGTGAAAAGAGATCTAATCATAGAGTGCCCCATCATTTGCCTGCAGAGCCAGCACCCATTTCCTTCAAATAGTAGCTACTGATATTTTTCGCTTATGTTAAATAAAGTTCCTAGTTGAATATTTAAGTGGACACGCTATTAGATGTATCTAAAGATTATTTGTTTTTGTCTACTCTATTTTAAAAATTACAAAATAATTTGGTTGTATGCTGCTCTGTGGTATTTAGGGTGAAATACACAAAATGAAGATGAAACCCAAAAGCCTGGGCGAAGTGCAGAAATCAAGTAAGACAGGAAATTTGAACACATGGAAAATTCTAGGGAATTGGTAGGAAAACAAGCTTAAAAAAGCTCAAAGTGATACTTCAGTGATACCCTATGATTATTTATTTTATATTCAGTTTTTGATGAGGAAGATCGAGGTGTTACACTGAATATTGGTGTCAGTGACTTGCACTGTGATCAAGCAATGTGATTGATATGAGGCTGTCTATCTGCTAAAGGTGTATCAGGTGCTTGTACTTTAAGAAGGTTGTGAATCGCACATCTAGTCAACACCAACAGAGACCATAGACTTGTGTGAGTTCCAATCCACTATATCACATTCTGTAACTTCTTTTTCAGGTCTCAAGAAATGGCTTGTTCTAGGATGAAAGGCTTTAATGTTGCTTAGATACATTCCATTTATCTCATTATTTCATCATAAATCTTTGTAATAATCACTACTGTGTGTTTTCTGTGAGTCACAAGCATTCAGTAACAACATTCGATGTGGTGCTTCTCAAAGAACAAATAAGAAATAGTGTGGTGTTTCTCTAGCATTTTCTGTATTATATTTTTCTGATATACGAGGTTATTTGTCATGTGGTGATCATCAGCTGTTCATGAGGCAGATGGTTGTAAGGTCTGGTGACTGGTCAGACCATCTATCAACTGGCCTACAGTTGCTGAAATGCTGTGCAAGAATACACCAAGCGGATGATCCTAAATTTTGTGTGCGCTATGCTTCTTGAATGTGGATCATATGTGAGGGGGGTGGGTGGGTTGGTGGTAATACATAGTTTTGAACATTTTTTCCTCTTACTTGTCAAGGCACTATGATATATGTTTCTTCTTCCTATCAAGAATCAAATGTGGATTTGGCTAAGACTGGTAGGTCTCAACCATACATGCCACCATATCGCCCAATATGGCTGTTAAACAGCTCGTATCATATCAGCCTGTAATGCATCGGATTGTCTTAAGTTATTAACCGACACAACGATGGTATCGGCCTTTCACTTCTTTTTTTGAAAAAAAGAATCATCATTTAGGCTATTTTTCAGTTTGAATCTTGCATTGAATATGATTTTAACAAGGTTTAAAAGCAAGTTCTTTATGTGTGAAAGGTATTTATCCATTTCAACCTTATTTTCCTTTTGATTTATCTATTTTATTTTATCACTTTTTTGAATTTTTGCTCTAAAAATATTTATTTTGGATTTTTAATGAAAATAATATTAAGTGTTTATGTAATTGAATGAGATATCTTAATGTGGTTTATATTGTTTGTAAGGTTTTTTATGTGACTTTCCTAGTTTTTTTTTTTTCAAAAAAATCATAAAATCCCTCCATTTTAGTCTTTTTTGGAAAAAAGAAAAGAAATAATATATAAATTTTGTGGAATTAAATAACGATACATTAATGTGATTGATATAGTTTATAGGGTGTTTAAGTGATATTTTTTATTTTTCAACATTTTCATGAAATTAAGATTATTTAAAAAAATCATGAACTGTAATAATATATATATATATATATATATATATATATATATATATATATATATATATATGGGACAATAGAGAATATGACTTATATCATGTGTTTCTTTATATTGCTTTTCCACAATCTAAATTTTTGTACATTTTTCAATTACTTGAGATACATTTTATTCATATCGAAATTTCGGCTTTCAAAGTCTAATACTCTTGTGAAAATGGCTATTTTTTTAAATAACACACTCAAATTAACTAGGTTTTCATTTTTTTTTTTCTATTTTTTATTATTTTTCTGTATTTTCTAAAAAAAATAAAGAATAGAAAGAGAGAAACTACATTGGCATTTATCCGCCGATATGTATTGACACGCAGATATAGTTTATTGGCCAACATATATCGAAGGCGTATTTTCAACAGCTTGTGTGGCCCTGTAAGACACCCAAAAGATAATGCAAATTAGCCATATTTTGTGTCCTATCTCCTGTTTAAGCCCAAGTTCTTTAGCAGGCTCTCAGAAGCAACAATAACTTGATGAATGGAACTGGTAAGGATCAAAGAGCAGGTTATAGAACCATGGTTTTTAGAACTATTAAGAAGTTGCCACTATGGGACCATTTCTCCGACTGGTTAAGGACTAGATTGTCATCAGCATTGGGCCAATCATAGATCTATGCTTTCTACCAGTGTCCATTGGGATGGAATGTGATCCTTGCCACCTTGGATTGTGTTGAATAGTTTGTTTGATTGGAATCCTTTCATTGGTTAGAGCATGTTTCTATTGCTCCAAATTATGTGAACTGAGTCACAAACCTTTATGGCTGATAAACAGGGTTGAGCATTGAATGGAATTTTGAGATGGTCCTAGGAATTCAAACATCACACCAGCTATATATACACTCTTATTGAAAATTTGAAAGTAAATCAATTTATTAGATTAGACAAAGGCTTCAATGATGATGATGATCGTGAACAAGATTGCGCAACTTGAAAATAGATAGTTTTTGGAGAATAGAGGGATTACAAGACACTCGAGAAGTATATTACAAATTCTAAACATTGAGAATACATGGGGGCATGCAAATGCATGATTTGCAAACACTAATTACTCTTCTCACTTCACACTTCCAGAATCTCATCCAAGGCAAAGTTGTTGGTAGACACATTGGCATAGTTCACTTTGTCGAATCGAACGACAACTGGGTAACGACTGGCCGGGTCCTGCCAATAGCATCAACATGTTAGCGATTAGGATTTGGAAGAGAAGAAAATGATCCCAGCAAGTTCAATTTTCAAAGTAACTCAATGCATAAAGCTCTCAAAACCTAGAACCTATTGCATGTGATGGATGTGCTGATTGAGATCTCAATAGTATTCCTCCTGGATGCCCATTAATCCAAGACTAACCCATCAGGTTTTCCTCATCATCTGAGGATTGGTTTCATCAAAACATGCTACACAGCATACACTTCAAATGTTATTTATTCGGTATGGTCGATGTCTCTTTTTCAAATTCAGAAATTGGTCCTAATCGTATTGTAAGATGGATACATCATCTAAAGCAGAGCATTGAAAGTTCTGAACATGTTAAACTGAACTTTAAACCCTGTTTAGGACCATCACAAAAATTGCAGTGACCTAAATTTATATGATGTTAGGAAGGCTAGGCTGCTTCAACCATTGCAACTTAGGTTTAGAGAAGCCTAGATATATTCCTTGTAAAAGTGTGTTAAAGACAATCAACTGATCCCACTGCCTTTGTTTTTTTCTTGTAAACCTGATGTAGCAGCCGGTTGTTAATGGTTGATGGTTGTAGCAGCAGCACTAGATACTAGAGGGACTTGAAAAGTGATGAGAGGACATCAATGTGCGATTGAACGAACCTGATCGACGGCTACAACTGATCCAATGCCTTTGAACCAATAGGATTCTCTCCTGAGGATCTTCACCTGATACAATGAGCAGACGAAACAGTCTAAATGTAAGCATCTATACTCAAAACATAAAGAACATAGAAAAGGTATTAGTAAGAATTCGTATTAGGAAGCAGGGGTCTTGTGTTCGATTTACGCTCAACTCTAAAGGGTCACTCCGCATTGAACTTATCCAGTGCGTGTGGATTTAGAGGTTTACACATGCCTCGAGGATTAGTCGGGTGAGACTGATCCTGATGCTGTAATAGTTGGAATGAAAGAAAAAGTAAGCAAAGATGATACCTTGGTGCCTCTCTTGGGTCCAACGGGGGGTGGTGGAGGGGGCTTGGCAGGTGCAGCCGGGGGTGGGGGTGCTGCAGCTTCTTCGGCGGCACGTACAACTAACCTTCTAGTGTGGGAATTGTTCTTGGAGAAGAAGACGGAGGTGCGTGAAGATGCCGATGTACTGGTGGGGATGTTGGAAGTGAGCACAAAGCTGGAAGCTGCAGAAGCCATGTTAGAGGTAGCCATGACTCTTGCTCTCTCTCTCTCTCTCTCTCTCTCTCTCTGAGACTTCCTTCTGCTTTCTTTCCTTATCTGCTTCTTTCCCTCAAATGTTTGTGATTCTGTTGTGTGTATAACAGTAACAACAAAAGTTCTAGATTGCACTGAAGAATGGTACCCACAGTTGTATCAATTGGGCCATTGGGATGATGCCACGTGGACACCATATCCACCAGCATGTGGATAACACAATCTCCTTCCATCATCTGAGATTCTGAGGATTGAGAGGCTTCACCCAGGGGTTTGTATAATCCAAAACCTGGAGGATATTCAAGGCCAGGATTCTTAAAAAAGGTCTATTCTTCCAAATAACTACGAGGATGCCCTCCTAAGGGGATTAAAGATTTAGGTCCAGTAGACTCTCTTGTTCTGATGAGCCCAGTCCGGCAACTGTAAATGGGCCAGAGGCTTTTGAATGAGTTGGCTCAGCAATTTATTATTTGGATAAATCTTCTTCATTCATTTATCTTGAAATTTAATCGTCTTAGTGTCCTGGTTAGTCAGAGTAGATTGTTACTGAGTTTATAAATATTGATGCCAATTAGCCATCGCCATTCCAATAAATGGTGTAAGCTTACTTATCTTTTAACTTTTAGAAATAGTTTAGAGCTCTTCTCAATCGATATCAGATTTACATAGGTAGTTTTGTATATTTATGAGATTAGTTTCACCTATAATGTAGAGTGGAGGACATTTGATTTGTTATGTTCTGTGGAATATGATCATAAAAGATGTACTGTCGATCTAATATGCATTATCGTGGGTCGAACAATTCTATAATTTTTTAGTTTTAAATTACACCTTATATAAACCCTATAATTTTCTTTTATGTGAAAGAGTAGAGAGCAAAAATTGTAACGAAAGCCAAAGGTGACTCTCCTTTAATTTTATGTCTTTGAGTATAGTGGACGATGCTGAATATGTGGGCGTGTTGAAAGGGAATCACGTAAACTTTTGTCTTGTTATTTGATTCTCTCTGTTGACTTTCTTCTTTTTTTTTCTTTCGCTATTGTTGTTTATGTGTGGTAGATAAGCCGTTTCCTCCCAACATGATTGATTTTTCCGCTGTGATTGTTGTGTATGGTGGAGGATCCAGTGAGCTGCCTCATGGGATGATCAAGGGGTTTTGTAGTTGGCAGAGCATCTTGAATAAGGAGATTGCATAGTTTCAATCATAGGGGATCATCTCAGCTTTTGATTTGTGGGACCCAAAATTTGTATGGCTAAAAACCATCACCCTTTGAGTTTAATCTTCCACAGTACATGCTTCTTCAGGGTAAAATGTTAAAAATGTCTTTTCAAGTTTCAATAAAACGTAGCATGATTGCCGTAGTAAATGAAAGAGACCCTTTTTTATCTATTTGACTCGGAAAAAACTCAACTCATTATGCATTTGTAAGCACTAGATATAAGGAAATAAAAAATGAACAGTGGATGACTACCATTTTTACCAATTGGCAGCTAAGATCAATTGGAAAGAGTGGCGTGATGTCTTCTATAACAAAAGATGAAATTCGCGATATACAATTTTTCCGACGGCAAAGAAACTTACCTTATAAAAGGTGTTGAGTTCATTTTACGCTCAAATTCTTCTAGATCACTCCTCATCGTTTGAACCTAGTGTCTCTAAGAAGGTGTGCACATGACTCGAAAGATTGGTTAGATAATTCGTCATAAAAAAAAACACGTGGATTCAACTTCTTTAAAGAAGTCTTTTTTTTTAAGTCGTCTTTTTGCCATGGTGATTCAGTTAATAGGACAAATTAAAAGGAAGAAAGTTGGGAGGGAGGAACAAAGCAGGGCGGGCATGCAGTGGAGCTTATTTTCTCCTACTTAGAAAAAAAAAAAAAAAAAGAGAAATCTCCAACAATTTTTTTTTTTTTGAATTTACGTGTGAAAAACCGCAGGCTCATACAATGAAAGACTTTTCTTTAAGAAGAATCTTCTCAAGTGAGAAGAAAATGGTTACAAATGCAACCCCAACATTTAAATTGGATCTAGTCATATTTCTATTTTTAATTTTTAAGTTCAATAAAAATCTAACAAATCAGATTGAAATCTCACTTTAATGAAATATTAATGGAAAATTTTTTACCCTAAAACTTAAATTTTAAAATTTGATCTTAGTGATAAAAAAATTACCACATACCCTTATTTTTTTAAAGATAAATAATGATTTTGACTACTAAAATCAAGTAGTTGAATTTAATTTTTGAGCTGAAATTTAATCCCAATCTCACCAGATTCCTCTCTTAACAATCCTTGATCACCGTCCCTTTTTTTCTTTATGATCCTTGATCACCGGACCTACATGGTGATCATTCACCATTTGATGTTTTGGTATGCATACTTCTGCCCACAAAGCCCATTTGCTAAAAATTACATTAAAATTTATAATTCCTTGAGTAACTAATTCTAGAAATCATTGAAGAAGTCAAACAATGATCAAAGTACTTCAAGCTTTGGAATTATCGGTTGGATTTGTAGGATCCAAATCCAAATCCAAAATAGGCCAACGTCTAATTTTAGCCTTAGATTCTTGGTTGGGAATTCTAACCCCACAAAAATCCAATCCACCAGAGTTTTCCAGCCAGTCGAATCGGCACACAAGGGCTTCGTCCTTATTTATAAAGTAACACTACATATTACACTTTGGTATCAATCTCTCATCACTTATCTAATTGCAGCTATCAATGTCACCCAGTCCATGTTCATATGATAAATTGTGAGGATGGGTGAGACACCTGGACCAGGGGTTTAAAAAACGCCCCAGCCGATAATTTTATCTCTCCTCCGATATCGGAACAGTGAAAAAACTGCAAAAAACCGTGATAAACTGCAAAAAACCACAAAAAACCGTGTAAAACCATAGAAAAACCGTATCGATTTTTTTTTTTTTTAAATAAATTTTAAATACCGATATTTATGAATATCGGGCGATATTGTGACCGATATTTCGGACCGAATATCGGTCATATCGGCCGATAATATTTATGTACGGCCGATACATATCGTATCGGCCGATATCGTTCGGTATGAAAATACCAATACATATCAGCCGATACGATATGTATCGGCCGATATTTTGACCTTTGACCTGGACACCTTCGGTCAACAAAAAAAATCGATCATATGGGGAAAAACATGGCATCAATTATATAGAAAACAATTAGGGAGTGTTTTACAATGTTAACATCTGCAGCATCAAATGGGCAAAACTCCCTGAGCACTCTTCATGATTACATCAATGGTTGGCCTCCTAAAACGAAATGGTTCTCAGCAATACATGGGACAGAACCCACCTAAAATTCTAACCTCCGATTTTTTTCTAGTGATCAAAGTTTCAGTATGAGATGATTAAAATTGATTCACAGAGGGGCCTCAATAATCCATACCACCCATGCCACCCATACCACCCATTCCTGGAGCTTCCTTCTCATCCTTGGGAAGCTCAAAAACAACAGCCTCTGTCGTAGTCATCAATGAAGAGACACTGCAAGAAATCAAACATGTTAGAGATGATAACATTCAAAACTTCAATTTCAGAAAAAGAGAAAAAAAAAGAGAGATTGTTCAGAACAAGAGTAAAAAACATGGAAAGGGTAAGAATTAGATGGTTTTACAGTGGTCTGAATCCAACCAAAATCAGCAACAATAAATAGCAAGCCCTTGTGGTTTTAAATTCTTCTGAAATGTGTCGTCACTTGGATGAATAAAGCCAACATTAATAATTACCTGGCTGCATCCACCAATGCAGTTCTAATAACTTTTAATGGGTCAATTATCCCTGCCTTCACCATGTCGACATATTCACCTGTTTATAACAAAAATATGAAAGCGTGAGCTGGGTTTCTTTTTAATTTTTCTTCTCTCTTTTGTTCTTTGGAGTTGAGACTTGAGGTCTTCATGCAGTCAAAACCCAAGTACCTTTGGCTGCATCATATCCAAGATCAAGGTCATCCTGCTCCAGTAGCTTGCCAACAACCACAGCACCTTCCACTCCAGCATTTGAAGCAATTGTGTGCACGGGCATCTGCAGTTAAATGGTCATTCATCTATGAATCTCCAATTCTCCAAAAAAAAAAAAGTCGAGAAACTTTTGCAGATTGACCACAAATATTGACCTTGAGAGCATTCTGAATAATTTGAACTCCAATCTTCTGATCAAAGTTGGCAGTATGTAACTTCTCCAGTTCCCTTGAAGCATAAAGGAGAGCAACACCACCACCTGCAAACAAAAGCACTTTATTGAGCATGGGAAGCTATGAAGCAACCAAAAATGATATTAATTAGACTGGATAGATGGTGAAGCCAATTCATTACCAGGTACAATGCCCTCTTCAACAGCTGCCTTGGTTGCATTTAGAGCATCATTCACCCTATCCTTTTTCTCACCAACCTCAGCTTCACTGGCTCCTCCTATCTGCACAATCATCCAGGCACTGTTAAGTGGAAAGAAAAATGAATATGATGCATGATATAAGAGCAGAATACTGAGACTATGACTCCTTCGCATCTCTTAGGGTGGTTAAAAAAATAAAATTAAGGAGACGTCTCCTTTTCAATCTCTCACTAACAAATAGATCCAATGGCATTTGGCTACATAATAGAACAATATAAGATATGTTTCGTAAGCATCAGTTAATGGGTGAATTCAGTAAAAACAGAGTCAACCCATCCTGTGAGCGTTAAAGCCTCACTTTTTTAGGAAACTTTTCATCTTTGAGGCCTTAATCTAGACCATAGTTAGCAATTCGGTATCCAGAAAAAACATAGAACTGAAATAGATCATGTATGGTACGATTTTTTCTTAAAAATATGATCGAAAATTCAGCCATAAAAAATAAATATGCCAAAAAAGTCAAGAACGGATATATGAGTATGATACGTCCTATATGAAAGATTTGGGGACCAAAAATTTGGCTAAATTATTTTATAAATTGAACATATCTGTATTTTTAATTTTTTGCAAAAACATTTTAAATTGAAAAAACTTAAAACTATGTCAATTTAATTTTGTTGTTACCAAAAATTTCAACTAAGTTTGAAAACTCAAATTTTAAAAGAAATCTTTCTTCCTACATTAGGAAAAAAAACACAATGAAAATTTAATCTTTGTACCTTCTTTTTCCCTAAATGTTCAATGTTTAGGAACCACATCAATTACCTTTGAGAGAGAATATTTAAACTACGTATTTATATGATATAAAAAAAGAGAATGGGTAGGAGTTAAGGTAGGTAGAATAATTTGTGAATTATATGTTACACGCATAATACATGTAACATAATTCATGCCAAATACATGTGTATGGAGAAGTGAAGATGAAATTTAATGAACTAAGAGCATTTTAATCCAAACAACCAATTCACTGTTGGTTGAAAACGATTGACCCCGCTGAAAACTCAAGGATGGGGTGCATTGGTGTTTTGTACAGGTTATTTTTTGACATAAAAAAACATTTGATAACAATCATAAATCTAGGAAATGAGACAAGACCTTCAAAACAGCAACGCCTCCCGAAAGCTTGGCCAGTCTTTCTTGCAGCTTCTCTTTATCATAATCTGAAGTGCTTAACTCAATGGCAGACCTTATCTGTTGGAAACATGGATACATTAGAAGAGAGCAATAAAAACATAGCTTGCTTAGACACATTTCCAAAATAAAGGAAGAAGAAATACACGAACCTGATCACATCTTTCTTCAATTGCCTTCTTGTCACCAGCCCCATCCAAGATAACAGTGTCATCTTTAGATATAGTTACCTGCGACATCAATAATGCCACAAAAGGTGAACTGCAGCCCAAAGTTTCGTATTTAAACAAACTCATTAATTGAAACACAATAGATGTCTCTACAATCAAATTCACTTTTCAATATTATAGAAAACCAAAAAAATGTGCTATCCGGTGGAAATGAATCTATGGCACAGTTACTACGTAAGGCTTAAATGACAAGAAACCAGTAAGTTAACATACATGAGAAAAAAAAAAAAAGAACCGAAATGTAGGAAGAGTAGCAAAAGCCATTCAATTTGTGAACAGATCACTAACTTTGTCGTTAAAAGGTAAGTTAAGTCTGAAGATCATTTCATAATCAATTTAACACGTTCAGACGAAGACAGTGTGTCACCTTTTTGCAGGTCCCTAGCATATTCGGTTCCACTTTTTCAAGGTTCAAACCCAATTCTTCTGTTATGACCTACATTTGAGGAAAATAGAGAATATAAAAGAGTACTTAGTAGAGTAAAACAAAAAAGAACTAAAAAATATAGTAGATAGAGATAAAAAAATGGACATACCTCACACCCAACAAGAGTAGCAAGATCCTGTACACCAGCTTTCCTGTTTTCTCCAAAACCAGGTGCTTTGATGGCACAAATCTGTAAAGGGTTACAAACTCCATCAAATTGATGTAAAACCTAATTTTAATCCAAATCAATATATATTCACTAAGCATGACTATAATAAAGTCTAAAAAGGACATAAAAAATAGAGACCTTAATTCCTGCCCGAAGCTTATTTAAAATGAGAGTTGCCAAGGCATCGCTTTCAATATCTTCAGCAACAATTAATAAAGGCTTTTGCATCTGAACATACAGAAAACCACTCATTTCATTTGATAATGCATGTTGAAAGGAGAAATATTTTGCTATCATGGGAAGTCCAAGCACAATCATTAAAGAACTGTTTACCTTTAAGGCTAACTCCAGCACTTTCACCACCGCAGTTATGCTTGAGATCTTCTTCTCATGTATTAGAATGAGTGGATCTTCAAGTTCCTGCCAGTAAGCCAAATTTAAAGTGTTGAAACAACAAAAATTTAAAAGGCTTCTCTACAATCAAGTAAATTTCTAGAAAAAAAGACCTACAAAGTGACTTGGAGACCCTGACCAGTCACTTAGGGTATGTTTGTGTTACCACACATAAGAAAGTGGAGAGGAAAACCAACTTTGCTATCCCTTCCCATAGGAAAGTGGTTTCTTAGACAATGATCACTTAGGTAGGAAAATCTACATTATGCACATAAACCCAATGCACATTTTCATGGAAGATCCCATCTTTTAACAAACAAAGGAATATAAAAAGTGGATTGAAAAACCACTTCATTTTTTACAAAGCTACCTCAAATTTATTTTGATTGGAAAACCTACTTTCAATGAAAAACACAAACATAACCTTGGTGACACAGAAGAACAGGGATAGCAATAACAACTATTTCTAATCAGTCAGGAGTACACATTTGGTCTGGGAAAAAGAAATCCAACAAAATAAATAAGCAAAAACACTTACACATTTTTGGTTTTTCTGGTTGGTGATGAAATAGGGGGATATGTAACCCCTGTCCAGTTTCATTCCCTCCACAACTTCCAATTCATTATATAGTGTCTTCCCATCCTGCATATTAAGAGCTCAAATCAGTTGAGGGAATTCTATATACCTAGAGAATGTTTGGCATGCATATTGGAAATAGCAGTTGTTGGTTTTATTTATTTCTTGGCCAGGCAGAATGTACTATAAGAAACGTGAAAGTTGAAAAACAGTGAGACCAAAACCAATACAAGGAAATCAAGGATAAATTTATCCTTAAGCACATTTCTGACTGCTTATGTGCCCCTTCATTTATCAAAAAAAAAAAATCACCAAATTACTATTCAGAACAAGGATAGATTCAGTGAGCATTCAGAGAAGAAAGTCATCACTTGGTTAAATGTCAGTACTTAGAAAATGCCCAAAAGATATTTGATTACAAACCACCAAGGATGCAACTTCTAAAACACGTGCCTTCACTGAACAAGGAGTGTCTCGTCTGCACGTTCTTGTCTCTGATTATCATTTTTCATAATTTTATTTGCTAGATTTTGAAAATATTTTGCTGCTGATAGAAACACAAATTGGGGAAAAAATTCAAACTCAACTTCAAAAGTTAGACTCTTAGCTTCATTAATCTCTGTCAACATTGTTTTGCTAAAAAGATGACTTCAACTTATGTGGCATAGGCTGATGAACTCTAACTAGAGTTGAGATGGTAGCAAGAATTTTATTTACACAATGACAGCAACAATTTCTGAAACAAGCGCATAGGGTAAAAAGGATAGTCATCTCTATAGATTGAACTTGTCTCTCATTAGCATTTGCCATAGATTCATTTGGCAGAACTAAAAATGTTTTCATCACTGACAGAAATACGAATTAAAAGAAAAAGGAAATTAAAACATCAAATTCAGTATTTTAAACTATAAAACTTGTTGAGAGATCAGCTCTTTTGGGCTAGAAAACTGAATTTCAACTTACGAAGTATGAGCTCATTAAACAATAGGTCATTTTTAAATACTAAATGAAATGCATATCAATGACTTTAATTATTGAATAAATGAAGTGGAAAAAAGTATAATATAATGTTAGTCCAACAACATCACTTCAAGAAAATAGTCAACAAATTCAAAACCCAATCCAAATGTGAAGAGTTGAGCTTAAATCATCCAACCAAAATACACTTGGCAAAATAACAAGATAATAATGCTAGTTATCATCATCATCATCATGATCATCATTATTGCTGCCGTTGTTATTATTATTGCTATTGCTATCATTTGAAAGGTTGCAAAAAAAACCCGTCAGGCAGAAGAATAAAAGAGCAAGTAGCATACAGCAATGGTAATGACTCCCTCCTTGCCAACTTTCTCCATAGCCTTTGCTATCAGTTCACCTATCTCTCTTTCTCCATTTGCTGATATAGTACCAACCTTTTGCAAAAAAAAAAAAAGGAAAAAAAGAGATTAATAAATAATGAAACACTATAATCACTTCAATAACTAAAGCACTCTTGTTAATGGCCAGTCTTGCCTGCATAGAATCCAAAAACATGATCTTATCCTTAAAAAGGTACAAAAAAAAAAAAACCTGGGCAATCTCTTCTGATGTACTGATCATGCGTGCTCTGCTCTTCAAGTTCGTAACCACAGCATCAACAGCCATAGAGATCCCACGTCTTAGATCCATAGCATTCATGCCTGCTGCTACTGACTTGCAACCTTCGGTAAATATGGCACGAGTAAGGACTGTGGCACATGTGGTACCTGGACTCACATCATCATAAAAAAGATATATATTTAAACCCAAAACAAAATAAAACAATGTTACAGACTCCAACTTGCAAAAAAGATCAACATACAATAGTGCACAAGCAATAAATATTTCCATTAAAGAATACCAGCAATACTTTCTCCTATCCCCTGTTATGCCCTGCTACATAGGCGACCCAGACCATTTGTCTAGTAGTTCCCAAAATCCATGTGGCTATTTAAAAAGTATCCCAATCAGTGTTTTTTTAAGATTATATTTATATCCCAACCAGTTTGACTTTTATTTTCATAGTACATGATTTTTTTCCCAATTAGACGTACATAACGTTCACAATGAAGTGCTGAAATGTATTCTAACACATTACCAGTATTCATGGTGTTAAATATCAGCATAGACTAGTCCTTTGCTTTTCAGAAAAATAGGTTTGCATATATGGTACAATAATGAAAAAAATAATGGAAAAATACTAAAATAGGAAAATTCACAACCCTGTACATGGTTTCAAATGTTGGGTCCAGATACCCAATAGTAAATGAACATCAGTTGGGTTGTCAAAAACTAAAATGAATCCACCAATATTTAGAAGCAATGCACAGTTCCGTGCAGACAGCATCAATTCCTGAAACCTTGAATCACTATTGATGTAACAAATCATACTTTGTATTGGAAGCAGCTTCTTTTTGTCTAAAGAACTAACGTCCAAAACCTCCAAGGATCACCATCATCAGTTAGTTTCCTGAGTTCTACCTTTTGTCTTTCGGCTGTGAACATTTTCTTTTTTTGAATAGTTAATTTGTAGTAGGAGATACTAAATAAGCCTCCTAGATCGCCCCATATGGGTGCACAAGCCAAATTTGTATGTTCCTATGAGCAGAACAAGGGTATAACGGACAAATGGAAGAAAACGAAGAGAAAAGAAGAAGAAGCCTAGTATGGTTAAGAGCAAACCATCTCCTGCAACATCATTGGTTGCATTGGCAACCTGCTTCACAAGGCTTGCACCCATGTTCTTAACTCTGTCACGAAACTCAATGCTCTTTGCAACAGTCACACCATCTTTTGTCACTTTGGGTGCACCAAAGCTTTGTTCCAAAACAACATTCCGACCCTTGACAAGGACACAAATTAATCAACACAATGCCCAATCAAACCCAAATAAGAGGTGACTTAACATTAGGAAACAGTGAAAAAGAGTACCTTTGGACCCATAGTCACCTTTACAGCGTCAGCAAGATCTTCAACGCCCTTGAGCATCAAGGCGCGGGCTTCCACCCCAAACTTTATATCTTTGGCTGCATAGTTCCTACTCCAACTCAACTGGCTCCCGATCTAAACCAATCAGAAGAAAATAACATTATTCAGAGGAAAGGAAAGAACCAACATTTCATTAAACACCTAAACTGCATCACATAAGCATGGAATAAGGAAACAGAAACTACGATCTCACCTGCTGGCTAGTGTTTTTAGCAATCCTGGGAGAGGAAAGAACAAAAAGATGGAGAAGTCAGAAAAATAAACAAAGCCCAGATGCCAAAACGTCAAGTAAAGTGCCAAACGGCGATAATAAAAAAATGTCCAATATGTTGCAAATCAAACATAAATTAACAAAACCGGATAGGAAAACATCAAGAAGAACGCCAAACAGAAATAAATCGAACTATTTCCAGATGAAGCTTAAATAAACAAAAACCCAGAAGCCAAAGCATCGAGAGAAGTGCCTCAAAGAGGAATAGAAGGAGCATATACCTAGCTTTAGAAGCAAGGGTTGCTGCTGCACGGTACATGGTGGGAAAGACGAGAGGAGTTGGTATTAAGGATTTAGGAGTTGCAGAGAAGAAATCAAGGCTTTAGGTTTGGAAGAGGTGTCAATACAGCGGAGAGCTATAAACAGACGTCTACGAGGCTCTCTCTTGAGAGAACGAAGGATCCAGAAGACTCTCCTCCTAGGGTTTAGGGTTTTAGCCTTTCAATTCAATACTTAAAAAAGGGATTTTAACGGCTAAAGCCCACCTGCAATGGTCTGGGCTTGGGTGATTAATTTTGGATGGCCCAGGCCCACAGCTCCAACCCACCACTGATCAGACTCTGGAAGATCCCTACCGTTCGTTTTCAGCCACTTCTGGATATGAAGTATGGGAAACTAAAAGCGAAGAGGGATTTTTTTATAAAAATACTTTGTCTTTTTCATCAAAATGTTTCCAATAATTTATTTCACGTGAAAGTAACCCTGGAAATGGGTCGGGTATGTTCTAGTTTAAATCGGGTCTTAATTAATTTTAGGTAATTGAACTTCTAATTCATTATTTACTTTATTATTATACTTCATATGTTCCAACTTAATTATCTTATATGGATTTTAGAATTATCTCAAAATAGTTGTCTCATTCATATTGGAGTAGCATAAAGTGTATTGAAAATAAATGATATCACATGGAATGCTAGCCTTTAATAGAAAGTTCTTTAAAAAATACAGATATTTCAAATGAGACAAGTAAAATGAGATCCAGAGAGTATGAATTGTAAGTTTCAATTTATTTCGAGTTTAATTTGAATCGGGTCAGATTTTGCACTTCAGATTATTAACTTATTTAAAAAAATAAAAAAATATTAAACAATAAAATGTCTATAAATATAAAAATATATATGTGTTCAATTACTAAAGTTTCATATATGAAAATATTTAAAAATTAAAATATATGTAAGAATATTAAAAATTCATGATTGATAATTTTGACGTAAAAATAATATTTTTAATGCTATCGTCAAATGAAAAGTATGTAAGAAGGTATTCAATCTTATCTCTAACTGTTAGTTGTTGACTTATAAACTTCAACCTATAAATAATATTTCAAGAACATATAAAAAATTACTTACAATTTTCACTTTAAAAATATTTTAATAACATCATTAAAATCTTGTAAAAAAATCAATTTTACCTTTATTAGTACCATATAACTCCAACTTGTCAATCATATTTCCTGAGATAAACTATGCATAAAAACAATATCTTTATTTCAACATAAATATAATACAATATTTTGATAACCAAATATCATACATATTCTATCGTTCTATCGGCTGCTGATGTGTATCGGACTTTTAGAATTGATACGTATTGGCCGACACGATATGTACAGGCCGTAAATTAATAATACTAGCGATATTGGTCGATATATCGCTAATATTATTAATATCGTTATTTAAAAAAAAATTGGTGGTTCGTGCCATCGATATATTGGTCGATATTTGATTTTTTTATATAAAAAAAGTGCTTTTCTATTTTTAAAATATTTTTAGTTCAAAAAAATAAAATTTCAGCCGAGATTTGAAAAAAAAAAAATAGGAGAGAGAATGATCTCACCCAATATCTCAGTATCGACAATATTTATACCACTGTTGATAACATTATAAAAAAATATTTAATTTTTTTTCAATATTACCTTCTAGTGGATATCGATGAGTTACAACTTCAACCTATAAATAGACTTTTAGTAATGTTGTAATAACAATTTAACCAAATAACAAGTAAAAATGTAACGAATAATCTATATAGAATAATTAAAGTAAACATTAAAATTCTCTATTATTAGTTATTGACATCCAATATAAATAATGAGCTTAATATTCCCAATTTGGAAAAAAAAAATAGATACATTGTTATAAAATACAAGTCCTACCATTATTGATCTAATTAAAATTTTCAATAAAATTGGGCCACAATGAGCCGTAGATCTTTGATCCAGGAGAAATTGATGGCATCATACAAGTTATGCATAAAAACAATGCAGGTTTTGATCAATTGGAGGAGCACCAAGTTGAATTAAATCATGAGATTGATCAATTAGCTTTAATTGAATTTGAGAAAATTAATGGTGGCCAAGACTCGTATTTAAAACATTAAAATGCACCTAAATTTGTCCAAAATCAACCTAAGGTTATCTTATATAGGTCATATACTCCAAATTCATACATAATTAACCCTTTTAGCAACACAAATCCATACGTTTAGTATTCTACTGAATGCATGGAGTGATCCCAAAGAAAGTTTGGCAAAAGGAAAGCATAGATTTTAGAAGGTAGATTGAGTTTAGCGAGTGCAGCGAGTGCCGATGTATGGCTGAGATTTAATCTTAGTTTAAGTGGATGGAATTGATGGCTAAGACAAATGACATCATTTGTAATTATTTTCTTTCAATTATGTATAAATAGAGATCCTTGGCCAATGTACAAACACACCAAAATCAATTCAAGTTTTGCTTTGTGCAAGTTTTGATTTCTCTCTTTTGAGTTCTAGTGTTCTTTTAGTTTGTATCCTAATTCTAGAATTAATTTTTGTCCGAGTATTGGATGAATTTAATTTCTAGTTCTTAGAATTTAATTAAGAAATTCAATTCTAAAATTCTTATTTTCTTTGGTTAATTTGCATTGTGTCAAATTTTGTTCGAGAAAGCTTTGGCCTTATTCTATTATTCTGGTGAGAATTTGGAGTTTTAACTCATCCTCTTCGTAACTCCATTTGCTGTAAATGTAAGTGTGTTATGGAGGGGCGTTATTACATCTAAGTTTATCCGAGAATCTTCTTAGAGATAGGGATCCTTTGAATTCAATTTTTCTTGGACTTCTTTTAAGTTCAAGTTAGATATTGCATGATCAGTTATTTTCTCCATTGAAGGCATTGATAGGTGTTAAATCCAATTCTACCTTTCATCACATCATCATCTTGATCTTTTTTTTATTTCAATGGCAATGTTGACTAATCTGAAATCGAAGTGATTTTGGATAGAGCTTCATGAAGCTATTGGCTAATTTAATATGGAGTAAAAAATTTGTTATATCGACCGATATTTTTCTCTCTCCTTTTATTTAAAAAAAAGGGGCCGATATTGTGATATCGGCCGATATTTTGACCCCTGAATTTAATGTTAACTTTAAATTCTACAACGATTTGTTCAATTTAGTTCCTAACAAAAAAGAAAATATGCTGTATTTTTAAAAAAAAAACAAAGGTGGGTGAGGAAATGAAACGGCGCGCCCAGCCCACTTATTTATCAGCCTTGTCAACAGGATTAATTGAGGCTGGGCCAAAATCTTCACACTTGAGAGTTGAGAAAAGCAAGGCCCATTTGTGCCATTTGGGCCAATGGCGGAATCACAAAATGCCAAGCAAATTGTTTGCTTAAACTAATGGGTCTCATGTGGGCTCATTTAATGATAAATTGAAACCATTCAAATTGACCATTTAGTGCATTCCTATTTCCTAACATTGGATTGAGCATCACTGACAAAAAAAAAGTATTTATCTAATGATTTTGTTGATGTTAAAATTAATGTTTAGGATGACAATGTGTCCCATTTTGGACTATATAAACCATCCATCATTTTCAACCATACACTGGATCCACCCTCCAGCCCAATAAGGCCCGCGGTTGGCAAATCGAACATAGATAGCTTAACTCATTTATATATTAGGTTGATAGGACTAATGTTGGGCACAAGTCCACTTGCACATTTAGGCCTACTTAATAGTTTATCATTTGAAGGAGGAAAGTGATTGGTATACCAATATTTTTATCTTTGGTGCACTCATATTTTTATTTTTAGTGTACCAAATTTATGTAAAATGTCTATTTTGTCCAACAAATGAAAAGAGAGAAAGAAAGTTTAGACAAAATAGATATTTCATATAAATTTGGTGCACTAAGGATAAAAATGTTGGCACACTAATCACTTTCCTTTAAAAAATGAGATGTCAGTATGGTATTTATACGAGAATAGATATTCAAATACTTATGTCTTACTTTTCATTATGTCAGTATGGTATTTATACGAGAATAGATATTCAAAAACTTATGTCTTACTTTTCATTCAAAATATTATTTGGTGGAGCTCATTGAAAATTACCATATCCACAATATAATCTTAGATAGCCATTTTATTATGTAAGTCATTTTTTGTCTTACCAAAAAGAACTCATTCTAACATAAAAATATAAGGCAAAAGAACTTTACTTGCAGCTAATTGTGATGTAGTCTTGAGTTCAAATGTGAACCTTAGAACCACAATATGAAATTTAAGACTTTAGACTATAACTAATCTATTTCTAAAGGAAAATGAAGATTTGGCTCAATTAAAATTGAGAGAACTTAAAATTTAACTCTGAAAGTTGAGATTTGGTTTAAGAAATCTCATTCTAAGACGTTTCTAACAAATGACGGAAGAAAATGAGCTCGATTGAGTTGAGATAACTCAAATTCTATAATAGACTCAACAATAACTCTCTCACTCGAAAGAAAATTCACTCTCTCGCCAATAAGACTTTATTGCCAAGAAGACTTGAAACACATCAACAAAAATTATAGAGATAAAAAAAAAAAATTACATAGAATTGAAGAATAAAATTCACAAAACAATTTGGGATTTCTCTTGGGTATCCCATGACCTTTATTTATAGTTTTTACATGTAATATGTCATTAATCTATATACACCCTAATGCACTAATCAAAATATTACTCATCAATCTTCATCTATTTTATTCTCCTCCAATAAGAGTTTAACATATAACAAATCTAAGAAACAAAAAGTAGCTAAAATAATCCCTTAAGCATTAAAGTGAAAAAAAAAAAAAACTTAAAAAAATAGAAATCAATTATAACAAGTTTCCAACTCTTTTACTATCATAAAACATGTCATAGCTTCTTCTATACATCTCAAGATTACATAAACTTGGAGTTGTTAGATAGGTTATTGAAAATATCATTGAGTAAATTCAATTTCATGTCAATCAGACATTGTATTAGACCTAAATTATGACTATTATTCAAATCATAAAAATTAACTTAAAATCAATCCAAATTTAAATAATTTAAAAATTGATCAAATTGAGGTCCCGTTTGCACGTCCTAACCTTATGATTTTGGTCTCAAGAATTTGTTTAGCATAAATGGGCTAAATAGTCTATTTCACAAGATTAAAATGATAAGATGGAGTGAAAAGTTAATTATCATACAATAAACTAGACCCCAATTTATGTTAGATGGTTCGTATCTTTAATGGATCTCATTAAATAAGTTTACTTAAGAGTTCTCTTTGCAAAATATAACATATTATTATGATACTAAAAAGTTGTTAATTGGAAGCTAACTATTAGAAACTATAGTTACCTGGTATGATATTAAAAAATTATAGAATAAATTTGATAACTATGAGAGAATTTTAAGAAAAAACCTCTGACTATGTTTGGACTTTGGATGAGCCAGAAATAACAAGTTCTAGTACCGATTATAAGGGTCCGTTACTTTGGATGAGCCAGAAATAACAGGTTCTAGTACCGATTATAAGGGTCCGTTACTTTGGACTTTGGATGAGCCAGATATAAGTAGTTCTAGTACCGATTTTAAGGGTACGTTGTCCAAATGTGTGAGTTTGAAGAGAAAATAGGGTCCATAGAAAAAAGTTCCCTCGTTGAAGAGAACATACCTCTCTCTTAGTGCCACCACAATCTTCAATTGTTTAGTGTTATACTCCTGCCATCTTATTTTAGTTGTCTCATTTAAAATATTTGTATTTTTTAAAGAGCTCTCTATATAAAGCTAACACTCATGTGATCTTATCCATTTTCAACACATTTTATACTACTCAAATACAAATGAGACAACTATTTTGGAACAATTCTAAAATCCATATAAGATAACTAATTTGGGACAGAGAGAGTAGTAATTTAGGATGCTATCAATCACTTAGTGTCATGTGGACCAATTGAAGGGATAATTCAAGAATGAAGTAGTTATAAAAAAAATTCAGTAACTTCCTACACGATTGAAATGACTAATTCACCTTTAAATTAGTACACATGACACTGGGTGATTGATAGGACCATAAATTATCCAGCAAAAACTATGATCAAACAAAATTTTACATTTGCAATTTTTGGATAGCAATATTTTTTAACTAAGGATGATAATAAAGACGAAGCTATGAAAGAAATTACAATCCAGCTTGGGCTCATCTCACTTGTTGGCGTTGAAAACCAATGGTAAAACTACGATGAAGGGATTTTGCATCTTGGGTTCTTTTCAAATTTGGACAATTTAGAGTTATTACACTAGATAATTTATGGTGGCACCAATTATCTACTGCGCCAATTATCTACTGCACATGGACAAGTCAAGAGTAAATTCATAATTAAAAAGAAAAAAAAAATGGTAGCTTTCTACATAGTTGAAATGACCAATTTACCTTTGAATTGATTCAGATGGCCTGTGATGATTAACGGCACTATAAATTATCTAAGTGGTGCAACACTACATGATCTATATTATCATTCTAGCTTTCTTTTAGCATGCTCTTGATGCATTTATGTCTTACTATGTGGTATGATCTACACAGGTTTTTTGACATCGAAGGTTGCTTGCATTGGGCAAGGCCCATACAATGAGATTGGACTGTCCACAAAATTGTCGAACCTATTTCCATATAGGAAAGTGTACACCTTCTGGGATGCCTCCCATCCCACAGAGAAAGCCAACCAGCTAATCAGGAAGAAGATGATGATTGGATCCATTAAGTACATGAACCCCATAAACTTGAGCATCATCTTTTTTTGAATTTACATGTGGGAGCACCATTTTAACTATAGATCCGTGGACGTAGGGTTCTCCACACTCAAAATTTATCATGTAACATTAAATGATTTTTTTTTTGAATTCATGTGTGGAAAATCGAGAAACCCAACTTAAAACTTCCACGGGTGATACCCACTGTCCTTAAGACACACCAGATGAGACCATAGAGACTCGAACCTGACACCTCCCACTTTCTAAAGCGAGAGATTACTAGTATGTGGGCAAATATTAAGAATTTATCATATAACATTAAATGATTTATTTGGCTTTAAAAATAAGTCAAATGGAATGAAATAAGTTCATGTTCATTGAGTTCATTCTACTCCATTTTTATTTATTTTTGAAACCAAACATTGCTGCTTTTAACTTATTTCTCTTGTGTTCTTGTGGGTGTTTGTTTCCAATGTGCTCTATAACCACATGTTATGATATGTATTGCCCTTAGTTTCTATAATAATTATATTCACACATTATGCTCATACCAATCTGTGAGTATGCAATGTCCACAAATGCATGGCATTCTCTATAAATGTTGGCTAACTTTCTGTGATCCTTGCCATGCATGTGATAAGTCCTACAGTGGAGGAAGACTCTTGAAAAAATTAACTTGATAATTATATAGGTAGCCTACAAATCATTATTATCATGAAAGTTTTATTTCATTTATTTGAAGTTACACTCACGAATTCTGATTTCTCCATTCATCCCGTTTAAAACCAATTCTTTATCACTCTTCGTCCCAATGTAAATAGTTGCTAGCCAACAAATAAATGGTGTTTATCATTATCATCTGAGTTTTAACATTCGATCTAACATTAATGATCTTTCAATCCTAAAGATTTTTAAAAATCTTCCAATACTCGTCAATTCACAATTCAATTAGCCATGAATCTCTCTCGTATAATAATAGAGATTAGACTATTTGGATTGATAGAGACACTCTTACTTTTTATAACAAGGAACACCAATATATATTTTCACTACTTAAAAAATGATCATAAGTGGAAAAAAAAAAAAAAGACAAGTTTGACATGATGGTATTCTTTTTTTATCGAAAACACTGGTATCCCTATCAATTTCCATAAGTGTGAAACTCAAATTAGAACTACTCGTACACATATGCCTTAGACTAGCCCAATTTTGGCCCATGTTCTCTTGTGCTTGAGTCGAAAAGCGCATAGGATTCTTAGAAGCCTATTTTCCCCTTTATTTACACCGGAGCGCGAAACATTTAGTCAGACAGGGGGTCTGTGCACATAAAGTATGGACCGTGGAGAGTCAAGAATCAAGATCATAGGACCACAGAAAGAAGAAGAAGTTGGTTCCTACACAGCTTCTTCTCTACAATTTAATGCTTTAGTTGGATGAGAGTTTCAACTTTCAACCACACATTTGAGAGTTGGTTCAATGGATTCAGCATTACTTTTCTGGATTCAAAGTCTCCACTGCTTTATAGAAAACTTGAAATGTCTTTGGACCAAACGTTTGAGAGACTTGAAAAGCACTTTTGTCAAACTCCAACCAAACTTGTGTGAGGGACACCAAGCATTGTTGGGTGTGAAATGATGAATTTACTGAATTTATCAAAAAGCTGTTAGAATTTCTAATTTGATTACATTTAATCACATCTATTGTTAAATATTTAGTTACATAATATAAAACAATTCAGATTTGTCCCGAAATCGTTTTATTTATTTTGGTATGTTGAACAACTTTTGGGTTTTAATTTTTTTTTAACCGTAGAAATCCACAGTCCCTACTTTACGGTGATCATTGGGAAAACTCTGAAGTCATGACACCATTTATAAACACTATGGATTGGATAAGGCATATTAAGAGAGCGAGGACGAGACTTCCTATAGAAAGTGAGAATACCCAACCACTCGAAACAGTCAGTAGATTTTAATTTTAAAAGAAGAAAATGTTAAACTTGATCTAGTAAAGAAATTATTGAGTTTCTCAAAACATACTGCAGTACATTAGTGGTGACTGGTGAATGACAAATAATTTTTTTAACTTACTTTTTTCTCTATTTAAATGTTGATTCTTCAAATTATAAAATATTTGTTGTTTAACCTAAATTGTTGAGTAATACGATTCGAAAAAGAATATCTCAATAAGGCTTCATTTTAATAATTCAAATTATTTCCATTCATCATAGTCATTGTCATTTTTTTCACTTATTTAAGATATATTTTTTTAAAATTCTATATTTTCATTCTATTCAATAAAAAATTATATTTTCTATACTTTCATTCGATGAGTATATATAATATTCTATATTAATATATGTATAGACTGATTGATTGGACAACCTAAGGAAGCAAAGGCTTCTGCAAAATTATTTAAATTCAAGAGAGCATACCGTCACTTTCGTACAATTCCCAAATAAAGGATTGTTGCCCCGTAGCCGTACCAAACGAACGTGCCGTGCATCAGCCAATAAGAACAGTGAGATGGGCATCATTATTTTGTATTTTTTAGAATTAAATATTTACGGTGTTTATGTTTTTTGTGGCAGAGACTTGTTTTTAGAGATTTATTTTTTTTACTTTAGGCATATTAATACAATATATATATACTTAATTATCTACTAAATTATACAGATTGACTATGACCCAATTTTCCTTGACCCAAATTAGTTGACCTGAATTAAAATGAGTTTGATTATGTGCAAATTGGAGGAGATTAAAATATGAGTTTGATTGAAAAATAGTGATCTAAAATAAATAGACATGCTAAGATTTGGCTCTCAACATGACCTGCTCACCTGGATTGCACCTCTACGATAATCCTCATTTTAGAGGTTTTCTTTTAGAAAAATATAATGTAATATATTGAGAACTTATGAAATTGAATAAGATGTCTAAATGTGATTCGTATATTCTGTATTACGTTTGTGTGATTTACTGATTTTTCTAATTTTTCAATATTTTTATGAAATTAATTTTTTTTATAAAAATTCATAAATTGTAATAAAAATATATAAATCATTATGAGACACTAAAAAACATAAATATGAGTGTTTGTTAATGTTGATTTTCGATTTTTTTAGTTTTTACATATTTTTCAAATTTTTATGACGTATTTTATGTCTTGAAATTTTTGCTTTCAAGGGTTTCATATTTATGGTGAGGATAATTTTTTAAACCTAAATATGGTCACAGTAGATTCTTTATTTTTTATATTTTTTTAACTCCTTTAAATTAAAAAAATTCTAGCTTGCCACATATTTTATTATGTATTGGCTTTTACGGGCGATATGTATCGTTCTCTACATCAAAATGCCAAAATCTAAAACAGCTCTAGGATTCACATTTTTTACTTTTTTTTTCCCCAAAATATCATACTTGAATTAGAATTCAGGTTTACATGGAAGCTCATATTTGATCTAAAAATCTAAAATTTGAGTCACATTTTAGAAAATCTAATTTTCTTTCATTAATATTGTGTATAAATATAAAATTTATTATACAAATAATACAAAAAATTCTATTTTACGTTCAAAGTAGCCCAAGTTTGAATAAGCATACATAAACAATTTAGGTTTGAAATCGGACCTGAAACCTACAAATACAATTTGGGTTTGACTAATTTAGGTTAATTTGGACTTAAGCTTGACTTTAACTCTTAAATTATAATTCAAATTCGAACTTAATCAAAATCCAAAATTGGCTCTGTGCACCTGAGTTGCATTTCTAAATATATTAAACATAAATATAATGATTTTTATTAAATATAAAGCCTATTTTCAAAATTATACTTCTATTCATCCTATCCACTCACACTTATTAACTTTATGCAAGAAATATTTTTTCTAAATATTATTTTTTACCATATGGATATACCTCAATTGGTTATCTCCTGTTTCAAGAAGTAGAAGGTTGAGCGTTCAAGCTCCTATGGCCTAACCTTGATTGTGCTTTAGGAGTAGTGAGTTAATTTTGATTTTACGTTAGGTATTCTGCGATTTCTCACATGAAAAATTATTATTATATAACTTTTATAGTTAAATTTGATGAATTATTTTATTTAAATTGATTATTTATCCAAAGCCCATGAACTCATATCTCATAACCTTTAAGTTTATAATAGTGAGTCCTTAAATGTTATTGACTTTCATTTTATAATAATTACATTTACGTTCATTCATTATCTTAAATATAATTTCTTGTACTATTTCCCACTGTTGCTATTAAAGACTTTAAAATCTATGGATAAATATTATAGTAATTCTAAGGCGCCCTCGACAATGAAGGGATGGTTTGACCCTTATATGTTACGAAAATGACAAGACATCGATAAAGCAGATGATTACGTGTATGCATACGAACGTTATCGTGACTGCGTCCACCTCTTCTCCTTTCTTTTATGTTGATTAGAAAATGCCTCTCCGTTTAGACGACGATGTCAAACACTGAAAATTATAATTTTTTCCTTTTGCATGAAATTAATCGTACGATTTTATTTTGCAAAACTGAATCGATCGATTGATATATGTAATTGATTGATTCATCTTCATTAAGAAGATCAATCAATCTTCATTCAGAAGATCGATCGATTGATTTATAGTTGTTCGATTGATTGATTTAGGTTATCTTTCCTTTAAAATTTTAACGTTATTTTTTAAGCACAGTATATTTTCAAAATTTTTCAAATTAAATATCCAGACTAATTACGATAACCTGATAAAAATATTTTAAGACTTCAAGGTCTTTTGACACTTCCAAATGATTAAAATAAAGTGTTTTGCAAATAAAGGTATCCCTCGACTGTACCGAAAATATATTTGGGAGTGTTAAAAGACTTTGAAGTCTTAAAGTATTTTTATCAAGTTATCGTAATTAGTTTGAATATTCAATTTGAGAAATTTTGAAAATATACCATGCTTAAAAAATAACGTTAAATTTTCAAAGGAAAGACAAAACTTTAACGTTATTTTTTAAACACTGTGTATTTTCAAAATTTCTTAAATTGAATATCCAGATTAATTACGCTAACCTGATAAAAATACTTTAAAACTTTAAGGTCTTTTGACACTCCCAAATGTGTTTTCGGCACAGCCGAGGGATATCCTTATTTGTAAAACATTCTGTTTTAAGCATTTAGGAGTGTCAAAAGACCTTAAAGTCTTAAAGTATTTTTATCAGGTTATCGTAATTAGTCCCGAAATATTCAATTTTAGAAATTTTGAAAATACATAGTGCTTAAAAAATAATGTTAAAGTTTTAAAGGAAATTTTATTATTTAAATAATATACTACTTAAACCTGAATCAATCGATCGAACGACCATGAATCAATCAATCCATCTTCTGAATGAAGATGAATCAACCGATTCTGTTTTACAAAACAGAATCGTGCGATCGATTCCACGCGGAAGGACAGAATTGTAATTTCCACTCAAAATCTGAAATTCGGTGTCTGGTAGCATATTTCGGCGGTGTCTAAATGGGGAGCCTTAGAAAATGCTGATATATTTCAAAAATCGAAATTTTGAAACTCAACTTATCTTCATTCAATAATTATTTGTAAATTTTTAATTTTTGAGATATTTTTGTATAAAAATTCCTATTTGTTATGTATGTTATTGTGAAAATGACAAAAGGCACACATCGAGACAACATTCTTTCAACAATTAGCTTTTGAGAGTAAATTCTATCTCAAGAGTGTCATGATTTTCTGACATTCTATCAGAGTAGATTACTTGCAGTCATTAGGTCCAGGACGAGCCTGCACATGAAGGTGGGTGTAAAAGTGGCAACAACCTCACATTAGTTAATTTGAAAAATCAACGACTCTATATAACACATGAACACTTGAGATATCATTATCTAATCCTTAAGACATGTGTAAACCTCCACACACTCAGTAATACTATAGAGAGTGACCTTTTTGTATTGAGAGTGAATTGAACTCAAGATATTCCGCATCTCAGATGAATTCTTAACCATCAAGCCGGGTTTCACAAGTTTATCATCTCCTGATTTTCTCACAATTATATTAATATTTTATATCAAGATAACAATCTATTATTCATTGTTTTTTAAAAAACTATGATAAGTTGCTAATTACGTAAGCTACAAATGGATGTACCTCTCGAATCTCAATGTATCTTTATTCAAAAGGCTAAGATTATGAAATCTGACCAGGTTCAAATTCAACGATCAACGTATCTATTTTGAAATCCAAATTTATATTCATTCAATTTTTTTAATGAGCAGAGATTTTAACATTTTAACCCAAACTCTATTTCACTTTACATGTATGTGGTTAATGTCAATAAAATATTTCACTCATTTGTTCATACTGAGAATTATATTATCACATTATTGTGAGATATCTATTTTTTTTCAAAAAAAGAAAAATCACTTCTAAAGTTTTGTAATTGCTGACTTTTCATGACTAACAATAAGTTTGAGCATCGAAAAACTTTTAGTTGATTTTACAATTATTAATCATCAATCAACGAGCACTTCCTGATTATATTAAATATTCTTATTACACAAATTGGTAGAACTTATTAGTGTCTAGTCAAAAGACCTCGCAACTGGTCCGACCAAGATGGGTTTGGATCGGGTTTTATTCGACTCAAATTTATTTTGGATCCTTTTAAGTGTTAAAGTTGTTTTTAATTTATTTTGGATCTTGTTTGGGTTACTTTACTATTTTATGATGAAAGAGATTTTTGAAGTGAGACAAATACCAAGATTATCATTTAAATGAGTATAGATCTCATATAATTGCATGTGTTGTATAGGGCAGCAACTCTAGTCAGATTTCTTAAAATCCAATCCGACTTAAATTGATATATATAGAACCCAACTTGACCCAACCCGAATTCTCAACTCGAATTCTAGAACCCGACCCGACTCGATTTCTAACCCAAATCAAGCCAAATTCTGATCCAACCCGTATTTTAAACCCATTTTAGCCAAATTTAAGTCATATTGGGTCGGTCGGGTCAAGTTAACTTATAAAATCTTCAACTCGGCGTGACCTGAATTTCATGTGGATTTTTATATTCTCAACCCGACCCGACCCGCTGGCCTGAAATTCTTGACCCGACTCGAGTTGTAGCCCTATTGCTGTGTATATATATATATATGACAATACTGAATTAGTTAGATCTACACATTTATTTTTGAATTAAAATCATGTCATTTATCAAAACATATTAGTTCGAGATCGAATTGAATAATGAACTCAAATTAAATTTTACCGATTCTTATATTAGTTAGAATCTCAGAGAAGAGATCGAAGAGAGAAAGAGAGAGTCCAATGATCCCTAACTTATTATGATGTTTACAATATTAAATGATATTTGTGAGATTCTTTATTCAACTAGATGATACTTTTAACATAATAAATTTATATAAAACATTATTGGTTAATTTTATAGAATTTATCAAATTTAAGTATGAATGTTAATTTCTTTTAAGATGGTTAAATAATGAGAATAATATAAGCATCACATTGACTATAACACCAATCGATAAAGGATGGCCATTTATATATCCTACTTTAAAAGACACTCTATTTCAAAATTTTATATGAAAATTATCATTTTACCCTCAATTTTTTAGAAAAGACAAGTCTTTTGCATAAAATTGAAGGGTAAAATGATAATTTTTACATAAAATTTTAAAATGAATTTCTTTTTTTTTTTAAAAAAAGGTATCTAAATAACTGCCCTTAATAAATCACCATACTTCAGAAATTGACTTTAGTTATCTGACCTAATCCTGGACACTACTTTATTCTGTAAATCACGATAATGAGAATTAATGCTTGCTACATTACACGAAATTATGGACTTAAGTAGTAGGGAATCAGAAAATACCTTATCCAGAAATAAGAATAATAAAAACGGTTACCGACCTTAACCGTCAACTCGTTCCATTGGGTCCTACCCCTTACGTATCTGTGGGCGCAATGTTCTACTAATGGAGAGTTTCTTTACTATAAAACAATATAATGAAAATGACATGTTGTTTTTTATTTAAAATTTTAAATGAGTAATAATAAAAAATAAGTATTAATTATATGGATGACAAATCAAAATATATGATGATTTAAATGATATTTAAGCATCATAAAAATTCAAATTAATTTATCATAATTAATATTAACAATAAGAAAAAGTAATAAAATCTTAAATAATAATTATGCAAATTAAATTTATTAAACGTTTCTTCAAATTTTTTATCCTCAGCTATGATTATAATTTATCTATATAAAAGTGATTATCTATATGCTCTCAGCATGAACATGCTCGATTTTGATGGTTTTAATATATGATATACAATATTAAATTGCATTTTTAGACTTTCAATACTTTTTAATTTTAATTATTAGTAATTTATAAAATTTGGCAACTATTAAAATATAATTGAGTTAATTAAATGACAATATTTTTTACACATTTATGTCCAATTATAATATTTTAAATTTCCAACTATTATAAAAAGGATGTATAAGTCAGTTGAATGAATAATACTACCTATTAAAACTATATTAGCATCTTAGCTAATTTTAAATTTTATTAAAAATTAAACAAAGTCAGCATGCCACGTGTCTTCTGAAAAGAGCGTTCACTTGGCCAGGGGTTGGGAGTTTAGTCCCCTGCACGAGAAGGCCATGAAATTAGTAGAAGAAAGCTTTGGCATTCTGTATTTTCTTCTATAAATACCCTTCATTCTCTTCTCCCGTCTTCCAAGAGGGGCAGAATAGGCAATTAAACGTCTCCCTCTCATACTCCATTGATGCGCTCCTTCTTCGTCCGGAACCCTACCTTGGTTTCCATCTCTAAATCGCTACCATTGATTCACCACAGGATCGGCGGCCCTAAATCGCCGGAGTCACCTCTAGGTTTCTCCTTGACATTATCGCGTTGGTGGAATAGGCGCCTTTGTACAACGGCGGGGGAGAGGAAGGTCTTGGGTTCGAATCCCACCGCTGCTGCTGCGATGGGAGTCGGGTCCGGTGAAGAAGTTCCGTCGCGCCGGTTCTGGATTAAGTCCAAGAGGGAGTCAATTTTCGCCTTGTATACACCATTTATTGTGTGTATGGCATCTGGAACACTGGAATTGGACACTTTCCGGGATTACATCGCTCAGGACGTGTATTTCCTCCGGGCTTTCGTGCAAGCGTGAGTTTGCAAGCCACTATTTTTGGGGTTTCCTTTTTTTTTTTTTAATAAATTGTTTCTGAATTGGTGATTTGTTTTTTCAGGTATGAGATGGCAGAAGAATATGCAGATGATGATGATGAAAAGGCTGCAATTTATGATTTGAAGAAGGGAGTTTGGAATGAGACGAAGATTCATGATTCGCTTGTGGAAGTAAGCTTTTGCCTTCCCATGTTTCATTTTTTTTATAGGACAGTTTACTGCAAGATTTGGAAAAGTAAAAGTTTGCTCTTGGATACACTGTTGAATACTTGAATTGTATTGATCAGTAGAAGGTAGCTGCCTGTGAACTAAGTCATCTAGAGAAGGGGTAGCACCACACTACCCATGCCGGCTGTCCATTTCAGAAAAAGAAAGGAAATTGACTCCCCTTTCAATTTGTGAAATGATGAAACCACCCCCTGAAATGTGTGATACGCTGTCTTCTCCTCAAAGTTCACATGTTCTTGGGTAAACCGTTTCATAGATGATTCCGATTTTTATTAGTTTTGAAGTGGAAAGGATTGGTATTGTTTGTCACCTAGCTCATCTAAGAAACTTTATGAGCTTTTAAGGGCATGTTTATGGGCAACTATTTTCTATAGAAATTGATTTCCTCGATGGTTTGTATTTCCACAAAAAATGAAATCCATAGATTTTAGTTTCCTCATAAATTAATTTCTTTAGTTTGGTGAGATAAAATATTTCCATAATAATTCATAAATGATTTTTTTCTATTAGGTGGGAGAGATGTAGGTTATAACTCAATTATAGCTAATTTTAGATGATGATGGTGATAATGATAATGATCATAATATCAAATAATAACAACAGTAACAATTATATACATTAAAAAGTTTATTCAACCAATATTTTAATTAAAATAATAATATTATGTAGTAAAAAGTACAATTGGTTTAAATCTTAGTTTGATCGACCTCAACTTAGTTTAGAAATTCATAAGCTAGGCGGATTAGGTTGGTTCATTGGTCAGGCAGTTGGTAAGCATGTGATATGGGTTGGGCTTAGGGTGTTCACCGACTGGGCTTCACTAAAAAAAGCCCGAGCTCATTTGAAGTCCAACATGCTTCAAACGCCAAATCTTGAGTCCATCCAATTAAACCCGATTAGTTTCAAATCAATTTTTTTTTTTTAAATTCATTAATTTTCACCAATTATGTAAACATTTTCAAAAACTAAAGAATTTAGAATTTTTGCAAATCACTTTTAAATCTTCTTTTAATTAGATAAAAAAGGCTCAATTTTCATTCAATATTAAAAAAATCCATTTCAAAAGTTTCTCCATACCTATTTATCCAAATAAATAAATTCGGACAAGTAATCGAATTGTACATTAAAATTTAATTGCACAAAAAAAAACATTTTTAAAGAGAGCTTCTATGACTGCCTAATTTGCCACCATAGGCTGGCAAAATATAAAGCCACCATATACATAAATAAAGTCAACCATAACAATTTAATAATTCACCACCAACACAAACCAAATAATTAGTCCATGACAAAAAAAAAAACACAATCCTATCTCCATCTCAAAACCAATGCCAATCAAACCATCCATCCATGGCTCATCCATCCATCCATCCATCATAAAAAACATCATAATCCTTCCAAAGCCCACCCATGATTCATTAACCATAAAAAAACATAATGAATCCTTCCAAAGCCATGTATCACAAAGTAATCCTACATCATAATATTTTGAGATTAATTAGTATAATATATATTATTATATTCATAAGCTACACACATTTTCAAGCATAAAAAATAGTAGACAAGGTAAAATATTACCACTCTCATTCTTCAACATCTATAGTAATACCAACATTAGATCACGGGTCTCTGAATCAGTTGTGGACGAGTTTTCCTTAACTAAAATAAGACAAGAAGTTTATTAAGTACAAGTAAACATTAAAATTGAACTTGAATTATGCTTACAAACTTGAAATATAGGTATACTAACACTCATTTCTCAATCAATCTTGCCTACATATTAGAGCTTCAACAACATCTTCTCCCAAGGGGCTTCGGTATTGATTGAGAACTCTACCACCTGTACTAAATGTTGATTATGAAGCTATAGTGGATACTAGAATAGCTAAGATGTCACGAGCTATCTCGGAAAGTATTGGATACTTTGCAGAATTCAGTTTCCACCATTGCAAAATGTCAAAATCGTTTTGACGTGGAAATAGAAGTTCCTCCAAATAATAATAGAACTCTGATTTTGTGATTGTAGATGAAACCCTTTGGTTAAGAAATTCATCGAAACTTATTTGTTAGTTTATAGGAGGAAGGTTCACTATTGACATCAGATAACTTTGTGTGGAGAGATTTCCTTATAAGCTCCAAAATGAGTCTCGTACTGCTTATAAAGGTCCTCAAACTTTCAAGAATTTCTTCAATTCTTTTCTCCACCTCAGAAGCATCAATTATTTGGTGAAAGTAAAAATCCAAGATATTTGCCTTGTATCTTGGATCTAGAATCACAACAATTGATAAGACTATACAACAAATCTTCCAATAATTACCAAACTTTTCAAACATGCCATTCACCAATGATCCAACAAACTCATTTCTAATAAACTTTCTTCAAGATTCTTCAGGTAGAGTTCACATACTTATTCAAACTAAAGATTTTTTTTCGGAGAATTGAAAGAAGAGAAAGTATTTGTTGCATTGTAGAAGTTTTCCAAGATTCTAGAAATCGATTCAGCCTTTTTCTTATCCTCCACTGATGCGGCCCTATTTCCTTTATGAATACTCCACATCTGCTTTTAGGAATAAAACTGTATCATCAACATATTGCAGACGGGACATTTCGAGATCTTTGTGATCTATATGAAACCCATGATTCCACCCATGAGGAAATGCAACTTGAAGCATGAGATGGAGAGCCCCGCCACTATAACAAACACATAAGGAGATAATGGGTCCCCTTGTCGAACACCTTTCTCCATTCTGAAGAACCCTTTTAGACTGTACCAAGACAGATAAGTGTCCCGATGCCATATATGAACGAATCCAACTCCTCCATAGCCTTCCAAAACCCATTCTATTCATCACAAACTCTAGGAAAGACCAATCCACCCTGTCATAAGCTTTTTGAAAGTCTAACTTACAAACAACCTGATGCAAATCTAGAATCCAAACATTTGTGAGCCACCACAACCGAGTCCACAATCTGTCTCCCTTCAAGGAAGGCACTTTGAGAAGAAGAAATGACACAAGGAAGCACCACCTTTAGTTGATTTGCCAAAACTTTTGCTAAAATCTTATATGGGCTACCAAGAAGAGAAATTGGGCGAAAGTCATTCAACTGAGATGTCCCAGACTTTTTTGGAATCAACGTGATGAAAGAAGCCTCCAAATCTTTAGAAATGATTCCTCGATCAAAGAACTCATAGACAAAGGCCAACACCTTCGGTTTGACCAACTCCCAAAAATATTTGAAGAACAAAATTGGATATCCATCTGGTCTTGGAGCTCTATCTTCACCCAACTGTCAAACTGCAGTTTTCACCTCCAGCTCCTCAAAGGGACTTTCCAGTGATGACAAATGCTCCTCACTCAACACTTTGAATGGAAGCAAAGTAGGAATTGGAGATTCATTCCTTGAAGCTGCATACAAACACCTGAAATAATGAACCACTTCCTCACAAACTTCCCCCTATTTTCAACTCACTCTCCATCAAATTGAAGAGAATGAATATAATTCTTCCGCCTTCTCAAACTCGCTATTTGATGAAAAAACTTTGTATTCTTATCCCCTTCCTTCAGCCACGTATTCTAGAACATTCTTTCCATTTTATCTCATCCTGCAAAGTCTTCTTTTTTAGGCAAATTTTGATCTCCTTTCTTCTCAACACCTGGGATAAAGGACCATCCTCCTTTATAAGATGGAGATATTGCAATTCTTCCAATCAAGCATTTCCTCTTGATCCCTGTGACTGATTTGTCCACAGTAATTGTGAATATCTTCTTATCAATGTTCCATGGTAACGAACACTTGTAGATTATCTCACTCAGGCACTTTGCCTCATGAGGAGGAGGAACCATTACAAAATTTATTGTTCTTTTTTTTTTGGGCAAATTCCACCCATTATCAATATATTGGGTAGTGAGGCACAAATACCTTTTCATCTGACATGAAGTCCACATGTCAGTCGTCAATCCAATGCGACTAGAATATTTATCTAATTTGTTGTACACCTTTGCCTTTTCCTTTTCATACATTGCAATACAATCTGCTGTAGTGACTTTTTGGTTTCCATTTTTTTTTTTTGAATGGTTTTTGTTTTACCATCTTGAAACATGGCTGTAGATTTTTAACAAATTTTACAAAGCCACTATGTATAATCATAGAAAAAGGGTAGTCATGCAAAATGATGATTTCATCCAAATCTCTCCTATTTCGCTCTTGATTGAACTCATCGTTTGCCAAAGAGAGTTTTCCATCACTTCCACCAGCTGAAAGAATTGCTTGCTTAATACCCGGGCGCTTAAATTTTTTCTTCTTGCAAATTTCAATATCATGTGTCAAGTGAGTGGTTCAAACTATATAGCTTGTGAAACCCATTAAGACGACATGTGTTAATAAATTAATTAATTTTTTGCCATGACTACACTGATGTGCAAACAGCCAAGGCAACAATGAATCCTTTCTCCTCTGATTCGCTGAATGGGTTTATTTGGCCAGGGCAATTTTTTTAGAAATAAATAAATTGTCTTTCCTGCATCAAGGTCCAAACGGCGAGGGCAGCAGAGAGAGATAGAGAGAGAGAGCCCAATAACTTCACTAACCTTGGGTTCTATTGGTACTGTGTAACAATTTCTCTGTTAGTAACAAGTTTCAATCAGTATGTATGTGTAACTTTGTTTTCCTGAAGGAAATCAATTATGCAGGAATTGAGCGCTGGTCTTGCAAAAGAGAGTCCTCCGAACTCTGCCACAGTGAAATTCACTGATTTTTTGTTAGCAACAGCTTCAGGAAAGGTTGAAGGAGGAAAAGGCCCTGGGAAAATTGCAACACCCTTTGAGAAGACAAAACTTGCTGCATACACATTGGGTTCCTTGACCCCTTGCATGAGAGTTTGCTCATTTTTAGGAAAAGAGCTTCAATCACTTTTGGATCCTGTTGATATCTATCATCCCTACAGGAATTGGATTGAAAATTATGCCTCTGAAAGATTTGAGGTTTGTCTTGTATTTAATTTTAATACGCTAGATGATAATGTTCTTTCCAGTTTTAGGAGGATGGATTTACTGAAACCGTTTTTCATTTTGTTTTTCCTTTCTGAACCAACACAGAAAGTGGTTCTGCAGACTGAGGAGTTACTTGACAAATTGAGTATTTCATTGACTGGAGAGGAACTCAAAGTCATGGAAAGGATTTATCATCAAGCTATGAAACTTGAAGTCGAATATTTTTCCTCTCAGCCAATTGTTCAACAAACTGTTGTCCCTTTGTTGAGAGTTAGGGATCCAACTGAAGGTCGTCTTGTCTTATTTTCTGATTTTGATTTGACATGCACTACAGTTGATTCCTCTGCCATTTTGGCGGAGATTGCTATATTAACTGCATCAAAATCTGGTCAGAATGGGCCTGAAACTCTGATTTCTCCGAAGTCATCAGCTGACCTAAGGAACTCATGGGATCTTCTTTCCAAGCAGTACGCTGAGGAGCATGAACAATGCATGGAAAGCATTATTCCTAGTGAAAAAGGTAACTAGCAGTTGCATTGTGGTGTGAAATATTTAGATGATACCTAGGACAGGTTGCAAGAGAAGTGGTAAGGAAATTATTAGTGACAACCTTGTTAATATTTATGCTTCCTACTGTTGGTTTTCAGCTAAAATATTTAACTATGAAGGGCTATGTGAAGCTCTTGATCAACTTTCTGAATTTGAGAAAAGGGCGAACTCTCGAGTCTTTGAGTCTGAAGTTTTGAAGGGCTTGAATTTAGAGGACATAAAACGAGCAGGAGAACGCCTGATACTCCAAAATGGTTGTATTGATTTTTTCCAGCAGATTGTAAAGGAGGAACTGAATGCAAATGTCCATATACTTTCCTATTGTTGGTGTGGGGATCTCATTAGGTCAGCTTTTTCTTCAGGTATTTTCTTCTGCTTCTTAAAATTGTGCAAGCTCCTTTTCATATCGCTACACATCATCGTATTTTTTCTGTTGGATTTATCCAAATGTTCACATTCTTGAACAGTGAGGTTTTATTGTACTAGAAACTTTTAAATCTGTCAACTGAACTGCAAATGTTTAGTTTGTTTAGTACTTTTATTAATGAATTTAAAAAATGGAAAATGACTATGAATGATATGACTACTCAACTTGAAGACAACTTTTTACTTAGAAGTCACAGCTATGCAATGGTAAACTTCTAGAGTTTTGGTATCAGATGTCTGTCGGGAACAAAGGGTGCTCTCTGTGACTATGTTACGTTGCACGTACTCTTTGAAATGTATGATGCATCTATTTTGGACACTTGCACACATGTCAGACTCTTGAGGAATTTTCATTGACTCTTCTAGTATTTTTAAACATGGTTTCCAAGATAACTAAAATATGAGCACACTTTTCTCCTCTTGAAAACATTAAAATATTGATACATTTGTCACTTGATTGTTTATTTAGAGTAAAACCAGTACATTATTTTTTATTAGTATTGTTTTCACACCTTATTTTAATTTAAAATAAGTTTAAATTTAAATCCATTTGAATGTGGTGAAGAGTCCCCGAGTCTTTTTTTTGTTGTTGTTGTTTGTTGGGGGTGGAAGGGTGGGGTTTGCCAAGTCTTGACACTTTACATCCATGTTGCACTGACACTTGCACCCATATCGATGCAACTTACCTTCGTGCTAATAAGAAATTTTATTTGTCAACATAAGATGCATTACCTATTAAGATTTGGAGGTTTGCTCCTCTCTTGCATTAGGAAGCACCAAAGTTCTGTTAGTTTTTCAATCACTTAGATGCACAATTGTTAGTAAGGCGGATGAAATCTTCTATTTGCTCCTTACCATCTATTGTAGAAATGCAAATGCTGGAGTTTCTCTTTCTCTCTCTCTCTCTCTCTCTCTCTCTCTCTAACTCTGTTTGCTTCTCTCTCTCTCTCTCTAACTCTGTTTGCTTCTAAGGAGTTGCATCCCTTAGATACGTGGAAGTTTCAGCTTTGTTTCTTGTGCAACTGAATGCATTTGATCTTCATTTTATGCTGTGCAGCTATGTCTCAGAGAGGGATTTAACCTAAGTTGCATGGGCATGTGTTAGAGTCCAACACGGGTTTGATGTGTTGGACTCAGCTATCTAGAAAAATAGGGCATGTGGAAGTGAAACCATATTTAAGTAAATTTAAATCTTAAATATTTTAAATGGGAATAAAGTGTAAAAATAATGCTAATAGAAAACAATATACTAGTTTTACTCTAAACATTTAGGTGACAAACAGACAGGTTGTGTTTGGATGGGGAGAAGTTGGAAGACTTCTTTGGAGAAGTCCAAGTTCTCTTGTTTGGATCCATTCTCTCGGAGAAAGTGGGGCCGACAAATAATGAATCTTCCCATCCTCTAAGAGAAGATGGTGTTCTCTCCTCTTCCGCCACGACCACGAGAACACCATCTTCTCTAAGAGAAAAGAAGAGAAGATGGGCAGAAGTTCAACACCTGGAGAACCTCCTACTTTAAGTTCTCCTCATCACACACAACCATTGATCGTGGAAAGGTGTGTTAATATTTTAGTCATTTTGAAAATATTTTAGTCATCTTGAAAACAATATTAAAAAGCACTAGAAGAGTCCACGAATAACATGTACGAGTGTCTACAAGTCTCCGCATGTGTCCGACATGGATGCAAGTGTCTACAAGTGTCCTACATGGGTGCATCACACATCTTAAAGTGTTCGTGCAACGTAGGCTTTAATAGTTGGGCATCTTTTGGGCTAATTGTATGGAGTTACCCAAGATCTCAAGTTTCAACTATTGTAAGTTTTCTTCAATGGTGAAAATCTCCAGCAATTAGGTCTTTGTTTGGCAGCTGCCAATGGCGGCATTAGATTTTAGTTGAAAATGACGCCCCCATTTTTGTAAAATGGTTGAAAATTCCACCCTTTTCACTTTATTTTCCAAAGGAGGGAAACAAGGCTATTTTTGTGATTTCAGTTATTTGGCACAAGTTATAATTGTTGAAAAGAAATGGGCATTCCAAATGTGATTTGCTGCATTTTATTTTAAAAAAGATGGAAATAGAAGAAAATGGTCATTTTTAATCTTTTCACAAAAATATAGAGTCCCATGTATCAATAGGTCTGTGACTCCTATATGTGATCTTTTTTTTTTTTTTTTTTGTTTTTGGCTTCTCATGAGATGAGTCCTTTTTGTCACTTAATACGAAAGCATCATGCTGCCTTTCCACAACTTTGGTGGCATCTTGCTGAAGGCAATTTGTTTCAAATGTGAGAAATGAAACTACAATAATCTAAACCTTGTTGGACTTCTTTATGATGGTATTATTCAATCGGGTTGACCTTTTTTAGATGGTGGGCTGGCTCAAATCCACAACCTTTCGGCTGAAATGATGACCACTTAGCAACTGTGCTACAAGCTAAAGAAGTATAGCTCTTGTAGTATTATCATTAATTTTTTAAAAACTTTATACCTTTGTAATCACGTGTACTTGCATTGACCAATGGAGTTATAATTGTTTTTCTGTGTAGTTTAATAATTTTAAGGATGGGTTTAGTGTAGCCATCTGTACCATATGACACCCTTCAACATGGTACCAGAGCTGCTTTCTCTACCAGCAATGAGATTGCTGGGCTGCAGGTTGTCTTCAGGGTTTTAGTGTGATTCATGAACTCTATGCCATTTATGATGATAATCATGGGTTCTTTAATATATCTTACTTGATCAATTTCTCTGGTTCTCATCTCTCTTTTCTTAGCAAGCTTATAGTGCCTCCTCCACCCGTTGTGCCTAAATGGGCATACAAATCATCATATGCTTCATATTTTCCTTGGTAGCTAATTCATTGAAAGGGATTTGCTTACAGCTTTGCAAGAGTTTTTTCTCTCTATCTTGTAAACTTTCAAGTCTTTTCTTGTTATACATAGCCATTTGGACCTATGCGTTCTGCCTCATGTTTCTTTATGGATTTTATTTTCTTTAGATTCTCTTAGCACTTCTTTGGCTACCTTTTTATGCCATAACTCATTTGGGTCCTTGCCCCGGTGCTCGTTTTCTAGTATTACATAATTTTTTTTTCCTAGTTTTTCCCCTTCTCAAGTTTCACTCTCTTAGAGGGTCCCTCACTCTCTTGCTTATTTTGCTTCTAATATAGACATTTAGAAAAGGCAACCTGTGTTGAGTTGTAAGGCCCTCTGATAGAATGACATTACATTCTTTACAAAAGGCTCTCTTTCAATGACATTACATTTAGACCTGAATTACCCACTTGTAGAAGCCTCAAGGTATTCTTTTTCTTTCAGAAATGTACATTAGCCACTGCCAGATCAAAAGTCATTTGCAAAATTGAGGATGGAATTCCCATCTTATTCTTTTCTTTGTAACCAAAATCGTGGATCGAGCTGGACCAAAATATGAATCTGACCTGAATTTGGTATGCAGGATATGAATCTGGATCAATGTTTAGACTTGCATCCAAATCCATGTCTGCATTAGACTCATGATCTGGTTTTGGGTTTTCACTCAGTTTCTAGGTAAGTATTACTTGTAATTCTACCGCTTGATCTATATTATTTATGCCTATTACACCGGTTGGATTAATGGGTTATTCAATTCAGATCTGGCCATATCCAAATCCAATCCAAAAGTCATTTATATTGAATTTGGATGCTGATTTGGATCTAGAAACCTGAATAGATTTGAAAATTGCATTCATGCCTGTTTATTTTGCATCAGTTTCTTTGGATTTTTTTTACTTTCAGATATCCATTTTCATCTGTACCTCGTATTCCTTCAGATGACCAAGTTGCATGCATTTTCACCAAATATTTTTCCAGGCTTGACATGACCATCATGGGCAACTCCTCTATTTTTTTGGAATGGTACTTCCATGGTCAGAATGAAGCTCTTCCCAATAGCCTCATGTTGAGGGGGATTGTAAAGATCCTAGAGTACTAATAAATATATCGTTTTCAACCTTTCAAAAAAAATATATATTGTTTTCAGTTTCATGCTTTTTGTGTTCCATATACATATATTGATCCCACAAGGGTATCTTGTAATTGTTCATTGTTTAATAAGAATTAGAGTTGGGGGTAGACAGCAATACTTTTAATGCCTTTCAGCAATGTCATTCATACGACTGGCATTACCATGGCATATATTGATCCCACAAGGGTATCTTGTAATTGTTCATTGTTTAATAAGAATTAGGATTGTGAAGATCCTAGAGTACTAATAAATATATTGTTTTCAACCTTTCAAAAAAAATATATATTGTTTTCAGTTTCATGCTTTTTGTGTTCCAAATACAATTATTGATCCCACAAGGGTATCTTGTAATTGTTTAATAAGAATTAGGATTGGGGGTAGACATCAATACTTTTAATGCCTTTCAACAATGTCATTCATATGACTGGCATTACCATGGCATGTCAATCTCATTGTGCTCCATTGCGTATTTCTATCCATTGTTTGGTAGTTCATGCAAGCCATCACACCTATCATAGAGAGATCTTTAGATATGCTTTACATGATGGAAGTGGACCCACACATTTGGGTGTTGAAAAATAAGGTCTCACAGTTCTTCTTTTGCAATTAGTCGAGAAGATATGTACTTATAAAGTCATCTTTCAAATAAATAGGATATATTTTTTTTTTTTTTGTTATCATTCAAAATATATATAAGGTTTGCTTCAGTAGTTCTTTGTTATTTGGTTGCATGGAAGTGTTATTATGAGATAAATATTTATTTCTTATTTTTATTGATTTATTTATTTGAGTAGGTGGTCTGAATGAGCTGAACATACACTCGAATGAGTTCATTTATGTGGAATCTGTTTCCACGGCAGAAATCATTAAGAAAATGGAGTCTCCCATTGACAAGGTAAAAGCTTTTAAGGACATTTTGAAGACCTGCAGTGGAGATGGCAAACATTTATCTGTTTATATTGGAGACTCAGTGGGGGACTTGCTTTGCCTGCTTGAAGCTGACGTTGGTATTGTGGTTGGATCAAGCTCTAGTTTGCGGAGAGTGGGTAGACAGTTTGGCGTCTCTTTCATTCCATTGTTCTCTGGTTTAGTGAAGAAACAAAGAGAACTCATGGGGGATTTGTCCAAGTGGAAGGGGCTGACTGGTGTGCTTTATACAGTCTCCAGTTGGGCGGAAATACATGCCTTTATTTTGGGTCCATAGCATTATTTTTTAGTAATGATTATTTCTTATTTCTTTATTGCTTTGGACAATTTGAAGAATTCAAATATATAGACATCAATGGTGGTTGATTTTACAAAAAAGCCACCGATAAGCTGCTTTTTTCTACAGGACTACCAATGCCAATACAAATGCTGAACTTTAGTCGTGTAAGCTTATTTACTATGAGTTAGTTGAGAACATTTTAGTTGGTGCTTTTTTGGGTCCCTTCTGTAATGTTAGTTTTCATGAAGATCTAATGTTTCAACTGTTGATTCAGGTGTTGAGAGAGATTTCAGGCTGCAAATGATCCAAGAGAGAGAGGTACATGTATGAATTGTTTACTATATGCTGTTGTAACTTGTAAGTGATGTTTTTCAATTTTGCTTCAAATATTGGAGCGATTATGTCTTTGAAGATTTCATACACATGGTGGATTTTCATGTAAAGCATCTTTCTCATTTTGAATTACTTTGAAATCTCTGTTCACTCGTGTGGGTCAAGCTGCTTGATGTAGCATGATATACTCCTCTCTCTCTCCCTCTCTCTTTCATATATATATATATATATATATATAGTTGTATTGTGACTGGAATTCAGTACATTCACTCCACCATCTTTTACTTATAAGTAGAAATTCAAGGTGCTGGGGAATGTACATTTTGTGTATTGTTAATCACTTCCATTGGATGTAGAATCTGTGTTTCTATGGGGCCTAGAGTTTAATCACTTAGAAAACAATTGTTAACTTAGATTTGTGTGGTTATCAATTACAAGATTAGATCATCTCAATGTGGTCAAATTGCGTGGGGACGCAGTTATGGAGGTAGAAATGTGTAAAGGAAGTACGAATTCCTAAGAATCATTTTCATGGATTTTTATGCACAAAGCCCTATACCCCAAAATTGGTCATTAGATAAGTGAAGCCATGTTTTCTAATACTCTCAAAATTTTAGCCATGTTTTCTAGTACTCTCAAAATTTTAACTTTATTTGACTATGGAAATTCATCAGTTTAGATTAATTGGTTGTTAAAAAAGTGGTGTTAAATTAGGAATGGGTGCAATTCACGTGGGGGTGGGGTTAGGAAACACTTGTTAAATGCGGACAATGTAAAAATTAGTCGAAGCACTTGTTAAATGCGGACAATGAAAACAGTTCCTCTTGTTCCTGACCTCTAACCTCTGCTCGTGTTTCCTTGGTCAGTTTTCCACTTCTGGCTGCCCAAATCTGTCTTAAGAACTCAGCCCCCGTTTAGCCCAAAGCACCATCCTTTCTTCGGCCATTTCACAAAGTGCTGCGAATTTCACCTTTCACCATCGTTTGTGGGCAGCCGATGAACTAGAAATTAAGGTTTCTTCGGATTTAACTAAAGTCTTTAAATTCTGCACTCAATCTCCACTCAGAAGAATTAATTAGATGAAGACAAGAACAAAGATCAAAGCTTTAACTATGGTGGTATCTGCTACTCCAGCCGCCACTCAATCACAAATTTTTGGAGGTAAGAGTTTTTTTTTCGGTTGTGATATGGATAAGATTTTTTGCTTGATATTCAGAAAGTTGGGCCTAATTTTCAAATATTAACTGAAGTTAACAAAAATTTTATATATTGGTCGATGTTTAGAATGATTCTTTTTGCTGATATTTTTGGATTTCAAATTTTCGATTGAAATTTTTAAGTGAGCTCATCCATTTGCATACAACAAAATAGGCATAACCCTTATTCCTCCCTGTCTTCCATCATCCCCTCTTTTCCCTCACACCAAAAACACACCTGAAGCACTTTTTCACCATACCCAGAAACCCTCTTTTCTCCTCCACAGCCGAAGCCTGTCTCCACCACTTGTCTCTTCTCTGAAGAAAACCACTTTGGAAAACCTTATGAGAACTGCTGCCGACCTCTACAAGTGAAGAAGAATTGAAGATATGGATGTGATCCCTATTTCCTAAGGATACCAATGTAAATTTTGAAAAAACAATGTGAGTGACCGCAATTGGCGTGGATAGGTTATGCTATTCTAGAATGCTTACAACTTTCAATAACCAATTACATTCTAACAAAAAACAAACAACCAATCATATGACACCATCTCAAAGTCCTGTATTGTCTCAACAAGGAGTCCAAATCTCGGCAGATGCATCTCGTATCGGCAGAGATATCTCGGGTTTTGGATGTACGAGATATCTCGGCCGATATGAGATGTATCGGCTGTACATGTGCGATCTCGGCCGATATGACAGATCTCACCTATATCGGCCGAGATTTGGCAAAAGAAGAGAGAGAGAAATATCGGCCGAGATGTCGGGCGATATTCGTGGCTCGGCCGAAATCTCAGGTCCACCGTTTTTTCTATCCCTGGTCTCAACCAACGAGAGAAAGCTACCTCTGTGCACCATCTCACGTAGGCCTAATCCTCTTTGGAGTCCAAGCTGTGCAAGTGAAGGAGAGAGAGTCTTGGGCATCCATGCTCCACCTTTTGAGGTTGGATGCTTTCTCATCCAACTCAATTTCGGAACTACACTTGGTGACTAGGTGTTATGTTCCTCTAACTCATCTTGTGGGATCCCCAATACTTCCAGGGTAGTTCCAGGCCCATGTGTAGGGTCCATATGCAATAGATTCATTGAGCCCCACAGTTTAGGCTCCACTTTGCCGCACTTTGCCGCGGTTGAAAATCTTTCATCTTTCTTTTTTTTAGTAACAGGAAAATTCATTAGATAAAGAGAAAATACAAAAAAGAATTAGAAAATACAAGTAGGTCTACAAGAATTAGACCAACCAAAATAGAAAAGAAAAGCTAAAAAGACGAGAAATCAAATGAGGGAAAACCCTTAAAAGTGCAATTCCCAATTTTGCAAAATAGTCCGCCATCGCGTTAGTCGATTGGTCAACATTAGTGAAAGATACTTCCAACCCTCTGGCCAAAATTCTTAACTCCCTAACCATATTAGCCAATCTCTAAGGTCGCCGCCTCAATCCCGATGCCCATTTGAATGCATTTGCCGAATCCCCTTCTATAACTAAATTACCCTGCCCATGGTTCTTCTAAATGACAAAAGCTCTCCTTATACTAAGAATTTCTGCCTCATTTGACTCCTTCATACCCACAGATTCATTGAACATTATGGAAGTTTCACCCTTGTGATTTCTTAGAACTCCTCCAATGTCCGCTGGCCCCGGTTTCCCTCTTGCCGCTCCATCAACATTAAATTTCAAAGTACCCTCTCGAGGAGGTTCCCATTTTCCCTTCAGTTTAAACTTTCTTTTGTGGAAATTCATACATCCCTCCCAAGATAAAGTAAGTTCATTGAGACTAAGACCTTTGAAGTTGGGATGTTGGCGGGATCCGCCAATAGCCATACGAACCATCACAATTTGGCAATTTGGAAAATATCATTTTCATTAGATGCTGTACCTTTAAAAATCCTCTCGTTTCTTTCCTTCCACAAAGTCCATAGGATAACTGCGGGAGTCGTTTGCCAAGCAATTTCCATTATAGTTTTCAACCTTTGCAATTTCCAAGCGCCCACGGTTTCTACGATAGACGATGCAAACACCCAAGGGAAGCCCACAAAGTTGATGAACTTTAACCACAACTCTTTTGCAATTGCACAATTAAGAAAAAGGTGATCACTGTCCTCATGGGATGAATCACAAAGGCAGCAATTAAGATCATCCTCGGACCTAAGAAGCCCTCTCCTTCTCAGTTCTGACCTAGTAAGAGTATTTTCTTTTAGGACACACAAAACAAAAATTTGAACCCTAAGTGGTGCCTGCATCATCTTTCTAAATGATGCCTGCATCATCTAAATTCAAAAATACATTATATATACTTATATTTTGTTTTGAACCTTTTAATCAACTTTTTTTTTCCGCAAAACGATGATAAATCTGACTGACGTACTAACTTATGGTGCATGAGAGACACCCTCTTACTTCCCTAATTGAGCATGATTTTTCAACGGTTTTAATCACATTTAAAGAACCTGCTCCAATAACTATAGTTATGTCTCTGTAAATTTTCATGTTATATTAATATAAAGAGATGATCATAAGATTATTGGATTTTTAATGTTGCTGCAAGGAAGACATCAATTTAAGACGAATCTATAACCTTGACATAATTTTATTTAATGGTCAATACTATCAACCGTTTGAATTGATAATGGGTGGGCTGACGTGGAGATCCTATCATCTTTAGGGATGGCAATAGGTGGGCTAGGGTTGAGCCTATTGTCATGGGACTAGACGAATCTTTCGTCAATTCAAGCATGTTGGTACTCACTTCAACAGTCAGCCGTCAAGTAAGCCTTCTCACCAAATTACAAGACTTTGGAGACTAGCTCTCCCAAACTTATATGCTAGAACTCTTTGCTAGCTTCATAATATCTTGGGGAGTTCACCTCTCTAACTTCACTCCTTTCTCAAGTCCTTTATGGAGGTACGAACAAATGAACTCTCCACCTCCTTCTATACTTGAGGCTTGGATAAAAATGGTTGGGATTATGCCAAGTGGCATGAATCAATGTCCATTGTCTTCTAGACCCTAACTCCGGAATCCTTCATACAAAATATCTTAGATATTTTCTACAAGATTGCACATACTCCTAGAATACACAACTCTTCAAGACTCCACAGACTTCTAGACTTTTCCATAGAATTCTACACTCTTTTATAAAACTCTAAAATATACTATAATGTTCTAGAGAACTCTACAACTCTCTAGTACCTTAGAGAGTCTTCTTGAACCATTCGAAACCTGCTACGACATTCTGGATTCTTCTTATGTATTTTGGGCAATTCTTGAACATTTTGAAAATCTCTACATATCTGAAATCTTTATTCATTGAGTTTGGTCATACTTTGTGCATAATTTTGGTACCGAAGTCGGCCTTGCATATGCTCGACTTGTCTTGGAGTCTCGACCCGTGACACTATACTATACAAAGCCCAATTTAAACATGGAAGCATGAGTCTGAGCTTGAGCGCAATACATGCTTAAGATAGCTAAGCTCGAGCATAAATATCATGATGAAGAGCACAAGGTTAGATATTAAACTCATTTAATATGGGGAATGTGTATGTCAAAATATCTTGTCCATTTTCCTTTATTTTTTTTAATATTCATTGAGCCAATTAAAAGTCAACCGAAGAAATTAAAAGTATACTTGATGATGTAAAAGTAGATAAATTTTAGTCGAAAATGGAATTTATAGAACTTGATTTTAGGAATTCAAGGATGGTTGGTAACTTTGCCCATTGACTATAAATTAAATTTTGGATTGAAACTTAGTTCAGTTTCATCAAGTCTACTTTCTGCTGCAGTTGATATTTATATCTTTTTAAATTGTAAAAATATACATGAGATATTGGGGCCAGGTATTAAGCATTGGTATGTCGAGCCAAGCCTAATTGGTTGGTTTTTTTTTTTTTAGCCCAAGCATGAGCTAAAATCTGGCAGTGTGTTTACCAGAATTGTCGTTCTCCTTATATGTTGTAATCCAAGCTATTCACAAATCAGATCCAATATTAGTAAATCATCCACTGTTGTACATGGCTCCCGCATTTCATGTCGCGCACTTGAAGAAGATAAAATCTTACAACTATGAGATAAAGAAGTTGGATCACAGTTTGAAAATGGAGGTTGTGCAGCCACATTTCTCTTTTATTACCTATTTGATTTCTCTACTTCTGTAGAAGAGCTACAGTAAGTTTTCTAAAGCTTTGATTCAATGAAAGAATAAGAGTTATGAAAACTACAAAATTATCTGCATCAAATAGGACCGTGTCTCAGTTTCTCACATGTTAATATAAAAAAAAAAGCTCTATATTCATTTTCACCAAGAAACAACTTAGAGTAAGTCTCTCATATCCTCTATATTAAAAACATGAATAGAATTCATCTTCAAAAATAGGTTATTTAAGAAAACGGAACCTATGTGCTTCTAAACCCCATAATTCAAAGATCCACTGGCATGTGGAACTTTAGTAACACTCCTCCTTAACACCAGAGCTGGAGACACTCGGCTCTCCCAACCCATCCTTGTGGTACCCTCATTCTAATACCATGTTAAACACATGAGTAGAATTCATTCTTAAAAGTCGGCTGATAGAGAGAAGGTGCCCATGCATTTATAAACCTCAAGATCCAAAAGTTCATTGGCGACGTGGAATTTTACTAATACTCTAGAATAACAATATGCATTGTTCATTCTAAATTTGCAGAAGGGATCTTGAGACAGTTCAAATAAAGGAAGCTATTTCGGGTGTTTCTCAATGTATAAGATTGAAAACAAAAATGAATTCATTTCCTTGACTATAAAAGTTGTTAAATTTACAAGAATTACAGAAGCAACTGAACATTGCTAAAACCAAAACAATGCCGATTCAGTAGAAAAAAAATAAAAAATGTAATGACTTCTTTTTTGGGTACACTCCAAAGAAATCGATCCCAAGATTATTTTTCTTTTTGGTGGATAATGTTAGGAATATACCAAACTTGGAGATAAATGCACCTAAATCATAAGGAACTGGTTTCATCTATTAGTTATCATGTTCATTCATCAGGGCAGATGAATTGAGTCTGTCATATGCCCCATGTTGCAAAGAGAGAGCACTGTCAAATCAGGAGGTTAGCTCAACATTTGAAAGTAAGCCAAAACTGCTAATTGTGTTTAAGAAGATTTAAGCACTGGGCAATCCAAATTCAAAGAACAGTTTTATTCAATAAACAGCAATCCACCCCAAAAAGAAGAAAGAAAAATGAAAATGAAATGAAGCAAATCAAGAAAGAAAAGTAAACACATGAAAATAGCCAACTATATGACTTGCCTAGATTCTCACCCACATTTCTTCCTCCTCTTCAGGCTTCTCTGTTCTTCTCTCTCATTTTTTTTTTCTTCTTCTTCTTCTTCCTTTTGCGTACCGGTTTCATATCTAAGACAACCCTTGATAGCACAATTAAATCTCGACTGCAAGAATGTTGACAAGTGGGTTGTATGGATTTAGATTTGCAATTGTTAGGGAAATTTGGGTAATGGGTTTTTCTTTTTCTTTAAGGATTGGAGATTATCAACCAATTTGTACCGATAGAAGATGAGAGTCATTTTGTGGGGGGCTGAGAAAAAGAAGTATATTGGGTCTCTTCAATTGGTGAGAAGTGGATTGGGCATTCACATTTGTAATAGAAATTAAGCTCTTAGAGTTCCCATTGGAAGAGAGGAACAGGTAAGGAAGGAACAGAGTCACATGAAATAGCCACCACTCTATGCTTTTTAATTGCATATTATACAAAGATTATTGATTGTCCTTGGCATGATTATCCATTCAGCATTTACCACTTTAAAACGTCGGAAAGTGAATGAACAGAAGACAACCTGCTGTCAAAACCACTTTTTTTTTTTTTGTTTTTTGTTTTTTTTTCCCATTATGTTTGTATATTCATCATTAATTTTAGAGAGAGAGAGATTTTGGGACATCGACATTGTAGCTGTATCCATGAATGGATTGAATAAAGATTCGACTGAATGTGACTTTACATTTGCAATCATATAATATTTATATTAGGATATTTTTTTATCAGACTCATGTGTGTAGGCCTTTTTAGAAAATTAGACTAGTCTTTTGGATATGCACAAACTTCTTTATCCACCCACATTAAATAACTCTTTTTAAACTTACACTTTCTAAAATGAAAAATAAATCAGTGACCACCATTTCAACTCCTTTAAAAAATATATAATGTAAGATTATGATTATCTTCTATTTAAATAGATTATATATCATGACCTTTTACCAACTTTAGATTATCTACATTCACTTTATTTGATTTGTAATAGAATAGGCTCTACTAATTTCAGCCTCTACTTCCTTCATACTTGTTTTCTTTTAATATACATAAAAAGAAAAAATCACGAATCCATCCATAGAGACATGGAACTTATAGGACCATGGCTCACACTGTAATATTGTCCAAGTCCCATCCACCCAAGCAAGGTCTTGGACACATCATGGCTTAAAACTCGTTATTGTATTTGAAGGAGGCAACTCCTTTATATAAACACTCAAGTCTTGCACATTTTAAATAATGTGAGACTTTTTTATCCAACTCACAGACGATACAAGCAGGGATACAAATATCAGTCGACACATATCGTATCGACCGATATGTACCAATTTTGAAGGAGTGAATATCGGCCGATATATATCATTATCGGCCGATATTCATAATATCAACTGAAATATCGACTGTATTATATCGATCAATATCAAAATATCGACCGATATCAATCGATATCAATTGAAGAGAGAAAAATATCGACCGATATATTAGCCGATAATGATATATCGACCGATATATTAGCCGATAATGATATATCGATCGACATATCGTATTGGCCAATATCAATTTTTAAACCCTTAGATACAAGTGATCTTTTGTGCGAAATTGTGACTGTCAATCCATTAAAGTAATTAAACCCTGCGAACCTAAAGATAACACTGACGTAAAGAAGATTCATTGTTGGCCCACAGCCAACAGAAGCTATTCTTCCCTGCAACTCATTGAGATAAGGTCTAGCCAATTATTGTTCTAGATAGCCCATGGGTAGCTCCTATTGTTTTTAATTGTAATAGCTTTTTGTTGAGTCAGAGGCATTCACCTGATGTGGACTTGGGGTTGAGTAGTATTGAGACTCCAAATTTAAGAATTATAATCATTGCCAAAATCCAATTGCTAAGTATTTTCATATAAATAAATAGGAATTTATCTACCGTTTGGTAGATAATTTAAAAGCTACCAAACGGTAGCTGACCACGTCCATTTTTTTTTTTTTTATTTCTTTCAAAAGGTGGGAATCTCTTAAAATATTGTGCTTCCAAACAACCACCAACTCAATTTTCCGTGCAAATTTTGGTGGAGACATTGCTTCTTTGTCACTTTGATATGTTTATCAGTGGTGATATATAGTTATATACATTGAATATAAATTGCATTTACTTACACTTTAATAATAATAATAAATACTTTAAAAATAGGAATACGGGGATAATTACAATGAAGAGTGGTATGAATTAAGATAAAAATTTGGGTTGAAATTGAGTTTTCAGTCTCTAAAGGGACATAAAAGTTTTGGCTTATATTTTGGTGATATCTCAAGTTTTAATTAAAAAAATATAGGTGAGAAATTTTTTTCAGCCGAGATATCACCTGATATCTCGATTTGAACCCCGGACTGAAATATTTGCATTTGAGTGAAAATTTAATGAAAATGGGACAAATTTTTACTGATAGTTTTTTTTTAAAATAAAATCACTAAGTATTTTTATATTTATATTTTAACTCATATCAAGAGCTTTGCCTACTCGTAGTAACATCAAACCATGTCACATGACTAATCCTTTGGTATTGTGGATAGTAGCGCAATGTATCCTAGTGATCATTTCTAGGCTATTTAACTTGATATATATATATATATATATATATATATATATATATATATATAAAATAGACAGGATAGATTTTAAAATATAGAAATTACAATTTATGATTTGATCACATGGCTAATACTTTGGTATTGTGGATAGTAGCGCAATGTATCCTAGTGATCATTTCTAGACTATTTAACTTGATATATAGGATTACAATCGATTGTTCATTGGGTATCATATATATATATATATATATATATATAACGACACGATAGATTTTAAAATATAGAAATTACAATTTACCCTCTCTGTCCGTACCGTAATCACGACAGAACGTCAAACTCGGATCAGCAAACCGTATCCCTTAATCTCCCTCGGCGATCCTAATTCACCGAATGTAAAAAAGGGATCCCCGACCAGTTCCCTTAATGTCCTTCGGAGAGCCGAATACAGGAATGTCCAAAAACGGATCCGATCGGATCCCTAATGGAATTCGGCGAGCCGAATACAAGAATGCCCAAAAACGGATCACCAACCGGATCCCTTAATGACCCTTTGGCGAGCCGAATTTGACAGTTGAGATAGGAATGTCGAAAATCAGATCACCAACCGGATCACTTAGAAACATGTCGGTGAGTCTAATTTCTGTACACCTCTTAAAACCGAGCACTTGACAGTAGGTCTTTTCTTATACATTTCAATAACACATGCGTTCAAAATTACTTTTAATTCAAATATAGATATTTTCAAAACATTCATAGCCTTCAAATATAGATTATGATATGTGAAAGCAAATGACCTCAATCAGTTAGGCAATTTTTAGTGCTGTGCTGGTTTTAATTTGGCCTGATATAAAAGGGGCTTTTTCAGTCATAATTTATCCATTGTACAAACTAGAATTTTGTAGAAAGAGAGGCACTGAATCACTAGTTGGCATTCATTCATCTGAAAATGAAAGGGAACAATTTTTGAACAATGCACATCAAAATATCATAAGAAAAAAAGTACTTTATATACAGAGGAATGCTTGTAAATTTACAAAAAAAAAAACTCTGGAGGACATCAGACGCCAGTCAATCTTGTTTTCACAGGAGCATTAGGTGTTGCAGGAGTTCCAGAGACGGCTGTAGTAGGTGGTGTGGCAGGAGATGCAGAGGCAGCAGTAGGTGTGGCAAGAGGTGCAGCTATAGCAGCGGGAGTGGGAGCAGCAGCTGGAGATCCATCAGCTGGAGCAGCAACAGCGGGAGTAGTAGCATCAGCAGCAGCTGGAGATGCATCAGCTGGAGATGCATCGGACTCTGGAGCAGCAGACTCTGGAACAACAGGTGGAGATGTAGCTTGTGTGACTGGATGTTCAAGTGGAATAACGATGCCCATGTGACTTGCTAAAACATCCCAATGTTCTATCCATCTTGTCCAAACGACTGATGACGTACTCCTTGAATTCTCTTAAATAAGCTGATTCAGATTCATTGGGCAGTAGAAGTTGCAGAAGTAGAGGCAACATGTGTCGAACGACGGGTATGGGTAGGTGGAAGTGGTTGAACATGTCCGGGTTCAAGCTGTTAGTATTCAATCTCTTGGAGTTCAACTTCTTCGGATTGTCTTTTGTTGCCTTTTTCTTTTCGAACCCAAACACCGTCGACCAGTTTATAGCCGCAAAATTTTATTGTGGTGTCATTTAGAGTGTCCAAATGTAACGACCCGACCCGACCCGAACACACAGGGGTTAGGGCTTGACTCAGTGTGATATTGTCCGCTTTGGGCCTCGCACACAAGCTCGAGCCCGCAATGTTTTGTTCTTGGGCCCGGGCCCACGTGGCCCGGCCCAAAAGGCCTCACACTAAGTTACACATGGGTAACTTTCTAGGAAACCCACTCCCTCCTTTCTCTCCCACCGATGTGGGACTTCAAGAGAGGGAGGGATAGGGTATCACACCAAATGTTTGAGATCAATTCTATCCTCCGTGGGGAGATGAACTTTGAATTTCCTAAAAATTGATATTAGAAGGACGGCATACGAAAGAAGGGCTTTATGTTTTTTCTTTGTAACTTGGATGTGGGTCTGCATTTTCGACATTAACGCCTCATTTTTCATCCGAATTCTCCAGCAAAGAAATTACTTCAGCTACTTCTACTTCACCTCTCATTTTTTTGCAGATTGAGATTTAAGATAATACAGACGAGTTCTCCTCGGAGCAGAGCGCTCACAATTAGATTCAGCAACATCAGTGATTTTCTTCCTGGTCGAAGACTGAGATTTAGCCGTCTCTCTTTCCGACATGGTTGATTGAAGTTTTTGAAGTTTCTAGGGCACGAGATGAAAGGAGAAAGGAGAGGTTGGGGGAAGTAAATGAGTAGGAAATGGTATTAAAGTTGGTTTTAATAGACCGAGATTTCTCGATATACGTGCAACCGATATCGATCGATATCGTGTCGCTAAGCATTCTTGGCAAGCCGAATACAGGAAACCATCGGCTCACCAAGAATTCTTGGCGCTCCGAATTGAACGAGAGCAGGAGGGGACTAATATTGGATCGCCAAGAATATCTTGGGGAATCGAATATAGGAAACCATCGGCTCCCCAAGAATACTTGGAGCTCCGAATTGAACGAAAGCAGGAGGGGACTAATATCGAATCGCTAAGAATATCTTGGTGAACTGAATACAGGAAACCATCGGCTCGTTAAGAATTCTTGGCTCTCCGAATTGAAAGAGAGCAGGAGGAGGATTAACATTGGATCGCCAAGAATTCTTGACGATCCGAAATGGATATAATCGGATCGCTAAGAATTTTTGGTGAGCCAAATAAAAGAGAATCGGATCGATTTGAATTTCTTGGCGATCCGAATTGGAAAGAATGGGATCAAGATGATTCACAATCAAATTTACTTCTTCACATTCAAAAACATGTTTCAAATATATCAAGTTCACATTAAAATTCATTCTTCACATTGAAATTCAAATACATTCTTCACATTAAAATTCCAATACATTCTTCACATTGACCTTCAAATTCATTCTTCACATGCACCAACGAAGGAAATCCTCGTTGTCTGTAGGGTCACCATTCCACTGCATAGCGTATAAAAATATTATATTAGAACATACGAAAGTGTTAGTCTTTATCAAAGATGTAGATAAATTATAATAGAGATAGTATACAAATCACTTACTTGGGATATTTGAGACAAGCCCATTGTTTGTGATTATTGACGGGCATCGAATTCTACACTCACTGATGTTTGTGGAGTAATTCGATTTGGACATGATTGCATATTATGTCCAATATTTTTGCATATGTTACATTTTCTTTCATTCGATGCATTCTCCACAATCTCAAATAGAGAAAGGTCTCAACTTGTTAAAGTTTTTTCCCTTGAATTCTTTGAACCTGGATGACGCCCCTTTCCATGCATGATAATAGGATGAGTGACTTGTATCTCATTGCTTACAACACAATGGAGTGTATTTTTGAAATTCTCTTGTTCTGTTGAAGATAGAACTCCATACTTCTTTTTAATCTCATGAAGATAGAACTTTAATTCATCATCATGCCGATTCATTCTGATGTCCTCCGGGTTCAACTATTTCAAATAATTCTCCACTGTGGATGGATTTGATCCAAACTTAAATTTCGCATCGATACCATCATGACTATAAAGTAATCCCATTGTTGTTAAAAATTCTTCTGTGCAAATGCATGTAAGTGAATTATCTCTCGTCATAGTAAATTGCATATGCAACTCATTCAATGCAAAATGGGAAACTTTACCATTCACTTCTTCAAAGAAAGCAATATCACATGTTGTAAGAGGAATCCAGATTCTTTCATCTTCATATTGAGCGATGATCTCTTGAAACTGTTTTTCAATGGCCTTACAAATCTTACTTCGCACAACATCAAGGTCACCACTCGATGAATGTATATAATTCTTTAAGACAGCATGTGCACCTTCTACCCTCGAGGTGGCTAGATTTCTAAAATGTAAAGTTTTGTCTATCCATGCATGGGTAAAATGTTGTTTCTAAGGTATCCACGTGCTTTATAAATATTTTACTGCCTGAAGAACATTTTGAAAATTTTCTTTGAAAATCTCCCACGCTTCATAGAATGCTTCTTCGGATGGAGACCGTACCAATTTATTCCAATCAGACATAAATACATTAAAAATTTCTTTGTTTTCAAAGAGATGTTTTGTACGAGGAAGAATATTTTTGTTGATATGCCAAATGCATAAAATATGAACAGCAGTAGGGAAGACATTCTCAATCGCATTCTTTAATGCCAATTCTCTATCAGTCACAATAACTGGGCGAACTGGATCAACTTCTAATATTCTTCTGAACTTTTGTAACACCCATACATAATCGGTTGCTTTCTCATTTCTTAGAAAAGCAAAGCATGAGAAAAAGCTAGTATTACAACTGTGAAACCAATGATGTTGAGCAATGGCATATGATATCTATGGGTCTTGTATGTGCAATCCATAAGAAAAATATTATTATATCTCTTACTGAGTGCAATTGACAATGGATGTGCAAAGAACAGATGCGACAAATGACCTTCATTGTCATGTTCAAGCCAATATTGGAAACCACCTTCTACAAGATCTTCTATCAAAGTTTGAATTGAAGTACGGCCTCTCAATCTCTCTTTTCGAACCGTACGCAAACAGTTCCTCAAATCTACCGATGTTACTCCAAGCATTGGATTTTCTTTTCTAAGTATCTCCAACATTTGACGACGTGATATATTGCTATTCGACATTTCACTGATTCTTTTTTTCTCTTTATCTGTGAAACATCTTCTACTCGGATGACCAAGTAATATATTCAATATTTCATGATTGTGCTCCGAATATTTAATGTTCAACTTTCATGACCCATCAAGAAGTTGTTTCCCTCTCACTTCAAATGGACAATTGACAAGCCGAAAGGATGCTTTCCTTTGCCGCTCATCATCTTTCAAATTCTATGTGTTGCGATATGTACCACCTCTATCGCAACCAAGAGATATAGTCTTTTACTTACTACTTGACCGGTTGATGGTAGCGACAAATCCTTGTGAAATTGCGACTTTCTTAACATAATTAATAAGATCCTCTCGACTTGAAAAATAGGTATAATCAACAAGCTCATTTTCATTTAAAATGTCGTTAAGAAGTTGTTCAGTATTCTCAACTGAATCCATGCGATTTGACGATTCATAAAATGTAGATGGACCTTCCTCAAAAGTCATAGGTATGATATCTATAATAACAGAGGAATGACAAAATGATAAAAATTTATTAAACATGAAAAAACAAAATGAAAAACACATAATATTAATATTACAGAAGAAAACCAACGCCAAGAGGATTAAACTTAAAAAATAAAACAACATATGGGTTTGAAGAGTTACGTTTTGTACAAATCACGAGATTTAGACGGTGGCCCTGGTTGAGCAGTCTGTAATGGTTGAATACAACAGTAAAGAGATTTTACCAGAATAACGAGAGAAGAGAAGAGATGGAGAAAGGAATGTTTCCCGATAGAAAAGGGGTTGGAGGAGATATGAATATGGCTGTAAAGAGAGGGATGAAACCAGCGTTTCGGTGTAAAGATAGAGCTATTGGTAGTTGGTAGGTGTTAATTTCATTAAAGCAATGCGTATTAAAAAACAGAGTCAACCCGCCGAATTCGGCCAGCCGAGTTCCATTAAGGGATCCTGTCAGGGATCCGTTTTTGGATATTCCTATATTCGGCTCTCCAAAGGACATTAAGGGAACCGGTCGGGGATCCGTTTTTTATATTCGGTGAATTCGGCTCGCCAAAGGCCATTAAGGGATCCGATTGGTGATTCGTTTTGGGACATTCCAGTATTCGGATCGCCGAGGGAGATTAAGGGATCCGGTTTGGTGATCCGAGTTCGACGTTCTATTGTGATTACGGTACGGACGGAGAGGGTAAAATCGGGAATGGTAAAAACCCATGTCCGTGGACACAAAATGTCCATAGGAGGATTGCTCCCCCTCAAATAAGTAGAGTTGAAATGTATAAATTGTAGAGATAAAGATAAAAGATAAATCATTGAAAATGTGGGAGAAATAAAAGATGAATATAATAAAAAAAATAAAGTGATTGGGATATGTAGGGAAAAATAAAATTCCAAAAAACTAAATAAAAATAAATAAAAATTGAAAAATTAATAATGATGGCTATTAATATTAATATTGTAGTAAAATACTTATATATATATATATATATATATATATATATATATATATAATTTAAAAAAACACTTTTTTATTTTTTTAAATAAATTTTTTCAAAAAAAAATTAAGATTTCAAGAAAAGAAAAATTAAAGAGAGAAAGATCTCACTCGATAAAAATTTGATCAAAATTTTGACTTTGTTGGGCCCACATCCACATCCATGTCGATGTATTATGTGGGCCCACATTTGACTTTCTTTTATTGAGCGAGGGTCATGTCATTATCCAATGCCCTTTCATACCAAACACATGGGACTTGTCTCTTTAAATCCTATTCCTCCCACTCCACATGCCTCTGCCCCCCACCTCCTGCTTCAAACCTTTCTCCAACTTTTTTTTTTATAGGCACAGGATTTCCCACTTTACCTTTGCCATGTGTTATCCAAATTTTTTAAAAAATATCAGAAATTGATTCACTGATCGAATTATTAAAATTGAATCTTTGAACTTTATTTAAATGAGACTGTTTTTTTCATATAGAACAACAAATTGAATTACTGACCAGATCATTGAAATTGACAGGTGAAGAGTATAATAGATAATTCAGTAAAACCTATATCAAATTACATATGGAAGGATTGCTCCCCTTTTTTCTTTTGCAATTTGCATAATGTATAATACATTTTTCACATGCCTAGGTGACATCCATAAGGAATTATAAAATTGGAGCCTAGTGAAGAATTATATTTAAATACAATTTATTAAAAGGCAATTTTACTAAATTGATAAATTATACTTTTAAAATTTCTATAAGATTAAATTTAATCCCAAGTGGCATAATTTCAGTTTAAGTTATCAAATAAATATTTAATCACTATTTGTAGGAGAAAAGAGGGCTCGTCATTTACACACCCGGAAAAACTACCTCTACACACCCGATTCCGTATTCGGGTGGCAAATTACCACGATTTTCGTACATTTTCATTCGTTCAAACGAATGTCCACTTTATTTTGGCATTCATTTAAATGAATACATGCATACCCTTCAATTTTGATTCGTTCGAACGAATGTCCCATATAAATTTAATTCATTCGAATGAATCAAGTGAACAGTAACGCGCATTATTGTTCACCCGTTCATTCGAATGAACCGATGGAATGAATCGAGTGAACAGTAACGCGCGTTACTGTTCACTCGATTCATTCGAATGAATTGATTTTCTTTAAAATTTTGAAGTTATTTTTTAAGCACTGTGTATTTTTAAAATTTCTCAAATTAAATATCTGGACTAATTACGATAATCTGATAAAAATACTTTAATACTTTAAGGTCTTTTGACACTCCCCAATGCTTAAAATACAGTGTTTTATAAATAAGGGTATCCCTAGGTTGTGCCGAAAACACATTTAGGAGTGTGAAAAGATCTTAAAGTCTTAAAGTATTTTTATCAGGTTATCGTAATTAGTTCGGATATTTAATTTGAGAAATTTTGAACTTACACAGTGCTTAAAAAATAATGGTCTATCTTCCATATGCTATAGTCACTCGATTTATTCGAATGAATTAATTTTTTTTAAAATTTGAAAGTTATTTTTTAAGCACTGTGTATTTTTAAAATTTCTCAAATTAAATATCTGGACTATTTACGATAATCTAATAAAAATATTTTAAGATTTAAAGATCTTTTGACACTCCCAAATGCTTAAAACACAGTGTTTTATAAATAAGGGTATCCGTAGGTTATGCCGAAAACACATTTAGGAGTGTCAAAAGACCTTGAAGTTTTAAAGTATTTTTATCAGGTTATCGTAATTAGTCTGGATATTCAATTTGAGAAATTTTGAACTTACACAGTGCTTAAAAAATAATGGTCTATCTTCCATATGCTACAGTCACTCGATTCATTCGAATGAATTGATTTTCTTTAAAATTTTAAAGTTATTTTTTAAGCACTGTGTATTTTTAAAATTTCTCAAATTAAATATTCAGACTAATTACAATAATCTGATAAAAATACTTTACCACTTAAAGGTCTTTTGACACTCCGAAATACTTAAAACACAATGTTTTATAAATAAGGGTATTCTTATGATATGCCGAAAACATATTTAGGAGTGGAAAAAGAACTTTAAGTCTTAAAGTATTTTTATCAGGTTATCATAATTTGTCCGGATATTCAATTTGAGAAATTTTGAAATTACAAAGTGCTTAAAAAATAATGGTCTATCTTCCATATGCTACAGTCATGCATAGTATATTAAATAATAAAATATCCTTTAAAACTTTAAAGTTATTTTTTAAGCACTGTGTATTTTCAAAAAATTTCAAATTGAATATCCAGACTAATTACGATAATATGATAAAAATACTTTAAAACTTTAAGGTCTTTTGATACTCCTAAATGTGTTTTCAGCACAGCCTAGGGATACTCTTATTTATAAAACACTGTGTTTTAAGCATTTGAGAGTGTTAAAAGACCTTTAAGTCTTAACGTATTTTTATTAGATTATCGTAATTAGTCCGGATATTTAATTTGAGAAATTTTAAAAATAAACAGTGCTTAAAAAATAACTTTAAAATTTTGAATGAATCGAGTGACTGTAGCATATGGAAGATAGACCATTATTTTTTAAGCACTGTGTAATTCCAAAATTTCTCAAATTGAATATCCGGACTAATTACGATAACCTTATAAAAATACTTTAAAAGTTTAAGGTCTTTTGACACTCTTAAATGTGTTTTCGACATATAACCTATGGATACCCTTATTTATAATAAGCATTTGGGAGTGTCAAAAGACTTTAAAGTCTTAAAGTATTTTTATCAGATTATCGTAATTAATCTGAATATTTAATTTGAGAAATTTTAAAATTAAATAGTGCTTAAAAAATAATTTTAAAATTTTAAAGAAAATCAATTCATTCGAATGAATTGAGTGATTCATTCGAATGAATTAAATTTATACGGAGCATTCGATCAAACGAATCAAAATTGAGGGGGTATGTATTTATTCATTCGAATGAATGCCAAAATGATTTGTGCATTCGTTCAAACGAATGAAAATGCAGAGGTATCGTGGTATTTTGTCATCTGAATATAGAATGGAGTGTGTAAGAGCAGTTTTTCCGAATGTGTAAATGACGAGACGAAAAGAGATGTGATTATTCATTTGGTCAGAATTGTATTTTAGTTACACACAACCATAGCTTTAATAGATAAATTATATGCTTTATGCTCATGGAGGCCTCACCTTGAATTGATAATTTGACACGATTCGAAAAAAAAATGTTTAAATTAAGCCTCAAGTATACATATTGAAATTGTTTAATAAAAATAAATAATCCCAATTACATAAAAATGAAATCCTAAAAAAATTATATTGAGTATTCAAATATCATATTTAAGCTAGTTATTTGCTTTGAAACGATGGATTATACCTATCTTTGATTTATCAATACCGAAGACTTAAAAAAAATAATATATCAAATGAACTTCTTAAAAAAATGACAAAGTAAATCACTTAATTACCATGTCAACATCAACGCTCAATCCATAATATTGAAAAACCAAATATAATTAAAATAAAATCAGTTAAATGTTGTTTATTTTATGTTTTTAGCAAATTGCAAAATAAATAATAATTGACAAATATAGAAAATTAGAAAAAATGATCGGTTGGTCATAAGTATGGTAAATCAAATGTTTGTGCATAACCATTAAAAAAGAAAACAGAAACCATAGTTGTCGATTTTTTTTTTTTTATAAACAAATCATTATCAACATTAAAATCAATAAAAAATAATACAAAAGTCAAACTCAGAAAAAGAAATATAAAATAAATTACCAACCTCATTTTTTAAAATTCATTTTCTATACCCCTGGTAAAAAATATCAAATGGTAGAAACCACTTTCAATAAAAAAAGGTTCATATGAAAGAAGGAAAGTATTTGGTCCAAAAAACTTCAAAAGTTCTCCAATTTGTTCGCTGACTCTAGTGAAATTGAATTTCGTTAATTGTGCTTTGTAGGGCCGAAATTTGGGTTGGACGGGTCGGGTTTTTTAAAATTCAACTCGACGTGAGTTGATATATATGGAACTCGATCTGAATTTTCAACTCGAACTTTAGAAATTTTTTTTTTTGAATTTATATGTGGAAAACTGCAAAAATATTGTTTAATATGGAACTTTTAATTTGTCCAATAACAGATGAAGCGCGGGTCGGGTTGGTTCTGTAACCTTATTGTTTTCAACACTGACCTCGAATACCCGTCGAATTAGAAATGAATTCAGTATGATTTTATTCTATAGTCTGTCCTGGATTGGCTAAAATCAAAATTCTCAAATGATTTATAAGATTTCAAGAAATCAATACTGTAGAAGTTATAAAATATTAAATTAATTAAAAATGATCTAAAATTAATATTTCTGAAATTTCAAATTCTCTTATAAAATTAAATAATTGAACTCAATATAAGCTGCAGTAACTGAAATATAAATTAACTTATTAAAGATTAATATTATCAAATATGGACAAAATTTCAATCTCATGTCTAAACTCTAGAGTCTAGACAAATGTGTCACAGGCAAGAATGACGAGTCCAAGTGGCTTTTGGGCGCGTGAAATGCTTAGTCCAAGTTATTTAATATATATATATATTTTTTCTTTCTAAAAGAAAAATCTACTGGGAATAGAACGAGAAGAATGACTTGAAAAATATCTAGATTTGGCAAGATATTAGTTTAAATGAAATATGTAATAAATTATATAAATATGTTATGAGAAAAATTATATATGAAATTGCTTTTATATTTTATTTATATCTTCTTTTACACCTTCCACCTAATCACTTTTTGTTATTTATTATTTTTAGATTTAATTGAAAATAAAAAGGCTAAAAATGAATGAGCAATCAACAACGTAACACGATAGATTGAGGTATTTATTTTTTATGAGCAGGCTATATATTTATTTAGTCCTACACAATTGGATCAGATTGATAAATGATTTTATATTTCAGTCACAGTAGCTTATTTTGAGTTCGATTATTTATTTTTTAAGAGAATTTGAAATTTCAGAAATATTAATTTTAGATTATTTTTAATTAATTTACTATTTCATAACTTCTACAGTATTGATTCTTGAAATCTTATAAATTTATGAGCAAGCTATATATTTATTATATATTGAGTTCTACACGATTGAGTCAGATTGATAGATGATTTTATATTTTAGTTACAGTAGCTTATTTTGAGTTTGATTATTTCTTTTAAGAGAATTTGAAATTTCAGAAATATTAATTTTAGATTATTTTTAAATAGTTTAATATTTCATAACATCTATAGCATTGATTTCGTGAAATTGTATAAAGTATAAAACTATAAACCATTAGCGCCAAGTATAAAGATTTGGCTTTCAACAGCGTTGGAGCCGCAAGAGTGTACTCCGTTGAGTGAAGGCCATTTAGTCCAAAACGTATTTGAACCGAAGTCGAAGCATGATTAACAGAATTCAATTTCTGCGGTGTCGGCGAACAAATTAGAGAACTTTTAGGTTTTTTTTAACTAAATATCTCAAATTTCAATGTAAAATTATTTATTATTCCATACAAAAATGTATTGCTGATACCGAAATTGTATGGAATAATAAGTATGACTTATTAGTATGTATTGCCGATATGAAAATTGTACTGCCGACCGATTTTCTTTTATCCTTGGTTGGATCATAATTGTCTTGAAGCTTGGTAATTCTTAGAAAAGGCTTCCCATAGTTTTTTTATGTAAATATCCATACTTAGTTAAAAACTTGAACTGAGTTCCTCAGTTTTCTGATCTACTGGAACTGCCCTTTAAGCCTACTGTTTTTCACATTTCTAGTGCACAATACAACAGAAAAAGAGATGGATAGATTGCTGTCTTAACCCCCCAATGAATTATTATCTGATTAGCAGAATCCTGGCTGCTCTCCTCCCTATTAAAGTTACAACCTCTGTATCATCCGAAATTGAGCTGGGTTGTCCATGAGAAACTGTAAACAGATAATTATGAGAAGAATATGTAACAAAAGAATTGTAAAAATCACAACATTTTGAAAACCAAAAACATAAAGATGCACATTAAAAGGAAATGTCAACCATACATCATGCTTATCTACAAAAGTTACAGAGTACTAGGTGTTTGATTCGGCCAATTCCAAAAACATAGATGTTCGACTCCCCATGGTCTAACCTCGTGTACTCTAAGGGCAGTGGGTACTGCCTGTGAGGATTTTTCACTGGGTTTCCCTACGGTTTCCTACATGTAAATTATAAAAAAAAACATAGGATTTGTGGACTCAAATGTAAAGACTCCTGACCCCTCTGAGTCCATACCACATTGGACTGGGTTTGGGATGTGTCTTGGGCTCAAGATGGCCCAAAACCTTTTTCTTTGAGTGGCCTATCTCTGCTTAAAAGCTTAATGAAAGGTTATGCGACGAATGGACAGATAATGGTGTATAAATTGCAAACAAACTAAACTATAGTCAAGGTTTGAGGCTCATGACTTGAATCATAATCATAATCGTCACTATTAAAGCCGTTGTCACATCTTTTTGTGATTAGTTTTACAAGTTTTACTTTTTCACTTGACCCATAAACAACCATGTTCTTTGTCATCCAAATTCTATCATATAATAAACAACCATGTCTTGGTGTCTTCTACATGTGCTCTTCAACTCTTCAAACTAGGGCGGTTTCTAGTTTTTTAGCAACGTACCTAAACTTAACCACATTCCTTATCTTTTCTTCTACCAGACCACCTTTTAGGTTTCTCTATTGCATTCATTTCTAACTTTATATTTTCTTATTGCACCACACATCCATCTTAACATGTGTATCTCTTTTGCAACTCAGAGTCACTTTATATGTCTTTTCCTCATCACCCAACATTCAGCTCTATTACTCTCAGACCTTGTACCTCCCAGTATCTATTAGGGTCATGGCTTGAATCCAGGCTTGAAATACTAGCCCCAAATCTAAATGGACTGTACTTGGGCAACCTTCAGTCCAGCGCAAGATGGCACATAAACAGCTCTAATACATTATCAAAACCAATAACTTGAAAACTCAGCCGATAGAATACGCATCAACTGATTTAAGTTATTTGAGTTTCAAACTTGCACACACGAATGGTCTTCATGAATCGAACATGTGGAATTTCAAAACTTGTTCAGACTTTTATTAATTTTTCGAAAAAATTATATTAAAAAAGAGCCATTTACAAAGACCCTGTTTTAAAATACCATCGGACTTTAGAAACTAATGAAAATTGTTTTTATAGTCTGTAATTTTTAGAATCTCTCCAAGCTTTCGAAAAACTATTTTGAATTTTTCAGTCATTGAAGTTTCGATGTTGATTTTGGGCTTTACTAGCCGTTGGTTTGGTCTAAGTTTTAAAAATAATATGTTCAATTTAAATCGACGGGATTTTGACGCCGAGTTTCATTCAAACTTCGTACCTAGCCTGTTCCCGATATTCTGAACCTGTTGGTATCTCGTATGAATATGATAAATACATGACGTGTCGGTCATATAAATGGTACGGACAACCAAACCAACCTTACTCATTCTATTGCAAGTTTGCATACCTTAGTTTTAAAAAACGAATATGAAATAAATTTATAAATAATGTCATGTAGGGTTAGGGCTGAATTGAAACCGGTTGGAATAATTAGATTTACTATCTAATTAGGATTATTAATTTGGATTTACTTCTAATTAAAATTAAGAGGTGTATTTGATTTATAATTAGTTTAGAATTTAAATTTGATTGTGATAATATAAAATGTCAGAAGTTGAATTTATCTCTAATTAAGAAGTGTATTCACTTTATAATTAGTTTAGAATTTAAGTTTGATTGTGAAAAGATAGAATGTCAGAGGTCTAAATACCAAAGCTGCCACTGGCCCATATTGAACTTTCAATATGTTGGTGTGCAATTAGCATTATCAAAGTTATTTTTTAGAAAAATCAACAATTTCATTTGTGAGAAATTAGACATTTATAATTAAAAGTTAAATTATTTATAATAGATATCGACTGGAATATTTATCACTTGAGAGTTAATTGAGGGTCAAGTGTGGTGTCTATCATGTTGAAATTGACATTTTTTTTTTTCATGCAAGACTTTCTTTGAATTATATGTCAGGATAGTAAAAGTCAATGTATGGTAACAGTCATATATGCATATCACTAATATAGGTATAGTATTAATTGATATCATATAGTATAAATTATTTTTTAATATTTTTTTAAATATAATCTACTATTTTTCAAGTTGAATCTTGTATTTGATATGATTTTAAGAAGGTTTTGAAGTAATTTTTTCAAGAATGAGAGGTGTTCGTCAATTCTAAACTTTTTCCAATAATATAGATCAGACTTTCAAGTTGATTCTTTTATTGATATGACTTTAAGAAAGTTTTGAAGTAATTCCTTCAAGTGTGAAAGGTATTTGTCAATTCTAAAATTTAGAGCTGCAACTCAGGTCGGGTCGGGTTGAGATGATAAAATCCCGCATGAAATTCGGATCGGGTCGAGTTGAGGATTTTAAAAGTTAACCCGACCCGACCCGGCTAAAATTAAGCTAAAATGGATTTAGAATGCGGGTCGGGTCGGGTTCTAGAGTTCGGATTGAGAATTCAGATTAGGTCGGGTCGGATTCTATATATATCAATTCGAGTCGGGTTGGGTTTTAAGAAGTCCGACTCACCCGACCCGAGTTACAGTTCTACTAAATTTGATGTTTGGACTTTGGACCTTTAAAAATTATGATTTTTTTAATATGATATATCTATTTTTATAAAAAAATATTATTATAAAAATACCTTTCAAATGTACCGATTAATCCTGAGGAGTTGGCTTGGTCGTCAAAACCGGCCCACGTTTCTAGAAAGTCTTGGAATTAAGTCGTTGGTAATACAAAAAGGACTAATCTCCATTAATTTGTACTTTATACATGTATATTGAGAGATTTACACATGCTCAAAAGATTAGTCAAATAAGAGAGTTACCTTAATTTTTTTTAAAATATATATATTAATTTTACAAGTTACTCATGAGCAATGTCATGTGTAAAAAAGCGATTAGACTTCCAAGCGAAGGGTCATCAATCTAATTAATTTTGTTTAACCATCAAAAGTGGGACCCATGATGCTGATCATACAAGTTAAGATTGATTATTAATTTATGAGTGAAGTTTTGGCAATTGGCTTGGCACATTGGCATCAGGACAGAAACATTAGATGCTGATTACTACCGAAACCGGAGTACCCACCTACAAGTCCCCTCCCCCATCTAACTTCCAAAATATCTGCATTTTAATTTTCTTGTTTGACTGGCAAGTTACCTTCCTTGTTTGACTGACAAGTTACCGTTGTCGGCCAACACCTACAATTTAGCAACCTTGCCGTGACCGTCCAATGATAGGTAAGGGCATGACCCCACCAAAAAAGGGAAAGAAAGAAAAAGAAAAGCACTGAGTTGCAATCCTGACCTGTCCCATGTAATGACAAATGAACTAAAAGTCTTTCTAAAAGATCCAACCTTGGCTGGAGCCATAAGGGTGTTTTTTTTTTTTTTGGGTTATATAAAATTATTTTCTTTTTAAAATATAGAATCTATTTTGGACTAATTTAATAAGTCAATTGAGTAGGTTTAAATATAATATAAAATAAAAAATAATTTAATTTGATTATTGAAATCATAATTTTTATGATCTCAAAAATTATCCAGTCAAGCAAAGAAATTCAAATATCTCAAATATATATTCATTATCCAACTTTTTTTTTCTTTGAAATAATATTTTTATCCTTCAATTTAACATGTGCATGCACTTTATATTAATTTGATCAATCTATTGAAAAAGTCTACATATATGAATATATTATAAAAAATAGTGTTATTAGATTCAAAATTAAATAAAAAGAAAATTTGTAATTTAAGGTTACACTCATGCTCAATAATCTTAAACTTTAGCTTCTATCTATTTAAATTGGGTCGATTGAGTAAAATTTAAACATGAATAAGTCATTAAAAAATTAGGGTCATTGAAGTCATCATTTTAAACTCTCTAAATTATAAAGAAGGGTAAAGTTGTCATTTAACATAAACACAAAAAATCATTTGCTGCATTTCTATGAAAAAACAATGTACCCTTCAATTTAAGTAAAGTACTTAGTAGTTAATTTTGTTCTGCTTTGTTCCAACCAAAATGCCCAATTTTAGTAAAATATGAGAGTCCACTTGTAATAGTCTAAGCATGAATATATAATCAATAAAAATTACCATAATTCAATTACTAGTGTTCTATTTTTAAAGTCATTTATATTGTAATTATATCTAAGTTTAAATTAATAAGACTCATGTTGCATGGGTTTAGTGCAGATTTTTTCTTCTATTTATGGCTGATCCCCTCAAAGCTTTTTCCAATGTGAATAAAACCCTCATTAGAAAAAAAATAAATTTAAATGACACCAAAGCATGGTAGTAAAAAATTGAAAATTTAACTCTTTTTTTAAGACAATATATTTTTAATAATTATTATGATTCAAAATTTAAAGCATTCATATCTATAATTAACTTGCAAATTCCTTTGAAAATTTATATAAGGGACCTTCAGTATTAAATTTAACAAATTTATTGATTATTAAAAAATTAACATATTTATTCTTGAATAATTAGTTTTAAATTTTAAAATCAAAAGTTAAAACAATCAAATAAAGTTCAACATTTACAAACAAAACTTTTAAGCAATTTAATATACATGTTTGTTATAATATTTTGAAATGGTTGGACTTATCTTTTAACATATGAAAATTGATAAAAATATCATATTTTTAATAATAAGAGACACTTGTATTTTTATTAAAAATATAATATTTCTAACAATTTTCTTTTACCATATTCTATTAAAAAAAAAGTCAAAAAGTAGATCTCCTCCAAGAACATGTGACAAAGTTGAATTCAATCTTTGATAATTTTAGGGATCAAATTATGAAATGGATTTTGGACTATGCTCCATGAGTGGTAGGAAGCTAGAATTCTATCTTTATTGTAAAATCCACCAGTCATTTTCTTGTCACATTTATATTGAAGAAAATGAAAGGAACATGTTCTTGTTTGTCAAGGCATTTAGACCTTTTCTTTCTCATTCTTTTTATTTTATTTTTAATGTTTATCCTTATCTTATGTGCATAAATAAATTTAAAAATATATGAAAATATGGGTCTCAAATTTGAAAATATTAAGTTTTTTTATGATGAAGAAATTCAAGACCCCTTCCTTTCTCTGACTACAAAGGTATTTGATAAAACTTTGGATGGACACAACCCCTCTAGTTTTTGAACCGAAGTGTCTACCAATTAATTTATTCAGTATCATGTATTTGGAAATATTAAGTAAGTATGAATTATGATGGTGCATAGTTAATAACTTTTCATTAAATATTATTTTTATATACATTTGTAAAAATACTTTAATCTTATATAAAACTTAATAGAAGTCTATTTTTCAATTAAGAAAAATCACTTAGTTAATATTATTGGATGCATGTGAAAATGATCCACCTCTTGTTCATTAATTTTCCACAGATTTCATTCAATTATGATGGCTCATTTACTTTTGATAAGATGTTTAAATAATATATCTCATTAAAAATATTTTTTGTTTTAACTTTTGAATTTATAAGAGGTATGTTAGATGATTGTGGTTGCAATTGAATAAAGAATAAGACTAATTTTTATAATAAATGAAAATTAAAATTAATTTTTGTAATTAAGATAGAATAGAAAATTGATAAATTATTTGTTTGACTTCTTTAAAACAAGCATTTCAGAAAATACATTTGAGAGTAGATCTAACGATATCGAGATACTTATTTTTAATAGTTTATAGATCCTGGGTATATATAGTTGAGTAGAAGAATTTGTAAATGATATAATTTAGGTCAGTCACATAGATATTCGAAAAATCTGCCTTTACACACCCATTTTGAATTTTTGGGTGAAGTTATCATTCTAACCCCGCATATAAATTCATTTGAACAAACTTTTCGTTCATTGTCAATTTATTCGAATAAATATACTCATCCGAACGAACACTTTAGTGTAATTTTCATTCCTTCAAACGAGTGCTCATTCGTTCAAATGTATAATATATATATATATATATATATATATATATATATATATATATATATATATATATATATATATATATATATATATATGTCGATCTTCACCAAATTCGACTCATTTCTCATAGTTTCCCACACATAAATTTAAAAAAAAAAAAAAAAACCATCTCACCTCATAGCACTCATATCAAATTAGCAGTTTTGATATTGAAATTTAAAATGATTAAATAGGGGTATAATTTCATAAACTTCTTTTTTACGTGGTTCTGTGGAAATTTCATCCAATCATGTGACTATTTTATCATTTTTTAAAGCCATTCTCTTTATCTCATTCTCCATAGAATTCTTGTAATTTTAATATAAAGAATGGTTAGTCTAAAACAAATAAATAGAATTAAAGATTTTAGAGGTTTTTGCTGTTTTCAGTTATTTGTTGAAAATTGTACTCAAGTCAATAAATAAAATCTGTCTCATCAATATCTATATATTTAAAAGCTATAAAAACAAACACAATTATTTTAATAGATTTCAATTTAATTAAGATCAAATTTATCTACTCAATTTTACCATATTTTTTCAGTCCGCTCTTGAAATCTGGGGTAAAAATATCGGGATTGGAAAATATCGGTTGTATCAGTTGTTTATGAAATTATACCCCTATTTAATCATTTTAAATTTCAGTGTCAAAACTGCTAATTGATATGAGCGCTATGAGGTGAGATAGTTCTTTTTTAATTTACGTGTGGGAAACTAAGGGAAATGAGTCCAATTTTGTGAATGATTGATATATATATATATATATACATACGTGTGGGAAACCAAGGGAAATGAGTCCAATTTTGTGAATGATTGATATATATATATATATATATATATATATATATATATATATATATATATATATATATATATATTCATTCGATTTGAACGAATGAATACTCATTCAAAGGAATGAAAATTATACTAAGGTGGTCGTTTGGATAAGTATATTCATTCGAACGAACTGAGAATGAAATGAAATTTCGTTCTAATGAATTTATATGCGGGAGTAGAATGGAAACTTCACCCAAAAATTCGAAAATAGGTGTATAGAGTCAGATTTTCCAGGTGTCTATATAACTCTTCATAATTTATCATTATAATTTTGTCATATACGTTATAAAAATTAATAGTTTATATTAATCAAATTTTAATATTTAAAATGAAAATTAATATATATAAATAATTTTTATAAATGATTAATATCTTTGATACTTTATAGGGCTGAAACTCAGGTCGGATTTCAATAAATCCAATCTAACCCATGTAAAAATTATTAAACCCAACCCAACTTGACTTGCAGTGTTGACTTGAGTTATTCAAACTCGATACGATCCGAATTTCTAATCCGACTTAATTCAAGTATTGTTTTATAATTTGGTGCACTTGAGTCGAGTCGAGTCGAGTTGCTTTTAAATTTCTCAAGTTGATCCAATTCAAATTTCATGTAGATTTATTTTTGTCCAATCTGACCAAACTCGAGATATAAAAAAATATAATCTAATTTCATTGATTTCTCAAGTCAGTGTACATCAGATTAAAATCCGACCTAAATTTCACCCCTATTACTTTCACATGTCTCATAAAAAAATGTTTATTCATTTTATATTTACAATGGGAAGTGATTTGTGCACCCCCTATTTTACCCATGATATACTTCTATACTTTTTTTTTCCAATTTTACCCTCCACCCACCTTTTCTCCATTTCCATCATTTTTTAAGTGGAGGGTAAAATTGAAAAAAATAAGTGAAGGAGCGCACCATGAATAAAATGAGAGGTGCAGAAATCATTTTCCTTTACAATAGTCTCGTCAGATCGAAGTCATTTTCCATTCTCATCTATAATATCGATAAATGGGATGGTGACGTGTCAGCATCGACTTTATATAGTCGTATTCTTTAGCACGTTTTGCCTTGCACATCGAGCTTGCACGACTTTTCCGCTTATTGCTGAATCTTTCTATTGTCCATCTAAGAATGTCTTAACAAATGTGGAGCAATTCATATTAAAAGAAGGGTGTGTTAAATAAAGTTTAATTTAGTTGGTCTATAGTTAAATTTGATTAAATTTATTTTATTAATATAATATTATAAATAATATTAAATTATTAACTAAAGTTATATTTTATAAAAATATTTTTTTCTTCTCATAAATTCAATTGTAAATATTAAAAATTAATAATGTAAAAATCATATTCACAAAAGAACTAAAATCTTGATCTTCATTTTCTTCGTTTAAAAATAAGGGTTTTTAAGGGTCAATCATGGGTTTATTAGAAAAATCGAATTGACCCATAGGTCACATAGGGTTTTTAATCTAATGGGGTCTTAAAATGACCTGACTCGTATTTCAGTCGAGTCACCGTTGAACTGCGAGTCAACCCATAGGTCGGGTCGAGCCGGTTTGATAATATTGGTTTTGACAATAATAGATACATTCATTATTTTTTATTTACTACAATCAATTTTTTAATAAAGTAATCACATTAAATGAACTTCAAATTAGATGTAAAAGTTTAATAGTAAAAAAATAATTCAATTTTATAAAATTTAAAGTGCTTAAAAAATACATTTTATTGATCAATTAATATTATTTTATTTTTAATTTTTCTTTAATGCCTATAGCTTTTCAATGGGGAGAGAGTGCTCATGAGAAGGGACCAAAAGACACGAGAAGGTAAAATAGGAATTTTGGAAAAAAAATCCTTTCATATTACATATTAAAAGGAAAATACGATTTATATAAACTTTTTTTTATAGTGTACTCTCTTAAAAAGAAATTTCAGTTTTGTTCTTATTTTTCTCATTTTTTTTTTCTCCTTATCCGAAAACAAACATAAAATTGAATTTTTTTTTAAAAGAGTGTAGAAGTCCATCGTAAGAAAAAATGGGGGTGTAAAATTATTATTCCTATTTTAATATGATGTTAATAACATAAAATTTATTTAATTTACAAATAAAGAAGTAAGACACAGACGTTGGTCGGAACTCACAAGTCCTGACTTTACTTTTGCCCTTCGAACTTTCCTAAACGCCGGCCTTTCAAATCTTCGAGTCCTTGAAAAGTCAGAAATGGAGGACTCATTTTTGCCTGCCGAAGTTGGCAAACGGTAGACAAAGCAAGCACAGAGAACTACAGAATCTCTCTCTCTCTGCTCTGTTTTTTTGATAGAGGGCTTAATTGTTTCCCGTTCAATTCAATTCCATAAAATTCCAGGAATATGCTTTGGTTTGGGTGCGGATATTGACATCCCAAGTCCCAACTCATTGAATTTAATGGCTTTCACGGAATTCTGAGAGAGAGAGAGAGAGAGAGAGAGATATGGTTGGGTGCAAGTGCTTCTGTTGGAATCGAACCCACGACTTGCGGACGCCCGAGCCAGAACCATTTTCTCTGCCATCGCCAATTCCTCAATGGCCTGAAGGTATTCATTAGAATAATTCTTGTACTGTCTTCGAATTTTCCTTTTTTTTTTTTTTTTCCCAATTGGTTTGTGAGTTTTGTATTGAATTGTGAATTTGTGTCGTGGGTTTTCGTTTGTTTCTATGATTTTGTTCTACTGTGTTGGTGGGTGGTTTTGGAATTTAAATAAATTAGACTCCTCTTTTATCTGGTTGACATTTTTACTCCTTTCTCCCCCCCTTTTGTTTTAGTTCTCTTTTCCCTTCAATTCCTGAAATGATGAAAATGCAGTGTCTTTCGTTTTTTTTTTTTTTTTTAAAGCAAAGTGAAGCTGTTCCAATTCGCTACTGTAAATCACGTACCAGGATTATTTTGTGGTATAACAATTATATTTTTTAATATTCTCTCTCGTGTTGTGTAGGTCTGAATTTCAGGATTTCTGGGGTGTGGCTTGCATAGTTTTGGATATTTAATAATTTTTTGTAATGATATTTTTATTGATGTCCTCTCCTCTGAATTCTGGTTTGTTTTTCAACTGGCAAGGTTTTGTCTTGGAGCCGAAAAGATTCATATTATTTTGAAGAAATTTGTGGGTGTTTTTCGGTTCTTCATACTAGCTTATTTTCAGAGGAATTCTTTCTCTTCCTTTCTTTTTTATGCTTCAATTATTGGTTACTTTTGTGTATTCGATTTGATAAGCAAATACGGGTCTCTTGGGCTTTTAACTGGTGTATAATTTTTGATAATTGGGTAATTTATCTCGAGAGTTGGGATTTGTGTTATTCTTACCGAGCGGAAACAATTTTTCTAATTTTTTTTGATCTGATGCTTTGAATTTTCAGATTTTGACTTGGCTTTCTTTCATGCTTTGATCTCTTCTTTATATAATCCATCAGAGTCATCTCTTTTACTCAATCATGTATATAAATAGGTCAGGTGCGCCATGGACACAGATTGTATGTGTTTTTTTGTTCTTTTGGAGGCTTCTGTTATTTTGACATTTAGAAGATGGATGTGTGTTTTGCTAATTCACATTATGGTCTTTAATCATCTTCACGGACATTCAATGGATAAATGATGGTGAACCTTTTGAATTTTGTGGTGAAAACTGAGATAACTTCATTCTGATGGGTATGGCTAAAAAATGAAATGACTGTCTGAGACTCTGGTAGATATGACTTGTATATACCGTTAATCTTGATAGGCACGCTTTGTCTTCATTGTGTCAGTTCTTTTAGAGCTACAAATCATGCATTTTCATGCACATTATCTGCATTCAGTTCATTATACAGTTCCATTCTTTTCGTTAGAGTTCACCACAAGTGTTAACATTGCACAATTATTTGAAATCTATTGAATTTATTTACTAAATCAATGATTTTCTTTCCGTTCTTTAAGGTTGTTAGAATCCTATTCTTCTTGCTTGTGGTTAATGTCTGGCAAGATCCCTAAATGCTTTGATATTTCCTCAGGTAATGGCTTTGCTAAAGGTAAAATATGTCTAGGAGAAATTGAGGTTCTTCAAATTACCGAGTTTGAGCATGTTTGGAGTTGCAGTCTGTTGAGAGGGAACTCTAAAGGTGCTTCCTTTTATAGACCAATAGGTATACCGGATGGCTTTTTCTGCCTTGGTCACTATGGCCAACCAAAAAACCAGCCTTTGCGAGGCTTTCTTCTTGTGGCTAGAGATATACATGAAACAGAAACAGCATATGTGGTGGATAAATTGCTGGCTCTTCAGAAACCCATTGACTACACTCTTATCTGGAGTGCAAATGAATGGTATGAGGACGACCATGATGGATTTGGTTATTTTTGGTTACCCTGTCCACCTGAGGGCTACAAAGCCATGGGCTATGTGGTCACTAGGAAGCCAGATAAACCTCCACTTGAAGAAGTGAGATGTGTTCGTGCTGATCTTACAGACGAGTGTGAGGCTACTGATTTGATACTTTACACCAGTGCTCTTTCTTTCAAGTCTTCTTTTAGAGCCTGGAACACGAGACCGTTCTATCGTGGGATGTGGGGCAAAGGTCTGTCCCTGGGTACATTTTTTTGCAGTACTGGTTGGAATTCTGGAGATGAAATGAGTATTGCATGTTTGAAGAACCATGATTCTGCACTCCATGCGATGCCGAATTCGGATCAAATTCATGCACTTATTAATCACTATGGGCCAACTGTTTTCTTCCATCCTGATGAGATCTATTTGCCCTCATCTGTGTCATGGTTTTTCAAAAATGGAGCTCTGCTGTACCAAAAGGGTACTCTGATGGGTGAGCCCATTAATGCTAAGGGCTCAAACCTGCCAGAGGGTGGGGAAAATGATGGAGAGTATTGGATAGACTTGCCCAATGACGGTAGAGAAAGTCATGTCAAGCATGGCAATATAGAAAGTGCAGAACTCTACGTTCATGTGAAACCAGCACTAGGTGGAACCTTCACTGATATTGCAATGTGGGTCTTTTGCCCATTCAATGGCCCTTCCACTCTGAAAATTGGGATGTTGAATTTTGCATTTACCAGACTTGGGGAACATGTAGGTGACTGGGAGCATTTCACACTCCGAATCAGCAATTTCAGTGGTGAGCTTTGGAGTATATATTTCTCACAGCATAGTGGAGGTGAATGGGTGGATGCTTGTGATCTGGAGTACATTGAAGGGAATAAGGCTATCGTTTATTCATCAAAAAGCGGTCATGCGAGTTTCCCACACCCTGGGGACTACCTCCAAGGTTCCCAGAATGTTGGGATAGGCATTAGGAATGATGCTGCTCGGAGCAATCTTTCTGTGGATTCGAGCACCAAGTATCAGATAATAGCAGCAGAGTATCTTGGAGATGGAGGTGTTGTGGAGCCGTCATGGCTGCAGTATATGAGAGAATGGGGTCCAACGATTATTTACAATTCAAGATCAGAGGTGGAGAAGATAATCAGCCATTTACCATTTTTTGTCAGGTTCTCTGTGGAAAACTTATTTGATCTTTTCCCAGTGGAGTTGTACGGGGAGGAAGGGCCAACGGGACCAAAGGAAAAGGATAACTGGGAGGAAGATGAAAGATCTTAATACATCTTCAGTCACAACTGTATGGTTCTATTCTTATGTTCCATGTATTGCTTTGTCACCACCCTGGTCTGGCTTGATGGCATCTGGGTATGGCATCTACCTTTTGAAATTAGCTGATATGGATACAAGACAGATGCATAACATATTGTCATTAGTATAACACCCAACAAAAAAGAATGGGAATTTGACTAGGGAACTTGTACTATTTGTATTAAGGTCTTTAAAATAGTGAGATGTGCTTGCTTTGCATTTCCTTGTGTAGAAGTGGTTGCCAGTTTCAGTTTTCGATTCTCCCGTTGTTCTGTAATCACGGAAGCCATTTTGTAAGCACCAAATTTCAGTGATCTCACATGATAAGTTCACACAAATTATAGCAGGATTTTACAGAAAGTTACAGTTAACTAATTAATGTGTGATAAATCTGTTTAGATGTGTATAACTACTGTATTTATGCTTGTATTCGTGCTTCTGTAAACATGCCACCGACAAACATGTATGTGATCTCGTTTCTGTTTTCCATGCCAACCACGAAGTTGCAGTAGAACAAATATCTATTTTATTTGAAAATTATTTGAACTGGACATTTGGGTTACATCCAAGTGGGCCCCTGAATCAATGACTTTCTCTCTCATTTGATTGCCGAAGGTATTGCTCAGAGATCTTGGAATGTTGTGAAAACTGAAATTCCTTTTACTCAAACAAACCATGCAAACACTGTAGTGATTTCACTACCTTTTTTTTTATTTTTTTATTTTATGATAGAGAACCCCAATACCCCTACCTCTCCTTGAGTACGAGGGCATTGGGTAAAACTTTAGATGTATGCAGACCTCCGCAAAGCATGGGCATCGGGTGACTATGGGACTCAAACTAGGGACCTTTGGGTAGGGTGATCTCACTATCTTTTGATGGGAGCATCTAGCACAGTTGGTAAACACCGAATGTTGCAATAATAAGGATTCATATAAGCATCAGATAGGCAATTTGCAAAGTTTAAACCCTTCCAATGCAATAGTTTTAACCATCATGCCTTCATTACCTCGCTATAACCAATCAAAGCTGTCCTACATCTACTACGGTCAAAGAACAATATGGGCCAGTAATCCACTCCATGAGAATGGATGATCAGAATTTGGGAGTTTCCACACATGGGTGAATTAACTTGGAGCTGGGAGATGTGGCTAACATGGAAACCCTCATCAGATGTGCACTTTGCATGTTACCTAAAAATACTCACGGTTAACTTCAGTTGAGGAGGTATTTTCAGTCTCTGTGAGATTCAAGTAGCTGCAGCTTTGCTGTCTTCTCCAATTCTGATTCCATTTCTAGAAGTAAATCCAGCCAGTTCTAAGCTTCACCTTTGGCTAAGATTTCTTATGGTCAGGTATATTGCTTCCCTATTTTGGTCCATTTTCACTAGCGAACATTGGTTAATTTTGTTTGTTGTATTGGGCTGGAGTGATCCCAGGAACTCGCCTGGGAAGTAGGAGTTCTAAGTTTGATTCACACTCCATCTCTACTGGTCATTTCTTGTAGAGTTATCCAGTATGTGTGGATAAGGAGGTTTACACATGCTCTAAAGATTAATCGAGGTCTCGTACACCTTGGTCATAAAAAAACTTCTTTGTTTATCATCCATTCATGTTTGTGTCTTCGCACTGGATTTTATGCCATCAGCCCTAAGCATGAGGAGATAACTAGTGCAAAATCAGTAAATACATAGCCTAAAAGCATGTTTTACAAATTTCATATCAATCAAGGCACTAAGGCACCCTCAAGGGGCAAGTCTTGGAGCGTAAGGCAGGTTCTCTTTTACACATAAGCTTTCTTATTTTAGGCGTATTTTTTAATATTTTTAAACATATTTGTTTTTATTTAATTATATATTTATGGCACCAATATATATCTATATATATATATATATATATATATATATATATATATATTATTTGTGTAAATTATTTTTAAGATAATAATTACGAATGTATTACTTTTTTGACTCAGTATCAACTAAACAATATAAAATCGACACTATATAGAAAATACATCAAATGTAAAAGTACAATTTCATAGTATAAAAGTTAATAACAAAGTCTAAAATATACTCCCTCTGTCCTAAATTACTTATCCTATATGGATTTTGGAATTATTTCAAAATAGTTGTCTCACTTATATTGGAGTAGTATAAAGTATGTTGAAAATGGATGAGATCACATTGAGTGTTAGTGTTATATATAGAGTTCCTTAAAAAATACAAATATTTCAAATGAGACAATTAAAATGGGACGGAGAGAGTATAATTTTCAAAGGTAGTTATAAAATATTTAATTTTCATCTGAGCCTCCATTGTTCTTGTTTCTTCTTTTTCTTTAATTAATGAAATTACCATTCAAAAAATATATATTTAAAACCAAGTATTAAAAGGTCAAAATCATAAATATCAATATTCCATCAACAAAAACAAACCACCACCAAAGGAGAGCAGAATTGGGATGTATAAGGTAAGAAGTGAAATAAAGTCAAATATTCTTTATAATACTGTAAAAGATTCAAGAGTTTTGACAACAACACACCCCCTCCAAAAAAATAAAAAAAAGAAGCCTAGAAGATAAAATTGTAATGTTTACCTGACTCACTTTATCCATAGAAAAAAAATAAATTGCAATGTACATTCGTCACTATATTTTATTATTATTATTATTTTTTTGAATTTAGGTGTGGGAAAATGTGGGATACTGATGCGGGCATGTGTGATCAAAATGTTAATTTTGATCCGGACGGATGTATTAGCAAAGCAAGATCGGGCCTTGAGTCGAAAGATGAAAATTTTATTTTCAATCCTAGCTGATATGCGTGAGCAATTCGATATTTACGGGCTCTGAGTCGGTGCATTGGAACCATCTAAACTCAGATGGGACAAATTGCATGCTCAACCAAGTCAAATTAATACATGGGTTGCATGGGTCCCACATGTAATTCAGCCAAGCAAAAACGTATGAACTCTTCAAAGGCAGCAACTACTAAGGCTTACAATTATTTAATTCTTAGTTGCTTAGTATTAGGATTGGATATATTTTGTTATTTCCAACTTAGGTGTCGTATTTAATTTAGAACTTTGATATTTTGAAATTCGAAATTGTAGTAGGAAGGTCGGTTCCTACCGGGGCTAGATTAGGTTCGTAGTTTTCTTATAAAAGGCAGCATATCATGTAATTTAGGGAGTTACTTTTTTTTATGAATAAAATTTGTTTTATTTTCTATTGGAAAATTGTTGAAGGCCTAAAACAATTGAGGTTGCAGTCGAACCAAGTCGAGTGCTCGTTGATCTCTTATCGAGTTGAGGCGTCTTGAGGATCGAGTTAGCTCTCCTCGCTCTCCTCTCCAAAGAATCAGAGTTGCACTAAGCGATTGAGTAGGACGTCTTATCCTACCTAGTTTGCATCAGATATCCAGCGAAACTCCCACAGATGAACCCCTATCCCTAAGACACACCAAATCATCCATGACCCTTTACATTTTTCCCCATAGAAAATGATTGTCTAATGTTTTCTAAAATGTAAGACCACGTTTGTAGTCATCATTGGACAACATTATGTGAACCATGAGTGGTGGGCCTTATAAGTTTAAATTCTAGTCATCTTCATCTTTATCATCAAAGTGGCTGAAGATTTAATCCATATAACTAGTGTTGGGTTGGATTTGTGAGTTGTAATTATCATACGTTAAAAATGAGGCAGCTGTCTAATTTATTTCTTTAGATCAAATGGTTAGAAAGAGGTTGATTTTATATCTATGGTTTGTCTATGACACTTGATTGAGTTTTATAGTTGTTAGTAGATTGCAACTACTATCACATTCCATGTGATTCAAATTAAATCAATACGCCCATCGAATTTAAGATGCTTAGTTTAGATAGTGAAACTTTACATACTTCCTGTAGATATCATCATCTACCAAATGCACCCAATATGTAAGACAAATGATCCATTTGATGGGAGGTGTTGTTGGAGTATCCTACTTAAAAAAGGTCCTTCACTAGCGTGATTCTTGTTTTTGTGTCGTTCGAGTATCATATTTAAAAAGTCCTTCACTAGTATGATTCTTGTGTTTTAATCCTATTAATATAGTGATCTCTATTTTCCAATGTTATTAGAATCGGACTGCCTAACGAACCGTCTTCGAGGAGGTTAGGGTTCAATCGGGTTCGACCGCGGTCAAAGCCGGTCAAGTATGAAAATAATATAAATATTATATATAATATTAAGTTAGACATATTTTACCAATAACATTAATATAAATATTAAAAATAACATTTAAACTTTGAGTAATATACCAAAACGGTGAAAAATATGGGATACAAATAGTAATAAACATTTATATTTCAAATATACACATTTTTTAAGGGAAAATTAAAAAAAATGTTAAAAAAATAAAAAAAATTACAAATTTCTGAACCGAGGTCCGCGGTTTATGTGTCAAACTGCATAAAACTGCGGTTCTGACCGATTTTATGCGGTTTTGACCGCTGCCGGTTTTGGGCCTAGACCGAACCTCAGATCCTGCAGTCGCGGCTGAACAGCCGGTTCGACCGCGGTTTGGTCCAGTTCTGATAACACTGCTTTTTTCACATTCCAAAGTTTAGATTGTCATTGGTATCTAGATCTAATACCATTTTTGTTTCTTTTGAAAGCACCAACTGGTTGAATATGATGTGTCTCTGCATATATTGCTCTTGTACCCCTTGTTGTTATTAAAATTTCGTGAAGTGTGGTGTTTGTGTGTTTGCACGATATGCAGGCATCAACAACAACAGCAGCTAGTAATCTCATCTATCTCAGGCTGGTTTTTCAGTTCTTTTTCTTCAAATAACTCTATCTTAAACTGTTCTATCAGTCACTCCAGAGTCTAACATGTCTTTTTTATCCTTTCTCTCTATATTTTCGAAGGTTGGACTCTCCTCTTAGTGCCTTCAATCCGTAACCTCTTCGCTCTATGTACTGGGGGGTGCTTGGTTTTCTACTAACATTATCAAATCATCTCAAATAAGTTTCTCTCAATTTGTCATCTATTGGAGCTATCTTTAGACTATCCTTAATGTGTTTATTTCTAACTCTATCTTTAAGAGTCAAACCACTCATCCAATATAGTATTCACATCTTTGTTGACTTAACTTTGCTTACTTATGCTTTTCCAATGCCTAATCTTCTCCTCCATAAAGCATTGTAGGTCTAATAACTATTTTATAAAATCGTCTTTTTAGGCGAATGCGGATTTTTTTGTCGCACAAGACCCCACTAGCTTGTCTACATTTTGTCCACCCTGCTTCTATCATATATAAGTCAAAATATTTGAGATTCTATGATAGAGCCCAAGTATCTAAACTTATCACAATATGCAATTAGGTTGTTTCCTATCTATATCGAGTTACCTTCGCCATCGTATAACCTACTAAAGTTACATTCCTTAGTTCTATTAATTTTCAACCCATTTGACTCCAACGTTCTCCTCCATAAATTTAGTCTTGCGTTGAGGAGTTGTTTCGTCTCAATAATTAATACTATATCTGTCACGTCCCTACCCTTCGGGCCCATTGGCGTGAGTTTTTTTTTTTCCTAACACAATATTGAGCTTTTGCAGAAATCATCTTATGGACTTTAACATCTCTTATGACTAAGTTTGGATATAACATTTGTTAGCCTCGGACCCAGCCATATCTAGCCAGTAAAAATCCCAAGCAAATGAAGGGCCCACCGTGGGCCCGCTTAAAATCCAAAACCTCGACAGATTTCACTTCGACGCATAATATGTGGATACATTACTAACCATCATGTAATCTATAACTTAACCTCTTAGGAAAGTTCAAATAGAAAATGTCACACATGATCTACCTAACATTTATCATCAATCGATCCCATCAACATTAGAATTGCATATCAGAAGCGAAGTAGACTTTATTACATCCTACAATGTTTCAAACGAACATCATAAAGTGTTTATTACATTACATGTTCATACGTACAATTTCTACTAAGTTAAACATAAAATCCCAACATTTGGGTAGATAGTTAAAGGGTCTCCACCCTAAACTACAGCTGAACATCCTCCGGGTTTCCTGTTTCGTAAGGGGTGTGAGTTTTACAAACTCAATGAAGAAAAAACAATAGTAAGTTCTGGGTAACAAGGCATATTATCAACATAATAGACATATTATCAAACAACAATTTATACACTCAGAAATCATGTAGAATAATGTCAACACAGTTATCTACCATGAAATGTCCTTCATTTCTCAAAAAGATACCTCCGCCAAACGACGTCTACGGTTCTCTCCTAATCGCGAGTAATATGTTTCCTACACCTCCGGCAAATTTATGCTCAGTGCTTCACACAGTCCGTATTTTAAATATACCTTGTACCAGTGCCCTCCACGACCTAGGTACTTCATACATTGGTGTGAGGTAATTTGATATGCATAGTACACCAATCAATATGCACATCAACACATGGATGTAAACATAATTGTCAACCCACATAATATCTCTCACACATATGATCATAATAACCTCACTCAGCTAACATAAATTTCTAAGCCCTCCCGCATGGAATCATAATACAAATATCAGCAATCAGTATGTAATATGCTGAAAAACTAAACACAGATTAAAAGCCCACCAATGGGTTATATTATAACACAAAGTGTTACCGTTCTCTTAAATTGGGTACGTCTACCCTATACTCATCATTTATTGCATAGATTAATTATCATGCAATGCATTAGTTATACACAAAATGCATATTCCTATCGGAATCACTGTTGGATACTTGATCTATCATCAGATCACCCATATCACAATACCAAGTAGTCTCTAGGAATAAGTGAGTTCCGTACTCCGTTTTAGGATGGCTAGATCTCAACATCCCGAAACACTCTCAAGTTCACGTTTCATATGTAGAAACTCATAATCACCTCGTTACATGTGAACAGTGTCGGTATCGCATTCTAATCCCATTACATCTTTTCCGTCAATAAAGATGACTACGGATATCCACTTATTGCCGTAGGGCTAATGGTGAAAGAAACATTGTATTGAATACAAAATGAGATGCATTTTAGTAAACACATAGTGTGGTTGAATCTCCTCACTTTCGGTTGGCGAGTGTTTTTCAGTAATCTGTTTAAAACGAAAAACAGTGTAAATACAACGTATAATAACACTATATAGACATAATTTATACTCCTAAGCGTTTGGAATATCATGACAATACATTTATAGAGTTTTCTTGAAATTTTGTAAAAATTACGATTTTGCCCCTGAGCTTAATACGGGCTAAAAATAAGCCCCCAAGTAGTCTAACATAAATATTTTTAAGCTAAAATAAGATAAAATTTATTTTTGAAACTTTTTCGAAAATTACGTTTTTGCCCCCAAAAATATCCAAAATTACCAAAATGCCCCTGGGTACTATTCAAAGTACTGTTGACTGAATTTACAAAAATGCCATCGGGGTTACTATTCATGGAGTGGTTACTGTTCATCCAAATTACCAAATTACCAAAATGCCCTTTAAGGCCTGCGCAGTGCGCTGCAAATCACTGTTCACGGGTAGATTTTTCCATTTTTTTGTATTTTCTTCTCCGATTTTTATAGAGCAAACCGTAAGTAATTTTTTGATGAAATTAAATATCTAGGTTCCTCTTAATGAGGTCTAAAAATATTAACTCAAAATAAACACTTACAGAAATCTTCTGAAAAAATTAAGACAACCGCTTGGGGCAACAGTAAACGTCTGGTAGCAGAGAAAAATGAAAAAAATTTGTGATTTTAACTTAAACTAACTGCACCTATTTATAAGGGTTTAAAAATACTATTTGGATATCTGTTGGATCAACCCTGTGCGTTAAAAATGTCAGCAAAATCTCAGCCCTTAAGACTGTCGGCAGAAAGATAAGATGAAAAAAAATCTTATCTCAGGTAATAGTAAAAATTACTATTACCTTACCCTTTTTCTGTTCGTCTATATTAGACTTTAACTCGTGAAAATTTGACACCATAGATATGTTGAGAACACGGGGTTTACCTAGGGTGGAACGTTTACTTTTTGTTTTGACACAAAAAATAGGGTATTTTTCACAAAGTCAACATTTTAATAAAATAGACGGCTTATAATCACCGTGATTTTGACATTTCGAAACAAGTGTTTAAAATACTCATTTCGACATTCTAAATATGTCAAAGAGTTTGATAAAATACAGATCGAATGTGATCTGAGTTTGCTAATTTTCGGAATACGGGGTATCTTAAAAATCAGGGCTTTTAGATAAAAGCATATGTAAAATACACGTTTCGAGGAATACTCGTAAAATTTCGAAAATACCACTGAGTAGCGTACTCAAAAGCTTAATATATGTGTGAATTTCAAAGTCTGAATATATCAAAAGAGTGGTCTTTCATACTCAAGAGGTCTATAAGATACTATTCATGATTTTATATGTAAAACAAAAGACATTTAAGTAATGTCTAAAATGTCCTCTGAACTTCGTCGGGTTGAATCACTAAGCAAACAAGTTCTGATTGGGTCATATAATCCCTTTTCAGGAAGCTTTTTCCGTACCCTATCATATTAACCGGTCACAAAGCCAAGTTAATAATTCTAAAAATTTGTTATTTTTCCAATTTAAAGGGTCGGGTTATTACAATATCATCTGCAAAAAATATATACCAAGACACTTCATCTTGGATCCTTGACATTAAGTCATCTATGGTAATCACAAACATGTATGGGCTTAAAGTGGATCCCTGATGGTATCGCACTCCAATAGATAATTTCATTGTCTCACCAGAGACGTTTCTAACACAAGTGGTTGCACTCTCGTACATATCTTAAATAATCTCAATAGAGTCATTGAGAATATATTTATTTTTTGAGGTTCTCCATATTAGTTTTGTTGGTATTCTATCATATGCTTTTTATAGGTCAATAAAAGTGCTACCACTTTAAAAGTGTAAACCCAAGCACAGGTAGTGAAGTAATAATTACTCGGTGAGTCCAAGGTCGAATCCACATGGATTGAAGGTATTAAGAACACTATTTAAAAAGAAAAGAATTAAAATTGGATTTTGATAATTTCTACACAAAGTATGGAGCAAAGATGGTGATGTTAAAAATAATAATAAAAATGCAATAAGGTGTCGGGGATTCATTTAATAATTTATAGGGCATTTTCATCAACTTGTCTTAGTTCAATTCGAATAATGATTCTATTGAACTGGAAGATTGGCAGTTAAATCATTAATAATTTACATATAATTTGTTCGAATAATTGATGGTTAAGAAATATTAATTACATATCACATGTCACAGGGATTCTCTAAGTAATCAGTGTGTTCGGAAATTACAATGATTCAAAGAAAATATATAGACATTGACAGGTTCTTGATAATTTATCATAAAAACCATAAGATTATCCAAGTATTTTCTGTGTTCGGAAACCACAATAAATCAAGGAAATTACTATGATGAATGTAATAAATACCGAGAATAATTAAACCATTTAATTAAATGAAACTTATATTAATATTCAATTGTTGATTTAAAATAACCCAATAAATAATTAAACTCCACCCCTAACCTTAGTCTAAAATTTAGCCTGACATGATAATAATAAATGATATAAGATGAATAATATTTTAATAAATAAATTAAACCACAAAAATAAGTCAACAATAAATCACAAAATAAATTAACACTTCCTGTTTTAATGAAAGAGAGGAGAGATGGAACAAAAGGAATAGTGCCCATGCACAGTTCACACAAGCTCCTTCTTGCCCCCTGTCACACGGCAGAGAAAACTACCTCAACTTGCTACCTTGCTGATTGAAGACTTGTAGAGAGAAAAAAGAAAATAGAAAATTGGAATTGATGTTGTTCGTCCCATTCCCCAAAGGGAGATCCCCCAAACTCATCCAGTCGATCCCCTTTTATTGAAGAAGAGCAATGGCTCTTTCTGACATGTCACCAACGACTCTTTTCCATTTTTAGGCTTCTTTTTTTATTTTTCTCTCTTTCCTTTCTTGTTCTGCTAATCCAACACACCATGTAATCTCAGCTCCAACGGCTCCTTGCCATTCTTCCATTTTTATGCTTCTCCATCTGCCCATTCTATCCTTTCTTCTGCACTATCCATTCTCAACAGTGCAGGGAACCCATCAACGACTCACATTCTTCTAACTCGGCTTTGACTCGGGACTCGATGTTGACTCGAGATTTGTCTCCGAGGCTAACTTTATTAAATCCGCTTATTTTAATTATCTGAAACAAAAATACATGTAAATCATTCTTAATTAAATAAAACTCAAATATATGAATAAATTGCGGAAATAAAAACAAAATAAATGTGATAATGCTCAATAATATTAAGATATAAATGCAATTTTAGGCATTTATCAAAAAGCCATATAAAGGTTTTTACTCTTCTCCCTAAATTTTCCCATCAATTGTTTTAGGATAAAAATCATTTCTCATGTTGACTGATGTAGCTTAAGGTGGTGTTAAGAACCGTTCTTAGTCTACGAGAATAAAATCGAAGACTAATTTAGTATCAACTGAATATTGCTTCAAAAGGAATGCAACTTGCAATGTTGCAATTCAACTTAACAATCCAATTGAACTAAGTGCTGAAATATGAAGCACGTATTTATTTAATTCAATGAAAACACAAAGGAAAACTAGCCACAATCAAAAAACTTACTTGAACTTTAGAATTTCCCAAACTTGGGAGCTTCTCTAGACTTGAAATCTACAACTTAAGTTGAACAAACTTGTGTGTCTATTATACTTATTTGAGTAGGTGGAAGAGAAAGAAGAAAGAGGAGAATGGCTTGGAAGCCCTAGTGGAGGCGTGGATACATATTCTTAGAACCAATAGGGAAAAAGGAAAATGATTACTACTAATAAAAAAAATACTTAATTTCACTTGAACACCACTAATCTATGCGTCTTTGCTGAGTTGCCATTCAATTGGAAGCCCAAAATTCATTGGAGATGGAGTGCGCACACCTGGAACGACTAATGTAGGAGCTTGAGTTGAAATTGGAGAGAACCTTGGGTTTCTCTTCACTCCCTGACATTTGCCTGGTAAAATAGTCATAAACTCTAGCTACGTAAATTAGAATTGTGTAAACTTGGGCTTGTTCGAAATGTCACTGAATAGGTTTTTTAACAAATCTAATTTCGTCAAAATCTAATATCTTTTGATGCCTCAATTATACCTGTAAAATTTCAACTCATTTTCTACCATGTCCATGTGCCAACTGAGAGTCCAAAGAGAATTATGTGTTCCAAAACCTTGTTGGAGTTGAACCTCTGCAAGTTCCACATTCCAACCTAGTATTGCACACCCATAAGGAGAGAAGTTTTAGCCAAAATTAGCCAACATGTTGTGATTTTCATTTTCCACTTGCAACATTTCAAGCAGGAGTGCAAATATCGGCCGATACGCCGATATCACAGCCGTATCATATTGGCCGATATCGGCCATTTTTTTAAAAAAAAAGAGAGGACAAAGAATAATATCGGCCAATACCGAATTTACACCCCTGATCTCAAGTGGGATCCATCATGCTCTCATGTGGGCTTTGGGTCCATAGGTGGGGTCCACATGCATCAAACACACTAATACGAAGTCCAAATTGACCAGTTTAGCCCTCTACTTGCCACGACAAAAAAATGAACTCATCTTCTCTTTCATTTCTTTTCGACTTGATGTCGTCATCCTTGATTTACATAAACTCAAATTGATTTTCTGATGTATTTTACTTTTGTCTTAAGTGGCTCTCTATTAGTCTCTTCCATTGGTAATTGTCATATTACTAGGTTGTTGTGATGAGATTCCACAAAATTTTCATCCATCTTCGGTACATTTGAGAGGCAAGGGCTTTTCCTCTTGTTCCATTTGTTCCACGCTATCCAGTTTTAAACTTCAGATAATAGATAGGAGCCTACTTGTCTGATAGGGTTTGTTCCATTGATCGCCGGATCAAATTTGAAAAGAGAATTGTTTAAGACTTCTACAATTTGGGAAGAAATCAAGGAAGTCCATTTTAATGACTATTGTGTTGAAAATTCAATCAATCGACAAGTTTATCCAAGAAAAAAAATGAAAATTTGTTTGTCAATTTTTCTATTTTTTTTGAAGTACAGGATCGGGTCTGCAGATTCTTTGAAATACATTCTGTTTATATTTAAGAAGCCTGAACCCATCTAAAGCCCATTGGGCTTTATAAGGTTAAACCCCAAACCCATCAGTTTGTAAAACTACAAACTTGACTCCGGCTTGTTCGAGACTCTTAAAATTTCAATCATTAAGATTGAAAGAAAATATAATGTCTTACCATTTTGAACTTAAAACTCAATTTTAGTCAGTGAATGAGACTCGGTGTTTTTTACTATTAAAATCAAGTGGTTAAAAATTGAGTTCCAAGCTCAAATTTAATATAGTTGTCGCATCATGCCGTTTTTACTATGAATAGTCACTTTTCTAATTAGCTTCAAAATAATTTTTGAGAAAAGAAAATGGACCAGGTGTATACATACACATGTAATGACTAAAACACCTATTGACTTTAACCACTAAAATTAAGTGACAATAAATTGAATTTTGAACTCAAAGATACTGTTGTAGCTCATCATGTCCATTTTTAATATGAATGATGAGTTTTCTAATTTAATTTTAGAAAAAAAATGAAGAAAAGGAAAATGGACTAGTTGTACACGTACACATAAAATGGGTAAATGGGCCGAAAGGCCGAAGGCTTCATGGGCTTTATATAAATGCTTGAGCCCACTTGTTTAGTTAAACAAGTTCAAAATTGATATGGCCAAATATCGGCCAATATTTTGGTGGGGCCCAACATCGATTTTGAATTATTATTTTTAATTTTTTTAAAACCTGGCCGATATTTGAATATCTGCCGAATTTTTGGACCGATACAATACAGTGATATCGCCGAAATCTGCTTTCTTTGATTGATACATATCCTATCGACCTTAAAAAAAACGTATCCGCAGATATTATCACCTTAAATCCAGATATGTACGAGAAGAAGAGTGTCATTTTGGAATCCATAAACGAACATAATAAGAGTCAAGTGGTGGAGCAGAAATATTTTCCATTCTTAAGATGTATAAATTATCTTCTAACAACTACTTGTCTTCAGTCCAAATATTGAGCACAGCATCAGCGTCCTCTATTCATACTTGGATTGCTTGCCAAAATTATTAAGAAAACTTTTTCTCACATTCCTTCACGTTAGTAGTTTGGCAGTTTTAAAAGGAGTTATTTGGACAATTTTTAATTTTTTTAATAAAGGGATATTTAATACAATTTTTTTTTCTTTTGGATTAAAATATGTGGAAAATTTGGACGCAGTCCTACTAAAATCCTCACAGATGAACCCATTACCTCCTAAGGCACACCAATATTAGGATATGGGGACTTGAACCCACAATCTCCCGCTTTATAAGACGATAGTCAACTAGTTGAATTACACCCATGTTTTAGAATGATAAAACATTACTTTTTTAAAATGACTAATATCTGTGGAATTAAAATCATCATAATTTATTTTTTTACTTTTTGCGATAATCGATTGCTCAAAAGATTAGGAAAGAACATCTTAATTTTTAAAAAATATCACACACATCAACTTAATGAACTCGTATCTTTACAAAATTTAAGTACACAAATAATAGCGAATTTAGAATTCTGATTTCTAAAATTACAATCTAACCCTAACAGGGAAGCTTTGGACATCACATTGAATATTAGCACCATTCCATGAAGGAAGACTTACCACAACCGTCCATAATTTGGATGAACGATGATGAAATATGTGCTTCATTCACCTGTATATAGTATACTATTGTTACACTCACGGGTTTAACGTATCGCCCCTGATACGATATGTATCGGCTGATATTCAATATATATTGTTGATATTGGTGGTTTTTAATTAAAAAAATAGGAGAGAAAAATTTATCGACCGATGTCTTGGTTGATACCGAGATTTTAAAACCTAAGCAATTAATTATCTGATATATCACATTTACGGGTCATTTCGTGTATTCATAGATTAATCTTATCTTCAATGCAGGTGTAGATACCTATATTATCTAAAAAAAATAGTTTAAATTCATTTATGCATTTTATCACTCTAGAGTAGAGTTGGTTTTTGAATTCTTAAAATATCTACAAAGATACCTATCAAAAACCAAAAAAATATGATGGAACCATTGAATTTTATTATGTGCAAATTGTGATATTTTCAATGTAATGATATATTACAAGTGCAACTCTTGAAAATAAATAAAAAATAAAAATCCTTTGATGACATTTGCAAAGCTAACGATAGACTTGTCGTGACTTGTTTGGTCCTCACTCCATCAATGATTAACATCAGAAATGATGTTGTCAAATTTGTCATTGCTGGTTAAGTTAAATGATAGGGTGAAAGAAAGTAGTATCAATGAGACAACCAATTTGATAGACTTTTAGTGGGCTCAGATCCTCTATAGACCATCAATTTTAGGGTTTTCTTTATACTTATTTTGAAAAAACTCTTAATAATAGATCCCACAGGAGGTCGATTTCTGTCGCATCATAGTTAGTTTGGGTCAATTTTGAGTTTGGGTCTTGTTAAATGGGTTAAATCCAGTTAGATTTGAGTTGGATTTATCCATTTTCTTGACTAACGAAAATCTTTAATAAAGTAGATACGAAGACTTCTTCTTAAAGGGTACCCATCCTAATACGAGAACACTTATTTAGGAGAGATGGATTTTCTGAACTTTTCATTTTACTTTCATCCGTTCGTACGAAATTTTTTAAAAATTAGACATTAAAAAATCGGTGTACCGACCAGATCACTTTCCAGTGAATCGGTGCACTGATTTGGACTCTTTCACGTATCAAGAAATCGGTGCACTGATTCACTGGAAAGTGAACCGATTTCTAAATGTTTGGTTTTTTTTTTTTAATTTTTCCGTACAAACGGATGTGAGTAAAAATGAGAAGTTTATTAAAATTCGTTTCTGCTAAAAAAGTTTTCCTCCGGTCGGTGCACCGATCCAGTACAGCATTGGAAAATGAATTGATTTTTGAATGATTGATTTTTTTTTTTCGTACAGATGGATGTATATAACATGAGAAGTTCACTAAAACTTGTATCTCTTTTTTAAAAAATATTTACTGAGCCAATACACTTGCATTTCGCTAATATATTGTGATATACCGATATTTGACCATAGAACTTTCAAATCGATATTTGGACATGTGAATTGGGTCTATTCAAATTTTGCTAGGTTTACTCAGACCCGACTTAACCATAAGGCAAGTCAAGCCTGGGCCTTAGCCCCTCATTTAAAAAGGGCCCCACTCCTATTTTGATTGTATGGTGGGCTAAATGGGATTGAGAGACAGAGCATGTGGAAAAGGGGACAAGACTAAAGCATGTTAGGTCTAGCCTAACTATAAAGCAAGTTAGGCCTGCGCCTTAGGCGTCCATTTGAAAAAGGCCCCACTCCTACTTTGATTGCATGGTGGAGTGGATGGGATTGAGAGACAGAGCATGTGGAAAAAGGGACATGTTTAAGCCTGTTTGGCTTAGATGAAAAATGGTAAAATCATTTGGCAATGAGAGGAAATGCAAAGTATTCAATTTTTGAGGGATTTGTCAAGAGTTTTTTTTTTTTTTTTTTTGAATTATGATAAGATATTTGGTAATAAATACTCTACAATTGAAATGAGACTAGTTTTAGTAGAGGTATTCATTGAGAGTTAGGATATAGTCTTAGAAAATACAGATCTCCAATTTTGATCATAGACCTGAATGATCTTTCATCTAATAAGTGGATCAAATATTTCGAAAATTACATATGTTGGCAACGAGATATAAGGGCTACAAAGCTAGAAAAATTCAGTAATTTCAAGTACTCAAGAGTCAAGAGGGGCCTCTTCTGTTAATAAAATAAGCAATTGATTAAAGTACTTTAGACGAGGGGAATTTATTCCAAGGGATTCTCCTAGCCATTTCTGGCATTGTTTGCATTTTTTGTGGGTGTTGATTTGTGAAATTGTAGGGTTGGAGTTTTGGATTATTTTATGCTTCTTTTGGTTTAAGTTTGTACCTATAAAATTTTATTTAACGATATATTTCTTCTTTGCAAATCATGTTGTGACTTTTAATTTAGAGATCTTTAGTGAGTTGGTAGAATAATAAAGGACATTATAACCATTCATCAATTCTCTTATTTTCACAGTGTCATGTTCTATTGTTCTTTAACCTTTCAATTTAGTTCATTTTAATTTTTCATTAATTTAAGTACTAAATGAATTAACCATATTTGCAATTATATTTTAGCAAAACATGAATACAAAAATTTAATTAGTAATTTTACATCTCAAAAAGTGAGAAACAATAGAATTAGATCATTTTATTATTATATATAATTAAAATTTTAATTAATTATTACTTATAATAATATATTAAATACCAAGAAGGCCCCATTTAGATTTTTCGCCTTAGTCTTCAACATGTGTCGACCTGGCCCTGGGTTTAATTAGTATAGAAAATGTAAAATATTGGTAGGGCAACAAACCAATCAACATAACTTGCAGATTATAAATTAAAAAGTAATAATTTTGTCACAAGTCATTAGTCAATTAATTTAAAGAGATAATTGAAGACTTAAAACTTAAATTAGTTAATGATTCTAATTAATAATTAGATTAAATAGTTAAAAATATCTAGTGAAGTTGATATATTTTACATTTTGGAATTCAAAATTTTCCCTTTTTTTATGTTGGTGGACATACACATCTCTCCCATCTCCAAGAAGAAGAATTATCTGGAGAGAAAATATTAAGAGCACTGGTATTTTTTATAATAAGAAAATTAAATTTATTCTTTCTTTAATTATTATTTAGAAAAAAATAAATATAAATGTATCTATCAATTCCCTCACCCAAAAGAGATTGGCATGTGATCTTTCAACATGCTTTGACGTGAAGATGTCTCCATTAAATCTTTTACAAATCTTTTTTTTTGCTCACAGAAGAAAAAGATAAAGGAAGAAGCCATCGTACCCCAAGTTTGTACCAAAAGATTACTTCCTTGAGCTCTTGCAGCTTCTTTGTACTTAAATATTTTTTTGTAAGGTTTCCATTGGCCTCAGTGTGGCCAATATCTTTACAAGAGAGCCCATTCTAACACGGAAAAACTCTTTTAGGAGATACGGGTTTTTTAGATTTCTCACTTTGCCCCCATCCGTCCGTACGAAAAATTTAAAAAATCAGACATTGTAACAGCCCGGCACATAAAAAGGGCTTGGGGCTCGGCCCAGCAAGATATTATCCGCTTTGGGCCCACACACGCATACACGTGCACACGCGCTAGCCTGCACGGTTTTTAGATCGGACCCGGCCCAAGTACGGGTCCAAAACGCTTTTTGCTAGAAGAGGAGGGCAAGGTTACTTATAAACCCCCTCTCAAATTCCTCAACTTCCGACGTGGGACCTTGGTTTTTCACCCTCAAGCACATAAACACACTCCCACTCCACTCTGTTCACTTGGATCTAGCCCTTAGTGGATTCGGCTGTCTGGGCTGGGTCAGGGTCTCACAATCCACCCCCCTAAGCCTAGAGGCGTCCCTGGTTCGACCCAATGAATCCAGTGGAAGGCAGTAGGCCCACACAGTCCTAGTGCTGAACTCGGCTCTGATACCATTTGTAACAGCCTGGCACATAAAAAGGGCTTGGGGCTCGGCCCAGCAAGATATTGTCCGCTTTAGGCCCACATACGCATACACGTGCACACATGCGAGCCTGCACGGTTTTTGGATCGGACCCGGACTTGGTCCAAAACGCGTCTTGCTGGAAGAGGAGGGCAAGGCTACTTATAAACCCCCTCTTAAATTCCTCAACTTCCGACATGGGACCTTGGTTTTTCACCCTCAAGCACACAAACACACTCCCACTCCACTCTGTTCACTTGGGCCTGGCCCTTAGTGGATTCGGTCGTCTGGGCAGGGTCAGGGTCTCACAATCCACCCCCCCCTAAGCCCAGAGGCATCCTTGGCTCGACCCAATGAATCTAGTGGAAGGCAGTAGGCCCACACAATCCGAGTGCTGAACTCGGCTCTGATACCATTTGTAACAGCCCGGCACATAAAAAGGGCTTGGGGCTCGGCCCAGCAAGATATTGTCCGCTTTGGGCCCACACGTGCGAGCCCACATGGTTTTTGGATCGGACCCGGACTTGGTCCAAAACGCGTTTTGTTGGAAGAGGAGGGCAATGCTACTTATAAACCCCCTCTCAAATTCCTCAACTTCCGACGTGGGACCTTGGTTTTTCACCCTCAAGCACACAAACACACTCCCACTCCACTCTGTTCACTTGGGCCTGACCCTTAGTGGATTCTGCAGTTTGGGTCGGGTCAGGGTCTCACAGACATTCAGAAATCGGTGCATAGACATGATTACTTTCCAGTGAATTGGTGCACCGATTTAGACTCTTTCACATCTCAAGAAATCTATGCACCGACCGGATCAATTTCCTCAAACTTCTATTTCCAAGTGATCCAGTCCGGTGCACCGATTCACTGGAAAGTGAACCGATTTTTTAAAGTTCACTAAAACCCGTGTCTGGTAAAAGAGTTTTCCCGTGTTAGGATTGCCACCCTTTATAAATATTATAATTTTATGAAATAACTAAAATTTCATTTTAATTTAAGTGATTCTTTTATCTTCTTTTAATATTTTAAGTAGATATTAAAATAGTAAGATATTCTTATCATTTACCAAAATATAGTATCTCATTTTTTAAAATGATGTTAATGTTCAAGACTTCAAGTACTATTACGGTCTATTATCATTAAAGAAATCTTTAAAAGTAATTTATATCTCTAAATATTTGCTATTGGATTAGTTTCCGAAATAGAATTAACAATTTTAAAATCTAAATTTTATTAAAATAAAAAATCTTAATATAAAAGATTGTATATTAATAACTGGACCCAGTAAAGCAGTGAAAGGATGACTTGGAAAGAGATCTATATTCAGATGAATAATTGCCCAGACTCTTTTTTTTAAAATAATTATAATTGATATTTTTCTATAATATGTACAATTTCTATGTTTCTTAATTTGACCACTTATGTGAAAATTAACATAAATCAATATGAAATTCCCATGTGGAGAAGGTTTGAAATATGTTTCCACCTTGAGATTTTCCTTTAAATAGGTTTTGGGTCAAATTTGATTGAGTATGATACAAAAAGGATCACATCGGTAAAATGTTTATGAAGTTTCACTCTCTTCTAATCATTTTATCTTTTGCTTTTAGACTTACTGAACCTTCTAAGATAGTGATTAAATAAATGATAAAGATGATCATTTGATAATGAAACTTTATATACTTCTTATTCATATGATCGATCAACTATCCAAGACATCGTGTTTCACCGGACTCCTGATTCATTTGATGAGAAATCTTACTAAAGTGTCTCGCTGATCTAACTATATCTATAATGAATTTCAATCTGATACCAACTTTTATGTGCATTTTCTGCTGTATACCATTGTTATTAAATCTCATTTTTAGTAAATTTACAATTGAATGAATCAAATAAGAGAATAATAAATTTTAATTATTTTCAATCAAATTATCACCTTCCATATGAACCACCAACAATGAGACTCATAGTTAGATGACTATGAGATCCTACAAGAAAATCTGTATTTAATTTATAATTTGAAAACTCAAAATTTAAATTCGACTTGACATTTTATCCAGTTGAATAATTCAATTGAAATTTTTATTCAACTCAAAAAATTTAATAAAATTTATTTACACATCCAATTCAAAACCTTTAGAATCAGAATCAACTTTTGAATTTTTTTAGTTTTTAAAAAATGGGTGTATTTCAACTGGTTGCCTCCCATCTTAGGAAACGGGAGGTTGTAGGTTCGGTGTGTCCTAAGGACAGTAGGCTCATCTGTGAAAATTTTAGTAAAACTTTATCTAAATTTCTCACACGTAAATTAAAAAGAAAAAAGAAAAAAAAGAATGAGCTAATCTTATCTTAGAGCAGTTCTCCAAACAGTAAAGGGGTCTTTCTTTTCCATCACATGTTTCATGCTGTGATATAAATATGCACAGGTGGAACACCCATCTTACTTATGGCTTGATGGGTACCATAATCAATAGAGCATGTTAAAAAGAAGAAGAAAAAAACAATTATCTGATTCTTTTAATGACTGAAAAAAGTTTTATTCAATGATTAACATTAGATTAGATTTTATTGACAAGATAAATGATATGTGTTTCATTTTTAGAATGAAAAGAATAATTTATAATCTCAATCGAGTCGTAATCATTTTCTTATTTTATCTTTGTTGTTTTTTATTATTCTTTTATAATGAAAAATCTTTAAAACTCCACTTTTCTCTCAAAACAAGAATATTAGGTAAAATTCCAAATGCACGTAACATGCATCGAGTAACTACATGACTCAAACTCGAGGTTTCTAGTTCTTGAGCCAAAGTATCTACCGATTGAACTACTTGTATCTTTCACACAGCTTATTTGTCAATATTCAATTATTTTAGTAAAATTTAGATTTTAAAATTATTAATTCTATTTAGAAAACTAATTTGATGACAAATGTTTAAGGATATGACTTATTTTTTCAGATCTCTTTAATAGGAAGAAACTATATTATTTTAAACAATAGAGCTACTCGGAATGCAAGTTCTGCGAAATGTCTAAGGTTTTAGACTCTAAGTAAACTTTAGAGGAGAAAGAAAATTTATAAGTAAATTTGGATGACTCTTTGTATGTGCCCTTCATTCATGTCACTAATTCGTTTCGAAGGATCTCAAGCAGGGGTGCAAATATCGGCCGATACATATCGTATCGGCCGATATATATCGGTTTTCTAGTGGTAAATATCGGCCGATATTCACAATATCGGCTGAAATATCGCCCGTATTATATCGGCCGATATCGGCTGAAGAGAGAAAAATATCGGCCGAAAACGAATTTTCAACCCCTGATCTGAAGGTTCATTTTAACTTCAATGTTTTAAATCTCTATCGTTATGGCTCAAAGCAGGGTAATAATCTCCATGGATACTTACAATATGGGACGATATTTGATAATATATTGGCGATAATATATCAGTCGATATTGATGATTTTTGTAAAAAAAAAATAGGAAAGAAAATTTATTGAAAGATACCGAAATTTCTACCCTTTACTCAAAGTACATAAATTCTTGTCAGAATACCAATATTTAATTCATGTAATCGAGATATACCATCTTATACGTATTTTTGAAATATATTTAAGTTTAACAATTGATATTCAGAGCCAAGATTTAATGACATGAATTTTTTCCAATAATCAAAGATAAATATAAGAAATGTTGCAGTTATACTCTAACAATTGGGTGCATATCTATGACCTTATGTCAAAATCAGCCAGAGTTATCGGCCGATATACGATTCTCTCTCTTCTTTTTTTCTTCTTCAAAATATCTATCATTTTTTCTAAATTAAAAAAAAAAAAAAAACTGAAAGAAGGTCTGTTTTTGAAAAATAATAATTTAAAATTGGAAATATCGGCGGATATTTGAAATATTGACCGATATCTGGGCCGATATTTGACTGATATCGGCCGAGATATCGGTCGGGCCCATAAACGAATCAAATATTTTTTAAAAAAGAAACCAGCGATATATAATGATATCTGTCACGCCCCAAACCCAGATGTGGGTCCGGAACGCGACTAATTCTTTTTTTTTAAAAACAATAAACTCTAATCACCCAACGTCATAACTGGGCTACATCTTCAAGTTTACCAAAGCCTGATCCTAGAAAATGTCACACGTGCTCTTCACACATGGACTCAAACATATACCATATGCCTACATATACAACCCATATCACACAACAAATATTTTCATTTGTCTCATCAGTGTTACGCACGAAAACATAGTGGATATAATGTAATGACATTAAAACTTACAGACATAAGTTTCTTATGCCACATGAGGCATATTTATTACAAATACTCAAACATATTTAAGTAAGCAAATGGTTTCCACGTGCGGAAAACCTTAGGAACTTCTAAGTTCTGACTTTCAACGAGGCACCACTGGTCTCTCCAATCCCTCATCTGGTTCAGATCCTGCATTGTAAGGGACATGAGCAATAGCCCAGTGGGGAGAACTCACCATAAAATCCAATGATTGTAATGCAACAATGCATAAGCAATGCATGTCATACAAAGGCATGTTATTAGCATATCCCATTTTCACCCTAGGATCATCTTCTAAGGTTTTTTACTCAGATTGTATTGTTACCACCGGAGTCGGTCCCCAGCCATGTTACAACACCGGGTTAGCCCCCATTTAGAGTTCCAACCAGAACTAATATTAATTCTTCCACGGAAATAATATAGCAACTTGCAAGTGCATAAGGTCTCCACGACCCGGTCTAGTAGCCTATCCAACACCAACGGCTGATGGCGGTCGACCACAGCCTACTAACAAGTCCAACCCAACGGTTCGCAAACAGTGTTCGGCTAATCTCAACAATTATAACCCAACGACAAATATCAAACTTTACAAAGTTATTATCTTCCACAGATTTAACTTATGAACATAATTATCACATGCAAATGTCAAATGCATGATTTCTAGTGCCCTTCTTACACAGGGACTTATTCTGAGAGAACCACCATATTTCAGCCTTACCATTTGGTGTATCAAATGCCAGTACAAGAAATCAAGAAAATAATCAATATCATACCAACATATAGAACTGGATTTAATAACATGAATGCCTTCACCCAGTTTTTACCCGACAATTCCCAAACACTCCATGGGTCCATACTGCGTTAGAGACTACAAGTCCTCGACTCCCCGACACCATATTAACGCCTACGTTCTAAACAGTTAGAACATTTATATCCCTTACATATAAGCAGTGTCAGGTCTCGTATTCTGGACCTATATAGCCTTTTCCATCTTTAATTGACCACGGGTCCCATTTTAGTCTGGTGTTTGTGCGTTTAACATATAACACAATACAAGTGTTGGTTCGAGTCTCCTCACCTTCTTCGGTTGAGTTTTTCACAGAAAATCTGTAAGATAGAGTAAAATGTATAAATTTTCTATTTGTCAGTATATACGCATAATAATTTCCCAAATCCCGTGCTACTTTCCCAGAAAACATGATATGTGTAGTGAGTCACCTAGGCTCTTTCTACGCCTTTAAATTATGTCAGAAAGTTAGTTGTCAGCCATTCAAAATATTACAGTAAAATGAAAAATGTAAAGTACTCAGTGCCTTCTCTCGTATTGTGAGAGGCCCAGAGGGTACAGAGACAGTAAAGTAAATAAAAGTACTCAGTGCCCTATCCTCGTACTGTCTTTTGGAAGAAGGACCATGGAGACGTATTGAGAATTTGGCCCAGAGGGTATAGTACAAGAATTTAAACACACAAGGCGGAAAAATAAACACACAATAGTCAGCTGGGGTTAATTTTTTCCCCGATTTTACTTAGGGTCAAAAATTATATTTTGAACGTAAAATAATACGAATTTTGAGGGTAAAATTTAAATTTTAAGAGGAAATCTATTTTTCCTCCATTAAAAAAAATCTCATTTTTTTAATCCCAATACTAAGCTATTTTACTCCTAACCTGCTATGGAGTTAATAAAAATAAGAATAGAATTATTTCGACACCTTGGATGCAAAATTCTGTGTAAGATTGACTAAATTTGAAAACCCTTAAAAGAATGTGGGAAACTCGAATGTTCGGTTGCTGCTGGTATGGCCAAAGTAAGAAAAAGAAGAGGAAAGAAAATAAAAATATGAAAGAGAGTGATTGCTGTTTTTTTTTTTTAAAAAAAAAGGGAGAGAGAGCAAAATGGCAGAAAAACTTTGAGGGTTTTTTTTTTTTTTACGTTCTAGCTTCCTCGCCGATTACTCCTATTTATAAGCAACAGTATGGATTTTTTAACCATACAAGTTGCCTAAGCTATTCATTAGCTTTATAGGTTTTTTAATAACTATGCATTTATTATTATATATTTTATAATTATTATTACAACTGCCACCCACCGCATAGGCATTTTATGGTTTTGTAACCTTCCAGCACGACTACAAGCTACAACCGTAGCTTTAAAACTTATCATTCATCTGGTTTCTGATATTATTTTATAATATAATATTAGTTTATTCTTTTTACTATTTACATATATGTCCTTTATTTTATCAGGGTATTTCAGGGTCTCACTAAATTGATACAATTGGTTCAGTAGGTCAGGTATTAAAAACAGAACATGGTATTAAAATTTGGAGTGAAATCTATCTCAAAAACCCAGTGTTTTTGCTAAAAATCACCGTTTTAACAAAATCTCCTAATTTTCATGATCTTTTTTAAAAGTATCCAACCTTATAGTTTGATAGAGTAAATTTGTCTGATAAAAACATTCTAAAGTTTCAAAGTATTTTGAAGTCAAAAACCACATTTTCTAAGTGAAAGAATATTCAACGGCCCATATTTCATGGCTTAAAATAAATATAAAAAACTAACTATTTATTTTTAGGACTTCCTCTACCCTGTCAAATTGGAGTTTACCACTTTAAAACTTAGGGGTAAAATAAATTAGCGAAATTATAACAAGATTGGCATGTCATTAGGTCCGGAATTTAAAAATAATGCATAATCTAAAATTTGAAGTTCAAACCAAGTCAAATGACTGAGTTTATATAGCAGCTAAGGTTTAGGCCTAAAATAGTATTATTATTATATTCATAACTCACCCATATACCTTTGGAATTTAATTAAAAGAGTTATCGGATTCGGATCGAGTCAAACTCAAATTCGTTGAAGAACTTATTTGATACTCTTTACGATTAGAGGAAAATAATTCATAATTAACGAATAAAAAAATTATTTAATTAATCATAATTAATCATAATTAATTCTTAAATTGGGATGGAATATTACAATATCAGCTGATATAATGTATATACGGTCGATATCTTTCATCAGTTTAAAAAATCTGAAATATTTCAACCGATACAATACGTATCTGCTCATTTCCAATATCATTTTATTGTACTATAATCATTTATTTTTAGTTCTCAACATGAAGATCCCTCGCACATATATATTTATCACATGTGTTATTTACTAAATCTTAATTTTTGAAATGCCTTATTGACAAAGAAATCATCAAAATATAATTTAGCAGTTCTAATTGTAATGGTAAATCTTATAATAAAATGAATTTAATGTATGATCATTTGATTATGACAACATGCAAAGCACTTATGAAAATTGCCATAGTAAAATTTAAAAAAGATTGGTCATCCTAACACGGGCATACTCTTTTAGGAGACACGAGTTTTTCAGATTTCTCACTTTGCCCCCACCCATTTGTACGGATTTTAGTGGACTTTCAGAAATCGGTTCACTTTCTAGTGAATCGGTTCATTGGATTGGTGCACCGACCTGATCACTTGGAAATGGAAATTTGAGGAGAGTGATCCAATCGGTGCACTGATTTGGACTCTCAAGAAATCGGTGCACCGACTGGATCACTTTCCTCAAATTTCCATTTCCAAGCGATTCGGTCGGTGCACCGATTTTTGAAATTCAAATCGGTGCACCGACTGGATCACTTTCCTCAAATTTCCATTTCCAAGTGATCCGGTCGGTGCACCTGTCCGGTGTACCAATTCAGTGAACTGATTTATGAAAGTTCACTAAAATCCGTATGGACGGATGGGGCAAAGTAGGAATTTCATTAATATCCGTATCTCCTAAAAGAATATGCCCGTGTTAGGATGGACACCCTTTAAAAATGAGTAAAATGGTTAAATCTTTTAGGGTGACCCATTAGACATTGTTTATATATACATCTGATTAGAGTTTTTAAGAAATCATAAAAGATGAATTTATTAAAAAATTATGTTTAAACATATAAATTTATAAAAATTGAATTTAAATAAATCACTTTAGTCATGACTTTACAGTGCAAAGATTAAAAGTACCAAAAAAATAATTTAATTTTATAACGAATGTAATTTATTTATAAGCTTAAATTCACAGATAGTAATAAACTAATAACAACTGACTCTAAATGATCCCTACTTAAACTACATATTAATTAGCTACTTGTGGTCTCATTATTATAAAATTACCAAAAAAAAATAGAAATTTAATAAAATGCAATTTATTTATTGATAAAAATGGAAGTGGCAGAAAAAAAATCCCTGTCGGCTGAGTCTTAGAAAGAAAAGGAGGTAACTCGATGACTCACCAATCACCGTCCATACACGTGTCATAAAAAAAAGGATATAACCCCATAGATTTGGAACTTTGAGTCTGAAAATGGGAGGCTGATAATAAGAGAATTATCTGCTGCAAATTTTAAAATTTGAATTTAAAAAGTGTGATTCAGTAATTTTACATTTAATTAAAGACTGATTGAGATTTCACATAAATATTTTTTAAACTAGTTCACAGCTGATAACTTTTCTTCATACTATCACTCTAATTGTGATAATTCATCTATAGATTTTTAGACCCAATATTAATTTCAGTAATAAATATTGAATTTTATCAAATTAATCAAAGAATGTTCATATATTAATTGTAAAAAATAAATTCCATTTAAATAAATGGTCTTATTTATTTTATTTAAATAATTAAAATAAAGTGACTATACATTTTTTTATTAACGTGTGGAAAACTCAGACACAGTCTTACTAAAACTCCCACAGATGAGCCCACTACCCTTAAGGCACATCATGATTAAATCATAGGGGGGCTCAAATCTACAACTTCTCATTTTCTGAGACAGAAAACAACCAGACAAATATAATTTAACTTCTTATGTAAATTTAATTTTATAGGGTATCATTGTTAAGTATCATCTAGTTTGCACTAAATCATAATAATGTGTGATCAATTATATCATCTTACTATCATAATTGTGGAATATGAAAATTATGCTTGTGAACCCATCAATCGCTGCCAAAAATGATCACAACAAAATGAATATTAATTATTACTCACTCTGGCCTAATTTAGTTGTGTCATATGCATTTTAGAACTGTTTCAAAATATTTGTCTCATATGTATTTTGGAAGAGTTAAAAGGATGTTTGAGAGAATTTGATAAACCTTTTGAAAGCCTTATTTTAAAAATTCAAAATTTTAAAGTGAGACAATTAAAATGGGAAAGAGGGAATATTATTTTTTTATTATTCAATCGGTTTGAAACTGGTTTTCCAAATTATGCTTTTTTTTACGCAACTCTATAATATTTAATTACGATTCTTATCATTAAGAACAAATTCTTATTACACCAACATAAGTGTGATTGACTTCTCTTCTGTTTTTTTTTAAACCTCAATCATGGGTACTCTACAAAAGTACAAAGATCGAACAGTATACATTGTCACACTCATGGTTACTCTACAAAGTTAATAATTCACGGACAAGAAAGTTTAGTGTAGAAGATGAACGCTAAAATTAGCCGTCCATTTCTTTAAAAAATAGAAAATTAATTCGCAGTCTAATGATATTGCCCTTTCATTTTCATGGTTGCATAAATCCCATCTTTTGTCGCCATGTCAATAAGTCTGGAAAAAAGAAAAGTAAACGAACGGTTGAGATCTCATTAACAATCACGTACAAAAATGCCAAAATCAAATACAGTATGACCCTGCCTTTTTAAAATCAACTCTCTCTCTCTCGCTGTTTGACCTGCAAGAGCTCTTTTCTCAATCTTGGGAAGAAGACTAAACATGAATTCTCTGGTAAAGCTACCATCAAAGCCCAAACTTCCATTCATCCCAAACACCCCAGAAACAAGAAAACCAACGTCTCTTTTCTTCAGTTCCATCTCCAATTTCCACCAAAAGCCAAAGATCTTTTCTCCCAATGGAAGAAGATCCTTTTCAACGAGAACCCATGTCAGAAGACCTCTGCTAAACCCAAGTGAAGCCCCAAGAAGCTCCTCTAGTGTTGTGCCCGTGAAGAAGAAGAAGAAGAAAAATGGGGAAATGGGTGATAGACAGGTGTTGGGGTTATGTGGATTTGGGTATTGGGTGCAAGGATTTAGATGCTTTCCATGGTTGGCACTCAACTTCCACATGGTACAATATCTTAATATTCAGCCTTCCACACTGCAGCTTGTGCAGCACTCTGCAAACCTGCCCATGGTGGCTAAACCTCTCTATGGAATCATTTCAGATACTCTCCACATTGGTCATGCTCGTAGAATCCCTTACATATCCATTGGAGGTTGGTTTTGTAATCTTTTAGGTCACTTTTCTAGATTTATTTGAATTTTTGTTCATATGTCAATTTCGTTCTTGCTTCTACGATTTTGCAGCTCTCTCTCTCTCTCTCTCTCTCTCTCTCTCTCTCTCTCTCTCTCTCTCTCTCTGTTAATTAAAGTACATAATGATTGTCGGTTTTAGTATCATCTGAAAATTAGGTTTTAGTATCATCTGAAAATTAGTTGTTGTTTTATATGTTCTATTTAAAGTTCTATAGTTTTTAAGCTTTGAAATCGCAAGATTTATTAGTTTATTTCAAAAGGGTCGCCATTATTTGTTTAGGTGACTTCAGATTTCCAAGACCAGTAAATCTTGTATTAGCAGGAATAAATTTGTTATAGTTCTCATTTACATTTTAAATTTTCTAGTAAAAAGAACATCTGTATAGTTTGTATGTTGGATTCTCAACACTGCAGTTAATTTAGAATTATATTTTATGTTAATGATAATTTTTGAGTAACAAGTTAGTAAATATTGGGTACAGACAGGTAAATGAATGATGAGCCTGCGCTGACTTATTTTAGTCATCATTCTTCTTGTTCTCATTGTCTTCGATTGGCAACCAATTTTCCATTTTGCAGTAATGGAAAAGCTACTGTAATTGTTTTAGGATTTAACAATTGCAATCATTAGAAGGCCTGCGAAGCTAAATGTGATCTACAAAGCTAGCATTGATGAAATCTGCATTTTAGATCTTTTTAGGACTTAAATCATAAAATGATCAAGGAACTGGATTAAGTTAACATGATCGTAATCCCAGTCCTCGTGCAGGTCCTGTCATGGGGAACACTGGTGTTGATCCCAGATGCTGGTGGAACTCTTCCTGTTCAAATGGCATGCATTTTGGTGAGTAACCTCGGAGCTTCCTTCACTGAAGTTGCAAGTGATGCTCTCATTGCAGAATCGAGTAAAAATCACAAGACCGGTGAGCTCCAATCCTATACATTCATGGCACTGGCTGCAGGAGGGATCTTGGGCAACTTATCTGGAGGATTTTTCTTAAAGAGAACCCAACAACCGAAAATCCTGTTTCTCATATTCATTGTTCTACTCTCCTTCCAACTTCTCAATTCCTTAACCACAAAAGAGAATTCGCTTGATTCACTTGAATACTCCAATCAACAATCAGCACAGAGATCCATTTCTGGAAACCTAAGCAAACAGTTCTGTGAATTGATCACAACCATTAACGACAAAAGCATTTCCCGTCCTCTTTCTTGGGTTGTTGCTTCTGTTGCTGTTGTTCCAATGCTATCTGGAGCGACCTTCTGCTACCAAACACAGTCTCTGATGCTTGATCCTTCAATCATTGGGATTTCGAAAGTAATTGGGCAATTTATGGTTTTATCAGCAACTGTATATTACAATCGATGCTTGAACCGGATTCCTATGAGGAAGCTAATATGTTGGGTGCAGATCATATATGCAGTCACCATGTTGTCAGACTTCTTCCTAGTAAAACAGATCAATGTCAGACTAGGAATTTCAAATGAGGTTCATGTATTGTTTATATCAGCTTTGGCAGAAGCTGTTGCTCAGTTTAAGATCCTGCCCTTCTCAGTGTTGTTTGCAAATTTATGCCCACCAGGTTGCGAAGGATCACTTGTTGCTTTCTTAGCTTCAGCATTATGTTTATCGTCCATTTTCAGTGGCTTTTTGGGCATCGTATTGGCTTATGTAATTGGGATATCAACTGAGGATTACTCAAACTTGCCAGTGGGAATTCTATTGCAATTTGTCACAGCGTTGGTGCCTTTAGGATGGATATCTCACATACCCAATTCACAAACAGTCAACAAAAGCAAACAGAGAAGTAGGAGAGTGATGCTTTTGCCTGCAGGTGACGAGTAGAAACTAGAAAGTGCAATGCAATGCTCAGAAATAGTCTATTTTCAAATGTGAATCTTGGTAAAGACATGAAGAAGGCACAGTTCGTGGTAAATTCAGAGTTCTTTTACCCATGTAAATTCACATGCACTACTGCTAATTCAGAAGATATAAAAGATACTTTTTACCTATATGCATTCGCAATCTGTTTACTGAATGTGGACCATCAGCAAGAAACAGCATTGCCACCAGTGGGAAGGCACTGCTTCACAACTCCAGAAAATACAAAAACACCCTTCTCAGTCGTGGCAACACCATTCCTCTGCAACCAAGTTGGCAAATGTTCTGATATGATACAAATGGTAACCATTTCTCTGCAGCCAAGTTGGGTCTAAAGTACAAATTTTCATTAGAAATGGTAGAATGCTAGAAGACAAGCTTAGGAAAATTTAGGCATAACCTTATGGTTGGGGAAGTTGACACGGGACCAGGACAGGGAAAAAAAAAATCTCATTCGTCAAACCTCCATAGAATTTGATCAACTCAATCAATGACTAATTAAATGGATGGGAAAGAAACTAGACTAAGGTCAGGCATGTTTCAAGAAAAGTCCATTTAAATACCTATGTCCCTGTTCTCTTTCTGCCAAAATGGCATGTCGGAGGATAATCATTATTAATACAAAGCAATATAAATGGCAAGATTGAGATGTGAAAGCGGATGCTGTTGCAGCACTTTTAAAAAATTGGCAGAAACATCCGACATCATTGTATAAAAAATAAATTAAAAAAAAAAAAACCTCCAAGCATGTTGAATGGAAAATGGTGCTGACTTGTATCCCCCCACTGGCAGTATTTTGGATTTCACCCTTAAATACTCAGTTCATTTATACAGACTTGGCCCAACAGCCAACAGTACATTGGCCCCTCCATGTAAAAGACTACTTATAGGGGACTTTAGGTGCAATAACCATAATCATTTGAAACCTTTATCTTGGATTGATTAACTGAATGCATGCCTTCTCCTTCTGTCCTCTACTGCTGAAAATGGCAGTGGGTTCATTCATTGGAAGAAGTTAGTGAGGGGCCTTTTTCTGTTTCCGTAATCTGCATTTCTAAGGGCTGTGGTAAAGAAATTTTCAAGCATCTGATACACTACTTGACCTTGTAGAATATTCAGAAACCAGCTTCATAAACATAGATGACTTGTCCTCCAATAGTCGCAATGGAGTGTCAAACTCTGCTATCCTACCTGCACATGGCCAGCAGTCATTGTTGATGGTGGAAACCAATGCAAGTTACAAAAGAAAATACCCTGAACATGGTAATGAAAATTTATTGAGATTTTACACATTCCATCTATCTGGGATTGGGTTTATGAGCTCTACTTCTCATCCTCTGCACAATTTTAACAAAGGGAACTACAAGATAAATCCAGGTGTTGTCACCTTCAGACTAAGACTCATAGGATAATAATGACTTAAAAATAGTACAGTATAAATAAGAGGGCTCAATGATGGTTAACCAAGCAATATAACAAGTACTGTTCACACTCATTTTTTAAGATTTTTATATTTCAATAAGTTTTTCAAGGCATCATCATCCACAGCAATCGAGAGTTGATCCAATGGAAATGTCCTAATCCTAATGTGTGACTCTGATAATCAAAGTTGGAATAAGACAAAGGGGAGATGGTTGAAAATGGGTCCACAGGGACATCTGCATAGGTGACACTATGGTAAATGATGTACATTATTGACACTACCTAGCAGGATCCCCACTTTTCAGGAAGGTATACCATGGGATGAAAACCACCCCTGATCCATGAATAGACAATCAATAGAGTGATATGTTAAATTGAAATGCCATTAATCACTGTTCAATTTCATATTTCATATTGGGATGACGATGATCATTGCAATCAAGCTGTGAACATTTCTCTGACAAAAGTAATTTTTTGGTCATGGCAAGTGGCAACTGGTGTCAGTGAGACAGGGATGGGGGTTCTAGAGTGCAGATTCTGCTTGATGCTACAATAGAGTTGGTTGCCTTTTATTTTTTGAGTATTAATCACATAAAACTGCTTGGACAGTGTACAAATCCCATATTTAGGTTTACACACTCTCCAAGTAAACAGATTCTGACACTAGCACCTAAACTTGAGCAACTTAGTACATGATCATGACATGATCTTGCTGAGATTGAGCATGATACTTACCATCGCTGAGGACCAGAACCAGATCGCTATCAATAACGGTTGGGATACGATGTGCAATGGTGCAAACAGTGCAGTTCTTGAATTCCCTGCGTATGATTTTCTGAATAAGATTATCAGTTGCTGTGTCAACTGAGGCTGTTGCCTCATCAAGCACCAATATCCGTGCCTGTTTCAGCAAGGCCCGACCAAGTGAAACAAGCTGCCGCTGCCCAACACTCCAATTATCTCCATTCTCTAACACTGCAATTGCAAAAATGCTGCCAGACTTTAGTCCTTTTTTTATTTTTTGGGTTCTGGTCTCAGAACTTCCTCATTTTGCCTGTCCAAAAATCAGAAGCTCTACAAATGTACATCAGCAACATACCAACATACCTGGAGTGTCAAGCTTTTGTTCTTTCAGCCGGATTATCTCTCCAAGCTGGCATTTATCGAGCACCTGACAGAAAACCAATAACAATCAATTCAGACAGAAAAATTGACCTTAGACAGTCATTTCTCAATGAAGAAAAGGAGTTCAACGATAAGTGAAGATACTTTACCTGCCATACTTCATGATCAGAGTGCTCTTCAAGGGGATCAAGATTGCCTCTGATGGTTCCCTCAAACAAGGTAGGATCTTGTGGGATAATACTGAGACGGAAGCGCAGATCATGAAGACCAATTGTTGAGATATCAATGTTGTCTATGATTATTTTACCACCAGCAGGTTCAACCATGCGAAACAGAGCCTGGATTAGAGTAGATTTGCCACTGCCAGTGCGGCCAACAATGCCAATCTTCTTTCCACCAGGAAATGTGCAGGTTATACCATGAAGAACGAGAGGAAGGCTCTCCTTGTAACGAACCTTCCAGTAGAAAAGAGAAATTTCCGTCAGAGGTTACCATTTTTGTGTCCAGTTGCAAATTTTCATCTTGTAGAAAGAGATGGAAACAACAAAAAGAAATATCTAGGCAATACATGAAAGAGTCATCCACCAAATGTTCACATCAATAAGGCATCCATTAAATCCATGCATCTGTACATGTGTCCTGATGGATTTCAAAAAGCAGAGGCTTGACTAAATGGCAGTAATGAATTCATCTCTCTCAATAACAGTGAATGAATAAAGAAATACAGATACAAGGAACATTGATAAGAATACACAAGATGCTAATTCTGGCAGGCAAAACAGTACAGAAAATGAGCCTAACAAGGATAGAATAACATGATAACATTTACCCACAGAAAACAGCTTCTATAAACATATTTTCCAGTTTATTTTTTTTTGAGAATTTCTTCGACTCGAATCTCTCATGTAAGGTCACCAAATTATTAAGTAGTCTGTCCTTGGGTAATATTGTTTCAACAAAAGATGGGTAGAACATTTCAACCATGCAGCTATGCCACATCTTTGATCAGGAGGTAGTGGCAAGCACAAGATAGATCCAGTGACCTTGTGGAGATGCTATGACAGTTGTATGCAATAATAGTAACAGTCGAAACATTGAAATTTATGAAAGTGAAGACTATAAAGTAATTCAAGAATTTGAGAATAAAGAGAACATGGAATACAAATTTAATGGTGTTGAGAGAAAAGAGGAGGATTTAAGTCAAAATCAAAAACTACATCCATCTCAAAGGTTCCATGCTGCAGTCCAAATAAAGAAGCATAAAACGAAATGGAGGGGAGGGATTGAGAAAATGTTGTAAATAGGACTAGTCAATGGTGGTCAAAGTAAAGACAATTTGGTGGTCTTATCTAATTGTCAAGTGTTATTGCATGGGTAGCTCAGTTGGTCTAAGCTTAAGAGGATTATACTAGAGGTCTTGAGTTCGACTCCTCTCGGACTTAACTGATACACTAGGCTTGCGGGTGGTTTCATGTATTTATGGCATTAGTCTCACCTTCAATGTGGGGTGGGGATACCCATGTTATCCAAAAAAAAAGTCATTTTATCAGATGGTGTTAGATTGGCATTGTTATATGGTGCTGAATGCTGGGCAACAAAGACATGATCAGAAAGAAAGAAGTTACATGTCTGAGATGTGCAAGCTAGATAGATAGATTCTGGATTAAGGAGGATAGAATTAACAATGAATATACAAAGTAAAATACATAGCATATGGTTCCCAAAACTAAAAGAAAGGGAAGCTAGCATAGTGGATCAATAAAAAAGAAAAAAAGAAGTGAAAGGACGTTAGCAATGTTATGGGCATATACATACAAAAGTAGAAAGTGTCCCCAACTGATTAGCAGAGATGTCGCTTTTTTAAGCTACTAGGATAAGGGGATACCAATAAGGGATTGGTATGAAGGAGTTGAAAGCACACAGTAGCATGCAGAGCAAAAGACAAAAATTATCCCTAAACAAGGATTGGTGGAATAGAATGTAAAAATACAAATGGAGTAAGCCTTCTATGATAACAATTATGGTGACATCGACAATGATGATGACGATATAAAGAGTTCTCAAGGGAGGAAATGAACAACATACCTTTAGATCAATCAGTTCTATTGTTCCATTCTCTGGCCATGATGACGGAGGGCGACAAGTCTCAATAACTGGTGGTGCTTCACCTGGGACTTGGCAGTACTGGTGAATACGCTCAATAGAAATAATCTTGTTTTCAAGTTTGCAGAAGCTTAATATCCACCGTGACAAGCGTGCATTCAAGTTAATGCCGTAGGTTACAGCAAGGCCTGCCATACCTGTAAAATAGAAACCGTAGCATGGTTGATACATACAAACAGAAGAAGAAGACTGATCACTAATTCTATATTGGTAAATCTCAAAAATATAGTTATCCTAGTTAACTCGAAAACATACACGTGTCCTGATGTCACACTTGGACACACGACAGTAAGAAGATGCCAGACACACTTTAAACAACAAGTCCACATGGGTTTCAATATGATGGCAATTATCATCATCATCATCATTATCCTTATTATTACTATCATCATCATCATCATCATCATTATAATGACAATGATGATTGATTGCTTCATATCAACAAATGTGAAAGTGAGAATTGTTATAATATTAAGCATTTAGTTTATGCATGATTGACAAATTAAAATATCCATTTAATAACCAAATATAGAATCCCACAACAGTGATGTCTTGAGTAGAGACATCATACTCCAGGGTATCAAAATTCATCCTAATCATAGAACGGTTAATAGCATATGAGCACTTATAAAATATAAGAACTAAGATAAATTCTAATAAAGGTATCAACTCCCTCCAACATGGAGGTTGCACATGCTGTTTGTTATGGGACTCTTAACCATCATTGAAGCCACTGTAATGCCTTAACCAATTGCAATCTTGCGCTGGTGTCAGAATGCATACGAGAATATTGCCTTTCCCAAGCTAGAATAGCTGCCTTTTCAATAAATTCTAATAAAGGCATCAACTCCCTCCAACATGGAGGTTGCCCATGCTATTTTTTATGGGACTCTTAACCATCATTGAAGCCACAGTAATGCCTTAACCAATTGCAATTTTGCACTGGTGGAATGCATACGAGATGTTGGCTTTCCCAAGCTAGAATAGCTTCCTTTTCAGCATAGCTTTTTTCAGAAGGAAATCACCACAGGCCAATAAATGGCCTCACATGATGATTAGCAGAACCAAACTTTTTTTATTTTGCAAGCCAACACTCCATATCCCAACAAAATAAACAGCTATTAGGAGATGGATTTGTCCTAGTTAAGCACTGGTTTAGACGTTAGATACAGCAAATAAACCATTCTATTTCTGAACTGTTTGGAAAGCAGAATATTGTTGAATTGTGCAAAAGTGAAGCTCCATTCAGAAGTCAGTTTCCTTCCTAGGTACATATCTTATATCTGGATCAAGCAGGAGTTTCTATTACTTCCAGTGAGAATGATGGTGAGGAAACCACACCATGCACACCACCCCCTTGCACTTTCCATTCATCTCCATATATCTTACCAACATTTGGGAAAAAGAAAAATGCTGAAGGAATTACAAGAATCAGAAAGCATACCAAATGCTTAAGGAAAACAGTGGCACAGTACATACTTGGATCAATGCTTCCGTGTGGAAAACTCACAAGCAGAGTCATGCAGAAAGCAAATACAAATGTTGATAGTAATTCCATGCGTAGGCAGAGCCATTCAATTGCTGCTAGGCTGTAAAAGAATGGCCGACCAAAGCAATCAAGCAGATATAAATTCTTCTTCATGAACCGTTTCTCCTGCCCAAAGCCTCGAATTGTAGCTGCTCCAGCGATTGACTCTCCAAAGAGATGGATGATTGGAGATTTCTGGATGCTAACAATACGAACAAGTTCCCTTGATGAAGCCATGTAGTATTTCTGTGTGATTGAAATGACCATCCATCCATCAGCACAAAATGTTAGTTTCTATCCACCAGAATAAATCAATAGAATTAGTTTATAACGGGCACAATAAATCAACTGAACCAAGATTAACTATGAAGTCCAAACTTGCTTGTTCAACTGTGAATAGTTAGACATATAAAGCACAGTAATAATACAGTGAGACCCATCGATTCAGAATGTGGTTGAGTCAACTCGACACAATTTAATACTTGGGTAATCTTTCAATTGAGTCTAGTCACCTTATAGATTCAGTGAATTTTTGCTACTTAATAGGTTGACCATTTATAATATTTACCCCATAATATAGATGGGGGTAAATTATATGCTTCTATCAGTTCATTGTAAGTAAACGTCACCCTGAGTCTAGCAAGTGTCCTTAACATCGAGGTACATATGATTTCATTGTATCATTTGTATTTTTCTAATGGTCGGTCACATAAAGTAAATTTCAAGGAGCCATACATGATCATTCCACATCTGCATGCAACACACAAGGACAAATGTGCTACAGGTGATCATTACACATGCAAGTTCACATCCATGCACAGTAAATTTCATGGGATTGTTTCACTTTTTTTTTTTTGGTGGGGTGGGGGGGTGGGGGGGGGCGCAGGAGGGGGATTATTGATTTGGGATCAATTAAATCCAAACCCAAATATGTTACATGAATAAAACCAACTTCCTCAAATCCTCCCTACCCTCATGAATCACAAGTGAGTCTCACAATATTTTGAATAAATGTGAATCCTGTAACACAAATCCCCACACATTCCTTCTCCTTTTCTCTTCAAATCCTCCCTAGAATCATGACGAAAAGCAAGTCCCTCAATATTTTGAAAAATCTTGGTTTTTAGATTATTGTTGGCATTTTTACAACATTGGTTGATAGTAGGCATCATTGTCGTCATCGTCATCATTATCATCATCGCAACCACTAACACTAACACCATCTATCTAGGGTCACCTTTTTGAGTTCTAATCTTACATTTTACCTTATTAAAACCACATTTCTATCACTACATCACTCAAAAATCTTTTTTATCCCTCCAATCTAGGTTCTTGATTAACTCCCTCTCCTCATTCCTTTGACTTTTGACCTTTCTTTCTTTTTTTCCATGGGGCTACTTACGGTATTTGATATGTATATCCCAAGTCATCTTAAATAGTTCTACCTTCATTTTTGTCTATCAGGCTACACTCCAAGTCGTCTTAACGTGGTCATTTCTATTTATATTTTTTAATGTTACTCCACTCATCCATCTTAACATGCACATCTCCATTAATGTTAACTTATCTATGCCCAATAATAAACTCCAAAAGCATTGTAATCTATTTTAAAAAATTCTCTCTTTAATAAATATGGTATTGTATTATCATATAACACTCTACTAGCTTGCTTACAGTTAACCCACTCTACTCCCATCCTATTAGTTGTATCCAAACCTAATCCTCTGTATGGCTCAACAATTGCACCCAAGTATCTAACTTTATCACAACATATAACAATCCATTTACCCTTTTTTTGAAAGAAAGATTATGTTTTTGACCATCCATTACCCATTTTAATTGGATCCTCCTCCCTATTCTCTGTTCAACTAAAGTTGCATTTCATATATTTTGTCTTTTGTTAATTTTCAAACCATGCTTCCTTAAGGACTTCCTAGGCAATTCCAATTTATTATTTAATTGATTTCTTGTTTCATCAATTAGTATTGTATCATGTAAAAATAATATAAACCATGACAATTCATCCTACATTTCCGATACTGAATAATCCATAAAATAAATAAATATGGGTTTATAATTGACCCTTGGTAAAGTCCAACTCGAACCATTAACTCCATCATATTGTCACACATTATTCTTAAACTAGGTTTCAACCCTTCGTACACATCCTATATAACCTCAACATACTCATTAGGAATATAGTTCTTTTTCAACATTTGTTACACTAACTACCTTAACACCCTATTACATGCCTTTTCAAAGTAAATAAAAGTCTATCTGAAGATTTTTTCTTTTTTCCCAAAACTTCTCCATCAATTGTCTCAGTAGCATAAATAGAATTGGTTCTCCAAGATCTTTGATTCTTATGTTAAATGTTACTCTAGTATTGTCTGTTCCCTAATATGGCTCAAAAGCTTAACAATTCAATAGTTAGCACAATTTTAAATAACTCTTTATTGTTATAGAAGGGGACCACAGTACTTCTACACATTCTTCAAGCATCATTTTCAAATCTAAGGCTTTGTCAAACAATCTAATTAGCAACCTAATCAAACTCTTTTTTATGTTTTAGATAGTTTGTTTAAAACGCTTCATTTGCTTCTACTTCCATGTTTACTTCTCTCTCATATTCCATATCTAATAGTTTTCTAGAATACATTGCCCATCTATCTATTTTTGCTTAACTTTCACTAAAACCCTTAGATTTTCAAATTTTACACATATTACATGCTCAAGGTCTCTAGTTCTCCTCTATCTTATGTTTATAAGCTTATAGATTCTCTTTTCCTCTCTCCTCTATTCCTAAATGGTCATTCATATACTTCACATTTAGCTTTTCTCACAAATTTGCTTAGTAAAATACATTTTCTTATTATTTGCATATTAGTATGATACTTTTGGAAATTGGAGTTTTGAAATTTGAAATCTAAATAGATGTATATCTTCACTTTATACTGAAAGAACATTGGAGAGTTTTTCATGTTATTACTTTTTTTGGTGGATTCGGTTTAACTTGACTGTTGATGGCCCCATTGTGTATGCTAGGAGTAGAAGTTTTGTAAGAATGTTTCGCCATGTTATTGTTTTTTCATTTAAGTTCTTTTCACCATAAGAGGTGGAATAGAATGAACTGGTTGAAATATAATGATCGATCATGTGTCTATAGTGGATTGTATATCTCATAATAGATCCCATTCTTCAACCCTCTCCAAGGAGGATGACTATTCATACGCATTACCTTGACACCAATGAAGAGTTCGACCCACTGCTTCATTTCTGCCCTACTTGATCTAGATTTGACATTAGAAGTATATCGACTGCTCCTCAATAATCAGTTACTCTTTTTGTAAAGACTACATATTTTATTCCATCCATAAATCTATTTTCTTCCTTGTGAGTTCGAGTATGAATAAGAAATTAAGAACTTTAGTTCTTACTCTTCATATGTTACTATCTTATTTCATATGTTTCTATATTTTTGGGAAAAAAATTCTGAATCTTACTATTCTACAGTTTAAAATTAAAAAATTGCAAGCCAAGACATTAACAATTTTACAATATGATGCAATTAAAACATAGCCACCAATACAACAATGAATTGAAATCTACCCCAATTTGACATCCATTCAAGTGATCTTGACTAATAGATTAGAGATTGCAAAAAGCATCATATCTCTACCTTGTAAAATTTGGCACCTATCATATTAGGGGATGATCAGAAGGGAATCAAACTTATTCAGCACTACATCCACATCATATAATTGATCATCTATGTGAGTTGCACACTACGTTCACAGCTCATTGCTAGCCCACTTGGAAGCCAATGCATGAGCATGGTTGGTTTGAAGAAACAGGGGAGATGGGAGGGGAGGCTAGTGCACAACCAAAAATAAGCTTGATTAGATTCGCGGGTGGCTAAAATGGGCGCCACAAGCTGAGATGATCAAGTGCACACTTGGTGTATGTGACGAGGTGTCTACACACACATGTAAGTGGGTATATGTGAGGATTTCTAAGATATATGTGAATTAGATCTATTTGCGTCCCTATCTCTTAGGTTGGTGCTACAAGTAATAAATGTTGTTAGATGATAGTTTCTTCCATTGGTCAGTTGTGTGTGAATGTAGTACATGTAGACGTACAGGAGATGGCATGTGTGTGTACCCTCATGTGGAGCCACCTATGACCATGGGGGTGGGTTAGTTGAAAAGGGCTATGCTTGAATGTTACTTTAACAAATATCATCTTGGATGGGTCACAGTATAATGATTGAACCACCTAGTAATCCAATCAGTTTTTTGGGATTTAATCACGCCTTCACATGATTAGTCAGGAGCCCTAGTTTAAGTGAAATTTGAGTTGCCTAGTGGGGAAGATACACCATAAATGAAAATTTATAAATTGATTACCTGCATCCATAAGCAAGCAATGGCCATCGGAACAAGTAGAAGCACAACTTGCCAGGTGACTTTAGCCATTACACCTACTATACCAAGAAGTTGAATGGTTGTTGATGCAAACCCACCAAGTCGAAAAGGTATGTCAAGATCAACAACACTTTGATCTACAGACACCTGATAATTTATGAAAAATCATGATTAAGAAAAAAATGGTGGTATGTCACCAAGCTGGTCGTCTAGAGGAGATTCATTAAATGGCACTACTTGTGTCAACCAGGAACTTACACGATTCAAAATCCGTCCAGCTGGGGTAGAATCAAAGAAAGACATGGGTGCCCGGAAGACACATCTAAGCATCTTAGTGAACAACTTTTGTGAAGCAGCTAAGCCAAAAGTAGCCACAAGAACAGCTCTAACAAAAACAAACAACGAGCTTCCAAAAGCAAGGGCCATGAAAACAACAAGAAGAACCGTACTAGTCGTCTTTGGTCTATCTCCTTTTGTCTGGGGGTTCGCCCAAGCCATCCACCAGTTGCTAGCTATTTGAAGCACCTGAAATAATGTCTGAGCGAGGATAATCAATGGTATCAGTACACCTTTATATGCAGCAGCCATATATGACAAGTACACCTTCAAGCTAACTCTCCCTCTTTCTCGTTCTTCTTCCTGAACAAGCTGTTTTTTTCTCATGCGCTTTGCCTTCTTTTTTTCCTTAATTTCTTTCATATCAGATGGTGATCCATTCTCTGGTAGTTCTTTCGTCAAACCATCAACGTTACTGGGTGTTGACTCGATTCTTTTGCGCGTAACAGTATTACTAACTGAGTCCTCAATTGTGCACTCAGGAATATCCATAGATTCAATTGCCTCGTGATGAGCTGAAACTAAAGAACTGAAGTCAGTACCAGCTTGCAAAAGATCCTCATATTTTCCAGCTTGTATTATACGCCCTTCTTTAAGGACCTGCAAGAATGTGGCATAAACTTAGATGGATTATTTTAATACAAATAAAACAAGGGTATTTCAATGGTTGTTGCATGTGCATTTTGTCCTGCCAGGAGGCACCCTCCTGGAGTCTCTCATAGCTTAAAGCAAAATCTTGGAGGAAATTACATCCTCAGGTCAGAACATTTAGGTTGTATCTTAATGGATTTAAATTTGAGAAGTGTCGATTCTGAGAAGAAGCATATGAATATAGATAAGCCTTGAGCAGATAAATGTCAAATCTAATGTTTTAAACAAACTGTGGTTTTATACAATCTAGAAGTTGTTTCTTTTTTCTTTAAGAGAAGATAAAAAGAGTAAAGGTGGTATGTTTGCCATTTCAAGGTATCTCAAAGGAGAAATTTTTATAGAATGCTGGGGGAATCTACCTTTGTAGATTTCATATTTTTGTATACTATACCATGTTTAGTTACCAATAAAAAGCAGAAAAAAAAAAAAAGAGTATAGAATTCTAGTGACCAGAAACACATAAATTAAATAAAACCTAAGAAAAGTGAGCAACAATAAAATACAGCTCACAAGAAACATAAGTTCACAAGAAGATATAATTAAATAAAATCTACACAAAGGAAGCAACCAAGAAATACAGCCTGAATGAAACAGAAGTTCACAAACAGTTCATTGACAAGTGAAACAAGCAACGTGGTCAAGTATTTTGAAACAAGTCTAACGATGGGGATTCCAAACAACAAACTGAGGGTTCATCAAACAGAGTAAAACTCCTAATCTGAAAATGATCATCCAACCAGCCACTGCACTAGGAATGACACATCTAATGCAAGATGCATCCAAATGAATGAACTGGTGACTAATTACATAATCACTATAAGCAAAACAAGCACCACTCACTCATAATTATTCTCATCGTTGCAGCTATGAAAATCGAGGTTCTTAAAAATCAAACCAGGTTTGCACAAATTATCTCTCTTCACTTCTCTGTACCTCACTCCCTAGAGAAGTTCAACTAAACAGATTAGCATTAGGTACACATGCCACAACCTAAAAACTGCATAAATCCAGTCAAAATATCATATGTAAAACTTTGTTTCCTAAGACTGCTAAACATGAATTGTTATATAGCTAAAGGTAACTTCACTCTTGCAAGACATGATGCAGCCAAGAACACCCAAGAGCTTCAAACTACCACTAGATTGACTCTCCCCCTGCCTATCTCTGTTTGGTTTCTTTGCAAAATGCCTTTTAGATCTCCTAAAATCCCATGAACATTGTCCCAATCGGAACATAGGAAGTGTTGGTGCAAGTTTAAATTCCATGAAATCTAAGAGCATGCAAAATGGCCACTGCAGCCCCCCTATTTCATATTCCATTCACCAGCGCGGATTTGTATCAATTTAAAGGGGGAAAAGTACAGAAGACCACAACTTTTCTGGTCACTAGTGGGTTGTACAAATACTGATCAACAAATAAAGAATAAGTAAATTCCAAATCATGATAGCTGTCTCTATAACAACTTTATCAAACCTTTAAGAAAAATTGTGAGACATGGAAATAGGGTAATAGATCTCTTTCGAGCTGATCAGTGAACTGTGATGCTGATGTGCTTGGTTCATGCACACACACGCAAATCAATGGGCTGTTTCACTCAGATTGAGGACAAACTGGGCAAGAATCCAATTCATACAGGGTAGGTGGGTGGGATGGGGGAAAGGGAGTGGGGGACCATGGTATGCCCTATTTAGTTAGGGTACTTAAATAAGGGCCTATAAAGGTCATGGTAATGTACATAGTGAGGACCAAATGAGGAGGTATCCTCAAATAACAGTTTGAGGACTTCCATGTAGGGCCCTTGTAGATGGGTTGGTTGGAAAGGACTTTGCTTGAATAAGACGCTAACAAAGATCACCTTGACCAAATAGGACACAAATGGGACCCACCATAGCCCTAATCACACCCCTTTCCACTTCACACCCACCTAGCTCATATGAATTGAATTCTTAATTTAACCCCAACCTGAGTTACATAGGCCATTGCTCTAACACCATGAATTTCCTCCGTCAAATAAAATTGAATCTTTGGGAATTCAAAAGGCATGGCTTCACTTACCTAATCAAGTTGATTTTTAATAGACACTGTATTCAAGAAAAACCTTTCCAACTAACCCAACAACATGGCTTCTGGTGGGCCCCACATAAGAAGTGTCCTCATTTAATCTGGACGTTGTGTGTGACCTTAATGTCATTGTGTCTCCTGTTTCTACTTTAATATCAGTTCAGTGGTTTCCATTTTGCCATGCTAGTCTCTATTTTTCTCCACAGAGAGAGATTATTTCAATAAAAAACAGGGAAATACATCATTAAAGAGCAGCCCAAAGAGCTTTTGAGCCAGCATTAGCAAAGATACAAGTATTATACAAGTGCAAACAACTAAATCATGAAACATTTGCACAATCTCCTCTAAGAAGAATCTCCTGAGAATCTGAAAACTCTTTTAATCCCACAACCCACTGAGTGATATTAAGCTCAATTTTCTCAATCAAGCATGATTTGGGGGGTGCCTTGTTCTGAAAAATCCTCCAATTGTGTTCCCCCCAAATGAACCAAAAATTGCCAATATGACTCTCATGCATGAAGAATTAAGTTGGAGAACCAAATTCACAATGTTGCCCAATTTTGCCTTAGTGAGAACAATAACCTGTAAGTCCTTTTGACTGCTCAAGCTAATTTGGGGAGATGCATTAGGATTAATGTGAATGCAATATTAAGTCACAATTGAGAGAACAGTAAAATCAAGGTCAACAACGAGATACAGAAACCAGACTCAGCCACATGACCTTGGATGCTACTGATAATGTAGGTAGTAAAAGAAAGAAGACAGACATTCAACCAAAAGAACAAAGAAAGAAACGTAGAGGTTTCTGTAAAGTATCAACATGTATTCAGTAAACCTTAGAAATATGGAGAGCACATCAAACATGAGGAGGACAATTTATGCAGTAGATCAAAACTCTCTGCATATAACACATCAAAAATCTAAAATAATGCATAGAAGAAAGGCATGCTTGTATTTACAAAATTTTACGCAAAGGTCGCTGAGAAACAGTACTATGACAGGAGGGGGAAGATTTCATACTAGAATCAGGTCAGCAGCTGGCAAAAACTCCACTTGATGAGTGACAAAGATCACAGTCTTCTTATCCAGTGCAGTCAATATGTATTCCTGCAGCATTGATAATATGTTTATCACAAGCAATATTCTCAAACACAAGTTAAGAGCAAATGTGGGAGAAATTTCAAGGCAGGCTGTCTCCCTCCTAGGCAAAGGACTTGCCATGTGAACGCTACTAAACCTCTACACACACTCTAGCCCTACCAAACCAATGAATTGGTGCACGTGTCAGAGTGTCACCTGTCCAACAGTACCAACCATCTGATCAACACTCAAAAACAAAATCACTTACATAACAAAAAGGGCTTGAAGTGATGGTTAGGAACCCGCCTCTGGAAGTGGTAGTCTTAAGTTCGATTCCTACTCAACCCCAAAGGGCCACTTCCCATAGAGTTACCCAGTGTATGTAGGTAGGGAAACTTGCATATGGCCCGAGGATTAGTCAGCTGCTCTAAGAGGCCGGGACACCTTCGTCATTAAATAAAATAAAAAAAATTGGCCACTCAAATCATCTAGAGAGGTCCAATGGTGCTGCTGATACATCCCTAATCCACAAGTCCATGCATCACATGGGCCTTGCAAAAAGTCCTTACTGGGTACTACCTAAAAGATACTCAGTCACTTCCAGATAATCATCATACATAAAAATATCATATCATATTCCAAACTTTCAAGGATCGCTAACCTTAAATAACTCTGATCCTGTATGTGCGTCAACTGCACTGAAAGGATCATCAAGTAAGTAAATGTCGGCATCTTGGTAGAGTGCTCTGGCAAGCTGCACCCTTTGCTTCTGGCCGCCGCTGAGATTTATCCCTCTATCGCCAATGATTGTCTGATCTCCATGCGAGAATAGTTCTAAATCCTTTTTAAGTGAACAAGCATGAATGACATTTTTATACTTTGCTTTATCCTTAACACTGCCAAAAAGAATATTTTCCTCTATATTTCCAGATTGTATCCAGGCCGACTGAGGGACATAAGCTGCAGAACCACTTATTCTAACCTACAAAAAATAATAATAAATAAACATAAAAAAATAAGGAACATTAATTGTCCGTGAGAAATGGTTAGATATATAAATGCAGTATGTCAAGACAACAAATGCAGCCATATAACTTGGACTTGCAATGCATACACACGCATGTTGGATATGAACACTGGGTTAAGGATATGGAGGACCTGGAAGATCAAGCATGTTGGTGGTTACTTGGAATAAAAAAAAAAAAAATGCATATATGGAAAATTGTATGTAAAATATGTACAATTGTACATACATTTTTTTATTGAGTGGTAACCAAGAATAATTCATTAAATCAAATAGAAGAGAAGTACGCATAGGAGTCTTAAGAGACTTGGACCCAAAAAGAACAAAAATCTGTAAAAGCACCTTTGTCCTACATAGAGAAGATAGAAACTCAATGACATTGACTGAAAGACCACGAACTCCAAGCCCTCCCCTAAGATAATAAAAAACAAAACACGCCATTAAGAGCTGAATTTACTCCCATCTTCGCAAATAAGTCTGCAACACCGTTGCTGTATGCCTAACCTGCTGGAAGGAAACCTCCTGAGCCAAACATAAGTTCCTTATTTTCTTAACAACTGTCATCAGTTTCTACGGGGGCCTCTTCCTCTCCTTATCTCATTTTATTGTATTTGTCGAATCCCCTTCTATAATAAGCTTCCCCTGACCCAAAGACTTCCATATTATCAAAGCTTTCCTAATAGCTAATATGTACATGCACTTTCACTGTATAAATATCTAGAAATACTGCTAAAATAGAAGAAAGCAGAGAAGTGATTTCCAAAAAAGAAGAATGAAGAAAATAAAAAGATTCACAAACAAATGAAGTAATTGTTGAACTCAGATTACTTACTTCACCAGAGATTTTTGGTATCTCCCCAAGGATACAGGAAAGGAAGCTTGATTTTCCTGCACCAACCATGCCACAGACAGCCACCCGCATTCCCCTTTCCACTTTCATCTGTATTCCTGACAGTGTTGGCTTGGAAGAGGAAAGATCCCAGCGAAACTCACCATCTTTAATTTCTATAGCTGTGTCTGTGAGCTCCTCCTTGGGAAGAACAATGGTGGCATATGCTTGCAACTCTTCCTCTTGTAGGAATCCTGAGATGCGATCCAAAGAAACCTTTGTCTGTGCAACCATTGACACCAGATCTGGGAAATTCCTAAGTGGTTCTTGGAGGATTCGGAAAGTGGCCAATGCAGAAAGAACGCTTCCTGCAGTCAGCTGTCCACCCAACAATATAGAAGTGGCAAATGTGACAACTGCAACAAAAATAGGGGAGCCCCAGAAGATAAATGTAATAAATGCTTGAGCATAGAGAGCCTTCCGAAGCCATTTGAATTCTACACTCCTTATCTCCTCCAAATTCAATCGATACCGGTCCTCCCAAGCCTGAAGCTTGAGAATCCTCATGTTCTTCAAACACTCAGAAGTTTTCCTCATACGGTCGTCTTTGGCTGCCATTAGCTTGTCCTGATATTCTTCTTGCATCTTTGCCAATGGAACAGTAACAACAATAGAAATGACAGTGGAAATCAATGTTGCAATTGATGCTATGCCCACATTCTTATACAGAATTGCCAGAGCAAGAACAATTTGCAAAGGGAGCATCCATATATCATGGAGATACCATGAATAATCACCAACTCTCTGCACATCAACGGCCATGTAATTCACAATCTCACCACTGGTGTGACTCTGCCTAGCTGTGCTAGAAAGCCTAAGCCCTTTCCTATAAACCATGGCTGTTAAAGCTGATCTCACATGCATCCCCAAGATGTCAACTCCTAAGTACCACTGCCGGGTGGTTATGGTCTCTACAAGCTTGGCCGCAAAAAATATTGCTGCCAACACATAACCCTCATGAGGAAAAGCTACATTTCCACTCAAATAGTCGACGAAGTAGCTGATCAGATAAGGACCCACATAAGAAACCAAAGTATCCAAGCCTGCAAAAACTGCATTACAAGCTGCTTCCTTCCAGAATGATTTGAAAATCGCCAAAGCCAATGAAGGCTGCTTGGAAGGATTCTCACTTTTCAGTTTCTCCCAATTTGAGTTCAGAATCTTATAGGAAGTCTTTGCCCTCTCTTTTGAGGCTAACAGTGGGATATCCCTGAGCTCAAGTGGCCGTTTTGAACCGACCGACAAGAGAGGGTTAAGCCAAGAAAGGGTGACCAGACTAACGAGTCCTGCTTCACTGTAAGGAGTCACCTTGAGACAACCTTGCCCTTCTTCAATCAATGGTTCTTGAAGATCCAGGTTCATACAAACTTGTATACCTGTACTTCCACGGATTGCAACGAAGCACAGAAAAGCAAGAACTGGGGTGGTAGCAAAATTCAACAAAATATGAGAATTAAGCCCCCGTGACTCATAAATTATTCCCCTTGCATCGGCGTACACAGCACAAATACAGATGATAAATGACACAGTCCACCATATTCTGAGCAATAATGGGAACTTCTCAGAAGCCTTAACTTTACAATGGAATGCCGACAAGCTTAAAACAAACCAAGACAAGAACTGTATTGATGGCAAGTAAATAACCGACCAATCCTTCACATCACTCTCTCTCACAAAACCAGCAATTTCGAAGGCCAACACCAAAACTTGCAAAAACAGCACGTAGAAGCAACAGAAAACTACAGTTTTGAATCCGTTACCTATATTAATGGTATGCAGCCGAGCATCCCCACGTGAAGGACCTGAATCTGTGGTGTTCTCCTTAAAGAAAGGATACCTCCCAATGCAGATGAAAATCCGCCTTAGAGAGATGAGCAAGAGGAAGAGAATAATGAGCATCGAATGGATTGAGACCGCAAGACACTCTAAAAGAGGTAGTTTTTGAAATGGCAATGGAAAGGTGAGATTATGGAGATGACCCATCATTCAGATTCGAAAATGCAATCCAAAAGACGGGTTCTTAGTGCAATTTGAGCAAACCCGAGCTCAGGACATTGAATTCTCCGATGGGCATTTCACCATCTGTTACAAGGGTGTCTTAAGAAATGCTGGGAAAATGCGACAGGTTGCTACGGTAGGAGATACTGGGGCGTTCACAGAGCAAGAAAAGAAGACACATTGTCATGGAAAAACAAGGAGATTTTCTGAGGAAAAAAATAGAAAGACCAAAAGATTCCTGGGTTTTTCTGGGTTTTCCTCGTTCTGTCTAGACAGAACAGATTACAGAACAGACAAGACCAAAAAATGAGAGAAAGCAACAATCCAAGATTCCTGTGAGTTTTCCTAACCTGGGTCTTTAACTGAGTGGAATATGAGGTGACACCGATTGCAGAGGATAGCTGAGAACCAAAAATCAGGTGGTTTTCTTTGAGCGACTATTTAAAAACAACTAACAAGAGAAGAGGAGGAGAAACGGGTTTTTCACTTCATGGGCTTTGTGTGCTCTTTCGATCAAATCAAATACAGATTTGAGTGCAATCTCTCACTTACGTTTTTGTTGCCGTGGGGTTAGCAAACTCAATGAGAGAGACAGAGATTAAAAGACATGGGCTTTTTGTTTTCAATACTTCGGAAATCTGTAGGAAAGATGGCCTCGTTTAAAACATGAAATCCTGATGCTGTATATATATAAAGGTTGGTGTGAATGAGGACTCAATGAGAATGTTGCATCACAACAGAGAATAATCTTGATTTAGTTTTTACTGACATGGGGAATGTTGCAAGGCGTTTGGAAGACTGATTTCAAGTGGTTGAAATTGAAATTTGATATCTAAATATCACTCTTTCAACAATATAAATAGAGAATCATAAATATTTTGTTAAAATCATACCATATTAATAGCCTTTTATTCAAAAAAATGATCTTAAATCATGAATCAACTCATTTAGAATATTAAATTGCTTAATTCTTTCACCAATATAAAAATACCAAAATTCATGAACAGTGCAAATCGGCTTGTCAAAATTCATGAACAGTGCAATCGGCTCGTCAAAATTCATGAACAGTGCAAATAGGTTCACAGAAACTCAGATGAACAGTAAAAATCAGCCCATTGAAATTTTACTGTTCATGCAAAGAGTAAAATCAGAAATACACTAAAACTCGTGTCGCTAAACACAAAATGCCCATAGGAGGTGTAGATGTTCCAATGTGCTAAGAATTAAATAATCAAAAAGTATTAATTATTCAATGTAAAATGATGATTGTAAGACATTAATTGTAGTTTATATATAATATTTTATAAAACTAATTGTTCACAATTCTTCTTTTCCATTTAGAGTAGAAGTTGATATACTGCGCATCTCAAGTATCATTTTATGAGATCAAAAGAGTTAGTTACAATTTTCACATAATAACAACTTGAGAAAATATCGTTTCAAAGAAGAAAGATTTCAATATATCCTCTCAAAGTAGTTGCTTTAATTTAGGTTTTTCTTTTGAGTTTTCTTTATTTAAATTTTACTTTTAGCTTGGATCATAATGGTTGATTTTGGGTCATTAGTGTTATTTTTTCAAGTGTCATGATCCACCGGGCACCGGCCCATTTATTTTTTTATTCACTTTTGAAAAGAGTAAAGACTACCATTATCCATTTTCATTTGAGTTGAGTGGATTGGAAAATGTGATGTCATCTCCCTCACATACTCTTAGTTGGGTTACTAATTTTCTTCCTTATTGTATCTATTTCTCTCTCACTTTCATGTGGGGCTGCCATTTTTTAATTTACCTTTTAACATTAGATTATGGGATTTCTGATGAGAAAAGATATAAAGAGGATTGCATTCACCAATTTTGCCCTAGAGTCAGAGAGTTATATCTTTTTGTTGATTATGAATGGGAAAGTAGGTTAGGCAGACTTTGTCCCTCCATTTATTAAAGTAAGCAGTCATTACCTATGTACACATCATTATATTAATGTGAATTTATTCAAAAAATTCAAAAAAGTTAAAAAGATTTGAAAATGATGTGATATGTAAAAAGTTACATCGTTTGGCAGAAATCTAAACAGATTTTTTATAAATTAATTTATTTAATAAATGGGTTAATGTTTAAATCGAAGTTTACAAAGTTTAACTAATACAATTTTCAACTTTGATTTAAATTAATATTTAGAATTAACCTCTATAATTTGACTAATTTAATATAAAAACATAACTCAAGTTGAATGTCTTATTTATTTTAATAAACAAGTCCACATGAGCTTATCTTATTTAATAAATAAATAAATTCAAATTAAATGCCAATGGTTGAGCTGTCTCAATTCTCCATTCACCCACGCCTCTCCCAATTCCACTTATAAGAAGCATCTATTTGTTACTACTAACAAATTGTTAACTCATTAAGGTTAAGTAAATTAAGTTAGGAGTTTTTAAACAACAGTTAAAAAAGAGATTTTAAATTATTTCAATAAATAAAAATTTAAGAGGTGGCTTTCAAAATAAATTTTATTGTGTACTTTAGTAGAGCTCACATTTCTGCTTCTTTTCACATCCTATCAATTGTATTTTTCTAATTAGATCCTTTTTTTATTCAACGCCATTTTTATGGCATGTGGCCTCTAAGTGGTGATTAAGTCTGACCCATTTTAATTATTTTTAGTAGACCCTATATTGTATCAACTTTCCAACAAACTTCTCATGGCCCAAAAAATATTCAATAATATTCTTTCATTTGACATCTGACTTATCATTGATGGACTCAAAACTCAGTTAACTCGTTGTCTCCTAACTCAGGAAGGGAGACGTTGCAGGATTTGAGTCTCCATGGCCTAACCTTGATGTATCGTAAGGGTAGTGAGCTCATCTGTGGAGTTTTATGCTAGGTGTCCCGCAGTTCCATACACGTAAATTCAAAAAAAAAAAAACTCTTTTAGTTGATTTCTATAGAAGATACTTAGAAAAAAAAATAAGATGGCACTCCTACTTATCTATTTGTGGAGTTAGTCAAGCAAGTTGGGAACGGGATGGTATATTATGTATCTCTGTGTCGTCACTGATAAGAACTGAAGTCACTAGAAATGCATGGAATCAATTCTAGTTTGTAGGATAAAGGGATAAACCTAGGGTTAACAATCAAATGCATTGCACTCATAGGAATAAGTATTGTCCAATGTGTAGGATTTTTTAACATTGATATATATCGGTCGATATAGTACGTTGTATTTTGTCAAGATGCGAAATGTGGATACATTGTATTACCGGCCTATACTACGTTGATATAATTTATAAAAAATAATCAGTTTTGATTTTTTTTGAGCTATTTTTCACTAATATTTTCCAATTTAAAAGGGTTTAAAAAGAAGTTATTCAATCTTAGAATTTTTTTCATTATTTTTACCATTTTGAGTTATTTTCATTAATTTCTTCGAGTTTTGGCTCTCAGATAATCTCAAAATTCGAATTTTATGTGAAAATAATTTAATTTAAATGGAGATATGTTAACGTCATTCACATAGTTTTTAGAGTATCTGTATAATTTTTCATGAAGTTTTTAGATTTGATAAAAGTCATAATTTCTAAGATACTTTCTATTTTCAAGTTTCTTTTTGAACAAAATGAAGGAAATGGTATACAAATGTTTCTAAAATTAAATGAAGAGGCCATAAAATGAGATTGGTAGAATTTTTAGGGTCGTTGTCTAATTCTTTTAATATTTTGACATATTCATGAAGCTCAAAAAAATTACAATAAAACATTTATAAATTTTAATAGAAAATATATGTCATTAAGGGATACTTGAGAATATGAAGTTCATATTAGCTGTCTCCTCATGCTGGTTTCCTTCTTTATAAAATTTTTAGATATTTTCTAAAGTTTTAGGACATTTTTTCAAATTTTTAGGATGCATCAAAATTTCGACTTTCAAGTACCTAAAACTCCATAAAAATAACTTTTATTTAAAAAAAAATTCTCACCCTAAGTTTTTCTATTTTTATGTATTTCTTCCCAAAAAAAAAAATAGGAGACAAGTGGTATTTTCTTTTACTTAAACAATAAGAAAATCAGTGTTCATTTAGAATATGTTTATCAGTAGCTATTTTTATAGAATTTTTTTCGTAAAAAGGAATTTATGAAAATTATTTTCTATATTTTTAATTTCTTTATTTAATGTGGCATAAAAAGTTTTCGTAACAACTCATCAATGGTTTTTTTTTTTTTATTATTAATTGGGTAATTACAACTCAATCACACCTTATCCTAGTTGAATGAATCATAGTAGTTATAAATTATAATAACAACAACACTAATAAAATTATATATATTAAAAGAATTTAATGAATAAAGGGCACACTGTATGTTTTTCTATAGCTAATGAATTTTAAAAATTCAACCAGAATACTGATGCTAATTATAGTGCTTTAACTCTAGAAACATTTATGATTTTTTAATTTTAACTCAATAAAAACTAAAAATCTACATCCAAAAAATAATTCAAAAAAGGACAAAATAGTTAAAATAATTTGAGTTTTGGGCCATTTTAAGTATAAAAGGGTCTAAGTCATTTAATAAAGGAGTTGATCTGACATAAACTCTCTTAATAAATAAGTAGTTTTTAGTTGAGAGAAAAAAGTAAATAAGTAATTAATGGAATTCTGAGCCCATGAATTTTCCTTATTCTTGAAAAAGATTTTAAAAGATAAAAGCTAAAAATGCAAAAGATATTATGGTTATATAATAAAGAGCAAGACTTAGAGAAAAAGGCGAACTAGAATATCCTAAGCTTCTCAAGCTTTGATGATGGTTTGAAAAAAAGAATTCAATATTAAAAAATCCTTTTTATATTCTTAATATTAAAAAGTCTGCTCTTCTACTGAAAGAATGGTAAATTTCAATATTCAAAAAAAATTTTAACACAGTTTTCATTTAAAAAAAATCAATTATCAATTAGATTCGAGAAACCAATGAGTACATATAGCACTTGAGTCACCTTCCTCTTAACCTACTAGATTTTTAGTGTGAGTTCTTCTTCAAAAATGTTATCTAAGTCATAATTTTCTACTATGTATCAGAGCGGATTCCATGTAGCTATAGTCGACTCTGAATTTTCACATACGTAACAGAACATATGTGTGAAGTTTCTACGTACAATCGAATCAATTTATTTTAGATAACTTTTCAATTTAATCCAATCAATTTATATTAGATAACTTCTCAATTTAATAAAGCTTCCCTAACTTGAGTGGGAGACAATTGTGTGGTCCAAAGTCCCAACTATCAGTCAAGTACTAAGTGCCTTTTTCTACAGGCTGGCATGCAAACACTTACAGGCAATTGTAATGGTTAGGTAACATTGGCAATTTGTCATATAATCTTTAAAATCATTGGCAATTTGTCTTAAATCATATAATCTAAATTGTTGTCTTAAATCAAACAATTGGCAGTTTAAAGGATATTATATTTATTTTGATAATTAATCTATTACTCAATTCCATTAAAAGTTAACCTTATCAATTTGACACTTGTGACTATAAAAGAGTATTTTTTTAACGTGAACATCTCCACTCTATATTAGAGATGAAATTAATTCTACGAACATGTGTAAACTTTAAATGTTAACGTACTTTAAATGTTAACATACTGTATAAATTCAAATGCAAGTGATTGAATTTTGTCTACTATTTTTAATGGGAATCGATTTTTCGTATTGGTACCTTTGGTAATATGGAACACCATCTTCAACTAGTCTTTCATTTTTATCATAATAAATTAACAATATTTTATTTTATCTTTTTATTTTTTAATTTGTCATGATAAAAAAAAAAAAACAATATCCCATATTAATAAAATACTAATACCCAAAATAATTTCCTTTCCAATTTATTTTATCTCCATTTTCCTCTCTCATTCTATACTTTATTTTTCTTTACAAGCAGTTGTCTTTATATTATTTTATTTATAATCGAAGCTGTCTAGACATCTCAGTAAACTAATTCTTCAGATCGGATCGATAAAATGGTATTGGCCGATATTTTTCTCTTTCTTTAATTTTTTTTTTAATAAAAATAACCGATATGATGCAGCTGAGATATCGGCATATGAATCATATCAGCCGAAATGATAAAGTTTCAAAACTGTATCAATACGATTCATATCGATCGATATTCAGACATCTGCTTCTACGTGAAAACCTCACAATTCGCTTATGGTGAGTAAAGGAACGATTGTTTTCACATGTATAATACTATTAATCTGCTGCCAAAAATACAAGCGGCACATGAATAAAAGGAATTTTTTTAAGCTAAAAGTTGTTTAAGATAACCATTTTTTATTTTTATAATTTACCAAGTACATCATATAATAATAATATGGTAAGGACAAAAGCATTGAGAGATCGATGGAATCTCACTGAGAAGAGCGACGGAGCATCAAGTACGACTGTACGAGTTCGTCGCAATGGATGGATGGGGTCTTCTGGCATTACTTAAATCTTTTTCCATTGATATTTTAATATGCTGAAAATTTTCAACCAACATTCTACCAATCTGAAAAATAAAATGCGCATATGCGACTGATATATATTGGATTTTTAAAATGGATATGTATAGACCAATACGATAAATATCGGCCCTACGTATATGATATTGGCCACAGGGCCGGCCTTGAGATCCCGTAAAATCTCATAGGTCATAGGTTGAGTGAGATTTAAGGGGCTCTTTGTAACTGGTATATTAAGAAGTTTAAGTATGTAGAGCTCTTTCTGTCTGGGAGTCCTAGGCGCCAACCTACACAGTCTATGTCCAGGACTGGCCCTGTTGGCCGATATATAGATATCAATAATATCACTCTCTTTTTTTTTTACAAAAAAAAAAATAATAATAATATCGAACATGGGCCCAGCCGATATCTAGGTCGATACCGACCGATATTTGTATTTTTTAATTTTCAGATTTTTTTTTTAAAAAAAGAGTGTTCTTATTTCTTATATTAAAAAAAATAAAAAATACCAGCCCATATTTTAAAAAAATCAAAAAATAGGAGAGAGAATGATCTCGGCCAATATCCGAGATATCAGGCAATAAGACTGATGTCACTCAAAACCTAAATTTTCACCCATGCTACCAACATAAAATAAGTATTTCCCCAAGTTTTGTTAGAAGTACCGGAAAATTTAATTTGACTCTATATTTCGGCGAAAGTGAGCCAATATATGGGTTTATTTCACAGTCAAGATTCTTGAAATTTTAATTTTGCATGTTAATACAAATAAATTTATAGACCCATTCAAATTCAAATAAGTTGAGTTAAAATGATCTCTATTTTGGGAAAAATTTTGATCTCTTTGTTTGTTTTTCCCAAAATATAGAATTGAGAGATCCATTAGATCCAACTACGAATTGTCAATAAATTATATGTATATGTTTTATTTCCTTAGTCACTTAGGCATTTAAAATTCAATTATTAAAATCATTTATTTGCTAAATTGTTATATCTCGGCCGGACCGAGATCTTCACCCCTACTACATACCAAACTCATAGATTGAAATATTCGATTTTCTAAAGGGCAAACAAATACTAAGGGAGAATACATTAATGAGAAATTTAGAGTAAGAGGAAATTTAGAGTATCATCACCTCAAATTAGTCATAAAAAATAATACTCTTCAGTTGTCTCATATGGATTTTAAAATTGTTCCAAAATCGTTGTCACATTTATATTGGACTAATATAAAGTGTGTTGAAATGAATGAAAATCACGTTCAATTGTATGGTGATTTAAAGTCAAATTCAAGTTCTTTAAAGTATACAAATGTTTAAAAGAAGATAACTAAAATGGAACGGAGGGAGTAACATGTAATAATAAAGTATCAAAAATTAAAATAATTTAATAAATTAGAATAGTTTAATGAAAGTGTTCAGTCATAAGGTGTCTTGCCACTAGATATTCCCTTGGATTATTCTCACTAGATATTATTTTTTTCAGCATCTTTCAACAATGGGTCCCAATTTTAAGGTGCATATGACCAAAATGAAAGGTCCCCCAAATCCATTGCAATAGGAAAGGAAGGAATTTTCACAAATTATACCATGTGAAATTCCTCAAACAAGTGCCACCAACTTAATTGTGAATGTTCTTCTTCAAGCAATTTAAGAGGAGCTTGCACCATACAAAATACTCTGAAGCATTTATTCCTTCTTCTAAACTAATTTAGCCATGGATATTTACTAGAATATTACAGAATTTGGTTGATTTCTAACCGTTGGATCCTTAACATCTTAATCCTGTCAGCTTTTGGATAAGGGGATAGAGAAGCTTCTTTGCATATCCCACAGGTTGATTGGGGGACCCCACCTTTTTTTTTTGGGTGTGGGACCCATGTCCCATGAAATGGGAATAAAGGGATGGCACCATAGAAAAGCTTCTTGGTGTTATCTTGCAATTGATGAAATAATGACAGGGTATAAAGAATCAAATATATTTCAAGTTTATAGTATGCTCGGATCAAATTGGCCACTTCCTCAATGGATCAAATTTACTCTCCATTTGATGATTCAAATTTTACAATCTTAGGAAGTATTAAAAGAATAATCCATTTAGAAATATTTGGCTGTGAATATCTACTAAATAGAATATAGAACTATGAAAGTGGACGTTAGGAAATCTACATGCTATGACATTGCATAATTCTCGTCTTTTCTATGGGTATTCTTATATCATATTGGATGTGAGATTAATCTCACAGATATGTGGAGTGACCCGTTGAGATAAAGTTTAAATCATTTATCAATATTATTTTTTGAATTTACATGTGGAAAACTACCGGATACCGCACGTAAAACCTCCATGGGCGAGCCTACTACCCCTAGGCACACCAAGGTTAGGCCATGGAGCTCGAACCCACAACCTCCCGACAACCAATTGAACTACACCCATGTGTTCTTTTACTTACTCACGTGTTCTTTCTAAGATTATCTCAAACTCTTTTTATTAATTTATTCAATAATTTATTAAAATTCATTACGAATGTAATATCTTAACACATAAAAGTTGATAATAATTTATAATAATTTCTTATATATTTAGAAATATCAAATCAATATGTATTGTAACTGAAAATAGACGTAAAAAAAACTGAAACAAATTAAAAAAAAAAAGGAGCTTAACATAATTGAAGTATATAATGAATTATGATGTAGGGAAGAAGCTTTCATACTTTATAATTTTATATTCATTAATTAGATTCATATATTTTATTATGGTCGTGCATTTAGACACTCGGAAAATTTGTTACCAGACACCCGATTTCAAATTTTCCAATGAAATTATCATTTTGCCCTCTCACATTTAATCCTTTGAATGCTTCTGCAGTTCATTTTTAGATCATTCGAATGAATAGCAGAATGCTACAGTACATAATATTTAAATAATAAAATTTTATTTAAAATTTTAAAATTATTTTTTAAGCACCGTGTATTTTCAAAATTTCTCAAATTGAATATCCAGACTAATTATAATAGCCTGATAAAGATAATTTAAGAATTCAAGGTCTTTTGACACTCCTAAATGCTTAAAAAACAATGTTTTACAAATAAAGGTATCCCTCGGCTATGCAGAAAATGCATTTGGGAGTGTCAAAAGACCTTGAAGTCTTAAAATATTTTATCAGATTATCGTAATTCGGATATTCAATTTGAGAAATTTTAGAAATATACAGTGCTTAAAAAATAACTGTCTATGTTTTAAAGAAAATTTTATTATAGCATCGACAACATAGACAATTGTTTTTTAAACACTATGTATTTCTAAAATTTCTCAAATTGAATATCTAGACTAATTACGATAACCTAATAAAAATATTTTAAGACTTCAAGGTCTTTTAAACTCCCAAATGTGTTTTCGGCACAGCCGAAGGATACCTTTATTTGTAAAACACTATGTTTTAAGTATTTGAGAGTGTCAAAAGACCTTGAATTTTTAAAGTATTTTTATCAGGCTATCATAATTAGTCTGGATATTCAATTTGAAAAATTTTGAAAATACACAGTACTTAAAAAATAACTTTAAAATTTTATTATTTAAATAATGCGTATCATTCGAATGATGTTAAAATGAACTGTAGAAGCATTCAAATGATCAAATGCAGAAGGGCAAAATAGTAATTTCATGGTAAAATTTGAAATCGAGTGTCTTGATAATAAATTTTTCGAGTGTGGGCCTTTATTGTGATGAAGTTAATTATAATATGTAGTAAACTTGTAATTTGAATGATGGGAACCGTCATTGATATGGTTCAAAAGATAGTAAAAGAAAAAAAGCTGCATTCATTAAGAAAAAAAGCTGCATTCATGAGAAGTTGACTAGTAAAGGAAACCCATCTTCACGTGTAAATTGTGAAAGATGGAAAATTGGGACCATTGGCCCATCTACAATTCCAACTCAATGCAAAACTTATTGGCCGATTGAAGCATCATTATTTTAGATTATGAGGTAATGATAAAAGTGAGAGCATAAATTTATCAACAAAGATGAAACATCTTATGATTAAACATCCAACGTACAGTATATATATGTTATTGATCTCAAAGTTGCAACTGAATTTATGATTTATAATAAAATTAAATATAAAAATTAAATTTAAAAAGTTAACTCCAAATAAATATGATGGTAAAAGTGGGAGGTCTTACCCTTAAACTTTTGGAGCGCCTAACATGATCCATAATGTTTGTGGGTTGTATTATAGATCTGGACTTTTACTTATGATCACCATAAAGTAAAGTCAGTAGATTTTCTCACATTTAAAAAAAATGTAAACTCAAATCAAATTATATTTACTTCTCCCTTCCGTTAAGTAGTTTTAAAAGTGGTATCATGAGGCCACGAAAATGATAAGATGACGTTGTTCTATAGACAAACGTATTATATAATGAGCAAAAGATAAAGTAACAAAGTTAAGATAATAGAGATGTAAATAATACTGCATTGGATGAATACTCAAGATTTCGTAGATATGCTCTTAATATATATACTTTTTGTTGATTGAAGTTCATACTAAATCATCTAACTCGTTGCCTTCCACTTCAGGTACCAAGAGATTGTAGGTTCGAGTTGGCTTAATCTTAGTGTGCTCTAGAGATAGTGGACTCACCCATAAAAATTTTACATTACGTATCCCATGATTTCTTATACGTAAATTCAGAAAAAAATCATCTAATTAGCTCTATTAGTCATAACATTTTAAAAAATCCTCCATTAACTCAATAAAAAAAGGCATTTCCATTTAATTAATAGGCACGTGAGAATGTAAAGTGATATCTAAAGGAGTGACAGTATTGAAACAAGACAAAGGATAGAGGGCCCACTTCCCTGCAATGAACACATGGGCCGCATTACAAGTAGGATTCGACACTTGGGTAGTGGACTGGATAAAGGTGTACAGTACAAGTGCATGCGTGAAATGAATATGAGGCTACCATTTCCCTCCTCATGCAGCAACAACAGGGGTCAAGAAAACGATGGATCTGAAATTTCGATACTCGGCTGAGATCTCATGCTCATGAATATCATTTGGTATTTATATCGGCCAAGATCGGGTTGATTTGGTCTTATCATTGTGCTGTAAAGAAGTCCAAATCTCGGCCGATACATCCCTACCAAAAAAATCGAAGAGATTCAAGAAACTCTCTCTCTCTCTCTCGTGCAACACAAGGACAGACCCTTAGAGATTGCAAAGTGTATCATTATCATCAGAGGAGGAATGAGTCAAATATAAAACTTATATGGATGTAATAGATTAATCTTTGGATTGGAAGTCCGATCCCAACCATTACTGAGATGATGGCCATATTGCAAAAATATTATTGGTATTATATTTTGTTAAGTAATTTTTAAAATTAATACAACCACATATGACTAATAGATCGACTTTTGACTCTATCAGTTTCAAACTAATATTTGAGACTTTCAAATCAACTTCCTTTATAGATAGATCTCCCTCATGTCTTTTATTTTCATTTCATTTGAAGGCGGCCGTGAGATATCCTGGGCCCTAAGCAAATTCTTAAGATGGAGTCCTACTGCAATTAGCATCTCTCTTTTATTTTCTAATTTTTTGGACCTATTTTTTGAGAGCCTTAGGCAGCGGTCTTCTCTATCCAAGGGTTAAAAATTCGGCCGATACTGTGCGTATCGGTCGAATTATATCGGATTTTCGGCCGTATAAAAAAAATTTCGGCCGATATGACCGAATTTTTGACTGATAGTTTGGTCATGATATCGGCCGAATTTTAAAAATTCGGTTTTTTGTTATTTTTTTTTAGAAAAAAGCCCTTTTTTTTTTTAGAAATATCGGACGAGAAAGAATGGAAAGAGAAAAAAATAAAATATGGAGAAAAGATTGAAGAAAAAAAATCCCTACACCTTTCACAACTTTCCTTTCTCTTCTTTTTCTTCTTCGTTGATGGGAAAAATACAAAGAGCGGCGGCGGTGGCTAGGGTTTAATAGAGAGAGTGAAAGAGAAAAGGGTATTAAAAGATGAGCATTAGGGTTTTTAAGTGAAAACATTTCTTTATGAAAAGAACTCACGTGCTCTTCCTAAAGACCTCACATGGAAAGTCACGTGTGTACTCTTACATTTTATCATTTATCAAAAAGTTATTTTTAATGTGAAAGTAATATTTTTTTATTTTAAATACAATATTTACTTATATTGAAAGTAAAAAGTATAATGTTTTCATTTATTTATCTTATTGTAATAATTTAATATTATATTTATCATCTAATATGTTTAGCATTGTCATTATTATTAGAAGGTATTCTTTATTTTTATTATATCAATTTAACATAATTAACTATAGCTCATAATTTTATCTAATAATTTTATTTATCTAATTATTATTAATGAAAAATAAAATCTATTTTCTCAAATGAAAGAAAATATTATATTATTATGTATAACATTTGTGTGGTTATCAGTTCAAGTGAGTAGGACCCCATTAGTTTCATTTTCTAATATTTTTTCTACATTATTATGTAATTTTTAATCATTTTATTATTATTATTATTTATTTCTATAATTCATAATTTAAAATAACACTCATTGACTAAAAAAATAAATTATGAAATTATTTCTACAAATTTTCCTCATTTATCTGCTTTTTCTTGTAATTTTCACAATTTTATTACTAATTATATAATTTTCCGATATCGTAACTTCAAAAATATATTAGAAGATGTAAATGTCCGATATTTTATGAAAAAATTACATATTCAATAAACCCATAATTATCTGCATTTACTGTAATTTATTTATTTTTATTTTTTTTAAAAAAGGCAGGAGAGAGAAAAAGTGCGGCCGATATCTCGGCCCGAACGATTTTTCTACCCCTGACTCTATGTATAGCCAGGGCCGGCCCTGATTTGAAATGATATTGATGATTAATTGAACAAGTTTTGAACTATTAAATCTTTTTAGACCTTTAAGACAACACTTATTGTCACTCTCCCAATATGTTGTGCATTTTTTGAAACTCGAGGCCCACTTGATTTTCATTGAGTATATCGACTCAAATGGTGCTTTCGTAATTTGGGCCCAAGTCTGGACATCGGTCCAACCGAGTGTGGCATGGATTCTTCTCCCTCCTCATCAAAAAGGATGAGTGAACCATTGAAACTTTGGCTTATTGGATCAGAAACTCAAGCCCAGGCCCGGCATCCTAAATTAGCCTAAGTATGTCTCAATTAGTCAATAAACCACTACCACATATCATTTCAATGGAAAATCAAGCAACCATAGCAATAGAAAAAATGACAATTTGGACAAGATCTTCATTTGACTTTGAGGTTTCAATCCTTCTTCGCACTAATAATGGTCAAGATGTAAGTCTTGAGGAGCAATTTTTACCTCTTATCCATCTATGGTCAGCCCTCTTAATTTACATTTTTAACTCTAGACTAAGAAGGAAAAAAGTTATTTTTCCATTGCTTATATATATTTTCTTTTATTTGTAGCTGGTGGTTTGATCATGTTTGTAGAAAACCAAGTACCAACTCAGTGCATAATGTTAGGGTAAAGCTGGCCCATCTACAATGTAAATGGGTTTGAGGCACGTGGGGTTGAAGATGGAACAGATGGTGGTACGGTCCTTCAAAGTGAGTCAAATGGAGACAAGTGGGGAGGTGAAAGTGGAGGAGGAGGCATCCAAAGAGATAGATAAGGTGAAAGTGGGGTAGGTGAAAGTGGACAAGTGGGATAGGTCAAAGTGGACAATGAATTTTTTATAACTGCGATGATGAGATTTAGAAATGAATTTATATATCAATTTATATATCAATTTGGCATTAGATGAAAATTTATGGTTTAAAGAATGTTAGATGTATATCTTGCTTTCTTAGATAATAATCAATGTAATTTATTTCTTATAACATATTTGTATTTTAATCATAAACTTATTAATAGTTATTCAAAATTTAAAAATTATTTTTATTAGTTTAAATATTATATTTTTTATGAGATTTTTTCTAATAGTATCTTATAAAAATGAAATTTAAAAAGATTCCAATATTTCTATTAGCTATAATATTCTGATAATGATATTTGTGACATTCATCTTCACAATAAGACAAAAAGTCGAGTAAAATAAAACTTAAAGTCACACTCATCTCTTTTTTGATGTAATAAATAATTGATGTGACACTCTTATATCACCCCAAAATATATTAAAAATAAAATTTTGAGGCATGTCACTATTACTCTTATTAAAAAAAGGAATCTATCATTTGAGCTTTCTATCTTTCTGTCAGTGCAAAAATTTTAGGTAAAACTTTAGATGTATACAATCCCCTACAAACTATAGGCATCGAGTTACTAAAGGACTCGAGCACGGGATCGATGAAAAAATTACTTGTAAGTCTGAAGTTTGCAACTGAGCAAGCAGAAGGCGAGAGAGAATAGAGAGAGGAGCAACGAGAGAGACCACAAAGAGAGAGGTCAAAGGAGAGCGAGAGAGAACACAGTGAGAGAGACTGAGAAGCAATGAGAGAGGCAGAGAGTAAGGAGAGAAGAGGTTGTTGCAATAGTCACTTGGAGATTTTATTTAATTAATATTTTTGAGTTTCAAAAATGGAAGAGTCTAAAAGAATGTGTTAGGTGTAAATTTTAAGCGTTTCAAAAAGAGGAACGAATACAAAGCAGCGGAATGGGAAGAGGCGCGGATGTGCGGAACCGCGTGCCGCGTACAAAACGAGGAACCGCATTCCGCACGGGTCACGTGGATTCGAGTTCTTCTTTTAATTCTGGAGGCCCTGCACACGGAATCTTAGATCTTTGGAGGCCCTGTCTATTTGGAGGCTCTAGGCGATAGCCTACTTCGTCTATAGGCAGGGTCGGGCCTGCTCGAGCCTAAGACCTTGGATTCTTTAGCCGAAGTGTTTTAACAATTGAGAATACCCGTGTGGACTATCGGAGTTTTATACTTAACTTAATACATCTTAAAATATATAAAATTTTATTATAAAACTCACTCTTCTACCAAAAAGAAATAAAAGAAAACTCATTAATATGTTGTGATATCATCAAATTTCTAATAAGCACATTCATTACATCGTTTGCAAATTTACACTTCTTCAAATGAACTCTACTCCTCTTGATCAATTAAAAGAGGTTGACTTCATTATTATAAATTATATTAACATTGAGCGAATTTTTCACTTGGAGCTCATTTTTCATAAGATATAATCATTAGATCAAAGTATTCCTTCATATCCACCGGTTGTGTGGCATAGTGGTAAAAGAGGAGTGGGTTTGCTCTCCACATCCTGCACCTTTGACTGTCTCCGACTTAAGCAGGTCAACTAAGTGGGCTAAGCGGTGCGGGGCCGATGCAAAGAGGGGAGACAACCCATCATCCTTCACACTAGCTAGAGGGTTTCAAATTTATTACAAAAAGCCTAGAATGATTGGGTTCCAAGCAATCATGCCTCTTCTCTTAGTGCAATTAATAATCCTTCTAAGAGGCCCAGTTTCCACGAATCCACAAATTGAAACTCAAGCCTAAAACAATGAAACAATTAATTTATGGTAGTAACTTGGGATTGATCCGAAGATCGAAGGAGCATTAAAAGATTTTTATTCAGTTTGTGCATGAATTAGTTGGAGGAGGACTAAAAGACCTGTATATAATTCATAACTTTTGTGGTAAGGTTTGTCTTTGGTACACAATCATCTGTTCATAATTTTCTAGTCTTTACATCAACCAATGCCTTGTAAATTAATGTTCCTTAGATGAGGCATTTGCCCAAATTTTTGCCTACGATTTACAGGGGTATCGTTCTTGATTATAAAATGAATGTTGGATCCTGTTCATGTGAACTTGACAGGATTTTGATCATTGGGCTATAAGATACTAGATAAGCACTTGTTCTAATCTTTTAAAATCAAATCATTAACTAAAGCTCATTGTCATTGAATTAAAACATTTTGAATCATCTTTAATTTGGTAACTAAATATATTTAAGATGATATGTAAACATGTAATTAGAAGAAGAGATATATGTGTTTGTTTATCTTAAATATGGAAATTCACTGTTCACATTTTACAATTGAGCTGCAATAAACCGCTAAATTCAAAGATCCACTTCTCAAGACACACTTCTATTTTCTATTGGATTAGTTTGAACTTTGAACAGCATGTAATAACCATGTATCGCTCAATTCAAAGATCCAGTTCTCAAGACACACTTCTATTTTCTATTGAATTAGTTTGAACTTTGAACAGCATGTACTAACCATGTACGATATATCGACATAGTCGATATATCGACTGATATTTTTCTCTACCTTTTCTTTTAAAAAAAATAAGATCGATATTGGCCGATACATATCACATCAGCCGATATTTGGACCCCTGGGTTAACCTATTTAGTCTTACTAAAATACACAAAAAAATGAGCCAATAGGTGGAACTCAATCCACCCTTTGGCTCACCAATGTCGGACCTACAAAAATAATACTTCCTCTGTCTTAAATTAGTTATCTTATATGAATTTTGAAATTGTCCCAAAATAATTGTCTCATTTATATTAGAGTAGTATAAAATGTTAAAAATAAATGAGATCACAACGAGTGCTAACCTTATAGAGAACTTAAAAAATACAAATATTTTAAATAAAACAACGAAAGTATAATACTATCTTAAGCTTGTTTGTAGTAAGCCTAAAAAACCAAATACACAGGCAAAGTTAGCATACCACATAAAGGTCGTCTCTACCAAACATACTGACTGAAGTATTATTATTGTTATTATTATTTTGGATTTAACCATTCCAAAACCCCGAATCAAACAAACTATAGTTGAACAATCCATAATCGTCACACCTCATTATAAAGCCCGAATTAAATGTTTCATTTGTTCAAGTATGACCACATATTCTCATTGGATCACTTGACTGAGATTGGTTCCACTGAAGGAAGTGTGGATTCCACCTTCATTTATGCAAAAATACACTCTTAACATTCACTTGTATAGAACTACACTAAATTTTCAATAACTGGGTTTCTCACCCGAGATCATTGGAGTAAAATAACCAACTTGCTAAAACAAGCCCAAGCCAGATTGACCATGTCTCAGAATTTGGAGTCTGGGACAAAAAGCTGTCGGAACTGGGACGAGTATGCCACATATTCATAAAAGATCAAGCAATAAACTCAACCGACAATCTAATCTCTATAGTGAATAAAAAACCTGCTATTGCAATAAACTGCTGGTAAGACACAGCCAGTGCTCTTAATATACAGCCAAGGAACAACCATATACCTTTACACTTCCTTTTTTGACATCATAGCAAATGCCTGAACCATGTCCAAGGGCTACCTCCCTGCAGTGGTTATATAAAAGTTCAGCGCACACAACCAATTTGAAGGTTTAACTGATCTCTCAAAAATCTAGCGAGAATACATGAAAGAATGGCAGTTGGCTTAATCACAGATCGTGCTGCAGGCATTCCATGTGCTTTCTTGGCGATGTAAATCTTCAAATGAAGTTGATTTCATCCAGCTATGAACTTGGTACCTGGATAACATCAGATTTGGTTAGAAGGGAATTCACTAAATTCTCTTTATTTACTTTATTAAAATTTATTTTAGAGATGATTGACTAATAACTTTTGAACAGTAATAAACTATGACCCCAAAGACCATCTCCTATAATCATTCAACTTAATGCATTTAAGACAATTCAGTGCACTGTTTGCAGAATGCAACTATTTTAGAAGGAAAGGTCGACAAATAATTGTGGCTCAAAGATCCTAACTAGTTTTTCTATATAACCCACCAGATAGCATTTGATTAGATCTGTGGGTCTGCATTCTCAGGAAAACAGCTGAATCATAGTTTGGGAACATTGAACTTCCTAATGTAAAATTTCATGCTCCAGCTGCTAAAACAAAGATATTGATATGGTAAATTTGTTAGGAATACAACAAGCTTCAGTTCATCCTGTACTACTAATTGGCTAAACTCAGCTTATTAGCATAGGTTTAGTTGGTTTTCTTTAAGTTCTTTCGACTCACGAATTTTTTTTTTGCTCTAGTTTTTTAACTTGGCAATTTTTCTTTTGCCGAAACATTAACAATTTGTGAATTTTATTTTGCTCAGTCAAGATCCATAATGCATGAGCTACAAGATTTTTCTATGGCATTTTCAAAATTTGGTATGGCATACTTGTATGGCTAAGTGATGAGTTTCAATCCAAAAAAGTAGTAGTAGTCCCAAAATTTCAAAAGTCTGGTCCATGAAAAGGTTATAGTCATCCAACATAAGGCCGTGAAATGGATGGCCAAAATTGAACTCCACATATCAAATTGGCTAGCATACAATGGATAGCTACAAACAAAAGCAATTTTGTATTTTTTCTAACTCAATCTTTCACCAATATTTTGATTTGTCTTTGAATTTCATGTGTAATTCAATCCTTCATATTGTATAGTTTTCTTTTTATTTTTTTCCTCCTTTTTTTTTTGCATTTCTCTTGCTCATGCATGGGGCCCGACTTTGTTGGTTTTCTCATTCCTATGAATATTGATAGCAATGGATTCATAGGAAAGTTCTGTTTTGAATATACAGGCTCACAAAAAATCACCTTGATTGTAATGATGAAACCATGATTTTTAAAGCCAAAAGGTTTCAATGATTAAAAGAATTTTTGAACTGAACAAAATTTAGGGGGTTTAAAGAACATGGCTAGAAAGATTTAAAGAAAGTGACTTTTTTGGTGGTTCATATACTCAAACATAGACTTTGTCAATGGATGCATCACTATCATAGTTGGTGGGGCTGACCACAACGTGCACATGGTGCATGCACAATAAAGGGTGCACAAAGATCATCTTTCTTCTAGGAATATTCAGATCATGTTAAACTTGAAACTTAACCCCCCAACCTCCCCACCCCCCTTCTCTCTTTCCAAAAAAAGAATAATAATAATAACAATTATTCTTATAATAATAATAAAACAAAAGAAATGCAGAGCCTATATGGTTTGGATTACGAGTACAACTAGCTAACAAACTGCGACTTCAGGTACAATAATAAACATTCATTCATTAAAGTGTCTAAAACAAATCCCAAGCAATTTAGCAAGCATCTTTCTCTCCTAGCAATGTGGAATCTCTACTCTCCATTTCTTCCCTTATTCGAAAAAGAGTTTTTTACTGGTTCTAGATCATAAAAGCATGATTTAAAACCAAAGGTAAAAGTCAGAATGTCTAGTATATGTGCGTTAGTTAAATGTGCAGATCCAGCCAGGCTTTTATCAGCCTTGCCTACTGCCATAGGTTTTAAATGTTGCCCAATAATCAAGGAAACAACCAAGTCTAAACATGTAGTCACCCCAACCCCCAAAAGAAAGAAAACAAAGGATGGAGAAAAAGAAGGAAAAACTAAATTAAACATGACATCTCTCCACAAAATTGTTGGCAAATTCCAAAATCCAGAGTTCAAAAACTAGCAGGGGCAACATTATAATTTGAAAGGAAAAAAATGGAAGAAGCTACAACATGACACTGGCAACTTAAATCAATAAAACTGGGATTAGAAACGATCATCAAAACAAAAATTTGAAGAAATGAGTATGAAATGTGTTTACATACCATGCATAGGCAAATAGAATTCCCAATCAATCTTCATCAGGACCAAGTTTTTGCTTTTTCCACTTGTAAGCTGCTTCCAAAATTTTAAGAGTTGGAGCACCAGCAGCTTCATCAGGAAATATGTAGTCATAGTATTCCTCAAACCTGCAGAGGTAGTACCAACTGATATTAGAAGATGCAGCAAAATAACAGAAGAACTAACTGTTTGGAAGAGAGAATGGGGGAGGGAGAGAAGTAAACAAGAAACATCACAAATTAAACTATATAAACTAAAAGAAAACAGTTGACTGACCCAGATGGAGTTCCATCCTCAGAGGCAATAGCTCTCTTCCTTTTGACCTTCCGCGGTAACTTCTTCTGGACTAGACTCACATCCCCAATACTGCCAAATTTACTCTCCATATTGAGCCACTCTTCCAAAAGCATGGCTTTTTCTTCTTTAAGTTCTGGAGCAACTGTTCTAAAATAGTCAAATGCTCTCTCAAAAACACCTGATAGGAAAAGATCGAGTTAAACTGCTGCTATTGAAGATAACAAGTAAAATAGAGTTCATATAAAACTACACAAAAATTGAGGAAAGGAGAATTTCAGCTGTATGCCTGCACCTACCTCGAGAATGTTGGAGGCGTTGTTTGTTTTGTTCAAGATTGTAATCTTCATCAGTCACTTCTTGTGTTTCAGAATCCACACCTTCGCCTTCAATGGCAGCAGATGCCTCAAATTTTGCATAGCTAATCCAAACCTTCAGGTGTTTTGTGCGATCCAGCAGCCTCTCGTAAAGTTGTCTGGTCCTCTCGTATTCACCTTCTGCAATCTCAAAGTCTATGTATGCCTGAAATCCAAGAGGAATAATTTAATATACCAACTAAACCACTAAACTACAGACCTCTTGGTCAGAGGAATAATTTAATACCGCTCAAAACTTGTTAGCAAAGAAACACCAATCACCCACACCCAAACCCATAGCAGTCAAGGTGTAAGGTGCAATCAAGATGCCAAGAGGTCTTGGAGCCTAAGGCGCGATTTTGCTAGGTGCACTTATGAAACACATACACACACCCAAGCATTCATGGTTGTGTCCTTATTCCATTGATGTTAACAAAATACAGTATCAATCACTTAAAGCACCCAAATACATTGGAAATTGAGCTTCCAAACACATTATATAAGTATATATTACATACATGCACAAGTACATTATCCAATTAGAATATCTAACTACATGTTAACAATAACTTTTACCAGCTACAACAGAAAGCTTCAGATAATAAGCTTAATATAGAAAAAGCTTCTAAAGAAACTACACTTAAGTACGATGAGCCTACCTTAGAGCCAGGCAAGGCACAAAAGTTTATAATTAGTTGTGTCTTTTGACTACTACAATTCTCAATGCCAAGATTCCAATATTCCAAGGGATTTGTGAAGTTTGGATAAAACAAACTTCAAAATTCTGGGGAAATCTCATGCCCCCAAAGAAATGTGAATCTCATTAACTGAAATTTATGTTAACAATTCTTATATCAAAAGAAAATAATTACAGAGAAAGCACAATAAAGTCTAGGTCATCCACAAGAACAAAGAAGAACAAACAGTACCAAACAGAAACGCATTCCCTCATCTAACTAGTCCATTGGCCTCTCCACTAGTGTCACGTTGGATTTGGAACAATGGTTTGGTTTCTTTATGGACCCATTCTCGCATCTCTTCTATCCAAACAGCTAATTCCAAGGATTTCTACGGCTGGGCCAACTAACAGCATATTAAGAGTCCACCTCTATAATAATGTTAAGAAGATTTAAACAATTCCAGAAATCTGCTACTTTTAAACCTGCACTTATATTTCATTAGCATTGCTTCCTTGTGAACTCCTTCAGAAAATGAAAAATAATCAATGCATTTTTGTTATGCCATAATACATTTACCCCATCAATCTAGGATCGGCACTCATAGTTGGATTGCCTCCAAGCACATGATTATTGATAATTATAGAAATTCCAATTCATGATGCAATCTGTTCTTTTAATCTCTCTTCATAGATTGCCTTCAAATACCATCGTCACCATTGTCAAAGCCATTTACCTACCACCAATTCATGCTGCAATCCGTTCTTTTAATCTCTCTTCATAGATTGCCTTCAAATACCATCATCACCAACATTGTCAAAGCCATTTACCTACCACCAATTCATGCTGAAATCCGTTCTTTTAATCTCTCTTCATATATTGCCTTCAAATACCATTGTCACCATTGTCAAAGCCATGAATTGCCACCAAGCACATGATTATTGATAATTATAGAAATTCCATGGCGCATAAGCAACATGACTACCTTGTTAAGAAACAAATGCTTATTACACAAACACGGAGAATGTGGAGACATATGGGAGTCATCATTAAAAAAAAAAATTACAAGGACATCTCATGGATGAAGCAAAGACATGGATTTTACACACAACACGACATGACACGTTACGAGAATGTTGCCTACTTTGAAGTGTGAGAATCATAGGACCTGAGTATATTCCAATACACCAAGGTGATAAAATCAAGACATATCTTTGGAGGGTTCATTCTACTGAACAGATTATAGTGTGTTTTATCCAGTTCTAAACCAATAAGACATCATACAATCGATGTTGCATGGGCTTCAAAATATATAACACACCTATGTTGGACACTTACAGACACTCATCCATTCTTCATAAACAATATCAGTATTTTTTAACATTGTTTTCTAAGATGACTAAAATATTACAACACCTTTCTCCTCTTAAAACCTAATTAAAATATTAATGTATTTGTTACCTAAATGTTTGTCATTTTTCACATCTTATTTTCATTTAAAATAAACAGATTTAATTTTTATTTAAATATAGTGCAACATCTTTCACCCGACAATACTTGCAACCAGCCTGAGCATACTTCTAAGTTCTGCCCATCAGGAGGAGAGAAGGCATGCTACCATTGCAAGCAGACCGGGCATCTGTTTAGGCACTGCCCCTATCTCGGTAGAGCTACACCTTCGGAAGGCGCAGGAGCTTCTTTTTCAATGGCGCAACCATCTGTTGGTCGAAGTTCTCAGCAAACCTCCAGAGGCTTGGTGACACCTAGGAATGGACCACCTCGGAACAGTCAGGGACGTCCTCAGACCACTCAGAGGAGAGTCTACACAATTGGGACTCAGAAGGAAGAGCTGATGGAGAATACGGTGATGGAAGGTACCCTTACTCTTTTCAGTCTTTTGGCACGAGTGCTTTTTGATACCGGTGCTTCGCATTCCTTTATTTCTAGAACTTGTCATGATAGATTGGGTTTGAAATCGATAGAAGTACTTAATCCGCTAATGGTAGTATCACCCTTGAGTAAGAGAGCTTTGGTAAACCAAATGTGTAGATCGTGTATTTTGAGAATTGGCGGTGTAGAGTTGTCCTACGATTTTGTTGTTTTGGAAATGACGGACTTTGACATCATCCTTGGCATGGATTGGTTGTCAGTTTTTGAGGTTTTGATCGAATGTTCTCAGAGGAGAATTTTTGGGGTCTCCTCAACCAATAAAAGGTTCATGGAGGGGCACAACCCTTACAAAAATCTCCCCGACACTCTCTTAACATCTCTAGCATCCTGCATCATCACCAAAATAGTAAAAGTTGTCAGGGCATGTCGCCGACATGTGCCCTAACACTCCACAAGTCAGACAGGGTATTATCCCTAGTCCTCCAACATAAGGAGAGTTAGTCCTTTCGTTCCCATGCCCGCGAAGTCCGCAAACAGGGCAGATGACATCAATGGGATAAGGGCAATAAGTACAGTTATGCCCCTCCTGATTGCATAATTCGCACATATAATCAAACAGCTCATCCGAAGTCGGAGTAGTAGGAGTATACTCGGGCGAGCCTATCTCCCCTACAGATTCTTCTAAGTTTGGGACATCCACCTCATCCTCTTCAGGTACAAGGGTTGGAACCACTCCTACAGCTTCGGGTGATTCTACTTCCATGTCCTCACTGGGTACAACTTTACCAATGAAGTTCAGCACGCTGGAATCGTTTGAAGAAGAAACCAGATCTATAGGACAGCTAGGGGTACCTCTGTCCCACAACTCGGTGTATTCTACATTGCTTGGCATATCTATATCACATAAACAGGAGAATGTCAATAGCAATTGCAGTTCTAAACAACAAACAAGTCCAACTATGCTGTAACCCATCACAGTCCTAAAGTTTGAGCCGAAGCTCTAATACCAAGTTGTGGATTCTTGCTGACCCGTTCCCTTCGATTAGCTCTAAATCATACTCTGACAGAACTTCCAACATCTTCCACTGCAAGGATGCCATCCTCGCCACGTTGCTATGTGACTTCTTGCTTAAGGCATCGGCCACTACGTTGACTTTTTCCTGGGTGATAAGAGATACTGAAATCGTAATCTACGAGGTACTCTATCCATCTCCGCAGCCTCATATTCAGGTCCTTCTGAGTGAAGATATACTTGAGATTGTGGTGATCAGAAAACACATTGAACTTCTCACCATACAAGTAATGTCTCCACAACTTCAACGAGAAGACAACAGCTGCCAACTCCAAATCATGAGTTGGGTAGTTCTGCTCATGTCCCTTCAATTGCCTGGAACCATAAGCTACCACCTTCCCCTCTTACATCAGCACACGTCCCAAACCAAACTTGGACGCATCGCAATACACATCATAATCTCGTCCTTGTTCGGGTATTATCAAAACTGGAGACGTAGTCAACTTCTCCTTCAGCTTTTGAAATGCTCTTTTACAAGACTCGGTCCACTCGAACTTAGTGTTCTTCCCCCTTAGCCGAGTCATCGGTACTGCGATCTAGGAGAAGCGTGGGATAAACTTTCAGTAATATCTTACAAATCCCAGAAAGCTTCTGATGTCGAACACGTTCTTGGGACTTTCCCAAGTCTTCACTGTTTCTACCTTTGCTGGATCTACCGAAATCCCTCCTGGAGACACCACATGTCCAAGACACTGCACTTGAGTTAACCAAAACTCGCACTTGCTCAGTTTAGCGTACGACTGATGATCTCGAAGAGTCTGAAGAACAATACTTAGATGACGCTCGTGCTCCTCCTCGGACGACGAAAAGATCAAGATATCTTCTATGAAGACTATCACAAACTCTGTCAGGTACGGTCGGAAAACGTGATTCATCAAATTCATAAACATGGCTGGCGCATTGGTCAAACCGAAAGGCATCATTACAAACTCGTACAAACCATACTGCGTCCGGAAAGTAGTCTTAGGAATGTCTTCTTCTCGAATCCGCAACTGATGGTAACCCGACTTCAGATCGATTTTCGAAAAACATCTCGATCCCCTCAAAAGATCAAAAAGGTCGTCTATTCTAAGCAAATGATACTTATTCATAATAGTTACCTGGTTGAGTCGCCGGTAATCTATACACATCATCATCGATCCATCCTTCTTTTTCACAAAGAGAGCAGGTGCGCCCCACGACGAGTTGCTCTGACGGATAAAACCAAGTCTAAGAAGCTCATCCACCTGCGTAGCTAACTCTCTCTGTTCAGCTGGCGCCATCCGATAAGGTGCTATGGAAATTGGAGATGTTCCTGGTTGTAGGTCTATAACAAACTCTATCTCTTGGCGTAGAGGTAGCCCAGCTAACTGGTCAGGAAACACATCCATAAACTCACACCACCTGAGGAGCAACAGACCCTACACCACCTACATCTTCCCAACCCATGCTCGCCACCACACTACCAGGATACGCCCTAAGGCCAAAGAAAGTGACTCTCATCTTCTCATAGGGTACCAACTTCTCCATGAACCTTTTATTGGTTGAGGAGACTCCAAAAACTCTCCTCTGAGAACAGTCGATCAAAACTTCAAAAACTGACAACCAATCCATGCCAAAGATGATGTCAAAGTCCGTCATTTCCAAAACAACAAAATCGTAGGACAACTCTACACCATCAATTCTCAAAATACACGATCTACACCTTTGGTTTACCAAAGCTATCTTACCCAAAGGTGATACTAGCATTAGCGGGTTAGCTACTTCTACCGATTTCAAACCCAATCTATCACGACAAGTTCTAGAAATAAAGGAATGCGAAGCACCGGTATCAAAAAGCACTCGTGCTAAAAGACTGAAAAGAGTAAGCGTACCTTCCATCACTATATTCTCCATCGGCTCTTCCTTCTGAGTCTCAATCGTGCAGACTCTCCCTGAGTGGTCTGAGGACGTCTTTGTTTAGGGACTGCCCCTATCTCGGTAGAGCTGCAAGTGCATGCAAATCATCAAATGGTGAAGATTGTCCGATGAAGGTCTTTGTTGCACTGCCAATGCACATTGGCTACCACCAAATGAACATTCTAGATCATAGAAATATGGCTCCATTCAATGATTTTCAATCAATGGCAAAGGGAAGGGTGTATTGGAATGAAACTCATGAAAAAAATGTGAAGCATTGAGAGGTTAGAAACTATTTGATACAAAAACTGATCAAATGCAAACAAAACAAGCAGAAAACAATGTTCGTAAACAGCATCTAAATCAAAATTCCCAAAGTTTATCTTTCTCTTGGTATCTTGTAACACAAAAAATCGCTTTTTTATTTACCAAGTCAGAGACTGAAAGTTACAACATCCAGGTTGCAGACAAAACTCCAAATTCTTATTTAAAGAACAATTGAGATATATGCCTTTTTCTATTTCTAAGCTCTATACAGACGATGAAATTTTTACAAGATGTATGATTAAATTTCTTCATGGACAAGAATAGCCAAGCAAAGCAATTCAGACAAACAAATTTGTAATGACTCTTCTGCAATCAAAGTCATCTCAAAGAAATGAAAACAATAATCGAACTTTCCAAAATGCCTACAGTAGTAATAACAGAAATAGAAAGGATCAATTCCATGAAAATTCAAATAAACCCATGACTTATAATCATGGGTTCTTATAAAGACATGCAGGTTTTGACTCCACTTCTCCAAATTCTTTATAACCTTCAATCTGGCATTTTAATTTCCACCTAACTGAATTCGTAATCCACAAGAATTACCTCGTAACAATGGCAGTCTTTACAATCAGCTCTATTGCTTCAAAGCCCTTTTGAAAAGCCGAATCAATCTGAATTCCCACAAATCCCTCCAAAACCCGCAGAAGATTCTCAGATAGCTCATACCCAATGCTCAAAACCCCAATTCCCACAAACCCATTTCCTGCGGCTGGAGGAAACTGAAGGTATCGGTCTAAATTGAGAGCACCCATGTAGGCTTTTAGCCTCTAGATGAGCAGAGAGACGCTTTGGGGATTTGATTTTGTAAAGCCGAGGTGTTTGGAGGCCTTAAAGGAGACTTTATGGAGGGTTTTGGAGAAGATGAGGAGGGCAGATGGGGAGAGAGAGAAGAGCTTCTGGAGGGATTTGGTGCCATTGAGAGCTCCATTTGAAGATGAGGAACGCAGATGGGGAGAGAGAGAAGAGCTTCTGGAGGGATTTGGTGCCATTGAGAGCTGCTCCATTTGCTACTTTAATGGCTGTGGAGAGGGGTTTCAGTGTATGGGGTGTGACGAAGTAGAGAAATCTAAACCCCAACCCCAACCCTAGCCCGAGTGTGGTTAAGGCCTTGTTGCCGTTAATGGTGGCGGTAGAGAGATGGGAGGGAGTTCGGAAGATGTTTTCCTGTTCTTGGGTTTCCATGGAAAATCCAATTCCTTGTTTTCTCAACTCCAAACCCAGCCCAAGTGTGGTTAAGGCCTCACTGCTAGTGAGGGTGTTGTGAATGGAAGCGCACAAATAATAGACGGAAGAACAAAACACAGATTAATCACATACAAAGAAACAAGACTTTACATAGTTCCCTTTCGGTACGTCCACAGGTTCAAACCAATTCCACTATGCTCAAAGGCAAAACAATGAAGAAGATACAACCGACCCTTGTTACAATTTTCGCCCCCTCTCTTCTCTCTCATGAATATACTGCCCTAATTAAGGCTACAAAAATATGTAATGCGGAAATATCTTACAATCAGGCTCAGCAAACCTAGTAAGGGAAGGGATGGGAGGATGTTTGGGAGATGATTTCTTGTTCTTGTTTTTCCATGGAAAATCCAATTCCTTGTTTTTCCATGTCAGTTCTTTAAAATTTTCAATAAATATGTGAAGCATGGAAACAAGGTTAGTCATAGACAGATTAGAATCTTCTGCAAGGGAAGAGGCGCCTGCAACTGTAATGAATTTCTGCAATTTTATCCCAAGAGAGGTTAAGGAGTAAACCACGTGAAACAACACTCTGAGTAAATAATATATATTTTTTGGTGGAAGTAAACAATATTATTTGTTTACATTTTGTTTGTCACGAGATCAATAAACAATTTTTATGGATCTTATCTTTACATTTTTTATTTTACAAATATTATAATTTCATGAATTGAAATGAGACCTAATTTAATTATATTTATAGTTACATTTACTCTTGATTTACGTTAGTTTACTTTTAGTTGACTTCATTTAAATATAAAATTTTAATCAATTATTTTATAATAATTCAATGTTAATTTCTCAAAGACATTCTTAATAATTTTTTATTAAAAGTCTTAAATTTTAATAATGATTTTCTTTCATTTGGGAAAAATTAAGAATTCAAATTGAGAGGATATGCAATTTGACCTAGATTGATTTGAAGAATGGAGGGCAAGAATTCAATGACGATGATATCATGAATTAGGATTCAGGTAGTATGACTCGTATGAGCAGCATATCTGCAACCAAGTTTTCCATTTATGATTTGAGTGTAACTGTGATCTGCACCACAAGGATATCTTCCTTGTCACATTATGTAACATGCAAATGAGAAAGGGTACAGTCATAAAGAATGGGTAATCCTTGAATGGAGTTAAAGAATACATTCAGAAGACTGATCACAAAGAGAGTGTGAGGCTTCGATGATCATCATCATGATGACGACGACAATGATGAAGATGCGATGATGAATTAGGAATATGATCCATATAATCAGGTATATTAGTAACCAGAGTTTCTGTTAATAATTTTGTTATGATCATGATTTGCACTCAGTTGTCTTCATTGTAGCATTATGCAACATGCAATTGAGAAATTGTAGGTACCATGTTGAAATTGTAAACAGCATAATGTAATAAACAATCATGCAGACTGCAGATAGCTAGGGGGAAATTCCCTCGTAATTCAATTTTTACAGGACAAACCATGGACATACCTTCCACAGAAGCTCAGGCAGATCCAGTGCAGGTTGAGCAATAGCAAGCTCAAATATTGCCCTGGCACGTTCTGTCTCACTAAGTGATCTCTCCAACTCAGCATACTTGCTCCAAGCATAGCAGTTTGATGGAACCCATTCCAAATACTTCTCATACAAAGTTCTGCAACGGTTGATGTTTCCAAGCTGTAACTCTATTTCAATATACTTCTTAAATATCTGTAGGGGTAAGCAAGATAGCAAGTGCAACCAAAGTTAGTATTAAGATTCTTTAACAACAGTGTAACACCAGCAATATCACTAAAGAGGTTCTAACAAGTACCTTATCTTTTGGAGCCATCCCAATAGCATTGCCTAAGATTAGCCGTGCAGCCTTGAGATTCTTTTGTCGAATTTCAAATTGTGCCGCCAGTAGCCAAATTTTGGCAAATGAGAACTTCTTATGTGGGATCAACTTAAGGCACTCCCTGTTTCCATTTACCGAATGAGAAAAATCACTGATATGAACTTAAGATAAGCATGCCCATGAAATTTGTAAAAGAAAAAAAAAAAAGGACTAACGTGAAGTAGTGAAGAAACACACTTCCTGAGGGAAAATACTGTACTTAGTTTCATTCATTTGAAATGTTTGCTAATTTGATACCTTCATTATTTCAAAAGTAACACTGTAAAATTTTGAATTTAACTTCAACAATGCAATGCCCATGCAAGAAAATGCTTCGCAATGCAAATATAAACTTTTCAGAGAATAAAATGCATTTGATTCTCCAACATGTATAAAAGATGACATCACAGACATTAGAACAAAAAACAATTTAAATCCCTATGGAGTTTGAGAAGGTAGGGACAGAGTAATTACCTATAGACTTCCCTAGTCCGCTCCATATCTTCTGCATCAAGCTCTTCATACAATGCATAGTTAATCCTATGATATGTGGAGAATACACACAATCAGAAGCAGAATACACAGACTCAGAAATTCAAGATGAAGCTCATAAAAAGTAGGCAATTCACTTTCGATACACACTCAGAAATTTCAGTATTAATGCAAAGAGAGAATAGATACATAAACCCAAGGCAATAACTCACCATAGATAGATATAGCGCTGCCAGTAGCGCTTCTCCTCAGCAGGTGGGACATTAGCAATGGCTCTCTCATATATCTCTCTAATCCTCTCCTTGTTCCCAACACTCTCTTCCAGGCGTATGTAGTCGAACCAGGGGTCATAATTGAGTGGGTTCTTTCTCACCTCTTCCTCATATTGGAACCTCCTCTTGCCAACCACAGCATCCTCTATCCCATCACGGTCACCATACTGCTTCTCAAATGCAACAAACTTACGGTATAGGTCCTCTGCACGGTTCTTTGGGATATGGTCAAGGGCATACTTGTATATACATCGAGCCCGATCCGTTTCCTTACACCTCTCCTCAAACTCGGCAAATGCAACAAATAGCTGCTCAGCCTCCTCATCGTCCGCAAGTAACTCGACAGCCTGCTCATAGACAGCACGTGCGCGGGCAACTTCACCATTTTTCATTTCAAATTTTGCAAATCGGATCCATGCGGAGACTTTTGGGTGGCACTGGACAAAGCGCTGAAAGATGGCACGGGCACGGTTAATTTCATTGTACCTGAGCTCAAATTTGATGTAGGATAGCCAGGACTGGAGGTCTGGCTTCCAGGACATCCACCGCTCAAAGATCTGGCGTGCGCCTGAGACATTACCCAGCATCTCCTCCATGTGGATATACTTGTACCAGAGCTGGTCGACACGTGGGAGGAGGGAGACGGCACGGTCCCAGACATTGCGGGCATGGTTGATGAAGCGATTCTTCATCTCGACCTCGGCGTATTTGAGCCATAGGGTGTGGTTGCGGTAGTCGACTTGTAGGGCACGCTCCCAGACAGAGCGGGCACGGGCAAAATCCTTCTGGGATTCCTCCCATTGGGCGTACTTTATCCATACAGAGATGTTCCAGCGGATACGACGGATTAGGTCTTCGAATTCCTTGCGCTTGCGGAGGCGGTAGTCGGCGAGCTCAATGGGGTCAGTGATCTTCTGCTTGGGGGGCCGGATTTCGGCCTCCTGGCGCTCACGGGCCTCGCGGAGGATCTGCTCGGCCGTAATCTGGATCGGAGCGGGGGTCTTGTTCTTGACACGGGTAGGGCGAGGTAGTTTCACTTCGGTGTCCTTCCGAGTCAGATAACCCAGCGTCGGGTCCGCATCCTTTGCTGACGACATGTCTCTCAGTTCAGGTCAACTGGGACAGGTGTATTCAACCTAATGGGTTCTCAGGTACAGATGAGTGATTGGGTTATAAATGAATGGTGTGGGAAGAATAGCAGATTACCCTGGGCTTTGAACGAAGGTTCTGGAGGCTGTTCGACGGCAATTAGATGGCGGCAGAAAAGGACAGAAGGTGCACCTGACTTCTGCAACAGCGGCAAAGAGAGAAAACTCCGAAGGGATGCAGCAGAAGACCAAGCGGCGCTTGAATAGGTAGCGTCTCTCGAAACCCTCCGTCTTTAACAAGGACACCGACTGAGGTTTCCCACAGCAGATTACCCTGGGCTTTGGGCGAAGGTTCTGGAGGCTGTTCAACGGCAATTAGATGGAGGCAGAAAAGGACAGAAGGTGCACCTGGCTTCTGCAACACCGGCAAAGATAGAACTCCGAAGGGATGCAGCAGAAGACTCAGCGGCGCTGAACAGGGAGCGTCTCTCGAAACCCTCGGTACCGACTGTGCTATCCGACTTTTATAAAACAAAAAAAATAAAAAATTTACTACTTAGCTGATATTAATTAAAATAAAATAGCATGAAAGTTGGGCGCACGTCTAATCAGGTATTTAGAAACAGTAGGGGTGAAACTTGGGTTGGGTTTTGGCCCGACCCGACTGACCCGACCTGAAAATAGTGTGGGCTGGGTTATAGAAATTGTAAACTCGGGTCGGGTTGGGTTAGGAAAAAAAAATCCGACTGAAATTCGGGTCGGGTTGAGCTGAAGTATTTAAATTTCAACCCGACCCGACCCGACCCGAAAAAGCCCGACATGGAAAAGCCCGACCCGAATTCATAACTTAAATAAAACCCTACGCCCTTTCCACTTCCATTTCCCCTCTTTTGAAAATCGATATCTACCTCTTCCGCTTCCTCTTCCTCTTCCCCTCTTCCCCTCTTTCAAAAATCGGGCTAACTTGGGCTAAATCGGGCTAACTTGGGCTAACTTGGGTCGGGTCGGGTCAACTCTCGGGTTGAGAGTATTAGCAATTCGGGTCGGGTTGGGTTGACATACTCGGGTTTGCAATTCGGGTCGGGTCGGGTTGGGTTCAAATTTTTTTGACATGGGTTAGAGCTGGGTTTGTCAAAACCCAGCCCGCCCGACCCGAGTTTCAGCCCTAAGAAACAATGGTCAAAAATTCGGCCCGGCAAATATCTCGGTCCATATATTGTTATTTTTTTTAAATATCGATATTTTTTTATTATTTTTGCTGAATTAAAAAATATAAAAAATTGAAAAGAAAACTGTTTTTTAAAAAAATTGAAAATGTTAATATCGGCCGATATTTCGACTCTGGCCCACTACCATTTTGATTTTCTTTTCTAAAAAAAAAGTACGGATATCAATCATCTCGGCCTGATATCGGACCGATGTATATTGCGATATATCGGCCATATCGGTCTAAGAATAAGGTGTACGGCCGATACAATATGTATCGACCGAAATTAAATGACTGTTAAAATCTAGTATATATCGGTCGATACGAAAGTTTAGAAGTATAGCCCTTCTCTTATTTGAGTTTTGTACTCTGAATTGTCTCTTTTTTTAATCAATAAATTATTATTTCTTATAAAAAAAATTATTTCCTCATTTTTTTAATGAATAAATTATTATTTCTTATTAAAAAAAAAACTTTATCAACCGGTTTATGTAATACCCTGCCCCAAATTAGGCGTGTTTTAGCTTAATTAATCATGTTTAACCGGTTAATCTCGAGGATTACGGTTAGGGATTCGAGGGAAGCCCAGTTGTGGCCCAATCCGAACTCGTGAGCTCAGTGATCCAGGTTGTTCAACTGGAGGGGCATTTTGATAATTTACCACTTGCTGTGTTTATTTTATAATTTTGCTGATGAGTAATTATTATTGATTAATATTTTCCTTAATAAAGGATTTGCATTTCTGATTTTAAAATGACTTTATTTTCAGAATATCTTATTTAAAATACGCCCGTCAAAACCCCGAAAGGGAGAAATAATTATTTTAAGTGATTTTGAAAATGAAATAAATTTTGAAAATAGTATTTTGTGTTAGACCATTTTAAGAATGGTCTATTTATTTCATTTCACCTCAAAATGATGTCTCTAAATTGTTTATTTTAACAATTGTTTATTTAAGTAAATAGTGTAAATTTATGGTTTTTATTTAAATAAATGGTTTTTAGTGAGAGTTAAATTCCAAAATTTTTATGGTGATTAAGATTTTTAAAACCCAACCTATCTGTAAGGTTGGATCAAAATTTTTGAGCTTCTAAAAATATGTTTTAGTTAAAAATCGGCTTTTTACTTAAAATCGGGACCTTTTTGCAAAAATGGAAAAACCCAGAGGGCTGATCTACAAACCTGCGCTTACTGTAGCAAGCGTAAGCAACCACCGCATGTAGTGGCTGCCCGACCTCTTTTTCCAACGATTTTCTTATAAAAACCGGCTGAGCCATCAGTTTTCAACTCCCAGCAAATCCTCCGCTTTCTCTGTCTGTCTCTCAGCCCAGCTGAAACCCGACCGGCCGACCCCTTTTCCCTCTCTGTTTTCCAGTTTTTCCAGCAGTGAGCTTTTTGGGGAAAATTTTTCAAAAGACCGGATTTCAGCCCAGGAACTCAATTAAAGGTAACCATTGCATTCCCCTTTCAATTCCAGTCAGTTTTGAATCCAAAAAATCTGAACTTGACCCTGTTTTGAGGAAGAAAATCAAGTTTCAAAGTCTAAGGAAATCCATGGGTTTCTCATACCAGTAAGCTTTCGGTGTTAAGATCGGATGGCTTACTGAGTTTCAAAGCTCCAAACATCTCCCTATGGAAAGAGGACTCCCGGAGGAATCCATCGGACCGGTCAGATGTAAAAACCGAGTTCGGAAAATCCCCCATTTTCCAAGTTCGTTTTTCACGGTTTCCGGCCGTTCACTATCTGTTGCAGACAGTGAACGGGAGGAAGAAGAAAAAAAAAATATATAAATATATATATATATATATATATATATATATATATATATATATATATATATATATATATTTTATGATATTATTGATGCTTGTGACTTGTAATGTTAGTTCCCATTGAAAAAAATAATAATAATGAATAAATGATTGAATAAATAAATATTATTATTTTACTCAAAAAAAAATTAAAATTAAAATTTTGTTAGATTATGTGATGTGATGTTAATACCCCGTTTTGTTAATTAAAAATGTACTAACCCCTTTTATCTTATTACTTATAGTGTAAATACTATTGTATCCGCTTCCAGGCCGACCCTATTGGTCGGACATTGAGTGATTCACTTTCACGCTGACACTATATAGTCGGGCACTGGGTGACCCCGAGGTCTAACTCAAAATGTCAGATCTGGTCCTATGCAGAAGACAACCGAGAAGTGACCCGAGGATCTAGACCTAACTCAATAAGTCAATCTAGTCAATGCCCAGAAGACAATATGAGTTTTGGACTGAGCCCCTTTTATTATTATATTAATTTAAAAAGAATAGAAACCAAGTAGGAGACTCAATTCCATGAATCCTGGTTATTTTGTGGGAAAACGTATGATTTCTAAATACTACGTATGTGTACGTATTTGTTTTGTATATTGATTGTGCACTTGTGTGTTGTTTGAACAGAGACCGCGTAAACCACACATCACGGTGAGGGAACTTAACTCTGCAGATTTTGTAAACAGGTTTTATGATGAGATGAGTATTGAACAATGAGTGGTTTCAATTTTGATGAACCCACTTATGTGCCTAGACATGATGCACTATGGTAAGAGTGCTGATGATGATTGTGATATTACGATGTTGATCGTATGAGTATGTAAGACTACTTCCACGTACCTGGGCTATTGAACAAATATCGGCCATATGAGAGATGATTTATGTCTACTGGACCATGGGCGGACCATGTTGTCGTCAGTTGTTGACTTGAGGGTGTTAGTATCGGCTAAATCAGAGCCGGAGATGTATTTGCAAAGATGTATTTTGACCGTGTCGGGACTTAATATTGGTCTTAGCGTAGTTTGCAGGCGTTACGGTGGATGATAACAGTAATTGATGATGTTAATGATTTATATGAGATTATGCTTATTGTTATCAAGCATGTGATATTATTGAACTGTTGCTAACATGTTATTTTACTTAAACTGCATTGTTATATTTCCTTCACTGGGCTAGTTAGCTCACACCACTCACTTTTCAAGCGATGAACCTCAGGAGGAGGACCCTCTCTTTCAGGCTTAGAGTGGATTAGCTGCGACGGTGGTTTGGGATTTCCCTGAAGAGGGAATACCCTTATTTGTGTTTTTTGGTTTTTGGAACCTTTGGCTTTTGTAAAGTACCGGATGTGGTACTTAATTCTTTTAAAAACATTATGTATCGAGACTACGACGTTGCTGTAGTCTTTTTGTTGTGACCATGAATGATGAATCAATGGATGGATTTTGTTTGATCATGTTGTTATGTGTGGACGTTATTGTTATTAATATGTCTCTTATGTGGGGTAAACTTATGGTATGTGTTTGAGTCCACATGTTGGGATCATGTGTGACCTCTGGGCCTAACCGTTGATCTGGCCCAGTGAGAATGCTTGTGAGTTGGTTTAGTTTATCTTTCAAAAAAAAAAAAAATCAGTCGCGTTCTGGACTCACCCTTCGGGTCGGGGCGTGACAGTTTAGGTCCAATTGGATCGATTTTTAAAACACTGGTTATTTCTATTGTAATGACCCGACCCGATATTTCGGAGTTTTGGGTCTTGGTAGCAGTGGGGAAAGTGTGGGCCCCGTGTTGAGTCCTGGTTTGCCCGATTTTGAGCTCGGACACTCGAAGGGCACTTTGGTAATTTTGAATCATTGAATATTATACCATGTAAAAAGTTTGAAAATCACACGTTATCTTCATCGATGTTTGACGTTTGATTTTTAATGAGTTTTAAATTATTTATTTATTTTTGAAAAGTTTAAGATTTTATTTTATTTTTATAAAAAAAAAAGAAAAAAAAAAGAGGAAAATATCCAAAAACCCTAAGGCATTAAAATGACCCTAACCCTCTTTCTTTCCCCCATCCAGCGCGGCACTGTAGCGTAGCTACAGTGCCACGGTTCCTCTCTCCCTCCCGTCTCTCTCTATCCTCTCCCCTCCTCTTACTCAAACCCTAACCCTAATCCCGCCGCCGCCGCCACCTGCTTTTCCCCCTTTCTTTCATCTTCTTTCCCCTTCTTTTCTCCTTCCACCGTCTTCCCCAACTGCTGTGGATGCCGGAAATCGTCGGACCTCCCAGCCCTCTATCGGTCAAACCTCTCTCCTCCGATCGGAATCAGGTAACTCCGATTCTCCTCTCTTTCCCCGATTCCTGCTCTTTCCTCTTCATTTTTTTCGGTTTTCCCTCTTTTCCTCCTTTTCCTTTTTTCCCTCTTTTCCTTTCTTTCCCCCATTTTTCCCTGTTCTTCCTTCTCCCCTACCGAGTTGCTGAGTCAACTCAGTTAAACAACCGAGTTGACTCAGCGAGATTCCTATTGGGACCTTGGCGACCCGGGCCCAACTCGACCAGTTGGGCCCAGTTCCAGCCCAGCCTTGGGCCTGGCCCAGTTTGGGTCCAGCCCACTTCAGCCCTTGGCCCGGTTAGGCCCACCCCACCTTCGGCCCGGCCCGATTTCAGGCCCGGCCCGTTTCAACCCAGTTTCAGGCCCGATCCAATTTAAGACCCGGTCTCCAGTTTTGGGCTCAGTTTTGAGCTCGGCCCAAGTTTAGGCCCAGTTTTCAGTTTCGGGCCCACTTCTGTCCGGTTGGGACCCGACTCGCTTTCGGGCTCATTTGTAGTCCAGACTTAATTTGACCCGTTTTGCCCGGTTACTTATTCTTGTGTTCTCGTTTCAGCAGACTGAGCCCCTTCAACACTCGGACTGGTTTTCTCGCATTGGATTTCAAGGGCACACACAGGTGAGGGAACTCATCACCGCTTTTAGCATGCATCTATGCATATTACTACTATACCAGATGTGCGAGTACGGAATACGGCGAATGGGGGTCATCGGTGTTATGAGCCACTCGGTAAGGGAATCATTGATACCATTATGTGGTGGGCCTCCATCCGGGTGTATTCGTATCCGATGCCGCAGAGGCATATATGAATTGATTATTTAAGATCATAATTGATTGATTGTGTGGTAACATGATTGGAGTTTATTTTGGTTGATAATATGCTAGGATGCCAGTATGTGAATATGTAATATGTGTTGGTATATGTCTGATTATGGTGCGATGTATTGTGTTGATAATATACCATATGATCATGTGATAATTAGTTTGGATTGCTAGACGTTATAACATGCTTGGATGTTAACATGCCGATCAATGATAAATAGTGATGCATATACCTGATTATTATATGGCAAACTATGCTAGTAAGTGTAGAGTTAATTGTGCATACTTATAACTGGCGTATGTGGGATGCTGGTGGGGCATGGGTACTAGGCCACATTATGATCTAAGATTCCCCCTAGTTTGTCGGGTAGTTAGGATGCGGATGCTATGTGGGACCGCACAGTGGACGCGTGGTTGGGATTCAGATCCCCTTGTGGTTAGAGATGGTTGGTCGTAACCCCTTGCATGGATCAAATGGTTGGTCCGTCATGTATTTCCCGGACGTACCTATGAGAGAGGCGTAATCTGACTTAGAGAACAAGGTGCTTTGGAGTCCTAGATGAGGACTAATTGGGAAGTAATTACGTTGACCCCTAGATAGGCCGTCAGGCTGAATGTTGGTTCACCCAAGGTAACCTTAGAAGTCCCCTTGCGGTTTCGATACCCGAATGTGTGACGGGTGAGGTGATCCCTAGATGACCGAGTAGGCTGAGGGGGTGCTCGCCTAGGTCGAGGGATGGTGCGGTGAGGAACAGCTCCCGCTAGTATGCCTTGTGGTCCTTGGATGACCGGATAGGCTGAGGAGGTGCTCGCCTAGGTCAAGGGACGGAGCGGTGAGGGACAGCTCCCGCTGGCATACTTTGTGATTCCCTGGATGACCGAGTAGGCTGAGGAGGTGCTCGCCTAGGTCGAGGGACGATGCAGGTGAGGGACAGCTCCCGCTGGTATGGTTTGTGATTTCCCCGATGACCGAGTAGGCTGAGGAGGTGCTCGCCTAGGTCGAGGAAGGAGCGGTGAGGGACAGCTCCCGCTGGTAGAGTTGTGATCCCTAGAGGACCGAGTAGGCTGAGGGGGTGCTCGCCTAGGTCGAGGGACGATGCGGTAAGGGACAGCTCCCGCTGGTATGGTTTGTGATTCTCTGGATGACTGAGTAGGCTGAGGATGTGCTCGCCCGCTCATTGATCGAAGGTTGGCGCGATGTGATGTGATGAAATATTCCAGGTTAGGACACCTGTATGGTGGGGACAGCCTGTGGTGCTGATGTGGTAGTGTGTTTACCCGCGGTTATGGTATTGGGCTTCATTGTTGAGACTTGTGTTGTGGGTGTTGACTCACCAGGAGTTTATGGGTACTTAACGGGTGAGTTCGGCCGACTCACTCTGTAGAAGACCTATAGAATTCTGTGAGAGGTGGGTACATCAGTTGTGTGGAGACCAGCACATAGGGTCCAAGGTTATGGGTTTGACTATCGAGACTCTGGTGCTTGGTTGATGAGACCATGGATGAGTTTGGTTGGCACTTCGTTGAGGATTGGTGAGGTGGTTACTCCCGTGTAGTAATCAGTTTGGGATTCTAGTGAGTCCGATTCTTGAGTTGATTGTGGTATATGCGCGGGTTGTCATGGGAGGGTCATGGGTCTAGTTGAGGACTAGAGACCCCGATCTGACTGAGGATCAGTCTGCGTAACCGTGGATGGGTGGACTGTTGCGGTTGGGCACATAAGGGAGCTGCATTCGGGTGGTTAAAGGATGTCTTAGAGGCCCGGCTGACGTGGGCCTATGTGCCAGGGGTAGGGAACACGTTTGTATGGCTATGCATGTAGACATCGTAGACATTGATACGTCCATATGATTATGTGCAGTGTATACTTGATGATTTATGATGCATGTGTTACCCTCACTGGGCATGTAGAGCTCACCCCCTTGCTTCACAGGTACTTCATAAAGGGAAGGTTGGCGGGACCCTCAGTTGGACGTTGGGCGTAGAGTCGCAGTTTCCTAATTTGTAAGGGTCTCATCTTGTAATTGAGGACTTTCTGATATATTTGCAATTATGTGTACATTTCATTAAGTGGGATGAATGTAATAATGAGATGATGCTATGATTTGTAATCATAATTGATGCTTACAGTTGTTTTATTTACTGGTGGATTGCTATGGTTAGTATCCGAAATTGTATTGGATCGTTTTTAGAAGTTTGGATCAGTTTTAACGTGCTCGTAGCAGGACGGGTCGTTACATCTATGATCCAAATGTATCGTCACTGTTGGGCAAGGTGGCCCAACGAAACCTACTATCAACTGTGCTATTGTGATCATTTCACATAAAATCCTACGTTTTGTAAGTTGTCTTGGTATTAATACTTAAGAAAATCTTAACTTGTTTGTAACCATAGATTTGTTGATACCTTCCTTAAATTGTTTTTGTAAAAATAAGTGTGTTGTTATTTCTATTAATGAAAATGCCTAATTATTTTCATTTTTTTTCCTTCCTAAATCTTAAAATATAAATGCTCGTAGGATTAGTCTCTCCAGAGAGGTGAGAATGAAATTATTTTAAATCTTCTTCTTTTCTCCTTTTAATTTTACTTTGTTGGAAAACTGCTATCATCATTTTTATATATTGCATGATTTTCTTTTTATTGTTCTTGGGCTTTGATCTGCTTTCCCATTGGATGTAATGTTTGGACTTTGGAGCTTTCTTTTAACCAGTTCCACATTCTCATGTGTGTTGTCTAAATGAGAAAAAGGAAATTAATTTAAGGGATATAATGATGATTATAGACCAAGCCCAGAACATAGAGGTCCAGTGATGAAGGCTAAAAGGCATGTTGAGATGGGTTTCCAGAAGCATGAAGAGAAGCACAGGCCAACATTTCTCACTTCGGCCCAGTCAAACCTGTTCTGATCTCTACAATTTAGACCCTAAATATTTTAACAAACATGTAGGGCTGAAACTCGGATTGGGGCGGATCAAGTCGGGTTTTAATAAATCCAACTCAACCTATGTTAAAATTTATTGAACCCGAGATGACCAAAATTACTCCACCTGATCTGATCCAAGTCAAGCTAAGTGCTATTATATAACTTGGTACACTCGAGGTTGAGTCGAGTTACATCAGATCAAGTCCGGTTGCTTTTAAATTTCTCAATCTAACCCGACTCGTATTTCATACAGATTTGTACTTTCCTAACATGATCCGACCAAAAATATACAAACACATAACCCAAACCCACTGATTTCTCTAGTTGAGTTATACAGGTCGAGTTAAAAGTACCCAACCCAAGTTTCACCTCTACAAACATGGCTCTACATATTTCGAAATTAGCCTCCCCAAGCCCACAAATTTGCAGCTACCTGAGCTAAAGCTCAGCCCGGCTCATTATTTGTTGTCTTCTCTATACTCCAATTTACCTGAAAGAGGCCCACAAATATGAAGTTGGCCCAAGATTTCTCGGCCCATTGAACCCGTTCTATTATCACTTTGTCAGTTGTCATCTCTATTGTGCAATTAATAAGAGAGAAGAAGAAAGGAAAAAAAAATATTGACGGGTTGACTTGACAGTTAAAAACTTCAATAAATTGTATGAAGCTTTGAATTAAGTCTCATTCTCAACATATAAGGGTCACTCTCCCTAATTTTATCCCAGGTAGATAAGAAGTTTGCACGTGTCCCAAAGATTGAGTTAGATGATCTAAGAGGTCTGAATACCTTAGATTAAAAAAGATGTCTGCGTAACCATTAGAAATTAGAACTAACACACACAATTCAATAACATTTGGGATTTGGAAGGGTTATATACATATAAAGAGCCAAAATTAACAAGTGCCAAACGATGTATTTACAATCTTGACAGTGACCACCATCAAGTGAAGAGCAACTTGGAGATTACAAAGGAGAAATATCTGATGCATGCTACATTTTCATCATAGCCAGCTTCATCACAACCGTTTAATAGAACGCAAATATATATATGTACGAGAGGAGGAAAACCAAAGGAACATTCTCTCCTCTTGCTGTTTTCAAAGCCCTAATGCCACCCTTATCGCCTACATCGACACCTGCCGCGGTAGCCGGCATCTCGGTAGCCCAGCCCATATTTGGTGCTGAATGTGGCAGCATGAAGCAGCAAGACAGAGAGGAGCTGGGTCACGCCCAACATTATCATGAATGCTTCAAGGACCCTCAGTCTCCATCCTCTGTGCCCTCCTATGTTTATATCCTTGCAAGCCAACCTATACCACAAACAGTGAATCATAAAACTCTATAAACCGAATTTGACAAAATAAAATCTGATTATGATGCTGAATCTACAATGATAAAGAAGCTTATAGTAATAATAATCACACACTTCCTAAATTTTAGAAAAGGCATATTCATACTTAGGGTGAAACTCGGATTGGATCAGGTTGAGAAGACAAAAATCTAGATGGAATTCGAGTCAGATTGGATTGAAGAATTTTCAAGTTAACTCTACCCGAATGCAACTAAAATTAGGTTCAAAATGCGAATAGGGTTAGAATTCGAGTTGGATCGAATCGAATTCTATAAATATTGACTCGAGTGGTGTTGGATTTTAAGAAACCCAACCCGAACCAAACCGCTTTTCAGCCTTATTCATACTTGAATTATATTGAGAATCTAAGTTATTAGGTTATTAAAAATCCTGAAAGTCCACATACAATATTAAAGGAGTTAGTTGAAAATAATTACAATTTGGACTTTCAAAATTGGACATCCTCAGCCAAGCCGTCCACATTAAAATGCTTGAACTAAGTGACAAGTGGAAGGGAGAGGAGAACTCTACAAGAAAGCGAGCCCAAAGAGAGAATTCTGCTAGGATAACATTAATCAAAGTCCCATATTGCCTTTGAGCTCTCATAATCCTTAGGATATAAATGATATCAAGACCTTTGATGTATGTAGGTATGCACAAATTCCAAAGCAAAGCCATGGAGGCGTGTTAGGCTCAAAGTAGACAATATTGGTGCTTGTTGAGGGAAGATCGTTCTTTGGATGCGAACAAAGTCACACATCGGTTGTAAGAGGGGAAATCTAAGGACTTATATGAGACTGAGTCACTCCACCTATCAGGCTAGTCTTTTGGACTGAAAATCCAATTCTAACAGTGGAATTAGATTAGGTTCTCAAGCTACAACATGTGGACTCAAAGATCTCCTAGCAGAATGGGATTGTTGGCAACATTTTATCCACCGAATAGCCTTGTTCGAAGAAGAATTGTTGAGATGCGAATGAGTGTCTCACGTCAATTATGAAAGAAGAAATCTAAAGATTTATATGGGACTGAGTTACTCCACCTATCAGATTAATCTTTTAGGCCGAAAATCCAATCCAAACAGTCGATGCCTATTTGTTTAAGAAAATTATAACCTGGCCTTAGCAAACATGATTGAATGCAAAATCTCAGACTCAACTGGTGTAGAAGTCTGTCAACTGAACTCACAAGCTAGTCTTGGTCGAGTCTTGTATTTTGAGGGAAAAAAAAAAAGATTAGCTGATAACAAAATAGAGGCCTTAGTTTCAAATTTTGAAAATTTTAAATTTCCTTCAATTTTTCCATGAATTTTTTTAAAATTTCACTTAATTTCTTGACTCAATAAAAAATCGAGCCGAATTCAAATTTCTAGTTTCCAAACACTGTCATATACCCTTAAACCACAAATTATAAATTGAAGGAGTACGAAAAACAAAGATTGCAAGTAGAGAAGCTGGCTTTTTTTTCAATTAGAATTGCATGATGGCATTTTATTATTTTTTATATTTATCTGTCATGAAAAATGCAATGGACTGTATTAAATAATGCATGATTTACCCAATTACCCAAATGCTAAGGCAGTTACGGCCCAAGCAACAATAGCAGCAGAAGCAGCGGCCGCAAGGCTATCGTTCCTCCGTGCCCTGATATGGTTCCCTCCGGCGAACTTCGACGCCACACAGATCACGCCCGCCAATATTGAAAATATCAAGAAATATGGAGTTACACCGTTGCCTGCTACCCCTGAAAATTTGAAAAAAAAAAAAAAAAAGTTTAAGAAAACCGGCTGTGTACTTAAATCTTCTAAAAGTCGTTTTATTCAATTTTAGTTAAACTATATTTTAGAAATAAAAAAATAAAATAAAAGTGAAGTCATCTGAATTTTTTTTATGATCGGTCAAAAACCATTATTTCAAGTTTGGAATTCAGAGCTCGGACTTTGTAAGGTTAAAGTCTAATTTGACTGTTTGAAAATAATAAATATAAGTATGTATATTTAATTAAGACTATTCATATTGAAAATAAGTAGACTAAACTTAATCTTAAAGATTTTTCATGCATGTACAAATTTTTCTATCTATAAAAACTGGACTATGTAATACCTCGTGTTTGAATAAGCATTGATGGGACAGAAGAAGTAGTCAGGTTGAGCGCTACTTATCCTACATTGCTTATGAGGATAGTTGTTCTATGGGATATAAGTTAGAATTCCTCGTCTTTTTAGCATAAGGCCTTTTGGAAGCACCAGTGGTTGGCTCGTCAAAGCAAAGTCGTGCATACCTATGTGTGGTCCTAAAGCGGATAATATTGTGCTAGCGGGACGGGTCGTTAGATGATAACTCTACATGACTATTTAAATAGAGAAAATTTAACTCGGGCGGATTTATCCATCTCTTCTAACCCTCTAAAGATATTTTAAATTGAAGTCATTCCCAACACTAAATGACCAAGTATTATCTAGTATAAATTAGTCAAGTGCAAGTATTATCTAGTATAAATTAGTCAAGTGCTCTAAGATGCCTGAATACCTCAGTTTTAAAAAAATTAAAGTATGACACCTAGGAGATTTGGTTATGAGTGCAAAATGACTTTGTTGTTCTGGAGATCTTAGGTGTTCCTTAAAATAATTTCAATGTTTTAAATCACCAATAGATTTGATAAATTCATACAAATAAATATATTTATAAGATTTATTTTGATTCTGTTAGACTTTAAATTCCTATAAACCGATTTACACCTCCCAATTTTAACTTTTAGGAGGTTAAGCAGATCATCAGGACAGCAGAACCTACATATTTTATAAATTGAACGGCCTAGATTGATAGTACCTACTTCCCAACGACAGGAATTCAACTTTATGAGCTTGCAGCAGCTTCACTTGATAAATGCGGGTGGTGCATAAAAATCACATGCTTGTTTTTTAATAAATTAATTATTCTATATTTAACATTTAAGAATAAATTAATTATTCTATACTTAACAAAACTAGAAGATCCTCAGCGACGCTAAGAAGTAGGAAGTGAGTCCCACTACCTAGAGAAGAGATGGTGAACTGAGCTGAGTGTGACCAGCTTGCTTAGTCAGTGACACTGTTAAAAAATAAAAAATAAAAAAAATATTATTGTTTTTAATAATAAACTGTTGCCTATTTATCTTTTTATTCATTTATCAGCACTAAAAAATAAAAATATATCTATTATTATTTTAAAATAAAAATTACACTAATATTAGGTTTGGTCACATTACAAATTTGGACTGGATTTTGTTAAAAAAAAAGGTCTGAATGTACAAGGAGCCCGTCGGGCTTTTAAAACAAGAGTCCAAATTCGTCATTTAGAACTCATTTATGTTGCACTTTGACATTATTTTTTATTTTATTTTGTGATTTAAAAATTTAACAGCAACTAGTTGAAATTTCAGTCAATATTGATAGATAGACGTCTTTAAAAATATTTACTAAAAGTTAATTTTTGAAACAAAATTTTAGTGGGTAGTAGATCTTTAAATCTACTTTCAATTTATAGAGAGTTAAAATTTTAATTTATAAAATTAAGAACTAAAAATAATAGCAAATATATACATGATATTTCAATATATATAGGCTTAAAAGTCTGATAGGTATTAATGGATTTTAAATAAAAACTTTAACTTGACCTGTCGGTCAAAAATCTTATTAAACTTATTTATTTAAATTAGAATTTAAACCAATCAAAGTCTATATTTAGACAGACGAAATGTGTCACACTGACTGGCCAGATAAAGTGATGGAGCAACACACTGATTGACTGCTAATTAGAGGAACTAACAGCACACTGACGGATTGTGGAGAAGTGTACTAAGTGACTGCAAGAAGTGGATGGGTTGGCAACACAATGACAGATAAAGATAAAGCTCATCTAATTCTAGAATAAAATAAATTCAAATAACGAAATAATAAGATAAATCTAATCTAAATTCTATTATTAGAATAAAGCAAAACTAATCTAAATTCTATCAATTACCCAAAAACTTAAAGCAAAGAAAGAAAGAAAATTAAAGAAGCAAAAGACTGAAATGGGAAGGATTTAATGGTTTTGATACCAGGGTAGTTGGTTTTGCCGTTGATGAGCTTGTTGAGATTCCAACTAGCAAAGCCCAGCACCACCACATGGCCAAGTTCAAAAATAGCAGTGGTGCTGCTATGTTTCTTCCAACTGTCGTTGCCATGTCTTACTCTTTTTTATCTTCTTTTCCTTTGTAATTCAAATTTTCTGCTCAAATCTCTTCTTCTACTGAGTTCTGGCCACTAACACAGTATAATATCTGAAGAACATGTAACCACTACTGAAGCATAAAGGCTGTAATATGTTCATGTGGGAAGAGGGAAGAAATGTATATATATGGTGAAACTCGGGTTGGGTTTTGGCCCGAACCCGCATGACCCGATCCGAAAATCATGTAGGTCGGATATTAAAAGTCGGGTTAGCGGGTTAAGTCAGGTTGAGAAGTCAGAAATCCGTATTGAATTCGGATTGGGATTGGGTTGAGAGATTTTTAAGTTAACTAGACCCGACACGATCAAACCCGACCCGATCCGATGAAAAGCAGGCTAAAGTAGGTTCAAAATGCAGGTCGGGTCAGGTTTCAGGCTTGAATCGGGCTATAATTCGGGTCGGGTCAGGTCAAGATGTTCAGGTCGGGTCGGGTCGGGTTCCATATATTAGTACTCGGGTTATGTTGGGTTTTAAAAAACCCGACCTGGCCCGGCCCGACCCTGATTTCAGCCCTATATAAAAGATATCAAAGGGTCTAGAAAGTGACACTTGTCGTTCTGAGATACCTTTGATAAGAAGTATAGACTATAGAGTCATTTGGCTACAGGTGTAGGTGCACGTGTTGAGTTGAACATTGGTAGGTGATTCTTCTGCTTGTATTGGGAACAAATCACACATGTTATGGTGTTATTGTTGAAAATGGGTCTTGGGAGTTGAGAGTTGGCTTTCAAGTTAGATTTGTGAGGAAAACAAAAATAGGGTTACGTGGTTAGTGGTTATATTTTTTTTCTTTTTTTCATTTTCTCTATAGTCTATAATTCAATTGTTGTTTTATAATTTCATACACTCGGATTGAATTGAGTTATTTCGGATTAGGATCGAGCTGATTTTGAATTTCTCAATCTAATCTGATTTAAATTTTATTTTATCAACCCAATCTAAATAGAAATATGCAAATACATAATTCAAACTCATTAATTTTCAGATCGAATCATACGGGTCAAATTAAAACCTAACCCAAATTTCACCTCACTGTAAATAGAGGGGGCTGTGATTGTTCTTCGTGAAAGGCTCCCCTGACCAGGTAAGATGGAAGGTGGAGAGATTGTTAGGGATCATGACTATCATATCAGGGGTTTAAATACCATTATCGGCCGATACGATATGTCGACCGATATATCGTTATCGGCCGATATTTTTCTCTCTCCAACCAATATCGGCCGATATTTTGATATCGACCGAGAAGGTGAATATCGGCCGATAACAATATATATCGGCCGATATTTACTCCTTCAAAACCGATACATATCGGCTGATACGATCTGTATCGGCCGATATTTGTACCCCTGTATCATATATTAAGTCGATAAAAATGTGAAAAACTAGATCTTTAAATCTATTTATTGTTAGGTTCTTCCACACTTCATTTGATCCACCTTTTCAATTATGTGAGAAGTTATCAATGAATCTCAATAACTTTTTTACTTAAAATATCATCTAATAACCCGTATTTTAATGTCTCTCACTTTAGACCGAGTTGCTATTTTCACTCGACACTAAGTAACTCAGTAGATTCAAACCTAGTAACAAATTAGCAATCCATCCGGAGTAGAAAAAGAATATCGGTAGGTGGGTGCAGGTCTTAAATTGTTGAGAGAATTATCATCCATAGCTAAGAATGGTAGCATTACATTAAATCTTATTTTTCAAAGGTAAGAAAAATGTAGGCGTAATTCACTATAGTTGAACTTGTTGCCTCCTGTTTCAGGAAGCGGGAGGTTGCAAGTTCAAATCCCCATGGTCTAACTTTGGTATGCCTTAAGTATAGTGAGTTCATCGGTAGAAGTTTAAGTAAGACTGTGTTTGAATTTTTCACACGTTAATAATAATAAAAAAAAATACAGTGACACTCTCAATATCCTATTGGTGAATGGTGTGCTCACATATACACGTGGTAACTTAGAAATATATCACAACCGTTCATATTTTCAGTAGATCGATGTGACAATCTGAGGCCATTCTAAAATGACAACCCAGTTGTGATTTCTTACATTAGCAACCAATATTGTTGGCAGCAAAGTCTGGTTGCCAACTTGGCTTGGCTGGAATTGGCCAAGGCATCTGCTTATGAGGACCAATACTTCATATTTCAACCTTTTTAAGTGTAAAAAATATAGTTGACAGGTTGTGTATTGGTCGCAATCAATAAAGAAAATGAAGGCCGATTATCAGCCACAATAGATTGGTGCATTGTAGTTGGGTCCGGACGGATGACAATCAAGGTCTGGACAAGTCATGGTCAAGGTTCGGACAGGTGTAAACGGATACACATTGACCACACCGATTAGGGGGTTATGAGTACCTATAGCGATGAACTGAATTTTTTTTTTTTTCCTGTTTGAACCTACTCATTTTGATTTCATTCTAAATGGAAGATTTTTTTTTCATTTTAAACTTAAGAGTAATATCTAAGTTGATAATGTATGTTAATGATAATGCTAATTTTCATTATAGTGCCTAGGGCTGCAACTTGGATCAGACGGGTCAGGTTCCTTAAAACTCAATCCGATCCGAGTTCATATGTATGAAATCTGACCCAATCCTACCTGAATTTTCAACCCGAACTTCACAACCCGACCGACCCGAATTCTGAACCGACCCTCATTCTGAACTCATTTTAACCTAACTTTAGCCGGGTCGGGTCGAGTTTAATTGTAAAATCCTCAACCCAACCCGGCCGAATTTCATACGGGTTTTTATCTTCTCAACCCGATCCGATGATTTCTCGGATCAAGTCATGCGGGTCGGGTCAAAACAGTTGCCGCCCTAGTGGTGTTTGAAGTACTTTGAACAGGCCAATACTACTAACTGCCTGGGCCATCGTCTATCCATCCCATTCAAATCCAACCAGTTTTGTGTGTATGCTGAAATCTTAAATCTCACTTCTTATCTTTGCTGCAGAGTTATAACTTTCAGCCCAAAAAATTCAAATTTGGAATGAGCCAAAATATAAATATTAATAAAATATCAGATATTTCGGATTTTTGGTCATATCTAGGAACTTCAGTCCAATTTCAAAAAAATTAGTTAACTTTTAGTTATTTCGATGATTTTGCCCATTAACACATTTCGATCAAAATACTAATATGATCTGAAATACTGGCAAAAGAATTTTACACAACGGTTCATGCACTTGCGATATTGTGCTAATCATCGCCAGTAGCTAAAGAATTAAATGTGAACCGCATGTCAAAAGTTATAACGCTATTAATATGGTCCGGAAGAAGGAAAAATATTCTTAACTCGCGTTTAGATAATGCGAAAGTAGGAGGGCAAAATGATAATTTTAATAAAAATTTGAAAACCTATTTGTGTTGAAAGAAAAATCCCATGTCTAAACGTCCACCATATATTAAATTAATAGCAGCATTTTTCAATCCATCACTGCACAACCCCTTTGAAAGTTTTGAAACTGCCAAATAAGGATTGAATTTCTTCCTCAAATGTTACCAATCCACGAACGTCGCTCAACAATATATCATGGAGCAAGATCTTCATAATCTAAGACAAAAAGAAGAACAAAAGAAGGTAATACATACTATGGATTCTTGAGTTTAAAAATAACAGATTTAAAAGCTTGAGTCTAACCTGTTCAACAAAAATTTTTTTGTTGAAGTTCATTTATATAGGTTGGGATTGTGTTCGAGCTTTTATTTAAAGACCATTGAGGCCTGTAGAACTCATACTTACTTGTGCTTGGGCTTATAAAATAAATGGGCTTAGAAATCCAAGCCAATCTATTGAACATAAAATCTTTCTCGAAAACATTACAAATGAACATCCCCTAATTATTACTCATTTTTTAAAAAAATGAAAAAGGGTAAAAATGAAAAAAAAAACTACTAATAAAATTTAAAACCACATCACTTATACGAGAAATAAGTATCTTTATCACTATTTTAGAAGTAAAAACTAGTGCCATATAAATGATGGAAAATCTCAATTTTTGAAGTATTTCTATAAAAAATCCCAATAAAACAGAATATAATTTTAAATATAAATTTGATTCATAAAATAGTAATAACTATGATGAGGAGAAAGAGTATAAGATAAACTCTATAAAAAAGTCACTTAATTCACAACATACATATAAAAAATGAAAAATTTCCAAATAAGTGTGTAAACTAATAAAATTAAATGGTCCTATACTACTCAAAATGTTAAACTTTAATTAGATATCTTTTCAAGAGGAAGCCAACATGACAAAGTTATAACATTTTTATAACTTACTTCAAGTCACATGACATTTGGTAATAAAGTGAAACACGATGACTCTAAAAAACTAAAACAAATAGCTTTTGATTTTAAAAGTTAAAGTAAATTAATTTTATAAAATATTACAACTATTCAATTTGAATTAAATTAATTAATTTTTTATTAACACTCCATTAAATTTATTAAAATCAAATGAATAAAAATACATCACCACTTTCTACTTTATTTAATAGATTAGTTTATCCACTAACTCTACTCAAAATATATATCAACGAAAATAAAATTGAGCGAAGAAGACCGGACATAATTATGAAAATGACAAAAAAAATACCCTTGTGCACATCAAAGTTACGCCCCAGGAGATAGAACCCACTACCTCTCGCTCCAACTCATCTCAGCCGTCCGATCAAGATCACACGGCTGTCCAGCACCAGCATGCTTCCTGAGCGATTTCATCAGATCATTCCCCTCGAGTGCAAGACAGCCTCACTTGACCTAAAAAGAAAATCCGACGTGTCTTATTTTCATTGGTTTCTCGTGGACACGGTGTTAGGGTAACCGATCAAGGGTCAATGTTCAGCATTTTGGAACTTAGAAACTTGTCGGTAACTACTACCAACCATGTCGCAAGCGAAGTGAACTGGCAACATAATGGTCCGGTGTCACTCGGGAGCACTTAACTACGTCTGATCACCCATCGGCAGCAAACATGATGCAAATTCATTTTTATTAATTGACAAGACACGTTGTTTTCTATTTATTATATCAAAATTATAAATTCTTATTTTTTAAATTATAATTTCTTTCACCTTAAATTGAACTAAGGTAACATTTTTTCACAGTAATATTATAGGACCTTAAAAGCACTTGTAGGAAATGGGACCTTTACATGGGGCGTACCAAATTATGGTGCACATGAGCTGCAGTGGATCATTCATTCATTCTCCTGAATTAAAAAAAAATACTTTCCTTCTTATTTTTGTTTAATTGAGTTTCTTATCCTAATCTTCAGTGGAAAGTGGAATAAAAAGGTCAAGCACTGAAGACGAAGCCCTTTTCTTTGACTTGTATATCTCACTTAAATCATATTAATTACCCCTTAAAATCTCTTCAGCATTGTCTGTTCTAAGTTTCATCTGTACCAAACATTCAAAATCTCAAAATATCGTAACAAAAAAAACCAGACACACGTGTCCTAAGCGTGCCACACTGCAAATACTTAACATTCCAAAACCTAAATTGGCATCGTCAGTCCTCCTTTCATGCCTTTAATCGAGATTAATGGAGATTATTAATCAATAAAACATACTTACATCCAACAACGTTATCCAACAGCTGGACGGCTGAGAATGGCTGTCTAGCCTCTGTCCAGAAGACATCAATATTTTTATTCACCAACTAATCCATTCAATAAATATTATAAGTTTAAAATACTTAGAATCGACATACATATCAACAAAAATAGTGCTTGAAATGCGTTGCTAAGTATCGGCGTATCGCAGGTCTTGAAATGTCAAAATTTGCCGATATTTTTAACAAAGAACCCAAATGAAACTCAGTCATCAATCGGATTTAGTTGAATTCAGGTCTGTGTTAAAAATCATTTGAGATGGATGAAAGTAATCAAGTAGATGTACTGAACTAGGGTTTATTTTGATAGTTATTCCAGTTGACATAATATCAAATTGACAATTACTGTCACAAATCTCAATTCAGGAATTCAACAAAACGGTTCATCAAATTCCTAGCTTTCTCACAAGAAGGATTGAAGAGATGGAACACATGACCCTCTCCCTCATTCTCCCAAATCTCAGCCTCTCCTTTCCACCCACTTCCTTTCAATGCCTCATAGTAAACCCACCCCAAATTCCTCAGTCCATCCTTCTCCGCCACGCACACCAGCACCCGGCTGCACCCGACGCCCGACAGGCTAGGAGCAGTCGGAGCCATCGGATTGATCCGTGGATCATCGAAACTGGTTGTAGTCGGGCACGCAAATTTCCAAAACCGATGACCCGTCAACTTAGATGGATCCTCAGACACATTCTGGGCCGGAACTGACTGAACAAAGAAGGGGTGTACAACGATGGCGCCGCGGATCTTAACCCCGTGGTGGAGCTTGGCTTTGCCGGCGCGCATCGCCATGTCATGGGCAATGGTGCCGCCCGCGCTGTCGCCCGCCACAGTAATTCGGTCAAAGTCACCATGGTCCCTCAACCAGGGTTCCGGCCCAGGCACAGGATCAGCAGGCTCATCGACTGCGTGAGAAGCAACCCATTGTAGAGCAGCCCACGAATCGTCGAAGCCGGCGGGCAGTGGGTGCTCAGGGGCCAATCTGTATTCCACAGACACAACCACCGCATTCGCTGCTTGAGCAAGACAATTGAGATAAGAATGGTAGAGGCCGCACACGGCGGAGGCGAAGCAGAAGCCGCCACCGTGGTAATAGACTAGAATGGGAAGCTTTCGGCGAGAGTCATCGACCTTGGGGAGGTAGAGACGAGCGGAGACATTGAATTCTGGAAGAAATTCAACGTCTTTGGAGGAGACGCCCGTTGCTGGGTCGATCGATGCCGGCACGATATCGATTTCTTTGAATCGTTTGACACGTCCATCTTTGTAAACATGAAAATATGGGGTGAAATCATGTTCTATTTCATCAGCTGCATCCATTGGAAAATCTTGAGATTGTGTGAGATGGGAATGGAGAGAGATGCAGATGAAGACTTGAACACTATTTGGGGAAAACTGAAAAGTTTGAAAGAAATCAAGCCAAAAATATAGAAGATTGAACTGGATTCTATCATAATATTATTTTATTATAAAGTTTTCATAAATGAAGACTTTTTTTCAGTGAAGCAAGGTCGGTGACAATCAATCACATCGTGCTAAAGATAATAGATACTGATGTCATGAGTGATGCCATGCTCAGCACTTGGATCTCTTGTGTCCCAACTCCTTATAAGGTGAGATTTTTTTTCTAGGTGGCAATATAGACACCGCGTGAATCTGTTAGGAGACACCGATTTTTGAAAATTGAGTGAAAATTACCATTCTGCCCTTTCCGGCGAAATCGTGCGATCGGTGCTGCAACGCCATTTCGCGTCGAGCGATCGATCTGAGGCGTATACGCTCGATCTGAGGCGTATACGATCGATCGATCGATTCGACAGTTCATTTTCGAATCGATCGATCGATCATAACACGGGTTTCAGTCGATCGCACGGTTCCATGGGATCGTGCGATCGATTTTAACTGAGAGATCGACGGTTTGACAGTCGACCGCTCCCAACAAGATCGATCGCACGATTGTATATGATCGTGCGATCGACTGAAACCCATTCAAAGATCGATCGCACGATCACATACAATCGTGCGATCTATCTTCTGTTTAGGGCAAGATCGATCGCACGATCACATACAATCGTGCCATCGATCTTCTGTTTAGGGCAAGATCGATCGATCGATCACTGTGATCGTGCGATCGATCGATCACGCGAAACTAAGTATAAGTTCAATTGCTCCCCTCTTCACTCTCATTTTTCGTTTTCATCTCGCCCCTTTCGAAACCCTAGTCCCTCAGAACCCCGATTTCGAAATCTTCTCCTTCAAAACCTCCCCGATTTCGAAATTTTCTTCCTCAAAGCCTTTTCTACACCCCTCTCACTCAAACCCCTCTCTCTCAAACTCCTTTCCAAACTATTTTCCCTGAAACCCCAAACCCGCTTTAAAAAACGAACCACTCCACTATTTGAAGATACTCTCTCAAATCGCCTATATTGATTCGAAAGTATCTCTCAGAAGTTACTCTCTCAATCTCCGAACCGGAATCAAAGGTAACTCTTTCTCAAACCCAAACTCTCAAAATTTCTTTGAAATTAGTATTATGGATTGTGAAAATGATGAGATTGTTGAGAATGATATTGTTGACAATGAGTTTGTTGAGAGGTGTTTTTCAAGTCGTGACGATTTAGTGAAGCATGTTAAGGAGGTTTGCACTGCGCAAGGATTTGTAGCTACCATTAAGAGGTCATGCAATAGAAACAATGTAGTTATTTTTTATTGCGATAGAGGGGGTACATATCGTAGCACAGTTAATTTGAAAGATGATGAGAGGAAGAAGAAAGCATATTCTCGCCTTGTTAATTGTCCATTTCAAGTGAGAGGGAAACAAATTGTTGATGGGTCATGGAAGTTGACTATAAAAGATGTGGAGCACAATCATGATCTGACGAGCGTATTAGTAGGTCATCCGAGTACAAGGTGTTTTTCAGATGAGGAGAAGAGAATGATCATTGAAATGTATAACAGCAATGTACCACCCCGGCAAATTATGACGACCCTTCGAAACGAGAATCCAGAGATTGGAGTATCATCTAATGATTTGTATAATTTTTTGGCATCGGTTCGAAAAGAGCAACTTAGAGGCCGTACTTCAATTGAAGCCTTGTTAGAAGATCTTCAAGTAGGTGGTTACCAATATTTTCTCAACTATGACAGTCAAGGTCATTTATCTCATCTTCTCTTTGCACATCCACTGTCAGTTGTACTTATGAAGACCTATAATAATGTATTTCTCATGGATTGCACTTACAAAACCAACAGATATCATATGCCATTGCTTAATATCGTTGGTATCACAAGTTTCAACAAGACTTTCTACTCATGCTTTGCATTTATGAGGAATGAAAAATTTGAAGATTACGTATGGGCGTTACAGATGTTCAAGAAGGTATTAGGAGTAAATCATGATCGACAAGTTTTTTTGACAGATAGAGATTTGGCGTTGAAGAATGCCATTGATTCAGAGTTCCCTAATGCTGTACATATCTTTTGTATTTGGCACATCAACAAGAATATTCTTGCTCATTGTAAGCCTCTTTTCAATAAAGTGGAAGAATGGAATGCATTTTTGACTCAATGGAATGAATGCGTCGAGTCTCCATCCGAAGTTGCATTTAATGAACCGTTTGAGGCATTCAAACAAGATTTTCGACATTATTCGGATGCAGTGAATTATATAAGACGCACATGGATCCCACATAAGAAGCAATTCGTCAAGGCATGGATCGGTTGGAGTTTACACTTTCAAAATGCAGCAACTTCAAGGGTTGAAAGTGCACATTCAGTGTTAAAACGATATATAGCTAACTCCACTAGCGATTTATATGTTGTCCGAAGGAAGATATCCTATGCAATTGAAAATCAGTTTCAAGAGTTCAAGATTCAAACGGAGGATGAGAAAATCAGGTTTGCTCTTACTGTTTCGATTCCTTTCTTTGATGAAGTGAACGGCAGAGTATCACAATTTGCATTATCTGAGGTTTACAAGCAATATGTTATGCTCATAAACATGTCATTTTTACCCAATTGTACACATGAGTTTACAGCTTCTATGGGTTTACCTTGTGCTCACAGAATGCAATTTATGAACAAGTTACATTTGGATCAGATCCATCCACAATGGAGAATCGATTTGATTTCATTTGACGACTTGAACATTGAAATGAATCGACCCGGAGATGAATTAGATGTACACTGGGAAACCATTAAGAAAAAATATGGAAAATTGTCTACATTTGATCAAGAGGAGCTCCGAGATCATATCCAAGATCTTGCCAGTGATGAGATGCATATCAGCCAACCTATTATGCAGTACAACAGAGGACGTCATCCAGGTTCAAACACCTCAAAGGGTCAAACATCTACAAGACGAGATCCTTCTACGTTTGAGATTGTAGAGAATCAATTGACTGGAAGAAGATGTGGGTTATGCAAAAATATTGGTCATATGAAGAGAACATGTCCGAATAGAAGTGCTGCACAGTCATCCTGCAGTGTAGATTTAAATGCTTTACCTCAACCATTTAATGATTATTACCCTGAATCGCAAGCAACGAGTTTGTCTCAATTTTTCGAAGTAAGTTTCGTTTACATAAGATACATATTTACATTTTCATTCATATATAATAAGGTGAACAATACTAACACGTACTCCTTTTTCCACAGCCGACTGGTTCTTATGGCTTCTATGACGATTCGACATATACCTCTGGTGATGTCAGAGATCTTGACGAATTACAGCATTGGTGGAATCAGTGATGGATGTCTATCATTTTTTCGTGTATTCAGTTGCAAGAATGTATTTCATTTCCAAAAAATTGTATTAATTTTAATTCCGATGTACTGAAGTATGTATTCAAGCAACAATTGTTTTTTAAATGAATCCAGCACTGAGTGGTTTGTTACGAAATACGGGACCCTTGCGTGGGCCTTTCACTAAATATGGGTTTTATGGTTTGTCGCTAAACATGGGACCTTTGAGCGGTATGTCTCTAAATATGGGACCTTAGAGTGAATTGTCGCTAAACATGGCACCTTTGAGTGATCAGTCAACAAGTATGGGACCTTAGAAATCAGATGGCCTGATTAAAGAAGAGTTTTAACTATTAGTGAGGAATTTTGTCAAGGAATACTGGATTAAACAAGCATTGGTCGTTTACTCCAGCATTCCTTGACAAATTTTCTCACTAATGGTTAAAACTCTTATTTAATCAGGCAATCTGATTTCTAAGGTTTCATACTTGTTGACTGACCACTCAAAGGTGCAATGTTTAGCGACAATTCACTCTAAGGTCCCATATTTAGAGACAAACCGCTCAAAGGTCCCATGTTTAGCGACAAACTATAAAACCCATATTTAGTGTCAGACCACTCAAGGGTCCCATATTTAGTGACAGACCATTCACTGCTCCCATATTTATTGACATTCAAAGGGTCTCATGTTCATTCAGTTGTTTACAAACAAACCATTCTATTCACCATGTTCATTCAAATAGATAAAATAGTTCATAAAAAGAAATCATTCACTATGTTCATTCGAGATTCACAAACGATGTAATAAAAAGAAAACATTCACTATATTGACAAACGATGTTACATATGAATATCAAAAGAGTCTATGAGCAGGAGCTGGAGCAGATGTAGAAGCAGGTGCAGATGTAGAAGCTGGGGCAGATACAGTATGAGGAGGTGCTGGTGCTGATGAAGAAGGTACTGGTGCAGGATCAGGAGGTGCTGGTGCCGATGAAGAAGGTACTGGTGCAGGATCAGGAGGTGTTGGTGCCAATGGACGACGTCCAGTCGCACTATGCTTGGGGACAGTCGAACGCACCTGACGAGTGGGGCCTGTCGGACGAGGATGAATGGGGCCAGACGGAAGAGGCTGAGTGGCGCCAGTCGGACGAGACTGTGGGATGTCAGTCGAGAGAACCTGACTCGTGTCAGTGGACGAAGAGGCTATCCCCCATGATTTCTTTATATTCTTCTCATTTAGCATACATCTGATGATCCCGGTTCTCGAATCACGTCTAAGTTGTGAATTTATTCCTCCTTTTTGCAATAAAAGAACAGAGTTTCTCATTAAGTCTACCGTATGAGTCTCCAAATTATTCAGCCTTTTCATCGTCATTCCGACCAACTCACTATTTTTCTTATCAATTGTGGCATTCATCCTCCTTCCATCTGAGCCAATTTATCGTCAACCAATCCCTCAAACCTTCCAATCAATCTTCCTTCCATCTCACCTAATTTTTCATCAACCATCCCTTCAAGCCTGCCCATAAGCCTTTCTTCAATCTTGGCAAATTTTACATCAATTTTTTCATTCAATTTTTCTATGCTATCAAGAATGAGCATAGTACTGACTCCTGTATCATGTGCCTCACCACTCCCAACTTCAGGTGCCTCTGCTCCCTGAACTTCAGGCGCCTCAGTCCCCCCAACTTCAGGTATGTCACCTTCCTCAGGTGCCTCAACCTCAATAGGACGATGTTCTACTTTGGGAACCCAACGTGCATTGTCGAGTTTGTATCCCATCTTGCCCAAAGTAGACGCATCGAATATATCGGTTTTCTTCATTTCTATTTTCTCATCAGGAAGGAGGGTGACTCCGCAAAATCGAAACAAGTAAGACAGAAACAAATCATATGGAAGGCTACATTTTCAAATCTTACGAGATGCAGCTATGTGTTTTATTATGATGAAGGATATATCAATTTGCTTCCCATTCAAGATGCACCATATCAAGAAACTATCAAAATACGGCACTTGATTACTAAGCCCTTTTCTAGGTAAAATATTTTTCCTAATAATGTAATATACAATTCGGGCCTCTAGGGTTAGCTCCATAAGCCCGATCTTATCTCCTCTGGCACCATCACTTCGCCCACACAATTGGGTCATGGCCTCCGAGGGAACGAATCCGTCAACATCGGTGGGCCATAAATTTGGTTCATATTTCGAAATAGTGGCACTGGAAAACCCAAACATTCTGTCCAGTGCCTCAGTTGAAATATCAATTTCTGTCCCCCTAACTTTGGATTTTATGGAGTGTCTCGCCCGGTCCTCCGACATATTTGCATAAAATTCCTTCACCAATTTTGGGTAAAAATCTTCTTTGATTCCCAAAAAACCTCCCCATCAAAGTCTGTAAATATACTCATCGATTCTTAATTCAAATGCAAAAAAAAGCTTAGGTCCATGATTTTACCATAAATCATCGGCCGAGAGTACAAATCCTCTCGGTATAGTGTGGCGGCTTCCAAAGACTTGAAGTGGTTCGGGTCGAAGGCCTCTGTCTCCCTAGGTGGTGTCTCCGTCAATCTCGCTCTTTTCCTTCTAGATGAAGCCGGTACCTTTATCTTTCTCCCTCTCGATGTAGAGGCTTTGGATGCCATGTGAAGGAGTGGTGTGAAGGAAATCCGGCGAGGAAGACAAAATCCGAGAAAGGCAAGAAAAGGGGGAAGGTTTCCGGAAATCCGGCGAGGAAGACGAATTAAGAGGGTTTCCGGAGAGGGCAAATCGGAGATCCGAAGATGAAATCAGAGAAAGAAAGGGTTTCCGGAGAGGGCAAATCGCACGATTTGGAGAATCGTGCGCTCGATTTGGTGAAGAGGAAAGGGTCGATCGATCGTTCGAGAAGAAGAAGAGAAAGGGTGTCACACCCCGAACCCAGATGTGGGCCCGGAACGCGACTAAATTTTTTTTTTTTTTTTTTTAAACAATAAACTCTAGTCACCCAACGTCATAACTGGGCTGGATCTTCAAGTTTACCAAAACCCAATCCTAGAAAATGTCACACGTGCTTTTCACACATGGACTCAAACATATACCATATGTCACACAACGAATATTTTCATTTATCTTATCAGCGTTACGCACGAAAACATAGTGGATATGATGTATACGACATTAAAACAACGACATTAAACTTACAGACATAAGTTTCTTATACCACATGAGGCATATTTATTACAAACACTCAAACATATTCAAGCAGGCAAATGGTTTCCACGTGCGGAAAACCTTAGGAACTTCTAAGTTCCTATTTCAACGAGGCACCACTGGTCCCTCCAATCCCTCCTCTGGTTCAGATCCTGCATTGTAAGGGACGTGAGCAACAGCCCAGTGGGGAGAACTCACCATAAAATCCAATATACAATATTCATGGAATAAATAACAATGCATATTCCATAAATGAAACGCAGTTAATCCACTTAACTCATTTTCACCATAACATCCAACATATTATATGAAACAATAAATAATGTATGTTTCATGAATGCAATGCGGTTAATCCACTTAACCCATTTTCACCCTAGGATCATCTTCTAAGGTTTTTACTCAGATTGTATTGTTAACACCGGGGTCGGTCCCCAGCCATGTTACAACACCGGGGTCAGCCCCCATTTAAAGTTCCAACCAGAACTAATTTTAATTCCTCCACGGAAATAATATAGCAACTTGCAAATGCATACGGTCTCCACGACCCAGTCTACTAGCCCATCCAACACCAACGGTTGATGGCGGTCGACCACAGCCTACTAACACGTCCAACCCAGCGGTTCGCAAACGGTGTTCGGCTAATCTCAGCAATTATAGCCCAACGGCAAATATCAAACTTTACAAAGTTATTATCTTCCACGGATTTAACTTATAAACATAATTATCACATGCAAATGTCAAATGCATGATAATGCATGATTTCCAGTGCCCTCCTTACACAGGGACTTATTTTGAGAGAACCACCATATTTCAGCCTTACCATTCGGTGTATCAAATACCAGTACAAGAAATCAATAAAATAATCAATATCACACCAACATATGAAACTGGATTTAATAACACGAATGCCTTCACCCAGTTTTTACCCGACAATTCCCAGACGCTCCATGGGTCCATACTGCGTTTGAGACTACAAGTCCTCGACTCCCCGACACCATTTTAACGCCTACGTTCTAAACAGTTAGAACATTTACATCCCTTACACGTAGGCAGTGTCAGGTCTCGTATTCTGGACCTATATAGCCTTTTCCATCTTTAATTGACCATGGATCCCATTTCAGTTTGGTGTTAGTGGGTTTAACATATAACACAATACAAGTGTTGGTTCGAGTCTCCTCACCTTCTCCGGTTGAGTTTTTCACAGAAAATCTGTAAGATAGAGTAAAATGTATAAATTTTCTATTTGTCAGTATATACGCATGATAATTTCCCAAACCCCGTGCTATTTTTTTCCAGAAAACATGATATGTGTAATGAGTCACCTTAGGCTCTTTCTATTCCTTTAAATTATGTCAGAAAGTTAGTTGTCAGCCATCCAAAACATTACAATAAAATGAAAAATATAAAGTACTCAGTGCCTTCTCTTGTCTTCTGGAGAAAGGACCATGGAGACGTATTGTGAGAGGCCCAGAGGGTACAGAGACAGTAAAGTAAATAAAAGTACTCAGTGCCTTCTCTTGTCTTCTGGAGAAAGGACCATGGAGACGTATTGTGAGAGGCCCAGAGGGTACAGAGACAGTAAAGTAAATAAAAGTACTCAGTGCCCTATCCTCGTATTGTCTTCTAGAAGAAGGACGTATTGAGAATATGGCCCAGAGGGTACAGTACAGGAATTTAAACACACAAGGCGGAAAAATAAACACACAATAGTCAACTGGGGTTAATCTTTTCCCCGATTTTACTTAGGGTCAAAAATTATATTTTGAATGTGAAATAATACAAATCTTGAGGGTAAAATTTAAATTTTAAGAGGAAATCTATTTTTCCTCCATTTAAAAAAATCTCATTTTTTGAACCCCAATACTAAGCTATTTTACTCTTAATTTGCTATGGAGTTAATAAAAAATAGAATTATTTCGATACCTTGGGTGCAAAATTCTGTATAAGATTGACTAAATTTGAAAACCTTTAAAAGAATACGGGAAACCCGAACGTTCGGCTGCTGCTGGTATGGCCAAAGCAGGAGAAAGAAGAAGAAAGAAAAGAAAATAGGAGAGAGAGGGCTTGCTGTTTTTGAAAGAGGGAGAGGGAGCAAAACGGCAGAAGAGTTTTTTTTTTTTTCTTTACTTTCTGGTTTCCTCGCCGATTACACCTATTTATAGGCAACCGTATGCATTTTTTTAATCATACAGGTTGCCTAAGCTATTCGTAGGTTTATAAGTTTTTTAATAACTCTGCAATATATTTTATAATTACTATTCCAACTACCACCAACCGCATAGGCAATTGGCGGTGTTATAATCTTCCAACACAGCTATAAGCTACATCCGTAGCTTTAAACTCATCTTTCACATGTTTCTGATATTATTTTATAATATAATATTAGTTTATTCTTTTTACTATTTACATCTATGTCCTTTCAGGGTCTCACTAAATTGATACAATTAGTTCAGTAGGTCAGGTATTAAAAACTGAGCATGGTATTAAAAATTGGAGTGAAATCTATCTCAAAAACCCAGTGTTTTCGCTAAAAATCACCGTTTTAAGAAAATCTCCTAATCTTCAAGATCCTTTTTGAAAGTATCCAACCTTATAGTTTGATAGAGTAAATTTGTCTGATAAAAACATTCTAAAGTTTCAAAGGGTTTTGAAGTCAAAAACCACATTTTCTAAGTGAAAGAATATTCAACGGCCCATATTTCATGGCTTAAAATAAATATAAAAAAACTAACTATTTTAGAGTGTAAAGAAATAAACAACTTAGTTATAATACAGATTGAGTACTGACTCTTTCTGCATATTTTTAGGACTTCCTCTACCCTGTCAAAATGGGGTTTTACCACTTTAAAACTTAGGGGTAAAATAAATTAGCGAAATTATAGCGAGATTGGCATGTTATTAGGTCCGGAATTTAAAAATAATGTATAATCTAAAATTTGAAGTTCAAACTAAGTCAAATGACTGAGTTTATACAGCGGCTAAGGTTTAAGCCTAAAATAATATTATTATTATATTCGTAACTCACTTATATATCTTTGAAACTTAATTAAAAGAGTTACCGGATTCGGATCAAGTCAAACTTAGATCCGTTAAAAAACTTATTTGATACACTTTACGATTAGAGGAAAATATTTCATAATTAACGGATAAAAATTATTTAATTAATCCTAATTAATCATAATTAACTCCTAAATTGGGCTGGGGTATTACAAAGGGTCTTCGGTTTCGAGGGTTGAATCGCAGGAAAGGGCGAAAGGATCGATCGGTTATATATATAGCTGATCGATCGATCGCACGATCACAGTGATCGATCGATCGATCTTGCCCTAACCAGAAGATCGATCGATCGATCATATGTGATCGTGCGATCGATATTGAGATGAGAGGTCGACTGTCTGACAGTCGAGCTCTCAGTTAAGATCGATCGCACGATCACAGTGATCGATCGATCGATCTTGCCCTAAACAGAAGATCGATCGCACGATTGTATGTGATCGTGCGATCGATCTTGCCCTAAACAGAAGATAGATCGCACGATTGTATGTGATCGTGCGATCGATCTTGAGATGAGAGGTCGACTGTCTGACAGTCGAGCTCTCAGTTAAGATCGATCGCACGATCACATACAATCGTGCGATCGATCTTTGAATGGGTTTCAGTCGATCGCACGATCACATACAATCGTACGATCGATCTTGGTGGGAGCGGTCGACTGTCAAACCGTCGACCTCTCAGTTAAAATCGATCGCACGATCCCATGGAACCGTGCGATCGACTAAAACCCGTGTTATGATCGATCGATCGATTCGAAAATGAACTGTCGAATCGATTGATCGATCGTATACGCCTCAGATCGAGCGTATACGCCTCAGATCGATCGATCGACGCGAAATGGCGTTGCAGCACCGATCGCACGATTTCACGCAGAAAGGGCAGAATGGTAATTTCCACTCAATTTTCGGAAATCGGTGTCTCCTAACAGATTCATGCGGTGTCTATATTGCCACCCTTTTTTTTTTTTTTTGACTTAATTTAAATTTAAGAGTGAAATTTGGGCTGAATTTTAACTGAATGTGTATGACTTGATTTAAGAAATTAGTAGATTAAGTTACGCTGTTATAAATATAAGCTCCAGTTGAGTTGAAAAAAAAACTCATATAAAATTTAAGTTGAACTATACTCAAAAACTTAAAATTAATTTGATCTGAACTAAATTAATTTAATATGTCTGAATTTTAGGAAATATAAAAAAAAAATCTAATAATAGTTTTATTCTTTTAAATTTGAAGTAAAAACGAATCGGACTGCAGATTTAAATTGAGTAAAAAAAATAAAATAGATTAAAAAGTAGTGACTCTTAGTTCGATTTCAACTGATGTAGTTCGAATCCCTAGATTCTATATAATAAAATCATTGACATGTTATTTTCATGTCAAAATTATAATTTTTTTAAAAGAAATTATTATCTTAAATTGAACTTAAGGTAACATTTTTCACAGTCCACATGATGGGACCTTAAAAGCAGTAGTAGGAAATGGGACCAATCCAATTGTAAGATAAATTCTCATGGGGAGTACCAAATTATGATGCACATGAGCTGCAGTGGATCATTCATTCATTTTCCTGAATTAAAATAATACTTTTCTTCTTATTCTTTTTTTAATTGAGTGTCTTATCCTGATCTTCTGTGGAAAGTTGAATAAAAAGGTAAAGAATTGAAGACCAAGCTCTTTTCTTTGACTAAGCATCTCTCACTTAAATCACATTAATTACCCCTTAATCTCTTCAGCATTGTGTGTTCTAACTTCTAAGCTTCATCTGTACCAAACATTCAGAATCTCAAAATATCGTCACCAAAAATCCAGACACACGTGTCCCAAGCGTGCCACACTGCAAATATTTAACATTCCAAAATCTAAATTGGCATCATCAGTCCTCCGTTCATACCTTTAATCGAGATTAATGGAGATTATTAATCAATAAAACGTACTTTCATCCAGGAACGTCATCCAACAGCTGGACGGCTGAGATTGGCTGTCTAGCCTCTATCAAGAAGACATCAATCACCCCACTAGCGTAATTTACTATATTAAGTGAGTTTTTTTCTTTAATCTTATAATTAGCAACGTGTCCTCTAAAAGATCCACCGCTCCAAATTCTCTTACGTAAGCCGTAGTACACGTGGCTGACCGTACACGGCGGTGGGTCTTTTTTTTTATCAGAAAAAATCTCAACATCATCAGCCACACGATCTGCATACGTTTGCTCATCTGATCGATATCTTAAGAAGATGTTGCTTAATTCTAAGCATTGATTATGTTCCCAAAATACCCTTTTATCCAAAATTAATTATTTTATCAATCTATTAACTTTAATATAATTTATATACAGTACATAAATGATATAAATTATAAAAATGTGATACCAAAGCAAACTTTATTTAAATTTATAAGTATATTCAAGTTATAGTTTGTATATTTGTATGTATTCATGAATTTACAATGAATCAAAATGAGGCTTATCTAAATAAAATATTGATTATTCTACAACTAAGAAAATAAAAAAAGTGTCTAAGATTATTAAATATTTCAAAAGTAATTTAAAACTCATTAAAATTACAAGAGTTTTAAAAATATGGTTTCTGAGATTGGATTGACTAATTTTTTGTGTGTGTATATTTTCACTAAGATCTTTCAATATGCCATAATAATTGACTGGAAGTGGTTCTCATGTAAGATGAAAATGGTTAGGATTGAATAATAATTTAAAATAATTAATCTTTAAAGTGTATAAAAAATATGACTTCTATTATTGGATTGATATGATATTTTGGAAATCATTTTATGAATGAAAAGATCTACTTGAAAGACCCATCGTACGAGGCAAAGTTGGCCTTACATACGATGCAAAAGTTTAATAAATAAAAAATAATTTGAAGTTAAGAAAATAATGATAGTTTATAATGATTTTTATAATAGGATCGAGATGATTTTCTTTAGGTCCATACTAAATTAAATTTTTTTTAATTGATCCATCATATTAGATAAAAGTGAGTCAATGATTTAATAAATTTGTTGTCGATATTCATTTGATGAGTCCAAATGAGGTGCAACCAATTGCATGGGTCGCACTTAGTTTATTTTTATTTTTTATTTTAATTTTGTGAAGGTCATAAAAGTCAATTGTATGGATTTAAAGTACAATTGATGAAATACAACTGAAACATTTTTTTCCCTTTAAAATCTTTGTAATAATAAAAAAAACAACACTATGTATTGAAAGTATACTTGACGAGATATTGAAAGTATTTAAGACATTTTTAGAGCAAACTATCAATTGAATAACTTCTTTTTAAATTTAAATAGTAAAAGTATATATTATGCATTAATGTTGTATTTTTTTAATGTACTCAAGAAATTCTCTAGATAAAAACTTCTCTCATAAATTATTGCTTATTAAATTATTCAATTTTTAAGAACTTTCTCAAGAAAATATCTACGGAAATTGCTTCTTCTAAACTTCAAACAGAAGTATATACAGATATACGTATTTTTTGATGTAAAAAAGAGAAAAAAAAAAAAAAAAAAATTGCATGAGAGGAGTCAATTAGGTTATAGAGTAGGGCATTATTGAGAGCATCCTTATCTTAAAGAAGATGGGGGTTAGAGTGACTCGATAGAGACTTGGAATTGATAGATAGAAGTTGAGTATATAAATGCTAATGCATTATGCCATCATGTAATACAATTTGGGAGACAGTTAATGAATTGAAACCTACTTTATTCTTTTTGGGCTTTTGGGGTGAGTCGAGTGAGATAATAATGGCTGGACCCTTTGGGTGGGGATGTGTGGAGGAAGGCTGGAGAAAGGGTCCATGGACTGCTGAAGAAGACAAACTCCTCTTTGAGTATGTCCGCATGAATGGTGAGGGTAGATGGAATTCTGTTTCGAGGCTCGCAGGTAAATCCACTGTTTTAAGTTCTGTTCCGATTTGGATCATTAACTTGTGCAATTTGAAATTTCAATGCAAATCAACCTGTTTAATATAAATTTTGATTAGATTAATTCATTTGCTAAATGTTCGAAGTTTCATTCAAAACCATACTTTCCTAGTTAGGTTGATGGATTTGAATTGAGACTCTCAACTCAAATTGGCTCATTTATCTAATGGGTCTGAGTTGAATCAACCAACTTAATAAATGTGATAGTGCGACTCAACGAGAACTCTAATTTTGAGTCTGATTTGAATCGACTCGACCAATCAAGTTGGAAATCGCTACTCTTATATTATGCTTTCCATTAAAATAAATAAATAACCGAAAATGAAAAAAATAAACTAGCTCCACTGTGCAGCTCCAATTAATTCAATAAACTGAAGCTGACTTGTTCTTCGGCTCTTCAGCAATTCGGTTTAGTTCATAGACCCATGCACAAATCACTTTCTAAGCCAACTTCTAAGCCAACTAAGTCAAAGTTGAGCCATAGCCTTTGGTGCTCATTTAATGTATTAATGTTGGTGACCATGGTTTAAAATTTCAAAATTAAAACTTGACTCAAAATCTTATCAAATCGAGAAACTCAATCAAATCTTAGTCGACTTAGACTGACTCATCAAAGTCATTTTGAGTTTTAAACAATGTTGATGACGGGTAGGAATCGCGTAATCAAGTCGACTTAGAAAGTAAAGAATGAGAAGTTGAGATTGAGGCCTACAATCTTAAGAGGTCATTCTGTTCGTGTTTGCTTCTGTAACAATGTAATTTCTCATTATTGCGTCATTTGATTTCTCAGGGTTGAAGAGGAATGGCAAGAGCTGTAGGTTGAGGTGGGTCAATTATTTAAGGCCAGACCTCAAGAGGGGTCAAATCACTCCTCATGAACAGAATATAATTCTCGAGTTGCATGCTAGATGGGGAAATAGGTGAGACTGGAGACTATTGGATCATAATCATTTCTTAGTTACATGATTTTATTTTACAGAAACTTTGTTCTGTAACTTTAATTAATGTGGATTACTTAGGAAAAAAAATGAATTGTGCAGATGGTCGGCGATTGCCCGGAGCCTGCCCGGTAGGACGGATAATGAGATCAAGAACTACTGGAGGACCCATTTCAAGAAAAATACAAAATCATCTCAGGGCCTTAGAAAATCAAAGTCTCAAACTCGGAGACGCCAACAACAAAAAAATCAACAATTTGAGCAGCAACAACAACAACATGCCGATGTGACGAAGGTCATGCCACAGCTTGAAGAGGGGGACTATAAACTGTCGACAGTGCCAAAATCGGCCGGAGATGGTCTTCATGTATCCGAATTTGGATGAACATTGCCCATCTTCAATGTTAAATGGGGATAACTCTTTGGCAGAGGCCTCATTTGATGAAAGTGTTTGGGGCAGTCTGTGGAATTTTTACGACCCACATACTGAATTCGACTACAATCGTAGTTGTGCCACCCCCAAAGCTATGGGGCAAGATCAAGTTACATCTTTCTATCAACTCACCTCCATGTAGCAAATCAGGGAGGAAATCTTTTATCTTCTCATTTCAGAATGTAATCAAGTTGTGATGCAAGATGTGTTCATTGCCTAGTTTCACATGCTGTTCTGGCATTCGGCTACTATATTAATGGCTTTAGAAGCCATGCCACTCCTTTGGAAAGTACTTAATGTCAAAACTATTTTATCTTATCTGAATCTAATGAATACTGATAATCAAATTTAACAAGTTTGTATCTTTCACAATTCAACCCTGAATCCCGGATAGACTTGGTAACAGGTCGATCGGGACCGTAGCCAAGTTCATTTCAGTTTCAGTCTATTTTGAATCTTGTTAATTGAGATAAGTCAGGTTTTAGATAGGATTTGATTTGAATCAAGTTACTCTGAAAATCTACCTATTTATAAATAGATTAAGCTCGGATTTATCCTTCTTTTAAGACCAAGTATCGAGGTGCCTCACTTGAGAAACGTTCGATACAGAATAATGGAAAGTGACCCTTTGTGTTTAGGGAGACTCGATCCGAATAATGGAGAGTGACCCTTTTTATGTTTAGGGGAACTTGATTCCAAAACTTTTTGTTAGAAAAAAAAAAAGACAGATTTTGACCACCAAATCAATCTCTTAGGATTTGAAATTACCCATTTATAAATAAGTTTAGATTGAGTCTACTCATTTATTAGACGAATAAGACTAAATCAAGTTAAATATACCCACCCTGACTTTTCTTCTAGGAGACACTCGATTTTGGATTTTAGATGGAATTTACCCTTTTGCCCTTTCCACTTAAAACAGCTGCATGACCGAACGACAGACTTATGTTTCTTATTTGAGTCAAAGACTTATCTGTATTTTTCTGCTACCGCCTAGATCTTCTTCTCAGCTTTAGATCCAAGTGGATCGTGCACTTCTGCATTTATGATCGACACCACCACAGTCGTCCCTGTCCCACCTCTCTACGCCTGAGGAAGACCTTGAGTTTCGATCAACGGTGCGGCCCCTTTGACTGGTTTTTCTGCCGTGCATCTCTACTGCACCATTCAGAACCCATTTTTTGAGACATTTTCAGCCAGATCTGCTAGCTCTAGGACTGTATCTCCATCAAACCAACACTACTGATGTCGTCCCTGCCTTGGCTTCAATCTCACTTGGTGAGTCCCACCTTCCATCAACGGTACGCCCCACGCGCCCCCCCCCCCCCCCCCCCCCCCCCCTCCCTCTCTTCCATCTGCCTGAGAACGCCCGAAACTAGTAGTTCGTTCAATGCATCGTTCGAAGGAAAAATATAACTCTGTCGTTTGGTTATGCAGATGTTTTTAGTGAAAGGGCAAAATGGTAAATTTCATCTAAAATCAAAATTGGGTGTCTCTTAGGAGAAAAGTCAGAGGTCTATATGGCCACTTGAACTATATTTTGGTTGATCTAATATGTTCACGTGCATCTATATTTTTTTTAAAATGAAGGTAGGTCCGTTCATAAAGTGAGTGCTCTTCGCATAAGTCTGAGCCCAATGACCAGATTAGCTTTCCATCAAGTGGCGAATTTGTTTAAAGGTGCTTTTGACATTAATTTACAATTTTCAATGAGCCCCACCTACCGTGTCCCATAGTCCCGACTGAAGTTTGCAGGCTAAGAATTGAGTTAAATACTATGGTGCTCCTTAGCGGCAGTTTTTCTTCAATAAATTGATACTAGGTTGAATCTAAAAAGAGAATTTATTTAATTAAAATAAAGATTTTTCAAGTTTATTTATCTATTTTTATAAATTTATATTAATTCTAAAGAAATTTTTTCAAGAAAATGTTTATATTTGTGTTAATCTAAAAATTATAGTTTACTTGATATAATTGATGAGAACTTTTATAAGATAAAAGAACAAATTCTCAACAACATGAGAGATATGTACTATACAAAATCAACTCATGAGGATTGACTTGATAGTTAAGAATTTCAATAAGTTATGGGAGTTCATATAGACGCTCGGGAAAATCTTCCTCTACACATGAGTTTTCCAAAAGTTGATGAAAATTACCCTTTTGCCCTTCCACTTATCCTCCGAATGATTTTTGGATTTGGTGGATGCAGTGTTTTTAAGTGGAAGGGTAAAAGGGTAATTTTCATCAACTTTTAGAAAACAAGTGTGTAGGGATAAGTTATGAGAGGTTCTGATTCCAAGTCTCACTCTCATACTTTTATTGAGATATCGGTGTCTCGGCCAATATTTCAGTACGATCGACCGATATCTCTCTCTCCTATTTTTTTTGGATAAATATCGAACTGATTAAATATGTATCGACCGATATCGGTGAGATCTCGACCATATCAATCGATATCTCAACAGTATCAATCGAGATTATAACCCTTACGAGGGAAAACTGACGATAGCCTAGCAAAGAATAACAAGCCCACAAGCCATGCCTAAAACAAAATAGATTAATGGATTCCCACTGCTCAAAACTTGCACTCGAAATCACAAATATTAGTAAGGGCTCTACTCACCACTCTCTCATTGGCCTAATCGAAATTGACATCTTACATAAGTCTCATTCATGGACATGGCAGCACCATATTTTTTCTACACAAGGCCCACCAAATGGGCACGCACGCACGCACTCACGCACCCCCACACACACGCACGCATGACACAGGTATATTGACGATGCATACCATATCAAATTGCCTATACAATCCTTTCTCTTCCATATTCTTCGGAAAAAAACACAGAAAAATAAGAGGAAAAGAGAAAAAATGGAAAATCTAGGGCGAGTTCGGTGGGACCTTATTATGTATATATTCCCATGGGAAGTGGCCCTTCATTGAAGTTCCTGTGGTTTGAAACAAAGACCTTCCTCTAGAGATCTTGCTTCCAAACCAATTGGGATAACCCCTTCGGGTTAGCGACACAGGTATATTGACGATGCATACCATATCAAATTGCCTATACAGTCCTTTCTCTTCCATATTCTTCGAAAAAAAAAACACAGTAAAATAAGAGGAAAAGAGAAAAAATGGAAAATCTAGGGCGAGTTTATTTTTTTAAATAATGATCTATTTTTATGGAGTTTTAGATCATTGAAAGTCGAAATTCCTATACGAATAAAGTATCTTCTAAAAGTACGAAAAATATCCTAAAATTTTGAAAAATGTTTAAATTTTTTATAAAATATGAAACAAACATGAGGAAACACCCAATATGAAATTTATGTTCTTAACAATACCTTAATTACAAATATCTTCTATTACAATTCATAATTTTTTTATTGTAACAAATTTTAAGTTTCATAAAAATGTTCGAATATTAGAAAAATTACATAAACACCCTAAAAACTATATCAATCACTTCAAGGGCTTTTCATTAATTGTAGAAACAATTGTATAGCATTTCATTGAGTTTTTATAACAAAATTGAAAGTAACTTTTATCTTAGAAAAATCGGGCTTTTATTAAATTTTAGAAAAATCTGAGAAAATCACACATACATGCTACAAACTATGTGAATGAGATTAACAATATTCATTGAATTTCATACTCACTGAATACTATTTAATTAAATTATTTTCACAGAGACCTCTAATTTGAGACTATCTTCGAATTGAAATTAAAAAAAAAAAAAATGGATGAAAGTAACTCAAAATGAAGATGAAGATAGAATTTTCATTCCTAAGGGCAAACAACCACCAAAGCCTTTGCGTTGCTTGATTCGAGACAAAACTTTATCAAAGGTGCTGCCCCTAAATTATTATGGTCTTGTAGAAATGGTATGATGTGGCATTAATGAGCTAGAAAGTCCATTGGGCCTTATTGGCCCAATGCATTTGGGTAATCTTGAAGCCCACCTTACGCATGGCCCAATTTCGTTACATTTTTTCTGACCCCTATGTTAAAATTCTTTAACGCATCATAAGCTCACCATCAATATCTATAATTTGGTCATGTAGAAGTTACTCATGTCTACTAAATCTTTGGGTAGCAATCCTCCCACGGGAGGTTTGTTTAATCAAATATGAGTTTTAGTTTATTGCCAATTTCACCCTTTGCATGAACAGTAAAATCGGCTCACCGACTCTTAGCATGAATAGTAAATCGGCTCACCGATGAACAGTAAATTGAGCTGATTTACTCTATTTTCCAATGCTGGTAAGTGAGCCGATTTGTTATTCATGCAAAAATAGGTAAGTCGATTTTACTTCGGTGAGCCGATTTTACTTTTCATGCGAAGGATAAAACTGACAATAAACTAAAACCCGTGTCGGATTACACAAAATACACGTTGGAAGATCATTATCCTAAATCTTTAAGTAATATGGCCTTGTAAAAGAAGTATGATGGGAAATCAATGGTTTAGAAGGTCTGTTGGGCCTTTTTAGCACAACAAAATTAGGGATAAGCTTAAAGCTCAATTTATGCCTACCCAAGTTAATTGCCTTTACTTGCCGATCGTTATTATCATCATTTAAGTCATATATTTCGTCAATCTGATATTGCTCTTTATATTGAAGTTTTTGGTAAATTATTTTCATAAGTCGACTCTCTATTTGAAACCAATAAGACTTGAATCCATGACCTTTAGAATGCAATGATGAATATCTATTAATTATGTTGCAGGTTCTTATAAAAAATTTAAACTATTTCTTGATTTATTCTAATTTTATCATATGTCTCCAAAGAGACAATTGCCATTTTACATAATTAAAATGGTTGAATGGAAGAGTTTATATGACATCCTCTTATAAGTGTACACAAGGGGGCGAAGTTAATTTCAAAGATAATACTAGAAATTTTATAATAGGAATTCAAGATAAATTTCAATAAAAAAAATTTCAAAAGCATGAAATTTATATATTTGACCTCAAGCCTACTTAAAATCACACGTAGAACGCAAGATTCAACTTGAAAAATGATAGAAACAAATTTTTTTAGTTTTTAAATAAACATTGGTCGAGACGGCCGTAACGATATGTATTATCAGTCCAAAAAACTATACATATTGGCCGATATTTTGATGGATAATCAAATTTAAAATTGAGTAAGATGTTTTCCAAATTCTTATTATAAAAGAAATTTATAGTTGAAGATGAAGATAGAATTTCCATTCCTAAGGGCAAACAACCACCAAAGCCTTTGCGTTGCTTGATTCGAAGAAAACTTTCTCGAAGGTGCTGCCACTAAATTATTATGGTCTTGTAGAAATGGAATGATGTGGCATTAATGAGCTAGAAAGTCCATTGGGCCTTATTGGTTAATGTTGAAGCCCACCTTACGCTTGGCCCAATTTCGTTACATTTATTCTGACCCCTATGTTAAAATTCTTTAATGCACCATAAGCTCACCATCAATATCTATAATTTGGGCATGTAGAAGTTGCTCATGTCTACTAAATATTTGGATAGCAATCCTCTCACGGGAGGTTTGTGTAACCAAATATGGATTTTAGTTTATTGTCAATTTTACCCTTTATATAAACAGTAAAATCGGCTCACCAACTCTTCGCATGAAGAGTAAATCGGCTCTCCGGTGAATAGTAAATCGAGCTTATTTACTCTATTTTCTAATGCTGGTAAGTGAGCCGATTTATTGTTCATACAAAAATAGGTGAGTCGATTTTACTTTGGTGAGCCTGATTTTACTATTCATGCCAAAACTGACAATACACTAAAACCCGTATCGGATTACACAAAATGCACGTGGGATAATCGTATCCTAAATCTTTAAGTGATATGGCCTTGTAAAAGAAGTATGATGGGAAATCGATGGTTTAGAAGGTCCGTTGGGCCTTTTTAGCACAACAAAATTAGGGATAAGCTTAAAGCTCAATTTATGCCTACCCAATTTAATTGTCTTTACTTGCCAATCGTTATCATTATCATTTAAGTCAAATATTTCATCAATCTAATATTGGTCTTTATATTGGAATTTTTGGTAAATTATTTTAATAAGTCGACTCTCTATTTGAAACCAATAAGACTTGAATCCATAACCTTTAGAATGCAATGATGAATATCTACTAGTTATGTTGCAGGTTCTTATAAAAAATTTAAATTATTTCTTGATTTATTCTAATTTTATCATATGTCTCCAAAAAGAGAATTGCCATTTTACATAATTAAAATAGTTGAATGGAAGAGTTTCTATGACATCCTCTTATAAGTGTACACAAGGGGGCGAAGTTAATTTCAAAGATAAAACTAGAAATTTTATAATAGGAATTCAAGATAAATTTCAATTAAAAAATTTCAAAAGCATGAAATTTATATGTTTGACCTCAAGCCTAACACAGTTAGTTCAATATAAGTTTCTAAATTTTTTAATTAATCAAACTTTAACACAGGAAAGTATGAATTTTTTTTTTTTATTGGGCCGAAAATCCTAATCCCATTTAGTTCAAAAGTAATGATGCATTAGCCCATTTGTCATAACATAAGGTAAATGCAATGAAAAACATAAATAATAACTTAAATACTCAAAAAATATATTCAAAAGCTGAAAAAAATCTAGATTAAAAATAATTTAAAATGATCAAAATTAAGGATTTAAAAATATAAACTTACTGTCTAATGAAGATAGTCTTTTATAGGCCTTATATTTAAACATAGAGATTATAATAAATTCAATAAAAATAATTTTAATTGGAACAGTCTAGCTTCCTTTAAGTTTTCTCTAACAGTTCATCTCTATCAATTATTTCCAATCATATAAAAGTCTAACCTATTTGATCAACTTCTCTAGAGAAAAAGACAAAAGCTAATATTTTTGTTATATGAAATATGATTAAAATTATAGTGATTTTTAAGTGTCTTATATTGAATTATATCACGGATACCGGTCATATTGGCCGATATCTTTTTAAATTGAGATTTCAACCCTTGCCATTTCGTGTGTAACTTTATTGTGATACCCTGCCCCTAGCTACACACCACCTATGTGGGAGAGTCCCACATCGGTTTGGAATGGATTAGATTGGGTGGTTATTTGAGGCCACCACCCCTTGTACTCATGTGACGCGTTTTGGGCAGGGTCATGTGGGCCCGGGCCCAAAGGCAAATCCGTGCAGGCTCACTTGTGCGCGATGCCCAGAGCGGACAATATCACATTGAGTTAGACCCTAAGTCCTGTTTTCAGTTTAGTTGTTACAATTGGTATCAGAGCCGAGTTCAACACTCAGACTGCGTGAGCTTTCCTCCTTCCTTGGTATTGTTGAGCTAGGCCGAGTTGAGCTGAGGGCGGCTTGAGCCCTTAGGGGGGGTGATTGTGGTACCCTGCCCCTAGCTACACACCACTGATGTGGGAGAGTCCCGCATTGGTTTGGAATTGATTGGATTGGGTGGTTATTTGAGGCCACCACCCCTTGTACTCATGTGATGCCTTTTGGGCTGGGCCATGTGGGCTCGGGCCTAAAGGCAAATTCATGCGAGCTCGCTTGTGTACGAGGCCCAGAACGGACAATATCATACTGAGTTGGACTCTAAGCTCTATTTTCGAGTCAGATCGTTACATTTATAATATGAACTGATTAACCAAGATTTGATGGAGATTAAATGGACATGAACAATCTTTCACTTCATCAACTTTGTCAAGTGAAATTGACAATGAAAATCACTTAGTTATTTCAACATAATTTTAAAAATCAAGTTATAATTTTAGAATGGCAGCCTTATATAAGTGAAGATCACTTTTTTTTTTTTATTCATAAGATCTCTAAAACATGTTATTCATAATGAACCAACTTTATCAATTCTCATCTACCTTCTCTACATTTCAATATGGTTATTTGAAGTCATCTTATGCTGTTTGTCAATTTTTTTAAGAAAAATAGTTTAACAAAAAAAATTCTTTTGGGTTTATTGCACGTCATCTAATAAGTATCATAAAATCTAATGTTTTGTTGACTCATGAAAAGCCGACGTTTTTATTGTTTGTTTCAAAAACTTTATTATTGAAAATAAAAAATACCGTGAAAAAGTTTTTCTCCTCTTCTTATTTTTTAATTAAATTTTCTCAGGCTTATAAATAATAGATTTTTTAAAAGAGGGGAAAAAGTCATTTTTTACTGAGAAAGTAAATAAAATAATCTTATATTTTATGCTCATTCCATAAATGTTATAGAACTAATTATTTTTATGAGATGTTCACTTGAGTGGTACAATATAATCATTCATAATTAGGTATATAACTTATTAAATAGGATGGTGATGGATCTGCTGTAATTATTTATCCTTCAATCTGTTTTCTGTTAAAGATTAGCATAGTCGAATTTGATCACACTGTATTTTAAAATGCTATAAAATTTAAAAATTTAAAATAATTTAAAATAATGAACTTTTGAACATCAATTCAAATATGATTAATTTTAATTAGGTCGTAATTAGTTAATTATGTATAAAATTTGTGACAGTTATTTTCTCAACGTGGATTATGTATAAGAGAGCCACGCACCTACGATGCTTAGGTGGTCAGTTCCTATCTGTGGTGGCCCACATGAGATTAATGGTTGTGATGAATGGTCCTCATGGGTAGTTGGTCATGTGCTCCTTTCTCCAGCCTGTAATTGACATCACTTAGATCACCGTCTTCCTCTTCCCACCGACACCTCTCTCTCTCTCTCTCTCTCTCTCACTTAGTCTTTCCTTCCTTCTTTAATTCATCAAACTCTGCATCGGCCAGGGATTCGTTTTTCTTTCAGACATTTTCGCAAACACATAAATTACGTTTTTTTGGGATTCGTATTTGTCAGATTTGTTCTTCCAATAATGGAGAGGAAACAAGTGTTGTTGACGATTTTGGTGCTGTGTGTGGCGGGGGTTTGGACGGTAGATGCGAAGAAGGAGAAGATATGCGATAAGGGATGGGAATGCAAAGGAATTTTCTGCTGCAACGAGACCATATCAGATCTGTTCGAAGTCTACAACTTTGAGCAGCTTTTCGCCAAGCGAAACACCCCAGTGGCCCACGCAGTTGGATTCTGGGACTACCACTCCTTCATCACTGCTGCCGCTCTCTACGAGCCAATCGGATTCGGTACCACGGGCGGGAAAGTCATGCAGATGAAGGAAATTGCAGCTTTCCTCGGCCATGTCGGCAGCAAGACTTCCTGTAAGCATTCTTGATCCTCTTCTTCTTCTTTAATAACTTTCTTCTTCTGGTTGATTTCGGATATAGCACTTTAAAAAAGAAAAACCCATGTTTGGTTCCGCTTTGGAGGTGGATCTGGACTGTTCAATTGATTGATTGCTTTCATTTATGATGTGTGGAAAGGAAAGTAATTTAGTGGAAGTATAACCAATTTTTTCTTCCAAGGAAATACTTCCTTGAATCATTTCATGCATCGAAAGGAAGCGTCTATTTCGCCATCAGTTTGTTGTTTTAATTTGGGTTTGGACTGGTAAGCATTGTCCGCGATCTGGACCAACCAATTGGAATGATGCTGCGGTTGGAAATTGGTGGCTTGATACTGATTGAAATTGATAGCAGAGGCATTGATGTTAAAGTAACAATCAAGAAAAGAATGTTGGATCTTTTTTTTTTTTTTTTTACATGATAACTTTGTTAAAGGAAATAGAAACAATGCATTCAAATAAACAAATAAAAGCATCAACCCAGAGACTACAGCTACTGGAAAAACTAGACCGGGATGGGGGGAACCAAGTTATGATTCACATCTTCACGACTTTAATTTCTCCTTATCACCAAGTGCCCATTTTACACTAATTATTTCAAGAAGTGCGCCAAAGACTTGATTTGTGCCCATTTTACACTAATTATTTCAAGAAGCACGCCAAAGTCTTGATTTATTGCTGAGCTAGGTCTGCATCATGAGAAGTTTCAGCATGTCAGGACTCAAGATTCAGATTGCAAAGGCGTCTTTTTTACCCCATATGGTTCATAGACTAGACAAGAACCTAGAACAAACTTATCTGCATCACATAGCGCTGATGGAAGAACCAATCCAATCCAATCCAAAAAGATCTGGAAGTTCTTACTTTGACAAGAAGGGACAAAGAACAGACTCATGATCCATGCCCTCTGCAGCTTGGAGGTACAAAATGCAAACAATCACAATAATATGATGCTTGTTCCTCAAGTGATTGGCTGCCTAAATTTTATAAAGACCTGCGACCCATGAGAACACTACATTAGGCTTGGCACGTATCTTGGTATACACATCTTATTAGGAATAAGAAGCACTAAATTCTTGCATGATTGGTTGTGATAAAAAAAAGGAAGTCCCTGAGAAGGACAACCTTTTTGCAAGTGCCCTATTTCATTCATTCCGATTCATTGACCTGAGTCCACTGGGTTCTTCATGCAAATTTAGTCAATACATAAATTCTTCATTGTTGAGATTCATCCAAAATAATGGAGTCCAAACCAAACTTGTATCCAATCCCCTTAAGAAATACCTACTTGATGCATCTTTATTCAATTCAATCGAGAAAATGCTATGGAATCTCCAGCATACAGGTGCTTCCTTTGTCCACAAATTCTTCCAGAAGAAAACCTTAGACCCATTGTGTTTGCATTTTATTTGATATGCTCTTCAAATTTGAATGGATGGAAATACACAATTGTAGGAAATATCTTATGGGTTTGGTATTGCTACAAGTTTGTTTAGAAAAGAATTATCTGATAGTGGATCTGGATTAAATCTCTTAGATAGATTAATATCAGCATTTGTACAATTATAGAACTTTTTCTCTCCCCTGAAATTTGATTAATTTCCTCTGAAATTGGTTATCTTGTTTGTCCTTTGTGGTCTTGTTTGTCATTTGAATTTTATGCTTTTGAATTGTGATAGGATAAATTGGAAGAGTAGAATTAAAAAAGCTGAGTCCAAATAGATGGGATAATGACATATGATGATGATGATTTGAATTGTATTCTTGAATCTCGATCTTTAAGAACTTTGAATTTTTCTAGTAAATTTCTTAATTTATATGTGAATTATAATAAAAGTTGAATTTTCTTTTATGATTCATCCTATTGAACTTTCAAAAACATTGGTTTTGGAAGCTATACATGATCACATGTAAATACAGGTTGATGCACATCACTTCCTTTTTTTATTTATTTGATGACCAAGGTGTTCAAGCCTCTTAGACCACCCGACTAATCCTCGAGGCATATGCAAGCCTTCCTACCCACACACATCGGGTAGCTCTACGGTGAGTGGCCCTTTGGGATGGAGTGGGAATCAAACTAACATCACTTCCTTTAACCTTGGGATATTATTAATATATATAATCAACTTCTACAAATGAGATTGTGATCATTTTAATTGCTGTCAATTGAATTTAAAATGCATGAACTATGAAAATTTATTTTTTACTGTTTTATTTTTTTTTTAATATTCTTCTTTTTTGAGAAAATCATAGAAAAATACTACGATTTACAGTGTGATTGACAATTGATTCCCAAATGATTTAAGATACAATTTTTATTTTCAGAAAATTGGTTTTATGAATGGTTACATGTGTGCATGTGTAAAGCCCAAGGCCAGCACCCCTCTAAAAAATAACAATAAAGACTGAGCACACTTGTGACCTAACATACATGAAGGATTGTATGAAAGGGTATCATGGAAATTTATCAGGATGTATTACCTGAACCCAATATGTATTATGTAAAGTGATAGTATAATTTTTTTAATTTTTGGGAGAAGAGGGAGAGCGGGTGGGTGTTGATAAAAGTTCCCGTTGTAGCCCAGGGGTGGGAGCTTTTGTGCCTGAGACTGAGTCTTCAGTCCACTGCCACAAAAAGGCTGTCTAAACAGGCTAGGAGCATGCTAGGCTCAGGCAGAGCTGAAGTTCATGATCAGCCACACTCGATTCATATTGAGAGATGCACAACATCAATTCATAGATGGGATTTACATAGAAATTGCCAACTTATGTTTTTGTTGGTGTTCAAGCTAGAAATTTTGAACCTTGGGCTTCTTCCCTCGTTGAGTTTCACTACCTGTGTATTTCTTACATTACTAGAGCTTGGACAAAATGTATTGGATTGTTGTAATTTCTCTTGCTTTTTAATTTTTTGTTCTTGGAGCTTTCTGTACGTTCGGGTCCTTTGGCTCCACTTGTTCCCTTGTAATGAAGTAACCATTTAAAAAAAAAAAACCTGAAGCGTAATCTCACTTGGTTCTTCCTTGTTCTTGTTCAGGTATAGACAAGCAGTGACTTGAATGTGGCTTTGTTGATTCTTTTGTGCATTTAAACATCATTTAGGCACAATATGCAATTCATCATACTTATATCCAATCCCTTGTACTAATTGTTCAATACTTCAATTGATATTTCTGTTGGTTTTGGCACAACATTATGACGACTTTCTGGTTCTTTTTACTTTCTATGAGATGTGAGCAGTTGTATCATGTACTTGCCAATCTTGGATGTTTGTATATCTGCTTCTGCTTTATCATCTAAGCAAGTTCATGGTTTCATACCTGGTACTTGCCAAATGATCCCAGGAAGATTTGTAAACATGAGCCTAACCTACCTCCAAGAGAAGGTAAATAGATAAATAAATAAAACCTGAGCATTTCGTTGTCTCTTGTTGTTTTGAAATAGGCAATGCATCTTTATATTAAATTCTATGCCTTGTTGTGGATTATTTCCTTGTCATATCTGTGTTGTATCTTGCATCATTGTGTATATCCATAATTAATGAAGGCTAAGGTCGGGTTTAACACCTACTTAGACCATCATACTTAAGGCAATAACTTTTGACTCAAATCCTCAGATTTGAATCAAGGATTCCGAAAAACGAAACCCTAGGTATCCACTGACTCTCACTTTAAAAGGAAGAGGTGACTCTAATTTCAATGGGATAATTTCATCGAAGAAATTAGGAGTTCTAGGAATTCAATTCAAATGAGGAATTGGAATCCGAATGTTAAACTTTAATACATTTAATTAACTGAATTAAATGCAATTCAAATTAAACATGTATGAATTCTAATCCGGCTCGAGTTTGGATCGAAATTGAAGAACCTTCTAATGAATTGATTTGGATGCGGAATTAAAATTTAATTAAGTAATTGAAATGGATGGAAGACATGTAACTTAACATCACCGTGCAATTAAAATTCAACACTTAAATTTAATTTAATTCAAACACATAAAGCAAATCAAATTCAAATGGAACCAAATACGAGACTCGCCAAACTTGGGGACTTAAACAAGAATTCAATGCTCAAATTTCTAACTCAAATTTCAGTGTTTCACAATGTTGGCCTATGCCTAAATTTGCAGGCCTTATTTCATAAGAAAATAGAAATTAAAAGGAAAAAGAAAGAAAATCAAAGTGTGCCATTTCTGTAGTGCTGGAATGGCTACAGAGTCAATCACCCCTCAATTTCCTTCTCTGCTTCGGGTTTGCTGTGTCTTCCTCCTCTCTCTCTGTTTGTCATTTTCCTGCTTCTCCTGGTCTATTCTCACTTGGTCTTTGCCTGGATTTTCGGATGACATCTGATTCCACCTCGATCTTTCTTCTTTCCTCATACATGTCCCAAAACCTGTGGTTTGTAAGTTCAGATCCCCTGTAACTCAGCCTGACCTGTTCACTCGCTCGCATGGGCAGCGCCGGTTTCCTTCTCTTTTTTCTTTCTTTTCTTTTCTCTCGGCTTGGCAGCCACAAAACTGGGCTTTCTCTTCCTTCTCTTTCGTTCTTTGCTGGCAACGCCTGGGTCTCTGTCGTTTGCAGCTCCTATCTCAATTCTCAAGGCTGGAATTTTGCCCTGATCCTTCCATTTTTTCTTTCGCTTGACCATCAATATTGGCTGGGTTTCCTTCTCAACAGATAACCGAAGATCCTTATTGTTTTTAACACAACAGAGTACTCAGTCTCGGATCCGAAACTTAGCCAGTAATTCTTTGTGGAAAATTCCATTCCAGGCTTCCAAGCATGTCCATGTACAACAGGGGTTAAAATCTTGGCTGATACTGTGCGTAGCGGCCGAGATATCTTGGGTTTTTTACGGCCGAGATCTCGCCGATATCGGCCGATGCACATTTATACGGCCGATATTTGTCCAAAAAAAATTAGGTGAGAGAGAGAGAGATATCGGCCGATATGTCGGCCGAGATCCGAGATACCAAGATATCGGTCTAGACGCCGATATCTCGGTACTAGTGATTTTTGTGCCCCTAATGTACAGTCAGGTTGGGTTGATTGGGTTGAGGCCCCAAAGTTGTCTAAACAGGTCTAGACCCGAATTGATGCAAATGGGCCCATATTCGGGTACAAATGGGTCCAATTGGTTGTGTCCAGACCCCCACTTCCCTCTATTGATTAGAGTATGGATTCGGAGAGGCCATTTCTTCGATTTCATCCAATCGGATCATCGTCGGGCTTGTCAAGTTCAATGTCTGCATCAATAATGCATTCAATCATTCATCATGCTTTCGTTGTACTTGATACTTTTAGCCGTCTGCTCTAGTTTGTAACTGTAATGATGATATTGCCATCATTTTCTTTTAAAGATATGTAAACATGCTAATGTGTCAATTAGTCATTGTGATGTTTATGTTAGTTTGTTGATGGATTTGATTTGTTTCAGGTGGGTACAATGTTGCAACTGGTGGTCCTTATGCATGGGGATTATGTTATAACCATGAGTTAAGCCCAAGTCAGTCTTACTGCAATCCAGACTACCTTTACCCTTGCGCCCCTGGAGCAGAATACTATGGACGTGGTGCCATTCCTGTTTACTGGTAAGTTGAGAAAATCTGCTGCTTTCCTTTATTTTGCATACTTGTTCTTACACATGCTTCACGTGTACCATCAAATGAATTTTTAATTGTTGATTAACTGGTTGTGATTTGCTTCAATGTTGACAAGCAAAATAATAGGAAAAATTAGTCCAAAAATAGCTAAAAACAGAAAAAGATATTTTAAGGTGGATTTGATGAGTTGGAAATATTTGGTTCAACTTTATTATATTATTATCTAAAATTAGAGGAAATTTGACTAAAATTATAGATGGGATTTCATGATTAAATGTGGTGAGTTTGGATGATACTACTGAGATTTTTTATATTAGTATTTAAAAATAGAAAATTTTGTAAAGAGCTTATGAACTAACAAAATAATTATTCATTATAAAATTTTGACCAACATCACTCGTGCGAAGCGCGCGCTTTCCTGCCAGTATATAATAAATAAAAAGTTGAAACCAAATATAAAAAGGACATTCACAGCATACCCAAAAATAATATATTATGAGAGAGAGGCAATAGTGGATTTGGAACCATTATAAAGGCTACAGTTCCAATTACTCAATGATTGTATGTTCAAACAATATTCATCAAATTGGGTGAAATTCCATGCATCCTGCAAATAACATTTTTTAAAGGAAAAAGGCAAGAGCATTTTAATTAAAAATAATCCAAAAGATCCAATGGTTTAAAACATAAGCAAAATAAAAAAATCAAAATGATCCAATCGTTCTCACTTTAAACCTTAAACTTTAAATCCTGATCTAATGGTTCTAAATAGAGGTCTGAGATGTTTGCAGAAATGTCATGCCTCAGATCAATTTTGATATGGAGAGGGAGACCTAAGATGCCCGTTGTACAGCGAGAATGAAAGCGAGGTCGTGACTGAGACCGAGAGCAAGAGTTAGAGTGCAGTGTCCGTCATCCTGTGAAACCGAGAGCAAGCAAGTTTGAGAAGGGGAGCAAGAGTGAGATTGTAGTCACCTTTGCCTGGTAGTATGGAGACCAAGCAAGAGTGAGATCAAGACTCGACGAGATTAAGACTAAGGGCAAGAGCGAGAGTGCGACAATTAGACAAGGTTGAGACAGAGATAAACATCAAGATCAAGAGCGTGGGATAGAGAAAAAACCAAGATAGTGAGATCACTGTGTTGTCATAGTGCAAGAGAAAAACACAGATATAGGCTTCATAGTCATAGAAAAGCATCAATGTTATTAGGCGAATAGAAGCAGTTTACATATTCACGTCAACAAATGGTAAAATCGATTTCCAAATTCATGGTTAGGGTCTTAGGGATGGCAATTGAGCCTGAAAACCTGAAAGCTCAACAAGCCCGACTTGAGACAAATAGGGCTTGGGCATTCATTTATAGCTTGATTGCTAATCGACCTTGGGCTTGGATATACCAATACTAAAACCTGAAGCCCGATACCTGGCCCGAACATTTTATCTATATTTTTTATTTTCAATAAATTTGTTAAAATCAACCGTAGAGATTGAAAGTAAACTTGATGATCTATAAGTGGACCAAATTTCATTTCAAAACTCAATGTACAACCACTTGATCTTAATGGTCAAAATCACCTAGCGTCCTTTCTTTGAATTTTATTAAGGATGACAGGTCAATTTGACTACTAAGATCAAATGTCTATATATTGAGTTTTGTACTGAAACTTTGTAGGCTTGTTGCTTATTTAAGTCTATTTTCAACTTGTATTGTTGAATTTTTTATGAAATCAATGCTTCTTTCTTTTTCTTTTTTAAAAAAGAGAAATGAATTAGGTACTGCGATTTACACAGTCCTGATGCTTAGTGGGTTTTGTTCCAATTCGGGCTTCTCCTTAGGCTCAGGCTTCCCATCGGCACCTTCATTTTGTCGGGCTCAAGCTCAGGCTTTCATTATCAAAATCGGGCTCGGGCATCCTGCAGTGGTAGGCTCAGCCTGAGCCCAGCCCGTGCCATCCCTATTTATGGTATAATCTTTAAAAATGGAAGGTACCTAAGTATCTAAATTCACCGTATAATCTCTACCAAGTCTCTAATCTCAATTGTTCACTAAACAAAGGGTCAAGATTCATTTAACAGTCTCTAATCTCTTTATATAATAGATATAAGAAAGGAATTCCTTGCCGGTTCAGCTTCATAAATCACTTTCATCACTTCTGCTCTCTTGCTTGTTTTGGTCTGCTTCACTATAATGCTTCTCACCCCTTTCTTTCATATTTTTAACCATCAAATGTTTTAGCTAGCTTTTGCGAATCTCCTATAGGCAGTTACTTAGCCCCTCTTTCAAAACCAAAAATAAATTGATGAGTGAAAATTGAAGTCTTGAACACACAGTATAGAAACACCCCAATTGACTGAGGCAGCTTGAGAATGCATCTGTGACAGATAAATATTTCTTAAAATAGAAAGATGAAAAAGAAAAAGGCAAATGCAGACTGGACAACTAACATTAAAAAGTGGAGAGCTCTTGCCTCCTAATGTTTCTCTCATCTGGTTGCTGACTCCAGGAACTTCAACTACGGTGCTGCCGGTGATGGGTTGAAGGTAGATTTGTTGAACCATCCAGAATACCTAGAGCAAAATGCAACATTAGCTTTCCAAGCTGCCATGTGGAGGTGGATGACTCCAATAAAGAAGAAACAACCTTCTGCACACGATGTGTTTGTGGGGAATTGGAAGCCAACAAAAAATGACACCTTGTCGAAGAGGGTTCCAGGTTTCGGGGCTACCATGAATATCCTCTATGGAGATATGGTGTGTGGCCAGGGTGAAATCGATTCCATGAACAACATTGTCTCGCATTATCTCTACTACCTTGATTTAATGGGAGTTGGTCGTGAAGCTGCTGGAACTCATGATATCCTGAGCTGTGCAGAGCAGGTGGCTTTCAACCCTTCTTCAACTTCCAGTACCTGAGCAAGCTTAGAGTAACCCTTTAGAGATTGGCAATAAAGGGTCGTGGTGGTGTTTATTTCTGCATAATAGTTTCTTTTGTGGAAGTCAAACCAGTTGTATTATCATGTTCATTTAAGTTATTCAGACCACGGGGCTGCTGCCCATCTTAATGCTATTATTTCATGGTTTGTGTGACAAGACCTTGTTATATATTTGTATTATATTATTCATTTTGAAAGACATTTGATCTTTTAGCATTGTTTGTGATCTTGTGGTTCCTTCCTAATTCTTGACTCTACCATTTTTTCGTTTTTTACTTTAATTTTTTTTAAGAACATTGAGAAGTAGCAGATTTTGGCAAAGGGGAAATTTCTCTGGCCATTGGAAGTATGGGTAGTTTGAATGAGATGTGGGGAGACACCTTGGCTTCATCACAATGAACAATTTTAGCTTTAGATTATTGGAAAACTCTTCTTTCTTTACTCTCAATTTTTATAATTTTTATTTCTTAAATTAGATAAACAGGATGAATAACTTTAAAAATAACGAGAAATGAATAATTGCATAGGTTGTGAGTATGGTTATAGTCATAGTGGGATATTATAATTTGTTTGATTCAGGGTTCAATAGATTCACAATCTTATCCAGTCATAAAATTTAACCGGCAGTTAAGCAAATAGCATTAGTTTGAGTCAAATTTGGATAGTTACTAAGATAATTGCAAAATAATAGGTCAATCAAAATACAGAAGAGAAAATCCAGAACCAAATACAAAAAACAGAGCACGCGTTTTTGAAAAATAAAGTATTGAGAGAAATGTCCAAAATCAACAAAAATTTAATTAGAAATTGGTGAAAAAAAATTGCTACGCTATTGAAGTTACTGTCACTTGAAGATGATTGGGTTTTGTAGTGGGTCTTATGTGAATCAAAGAAATGAATGCAAATGAAATTCAATGAGCATTACTAAAAGCATGCAAAGAAGAAAGAAATTCAATTGCAAAAAGGCCAGCATGATTCAATTCACTAAACTGATCAAGGATTACAACTAGAAATCATAAGATTGAAAAGAAAAATCTCATTTCACCCAATCTACCTTCAAGGAAACAAAGAAAATGGGAATTAGAGATTCTCACAATCACACAATACCTCTCTTAGGACCAAATGAAGCTCTGTTCTTCTGCAAATCGAAAAGGCTTTTATAGAGAAGCTTGACTGATCTTACCCTTAAACAACTCCATTGGAGAGAATACAGATCATGCTGTCAGATGCTTTCATTTCATTGAATCAATGCAGAATAGATACCTTTGTTTAAACAAAACAACTTATAATTTCTTATAGATAAGTTAGACCACTAAGAACAACCTGATTCTCTTGTAGCAGTATTGTTAGTAAAGAGTCCTCCCATGTTAGAATCCTTTGGATGAAGTGTTCTAGTTGAGTTAAGACTTTGTAACGTTGTCCTCTCCACCTCTGATTTGAGAGCAGTGGCTGACCAATCCCACTCTTAATCGTAAGGGACCTGTATCTGCTCAGCAAAAGGGTGGTCTCACGCTTCTAATTAGAGAAAGACGGGGGTGAAACTTTGGTCGAGTTGTAACTAGTTTTATTTGTAAAAAAAAATTAATAAAAGAGTTTGTAAAAGTAAACTCTATTTTCTTATTTGGATGTAAGAAAGTATATGAATCAAATGAAAATAAAAAAGATTCCATAACCATAATCAGTAATAAGATTATTAGTGAACCAATCAGTTGAATTAGATCGATGGTTTGGACAAATTATCCACTGTGAGAAAAAAAAATGAAAGATCTAGCCAATAGGACAACCATAATAAAAAAAACCAAATAGAAAGGGTCACAAAAGAAAGAAAAAAAAACTCATCAACAAATGATCATCCCTACAAAAAGAGTGGTGATGGCTTGTTAGAATGATCTTTCTTGCAATATATTGTCCACCAAAAAATACCTTGATCATATCGATCAAGCCATGTTTTTTAAGGGAGTAAAGTTTAGAATTTTTTTTTTTTTTTTTTAAATGATGAGATATTGAGAGCTTTAATAATATGGGTTGATTAATCTGATCAATGTGATTTTTATGGACAACATATATTGAAGGAAAGACCATTCAACATTATCACTCCATTTTGTAGGGTCCTGTGCCTTGGTGCACACATTAATAATGTGTGACCGAATGGGTGAGTGAACATCTCATAAACTCATCACTTTACATTTAGACACCGATACGTTTGTTTTTTATGATAAGGGACATCAAATTTATTCTTTTATTCACTTGTCTTCATTTAAGTTGTGGATAGGCAGAATACTATATTTTTCAAATTTTATTGATTTTTTAAAAAAAACCTTTGTCTGATTTTTTTTTTGACTCGATGGAATTTTAAAGTTGTGTCCAAATTTTGAGATTTTAACAACAGTTACTGCAACTCTACAAGTTATCAAAATTGAAAACGGATCCTTAAATTAACACAATACTAACAGTTTTAATTCATGCTTAAAATTTACAAAATATATGATGGTTACATATGAGCTCACCGGAGCAAAGTGAAAGCCTCTCTGAAGCAGGTTGGTAACTTTGGGTCCAATGTTCCCTCCCTGCTGCCACATTCTCCTCCACCCACCTTAATCCTAGCCATTCAATCTGAAGTGATTCAATCAGTGGGTCACTTTGATAGCTCTCCTACTCCTACTGATGCCACCCTTCCTCCTTCCATTCTGTCTCTCTCTCTCCCCCTCAAGAATGGAATCCACCATCCGTCCTTCGTCTCTAAGTCACAGATTTCCTCTCATTTCTAACTGTTATTTATTCATTTCTGCCAATTCCCATCTCACCTGAACATACATAGACTGTCAGTTGAATTGCAATTCTCAGGAGGATGGGGAGAAAACCGGAGGAGTTGACGATTCTTGTGCTGTTTCTCTGTTTGGTGGTGTGGATGGTGGAAGCGAAGTCGAAGCCGAAGATATGCGATAAAGGGTGGGAGTGCAAAGGAGTGTACTGCTGCAACCAGACCATATCGGATGTGTTCAAAGTGGAGAACTTTGAGGAGCTGTTCGCCAAGCGCAATACCCCTGTGGCCCATGCAGTTGGCTTCTGGGACTACCACTCGTTCATCACCGCTGCCGCCCATTTCCAGCCCAACGGCTTCGGCACCACAGGCGGAAAGGCGATGCAGATGAAGGAGGTTGCTGCGTTCCTCGGCCATGTTGGCAGCAAGACTTCATGTAAGCATTCTCTGTTGTCTTCTATTCTACCCTCTGTTTGCCATTGATTTCCAATTTACGATGGTAGATCCAATCCCCTACATGGTCTTTGACAAAAGATCCCATAAAGATTAGAAAATTTGAATGCTTAAATGCATTGTCAAATTGAAATCAACAGCTACAGTACTCTGATACTTGGAAATAGGCAATGCATTGGCAGGACTTGTCTAGGCCTACATGAACCAATTCTATAACAATTACATGCTGGAATTCATTGATAATTTGTGATGTACATGTCTGATCTGGTTTATCTTTGAGTACAGGCCAATCTGGCATGAATTAAATACCAAATATGTAGTAATGTAGACTTAAGTATAGGCTATAGGTTGTGAACCTTAGTTGAATCACCATGTAACTGAGACTCCTTTATTCATACTTGGGACTGTACAAGAACCTTTGGGACTGTCTCAAAGTTGATGGTTGTGGATTGAATGTGGGAATGAATAGTGATAGATTGAAACTAGAACTATGGAATAGAAGGTTGATGGAGTTGATGTATGTACAAGTGGGAAATATCGCCATTTTGCCCACTTTTAGGGGAGACTGCCGAAATTTTGGTAGAAATCCCGAAGCCCGTGGAGACTTAGAATTCTTGGAAATATTAGAGTATTAAATTCAACAAGTGTGATTGGTCACATGTGTGGGAGGAAAAAAAGTTTTAGTCATGTGTCTCGAGGGTCGGGCCGTGACAGTTTGATCGAGGCATGATTTTCCACGTAGCTCTTAACTTTTGACATTGCATACATCATTTTTTATGATTTTACTTTGTCTGCATTTAAATGAGAGGCAAATTTTGTAGGAGTTTCTTTGTACAGAGTTTTTCTTTTCTTATTTGGTAATTACAGTGAAAAAAGTATAAGAGAAAAAAAACCTTACTCCCCTAGCAAAGGAGTTTTCAAATTTATACTGAGGGAGGGAAATTTGGGATTTTCTCATCCTTTCCCTCTGTTACCAAATGGGGATAAACGACGGTAAACCTCGTATTCACCCCTCTATCCCTCATCCAAATGCAGGCTCACCTAGACACGTGGGTATTCTTTCATTTGTCAATTAATCAAGAGCAATGTCCGAATTTATCTTCTTTATAATCTGGATGGTAAGTGTTGTTTCCACAGGTGGGTACAATGTTGCGACTGGTGGTCCTAATGCTTGGGGGCTGTGTTATAACCATGAACTGAGCCCAAGCCAGTCCTACTGCAGTGAGGACTACCTTTACCCTTGCACTCCTGGAGTCGAATACTATGGTCGAGGTGCCATTCCTGTTTACTGGTTTGTCTTCCTACACTTTCCTCTTCCCTCATTTTCATCACTTTATTTATGCCTCTTTCAACTTGTTTTAGACTTCTGTCTTCAGAATGCCTACAAAACAATTTTAATTTATGTATATAGATATTGTCAAAATTCTGGTTTTATCAGAAACTACGCAAAATCTGATAGACTCATGTATCAGGTTGAAATAGGTTGCCCATTGTAGCCAATAATTTGGAATGTCTGCTGATATGGATTTTTCAAAAGTAAAAAAAAAAAAACCTTTTGGGCAAAAAGTCTTCTATGTGTAGTTTGATAGTGTTCTTCAGTATTCATGTTGACATTGATATCACTTATCCCACATTTATAGCTTTGGTATTCAAGGGGTGGTTGTGATTTTCCAGCTATAAAAAATAAGAAGCGTGGAGAATAAAACCCTTCTTACTTCTTCAATGGAATAAAGGATTTTTCCCAAGACCACAAGAAATGTAATGTTTTCCTCTCCTTTCAAAGAATCCATTTCCCAAACAGGGAATGGGCAATTTTATTGAGGAAAATAAAGGGGTTTTCCTCTATATGGTCAAGACAATGTTTCATCCTTTTTCAATGAAAATCAAAATTTTGATGCAAATAATTGAAACATTAGGTTTTCACAACCCAATGCAAGACCGAATTTCATAGCACTTGTTAGATAATATGAATAGAATTTTAACATAATTTTTTTTTCTGTAGAATTGCTTTCCCCAACAAAATAGACAAACGATCTCTTACATTTGAATTTGTCAAACTGTTTTTGATAAGATTAGTTGTTTATCACATCCCCATGTGGCTCAAATTTACAACCTTTAAGTAGATAGCACCTCTACCAAATGGCCGGTATGATGATCTGTTTTACTTCTTTTAAATTGCCCAATCTTTTCTCAAACACTTGAACAATGTGAATTCTTAATTTTTTTCCCCTCTAATTGAAATGGCAAAACTTATGACTGTAACAGAGCTCCTCCTAATCTTGTTTCTCATCTGGTTGCCGAGTTCAGGAACTACAACTACGGCAAAATTGGTGAAGGAATAAAGGCAGATTTGCTCAACCATCCTGAATATCTAGAGCAGAATGCAACACTGGCTTTCCAAGCTGCAATGTGGAGGTGGATGACCCCAATTAAGAAGAAGCAACCTTCAGCACACGATGTCTTTGTCGGAAACTGGAAGCCCACTAAAAATGACACATTGTCTAAGAGGGTTCCAGGTTTTGGGACTACCATGAATGTTCTTTATGGAGATGTGGTGTGTGGCAAAGGAGAAGATGAATCAATGAACAGCATCATCTCACATTACCTTTATTATCTTGATTTAATGGGAGTTGGTCGAGAAGCTGCTGGACCTCATGATGTTCTTACGTGTGCAGAGCAGGCTGCTTTCAACCCCTCTTCTACTACTTCTTCTTCTTCTTCCAGCACAACATAGCTCTTAAGAATCCATTGAAAAACTGGCAATAAAAGGGTTTTGCTCTTTATGGCTCTATCTACTGTCAGATTTATCATTTTCTGTCATGAAGCTTAGTGTAATTTCCATGCCCTGTATTTGATATATGTTTCATGTCTTAGTGTGTCATATTGAGATGTAAGTGATTTTTGCGTGGTTTATATGATTAAGTCAATGTTACATATGTCACCTCTCTCTCTCTCTCTAAACCATCTGCAATTATTTTTCAGACCTCAAAAGAATTAGGAAGCTAGTTTCAAAACCCTTAAATCAGTATTTTTCTTGTAATTTTCGAGTGTGTTTGTGAGTGCAAGCTTTCAAGGTCCCTTTGTAATTTCAAGTTGAAGTGTGCTTTGTAAGTATTTCTTATTAATGAGAGGTTAGATTATTATTCTATCTTCATCATGTAAGAAGAAACTTTTAAGTTTTAGACGTCTATAAGAATTTAAAATTTACATTTCTGACTATCAACTCAGTCATAAGATGTCTGAGGCCTTTTGACGAATAAACCGTTTGAGCACTCCATTAATTCTTAGGGCATATGCAAGCCTCCCTATCCACATACACCGGGTAACTCTATGAAGGAGTGACCCTTTGGAGTGGAATGAGAATTAAATTGAGGGCTCGCACTTCCTGAAGCAGGAGGGTTCCTAGCAAAGATGTGAGCCCTACTTGATTTTGATACTTACTCCCTTTGGATGAATTGGACTCCCAATCATAGGTAAAACCAATTTTCATGTTGGATTCTCAACCTAAAGGAGGATTTATAATGATGACTCAATTAATTTACCATAGTTGACAATATTATTGATGATTCTCTTTGGATTAAGGATTTACATATGAAATTTATTGTTGGGGTTGACTGCGAATGATCCCACATTGAAAGTGTAGAAGAAGATCTAAGGATTTATAAATGACATGAATCAATCCATCTAATAGGCTAGTCTTTTGAAATGAATACACAAGGTCCTAAAACTCGTAGCATCCTAGCAATTGTAAATTTCTTTCTAAAAGTTTTACCGACATTTCAATCTTGAATGGATCAAACTTCACATACTGGAAAGAAGAGACAATCATCACTCTCGGTTGTTTGGATTTGGATTTGGACTTGGCACTAAATGTTGATGAACCATGAACAACTAAGCCTTCAAGTAAAAGTTCCGATGAAGAAAGTGCTTACTATTAAAAATAGGAAAAACCCAATCGAGTAAGCTTAATGATTATGAAAAGTTCAATAGGAAAGAACAACCTTTGGATCTATTCAGGATGCTTTTCTTCAACTTATACTTTAAAAACTCTTCCGTCTCAAGTTGCCCCCCTTTCAATACACAAGGACAAAAGGACCATTAATCAACTTGTGTCCATGTTTGTGCAAGAATAGGCACAATTGAGAGAAGAGGGACAACTTTATAGAAACATAGTATAGCTCCGGCATCTCAAGAAAATGATGCAAAAAGAAAAGAAGCCTATCAATGTAAATTAAATTAAGAATAAGGCATTAAAACGCTTATTCTATTGGAAAATATGACATATGAATAGAATTGACAAAATTTGATCTATTTGAATCAAACTCAAGCATTTTAAATGAGTATGAATTTAAAGTTTTGTGATCTAAATCGACCAACCCATTTAATAAACAAGTAAATAATGGATTGAGAGTTGTTGACCCGAAACCGAAATCGACTCAACCGGCTGACCCGTTGCCAGGTCTATCTTGAACTAAACTTGATAAAATTTGACTTGACCCAATTACCTGAACCGAACCCAAGCATTTTAAATGGGTATGAGTTTAACATTATTTGACTTAAACTGAAAATAGAACTAAATTGACTATCTCATTTAATAAATAAGTATTTGTCCTTTATTTGTATGTTCCCTCCTGTACTTGGTGTGTTGATTTAGTTACACATTTTATTTTTACTTATTTACAGTTATATAAACATAATCTATACAATTCAAGACTCCAAAATGAGAAACAATGATACTTGTTTATGATTCATTCATAGGCATCTACTTAAGAAGACGGCATTCATTGATCCAATAAGCTTGGATAATATTGATGTTATGGAAGAGGGGATTGTCGAAGAACCAACTTTGTTAACAGAAAATGATGTTCGTGCATGCTAAGTTGTTGAACAACCAGCTCCAAATTTCTAGACTTTTGTGCTTCATTTAGTTGTTTATTTGTTGGGTTTTTACAAATGACAGTTTATTTATTTATTTGTTTGACTTTTAACCAGTAAATTTTAGCGATACATGGATGGATGTAATTGATATGTGGATCATAATTTTAGATTATAAGCACAATATAGCTGTTTGATAACTATTTTAGTTATTTTCTGTGTTGATTAGTGATAAATGATGAAAATAGTTTTTTTTTTTTTATTACGTTTTCACTTCATCAAGACTCGAGTCCGATCTAATCCCATGAAACCACGCATCATGGTCACACAGACAGACAGACTTACACAATATTTTGTATTCTCACTATTTTTATATTTTTTAAAGAAATGTCGAAATGGTTAACTTAAGAGTAAAAAATGAAACAATTATCGAAACACATCTGACAATTATAATTTCATGTGGTTGTGAGGCATGAAAAGCAGCATGGACTTTAGTTTGATGTTAAGATTGGGGATGTTAGGTGAAATAGGGAGAGTCATTATGGAAGGCTTGACCAACTGGTTGGGTAGGCTAATAATTTTGTGGCTGTTGATTGTGGCCAATGGGTTGGGAGATGGTGGGTGTGAGACCAAGTTGAGGAGTAGATTAGACAGTGTAAACTAGTTCAGTATGCGTAGGCACAGTAAGAGTAGCACATTCTCAACATGAGGAGAGAGCTGATGAGTCTTAATTGGGTGAAGAGAACAGGCTCAGTCAAATATAGTCGTGATGGTGTTGGTTTAGTGGTTTTCAAGTACAACATATGTAGCATTGAGGTTGATGTTGCGGAGACAATCTTTAATAAATTAACAAGTAATATATTTTTATCAACCATTGACCATATTAAATGGAATAATTTTTTAGATTTAACTTGAAAATGAAATTTACTTTTTATAAAAAGCGTGTGTTTTATCCACACAAGTGTAATTCACCTGGTTGCGTCCTATCTCAAGAAATGAGATGTGACAAATTCGAACTCCTGTGGATTAACCTGGTGTACCTTTAAGATAAGGAATATCACTCGTGGGAGTTTTATATTGGGTATCTCGCAGTTTTCTAAACGTAAATTCAAAAAAAAAAAAAGTGTGTGATTTGTTTGATACAAGGTAAAAAAAATATATTAAATATTAAAAATGGAAATTTTAATATTTGACCATCAATTTTCATAACTCAAAAAAGAAAATATTAAGAATACAGGGAAGTTTAGAATTTAGAATAATTTTTATACTTAAATAATTTAAATAATATATTTCACTAGAAAAATAATGTGAAACTGTATAATCATCTCACATCTAATTTCGTAGAACATTTATTTATGTCATCAACCTCGAAGAGATAAAATGACTCAATGAGTCGATGTTGCAAATAATAATCAGCTGCAAGAGCTTTAGTCCTGTAGTCCTGTCAAGTTGAACTATCAGAAGATAAGAAAAAAATATTTTTAATTCAATAAATGAAATATTTCAAATAATGTATTATTTATGATGATGATTAAAAGAAAATAAAGAAGTTTTGCTCACATGATGTGTTTTTTTTTTAATTAGAGGAAGGCTTATGATAATGGTTCATATCAAAGGTCCAAATATCGGCCGATACATATCGTATCGGCCGATATATATCAGTTTTTTTAAACCGAGTAATATCGGCCGATACAATAAGTATCGACCGTACATACCTGAATATCGGCCGATATAGCCGATATTCGGTCCGAAATATCGGTCACAATATCGACTGATATTCATAAATATCGGTATTTAAATTTTTTTTTTTTTTTTTTAACACCGATACGGTTTTTCGCGGTTTTTACACAGTTTTTACACGGTTTTTCGCGGTTTTCCAGGGTTTACGGTTCTCAGGGGTGTTCACGGTTTTTTGTGGTTTTTGCGGTTTTTGTGGTTTTTCGCGGTTTTCCACGGTTCAGGGTTTACGGTTCTCAAGAGTGTTCACGGTTTTTTCCGGTTTTGTCACGGTTCATCACTGTTAATCACGGTTTTTTGCGTTTTTTTACAGTTCCGATATCGGAGGAGAGAGAAAATGCCAATATCGGTACGAGAGATAAAATTATCGGCCAAAATATTGTCCGTATCGCATATCGGCCGAGCCGATTTTTGAACCCCTGATTCATATGACCTTTTTAAGTTTATAACTAAAATAATTATACATATTCCATTTGCAATATAATATTAAAAGAAATTAATGAAATTATTCTCAACTGACAACAACTAGTTCCAAACAGATAACTCATGATAATGTTCTTTATAGATGCCTTTTATGAAAGGAAATTTTTATTCTTTAAAAAACAAAATTTATAAAAGTCAGATAAAGTAAATTTTCTTGACTTCTAAGAAATAGCAAATAAAGATGTGATTAATAAATTAATCTAATCAAATTGATCTGATGAAGTTAAAGGTAAATCTCATACAAAATTCATGATAAAACAGCTGAGATTACTCAATTTGACTCAATTAAAATTGAGTTAGAGCTCACCACACAGTGCAAAGTCTTTCACAATTTAAAATATTGACATATAAAATTAAAAACTTATATTTTAGTTTTTTTCAGATTTATTTTTAAATTTTTTGAAATTTTTACATTTTTAATTAATATATTCGTTGATGTATTATTTTGAAATATAAATTAGGTATAGTCTAATGATGAAAATGTGCCGACACTGGCCCGTTACATCAGAACCACAAATTTGAATCCATACAGGCCGGGATCTTTCTGACAGATGCCGAATCCAACGGAGTTCCTCTGCATGACTGCCCACGTGTCATGACACACAAGATAAATATTTCCGCTCCCGACTTCGCGTGAGCGCCAGCAAAAGCGTCGAAACTTCTGCCCGAAAAAGTTAATTTGGATCATCCAATGCCAAGCTAAGGACACGTGAGTCCAAAAGATCTGTCGACACGCACCTTACACGTGGAGTCCGTCCATTGGCCTCTAGAAGCTGCACGGGCTATCTTCACGGCCCGACAAATGTGACCACCCATCTCGCGAAACATCTGCACATCTCAGCCGCACACCTCTACTTCCTCTTAAGGTGACACGTATCCTGTGGACACGTGTCAGCAGATTACAAGTTTGAATATCTTATATTTTATCTTCCCATCTTCTATAAATGAACACCCTACGCCCTTCTTTGATTTCTCATCTGACCTTCGTTTCAGGACAAGAGTAAAACAGAAATCGATTTTCCCTCTTTCTTTTTTCTCAATTGTTTCAGATTTCTTCTATCTATCTCTGATTCAGTTCCAGAATATTCAATGGATATGGCGTTGAGCATGTCACACCAGATTGGATCTCTATGCGGTACACCAATTCCCACGTCGGAATCCGGCACCGCCCCGGCCGGAGACACGACAGCGGTGTCGGTCTGGAAGTCCTCGCAGCCAAACCTCCGGTGTAGGATTCAGAACTCTGCAATTGACGCGGTAACGCCGCCGATGAGTCCATGCAGGTCGCCGGTGCTCGGAGCGACGCGGACGGATCTGTCCGTTGCGTGTCAGGCGTTTGCGACAGCGGAGGCGGTGGGTCTGGCGGAGGAGGAGGGGGTCATGCATGGAGAGGGGGTTGCGCCGGTGAAGGGTAAGGGGAAGGGGGTGCCGGTTTATGTGATGATGCCGCTGGATAGCGTGAGTGTGGGGAATACTGTGAATAGGAGGAAGGCGATAAATGCGAGTCTGCAGGCGCTGAAGAGCGCCGGCGTCGAAGGGGTGATGATGGATGTTTGGTGGGGATTGGTGGAGAGGGATTCGCCGGGGAATTACAATTGGGGTGGTTATACGGAGCTGATGGAAATGTGTAAGAAGCATGGACTCAAGGTTCAGGCCGTCATGTCCTTCCATCAATGCGGTGGCAACGTCGGCGATTCTGTCAAGTGCGTACTCTTGCTTCTTTTTTTTTCCATCACGAATGGGGCATCCATTATTTTATTTTTTTTAAAAAAAAAAAGGAAACAAGTTAAATATTTTCTTATATTTTTTTATTTTTTGATTTCTTCATTTCAGTAATGTTCTTAAAAATAAAATGATATTAATTAATTTTTGTGAATTTAAATTTGAATACTATATCTTGTTGATAAGATGTTAATTGATGTAATTTGTATTTTAAAAAGAAATAGGTGCTACACTGACAAACATTTAATTATATTTTATTTTATTATTTTTTAGCTTTTTAAGATTTATAACTTCTGCCCTTATGTGTGAACCGCAAAAGGTTTCATACTTTTGTGGGCTGTAATTTATTTTTTGATGATTTGATAGTAGTATAGTATTCCCACTCATTTTTAAATTGAAATGTGAGAGGAAGTTGTGGCTGTAATTTAATTGGCCAGCGCACGCCTGTTGTCTAGGCCACGCATATTTTGTCATTTTCTATATTTTAGTTATTTTTAAATCGAAAGAAAAGAATCTTTTAATGACAGCCCACGTGCGGTGATGTATTTAGCACGTGAATTTTATATAATATAATTCAGAAATTGGTTTGTACACGGAGAGTATTAGATTATATAAAATATAATTTTAATTTTTTTTCTATTTTGATTTTATATTTTAATTGTAAAAGAAAAATTAAAAATAAAACGAGTAAAATTTCAGAATAATCACCCGATCTCTCTTTTTGGACAAAAGTTCTATATATATATACGGCCGCTTACGTTGCTTTATCAATCATCAATTGACATTAGAAAAAGTGTCATTAATTATCAGTTGTCATGAAGATAAATTAAAGTTAAATCAATTATTTCAGTTAAATAAAAAACATTGAACTTTTTTATATTTGTTATTTTATCTTTTGTGTGATTGGTGATACTATGTTTGTTATTTTAAATTATTTATTACAACTTAACATTTATTGTTTGAAGTGGCTGGGCTGATACGAATCGTGTGATATCTTCATCGGTATCGGTCGTTTTCTTAAAGAAATAAGAAAAGGGAGAATAATATCAATCGATAATAATATAACGATCGATATATTATTTAGGCTGATTTTGAATTTTAAACCCTTTTTGAAGGGTTAAAAGTTTCACTGATAAGTTTGAATTAAAATTCTATAGACACTCAAATGTAGTGATTTGGGTCTTATTAATTTGATTAAATTGATTTGGCACAAGTGTCATTCTTTTCTTTAATATACAAGACTAGATACTTGCACGTGTTAGCTAAGTGTGAGCTAATTTGTGGGTATGCGTGAGTGCAGTATTCCTCTTCCGAAATGGGTTGTAGAAGAGATGGACAAGGATCCAGACCTGGCATACACAGACCAGTCGGGAAGAAGGAACTACGAGTACGTATCCCTGGGCTGCGACACCCTTCCGGTCCTCAAGGGCCGCACCCCCGTCCAGTGCTACGCCGACTTCATGCGCGCCTTCAGGGATAATTTCAAACATCTTCTCGGCGACACCATTGTGGTGAGTCATTTACTCGTTTCCATTTTTATATTATACAATTACACCTTCTCAGGCCAGTGGTATAATTTCAAACACCACCTTGATCATAGCTATTTGATGAACGAAGTTCTTATTTGTGCTCACTTCATTGAAAATGTTCTCAAGGATTTTGTTTTAGCATTAGCAAGAATTCATCTCACATCTGGTTCTGTCGTCTCTGCTTCTTCCATCTGTCTTCCATCTTGGTTACTGTATGTTTTTTTACCAAAATCTAAATTTCCATGTTCATGACAAACAAAAAGGGGTATTTCCGTGTCAATTCTTGAGATTAACCATTTTATTTCCTTCTAATGTCCTCAGACACATAGGCCTCCATTATACATGAATAGGTCCTCATGTGCAATGAACGGGTTACATCTTGAATGGATTATGAACAACAGATGAAATTGAGGCCAATTTAAGATGCATAGTAAGCACAATTTGAGAAATTATCCGTTGTGAGCCAATTTACAAAAATTGGTATGAACTTTCAATTAGGCTATTATGGTTGAAAGTCCACTCTAATTCTAATTCGTCATAAACCAGTTCACAGCGGATAAGTTCTAACACAATTTCACCATCCAATTATGGCTCCCTTGAAGGGAACCCAAAAGGCAAATGCATCGATGTCAAATTTTGTTTGTGATCAATTCTCCTTATTTTCATTTTGTTCTTCTTTAACCCCCTAGAGTTAACACTTTGCTTGAACATTTCATCACTATAACTTCATCTAAGGGTAATCTAATTGATAGCTTTGTCTAGACTCCTCTGTTTGATTTATATCTGCTTTTATTTTCTGTTAGGTCATTGTCTTGTGAATCATCTGAAGAAGCTTCTTCTTGCAGGAAATTCAAGTGGGCATGGGTCCTGCAGGTGAGCTGAGATACCCTTCTTATCCGGAATTGAATGGAACATGGAAATTCCCAGGAATTGGTGCTTTCCAATGCTATGACAAGGTAAATTATGCTTCAATTCAATTGTGATTTCATGTTCCCATTATGGCTTAGAGATAATTTAATTAGGCACTTAAATCCCAGTTATGGTGGTGCTTATGTGGTTTTGTGGTGTTGCAATGGATGCAGTACATGATTAGTAGCTTAAAGGCTGCAGCTGAAGGAGCCGGCAAGCCGAAATGGGGCAATGGTGGCCCGACAGATGCTGGGCAGTATAACAATTGGCCTGAGGATACTCCTTTCTTCTGTCGTGAAGGCGGTTGGAACAGCACATATGGTGAATTCTTCCTCACTTGGTACTCCCAAATGCTGCTTGATCATGGTGAGCGGATCTTGTCTTCTGCCAAAGCAATCTTCTGTGATTCTGGTGTCAAGATCTCAGTTAAGGTTGCCGGGATCCACTGGCACTACGGAACACGATCACACGCACCTGAGCTCACAGCTGGATACTACAACACACGTCTGCGGGATGGGTACCTTCCAATTGCCAACATGTTAGCAAGGCATGGTGCAATATTCAATTTCACCTGTATTGAGATGAGGGACCATGAGCAGCCACAGGATGCACTGTGTGCACCAGAAAAGCTGGTCCGGCAGGTGCAACTTGCAACAGCCAAGGCAGGTGTTGCTCTTGCTGGAGAGAATGCATTGCCTCGATATGATGAGACGGCACATGAGCAGATCTTGAATGCTTCTACACTAAACATTGATGGCAATGACAAGGGCAGTAGAGAGATGTGTGCTTTCACATACTTGCGGATGGGCCCAGATCTATTCCATCCTGAAAACTGGAGGCGATTCGTTACCTTTGTGAAGAAGATGGGAGAAGGGAAGGTGCCCAATCGGTGTTGGGAGGAGGTGGAGAGGGAAGCTGAGACCTTTGTGCACGCAACTCGGCCTTTGGTTCAAGAAGCTGCTGTTGCCCTTACGCATGGATAGATGGAAATCTGCATGTCTATGTCGATAACTCCTACCGGCAAAATCTTCATCTAGGCCTGCCTGGTATAGAACACAATGCAATTCATCCCCTCCTAAGTTGAAGGTATCGACAATAATACAAGTCACCCCTTTTTAAGTTAAGGCCTCTGTTTCTGTCTTTTTTCCTCTTCTTCTTCTACTTGTTATGAAAGTTTGTGTGGGGGAACACCTTCTACTGAAATATTTTTTTTACCTTAGAAGGTGGAGATATATGTGGACCGTTAGAATTCTGTATCACTGTAAATTTATTAGTTACATAAGAAGCTTTTATGCTTTTTATGCTTTTTAATTCTGGTGTCTCATATGGACATGTCTTTTGATGCCTTGCGCTGTTCATTCCTCATTGTTAATTAGTTTCTCTTCAATATATGATTTTGGTCAAATTTTTAAGAAGGAAATGGAGTAGAATGGCATGTCAATTTTAACAGGAAATAGTGAAATGGATGAATTTGTTAACGTAAGTCCTACACAGGCTCACCTTTGAAATGTGAGCTTTATAAGAACATGGGCACTCTCTCTTTAAAAGTTGGCTTTTAAAGGTAGAATTAATGTGGATTATACGGTATCAAAACAAGGGTACCACAGGAATAGGTTAAGTTCATGTCTCTAGCTCTGGCACTGAGGAGTGTTAGTATAAGTTTCAAGGACCTTCGAAATGTGAGTTTTATAAGCACATAAGCATTCTTTCTTTGAAGTTGGCTTTAAAAAGTGAGCTCTATTTATGTGTTTTACAGTGTTTAGGGTGACTCAGGCATTTTATTTTATGTTATTCTCACTTTCTTTATTGACACTCTTTTGTCACGAGCTATTGCCATTTTTTGTTTCAGACGACCCCGTAACTCCAACAATTCTTGCCTAAGATAAGTAAGATAGATGAATCGTTAGATCTTACTCCTCTTGATCAATCAAAGGCAGGGCATACAGAGGCCTGTGAAAGTGAAAACTACAGAACGTTATGACCAGATCTGCTTATTGTAGATTGGAGTAGATGAGGGATGGAGAAGACTTCTGTGCTACCTCTCAAGAGGCTTGGGTGAAGTTTCTTGGGAGGAGATTCGTAATTTAAGAAATGAAAGAGGTTTGGGGATAAGGGACTTTGATGGTCTAATGTCAAGTTTTTATCATTAGCCTTATCTGGAGATATCTGACCCGACAAGAACAACGGGTGAGCTTAAATTCTGAAAGAAAAATATCATAAAAATGAAGATCTTTTCCCACTGCTTTAATGGAAAGGAGATTGTCAACATTCTTAGCAGTAGTGATTGCATTTAAAGAATCAAGTTTGGTCTGTAGGAATTCTGTGTCAATGAAAGAACAGCAAGATTTTTACCAAAGATTAACCCAAGATGCAGTAGATCTAATACGGGTAATAAAAATATATTTCATTTATTTTTTTCATTCTCCTCTATCAGGGGAGGTTTGTACATAATGTTTTTGAGCTAAAAACCTTTCATCTATCTGGGATCAACCTTTTAAGTTCTACTTCTCTATTTAATCTTATCATAAACTATAATATCAGTTGCTTCATTATTTATCACATTATTATAAATTATAATAAAAATGGTTTGTACATTTTTATGTTTAAAATGGTTGATCCTTTCTTCTAGTGTCTATAATTTGTAATTTCTTAACTCTATGTATCGGGGCTATTTTTAGTTTTTATTTACATGGTCAAACCATTTCAAATGATTCTATCTCATTTTCTTATATTGGAACAATTTTTAATTTTTTTCTAATATAGTCATTTCTAACTCTTTTCTTTAACGATGAACTTTATCCAATGTAGTATGCACTTTTTCATTACTCTAACTTTATCTATCTTTTTTCACTGTGTAATACTCTAATTCGTAAAGAATTACTGAGTCTAATAATTATTTTAATAAAATCTTCCTTTCACATGATGTTAAACAGTCAAACTCAGAATCGAGGAAGTCAAATCCTTTTGAAGTTCGCCTCATTTACAGTAAATCATCTGTTTGTCTTGAAATGAACTCGTCCAATAGAATAATTTAATTCACTGATCCTTTCAATATAAAAGATGGATCGTCACATGAAACTATATTTTTGCCCTTAAACTATGTGATAGAATAAATTTTCCTCCATTTCTTGTTGGTCATTGGCTCTTTCTCTTTCTCTTTCTCCTCCTTAAACTTGATTCACATTTTTAATTTCTTTGGGAGAAACAATGATGATAAAACAAGTTGAGAGTGGAAGTTCCTAGATTCTCTTGTAGGAATATCTTATCATGATCGGGTTTCAACTTTCAGATTTTGCAGAACTTTGATTTCTAGGTTTTTTTTCTGGGTTTGTAATTGAAAAGGCTACATTTTTTGAGGAGATTTGTTTTCAGCTCTTTGCATTATTTTTTATGGGAACAGATTCTGAGAGATGCATATCTTCATTTAATTTATGAAATCTCTTATTTTGAATTGTTTTCTCCAATTCTAGGGCGTGGATCTCTTTTGTAACATATATAAATTCCTAACTAGAAATTGTAAATTAATAATTCAGTTTGCTTTCATATTGAATTCGATCTTAAATCTTTGATTCTTTCCTGGTTTTTTCTTTTCTTTTCCTCCCTTTGAGCTGTACTTTCCATCAACAAAGGACATTTCCTATCCTCGATCTTGGTCAATGGTTCACCAACCGATCCAATATCCGCTAATAGGGGGTCTGAGGTAGGAGATCCCCTCTCTCTATTTATTTTTACAATGGTGGGAGAGTTTGAACATATTGGTATTGAAGGCAAAAGAGTTGGGTATTGTGAGGGGTTTTGAAGTGTGTCATGGGCGTCCCGTGATTACCCACCTTCAATTTGCAGACGACACCTTACTCTTCTGTGATAACAACAATTCAGAGGTGCTTGGTTTTAGGGGTGTCCTTAGATGCATTGAGTTGGTTTCTAGACTAGGGATAAACTTGAGCAAAAGTACTCTAATTGAGGTGGGCAGACAAAGTGGGTTGTGGGGTCGGAAACTACCCTTTTCATACTTAGGCCTCCCAGTTGGCGGGAAACTAGGTTTTAAAAAGTTTTGGTCCCCGGTTGTAGAGAAGATTGAAAGAAGGTTGGCCGGATGGGGTAAAAAATATCTTTCCTTGGGTGGCAGGGTTACTTTTTGAACTCAGTATTGATCAACCTCCCCACGAATTTTCTTTCTACTTTTGAAGTTTCCAAAGGAGTAGCCAATACGATGGAGAAGTTGTTTAGGAGGTTTCTTTGGGGAGATCAGGAGGCAAAGAGAAAAGTTCATCTTGTGGCTTGGGAAGATGTCACTAAAGTTAAAAATAAAGGTGGTTTAGGCTTGGTTCCTATCCGCTTGAGAAATGAACCTTTATTATGCAAGTGGGGTTGGAGGTTTAGGTAGGGAATCAAATGCCCTTTGGGTTCGCATTCTTTCAGCTAAATATGGAGTCTCGAACGATAATAGATGGAATTTGGGTGAGGAAGTGGATAGACTGGGGTCTAGGATTCTTAGAGATTGGTGGAGGATTTGTCAAGGTCATTCGATGGTTACTTGTTCAAGAGGAATCTTCGTCTTTTAGTTGGAAGGGGTAACAGGACCTACTTTTGGAAAGACTTGTGGCTAGGAGATAGGCCGTTGAGAGAGAGCTTCCCTAGGCTTTTTAGGGCTGTTAGAAACCAAGATGCATTGATTCAAGATTTGTATTGCATGAATAATCGCGTTATCTCATGGCATTTCGATTTCAGAAGGGAGCTGATGAACTTTGAAGTGGAGAGTGTTACTGATCTCAAAGCTTAATTGGGTGAATTCCTTCTGGTCCTTTGACAGTGACAACGAATTGGTTTGGATGTGTAATTCCTCTGGCTTATTCTCGGTCAAGTCTTTCGTTGAGTTGGCTTCTCAGAGTACACTTAGTCTGGATGGTCCTATGGCTTTTGTGTGGAGTAGTATTGCTCCACCAAGAGTTCAGTTGTTTAATTGGTGTTGTGCAAAAAGGAAATCTTGACGAGGTTGGAGCTTAGCAGAAGGGGACTTTTGGGTCCGGGTGGTGTTACCTTGTGCCCTCTTTGTAATTGTGATGATGAATCTATTGACCATCTCTTAGTCTCGTGTCCGTTCTCATAGAGGATTTGGTGTTTTTTTCTGAATCTTATGGGGGTGAATTGGGTATGCCCTAGCTCTTGGGATAGTTTGATGGATTCTTGGGTTATTCGTCGTGTTAGAAGAAGAAGGAAGCTTGCTTGGATTTCGATCCCGGCAGTGGTATGGTGGACCATCTGGAAGGAGAGGAACTCTAGGATTTTCGAAGGACAATTGTTGGAAGTTAATGATTTTTTTCACAAAGCAAAATGGAGGCTGTGTACTTGGTTACGTAACAACAAGTATTTCAAAGATCTCAAGGCTGGGGATATGTGGCAATCTTGGGAGAGTTGTTTGAGGTCTGCTCCTATGGTATGGTATCAAGGCCTAAGCAAGATGAGTGGTCCCCTCCTCCTCGGGGGACCCTAAAGTTTAACATGGATAGAGCTTCTTACGGAAACTGGGTCCGGCTAGTATTGAAGGAGTCCTTAGAGACCATTTGGGCAGGATTCGTTTTGTTTTCTCAGAAGCAGAAGCAGTGGGAATCAAAGATTCTAATGAGGCGGAACTTCTTAGGAGAGCCTTGACCTTAGGTGCTAACTTAGGGGGAGTCAAATTAGAAATTGAAAGTGATTCTTCCAATGCTATAAATTGGGATAGGGGTACAAGGAGACCTCCTTAGAGGTTAACCGCAATTGTTAGAGAGATTAAGGGGCTAATCATGGGCATGGAGGTTTCCTTCATTTAGATTAGTCAATCGACAAATTGCGTAACGGATTTTTTCACTAAGAATGGTGTTGAAGGACCGACTTTACGCGTCTTTCTTTTATAGCAATGATTTCTGTGATTTTGTGATTCTTGTTGCTTTGCGTTTTTGTTTTCTTGGACCTAATCCTCGTAGGCTTTTATGTTTTGTAGCTTTGCCTTGTACTTATGTTCCTTTTAGTGAAATTTCTTCTTTATCGCTAAAAAAAAAACAAAGGATATTTCCTCGATTATAATTACATTCTAGAGAAGATTGCCTCAAAATTGATTGTTTGGACAATCCAACTCCTATCTAAAGTCAGAAAATCCAATGTTTCTAAATTGTGCAAGAACTGTTGGGGTACGAACGAGTCTCACGTTAGTGATAGAGAGAAAAATATAAAGACTTATACGTGATATTTAATAGATCTGATTAAAGGATCACCCAAATGCTTATATGGGATTCTCAAATAGTACCTTTTCTTGATAGCTAAGCTACTTTGTTAGGACTTAGGATAGTTTATTCTTCATTTTTCTGAGTAGACTAATTCCTTCTGCGCCTCTTGTTTTATTAACGGACACATGATAGCCAATTATGTTTTCTAGATATGGTGTTAAATAATAAAAATAATTCATTTCAGTATTATTTTAAATTTTCAGATTTTTCATTTTTCTTTTTAGTTTTTCACTTTTTCAAACTATAATAATAGTCAGAACACCAGAATGCTTCAATTTTTATGAAAATTAAAACGGATACTGAATGAATCTGACAACTTAAAAAAAAGCTGGCAAATCAGTAACTTGTCAAAGTAAACCATCACAGACCAAACTGAGTGAATGAGAATTTTTTTCTGCCGATTGTTCACATCATTACTTATGCATTTCAATAACATATAATCTAATTAAAATTAAATAAATAATCTTCTTATCCACTCTGAAATTTGTCCTTAGATGGTCATAGCATGATCCATCTTCCACTTCATAAAAGCCAATCCTCTAAGGAGAGAATACCCATCATGAATTAGATATTTAGACACAATTTAAATAATCAAAATGAGTTATTATGAAAGATTATATTTGTATAAAAAAGTATAATACTAAGTAATTTCAATAAATCATTTTAATATCGTCTTAAACACTACAAATTTTTAACCATTGATACACTTCTAAATTGACGATAAATCAAATTAAAAGATACAATAAATATGCATAAAACCTAATAAGGTATTCGCTAGTGAGATTTTAGATAATAGGGTTATTCTCATTCTACACAAAGTGAGATATCCCATGGATAGGCACTGAGACTTTCCTTTAAATGGATTTAAACTTGTGATGTAAAAAGAATTATATGAATAAAGATTGTATGAAGCTTCATCTTTATCCGATCATCGTGTCTCTTGATTTTGAACTTTTAGATGTTAGAGGTCTAATCAATAAATTAAAAGTTCTAAAGCTGATAAAACATAAAAATCAAATATATTTTTTCTATACTATCTAAGTTGACTTATATTTAGACTTCATCCGACATGTGAAAAGTCATCGATGAATCTTAACAGTTTACACTCAATTATATAATACCAATATCTATTTGACAAAAAGTCTTCTTAAGAGTTTAGTTGGGAGAGTCTCGATCTATATTATAAATATAATAGAGAGTAATGATATTATTAAGAACATTTTGTTTATAATGAATAAAGTATTAAAAAATGTATGACTATGTCTTTAATTTTGAAGCCTCCTCACCTCCTCACCATATGGTTTAGTACAATAATAAAATAACCCACGACATGGCTTCGGATGTTGACTTCCAAATGATTATCACTTGAAATGAAAGTTAACAAAGATTTTTTAAAACTTAAAAGTATAATTATTTAAAATTAAAAGCAAAGGGTAGTCTAAAGCTTCCTCAACTTAGCCTAAACCAGGCCATTGACAGCGAAATATATATTAACCATGTAAATCTGCGCAGCTCTCGCCAGGCTTTATTCTTTCAATGCCACTTCACTGTTTGAAATTGAAGTTCACATGGGCTGTTTTGTACATCTCAAGCGTATGCATCGGCTGTACATTCATGATGTTGGCTCATATAATTGATATTATTAAATATTGTCAATTTTACAAAAAAATTAATTCATTACTAGGGCTCGGCCGATATCGGTCAATATCTCGGCACAACCGAGATTATTACCCCTGATCTCAAGTAACCCACTCAACACATACGTACTGAATAATAGATTCTAATTGTTGACTAATTAATAGACTTATCATTAAAAGACTGATTGTCAATTTATCTGAAGAAACCAGGTCTGCAAATAAAATTATATTTAAGTACAATCTACATCATCTGAAAATGTTATAAAATGAAAATTGACAAACAACCCCTCTATCTTCGAAAAATTTAAAACAAACTTTAGTTGACGCTGGAAAACTTAAATTGAGTAAACTAATTAGTACATGCTTAATAGAATGTGCAAATGACTAATTTCAGTCAATGATTGACTATCTTAGTTAGAGTTTAATACAAATTTCGACCGATATATATTGTATCAACCGATATATTTTGACTTCGTAAAAACTTGATACGTATCGGTCGATGTATCGACATTATATGCAATATGCAATTGAACACAAGCACTGAACAATATATTTTACCAAGTATTCCATGTGCGAGTTCATTTGCTTATTTTAACTTTGCTTCCTCTTCTTCTACTTCTTATTTAATTTTATCAGTTGACAAAAATGTTCTGCACATAGCATTAGGTCATTATTAGTTTATTCAAAATTAAAATAATTTATTAATAAATAAATATCTATTTAGGAGTCCAATCATATTCTAATTAATTATAATGTTTTATATCAACGTGAAATACATAATATATTGAATCAAAAATCTATTTATAAAACTCATAACTATGATAAATAATAAATAATTTACAAAATTAAAGAAAGGTGGTACACTGTAGACTCTCCAAATTTAAAACCCCATTTAATTCAATGAACATCCCAACCCTTTCTGGATGCCTCAGCTTAAATATGGGGAAAAAAAAAAGACCAAAAGCCATTTTGAATGTAACGTCCCAACCTGAAAGTGGATCCAAAATGTCACCGATTTTTTTTTTTTAAAAAACAAAACTTAAGAATTCTAACTGGGCAAGATCAAAGGTTAGGCACAGAAACAAAAGCCACACATGAGTCCAACAGGTGGACTCAAATATATACCATATGCCTACCCACAACACAATCACAAACACATAATTTCATAAATGAATTATTATTAAATCATAACCAGAGTAGCTACGGAACACATAGTGGTTTAATACATTACATCAACACAAACTAAGTACCACACTCGGTACTTTACAAAAACATATGGTTCAAGGAACCAAAAAACAAATATAGCGGAATTCCTCTCAGTGGGAATCTCAAGGCAACACAACAGCTTATCCATCCTAAGCTTCATACGGAGGGTTCTCCTCTTCGGGCACATCTTCTGAAATATTAGTCGGTGAGCTAACTAGCCCAGTGAAGGAAATATAACAATGCAGTCTAATGAAACATCAGGTTAGTTAAATAATCAACATTTGCAATATGATATCTCATGCTTGACAATAAATTCTCAACATCATTCCATCACTGCTGTCATCCATCGTAATACCTACATACTTCGCTGAGACCATTGTATTAAGTCCCGACACGGTCAAAATACATCCTTGCAAGTACATCTCCGGCCCTCACATGGCCGATACTGACACTCCCCAAGTCAGCAACTATTGACACCCCTGGTCCAGTAGACGTAAACCATCTCACACATGGCCGATATTAGTTCCATAGTCAAGGGCACATGGAAGCAGTATTTAAACACATATGATCAACATCATAGATATTTACAATCATCATAAGCACTTCTTATAACAGTGCATCATGTCCGGGCATATGGGTGGGTTCATCAAAACTTGAAACCACTCATTGCTCAAGATCCATCTTATTAAACTTGATTTACACCTACTGCAAAGTTAAGTTCCCTCACCGAAATTGTGTGGTCTCAAAGTCTTTGTCAACATGCAAACAAGTGTGCAATCAATAATTGGTCAACATACATAGCATTCAAAAAAATACATACTAGTAGTATTTTCAAAACCATACTGTTTTTCCAAGAATCTCCAGGGTAAATGGAATTGAGTCTCCTATTTGGTTTCTAACAATTTTAAGTTACAATAATCCACAATATAACAATAAATAGGTGCTCAGACCAATTCTCATATTGTCTTCTGGACATGACCAGATTGACGTATTGAGTTAGGTCTAGATGTACAAGAGACTCAGGCCACTTCTCAGTATTGTCTTCTGGACATGACCTAGATTAATGTATTGAGTTAGGCCTAGAGATCACTCAGTGCCCGACAGATATAGCGTCGGCCTGGAAGTGAAGTCACTAAGTGCCCGACAAATAGTGTCAGCCTAGAAGTGAATACAATAAGTAATACACTATAGTAATAAGAGAAGAAGGAGTTAGTATATTTTTAAATTATCAATTGGGTATAAACATCACATGAAAACCTAGGATCTAACACATACATCATCAATCAACCAAGACTTAACATTCAAAAACTGGGTTCCTCGGAACATGCCTCGGAACCAGGTACTGTGGCTTCGAACTGTCCGAGACACAGTCTAAACTAGTCCACAGAACCTCGGAACATGGTTCTGATCTTCGGATCGTCCGAAAGTCAAGTCTCGATCGTCCAAAGGTGCTTCCGAACTCGAGAAGACAGAAAACATGGTTTCGGTGGGTCTGTGTGTCTCGGATTATGCCGAGGGAAGCTCGGATTGTCAGAGAGGGGTTCGGTCCTTCCGAACAGGCTCGGGATGTCTCGGCAGCAGAGGCGAGCAACTGTTAGCCTCTGACGCTTCGGAACTTCGAGCCGAAGCTCGAAACGTCCGAAAGGGTCAGCCTCGGCACGTCTGAAGGCCAACTCTCGGAACTTCCGAGAGGCGTCTTCTTCCTCTGTCTGCAACAGCAGACAGTGACGCCGAACAGAGAGTGAAATAAGAATCTAAAAACAGTGGATTTTCTGGATTCGGTTTTCACATCCAATAGGTCAGATGGACTCCTCAATGAGTCCTCGTACCTTAGGGAATAAATTAAAACCTTACACTTAGATAAAACATCTGATTTTGACATCAAAATCAAAGTGACACAAGAAAATCCATGTTTTTCCTTAAACTTCAAATCGGTTTTACACACTCAAAACTCAGTCCAAATTTACTTTTACTTGATTCTAAACTTGTTAAAATTTGAAAAGGAACACAGAGGTTACCTTCGCTTGAGTTCCTGGGTTGAAAATCCCGACTTTAAAAAATCTTCCTCTTTAAGCTACGGTCAACCAAAAAAATTGAAAAACAGACAGAGAGGGAGAAGGAGTTTGGTTTGGTTTTCAAACTTCACGGGAGAGGGGAGAAACCAGTTGGGGAGAAGAGGCAATATATAGAGGAAGTTGGGCAATGGGTGATGGCCAACGGGCGCTGCATGCAGTGGCTGGCAGACGTTCTAACAGTAACGAACAAGTGAAACTGTTCTTTGCAAATAAGTCCCTTGCTGATAGTTTTGGTTTTTGCAAAAAAGTCCAATTTTGATAAAAATCAGTTTTTAACTAAAATATGGTTTAAAAAACTTAAATAATTTTTAATCCAACTTAACAGATAAGTTGGGTTTTAAAAACTCTAATCATCATAAAATTTTGGAGATTTAAAATTCACTAAAAACCATAGATTTAAACCAAATTCATAATTTGACATTATTTACTTAATTTAACTTGTGTGAAATAAAATAAATTAAAGTCCTCATTTTCAAGGTTTGATAGAATAAACTAAACCGAAATAAAATGGTCTAAAGTAATATGCTTGTCTTAAAAATTTTCTCATTTCTAAAATCATTTAAAAATATTTATTTCCCCTTTTCGGGTTCTTTTCGGGCGGTTTTAAATACCATTTTCTGAAAATAAAATAATTCTGAAATCAGAAATAGAAATCCTTGTTTAAAAAAACAATATCATCGAATAATAGTTACATAATGAGATAAATAATAAAATAATATCAAAGAATGGTAAATTACCATTTTGCCCTTCCAGCTAGACGAGCTAGATCACTGAGCTTTCGAGCTCTGAGTGGGCCGATCCTGGGCTTTTTTCAAAGCCTTAACCCTAATCTTCGAGATTAATTGGTTAAGATACGATTTATCACACGAATTATGCCTAATTTGGGTCAGGGTATTACATTGAAAATTCAAAAATACAGATTTATGCAGATGTTTTTGCAAGGCCTAATAAAAACATAATCAAGAAAAAAGGAGTTGTTAATTTTATTTTATTTGTTTTCTAATATAATTAGGTTTTCCATTTAAAGTAGTTTCCTAGTTTAACTAGGTTTCCTTCCTTAAGAAGGTTTCTTTATTGGTTATTTTTCTTTATATAAGTCTTGATGTAGAGAGAGATACACAACTCAGGAACTATTCAATGGAATGAAAATTAGGGTGGCCATTTAGACAGGGGTGTTTTCTTCCAACGGACACGGGATTTCAAAATTTTAATAGAAATTACCATTTTGCCCTTGCACTTCTGCACCGTCCAAACGCTATTCAGAATATTCTTTGTACGTTCGGATGATTGGATCATTCGAACATTTATTTCAATGTAAAAGTACATTGTCCAAACACATTTTATAATATATATATATATATATATATAAAAGATCGTTCGAACGCTCACTTAAGAATGCAACAGAGACGGGTTAAATTTTCGCTCTGCTTTTGTAGCATGTGGAAGTGCAAGGAACTTTTGAACGATATCTCTCCATATAAAACTCTTTTTTTATATCATTTTGAACTTTTGAAGGATCTCATTTTTTTATGCTCTTAATTTTCATAGATGAAAAATGACAAATAACTCTTTCAAGTGAACGTGAACAAAACCTCTTTCAAGTAAATTTTGTTTTTTCCAACCATTCAATTCTCAAACTAATTATTTTAATCTCCTTTCTTAAAACATAAAATAAAAATAAATAAAAAATGGTAAAACTCTTTATCACACACAAACAGTTTGCAGATCCCTTCTGACCGTTTCCCCTGCCATTGGAGAATGCAAATTCGAGAATCAAGATCAGAAGCTTACCAATAAACAATTCAGTCCTTTTAGTTTGATTATCAATCCATCTTCCTAAGTATTTATGTTATTAGTATTTGTGGAGAATAGCGCATACGAGCATGAATCAAGGCATCGGTTTCAACAAAACCCACAAAAAATAACACAAGAATAGAAGTCTCTCTATCAATAAAAAATTAGACCTCGTTTTCCACTTTTCAGCTTCTTCTAAATTCCTCATATCCAGCCAAGAAACAAATTATTAAAGTGGTTCAAATTTCAATCCCTTAAAAAAAAAAGTTAAAAAAAATAAAAATAAAAATTGATTAAGACTTGGATATCTATTCTATTTTAAAAGACTAGTCTGTTAATGGAGGTGATCTAAGTCTCTTATAAATCTTTAGATCTCCTTTTACACTTCCAATGTGGGACTCATCCGCAGTTAGTTCCAACAATCCCCCCTTCGAGGCCAGCTCTCTAGTCCTCCTAAGAAATCTCCTAAGTCCACGTGAGATAGTCTGATACTCGACTCTGATAGTACTTATTAAGACTTGGGTATCCAGCCCAAAAGACTAGTCCGTTAGGTGGAGTGGTCCAAGTCTCTTATAAATCTCTACATCTCCATCTGCACTTCCAATATAGGACCCGTTAACAGTTAGCCCCAACAAAAAGTCGGTGGATGCTTCAAGTTAAACCTCACCAAATAAGTGAAAAGTCATAAATCTCAATAATTGAAGTCTGTAATGTAAAAGTTATTCAAAATGGATTTTATCAGTTCATCTAATTTTATAACATGAAAGCTCAGATGTCCATAATTAATTTATACTCGACAGTGATTCAACATGGAGAATGAGTGGGACAGATGAAGACCCAAGAGAAGAGTTGAGTGAGACAGTGTTCCACTTGATTAGAAGTGGGCCACACCAATGTATGCTGTACTCTCAACCGGATTTCCCGCCCAAGTTTATTAGTATTTGCCTTAAATTTAAATGTAGGTGCAGAGGATTGTGGGGGTGGTAGATACACATTCAAGGTGTCATTAAGGAGTATGGACATGGGTAGGTTGACATCTTAAAATGCTTTGAAGCCTCAGTTCCACTGGACAAGATGGAGATGAAGATGGTGGGGATGGCAGTGGAGGAATTCTGTTGTTAATCGATTCACTGTGAATCGAATTGGTGTGAACTTTCAATCATAATTTTTGGGTTAAATTTTTTAAAGAATTTATCAAATAAAATCTTACAGTTTTATATTCATCCAAGGATAGTGATTGAAAGTTCACTGCAGATCATTTCTAGGATAGTAACATGCACCTACCTTCTGCACATTAAAAGGGACCTTTGTCCATGTCATTGTCTTCCCCTCGTGGTTATCAAGAAGAGGGCACTGATTTATTTGTGTGCTCTTTCTTACCAGTAATGGAGATGTAAGTGAATCAGTTCCTTGGCAGCAAAAGAGATGAAAATGGGAAGGAGAAGGAATTCCTCCTCTGTTTCTCTAGCCACTCTTCTCATTCTATCCGTAATCTTTGATCAACCATCTGTCATCAAGGCTTGGAATTACACTAATCACAAAAGGGTAGGGAGCTTGAGGCTGGCAAGGATCCAAAGGAACTTGGACAAGATCAACAAACCCCCTGTTCTGACTATACAGGTCAAATACAGCAAGAAATTTCTTTTTTTCTCTTCTGGGTCATGTTTGCTTTGGACTAAAAAGATTTTTTTTTCACTGATTTGAACAGAGCCCAGATGGAGATATCATAGATTGCATCCACCGGCATCGACAACCAGCTCTTGATCATCCACTCTTAAAGAATCATCGGATACAGGTAGAGCAAGTAACTTATTTTTATTACAGCCTTTATTTCCATTGATTGCCTAAGAAGTTCAATAAATGGAAGTTACATTTACATTAGTTTGTGGCACCATTAAATGGAAGTTCAAGATGGAATTGACATGTGTGAATGAATTCAAACTTCAAATCCAAAGTGTAGTGTTGTTTATCTCTGTTCATTATGTAATGCAGAGGGAACCATCAATGAGGCCTAGATTAAGCAAGGAAGATGGGCAGCAGAGAAACAACAGTGGAAGTAATGGAGTAAGAAGTGCAGGTGCTTGGCAAACATGGCATGAAAGTGGACAGTGCCCAAAGGGCAGTGTTCCCATAAGGAGAAGCTCTGTAGATGATGTGCTTCGAGCGAAGTCATTGTACCACTTTGGGAAGAAGCAGCGACGCCGGCCACCTCTCGCAAGCTTTATCGAAGCACCGGATGTCGTCAGCGGCAATGGACACGAGGTTCTCTCTTCCTCCTCTCTCTGTAAATTGCTTTCTTTGTATAATAATTGTTAGGATATATTTACGTGTTAAGATAGATTTAGATATTTCTATTATTATTGCTTACTAAATATTGTATTTATCTTTTTAGAGATTTCATTCTTATTTGCTTTCTTTATTTGTATTTTTTTCTTTATAAATATAAATCACAGGATCTCTTCTTGATTAAGAAAGAAACATCAAACTATTTGTGTGTTGTTCTACATGAATAAATATTTATACAATATTTAATAAACAATAATAATGGAAATATCTAAATCTATTTTAACATCTAAATATATTCTAACAGTAATCATCATTGTCCTCAATTCTATTCTATCTATTAGTATTACCATTTTGATTTCGGATCTTCTAGAGCAGATGCAATATGATATAAGATTTTTCTTAAAAAATGAACAGTTTTAAGTTTTATTATTTATTTTTAAGACCTTGTTTCAGATTCATAGAAATACTTTTGAAAATAAATTTGTTTTTATACTGTTATGTATGCATTTTAAAAACATTAGGGGAAGAAACATCTAACATCTCAGATGTGCTTAGTACTCTCGACTCCAATTCTTCTTCATGTTCTAGTCTGGTAAAATCCCATTCTTTACTTAGAAAAAGGATGGCTATTCCATTGAAGAAGAAGAAGAAGGAGAGAGAGAGAGAGAGAGAGAGAGAGAGAGAGAGAGAGAGGGGAAGAGAAGAAAAATTATATGGGCCATTTGAGTGGGCCTGCAGGTAGGTGGACTATTAAAACAGGATAATAAATGCTTGTTTAAATTTGCTTCTACTTGTTATTTTTAATGGCATTTCAATTGGATCAATGGATTAAAATGGCATTGATCCATGCCTCTTTTTTGTTTTTAATCATTAGGAAACTGAGGGGAAAGTGCCATGCCATTACTTTTTTAAGTGGTTCGACTTTACTTCGTCCTTATATTATATTTCCTTCATTCTAGCAAACAAATACAGGCTTCTTTGAAGAATAAATAACTAGAGAAAATGAACGGCTGTGATCAGTTACATGGGTTTTGAAAACGTCGACCAGCTAATGAAATATCTCGCTTCTTTTTTTAAGGATTTTTTTTTTTTTTTTTAAAAAGGCCCCTTTTCCTTATACTAATTTAATAATTCATTGGCCATCATAACTAAAATAGTTTTGGTAAATATTCTGAAAGACACTCATTGACTGACTATCATGATTTAATACCAACTAGGGGTGAAACTTGGGTTGGGTTTTAACCCGATCTGCATGACCCGATTCAAGAAATCAATGGGTTTGGGTTATGATTTTGTATATCTCAGGTCGGATCAGCTTGGAAAAAGTAAATCCACATGAAATTTGGGTCTTTTTGACATGAGTTGAGTAGAAATTATTGAAATCCGGCCCCACCCGATTTTCAACTCTAATACCAACCTATATTTGACAATGCACGTAAAGGCCTGCCTTCCACCTATATTCTTGATTCATATTCAATATGTTTCATGCATTATGCATACATAGAATACTGTAATTAGTCGTATAATTGAACATTTATCAACGTATTGGAGAATGGAAATTAAATTAAAAGAACTTTGCATGTGTAGCATGCAATTGCGTACACACAGACATCGGACGAAATATATGGAGCCAAGGCCACAATCAACGTCTGGGATCCTTCCATCCAAGTGGAGAACGAGTTTAGCCTCTCCCAAATCTGGGTTCTTTCTGGTTCATTCGAAGGTTCAGATCTCAACAGCATTGAAGCTGGTTGGCAGGTATTTCTTCCATCTTCATTAAACCACCTGCTAAACACATCTCTAACTTAGAGGAGGCTCAACTCATTATTATTATTTTTTCTAAAACCTTCAACTTTTCTAGTCAGGTCAGCCCTGAGCTCTATGGAGACAGCAGGCCAAGGTTATTCACATACTGGACGGTAAGAACTCTTCATTTCCAAATGATTATTACTATTCTTATTATTATTTCTCTCATCATCGTCAACATCTTTGATTTTATTAAAAGTCGTCGATCTCTCTAGAATATGGTTATCATAATCTAAAATTACAATGTAATGATTCTTTGGAAGTAGCTATTTTCCGGGTTGTCAGCTTAAGGTAATGAGGGCAGCCCCACATTGAAAATGCTTTGGAAAGATTTTGGATTTCTCACGATTGGCTAGCTCTTTTGAGTGTGAAATCAACTCGTGACAATTTAGGTATCAAAATAAACTGAGGAATTATTATGTGGGACCGAGACTCTTCCCTAACGCGTGCACCCTATATAAAAGAGGTGTGGGTCCCCCTGTCAAGGGCACTAGGGATTGAGCCGGGGATCCTATAAGCCTGAGGCTCTCTTGACAGGTGGACCCTATTTGAAAAGTTAACTATTGAGAGAATAGTGTCTGAAGTGTTATATAGAGTCATTGGTTTCATAAATTAATCGATATGTGATATTTTGTCACTTCACACCCGTCCTCATATGCAGTGCAACTACATGCAGAATCCTACATTGATACTGTATTAGAAAACTATAACTTGATAGTAGAACTCACTCTTTTTCTAAAAAACTAGTCATTGAGAGAATAGTGCCTCAAGTGTTATATAAAGTCATTAATTTTATAAATTAACAGATGTAAAAATTTTGTCACTTCACACGTGCTCTCATGTGCTGCGGCACCTCGTGTAGAAACTTCACATGTTGGTTTACACTTTTAGCCTTCGTTGTTACAGAGTGATGCTTATCGAGCCACTGGATGCTACAACCTTCTTTGTTCGGGATTCGTACAGACAAACAACAGGATAGCCATTGGAGCTGCCATCTCTCCAGTCTCCTCATTCTCCGGCAGCCAGTTTGACATTACTATCTTGATTTGGAAGGTTTGATTGCTTTCATTCATTTCTGTGGAATCTAGAGAGAGAAAACAAACTTTACTTGGACTATATTCAAAGTGATCACAATTTTCATAATTGTAAATTATGTTTAATTACTTTTAGTAATACCAATTACAATACTTTTTAGGATCCCAAGCTAGGCAATTGGTGGTTGGGCTTGGGCGACAACATGCTCATTGGTTACTGGCCAGCTGAACTCTTCACTCATCTAGCAGACCATGCCACCATGGTGGAATGGGGTGGAGAGATTGTCAACTCAAGGTGCAACGGTGAGCACACATCCACCCAAATGGGCTCCGGCCACTTCGCAGAGGCCGGCTTCGGCAAAGCGAGCTACTTCCGCAACCTTGAGATTGTGGACTCAGACAACAGCCTTAGCTCTGTATGGTCTATCTCTACTCTTGCAGAGAACACCAACTGTTACAACATCAAGAGCTCCTACAGCAGTAACTGGGGTACCCACTTCTACTACGGTGGCCCTGGGAACAATCCACAATGCTATTGATCGTGAAAACCTAAGCTGTGCAGACTGTCTCATCCAATTTGCATTCGCTTTTACTTTTGTTGATGGTCCTTTGAAAGAGACACTCTCTATTTTTAACGTCCGAGATATCACCTCTTCAAAATGGCAATAATCAAAGAAAGACAGACGACGACTTTGTCTTTCGTAATCTTTTCTTCTTGATTTATTGCCATTTTGGATTAGACGTCTAATGATAAAAATAGAGAGTGCATCTATCATTAATCTTTTGTGTTTGAGATCGAAGAAGAATCTTCTTATTTCATTCATTTTATCCAGTAATTGTAACTTGTTCCTTATCTTTGTCCACATAGAAATATTAAGTGTAATATGTAATATGAAAAAGATTCTTCTTCCTCGATATTGTACTCTGCAACTGTTCTTCACTTGGGTTTTAAACAGATATTAATTAATCTACTTAAGCATCTAAAGTACTAGATTCTCAGCTAAATTCAAGCGAGCTCTTTGGAATATTAAAATATAATCATCGTTCAAAGCACAATTTTCTTGGGGAATAGAAGATTCTATTTCACATAGGGCACATCATCATATGCATTTAGAAAATACCAAGCAGCATCTAGTCAAAAGTAACTTTTTTTATTGATCTCAATTAACTAACTTTAATTATTTAATTCAAAATAATGAAATGATCAAATCCAAATGAATTATTTAGTAGTCAACTAGAGCGGTGAACAAGAAAATTGATTTGGACACGATATTGTACTCATTTTATCTTTCATTTTGTAATAATATATTAATATTATTTTTATTTTATTTTTTAAATGTTTTAATTTATCCTATCTTAATAAAATGAAAGAAAATAATATATTGTTCCTTTTTAAAAGAACTAACCATTTGTCCCATTGCCCAATGTTAAGGCTGCAACTGGGGTCGGGTTTGCATGACCCGACCCAAGAAATTATGCAGGTCGGGTCGAAAATTTTGAGTCAGCTGGTCGAGTTGAGTTAAGAATATAAAAATCCGCATAGAATTCGAGTCGGATTGGGTTGGGGATTTTACAAGTTAACCCGATCCGAACCGACCCAACCTGGCCCGACTAAAATTAGGGTAAAATGGGTTCAGAATGCAGATCGAGTCAAAATTCGGGTTGATTCGGATTAGAATTCGGGTCGGGTCAGGTCGGGTTGTAAAGTTCGGATTGAGAATTCAGGTTGGATCGAGTCGAGTTCCATATATATCAACTCAGGTTCAAATTGGTTTATCGCCGTGAATAGTTGTAGTTCAAATTTCTTATTTTTCCCAATTTTCATAGGGTAACCTGTTTTGGAAAGTGCTCGGAGAGTAAGAACCAATACTCGGACTGAACTTGGATAATGTCACAAATACATTTCTTGGGATATTATTGACCAAGGGTAATATAATATCGTAATATTACCAAATTTTGGGTAATATCATCTCCTTAACTTTTTTTCCTCATGAAATAAAAATTGAATTCATTACCAGCATGGAAGTGAGTGTTGTGAAGGAGCACAGAATGGAAAGTGATCCACAAGCGTTTGGAAAATTATCTTAATTTATTTAACACTTATAGTCGAGTTGGAAAGCATATAAAACATTGTATGAATTTCCGAGCCTGCATTACTCTCTTTGTGATTTACTACTAACATATTCCATTTTCAAGTCATGGACAAGAAATTCCGGAAAGGGCAAGAGAACCATGAATAGGAAATTTTGGGACCCCATTGTATTGGATGGTGTGATTCTTCTGAATAAAATTTCAGAGAGATATTTAATGCATGCATGCAGAGTTGTAGACTGCCATTTCCATCTTTTCTTTAACTTTTTTTATAATTAAAGTATTCAACGCCTCCACATAGATATAGCTCAAATGGTTGACTCCTATTTTAGAAAGTGAGATGTTGTAGGTTCGAACCGACATGGCCTAACCTTGGTGTGCCTTAAGGATAGAAGACCCATCCGTGGAAGTTTTACTAAGACTGTGTCTCAATTTATCAAAATGGCAACATGTATAGCATCACATAACAAAAGGTGGATAAAACTTAATCAGTCAAACTTAAACTCACTTAAACAATGATTACAATATCTTTTCGACTTTTCTTATATACCCTTAAATATATATACATCTATAAAAAAAAAAAAAAAAAAGCAAGTATGCAACAGTATTTATTGTTGATTTTTGTCACTTATACAGAAGAAAGATGTTCATACATCCACAAATATACGAGAATTTCTCAACTTTTTTACATTTATTGTATTCAAATTTTGTACTTTTAGAATCATTCATATGCACATGAGTTATAATAAATTACCATTTACTCTACCCATCTTAAATCCCACTGCAACTTATTTGAATTCCATAAATATTTTGGTCACTTAACAAATAATCTTAATTTACTCACATCTCTTGGCCATATATGTAGAGCTTTTAATGAGTGCTTAACAAATAATCTTAATTAATTCTTCCATTACATTCAATCCAAACAAAACCCAACGATGCAAGACCAATTGTTATAAAAAAGGGATAGTAGAGGTGAACATTTTTAGGGTAACTAATGCAATTTTTTATAAATAACCATTAATTTATAGGCTAGGAAAATAGCATTTACCATGGTAAATATGCACAAATCACACAATGTAAACAAGATCTTATCATGCATAGTACCTCTTTGAATGATATAGCTATCGGATTTTTCATTTTTCCTGAGAGTGATCGAGAGATTTAATAAGAGCGGTCTTTCGGATTTCTATCATTGAGATCCTTCATTTGAATTCAAGGATCTAGATCTAAAATTTATCGCATAAAATAAAAAAATCCAAAAAAAAATATCAACAGATAATAACAATATCATTGAATAACTACTAAATCTATGTTGTCTTAGTAAAAAGTACATATCAATTAGATGAGATAAAGAGCCACTTCTCGTAATTTTACCCGGTATGTATAGTCACAGACCCTAAGGATTAGTCAGGTGTTTTAAAAGGCCTATACACTTTGGTCTTAAAAAAAAATGTTTTTAAAGACAAATTGAATTGGTTCTTCAATGAACAAAAGTTTTTTTTATACTTTGACAAACAGATGATAATTTGTAGAAAAGTCTAAAACCACATGCAAGCATGTCCAAGTTAACTCAAATCAATAAGATTTTGAGTCAAGCAAGCCATCAAGTTTGTTGAATTTCTCCAAATTGAATAAAAATAATTGCCTAGGTTACTCGCCTCAATTGAATTTCGAGTTGAAGTCCAAATTTCAACTGTAAAACCATGGTTTATGGTGAATAATTTCAATTGGACTTTGTAAAAATAGTTAGATTGATCAAATTGAGATCATTTCTTCAGATTTTATTCTAAGCACAAAACTTTCTAATGAAACTAAGTTATGTACATTCCATATCTTTTTAATAATCAAGCTAAGTTATGTACACTCCACATTTTTTTCGCTGCCAAGATGTATATATCATACGTATCGATTTGTCAGCATGTGATCAACGATACATGCCTTTTTTATAATAATAAAAACATTTTCCACTTATTCTTTTAAATATTTTAAAATTTAAAAATATTTAGAAGTGAGTTATTGAATTTTAGAGTTTTTTTGAAATATTTTCATCATTTTTAATTACTTTCATTATTTTTTTTTGAATTTTGACCCTTAAGATAACCTCAAAATTTAATTTTTTTGTGAAGATAGTTTAATAAAATAATAACTCGTGGTTATAAAATTCACTCAAGATATATTAATTTCATTCACATAGTTTTTAGACTGTATGTATAATTTTCATTATTACTTTGAAATTTTGATAAAAGCCACTAAGATACTTCCCATGTTCAAGTTTCTTGTCCAAAAAATTAAATAAATATATTACTACAACTAAATGAAGAGCATTTAATGTAAATACTAGAATTTTTAGAGTTTGTCTAATTTTTTAATATTCTGACATTTTTACGAACAAAAGAACTTATAACAAATTCAAAATTATAATAAAAGATACATACCACAAGAAAATAGTCGAAAACATAACTCAAATTAGGTGTTTCCTCCTTGATTTCCTTCCTTACAAAACTTTTGGACATTTTTCAGACTTTTAAGACATTTTTCAATTTTTTATAATATATCAAAATTTTGACTTGGAAAGATATAAACTCTATAAACCAACTGTTATTTTAAAAAATATATATATGCTCACTAATTTTCAATTTTTATTACTTTGCCAAAACACACAAATATGCAATGTATCAAAGAAATGCATTTTTAATCCCTAGTAAGTCCCACATATTTTACAATACTTATCCATATAAAACCACAAACATGAAAAACGAGTGTTAAAACAAAATATTTTAATTTAAAAGTGACTGAAATCTATCTGACTTCAGCCATCAACTTTTGTGGCTTTCAATAAAAAAAAACTATATTTTATAAATATTTGCATATATAAATAAATATTATAAAAATAATTAACCAATTGAGTTTATGAGAATCAGTGACAGAAAAATGAAACTGAGTTCAGCATATTTTTTTTCAACAAACATAATTCACATAGAATAATATCCTTGAAAGTCAAAATTTTCAAAAATGAATAAAGCACATCTTAAAATTTTAATAAATGTCAAATAAAATTATAAAAAGAAAACTAAAAAAAAAAACAAATAATATAAAATACATATTTTTTAAAATCGCATGTATCTTTTATTACTATTCATAAAACATCTCATAAAAATATTAAAAACTCATACAAACACCTAAAGGCTATCACATTAGCCCTACCTAAATAAGAAAACTCCAAAATAGAAGTTATCCAAGAAATCGTATGTTCTCCATTGCTTGGATGGATAAGGCTTATGTTATAGAGTATGACTTGCATTAAATTTTTTTAAAAAAAAAAAAAGATCTTGAAAAGTAAAACACTTTATAAACTATATGAATCACATACATCTCCATTCAATTCCATGAATATTCAATATTATTTCATTAAATTATTTTCATAAAAAATCCTAAAATCATGATTAACTTTGTGCTAAAATTCAAAAAAAACATGATGAAACACTCACTTGTCAAGAAACTTCCATTTCGCAAGTGCAACATTGTTTTACTGCAATCCAAACAGGATTCTGATTCATGGTAATTTAATTTATCAACAAAGGCACTCCAAACTCCAAAGAGCTATCTTAGCCCTCAATTGGGAATAAGATCAGATGAAAATGGTTAACATCCACAATGTACAGAAATCATAATCTTGAGGAGTTCCGACAGATGAATAGATTTGAATACAATAATCTGCTTTTTATTTATTGAAATAGTTTTATCATCCAAACTGTACAGAAATCATGTTTAAATACAACTAAAATCTAGCGATTGTAATAATTAAAAAGAATAAAAACAAGTTCTAAGCAAACAGAAATGAATGGTAAGATGTCGTAACGGTAAAATTATGGTGACGTATGTTCAGACAGTAACGCTGCCCAAAAACCCTGAAAAAGAAAGCCTGAAGCATATACAAGGCATATTTGCCAAGGGTTTGGAATTCTGATTAAGATAATAAAATAATGTATTAACAGATTTAGAAGGCATATTGAAACAACATACAGCCTCTGCAGTGTGGTTGAGTGACTTGAATAGAAAATGAAACCTCTTCATCAGGAGGCTCCCTATTTGACAATTTCCTCATGGAAATCAATTCCGCCAAAAAATGAGGGTTAAGGGTTTGATCCATGTCATCCAACAAGTGCAGTAAAAATCCGGTATCACGTCAGAATATGGAGACCGGCATTTTTATTTTTTGCATCAATAACTTATTCCCATTGAAGCTTAAATGAAATTTTTTTCTCCCCAAAAAACCTTCTCCTTTTCCTCAATAAATTTTCTGACCATGTGGAAAATGGATTCCTTGGAAGAGTTGAAGCATTTTTTTTTTGTGTTTTGGCAGTCCTTGATCTATGGAAAAAGAGTAAATGGTGCTCTTCATTTTCCATGAGCTAGAAATGACAAGAAGCCCCACCAGCTGATTAAAAATGAAAATCATGGAAAATGGGTCCATTCACTTCTCTTGTAAGGAACAAGATACTTTTGCCAAAAATGCAAAAATAAAAATTTCCTTATTCCATGGAATCCAATTCCAATAGGAGGGATAGGAAACTTTGATGAGGAAAACAGAAAGCTTTTCCTCACTTGTCAAAACGTTCACTCTGTTCATTTTCACTAAAAATAAAAATTGACACCAATTTCCACGAGCAACACGAGACCAGATTCACTCAAGGACATAGACAGCCTCTTGGGTAGACATCTATTATAAATTGGGATCCATAGATTTTGATGCATTTGTAAGGGATTTGGAAAAAAAAAAAAGATGGGTTAAGCTTCATCTCCATCCAATCATCTTATCAATGTGATTTTGGTCCGCCACCTATAAATGACTTATAACAGCTAAGGTCCATGACCACATAGCTAGGATCTCCTTTCAAGTTGCTTTCTTACAAAACTCACCCATGTAGGGGTCACTCCATGCTAAATTCAAAGCCTCCGTAAAAAAACCTCCCCGAAAAATCCTCCATATCGTAATCTAATCGAAAATAGCAAACTAAATATGATCTTTCAGCTCTGTATAGTTGGAAAAGAGTAAAAGGTGCTCTTCATTTTCCATGAGCTAAAAATGACAAACAGCCCCACCAGCTGACTAAAAATGAAATCATGGAAAATGGGTCCATTCACTGCTCTTGTATGGAACAAGAGACTTGCCAGAAATGCAAAAATAAAAATTTCCTTATTCCATGGAATCCATTTCCAATAGGAGGGATAGGAAATTTTGACGAGGAAAACAGGAAGCTTTTCCTCACTTGTCAAAACATTCACTTTGTTCATTTTCACTAAAAATAAAAATTGACAAAAACAATTTCCACGAGTGACACGAGACCAGATTCCATAACACCTGTTGCATGACATTAACCAAACCTAAATCCATAATTTTTTCAACAGTATCACTCGAGGACATAGACAGCCTCTTGGGTAGACATCTATTATAAATTGGGATCCATAGATTTTGATGCATTTATAAGGGATTTGGAAAAAAAAAATGGGTTAAGCTTCACCTCCATCCGATCATCTTATCTATGTGATTTTGGTCCACCTATAAATGACTTATAACAGCTAAAACTCAAGGTCCATGATCACATAGCTAGGATCTCCTTTCAAGTTGCTTTCTTACAAAACTCTCACCCTTGGGGGGGGGGGTCACTCCATGCTAAATTCAAAGCCTCAGTAAAAAAACCTCCCTGAAAAATCCTCCATATCGTAATCTAATGGAAAATAGGATCTTTTCAGCTCTGTATGGTGGGAAAATATGAAAAGATCAAACTCAATGTAATATCATATCACCTTTAACTTGAAATAATGTTGCTCAAATGCTACAGTTAGAAGTATGCAAGAGACGTACTACATGTGAACGAGTCTATAAAAGTGCAAAGACTGCTAAACACCTCCACACTCATCTGAAGAAAAATTATTTATCAAAAAAGTAGGATAGATTGATAATGGCTTTAAATCAGAGGTGAAGACATTCTAGATTACAAACCATAATACCCCCACTCTTAACCACTCCTTCACATGGTGAAGGCATCACAGTAATAGAACTACTTATAAAAGTCAAAAGAGCAACCAACTAAATGCTGGTTCAGATGTATCCTAAATCATGTGTGCAAAAGCATATCGTATAGTCCTACAAATCACTTCAAAACTGCTTTTTTCTTCATCATAAAAGTTTCCAGGCAGACTAGCAACAGAAAGATCGCACACCTCTCAGGAAGGCATCCACATTCCTTCAATTTTATTACTCAGCCATCTTAAATCCTGAATACAGTAAAGAAAAGTGACAGACAGCCACAGGCTTCACATGATTTGCTCATCTAATTCCCAGGTAATCTTGGTTGAAACACATTTAGCCCAAGAAATGAGTTCAATCCAAACTTTGGATTAAAAATTATGCAAGCAGTTCATTGGATTGAACTTCTCAATGTTTATGCGATCACATACAACTATACTAATCAGTTGGGTTGTAGCTCTTACCAAAGCAACAGCGTTTGCAAACCAATGATAAACATAGCTATTGTTCTTCATGACACAAATTCTCTCTTCCAAAAATTATCAATGGCTTACTGAACAAGAATCTACAATTAGCATTCGGTAGTAGGCTTTGTCAATGAGATAGAACACACTGTCATCCTTATTTTTGAAGTGACAACTGTCATCCAAACACTTGCGGCCAAAACTAGACAAACGGCAGAGGTATAACTCTAAGAAAACAACTAAGCCAAGAAAGCACGTCATATTGATTATAAAAACTATGATCAAATTATTGAAAACTTCTATGTTGAAACAAGAACATGTCTTTCTGGGTTATTCAATTCTCCCACCTAGCAAATACAACTTGGGTGTCCTTTAGCATGAGAGCACCATTCTTGATCTCCCTGGATATGTAAAGATGACAATTTAACTATGGCATATTTAATAAATTTATATCCCAGTACAGCACCTGCAGGTAATTGCTTCATTTTCCATGGACAAAATGAACCCACATGCATATGGAAAAGTGAGTTTTCCACATGCATCAATCTAAAATTCCAATCAAGATTTGAACTTTTGAATGCGCAGATTGGCTCATCAACCGTGGCATAATCCATCAAAATCTTTAACCAAAAAATAGACTGGCTGCTACCTTCAAGCATCCAAATTGAAGGATCATCGGTGAAGTTCAGCTTGCTAACCCACATTTTATGCTACAAAACTCAAAAGCAAGAATTTATATCCATATAATAGGGAATCGTCCCAACTAAGATGATAACATATAAAAGAACCATTTAGTCATCACATCAACTGCTGCTCGTAACTCATTCCAAAACTTATCCTGTTTAGGACCAGCAGTAGCTGATCATCATGACTATTGTACATCTGGTTATGCCACAAACCATTTCCTCCAATATAATATGGTTAAACCAGACTTCTGGAACAACAGATAATCCGGAAAGGACATCCCCCCACCAAAGCATCCAAAAGGCCCAAAACAACAGTCTGGCCTGTGTCTCACATCATGTAGAATATTTTGTTTGCGAAAACTTAAAATGGATAAAACCTCTTTGATCATCAAGCGGAGTTCTTTTAAGAACACAAATAAATATTCGACGTATACATAGAGCTTACTCGTCACTTTACTCCAAACCACTAACAATTCTGCTCAAGATTGAAAAGGCATGACCAGGAATCCAAGTGAGATGAATCTGTCCTGGCATGTTTACAGAGTCCATGCAATGAAAATCCAACTCAGCCTTACTAGCTCAAACTAACGAGGATAGTAATAAGCTCTTTCCAATTCTGTAGGCATCACTTTGATAGACTCCAATAATTGACAGCCTACAGGCCTTCTGTATTGTCAAATCTGTGTCATAAAGACAAATCCATATGTGACCAAATGCTCCAATGAATCAGACCGCTTAAATAGAACACCTATTTTCGAAAGTTCACCAGCAAGAAAACACACTAAGACAGACTCAAAAGTCTCACATGCAGCCAAGCATATAAAAGCATGATAAATAATACATCACAATATACCATGCAGTACACGCACCTCAATAGTAAGATCCAGAGCCGCTGCCACCCAAGTATCCACTACTGCCCAAGCCACGATTTGTATATAATGATGAATAAGAGCTACCACTGACCTGCAACCCACATATTAATAAAAATGTCATTATTTAAGTGTCCACTAATCTCTATCTTTTGAACTTCAGATGAATTATCATTTTTTTTTAGCTGAGAGGAAGCAGATCCAATTCTGCAATGTTATTTGATTGTTTACAACCATGTAGCATGAGCACATTACAACTGTGCTACAGGCTCTTGTTAATCAATGAGGTTAAAGTAATACCAATCCTAATTAGATGATTATTATTGGGGAATAATCCATAACCATGTAACTATTGCAAGGTAAGAGCATACATCGGGTCCACGTGAAAGATAATCACTGCCGTAACTTGAAGAGTACATGCCACCAACATCATCTCCACCTACAGAACCTAAACACCACCAAAAGCGAAAAACACAATATATTCAGTGGCCAAAGCCATCAATACCTCTTCATAAAAAGCAACAAGACATACATTATTACTATTACGCTTGGATACACACAAAGGCACCAATACATTTACAGGATGCTATTTTCAAAAACTCAAGGGCAATGTGGGTTTCAAAACCCTATTGTACAATGGTGATAATGGAAGTGGCTTCAAAGATAAAGACAAAAGGATTTCAAAAACAGATATACATGCTCCCTCCTCCTCTCCATATGTTTTTATTCTTCTCTATGATCTACAATTTTTTCCTAAGGAAACACTGAAGTCCAAAGGTAAAGGATAAGTTCAGCCATCTTCTACCATATCGACATGGGTGCAATGGGTCTATGCACAAATCCATGCATCATAATGGTGCAGGTAACCAACTTTATCATACCTCCATATCCCATGCCATGACGACTACTATATAGCCCAGCAGACTCCTGCCCAGAGAAGGAACTTCTGCTACCACCATATCCAAGATGAGACCTGCCAAGCCTACCAACAAAGAGTCGATTTAGTAGGCATTATAGAAATTTAACGCCAATCCCCAACACCTGAGTCATCGAAAAACTATTTAAGTTAGCAGATGGCCGAAGAAACAAGTAAAACAAACCTTTCCGAGTAAGCATCCTCATATTGTGTAGCACTGCCACCGTATCCATACTCCAAACGAGCTCTAGAACCACGGACACTAGCATCCGCATATCGTGAAGGGATGTCATCCTACAAATACAAATGTATGAACAAGCCCCAATTAAACAGGGAAAGCAGTAATGGAATACAAACTTCCCCCTCCTCTCCCCCTCCCCCCACCCCCAAAAAACAATAATAGTGGTGGTGGTAATTAGTAGTATCAGTGCTGGCAGCAGGATGGTGATGGTGGTGGTGGTGATAGTAATTATAAATGAACAAGCAATCACAATAAAGGGAACTGAAGTAAATACACAAAACAAGCCTAACCAATGCAGAGTAAGGACGTTTAGACCCTGATATTGAGTCATAATCACGGCTACGTCCTTCTCGGTAACTTGGAGGAGGCCTCTCAAATCTCCGGCCATAGCCTTCATCCACGTAGGATCTCCTTACAGCAGTGCGAGAACTCCGGGGAGCAACATCAGAATACCCAGATCCACGAGGAGGATAATCATCATCTTTGTAGGATGATCGTCGTTCTGCAACCATTCTGGAACCATAATCAACAGCAACTCTGCTTCTAGGAGGAACAACTTCATCACGCCTACTATAATCCCTCTTTGAACTGCCCCTGGGGTAAGGGGGAACTGATCAAATAGCACAAATTGAATCAGACAGACATAAAATGCAGAAAGTCTCAAATCATCAAAAGAGAAACTTGATGTAAATAGAGAACCTGGTGGCCTCCGGTCGTAGGACCTTTCAGAAGGATGCAAGTGCCTCACTCTTTCAGATGCAACCATAACAGCACGTCTATCCCTACTCCCAATTGGCCTCTTGACTCCACGAGCAGGGAAATGTGCAGCATAGCCACCCATACCACTAGGACCCCGACCAGGGAATCTACGCGTTGGTGCATTTGCCCAAGAGCCCCTGCCACCTCGTGAAGAAACATTTCCAAATCTATGATCTTCTTGGACACCACGCTTCATTCTACCTCTTTTATCTGGGCGTGACAATCTGGCCCTAACCTTTACCTGAAATGAGAGAATAATTTTCAAGCATCATAATCAAATCAGAGTTCATTTGCAACCCACAGTTCGGTAAATCATTGAGAGGAAAATAATCAAATGGGCATGCACTCAACATAACAAGACACACCTTGCTATCTCCTTCACCTAGTTCAGCATTGTTAATGCCATCAGCACAAGCCACTGCCGAATCATGTGTGTCAAAAGTGACAAATCCAAAATCCTTTCTCTTAGCAGAAGGCATATTACGGGCAAGCTCGATGTTCTCAATCACTCCAAACTTCTTGAGATGCTCTTTCACACGGTCCTCATCCCATGAAGGAGGCAGACCATCCACAAAAACTGTTTTAACCTGTAATAAAAAACAACCAGCAGCTCAGAGCACATTACTAAAACCCAAACTGTGAGCTTATATGCTGTTTCTGGTCAAGAAATTACATGGTACAAACAAGAATCATTTTACACATTTTTAAGAGCCCATCCACTGAAGAAATGTCTAGGTGTGTGAGAGAGAGAGGTGTGTATAGGAAGGTTAGGATAGGCCTGTTCACAGACCAGGTTCGGGCCAGGTTTGTTAAAAAAACTCAAGCCCACCAGGCTTTTAAACCAAAGCTCGAGCCCGCCATTTAAAGCCCTTTCATTTTATAAGTGGCCACACGGTCACAAAGCGCACCTGACACTTTTTTTTGACCTGGTAGACTTAAAGACTTGCCCCTAGTTAAATTTCAGTCCAAAACATAATTTTAGCTACTTGATCTTAACAGTCAAAGCTAGCAAACGTCCTTCAAACCATTTGCCGCCTAATGGTTTGATCGTTAACATCAAGTGGCTAGAAATTAATTTTTTAGATGAAAATTTAACAAAGGGTAGTGATTTTTGCAACATGAGTTCTTCTCATGGTGCACCAAAATTTAACAAATTTCAATTATGCCTTACTTTTCTCCTTCCCTCTCTTTTCCTCTTTCCCAAAAGTAAGGGCAAAATTGAATTTTCCTTTAACTTTAAAACACCATAAGAAAAACTCATGGTGCAAAAATCACTACCCTTTAACAAATTGCAAGTCATTAAGTCTACTTTTAATTTGTACCGTTAGATTTTTCAATTTACAAAACAAAAATTATAAAAATAAAAACACAGTACCAAGTACAACCTCAGGATATATGTATATGATACAAAAGAAAATAAACGGCCTAAAAGCCCAAAGGGCTTTAGTAGGCTTCAAGTAGAAGCCCAAGACCAGCCCATCGGACAAAATGCTTGTTCAAGCCCGTTTATTTAAGTCGGGTAACAGGTTGGGTACAAACAAACGAACACCCCTAGTTTAGAAGTCCAAAATCCATAGAAGCAACTAGACAATTCCAATGACCTTAATGTAGATTGAAAAGCTCATATCTGACTCGTACCGTTTTCATAATTTCATCATCAGGTTCAATGAATGAATCTGCAAATGAGATCTTCGCAGGCCTATCAACTCCAAACACAACATCCCTCTTTGATAAACACTTGTAAGCATTCATGGCATCTGAACGAGAAGAGAACTCCAAGAAAGCAAACCCCCGGTTCTTTCCTTCATTGCTAGCATCCTCAACTAAGGTCAAATCCTCAACACTTTCAACTCCATAATGTTTCAACTTCTCTTTCAACTGAAAATATTTTGAAATTGCATAGTAAGGACAGAAGAACTCAGATATTACAGATCAACAAATGTCATTGAAAAGTTCAAGCCTACTTACAGCTTCCTTTGTCCATGTCTTGCATATATTGCCCACAAAAAGTGTATCATTGTCTTGACTTGCGGTACAACCACACTCTTTCCCATTGACCTGGATTAAATAGTGTAAATTGATTAAAAAAGAGTATGCAATAGACTTTCAGCATCAGTTAGTATTAAAAGTAATATCATACCACTGGATTTTTAAGCTCTGAAACAGCTCTCTTTGCTTGTTCTATAGTTGCAAAACGTAAGAATGCAAAACCCTTGTTTTTCTTTGTTTGGGGATTCATCATCAGCCTGACTTCAACAACTTCCCCAACCGTGCTAAAAACTTTCCTGAGATCATCTTCAGTTGCATCCTTGTCCAACCCTCCCACAAATACTTCAAACTCTTTTCGCTTACGCTGCTCCTTGACACCTTCATGATGCTCCTCTTCTTCAGCAATATCTCCATGTTCCTCAGCATCCTCTTCACCATCACCCCCCATTTCCTCATCCACCATATCACCATCCTCTTCTTCACTTACATCCTCCTCTTCACCTACATCCTCACCTTCAACTCCCTCTTCTATATTCTCATGCTCAATTTCTTTCTCATCATACTCAACGCCTGCCTCTTCTTCAGGTTCATATTCTGGATCATTGTCATCCAACTCCAACCGCTCACCCTTATCATCATCATCAAAAGACTCCTTCATATTTCCTTCCACTGTCATGAAGACAAGTAAGAAGTACTTAATTCACATCCTACCAATAGTATAAAAATAAAAAATCTCCTCCCAATTGAAGGTTAAGATCACATAAGAATCAGAGTACTTTAGCAGGCACATAATCACAATCTGCTTTTAACGAACACCTAGCCTGCTAAGGGCAATGGAACACTTCCTGGCACTAGTAGCACAAATACAACCACATGCAATAGACACTGCCAGTCACATCCAATGGGAACTTCAAGACTAAATTTATAACATTCCAAAACGCCAACATAGAAGCCTCTTTGAATGCATGGTGTCAACCAAACCATACCAAAAAGGAATTCATTCACATTCTAAAAAATTAGAAGATAAAACAGCAGCACGAACACAACAGAAAATGTAAAAGAAAACACCAATAAAAAAAAAAAAACATCAGACACTCATTTTTCCTCAATCCAACAAAACAATGTCAACATTACACCAAAAATCCACATTTTAAACATGCACGAATGTACACACAAAAATCCAGAATTCTTAGAGAGCTTCTCTTTGGGCTTAGTTTGTTCTTTTATTATTTCCACATTCTTCCCTCCTTTCATAATACTACACACTCAACTGATAGAAACATCCACCACGATCAAATATAACTAGATTGCAAAACACATCAGAGAAAGAGAGAGTCTAGGGTGCTGTCTGGATGGGGCGAGATCAGGTGAAAGTGGGGTTTATCCTACTTCTACATTTGGTAATGAGTTGGATAGTAGAAAAGTGGGCGCACCTTAGCCTCTTTTCTACTACTAAAATAGTAACCCGTGTCACCTCCAACACGGGTAGAAAAAAAGGGTTTCTCCTCTTGCTCCATTCTCATTATACCTTTTTCACCTGTAATTACCAAGCAATATCATAAGAGAATCTCTCATGAGAATACCCTACTCAATAGAATCCCCTAAAAAATTTCTCCCAATCCAAACACGCCCCTAGGAAACGCATCCATGACTATGAATGAGAACATCAATTACTTCGGAACCCCCTAAAAATCTCCCAAAATTGGAGGGCGCTAAGTTACCAACAAGGTGATCATTTTCTACATAAAAACAGATATGAAAAAAACAATACAACAATAGCCAATTATTAAAAAGATAGACCATATATTCTGAAGCAATTTGAAGGAAAGTCTTGGGTCATCTCCCATCGTCCTGTGGAACCATTGTATCAATAATCTGGATCTCATAACCATGCAACACACAGGTACACAGAAGCTTAGATTTGAATAGATAGCAATATCAAGTCCAAAGCATAATTTTCAGGCAAACCACAGCAACAATATAAACACGGAATAAATAAATAAAATCACCAGGACATAAACATTTCAGTTCACCAAACAATTGTACCGCAAAAAATAAAAATAAAAAACATAATTAAAGATGAAACCTTTTGGCGAAATGGATCCATTGGCCTCGAATTTCAGATCTGGGTCAGGGTCGGAAGGTTTCTCCACTGTTTCTTGCTTGACGATCTTTTCCACCTTCGTTTCCTCTACTTTAGTCCTCCACCTTAACCTCTTCGACCTTCACTTCCTCCTTTTCTATCTTCTCGTCAGGTGGAACTCGAGATTTCTGAGCCGATTTAGCGGCTCTCGTTGGGGTTTTCTTCGTAGCGGTCGTGCCGGACGCTTTTCTTACTGCTCGAGGAGGCATCGCCGCTGCTGAGGGGAAGAAAACAGAAACGTAAATTTGAGAACCTAGTGAGTGGATTATAGAAACCCTAGACAAGCAGGAAGAATGGGTATCGCAGAGAGAAAACCCTAGCTGCGCCTTCTATTTGTACGTGGACCGTCCAGGGAGATAAGATGGCAAAGACGAATATATTAGGGATCCGCATATTTAGACTCATTAAATTGACCTTTTCAATAAAAAAAAAAAAAAGATTGTATAAAAAGAATTTTTAAAAATATTTACATATTTCTTCTGCTTTTTCTTTTAAGACAAATGTATTCAAGTGTATAATCTGAATTTTTACATATTTCACTTGATTAATTTTGGGACACATGTAAATTTGTCAATTCTAAGGGGAGTGACCATTTATGTTTAGGGAGTTGATGTCAAGACCAGACAAATAAATGTGAGAATTGATTATCTAATTAAAAGTCAATTAATAAACTCTTTATTTAAATATGTTAAAAAAATATAATTTTATGTAAGTGTCATCATTTTATTATAAAATGCTAGAAATTTTCAAACTTCTTGATATGTGAAAACATAGAAATAAGCTAAATATAAATATTTACAGAACATCGCTATGAAAACATAGCCTATATAATATAAAAATCTTTGAATTAATTGATAATTTAATTAATTTTGACATTTAACTGATAAATAAAATACTATATAAATGTCAATTTTTATAATGATAATGTGCTGCTAAAAAGATCTATATTTAAATCATGAAGTCTCTCAAAAATTATCTTTAGTTAATTTAAGTAAATTTATTTTTTTATTTTAATTTATAAATTCTGTGAATTCTAAATATATAATTTTACTAATAAAATTAATATAATATAATATATTACATATTAAATGTAAACATTTCTAATTAGTCCATCAATGTTATAATTAAAAATAGTCTCCAAGTAGTGAATGTATAAAAGCTCATTTAAATAGATTTTATTTGCAAAATCTTATGCATGTTTTTTTTTTTATGAACATTTTATCTAAATAGTTCTTGAAACATACGCAAAGCTCTTAATTTCACCCACATCAAGTAAGTAATTACAAGGAGTAGCTCAAAATAATATTGCACGTTAATCGAAATCAAGGCCTCCCTTTACGAAGACAGTTTCTTGACCGTCATGCCAACCCCTCTTAGATTATAACTATTTTTTAGGAGATAAGTGGACCTATAGTTTGCAATAATCATTTGTACTATTTTATACCAATATATAAATACACCCCATTTTACTTAGTTTTGTTTTACAATAGACTCCTATGGTTGAAGAAGCAATCGATGCACTTGGGCTTGGGATCTTGACGCCAAAAGATAATAAAATTACTACAATAATCAGGATCAATGATATTTTGACTAATCAAATATAATATTACAAGATTTTTTTTCCTTTTAATCAACATACTTAGACATTTTCATCTTTAGCAGCACAGAACGTAATTTCGGCCGATACAATAGGTATGGCGGAATAATATTTATACAGGCGATATTACAGCCGATATGAATAAATATCGACATTTTTTAAAAAAAAATATTAAATATTGGTGTGGGCTTGGACGATATCTCAGCGAATATCAGATGCATATCGACTATAATATCAGTTGATATTTGGTTTTAATAAATAAAAAAATAACTATTTTTTATTTTTTAATTCAATAAAAAAAATTGATATTTCTTAAAAAAAGAGGAGAGAGACCGTATCATCCAATCCCGATATTTTTACCTCTGCTTATCAACCTCAATGTCGATCCCCCGAGTTGGATAATTAAAATGTTTTACTGCTACATTTATAACATCTGCTCTGGATGCGAGAAGATTGGAGGAGTTCCTAACCCATAAAATTCATATTCAATTTTATTATTGGAATTAGGATCATATTTTTCAATAATCTTTTTACTTCTTCCTCAAACTTGATACTTTGGGAATAAGAATCATTTGAAAAATATTCATTTTAGAGGTCATAGGAGAATCAACTTTATTGGATTCTCAATTTTCAATGACCTCTTTGAAAAAATCTGCTAGGTAAAACTCCTTTATGAGTTCTATACTTGAGTTCATCAAAAATCTTCTTAGAAATGGTCTTAAATCCATCTATGGAGAATTATCCTACCATTTTTTGTGGATGGATCTGATTAATGTTGGAGGGAAAATCTATTTATTTATATTATACCTCCATTGAAGAATTCAAGGAATATGATTATCAACCATAAATCCTATCATCTGAAAAGTGAGAGAAAATCTTTCTTCACTTGGATCTTATAAAAAAGTGAATCTGTGAAACAAATCCTAGAAGTTTCTTGGAAGAATTTCATAATCTGCTCTAAGTCTTGACCACCAAAGAAACCAACATTTGGGAAGATCTTTGTAATTTTGGGATTTAAACCATGGTTGTCCCCAATCTTTATCATTGACTACTCTTTTAGAAAACTAAAAGAGAAAATCCAAAATGAATTGGCTATCCTAAATCAAAGAAAATAAATCCAAGGCAAGATCAACATTGATACAAAATTACACACTGGAATGTCTCATACCAATGACAAATAAATGATCACCTCAAAGGGATAATTCAACTGGGAAAACATTAACAACTATGGCCTATCGTCGTCCATGGCCCTTTATTTATAATGCTTGGATTATAAAATTTACTAAAAACAAACATTCTTGTCCTCTTCGACAACCGGTTACATAATTGTCCATAACTTTATTTACGTGCGTTAGAATTGTAAATATTTCTAAACAAGTTTTTCAATAAACCTATTTTTTATAAATCTGACGTTGTTTGTACATAATCTTCTAAATACAATATTGGGTCCAATAATCTTCCAAAATTAATCTATCTTTAGTCAATAGGAATTTTGCAAATCTCAAGCAAGGTAAGGCCCCATTTTTGTTGGATGCACCTCCATCAGTGTGTTTCACTTTTTTTAGAAAAATGAGTCGCACCCATGACACAAGACTTTGTACATCAACCTTGCTTATTTCCACCATACTATCTTTGATTACGAACTTAAGCACATTTTTCATAGGTTTTAAGAATAAGGTTGCAACTTGGATAGGCCCAACCCGTGTTGACCAGGGCCCAACATGAAAATTTAGAGCCCAACTCTACTCGGTTAGGGCTTGGGCTCGAATTAGGGTTAAAAAGTTATGGTTCGATTTAAATTCTATTCGGGTCCAACCCTTGCATTCTTTTGGCCTGAACCAACCAAAAAGCCTTAGTTAAACTCTAAGACCTGTGATATCTAATATGTATTATATATTATACAGTTAATATTAAATGATATATTCTATTTATTTCACAACTTAATCTCTAGGCATTATATCATATTCGTTCACTGTATCATTTATGAATTCTCTTGTTACTTTTCACTTTCCACCCCTAACTATTTATCTTTTTCCTCTCCTTCCAGTAAACTTATTACCTTATTCTAAAGAACAAATTTTATGATTTTGAAGGGTAGAACATGAAACCTAGTGACTTGGTAACTTGATTGATGTGAGAGATGTAATAAAATTAGTAGTTCTAGTGATGATGTGTGTGATAAAAAAATATGATCTAAATGATAAATCCGATAAAATTTGTGTGCAATAAACAATCAACAATTACAACTTAATGATACAAATTAATAATAATAATTGATTTAAAACTAACTTGAATAGGGGCCCAAAAACTCAGAGGGCCGATTTCAAAAAACGAGCCCGACCTCATATAATTAAGGCTGCATGGGCCCCATATGAACACGGGCCTCATATTTGGAATTCAAGCCCTAGCCCGAATTGCTTAGGGCCTGCTCCAGCCCACCTGAATTGCACCCTTAATTAAGAGTGCAATATGGAAGGGCATCACTCAAATTTATTCAATCAATTTGACTTGAATTCAAAATCTTGAACCTATGTTCCTTTCAACATTAGTATCGTATAATAGGTAAAATAAGAAAATCTATCCATTTTATTATTATTTTATGTAAATCTTTTTTAGTTTAGAAAGAAATAAACCATGATACTTATAGAGTTATAGTTATGTACATTTATTAATGAGTGTAATTCAGTTCAAGATTCAAATTGCATAAAACCAACCAGGGACTCCAATGGTAAATTTCTAAATTTAAGAATGAAAACTAGATCGAAAGAAAATCTAATTTAGGTTATAGGAAGTAAGAGAGGACTCTAATTTATCTAAATTGAGATAGAGTTTGATAATTTTTTACAAAATCAATCCTAAAAAGGCAAATATTCGTAAATAATTGGCTCAATGAAATTGAATAAGTTCAAAAACTACAGCAAAACAAACATGAGTTTCTTAAGAAAAAAAGACAATTCAAACCATGGGAGATAAACACCTTAAATATGAAATCACACACTGACAATTACACATAATGCATAGGAATGTGTCACATTCAATAATAGTTGCAAGTATTGTGTGACACATTCAATAAATAAATAAATGTGAAATTTACCCATATGGATGTAGCCCTTGAAGCGGGAGGATTGTGAGTTCGAGTCTTTATGACTTAATCTTGATGCGTCTTAGGAGTAGTGGGCTCATCCGGAGGGATTTTAATAGGACTGTATAGCCAAATTTTACACACGTTAATAAAAAAAAATGTGAAATTTAAACATAAATTAAATTCATACAATTAAAAATACAAACCTTAGAAATAACAAATTCATCAATCAAACTAAGCACACTTACAGTGGTACGTACAGGCCTTATTTACACATGAAGAAGATAAAAAATTAAAAGAAAGAGAAAATAAAGGTGCACATCCAAGGGCTTGTGCTAATCAAAGTTGACACTGTAAGAGATTGTATAATTATGGTTTATGGGTAGGATTTGTCGTGTTTTCAGGCACAAGGTTCGTTCTAATCTTGTACATCTTATATCATCCAATCCCATTCGGACACTTGTACTTATTTGTATGACTCTTCTATAGAAAATTACACTGAGATAAATATAAATAAAGAGAAAATTTTAAAAAGAAAAAGTCATAGGGCATCAAGTTCCTATCTCAACTTAATTGCTTATAAGAAAAGAAGTTGGGAGAATCTAATAAAATCATGATCCATCAAATCAAATCCAATCACCTAAAATCACTTTCCTTTGCCAATATGCCATTACGTTGACCAAAGATAAATTGATCTTTTAATAGTTAATAACTCTGCCTCATTAGATTTCATAATTCGTATTGATTAAAAAAAAAGCAAATATCATTCTTCCTCTATAGTCATGTACTACTCCGTTGAGCCAAATTTTCCCATTTTCTTCTCTTAGTGTGTCAGCTTAGTGTGACCTTTTAGCCAATGCTTGATTGGTAGCTCGAAAGTTGTATTTGCATTGACTGAAAAGAATTTAAAAGTAGAGAAATTTTACTAGAAAATAGTAAAAAGTCGTTATTACATAAAGATGGTAGAAACTGTGTTTATAAGTAGGGAAAAGTGATAATCTAGTGTGATGTCATCTTTCATATTTTTTCTGTCAACAAAGATGATTGAATAAGTATTTTTTTTTAAGATCGAGGTATCTAGGGCTGCATTTGGATGGGAGGTAAGAGGGGATAACCTCCTGTTACCCTTTGTTACTCTCGTTTGGTAATAAGGGGATGAGGATAAAAATTTGAATTTTTACTCCTCTCATCACCATTTTGAATACCCCCATGGGGCTTGGAGTATTCACTCTTGAATACCCCTCCTTACCCTCCATTCTGCTGTTTCATGAGTTTTTTTTTTTTTTACATTTTTTTAATTTATTTTGGTGAGTACTTGACTTTTTTTTTTTTCAGTTGTAACTCCCCGACCAGAAAAATGGGCCTAGAACGTCACTGATTTTTTTTTTTTTAAAACTAATCTCAAGAATTCTAATTGAGCCGGATCAACAGTTAAGCCCAAAGGTCACACATGATCTTAACATTTGGAATCAAACACATACCATAAGTCTACCTAAAAGAAACACAACACAAACACATAATTCCATGAATGAATTATTATTACATCACAACCAGAGTAGCTACGGAACATATGGTAGTTCAATATATCACATTAATGCAAACTAAGGACCACACACGGTACTTTACATAAACAAATGGTTCAAGGAACCAAAAGACAAAGATAGCGGAATTTCCTCAGTGGGAATTCCAAGGCAACGTAGCAGTTTATCCATCCTAAGCCTCATACGGAGGGTTCTCCTCCTCGGACATATCTCTTGAAATTTGAATGGTGTGAGCTAACTAGCCCAGTGAATGAAATATAACAATGCAGTCAAATGAATCATCAGGTTAATTAAATAATTAACATTTGTAATATGATATCTCATGTTTGTCAATATAGTCTCAACATCATTCCATTACTGTTGTCATCCATCGTAACACCTACATACTACGCTGAGACCATTGTATTAAGTTCCGATATGGTCAAAATACATCTTTGAAAGTACATCTCCAGCCCTCATATGGCCGATACTGACACTCCTCAAGTCAGCAACTGTCGACACCCTTAGTCCAATAGACGTAAATCATCTCACACACATGACTGATATTAGTTCAATAGTCAAGAGCACTTTGAAGCAGTATTACATATCTTATATGATCCGCATTATAAACATTTATAATCATCATAAGCACTTCTTACAACAGTGCATCATGTCCGGACATATGGGTGGGTTCATCAAAACTTGAAACCACTCATTGCTCAATATTCATCTCATTAAACCTGATTACACCTACTGCAAAGTTAAGTCCCCTCACCGAAATTATGTGGTATTGCGGTCTCTGTTCAATATGCAAACAAGTGTGCAATTAATAATTGGTCAACATACATAGCATTCAAATAAGTAGTATTTTGAAACCATACTGTTTTTCCCAAAAATTTTCAAGGTAAATGGAACTGAGTCTCCTTCTTGGTTTCTAACAATTTTAAGTTATAATAATCCACAATATAATAATAATAAGATGCTCAGACCAAATCTTATATTGTCTTTTAGGCATGACCAAATTGACGTATTTAGTTAGATTTAGATGCTCAGGTCACTTCTCGTATTGTCTTCTAGATAGGACTAAATTGACATATTGAGTAAGGCCTCGAGGTCACTCAGTGCCCGACAGATATATCGTCGGCGTGGAAGTAAAGTCACTCAGTGCCCGACAAATAGAATCGGCCTGCAAGTGAATACAATACTAATACACTATAATAATAAAAGAAGAAAAGTTAGCACACTTTTTAAATTATCAAATGGGTATAAACATCATATTTAAAACTTAGGATCTAAACATGCATCATCAATCAACTAAGATTTTTCATTAAAAAACTGAGTTCCTCGGAACATCCCTAGGAACCAGGTATTGTGGCTTCGGATCATTCGAACCACGGCTTAAAACTAGTCCACAGACTTCGGAACATGCATCTGTCCTCAGACCGTTCGAAGGTCAAGTCTCGGACCGTCCGAAGTTCCTTCCGAACCGAAAAATAGAAAACAGATTTCGATGGGTCTCGGTGTGTCTCGGAACATGCCGAGGGAAACTCAGATCATCCGAACCTCTTGGTCCTTCCGAAGGTAGCTCGGAACGTCCGGAGCAGAGGCGGACAACAGTTAGCCTCTGGCCACTTCGGATCTTCGAGCCGAAGCTCGGAACGTCCGAGGGGTCACTTTCGGACCGTCCGAAGGGGGTTACCCTCGGACCATCCGAAGCACAACTCTCAGACAGTCCAAGAGTCATCTTCCGCCTTTGTCTGGAACAACAGACAGTAACAGGCAGCAACACCATGAAATACGAATCCAGAAACAGTGGGTTTTCTTGATTCAGTTTTCACATCCAACCAATCAGATAGACTCCTTAGTGAGTCTTCTTTCCATAGGGAGAAGTTTGAAGTTTTAACACTGATTAAAACATCCGATCTTATTATCAAAACCAAACTGACACAAGAAAAATGATATTTTCCCTCAAACTTGAAATCGGATTTACATACTCAAAACTCAGTCAAATTTACTTCTACTCGATTCTAAAGCAGTTAAAATTTAAAGAGGAACACAAGGTTACCTTCTCTTCAGTTCCTGGGTTTAAAATCCAAGCTTTGAAAAAACTTCTTCTAAGCTTATGGTCAAGAAAATTTGAAACAGAGAGAGGGAGAGAGGTGATTGGCTGGTTTTGAGCTGAGAGACTGAGATGAAAATATCTGGGGGATTAAACCAGCTGATCTGAGAGGCAATTTATAGAAACTCTGAGCAATCGGTGATGGGCGGTTTTAAATACCATTTTCTGAAAATAAAATAATTGTGAAATCAGAAATAAAAATCCTAAATTAAAGAAAATATTATCATCCAATAATAATCACATAATGACATAAATAATAAAATAATAATAATAAGTGGTGAATTACCATTTTGCCCCTTCCAGCTGAACGAGCTGATCACTGAGTTTTCAAACTCATATTGGGCCACACTTGAGCTTTTCACAAAGCCCTAACCGAAATCTTCGAGATTTACCGGTCTAAGAAGGATTTATTAAAATAATTACGCTTAATTTGGGTCAAGATATTATAAAAGCACTCTATTATTTCCATTTGATAAATTTCATATCACCAAATAATAAATTATATTAATTTATGAAGAGATATGTAAATTTTTTTTATTCATTTATTGAAATTAAAAATAATAATAGTGGTTTTTTATTTATTTTTTAGTAAACCTTGTGACACCCCGCCCCTTTCTACAGTTTAAACGGGTCGTGACCCGCTCAACTACAAATTGAACGGGCATCACTCAAAGCAACAACGCACCTAACAGGCCTTACATCACAGATTTGTGGCTGAGAGAAAATAAGTATATATATATATTTTTTTTTTAAGATTGTGAATGAAATAATGAAGCCATCAAATCCTTCAAGCCCAATTTACACATTGCATAAATCATAATGACATTGACAATATGAAATAAATAACATCTATCATCGACATCTAATTTAATCTCACTACTCACATCCCATTCCATAAAATAAAATAAAATCAATATTCTTAAAATTCTCAATTATTTCAAACCAACCAATCAATCTCTCCAAACACGTAATATCAAATAAAGTAAATTCAATCATACAATCCACGACTATACTAAGAAATTAAATATTCCTCTTTGAGTCTCTAAACATCAGTTATCTCTTCCAATCCTAAGTCCAGAGGATTACTTGCAATATAAGGGGTGTGAGCTCCAAGCCCAGTGAAAGAATATAATAATTCATACCCAACATAATATCACAATTATTTTATATAAATATGAACTTAAAACATAATTAAATAATATACTTTTAATATCCATGCATTATGCCATGTAATGCACAATGCTCAATGCAATGTTCAATATCTCATTCCTCCACAACATACCCACTATATTTGGTGACCATCCCGTCGAAGCGAGGCATATGACTTACCACAGAGTGGTACTTCCCATATCAAATGGGGCCTACATAACACAACTATCACCAAATATCAATCTTCGTGATCTTTCAAGGCCTAAAAACCAAACCTACCACAGAGTGGTACTTCTCACTAAAAGCGAGGCCCGAAACTACCACCGTCGTGGTCATCACAAAAGATCACGGCCAACACCTCCATACTCATCCCATGAATATGAAGATGCAATGCTCAATGCCATGTCTACTATGCATCATCCCTATAATCATGCCACATGTTATGAATCATATTAACATGCCATGAGTAAAATCATTGCCATCATTCCAAACATAATTAAAATCTCAATTTAATATAACCATCATGTACCTATTGTAAGCATCAAAATCAATGTCAACAATATCCCACATGCATAATAATAATTCATATCACAATATTATTACTATGACAACACTATATCATAAATCCATCTTAATAACATAAAAATAACTCTATAATAGACAATAAAACATCTATCCAATACGAACATAATTATTAGACCTTTCAACAAGGTTAGTGGCTAACTTCCAACTATCCGGACAGACTGAGACGCTCACGACTATTAGAACATTTAGCTTATTCCCTTATATTACTATGAGTAAGCACCGGATTATAACGACTATTCCTACATATACCCAGTCCATCTCATAAGTCCAACGTTATATTCTCAAAACACATTACATAAGGCAATATTTTTACATTGTTCAATCATATAAACAAAATAGAAAATATCATGTACAACAAAATATAGTGTATTGTTTTCCCTCACCTAGAATTGCGTGAAATGTATGGTGCTAGTAAGAAATCCAAAGTTGTATATACAAGTCTTTTACTCCAAAGTTGTTGTAACCAAGAGAAGCTTCTGGAGCAACCACGCTGGTCCGGAATTCTGTTGCTCGAACCAGAACTCAAGAGGGAGATTTGGGGTTTTTTCTTTCCTTCTTTTACTGAGGTTTCCGCTGCGATTTCCGTTGGGATTTAGTTGTTGTTTCGAAAAGGGTAAAAGAAGGGAAGGGTTCGCAGATCTCTTAAAAAGAGGACAGTCTTATTGGTAAAAGAATCCCATCGGTGAAAGGATTTTGAACAATTTCCATTTAGGTAGGGATTTGAGTTCCAAACGAATAAGGAAGAAGAAGAATCCAATCTGAATAAGGAGTCCCATCAGTGAAAGGATTTTGGACAGTTTCTAGTTAGGTATGGATTTGAGTCCCAAACGAACAAGGAATAAGAAGAATCCAATCTGAACAAGGAATCCCATCGGTGAAAGGATTTTGGACAATTAAATTCGACTAGGGAAGGTGGGTCCCTTTAAATTATTGATTTAAATAAATTGTCCTTTATTTCTCTTTTATTAATTTTGTCAATCATCGATTAAATTCTAGACACTTAAAATTGGAACTTATTTATTGATTTCACATTCTTAATTGAATATTTCCAATTGAGATTCTAACTTAGGGGAATTAAAATCTAAGTTGATAATTTATTTCCCATTCCCTTAATTTAATTCGAATGGGATAAATTTGTAAATTCTTATTGGGGAGAAAGTGTGAAATTAGGGTCTAATATTAAATCCCTAAATTCAATTGTGTTTTTCCCAAATAAAATTATCAAATTAAACTAAAAAATCAATTTAAACTACAATCATTTTATAAATTAATTTTACCCGTCATAACTGACCCGTTACCCGGGTCGGGTCATTACAAACCTTGCCCCTATTTACCCCGTGCCTTCCTCTATTTTTAAATTATATATTATGTAATTGAAAAATTAATAGATTTCAAATAAAATTTTGAGCAGATTTCTTAGTATTTTGGTACAAATTTTAGATTCAGGGATTATTTCACCTAAGGTCCACATGGAACTTACAATGTCACTTAGTTTCGAATAGAACTCCATAAACATTTCATTTTCCTCCATTCGTATGTTATCAAATTGTGATTGGAGGATTTAAAGTTTAGACCTTTTAACAACTGAGGTTTCTTCATGTGCCCTTTTTAAGATGTCACAAGCATCTTTGGCTGTCACACATGTTATCATACGCTTGAACTCATCTGGTGAGACAGTACAATTAATAGCATATAAAGCCTTTCCATTTGCAGTATATAGAGTTTTTTCCATGTCGGTATAGGTGAAATAATCCTTAGATTTAATACCAATGATTAGTTGAATAGATTTTCTTATTTCATCTTTGGCTGATTTTTCAAAGATTTCCTTAACAGGATGTTCCCAACCCCTTACTACTGATTCTCATACGGCTCCATCAAGTGATATAAAAAAGATTTTCATTTTTACCCTCCAAGAGACATAGTTAGAGCCGTCAAAATAGAGAGGTTTGGAAACAGGGTGACTATCACCTCTATACATGATTTTAGTACAAGATCAACTCGGACGATTAAGTCCAATTCAGAGTAACCAAACTCTTGATGCCAATTGAAATTCCGTTACTAGAAGTATGCACAACTTAGAGGAGGGGTGAATATGTCGATTTTCAATTTTAGTTCCCTTTTAAATAATTTATCAAATTTAACAATATGTGCAGCGGAATAAACGTGTGTACAAGTGATAAACAAATGAATCAAACTATTAATGCAAACCACATATGCACAATGATATATAGTGGTTCATTTCACCTGAACCTACATCCATTGTTAGACTCACCCTCTCTAGGGCTATCCCAAATATACTATGTATAGGTCTCACACCCAAATAGTACAAACTAGTTTTTATTAGAGGTTTAACCCAATCGGTTTAATCCTCTACACCTATTTTGTAGAGTGGTTTGAACATACTGTTCTAATTCACTTTATAATGTTTGAAATAAAATGAAAAATAAATACTTGCCTTGGGCCTTAATCGTTTTCCTTTAAGCTCTTTCTTCTTTACTGAATCAGTGTGCTCATTTCCATCAAATCAGCATCATCAAAGTATTCATCGGTACAATAGTAACTTGGGTATGACTGGTTTTATAGTCCTATATGAAACCTTACTTTTCATCAGGATTGGGGTATTGATTACCCAAACATTCATGATGAATAATGTGAAAGTCATACCAACGAGGCCTCGAGGCTTCCAATCCACTGTAATCATTTTCCCGTTTTTCTCTGTGTATTCGGTGTATCTTACAAACAACTTACTATTAATTTATAAGACTGTCTGCAGCATTACAGTAAGTCACGCCCACGAGGCCTCGAGGCTGCCAATGAGGCCTCGTGGCGGTAAGTCTGTAAGGACAGCACATATAATGCATAAGTTAATCTGTCTAGTTAGAATCCAGCCACTTCATATCCATCGTGCATGATTTGCAGTAAATTTATCTCAGCCATCAATCAAGGATTACATGGGAAGACTGAAAAATAGATTTAAAACTCATGGAGGAACCTTTCCATACTTGTCACACATGAACAGCTCCCTAACGGTATTCAAATTCAAACTTATGTGAGGTGGCAGCAACTCACCATGTGGATATATATTCTTTTATCATAATTATCTTCTAATCAATTTACCATAATTAACTCCCAATAAAAAATGACACAGAATTTAACTTCCTAAATCTGGAGGAGACTGAGTCAAAAAGATAAAAGGTCAGTTGGATTACAGTTGTCCAAAAAAACAACTCAGCTCAACTCAGCACAACTTAACACAACAGGCTGCGAGGCCTCAGCAGACTGCATGATGTCTGAAGGCTGAAAGTCACTTATTATCTTATTTTCCAGTTTATAACCAATTGACTTCTAAGGTATTTGACTTAGTTTAAGGTCTCCTACGGTTCACTTATCTATGTGCCAATACCGTATTCGGTGTAGATACTTCAACTTCATAGGAGATCTTTGTTATACATCTAACGTAAGTCCAACTGAGTCGCGTAATTGACAATAAGGGTGACTCGGACGAACTGGCACTTACATTTTCAACATGATGCATTTGGATGAGGGGTAAATTTTTACAAGGGTTACCCCAGGTTACCCTTGAGTAGGGGTAATTGTAAGTAGGGGTAACCTAACATATTAACAATTTTAAAATAATTCATAAAAATAAAAATAAAAATAAAATTTCTGAAACGTATTTGTCAAAATGTCCTATATTTAAGGGATGATTCTGTCGAAATTTCGATAGGGTCTCAAAATTCTGAAAGATTTTGAGGTTAATGATAATCTCTTTCAGGGTAATTAACAATTTATTCTGTTAGAAATTTATTTTAAAAATGTGTCAACATTTTCAACGTAATGCATTTAGATGAGGGCTAAATTTTTACAGGGGTTACCCTTAAGTAGGGGTAACTGTAAGTAGGGGTAAACTGATATATTAATAATTTTATGAGAACTAATAATTTTATTAAATCTATATAATGTAAAAATAAAAATAAAATTTTCTGAAACTTATTTGTCAAAATATTCTATTTTTAAGGGGTGGTTTTGTCGAAATTTCGATACAGTTTCGAATCTTCGAAAGAGTTTGAAGTTTATAGTAATCTCTTTCAGGGTAATTAACAATTTATTCTATTAGAAGTTTATTTTAAAAATGTGTCAACATTTTCAAAATGATGCATTTTGATGAGGGATAAATTTTTATAGGGGTTACCCGGAGTTACCCTTAAATAGGGGTAGCTGTAAATAAGGGTAACTTGACTTATTAACAATTTTATGAGAATTAATAATTTTTATTAAATCTATATAAAATAAAAAATAAAATTTATTAAACATATTTGTCAAAATGTTCTATTTTTTTATTCATTTATTATGATTTAAAATAATAATATCTATTTTTTCTTTATTTATTTTTTTACTGTTAGAATACAAGTATTCATTTTAAATTATAGATAAAAAAAAATAATTTACAAAAATTAGATAATATTAGATTTACTTAGAATATAATTTAATAATTATATTTTATAAAAAAATTCATAAAATTATTAATATATCAGATTACCCATACTAATAGATACCAAAGAAGATTTTTTACCATTACGGTAAGTTTTTACTTTATCATTGCAATTACCAAATAAGATAAGGGTAACCCCTTTTCAAAGCTGACCTCTACTCAAGGGTGACCCCTACTGAGGGGTAACCCCTATAAAAATTACCCACCATCCAAAGGCAGCCTAAGTGTCTCACCTGACTAATCATTGAGGCATGTGTAAACCTCTAAATCTACGCTCACCGGGATATAGAACAATAGAGAGTGACTTTATTGGTGTTAAAGGAGAATTAATCCGAAGACTTCCCGCAAAAAAGGGCAAATCTTGACTACCAAACCAACCCCTCAAGATTGATTAAATAGGTTATTAGAAAGATCTTTCTTTCAATTTAAATGGACCCCTAATTTATTAGAAAGATAAGGTTTATAAGGGCAAAGGACTAAAATATTAAAATTTATAAACAAGCATCCTCAAAAAGGTTTTTAATAAAAATGTATGTCCATTTCACTCTTAGAAAGATGAAAGGTAAGGTTGTTGTAAATAATCTAATTGCTGTTTGATGTATTTCAAACTAATTTCACTCTTTTTACTCATAAAACATTTTTTTAATTGAAGTGTCAAATAAAAGGATATATGCCTTTAGTTAAATAAAGGTTTCTAAAATTTTAAATGATAAAAAAGTACATAATTTTCTAAAATATGATTGTGATTAAAAAATTAAAAAAATTAACATGACTTAAGGAATAATGGATGGAAATTGTTTGGTTGTTTTTTCTTTTTTCCTTCTTTCTTTTGTATTCATTTGATTGACTAAGTCACTGCTTTGATATTATTTTTATAGGCTGGCTATATAGACACTACATTTTTCTGTCATGAGATACCTCTTTTCATTTTTAGGTATGAAATTATCACTTTGCCCTTTCGTGTTTTGATAGTTTGATTTTAAGTGAAAATGGTATAGTTTTGGACTTAAAAAATCGTACTCAAAGAATTAAGAGGGAAATTTATTTTTTCTTAATTCTTTGGGTACGATTTTTTAAGTCCAAAACTATACAATTTTTACTTAAAATCAGTCCCAAAGTTCACAAAATTCAAAATAGATGAATTTTGATACCTCGTTTGTAAAAATTGGTCGAGAAACAACCTCTCTACCAACTGAAACCTTTAGGCGTTTTGCTCGGATTTTCAAACGAGGTGGTTTCTCAACTTATTTCTACAAACAATGTATCAAAATTTATTTATTCCAAATTTTATGAACTCTGAGACTAATTTTAAGTGAAAAGAGTATAGTTTTGGGTTTAAAAAATTGTACCTAAAGAATTAAGAAGGAATTCCATGTTTTCTTAATTCTTTAAGTACGATTTTGAAGTCCAAAACTATACCATTTTTCACTCGGAGTTCATAAAGTTTAGAGTAGATGAATTTTGATACCTTATTTGTAAAAATCGATCGAGAAATGACCTCTTTTGAAAATTTTTCTCTACAGCATTTGTTCGCACGATTCCTAAAGTCGTCGACGTTCTCTCCACAATCTTCAATCAAACAATTCCATTTTACATGGAATCATTTGATCGGATGATAATATACGGGAGGTTCAATCGAACTATCAAAACACGGAATGACAAATTGACAATTTCACACTTAAAAATGAAAAGAAGTGTCTCTTGACAGAGAAAAAAATAGTGTTTATATGGCCAGCGTTTTTTTTTATACCTCTTTTAAATTGTCTTATTCTTACTCCATTGAGTATGACCAAACAAATTACCAGATTTGTGAATATTTTTGTTTTGTGTCCAGTTATCTTATCCATTCATTCACATGCCAACAGTTGAATGTGAGGATTATTAAATAAAATTTTGATTCCCAGTTCCCCATAGGCATTCCAATTGGGACCCACCAACTAAAGGGTCTGAACAGTTTGGATTTTGTCTTGATTGGTGCATCATTGCAACAAAGGACCCACCAAATTTACGATTGTCGTAGACAAGATCAGTGGACTCTCTTATTTTATTATTATATGTTATGATTCTAAATCAACAACTTGAATAATCAATACAAGATTATTATAACAGAGAGAAAAAGAAAAGGTACAAGTCCCTTTGCATCCTAGTGGAGTGGATGGAATCTTGTGAAATGGGACCCTCCGAATTGCACGTGGGTCCCACTATTTTGAACACAAAGATAATAGATAATCAAAATTTTTATTTTTTATTTTTTTAAAATTAAGATATACAAACGTCCCACCTGAATTTTCTAAGCGTTCTATTTGACTAATTTTTAGAGCATGTATAAACTTTCTAACCTACACGTAGTCTCACTATTCCTTAGATACTGTAGCAGAATTTCTGTACAATATTTATGTTAGTTTATGTGATCATAGCATTTTATTCTATGATTAAGGATTCTCTAACAGAAATGATAAAAAACAATCATGTGTATAATGTTAGAAGTATTTTATGATATGCTAAACTTTTATAGTGGTCAAAGTTCTTTTTATGTAATTCACGTAGCTTTTTTTTAATTGGTTGCATCATGAAATCCCTAATAGATAAGTGCATTAGAGGGCCAAAAATATTTTTTAACACTATTTAGAGGCTCTTGAAATGATGAAATGTAAGAAAATAATGAATGGTATTTTTTGTTATAAAAATATAATTTTTTTGATTTAAAGTTTTAAAGTAATAATATTTATTTAATATATGGGTTATAGTTTATTTTTTATGATGATGACAATGATATATTCAAGATACACCTAAAATAAACTCGTATAGATTTAGGGTTGAAAGTTGAAACCTTCTGAGGCCTATCTGTATAAGAGTCTTTTGGACGTAGTGTTGGCTTCAAATGACTCTACAATCTTATACAACTAGCACTTAACAATGGAAGATGCTATCATGCTATATCTATTTGTAATAATAATAATAATGGAAGATGCTATCATGCTATATCTATTTGTAATAATAATAATAATATTATTATTATTATTATTATTATTATTATTATTATTTTACTTCTTTGCTAATGTGAGAAGTTATAATTGATTGACGTTTCAATATTTTAAAATTTAATGAGATATCAAATTAAGAGAGTTGTCACACCACTAGAGCAACTTAAGGGTATAATGCCTACATAGTATTTTTAATTTCTCATAACAACAGAGTCCATGGAGGCGTAATCAGGAATTTTATGTTAGAAGGGAAATATAAATTCTTTTTATTTTTTATTAATTTAAGAAAACTTGAAAGTTATATGAAGTTAAATAAAAACAAAATTTAAGTAACTGAAAATTTATGATTAAATATAAAATGAATTTAATTTAAGAAAATGTTCTAACTTATGCTGAAAAACTATCTTCCAATTAGACTTTTTGTAGGTTCAACGAATATATTAAGCTATTTCTTAGATATTTTGAGCGAAAAAGCTCTAAAAATATAAATAATTAAATTTCACAAAAAAAAAATAAAGCATAAAATATACCCAATGTAATGGAATAAGCTCATCTCAACTGTGAGACACTCACTAAATGCATGCATAAAAAAAGTGAAATCATTATATATTTGAGAGAGCAGATTTCACTTTTTTTTTTTTTTAAGAAAACATCCTAAAATTTCATACTCTTATGATCCCATAATCTTTAAGAGAAATTCTTTTCACCTCCCTGATCTTTATAATTGGTTACATGGTAAGATGTGAAAGTGACATTTCCAACATAATTATCTTGAAATAGCCAGCTGTGATATGTAAACAACCCTTGGTTACTTGGTTTAATATATTCCTAGTTTTAACAGGTAAGATGTGAAAGTGACATCTCCATCATAATTATCTTGAAATGTAAAACAACCCTAGCTAGCATTGAGAAAAACATGTGATTCTCGAAGGAATGCCAAAAGTACCAAATTAACTAAACTGAGAACTGTTACACCCTGACGTGCAGGGTTTTTCTTCCACTGGAAGCATGCAAAATATTCTATGATTTTTATAATCGAGCAGAACTATGAGGCCTCTAAGGGGAACGTTCCATATAAGTATAACACCTTAGATTTTCAAGTTATTAATATATATGAAAATTATCCATTTAATTTGTGAATTATTAGATATGGACTTTAGATGGGTAAAATGTTAGGTCATTGTCCAATTAAGACCCAACAGATTGTAGAATTGGTTTCAATAAAATTAAATGGGGTCGAGTTAAATTAGTAATGCATTATATCTCTAATTAATTATTATGCGCATGGAGAGGATTAAAAATAAAGATTACTGTGACCTTGTGGGAAGATTTTCATATCCATGAAGATATGTTAGAATATCTTTAAAAAGAGGATTGCCAAATAATAAGATGTCTAAAATTAAATAATTGTGCTTAGGCCGTGAATAGGGATTTCCATATCCAAGGTTAGGCGCATAAGATCATTTAAAAAGGGGTCTTTCCTTGATTAAGAGTGATACTAGGGGATCATTAAATAAAGAAGATGTCTAGAGATAAATATAGATGGCTTGGTCGCATGAGAGATATGCATATCTATGTGATGCATATAAGATCATTTAAAAGGGGGTTTTTCCTTTGATGAGAGCTACATTTAGGCAAGTGTCAAATTGGAAGGTCGGCAACTTCTAAGTAAGACACAAGGAAGGGGCGTACGGCACTAGGCAATTACTATCTCAACACCTTCTAAGTTGGGAACAAGAGGAGGTTTTATAAAAGAGGCAACACAAGGGTGCACGGCATTGCACATTCAAGGGGTTTTCATCAAGTCTCATTCTCGGCTTTACACAAAGAGAAGGAGAAGGCAGCCAGCAAGGGTGAAAGATTTAGGAGGAGAGAAGGCCAAGGAAGGAACGGATTGGAAGAGCAAGAACAAGTGAAGGAAAACCGAAGGAGTCGCGGAACCGGTAAGTAATTTCGATATTTTTGTTTAAAGAAAGGAACCATAGGGTTCGGCCATGGTGTATGGCCGAACCCCATGGAATAAGATTGAGAGATGGTTTGAGTATAATTAATGGAATGATGAACCATAGGGTTCGGCCATGTTGTATGGCCGAACCCCATGGAAGAACTTTGGTGATTTTTAATGGAACTTTAAAAGGATGAAAACCTTGGACGGTTAAGATGTTGTAATTGGATTTAAAAGAGGGAATATGGAACCATAGGGTTCGGCCATACATGGAAAGACATGGTTTAAATGTATGAATTTTTTGAGGGATGAAAACCATGGAAGGGATATTAATATTTCTATGGATTTAAATGATGGAAGATCATAGATGAATGTTGATGATGTTAAAGGGTTAAAAAAATGGATCATGCGTTCGGCCATGGTGTATGGCCGACCCCCATGGAAAAAGATAGATGGATTTTATATGTTGAGGGATTAAATGGAAGATAGTTAATAATTTAGAATGGTTTTAAAAGGTTTGGATGAATGTATGAATGAGAACCATCAAATGATGAAATCTTAGATATATGATTTAAAAAGGAATTAATGGACCATAGGGTTCGGCCAGGTTGTATGGCCGAACCCCATGGGAGTTTGTTGGTAAAGGTGTATGATTTTAAAGGGTTTAAATGGAGAAGCATTGGTTATGTTTTAATGGATGGCAAAGCTGTAATTATAGGCCAAATTGAAAGATCATGGGTTCGGCCATAGTGTATGGTTGAACCTCATGAGGTCTTTTATGAATTTAAATTATTAAGGAATTTATATTGGATGAATGATTTTTTTTATGAACCATAGGGTTCAGCCATGGTGTATGGCGAACCCCATGGAAGATGTTATTAATTTAGAAAGTGAAGGAATTGGTTATGGATTCATGTATATATGATGTCTAAATTTATGGACCTAAGATTGTAAGTCTTTAAATGGAATTAAGATCTCATAGGGTTCGGCCATGGTGTGTGGCCGAACCCCATGAATCAATTTGAATGGATTTTATGAACTTAAGATAGTGATTGGATTAATGGAGAGACAATGATAGAGGTAATGGCAATTCTGTAATATCGGCTAAAAATGAAAGATCATGGGTTTGGCCATGGTGTATGGCCGAACCCCATGAACTTGTTAATGGGCCATTTGTGGGCCTTTGTATAATGTAAATGAATGGTTTACCAAACCAAGGGATGAAATGTGAGAATAATAGAATGATAGCCATGGATGGCATTTTGGTATAAAAGTGAAAATAAGGGACCATGGGTTCGGCCATGGTGTATGGCCAAACCCCATGGAGAACGATTTTATGGACTTGATAAGGTTAGATGATTAATCTATAAGTGTTTGGTTTTATGAATCAAGGATGGCATGGATGTGGACTTAATTGAATAAATGAGCAAAAAGGAAACTAAAACAAAAAGGGGACTTGGTTTTAATTGATTGATGTATGGCCGAACCCCACAAGTTTGGTTTATGGACTTGGACATTCTTGTAAATTAAGTGGGACTTGGTTTTAATTGATTGATGTATTATAAGGTAACGGGACCTCACAAGGTGTGTACGATCGTGAGCGGTTACCGGACGAAAGCGCAATGACACGTTAGTGGTCTTTGGTAGGATTCCATCTCTTTGAAATCATGAGTTTATGTACATTGTTTTTATCTTATTTTGATGAATTTATGTTGCAAAGAATATGTTTCAAATGTGAGTTTTAATGCTATGTTTACGAATAAAATAGCATGTGTTTCATTGGCATCTCATGCATGGCATGGGGTGAAGGATTGGTAACCGGAGGGGCCACACTCCGTCGGGGCGTCCGAACAACCCATGTGAGATACCTTGATGTGCTTTTCTATCAAGAAGAAACCGGAGGGGCCACACTCCGTCGGGGTGTCCGAAAGACCTATGTGGGATACCTTAAAGTGCTTTTCCATCAAGAAGAAATCGGAGGGGCCACTCTCCGTCGGGGCGTCCGAAAGACCTATGTGGGGGTACTTATGTGTACTTGTGATGGGTGAGACTCATTTCATTTGACATCATGGCATGACATGGTTTATATGGTTTTTGACATTATGATATTATTATATATGTTTTGTACTAACCATGTGTTAGCTCTAATTGGAATACCTACTGGGCGCGTTGTTCTAAAGCCCTACTTCTATCCTAGTGGATGATACAGGAAACAAGGGGAACGATGAACGCGAGACGGGCCAGGCATAGGAGCTTGGATGATTATAGTTTATATTTTGATTGAGTTACTTGTGGACTTGTAATTTGAGTAACTAGACTTCAGATATTTAATAACTTAGATGATTTGCTATGGTTGGATGTTTGGTTGGATAATTATTTTATGTTAATTATGGAATAAAGACTTGACGTGCTTTGCTATCTAGGTGGAATAGAACTTGATTTTATTATAATTCCGCATGTTATGTTTTTATTTCGTCCTGTTTATATTGCTATGTGTGAACCGTTTCCATGGACTTAGTCCATACACACATAGGTTTGGCCAGTTAAGGGTCGGACTTTAGAAGTTCGGACTTAGCTCGCGTCGTGACGTCCCGTTCTCTATCACTCCTTGTTTTAAAAAAAAAAAAAAATAGATTCTGATTTTCGGAAGGGAAAACGAGTGAAAAAGGGTGAGGCGTTATAATAAAATACTCTTAATTTACATCACTAGGACTCGAACTGACTACCTCTCACTTTATGAGGCAGGAAGTAATTAGTTGAACTATCTAATGTTGGGTTGATGTTCTATCATACTTTATGAAAAATTACTTTTAAAAGTTAGTTATTGAGAGAAGAGTATCTCAAGTGTTATATACAGTCGTTGGTTTCACAAATTAACCAATATGAGACTTTTTGTCACTTCATTTAAGAAAGCGAAATGTATCTTGAGGGACTGAGAGAGCATAAAAAAAATGTAAGAAATAAATAAAAAAGACATGAGAAGGAGAGGGTAGAGCAGAAGTTGTAAAATATTCATTTGATACATTTTCCTTTTTGGATTAAAATTAAAGATAGAAATATTTATATAATAATTTTATCTATAATCTTGAAATTTAGAATTTAGATATTTTAAAAAAACTCATTTTAAAAAGTTTAAATCTCTATTATTTAATATTCAACCATCATTTTTTTTTTCTTTAAAAGGTGAGTCCAAGTGCCCAACAACACAAATATCAAAGTATCATAATGTTTAGCTTATGTATATGAGAGTTTATGCTATACAATAATTCTTAATTATTAATTGTATCCTATTGATAATTTGTTGTGTTCGATCTATTCCTATAAAATATATAAATTAACACTCCATTCATCCTATTTTAATTGTCTTATTTGAAATATTTGTATTTTTTAAAGAACTCTCTATATAATGTTAAGACTCCATTGGATCTCATCTATTTTTAACAAATTTTATACTAATCTAATATAAATAAGATAACTATTTTGAAATAATTTCAAAATTAATTTAGAACAAATAATTTGAAAAAGAGGGAGTATATTCTAATATTCATTTAAACCACTTAATCGTCAACGCGTTTTCAGCAATTTTCCGGTAAAGAATACGGATTATTGGAGCAACCATTTAGCAACGTGGTGCTCAGGTAGGTATTCGTCTATTCGTTTGACAGTCAAATTCGTTGTGCTTGCCATGCTCTTGATTTATCCTAATCACTCATCTTACTGTCTAGTTAGCTGTTAAACAGTCCTTGTTCGTTTTTCCCTGTGAAACACCTTTTGCGCACTTGATCTGCTGCAGCTTCTCTCGCTTTCTCGCTTTCTCGTTCCAAATCCAAGGAAAAGCATTTTCCAAACTCTACCACATTTCATGGATCTGCAAATTCCTCCTACCCTCTTTCACTGTCACCTGCATTGCTCTCTTTCACAAGCCTTTTCATGATCTCAAACTCGCCCAAACACTCCATTTCCTTGTCGCCGCCATGCTTCTGCTCAAATCAGACACCCAAGGACACGCCCCATTTCGACGGTTTTCTCCAAATTGCCCAAGTTTTTCTCGAGATTCCATCTGCGTCCGGTTCGATCTCGCCTTCGGCATCCAACAATGGCGCTTGTGAAGTGCGTTTGCCACTGAAAAAGATGCGGTTGCTGATGCTGTTGCTGTTGCTTCTTCTACATATCCTTAATTCAGTCTCTTCTTCTCATTTTGGTATTTTCTTTGATTTTACTTTTTGGGCTTGTTTTATTTTTTATTATTATTGCGTTGCTACAGAGTATGAATTTCTAATGTCTCTTAAAGTAGTGAACTGAGGCTGTGAATTTGATACGCGGTTGATTGCTAACATTCCTTGCATAGAGTGTAGTTGCTGCAGTTCACGAATGGAATGACAAGCTTTTTTGCAAAATCGACTTATTTGACAATTGGAGCCGGTTTAATAATGCGGAATTCCTTAAAAGAAGAGGAATTTTAAAAGAATCTGGTGGACTTTGCAATTCTGTGTGGCTGTTCCAATCCTGTTATGGAATTTTCGACTACTAAACAAGGAGAATGATGTTCTTTTCCCATCAAATTAATGCATCCATTGCTCCAAGTCATGAAAGAAATGTTTTTGAGAATCACTTGGTTCACCATCGGTGAATGTCCAAACCAAGTCAAACGTTTCTTTCTGTTGGGGTGTTGCAATCTGAGTGCAGCTCATAAATCTCTGTATCTGGTGTCCTCTACTTGATTTTGAGCAGGAGTACAGAAGTCTGTGACTGAATATTCATAGGGTTGGTGACCCAGGAATGGGTCAGTACAGTGGGAAAAGAGGTGAAGAGAAAACCCACTGATCTGATGGCCTAAAGATTCTAAACCGTCTACATTATCTATAATTGGACTTCAGAAATAAATATTGGAAATGTAAGTGCTGAATGACAAAATTCCTATGCATTGAATGTGCAGGATTGTGCACTTTGGTGCTAAGCACAACTCCAGTTATGTTACATTAAGCTTCTTGACTTCAAAAGGAGCACACAGAATTACGGAAATGAATTTGAAATTCGATTATTATTGTACTGGGTTCTGAAGCATATGCTATGAAGGTATCATATTGCTTGTGGTAAATAAGGTTTTACAACAACATTTTTAATCACAAAATATTTGCTAAGATTGATTTTTGTTAACCCTGTGGCTTGCGTAGCTGCTTCTGGATCTTTTGTGAGCTGCTAGTTTCATTTCAAGTTTTTGAATCATTTAAGCTGCATTCCTGTTCAATGTTGTAGTATTTTCTAAAAAAATTAATTTTGAAATTTGAAATTGTTGCCTTTTTAACAAAATCCGAATACTTTCTCTAAATGCTTTGTTTTTAAATTTGAACTTGGAGGAAAATTTTCTACAAAATTTAAAATTTTATCGTTTTGATAATTTTTTATCCCACATTGGAATTGAAGAAAAAATTGAGTGAGAGGTATGATCTTTAAATACCCTCTCAACTAATCATTTTCCACAAGTCTTCCATTGCTTGGGAGCCCCACTCTTGCCTAGTGCAAGAGAAGGGAATATATATATATATATATATATATATTTGAATGATTGGTTAGCTATTCATTCAAAGGAGGCAAAGCCCAAAAAACAAAAGAATACATATAGCCCACAGCCCGGGCCAGGCCATACGCCGAAAAGCTTGCGGCAAAAAATCAAGGTCAAAAAACACAAAACAGAGTTATTTCGAGAAGCGATCTGATCCAAAAAAACAAAAAGGCCCAAAAGAAAACATGGCGAGACAAATTAATCAAGCCCACAAAGACCAAACCCAGGCCCAACTACAACAAGCCATACTCATTCAGTTGGGAGAAAAAACCAGAGTTATTTCGAGAAGCTATCTGATCTGAAATCTTCAACGCATCAGAGTCCTTGAGACAGACAATGCTCGGCCGATGGGGGCTGAATTTGCATATGAGGTCCTTGATAGCACTCAGATGGCACCAGTTAGCCCAGTCGATGGTAGAGGAGTAGATGATGTGCGCGGCAATTTCACCACAGAGCTTGAGCTGATGCAAGGGAATGTCCAGTCTGAGAAGGAGCAGCATAATCTTCTGGGTGAAGAGAAGAAGAGAGCAAGTGATGTTCGGATCCAGGTTGGGAACACAATGAGAAGCAGAGGAACCAACATCACCACAATTGTATCTCACTCCCAGAAATTGACTGCTAGAAGAAGGAAAGTGTATAATGGACAGGGTGCACCAGTTAGGATCAATGTAAGTAGGAGGATCAGGAGGCTTGGGAGGGAGAGGGTTCCAAGATGCAGAGAAATATATTTTATATTAATAATAATAAAGAAAGAAAGAAGAAGAAGAGGAGAAGAAACTGAAGAGGGATTGAAGAGCTCAACGGATCTCTCCCTTAATGGTTTCGTAACTCTCTGAATTCAAGTTTCTTGACCATTGGGAGAGAGAGATCGGGAAAATGGTCACAGACATTGAATCCTGCAACTAGATCGTTGTCATTTCTTGTCAATAAATAAGACGGGTCGATGATGGATTGAACACAAAAAAACAAAGTGCCTTCTCTTTCTCTCTCTCTCTCTCTCTCTCTCTCTCTCTTTCTGAATTTTCAATCTCTCTCAATTTGTCTTGGGCATTCGGTTCTCAATTTACTGGAGTGTAGACCTGCGAGCAGAAGTAAGGACATTGGATCCTGGAGACTGGATTTCCAACGAGTCCACCTGCATATAGCACTGTGACAGTGCACCTTGCCCATTTTTCATTTCTTAAATTATATTTGCTGTTTATTATAATTTCTACAACATTCAATTCTTCCTACCTCTGGCATTTCTCAAGAGTACATCATTTTGACTGGTGAGGAGATAACATATGTCAAAGTAATACTATTTCTCAATCAGTGACATCAAAATTTTCCATTCTCTTGTTGAATTAACTCCACTCATCATCCTTTTTTTTTAAGAACCCCACCTATACTATAACATGGACTCAGAACTGCGCTAATTCCTTGTGGAGGCTAGTAGGCCTTGTCGAAGAAATTCATGATCCATTATCAATTAGTATGAGTGTTTTTAAGCACACCTTGTCTAGTGCTAAGTGAGACTAGTTTCTTTGCTAAACAAGGTGTTAGGCAATGTTTTTTAACATCGTTCTCCATTGTACCTGTAGCTGTCCAGTTGAGACAGCTAGTTGTGTTGTTGCCATATCCTTTTTGACCAGAAGTTGTGTTGCCATATTTATTCTTTTATTTATTAGAGAAATAATCACCATTCCGAAATAAAAGAACAGAGCTTAGTTATTTTTGTTTTTCTTCAAATGCTTGAATAATACTGAAGAAAATCAAAGCTTCAATAGTTTGAACTTTTGAAAGGCCTCCATCTTTTGTATTGTGATTTATCATAATGTACTGACAAATACAAAAATGAGAATTTGTAAGGAGCATAAGATAAGAAATCGAGTTGTCTAAATATCTGTTTTCATTGAAATGGTAACTGAGATTATATTAAAAAAAGGCACCAGAGGTGCAAAAAGAATTGTACAAGGCGGGAAGAAAAGAAAGAAGCCCACTTTTCAAACCATAAACCTGCAAAACCGAAACCCCAAGAGGAAAAAAACCAGGCACTACACATTGATGGTCCTCTATCCTTTTTTTTTTCTTTGAGTAATTACATGGTTTGTTCCTAATTTTTTAATTTGAAAAATTATAAACAACAGATCTTTTTATATGATGCCCCTAACAGGTAGACTACAAAATCATGCATGAATTTGCATGTTGTTTTTTATTATTTCCTTTGGGAATTTACATGAAAACACATTCAATCACGCATGTTCGATCTGAGCTTACTTCTTTTTCTTTTTTCTTTTTCAAAAAAGAGGTATGGAAGACATTTCAAATCTAGACAGAACAGGGCTAATGATGATGAAGCAGAAGAAAGTTGTACTTGTATGATGGACACTTAATGCTACAATCTGATTCTTTTGAGTAGATAGATCTATTACCATATACCTGCATTATCAGTATTAGCAAACAAGGTTTGGAGAGCATTATGCCCTGTAATGGTCATTCCGAGTATGATAGAGGAGAATGTCAAGAAAATATTGAATTCATGATCGTGTTTTTTTTCCTTTGAAAGAAATGGTAGTCTAGATTAACATTTTAGGTTCCTCTGTGTAAAGTGTTAAACCAAGCCCCATATCTTCCAGAAGAGTCAGCCAGCACACATAAGCACATGTTCACTGCATGTTGAATGCATGAGTACAGTGCTATTTTTAGCTACCGTTTCCTGCTTCGTAGAATATGAAATTAAAGCAGGGCATAATATGGAACATGTGTCCTTCTGGCGCAAATTTCAGAATCTGCCTGCTCTGTGACTTGGGGAATATACAGGAATAAGGAAGGTGCTAAAAAGAATTCTTTGTTGCACTTGGTGAAGGAGCATGGGAAATATTGCATATACAGCTCAGAGGTCAGAGATGGCCACTATCCTACCAGCTACACCTGCTTCCCTGTACCCCACTTTGCCAGTTTTTTGTGTACCAATTAATGTGGGTCATTGTAGATAATCCAAGTTCCAATGGTATAATATCATAGGAAACATCATGATCACCATTAGTGTTACCATCCCATGGACTTCTCCTTGATTATCTTTTATCGAAGCAAATCAAATCTGTTGGGTAACCAAGTTATTACTGAAATAGTCCTCTTAATGTGGAAACCATTTAAGTGTAACTTGACACTATCCTTGCAACATTAAATGGACACTTTTCCCTTGTTGCTAGAAATGGATTAGTTCCTAGATAATTGTGTACAAGTGTAAGTGGATAGATTTATTTAAAGCTTTTGACATATTAAAATATCAGTTTTACTTTAGTTCAGCGTCAAATTTATGTTGTACCTTTTTCTCCTGCAGAATCATCTGCTCCACATAAATTTGTCTCCAATGACACAGCTACAGCAACCATTTTCTGTGAAGTTATCATTTGATCATGGTAAGAAGTGGATTTATGGTGTACTTGCTAGGAGAGATGCGAAACCTTTTTGTTGGTTTAAAACACATTGGTGAAAACACTCTTGTCTGAGTTATATTCTTTTGATTGCTTACCTGCACTAGAAGGGTTAAAATATTACAAGAGCATTTGAAGTATTGTGCTTGCGAGTTTCTTACGGATGGTGGACCCTAGTTCCTTGTTCATCCTGTTTGAAAGGAGTCAATTTATCATTAATGAAAAAAGGAGAGATCTCGAACAATAGTAATTAAGGATATTGAGCTTGAAAGCTCGCAGGCCAAAGAGCCTGAGGCCCAGGCTATGCCTGGCAAAAACCTTGTTTGCTTACATCTATCATTGAACATTTTTGGCTTGAAAACCAGAAGAGTCCTCCACTTAATAGGGCTTCTTGTGGGACAGTTCCATTACGAGTTTAGCATGCTTGCATCATTGTATGTGAGATGTGTTGTGGTTGAGGAAACCAGATGTCCTACAGAGCAATTATGTTCACTCACCGATGGAAGCATCTAAATGGCATTCTTGTGATCCATTGGAATCATTGATTCAAGGTCCTGAAACAGTTCATGTGATACTAGCATAAGTAATGAATAATGGAATCTATCTGCATGTTGAAACTGTATCTGACTCTTTGTTTTTTCCCCACTGTGGTCTTGTTCTGAATCAACTCATATTATTTCATGTATGATTCTATTTTATTACAGGAAGAGGTTATTCCTCCAGTAGTTTGGATTCAACATCACTCGTACAATTACTGCCTGCTGCATCACCACCATCAGTAATACCACATATTCAAGGTATTCTGTGTTTTTTTATATATACATGTGAGTATTGTCCCCTTAGATGGGTTTTCAAGATTAATAGAAACTTTTATCCTATTTTATTTTTCAGAAGGGTCAGCACCAACAAGTTCAATGCTTCCTCCATCAGAAACACCTGAAACATCGGCAATTAAGCCAACTTTGGGACCATTACCAGCATCTGCTCATTCTCCTGAAAATAGAGGTACTTAACATGTTTTCATTCCCACTTTTGACCTTTGCTTGTTTTTATTTTCATCTATATGTCCACTACATATCTAACTCATTTTGTTCAGGCTTTGCCCTCAGCCCTAGAAGTACCCCATTAAAACACCATAGGAGGAAACACCATGCACTCCCACCAGCCTCATTTACCCCATCAAGCAAAGGTTTGAACTTTGATTACTGAATGCGTTAATATTATTTGTCTATTCCCAGGAAGTGTTATAAGTTAGGGTTCACTGCTCATATATCTAATGTGTTTAAAAAATAGAGTTGGAATTGATATTGCAAGCTTTGGCAGGTTGTGATCAGATCACTTGTGCTGATCCACTTACATCAACTCCTATTGGTTCACCTTGTGGTTGTGTATTACCCATGCAAGTAGAACTCAGCCTTGGGGTGGCATCATATGCAGTCTTTCCTCTCATCCCGGATCTAGAGATTGAGATTGCGGTGGGGACTTATCTGAAACAAAGTCAAGTGAGGATTATGGGCGCCACTGCTGATAGTCTAGATCAGGGCAAAACAATGGTGAACATTGACTTGGTGCCACTGGGTGAGAAGTTTGATAACACAACTGCTCTGCTGACGTACGAGAGATTCTGGCAGAAGAAGGTGCCAATCAATACAACCCTTTTTGGCAATTATGAAGTGATGGACCTCCGTTATCCAGGTAAATAATTATGAATCTTTTGACTTGTAGTTGTGTCCATGATATTTTGTGTTGATGTTGTAGTAATTGTACATGTCATCTTCAGGGCTTCCTTCCTCACCGCCATCTGTTTATGGGGGGCCTATGGGGATTGGTCCCAGCAGTGGTAGTTCCATGTCCGGAAATCATGAACGCCCATTCGTGGCAAATGTGATCAGTAAGGCTCAGAAGCTGAATGCCAAAACGGTTGCTGTTATTTCTTTGTCCTCTTTTGTGCTCTTCTTGATGTGCATTGGAGCACTGGTGATCCTTTTAAAATGTAAGAAACTTGGGCGACCATCATCTGCTGTTGGTCCTGCTATCACACCATCACTTACTAAAAGATCTGGTAAGAGCATGCATGTGCAGTTTAAGGTTTTGTTTACCCATAAATCTTTTCAAATTGTTTTCTGGATTATTGTTGTATTAGCAAGTGCTGTGATGCTTAGATACAGTGAAATATCAACTAGGATGTGACACAAGAAGATATTAATTTTTCTTCTATAAAATATATATGGAGTTTTGAGCTGGTAAATTGATGTCTTTTTTCAATAGTCCATGCAGCAGTCAAGTCCATTGTATCTAGTAGTGTGCCTAGCTCACCGGCAATAGTCCCTCACTTCAACCATGGCTACTTGCGTACTATCAGTAAAGACATTCTCACTAGCTGAGCTTGAGAAGGCCACCGATGATTTTAGTTTTGACAAAATTTTGGGTGAAGGGGGCTTTGGGCGTGTTTATCACGGGGCAATGGAAGATGGAAGTGAAGCAGCAGTAAAGTTGCTAACAAGGGTAGACCAGAATGGAGACCGTGAATTCATTGTAGAGGTTGAGATGCTTAGCCGATTACATCATCGCAATCTTGTTAAACTCCTCGGTATATGCATTGAAGATCACACACGCTGCTTAGTATATGAGCTCATTCGAAATGGAAGTGTTGAATCCCACTTGCATGGTATTTTCCTACCTTCTGAATTCTGTTAGGTATTTTGTCATGGATTCTTGTGATTTACATTGCTTTGATGTTTTAGGGGTTGACAAGAGAAAGGGGGCTCTCGATTGGGATGCCCGGATGAAGATTGCCCTTGGTGCTGCTAGAGGACTGGCATATCTTCATGAAGATTCCAATCCTCGTGTCATACACCGTGATTTTAAGGCTAGTAATATTCTTTTGGAAGATGACTTTACCCCAAGGGTCTCTGATTTTGGTTTGGCAAGGGAAGCGTCAGAAGGAAGTCAACATATTTCCACACGGGTGATGGGAACATTTGGGTATGTTTTATTTATTGTTATATCATTATATCAACCATTATTTTTGAAACCTAGTGAGATATGAATGTGTGTGGATGAGCTGAATAGAGCTCGGCTTGGCTTCAATATTTGTGAAGCTGAGCTGGATGTCACAGGGTCAGTTTCACCTCGAAATGACTAGCCGATTTTAAGGTTCCCGCCCCAGCCTTGTAAGCCCAGGGTCATCCCGGGCAACACTAGATGTGGGACACTGCCCATGTGACAGGCTCCCTAGGCGCCAGGGGGACCCACACTTTTCTTTTTCACCTCTCTTTCTCTTTTCTGTATAGGGTCCAGCGTGTCATGGGGGAGCCTTTGGCCTATAGGATCCCCTGCAGCTACAGTACCATCGGTATGCTCTATCTAGGTCGGGTCCACGACCAGTACATGTAAACCTCCAATGCTAGGGGGACCCTCACCTCTTTTTGTATAGGGTCCACACCTGGGAGAGTCCCTGGTCCCACACAGGAGTACCTCGGTTGCTCTGATACCAACTTGTCACAGGGTCAATTTCACCTCAAAATGACTAGCTGGTTTTAAGGTTCCCGCCCCTGCCTTATAAGCCTAGGGTAGGATCCCAGGCAACTCTCATTGTGGGACACTGCCAACGTACATGGAGCCTAACTCATCAAGCTGAAGTCAATTTTGATCTTGTCTTGATGGCATGTAATCGAGCTCAAGTTTGAGCTTGGTTAGAAATCAAGCCTGGGCAAATCCAGCTTGAGCTTGGTGCAGTAAGGCTAACTAAGCTTGAACTGAACTCAAGCTTGATCAAGTAATAATGTATAATATATGTAATTTATACAATTTATTGTATTCAAGGCATGCACATATCAACTTAGGTAATTAACAAGCCAAGATTGAGCCAACCCAAATAAGGCCTAGAATTTGTTTTATTTATTCACCAGCTGAGTGCCAGCTTGAGGCCAACCAAGTTTAGCCAAGCTAGCTTATATCCCAACTTTTTTCCTTTACACCCCCATGTTTATGGTTGTGCACATCTATACCATTCATTGGGGCTCTTTGTGTAGATAACCTGACATAAATTAGGCCTGTCCACTTGTAGTGTGGGTCTCATATCCACTGAATTGGGATAACTGGCCTGGGTTTCTCCATGCAATTTTTTTCTGTTGTACACCATGAATCAGTAGACTAGTGACTGTAGCCTAACTTAATGGGCAAAGGGTAGGAAAATTTCAGCCAAGGCTCCAAATTTGATGAAATTTGGAGAAAAGTTCCAAGGCAAAAATTCCCCAATTAAATATGAAATTTTCTCTCTAATAAATCTAGTTTAGAGATGAAGGAAAATCAAATAATTGATCACCCAAAGAAGTAATTTAAATTTGGACCGATTTCATTTGAGAAAAAAAAAATTGATTAGAAAACCAAAGAAAGTTTCACTCACAAGAAATTCCCAAGGCCCAAACCTCACCTAGGACAATTTCTTTTCTAATTGAACAAAGGCTTCAATATTCGAATTTCTCCAAAATTAAAATTGCAATAATTAATTTAAATGTAACCATGAAACTTGAAAATTGCAATAAACTAATTAAAATGCAAAATTAAAACTGAAAGAAAATTCAAACATAAAATCAAACTCACCACAATTCGAGAGACCAAACTTTGCTTCGATTGAAATTCCAAAGACAAAAACACTATGATCGACCATGGCCTCCGTTTATGGAGGTTTACAATGAGACAAAAAGAAGAAGAAAAAATCCTTGCTAGGGTTACACGCCCCTAGGGTTTCCAATCCACCTACTTTTGAAACCTAATTCTACCAATAGCTATGTGCCATGTGGAATTATTACATCATAAATTAAAATAAAAAATTTAGAATCTAAGAGGAGGTGGTGCCCAAATCCATCCTTGATTTTTTTTTTTTTGAAACAGTTGAGAGTAGATTATCATTAATGAAAGAAAACATTACAGTGAAGAGAAAAGAAAGGGGAGTGGCCTAAGAGGATTAGGCCCCCACCCAAAGGAGCATAAAAGTTAAAGGAAAAAAGAAAAAAATACAAGCAAAGCAAGAAGCAGCAACAACTGCTACCCAAAAAAAAACCCCTAGATAAAGAAGCCGCTAACTGCCCGGGGCAAGAAACGTGCCCCGAATAGCCCCGTCAACACCAGTTTTTTGCCAGGAAAATCTGCTACCCCATTTGCTGACCTACTAATTTGAGAAAAAGATACCTCCAACCCAACCAATAACTCTTAAACTTCCCTAACTAAGGTAAATAATCTCCAAGGGGGGCACTTCAGACCCTTGTCCGATTTGATTGCATTGGAAAGTCACTTTCAATAATTAATTTCTCCCCCTTAAAGCCGCCCCTAAGGATATAGCCCTCCGAATACTAAGAAGTTCCGTCTCATTAGACTCCTTGATTCCTACAGACTCTGAGAAAGCGATACGAGTATAACCCAGATGATTCCTAAGCACACCCCCAATCCCCGCCGGTCCCTGGTTTACCTCTAGATGCCCCATCAACGTTAAACTTCCACGATCCAAGAGAGGAGGAGGCCCAGACAACCGAAGGTTTGCGCCTCAAGGGGGAAGGACCCAGACACCCCTCCAAAGACAAGCACAAATCCCCCACTTTGTAATCCCTAAATTCGTTATTAGCACAAAGCCACGAACATAACCTCCATTTAGCGATATCAAACAGCTCGCTGAACTCCAAACTGCTTCCCTCGAAAATTCTAGCGTTCCTCTCCCTCCAAATGGACCACAGGACCACGGCCGGAATAGTATTCCACACAAGCTTCTTCCGGAGTTGCATGTGTCCCAAAGACCAAGACTCCAGAAGCCCCTCCCACGATCCAGGACAAACCCACGCGACTCCCAACAAATTAATGAATCCAGTCCATAATCTCCAAGCTACTGGACAAGTTATAAAGAGGTGGTCTAAAGATTCTTCATCTGATTGACAAAGGGGATAACTAGAGTCACCATCCAAGCCTAATAGGCCTCTACGACTAAGTTCCAATCTGGTCAGGACCCTTTTCTTGGCACAACACCAGGTGAACATCTGAACTCTAGGAGGGGCCAAATTTTTCCAAATAGAAGCCTGAGGAGTTATCGAGCCCTCCAAACCAAGATAAGTAAGGTCAGACAACGATTTGACCGAGAAGACCCCTGAAGAGTTCCCTGTCCAAACCCATTCGTCGCCACTCTCCATATCCAACTTAACTTCTCCCAGTTTCACCTTAAGGTCATTTAATGAATCAACCTCGAAAGCCCGAAGTTCTCTCCTGAAATAAAAAATCCACGAAATACCAAGCCTATCCACCTTGACCATATCTTGAACTAAAGCCTGCCTATTACTGGATACTCTAAATAATCTAGGGAAGATCTCTTTCAAAGGCCTATCCCCTACCCAAATATCATCCCAAAAAAAGTACGGTCCCCTTTACAGACCAACAGACGAAGATTCCTTTTAAATAACTTCCAACCTCAGACCTTCCTTCATACACTTTCCACCAATCTTTTAGTACCCTGGGGCCATACTGCAGCACGCCCTCTCCCAAAGTCCACCTTGTTTCCATTTGCTATTCCATATTTGGCCGATAATAGTCGGACCCATAAGGCGCTTTTCTCTGTTCCAAATCGCCAGCCCCACTTGCATAACAAAGCTTCATTCTTTACTCTGATAGGGACAACACCTAAACCGCCTTTTTGCTTAGGTTTAGTAATCTCGGACCAGGCCACCAAGTGGACTTTCTACTTCCCTTCTAGCTCACCCCAAAGGAATCGCCTAAAAAGTTTTTCCATCGTATTGGCTACGCCTATAGGGATCTTAAAAAGAGACAAGAAGTACATTGGCATATTCACCAAGACCGACTTAAGGAGAGTTACCCTTCCACCCAAAGATAGACACCTCTTACCCCAGCCTGCCAATCGCCTCTCCACTTTCTCTAAGAAGGGGTACCAAAACCTTTTTACCCTAGGATTACCCCCAACCGGAAGCCCAATACGAGAAAGGAAGTTTCCCGATCCCACAACCAACTTCATCAGCCCATTCCTTAACCACCAAGTCATCCATGTCAACCCCGATAAGAATACTTTTGCCTAGATTTATCCGAAGTCCCGAGACCAACTCGAAGCATCTCAAGATCGCACGAAAACCCAAGACATCTGATTTTTTGTGATCACAAAAGAATAGGGTATCGTCGGCAAATTGTAAGTGAGTGATTGCCGGACCTTCTGAGCTAACATCGAACCCCTTCACAATACCCATTTCCTTAGCCTTCAGCACCAAACGATTCAGGCTTTCCCCTACCATTGTGAAAATGAAAGGAGATAGGGGATCCCCTTGTCTCAAACCCCTAGTGGCTTCAATTGGTGCTGTGGGAGAACCATTGACCAAAATTGAGTACCTTGAACCTTCCACACAAGCTTTCATCCACTTTTGCCTACCTCCTACCGAAACCCAGTCTCTCAAACAAGTATCTCACAAACCGCCAATCCTACACAATCATAAGCCTTTTCCATGTCTATTTTGAACAGTAACCTTGGTTTCCTCTCTTTTTTTCTCAAGTGAACCAATTCATTCGCAATCAGGATTCCGTCCAAAATTTGTCTTTTTTTCAATAAAGGCTCCTTGAGAATCATCAATGACTTGGGGTAACGCCTTTTTGAGCCTTTCTGCAAGCACCTTAGCTAACAATTTATAAATGCTCCCCACAAGACTAATTGGCCAGGAAGTGAGATAGTTCAGTCGATCCCTTCCCTTTTCGGGATTAAAGAGATAAAGGAATTCTTCAAGTCCCTTATAGATTATCCCCCATCTGAGAAGAATTCCTTAAAGAACTTAAGAATTACAGGGCCAACTGTCCCCCAACAAGTCTTGAAGAAAGCAAAATTGAAGCCGTCGGGACCAGGGGCCTTATCCCCATTCAAACTATCTAAGGCTGCCACAATTTCCTCCACAGAAAACTCCCTTTCTAGTCAGTCGGCCATACCCCCACTAATCGAAGGAAATTCGAGCCCCTCCAACGAAGGTCTATGGGATCCAGAGTCAATTTTAGAGGTGAAACTAAGTAAAAAAAAGGAGAGCAACTAAGCCTAGAGAGCGAAAGGGGAAGAGAGATTAACAGAAGGGAAGACAACACCCCCACCAAAAGCCTAGGCGAAGAGAACACCCCAACAGATTGTTCACCAAAATAGAGAGAATAAGGAGAACTAGGGAAGGATAGTACTCGAGCCTCAAAAGAAGCAAGCTGCGTCACGTATGAAGAACCGATAGCGAAGAAGTTCGACTGCAAAGAGTCTCGACAACCATCCACTAAGAGTTGAGACGAAACTGAGAAGCCCCTCAAAACGCCAATGTCAAAGAGGAAGGAACCCAGCACCTCTGACCGAAGATCTGCTCGACCCTTGCAGGACCTCGACCCTGGTAGGATCTCCGACAGAGCAAGGAACTCGGCACCACTGGACAGCACCGAGGGAGACGCCAATGAACAGTTCCACCATGAGCAGAACGCCATCGACGAAAAGCACGCCAACAACACTGAAGGAGAGGGAAGACACCTTCCACTCCAACCAGCCCGTACCTGGGGAAAAGAAGAAGCAACAATGCACTAGGTTTCCAACAAAAGCACTCAAGCAACGAAGAAGAAAAGAAAGGATAGGACAAACCAGGATCACCAAGCAGCAGCTGAAGACCAGAAGAAGGACAGGAAGGAGGCCCCGAGAATGAGAGGAGGGAGGGAGGCGAGGGTCCGAAAAATATCCGAAAAGAACCGCACGACCACTTCCCTGATGCCCACCTTAGTCAGAGATACAAGTACCATCCACCGTCACTGATCTAATAACATTGATAGCTCTACGATTGGAGGCACAAGCATGAAAGAACTTGGTGTTCTTATCCCCTTCCCTTAACCATAGAACCTTGGATTTTTGTTTCCATTCCACTTCTTCCAATCTTCAGGCAATCCCATAATGCCGATTTTGCCTCTTTCTTGGTAGCTAACTCATCCTCCTCAAGGGCACTACTCTCCTCTATATTAGTCAAGACTTCCAGTTTTCTTACTGCCGCTTCCTTTCTTTCTTGAACACTGCCCCCACTAGAAGCCACCCACTCCTTGATTTTCTTTTTCAACAACTTTAGTTTTTGTGCTAGAACAAAACCAGCCCATCCGTAAATGTTGAAGCTGTCCCACCAAGCATTGTTAAATCGAAAAGGTTTTGGGCCCCAATCCACCTCCTCCGAATCAAGAATAATTGGCCAATGATCTGATATTGGGCAAAGGAGCTTCACTTGACTAGTCCCCGGAAAAAGGGTATCCCAGTCAGCCGACACAAGAAATCTATCTAGTCTACTCATGGCTGCTCTTGCCTGTCCACTCGACCACGTAAACCTTCCGCCGCTAAGCGGTAAATCAATGAGACCACAATTGTCGATGCAAGTAGAGAAATGTTCCATTGTTCTAGTGAATTCCATGCCGCCTTTCTTCTCTGATGGAAACCTGACTGCATTGAAGTCACCCCCCACGCACCAACTTGGAGAAGCCCAAACTTTTATGTCTTCTAACTCTGACCAAAAAGCATCCCTTTCCCCTTCAATATTCGGCCCGTACACATTTGTAACACATATTTCAACTCCATCCTCGACCAACTCTCCTTTGATTGAGATTGATCGCGAATCCATTCTTTTAGCTGAGACCTTCAGAACGGAAGGATTCCATAAACTCAATAGTCCACCCGACCGGCCTACTGCAGGTTTAAAGAAGGTACCGCTGTCTCTAGCTCCCCATATCTCCCTAACCAACTGAGATGATATTTCCTCTTTCTTGGTTTCTTGAAGAAGAAGGATATCGATTTTATTTTTTCGAATAAATCTACGAATTGCCCCTCTTTTTTCTTGGAGTCCAAGACCCCTAATATTCCAAATCAGCACCTTCATAGGGAAACTCTTGATCTCTTGCTAGCATGCTGAACCCTTCTTTTACAATACATTGTGAACATGGGGTGAGAACCTTGCCAAGACAGTGCCTGCCTTCTCCTCTTCTGATTTTTCATAGTGACAGAAGATGAATGATCCAGCTTCCAATCTGGCCAAATTTTCTAAGGCCAGATTATCATAAAAAAAATTAATCCCCAAATCCTGTCCCACTTTCAATATTTCCTTACCAACCTGCTCAGTATAACCCTTTTTTTTCAGACAGTCAAGATCCCCTCCTTTTAACTTCGGCCAATCTCTAGTGTTTTTTGAATTTAGAGCTTCATTTAAAAAACTATTCTGCAGAATTAAAGGATTTGGAAAAATACCATTGTCTGACTCCCAAGCCTCCATTTGCCCCTTCTGACATGAAGGTTCCTGAACTGAGAAATTTCGCCCTTGTCTTTGGGCGGGAGAAGCGGAGATTTCGCCTTCTTGCCCTTGCCTCAAACCAGCCAGGTCTCCCATCCTGATCTGCCCCCGAGACGATGATGCCCCGCCGATTGTAGTGGCGGCCACTTTGGAGGATGCACACGTCCATGGCTCAGCTTCGGCTACCCTATCTGCACTTCTCGATCTCCCATGATTTGACTCAGAGATACTACTATGATGAGGAATTGGGAAGAAATTGGAAGGGGGATGATAGCCCCAGTCGACTGAAGAAGGGAGGAGTGGAAGCCTACCGCTCGGCGAACCCCGAACTGAGAGGTCTCGCCCATGGTTGTTAAAATCTTACGATACACGATTCGTATCTTACGATTCATACGATATGATAAGAGGAACGATTCGTCTATCAACAAATCTTACGATTCGTATAAATAATAGAATTATGGGGTTATTAGGAGTGTGAAAGTGTGACACATTTCATTTTAATGGTTTTTAAGGCTTGAGTTAATGAGCATTTAAGACCTTTCGATTTTTTGAGGGTTTTTTAGTTTATTATTGACTCTTCACAGTATAGTTGGATTATATACTGGTCTCATACTTTTGGGAGTTCAAGCACTAAATTTGAGTTCCAATAAACTAATTATATAGAATTCACTTAATATTGAAAGAAAGTTGGAGAATTGCTTATGTTATTAAATTTTAGATATATTTTATGTTATTTCATATATTAAATATTTTTTAAGGAAAACATTTATGAATCTTACGATTCTACGATTTACGATACACGATTTGCGATTCAAGATGTATTAACGATTTACGATACGATTCGATTTTCACAACATTGGTCTCGCCCCTGTGTTGGGGAAGAAGACCCAGCGGCTTCGCCGTCCTGCCCCTGCCTTAACCCAGCCGGACCAACTTTCCTGATCAGCCCCCGAGACGAGGATGCCTGACCGATTAAATGCACTGTCCGCAGTTCTGTTTCGAAATCGACTGTTTTTCTGGCTGAAATTCCCGATCTCCCATCTTGGGATCCAGATTTGCTCCTTTGGGGAATTGGAAAGAAGTTGGAAGGAAAGTGGTAGTCCAACTGACTGGAGCAGTAACTCGGGTGGGACTGATTAACGATCCAAGCAGATAGACCCACTCCCATTGGATGCGGTAAATGGGTTATAAGTCTCCCGGGTCCAGACCCGAGTACATAAGCTTGACCCGAACTTGCTGTTTTATCCACCCAACTTTCTGACTTCATTAAATGCTGAGACAACTCCCTCCCGTTTCGAGATTGAGAATGATACACAACCTCCCTCTCTTCAAGCGGCGTATGCAACTCAGACTCGACGTCTCTGTCCTGCAACTCCTCGACTGACTCGACTTCCATTTCGCCGGATGCCTTTCTTGGTTCTTTAGAGCCATGTGGCCATGCCAGTGAGGAAGCATTGTGCGGACAGGAAGACTCGGCTGCCGGAACCGAACCACCCATTTCCGATGGAGAAGCCAACCAATCCATTGGAGAAACTACTTCCATCAACATTACCAGGTGGCATTTTCCGTCAATGTTCACTATAACCTACTGAGGCACACGATCGTGGATGCCCACCTCTAATAACAGATGAAGTAAGGAGCAGTCTGCTTTGTCTAGGTTCTGAGAATGGATCTCGATGAGATTACGAATCTGCTGCCCAAATGCCTTGATGATCTTCTCTGTCCACCCTTCCAGAGGAAAGCCGAAACACCTGATCCAAGCAAGCCTTGTGTGGCAGAAGATGCCCGGCTGCCACCGGCCAAGAGTTCTGAACTGTGCCGAGACAACTTTTAAGGCCTTTTTAACTTCCAGGTCACCCGCCAGAGATGCTAAAAATCTTCTCTCCTATTTGACTGCAATGCAACACCGAGATACCTTCCAACTCGAGGGCGTTGATCAGTTGAGATTGCGACAAATCTTGAAAAGGAGCCACGACCACTGCATTCGTAAGCCACTCATTCAGTTCTGCTTTATCTTCCGAACTCAACATAAGATCAACCACCGGCTTGTTAGGAGAAGTCTGAGTTCTACCAACAGGGACTTCAGCCAGCATCTTTGTTGAATTTTGGACTACTTCAGTCCAAGTCCTGTAGGTCCCCACCGGTTTCCAAACCTTCCTTGCCAAGCCTCCTGCCAACGTCTGAAGTCTGCCACCCTTTTCCACTCATCTGGAAGATGGTTCACCGAAGTTCTGAAATTTGGAAGGGTTGGTATGTATCTCATACAGGTTACCCTTCTTTCCTTCGTTTCTACTGAATCTTTCCAGACTGACCGACAACTTCTTCCCAGCGAGGATACGCTCATTGAGAGCCCTTGCTGCCTTTTCTGCCTGACTACCTCTTGCCATGCGGACAAAGGCAAAGAGTCTCCCGACTGCATCTTTCTTCCGAGGAACAAACACGTCCGTAACTGCACCCCACTGTTTGAAGAGGTCTTGTACCCACCCTTGTAACGAATACTCTGGCCATTCTGGTAGATTGGCCACGAAAAGTGAGATCGAAGGATCATCAGCGCTACTCCTCCTCTTCCTCCCCTTCTGAAGTTGCCACCCCTCCTCTCCAGCATCCTCCAAGGTCCCTCTTCCGTCCAGCCTGCCGCTGGCCTCACCCGGATTCCCTGCAAAAAACCTCACACGCTCTCTCTCTCTTCCTTGATTAAGAGAGATATTGTAGAGGAAGGTTGCTAATCTAAGGATTACTTGCTCCAAAAGCAAAGGAGGTGGAATCTTCTGAGTAGGTGGAGAGAATTCTATCCTACAACAATTCCTTGTGCTTCACTTTTGGGCATCTTCCTTGATTCAAACCAAGCCAAAAATGAGAATGTAAGGGCCTCAACCATTAACCTAGCCAATGGATCACTTATTTTAGAGTTTTAGGCCCAAATGAATGCTTAAAAACTGCATAAACTATAGTCTCCAATTTAATAATTTCTTCTATTTGCATAGTAACTAACCTATTTTTGGGCTCAAGATCCTATGCTTTGATCCCACTTAAGGGATGGTTTATATCTTTTGTGCATAAAGTGTGCCTTGCATGATTGTCACAGAATTTTTTCAGCATTCTCTCTTAAGATGAGTTTTTGAGAATCTTGGGGGCATTGGATGTAAGGAATTTGAAAAGATTAGAATGGGGATTCTCAAGTTGGTTCAAACCAGGCTAAATCTTTTTCTTTTTTCTTTCTAGTGCGGGGGAGGGTTGCATGTGGTGGCTCACTTTTTGCTTAACTTTTGCTTCGTATTTATTTGCGAGGTGAAGACCATTAGCTTTATAACGTTTCTGCAGTTGTGCTTCCCTTAATTCAGAAGTAGGAGAAATAGTGAATTCTTACGCCATGGTAGGTTCTTTTACACATAGGCACACCTTGGCATGATTGTCACAAATATCATTATCATTTTCTCCTAGTAGGGAACATAGAAATTTTCAAAAATGTCTGAGCTGTCTAGATGGGATTCTCTCCTAGGTGGAGAAACCAGGGAAATTTAAAGGGAGGAAGCTCCATGATGGAGAAGACTTACTTTCCACGTAAGTCCTGTCTGGTATATATTTTGGAGGTGAAGAAACCTCATGTTTAAAAGCAGGTGCACTTCTCTTAGAAGTGAGAGAAATGATGAATCCTTACCCCCTATAGGGAATTTTTGTTGCCCCAATAACTAGAGAAATTAGTCTCCACTTGTCTCTACCAAACTAGCAACCAAATAGGCACAAATGGCTTTCCCTCGAGCAAATGATATCCCCACATCCACATGTCCTTTTAGTAATTGAATTTGACCCTAGAAATAAATAATTCGAAATGAGAAAAAGTTTATACAAATGTGCACCTGTAGACAGGTTTATCATATGCTTCCATGTGCACCTGTATGTGGGCCCACTTTTGGTCCTATGTGATAGGTAAGTTGGAAAGTTCTATGCTTGAATGTGGGCTCACCAAAATTATCTTCCTAGGGCCAATAAAGTCATATTTTTTATTCTCCAAATTGTGATCACTTTAAATTATTTTTAATCCTTTAAACTTTTTGTGGCCTTTAAAAACGTGGATTGATTGATAAAGTCAAGGCATTTTTTGATGGGGACCCATTTCAAGCATAGACCTTATGGGCCCATCACCATTGACAATAAGTTGAAGTGCTAGCATTATTGTCAGGATCCCTATGGCCACTTGCCTTTGACCACTCGTATGCACTCTTATGTGGGGCCATTGTGATACTAGGAGGTTGAATTTGTTAGAAAGATCATCTTTGGGTATGGGGTGTACTAAAGTCAAATATTGGATCAATAAAGTTATGCAGTTAAGGTCCCAAGGATGAATGGTGTCAAATGGCATCAATTTAATCCAATGGTGGGTGTAATTTGAAACTGGGTCTTGGGGGCCTGGAAATCTCCGCCGATAGTCTCCCTATTAGCCATTTACAGTTTGCAAATGATACTTTATTGTTCTGTAAGGCTTCTAGGGAGGAACTATTAGGGGTGAAAGCGGTTTTGAGATGTTTTGAGTTAGTGTCGGGGCTGAGGATAAACTATGGGGAAAAGTAGCATTATGGGCTTGGGTCTAGATATTGAGGAGGTGGAAAGGTTAGCCAGTGAGCTGGGTTGTCAGTGGGGGGAAACCCTAGATCTAAATCATTTTGAGATCCCATCGTAGAAGGAGAAGACAAGAAGCTTAATTCATGAAGCAAATCTTATCTCTCTATTGGAGGTAGGCTGGCCTGGATCAAATCTGTTTTAGTGAATCTTCCAACATATTATCTATCCTCGTTTGAGGTGCCAGTGGGTTTGGAGAAAAAGCTAGAGAAGCTTCAAAGAGATTTTTTATAGAATGGTATAGGTCATGCTAGGAAAATTGGGAGGAGGTGAGGGATACTAAGGAGAATGGTGGTTTGGGTTATCCATGTGCAAGGAATTTGTTGGTCTATCAATGCAAGACTTCTATATGACGTGGGAAGGATGCATGAAAGGAGTTAGTAAGGGGAGGAAACCCAAGGTCGGTTGGGTTAAACCTCCCCTAGGCTCATTTAAATTCAATTTGGATGGAGCTGCGTATGGTAAACTTGGTCTAGTAGGGATTGGGAGTAGTGCTTCACGATGATAAGGGAAGAATGGTGTTAACTTTCTCGGAACCTGTAGGCGGAACTAAGAGTTATTAGGAGAGCCCTTAAGGTGGTGTGGGCTTCAGTTGTTGTGTGTGCTGAGCCGAGGACGGCTCTAGCTTTAAGAGGGGTAGATTGTAATACCCTGCCCTCAAAAAGTCTCACATTGCTAGTGGCATTGGAAATTCCCTGGTATATAAGTAGTAGCCTTCCTCCTTCTAGCATAAGGCCTTTTGGAAGCAACAGTGGGTTGGCTCACCAAAGTAAAGCTGTGCGGGTCCGTGTGTAGGCTCAAAGTGGACAATATTGTGCTAGTAGGATGGGTCGTTACATAAGGTCTGGTCTATTTTTGGAAATGGTAATCTTTGTATTGAAAGTGATTCTACAAATGCCGTCTCCTAGGCTAGCAATAGGAAGGTACCCTGTGGAACTGATTAACATTACATGACATTAGGAGGTTAAGGCTGCACTTGGATGAGGGGTAAATTTTGGCAGGGGTTACCCCAGGTAACATGAAAACCCCTTGGAAGGAAAGGATTTTCAAAAGTGAGAAAAAAGGGGTAAAAATTTGAATTTTTACCATTACCCGTTCGTTACCAAACAAGGGTAATGTGGGTTAACCCTACATTTACCCTTACACCCCCTCATCCAATCGCAGCCTAAGTAGTTTGGGTGGAGTCACCCTTTCACATGCGGCTTGTTCAGCGAACAATGTTGCGGACTTATTGGCCAAGATTGGGCTACAACTAGAAAGACACACACTGACTTTTTTTGATTGATGTTACTCAGGGTGTACAGGGCCTTTTATCTCATGGGAGCTTCTTTGTTTTTCCATTTGGAACCCCGATCTTAGAGGGCTTTATCCACATGCTCTTTTACTTTTGTTTTGTTTTTTCTTCTCTTGTTACCTTGAATATCACTCATATTCTAGGGAGCGTAATATTTGTACATTCTTTCTCTTATTAATGAAATTCATTTGTTATTATTTCAAAAAAATTGAAATTGGGTCATTTAACTAATGATGCAAAGAGGGGAAGAAAACCCGTCATTCCTTACACTCGCCAGGAAATTTGGGTTTCAAAATTCTTGCAATTTTGAAAGCCTTAGTCGATTGGATTTTACGCAATCGGACTACTTCTTGTAGTGCGATTAATAATCTTTCTAAGAGGTCCAGTTCCCATGAAATTAGTGTTTTAGGGTTGAGTTAGGATTTAATTCAATTCTCTTAATTCGATTTAAAACAATAAATCAAAATAAGAGATGTTTGAATTCCATGCACAAATCAAAACTCAAGCCTAAAATAAAGAATTAAATTAATTCATGGTACTAACCTGGGATTGATCCGAGATTGGAGTTACACGACTAAAGCCTCGAGTCCAAGACTAATAAATTCACCAAAATCAAAATTTAGATAAGAAAATAATTTTCCAAAAATTATCATTCAATTATTGTGAAATCGACCATTACAATGTGCTTTTATAAAACGAAGGCATAAAATAGTTTCCAAACTTAAGGAATTCGATTCTAGCACATAGTATCATTCGATCCTACCTAATAAAATTAAAGGAAATGGAAAGAACTAAATGTCTACTCGATCACATTCTAACTGAATGTGGTTACAAATATTATGAGAATAAAATATCAATTATCTAATGCTAGTGGACGGTCAAATATAAGTCAACTAAACTCATTCTAAAAATGAGTCAAATGCCACACGTTGATGAAGATTTTGTCCCAATCTTCTAACCTTTGCAAACGAGCCTAAAGGAGAAGTTTTAGGATTAAACACGTTTGAAGGATTTGGCAAAAAGGATGGATACGGTTTGGGAGAGAACATAGGGATGGGACGACCAACTTGCATAGAATGTGACTTGGGTAATTGGGTAGGGTTAGGACTCAATTGGAGCACTTATTTGTGTAGTTGGGTCATTAGGATTTAGGAGATGGGTATTTGGGTCATTCAGTGGATGGGGCCCAATACAAAAGTCCTGACGATCCAAGTCCAAAAAATATGATGGGCTAATTAGATGGGGTCCAATTAGGATGCCCACAATCAATTTGTCCATGTAGTCCAACCAATCTTCCTCAATCAAGTCGGATCTATGATGTGTCTGGATCAACTATCTAATTAATAGGAGTAGGAGTGTGTGAGGGGAGAACAAATTCACTGCTTCCGTGTCCGCATGCAACATTTTTTTTTAATACATTGACACATCTTTTTATGGGTGCCACAAACCATATCATTTGAATATTTTTTTATTAGATTACTTAATATAAAATTTATTTTTAAAAATGCATTTTTTGTTCTGATATAAAGCCACAAAAATAGATGACCGAGTCTGGAAGCATAATTTTTTAACTTAAAAAAACTTTGAAATTTGTGTCTAGACAACCATCCATTTTTGTGTTCTTATATCAGACAAATAAAATATATTATAAAAATAAAATTTTATATTTAAGTAGACACATTAAAATTTTATTTTAATATGATTCAAATGATATGGTTTGTGGGACTCACAAAAGAACATGTGTCAATGTATTAAAAAAGATGCCCTGGCCACACAGTGGCAGAAACAACCACGACAACACCAAATCAGTTCCTTTGAAAGTGCTCGTGACAAGTACACTCTAGAAAGGTCCCCGGTGGGGGGGTAGGTGTAATAGGACAACCAACCTCTTTAACTAAATTGGTCCAGATGTTTATCCTAAATTAAATGTCCTATCAACTTTTCTCTTTAAACACAGAAATCAATCAACCAATTTTAATCTCAATTATTAAGCAAGGTTGATGATTGTGCAATAAATGAAGCAATAAACAATATCAGAGCATATGGAGAGCAAAATAACGATCAATGAAGATATCAAGCATCACCAAAAAATCGACCACTGTACAAGGAGATCTATAGTGGTTCGACCACATAGGTCTATGTCCACTCTTCATAATCACCCAAATCGGGCTATTTGAAAATTCACTAAACTCCTTGATTACAATAAGGACTCACACCAACAATGACTCATACAAATTCTTTTTTTGACTCAGTGGTTCGACTACATAGGTCTACTCCACTTGTCCGACCAATGGACTAGATATGTGGTTGATCACACAGATCTTCCACTATCTCTTACAACAAGTCAAATCGCAAAGACAAAATACTCAAATGACACAAGACTCACTAATCTTTGCAGATACTTCAATCTTCAGCGCGAGTGGTCTTTGTCCCAATCTTCCTCGAACAACGCGTCCTTGTTGAAGCAATTGATCCACAAGTTTGAAAGCTCTCTAAACAAAGGCTATGAGGAAGGGTTTCTAGGTCTTTAATGATCACTCAGATCTCCTAGAAAACTCTCAAATCCAAACACTTAAAACAGCCTTGAATGCTCACCAAAACAATCTTTAAGATTAAAGTGTTGGATTAAATCTCTAGATTAATTTGCCAATAAATGTTCAAATCTCTCAAAGAGGTGTTTTTGTGCATTGGGAATTCTTTTTCACATTAATCATTTTCTACACAGTTTTCAAGAAAGGACAACTTTATATAGTTTTTGTCTCAATGGCTAAGTTCGGAAGACCGAAACGCCACTTCGGAACACCAAAGCGCGTTGACAAGTCAAGGTCAACTCTCTGACAGCCAGGCCAACTAGCTCCAGTGGCTAGGCTTCGGTCTTTTGAAGACACACTTCAGAATTCCGAGCCTCTAACTACTAGTCTTTAGAATACCGAACTAGAACTTCAGAATTCTGATCTCGTTTGAGAGACTTAGGTCCACAAATTTATGAAAAATCATCTTTCTGGACAGACTTCCGAACTCAACCTTCGGAATACCTGTAATACCCCACCCCAGAGGGGGTCTATAGTGTGGAGGAGAAAAAGTTCCACATTGCTAGTTGTTTTGGAAATTCTCTGGTATATAAGATGGTAGCCTTCCTCCTTCTAGCATGAGGCCTTTTGGGAGCAACAGTGAGTTGACTCGCCAATTGAAAGCCGTGCAGGCCGTGTGTGAGGCCTAGAGCGAACAATATCATGCTAGCGGGACGGATCGTTACAATACCAAACCACTTCGGAAGACCGATCTCACACATCGAAAGATTGAAGTTCTTGAACTTCGTTCAGGACTATTGTCCACTGTTCGGAGTTCCAAAAAACACCTTTAGACTTCCGAACTTGATTTTTCATAAATCTCAACTATGGACTTAAACAGTTAGAATCCAAATTATATTTAACCAATATCGGGCATGATTCTAAGCCTAACCATGAGGTAACTCTTGGATCATCCTAAGTCTATCATGGTCCCATTACCTGACTTGGTTAGGCCTTCAGCTCATTTTCTAAATTCAGTTGCTGCTTTGCCTTCCACAGTCTCCGCTTCTGGTCTTCAATCTTCTAGAGGCACACAAGGACTCACAACTAGACTTATTGACACGGAATTGACAACACCAGGGGTCACAGATTCAACTGTGGCTCTAACACCTGTGTGGGGGAATGAGTGTAAGCCACATGTTAGACTTTGGCCTGGGGTAAAATTCCCCCCAAACACTGGATTGCAAGTAATTTATTTGCAGTTTGGTCCACCTCGGTCCCATTTATGCCCTTCCCTGTCATCTGAGTTGGATTCTTAACTAATTTATTTGACCTAATCCATGTCATACTTGACATTGGGTTAAAATTATGCCCTATAGCACCATTAGTTTATGGAAAACTTAGAAAGCATAGTTGGATTTTTGGTAGATCCATATCCAATCTTAGATCTTCAAATGAAATTGTTGTCTCTTTTCTTTCTGTATTCACACCTCTGGTGCATTTTTTTCTATTAATATTAACCATTAAACATTTCAAAAAAATATATATATCAACCATAAAAAAAAAAGTACATTGTCTAAGGAATATATAGAGTGCAGCTAGAAATATTGTTGAAGTCTTGGAAAATGATGTGGGGTTAATATTTGCATGATATTTTGCAAATCTTAAAATAGTATTGGAGTTATCTTGGTCGTCATTCTGTTGCAGAAATCTTAAAATAGTGTTCGAGTTTCTTGGCCTGTAAATCAGTGATGTTTGTTGCTTGGCAGTCATCCATGCGGAAATGTAACTCAATTTCCATGTGCATGGATCCTTAGCAAACATCAACGGAAGCATATGTTTCTGTCTCTTCTTCCATCATCATTTGGAACTTAAAATGTAAAACTTCTTTGCCTTCTTTGACAAATTGTGGTTTGTAGGTATGTTGCCCCGGAATATGCCATGACCGGGCATCTACTTGTCAAGAGTGATGTTTATAGTTATGGGGTGGTACTTCTTGAGCTTCTGACAGGTAGGAAGCCAGTAGACATGTCCCAACCTCAGGGACAAGAAAACCTTGTGACGTGGGCACGGCCACTTCTGACAAGTAGAGAAGGGATTGAGCAGTTGGCTGATCCTTCTTTGGGTGGAAACTACAACTTCGAAAATATGGCAAAGGTGTCAGCCATTGCTTCCATGTGTGTGCACCCAGAGGTGACTCAGAGACCGTTCATGGGTGAAGTGGTGCAGGCACTCAAGCTTGTATACAATGACATGGATGAGACATGCACAGACTCAAATAGTCAGAAAGAGGAATCATTTGGTCCTGATTGCGACTTTAGGTTTGACTTCGGCACTGACAGCAGTTGGTGGAATGGGAGTAACCCACGTTTAACTTATGGGTGTGCTTCCCCCTTTGTGACAATGGATTACAGTTCAGGTCCATTTGAAGAGATCAATAGACCAGTTTCGGCATCGACTATAGTTGGGGGAGTTGGATCCCATATGAGTCACAATAGATCTGGCCCCCTGCGAACAATGCGCAGTAAATTGGCCCTTTACAGGTTAAGAGGGAGTATGAGTGAGCATGGGCTCCTTTCAAGGCGTGCTGCTGTTGATAGTTATTACTGGGTTTAAAGGTGATGGCCTCTGATTCCATTATATTACGAGTGTACAGTTGGGGGCATCTCTGGTGTGCTTGCTTGATGTATTGTATTGTTGCTGCTGCCTATGGCTGTCCCAATTGTCTTTAAAGAGGGAAGGGGCCAAGGCTTGTAATTTTGAAAGCTTGATTCATTCCCATATGTTGATGTAATTTGGATAAAGTGTATAATAGCTGCTGAGTTGTTTCTTCATTCATGGAGAGTTTGGTTTTACATTTGATGATCACCCTCTACCGATGTACATTGATATTCTGGTTAAAATCATCTTATTTTTTTAATTTTATATTGAACTTTTATTTTAATTTTAAGTGGTTATAGGGAAGGATAAAGGGTATGCATAACATGTCTTCTATGGTTTATGATATTTTCTCTCTCTAATTAGGAGATATTATGTTATAAACAAACATCTATGGAGCCAATTATGAGTGAAAGCCATTCAAGGAATTTTTATTGAGAAAGATGTCAATGAATGGCCTGAGGTTTGACATGCAAGTTCACCATCTTAATAATACATTATTAGTGGTGTTTACGGACTTGGGTTCAGACTGGGCTATGCTCTTGGGCACCTCGAGCCCTTCTATATATAAAGAAGTCTAAGCTCGTTGAAGCCCGTCAAGCTTCCAAGCTTGTCCATTTGGAAAACGCGAAGTCTAAGCCCGCATGTTGAGACTGTTAAAAATTCAATCGATATTGAAAGTAGACATGATAAGGTACAAGTGAGCCAAAGTCTGAGTTCAAAGTTCAATTTTTACGCATTTGATTTTAGAATCCATTCTTGTTTCAGATGGGATTCTTGTTTCAGTGTTTCGTTTTAGAAAAGATGACATACAAAATTTTAAGAAGTAAAAAAAAAAAAAAAATATGAAGATAATAATACAGACTTATAAAAATTCGACCAAACTTTACTATCCAATCTAATTTGACTGTACCTATTTATTAAATGGGTAGATTTAACTTGAATTCAATTATAAATGGGATGACCCAATTGACAGGAATAATGCCATGTCTCTATGCAAAACATCTAACTGTATGAGGTGTACACCACTTTAAAGAGTTGTTTTAGTTGAGTCTTGCTGGAAAAGTCTCTTTAATTAGATAAATAAATAACCTGATCTAAACCTAATTTGATTTGAACTCAAGATAGACCTGAACTATCTAACTTATTTAAATAAAAGATGAAATAGACTCCAACCCCAAAATATACTTAAATAGAATAAGACCCAAATTAACTTGACCCACCCTATTGCTATGTCTAATTTAAATCCTCTGAATTCCTGGAAACTGGTTTGTCTCCTGACTTTTCACATACCAAACAACCTTACCCGTCAATTTCCTTCCATTTCGCCCGAAATGGATAATACCGGATTAATTTCTATTACCGAGTTCCATTCCATCCGGAACAGTTCCGAGCAGAATGGGTTGGATGGCCTGTTTCAATCTTATCTCACTCTACATATTTCATTCTTAAATTTTTTTAGATATACATACAATATCAAACCATACAGAGCTAAAATGGGACAAAGATGGACCCAAAAATTCAATTTATATCAAATTGATTTTAGTAATCAAAGTAACGAAGTGCTTCACCATGTGTCATTGAATTAATGACGAATGGTGACTTTGGTCACCAAGATCAAATGTATGTAAATTGAATTTTGAACCAAAATTTGATCCAATTGTAGTTAATGAAGTATAGTTTCAATTCTGATTGTTTGATTTTGAATTTATTTATTGGGTACTTCTTTTATTTTTTTTGTCCATTTCAATTTGTATTTAATTTTTATTAAAGTAAAATTCAAACATTCTTAAATTAGTATCTGATAATTAAAATTCTTATGAATTTATATTAAAAATATGAATAATTATATAATGATAATTTATATTTTTATGTAAATTAATATAAAATGATAAAAAATGATTAATTTTTATTTATAAGTTTGTACTATTATCTTTATATTTTATTATATATTTTTTAATTTTTTGTCAGTTTTTTCTAAAATGAATACTAGAGTAGTTGAAACATTAAAACATTCTACTATGAAAGTATGAAGACAAAATTGTAACAAGTTCTAGCACAGATCAAATTTCTGAATGAGCAGAAGTTGCATGGGTGTTAGTTTCATATTTTCATGTGCTTGAGAATTGAGAATGGATATTGAAAATAACAGGCCAATCAAAATTGAGTCACGTGAACTCCTGGTTTAATTATCTTTGTCAGAGTTTTCAGTCTTAAATATTGATAAACACGTTTTAAACATTTAGTATTCTTGAGTATCAGATACCCTTTAATATTGATTATATTTAACACATCTGACCTGTTTTCTGAAAAATTACTTTTTTGGAAGGCCAGTGTCACCTTCTCGAAGTTGCTCTCTAGACTTTTGAAAACTTCTTGCGGCTTCTTTCTTCCTTCCAATACCCACCAATCGTCCGTTACCCCACTCTCTATCTCTCTCTCAGCAGATAGCAGAGAAGTTGCAGAAGAAGAAAATGGCTGCTTTAAAGAGCTACGAAACCCATCTAAATCTCCTTCAGTTTCGTCATTCTTTTTCATCTATTTGCTTTCGAAAGCTCCATTTCTCACCATACACCAACCTTCTTCTCTTGAATATGCCCATGCCCAAGACAGTTGGTCTTACTCAAACCATCCATTGCAAGAACAGTAATCGTTCGTTCCGTTGCTTTTGCCAGCTGAACCCGGAAACAGAACAGATGCAGAAAACTACTGTGGAGGAAGAGATTGAGCGGCCTCCATTCGATGTCAATCTCGCCGTAGTTCTTGCTGGCTTTGCCTTTGAGGCGTATTTGAATCCACCTGTCAGTTCGCACTTGTGTCCTATTCTCTTGAATTTCAAATTCGGTTGTTTTTTTGTTCAATTCTCATTTCCTTGGTGCAGAAAGACGTAGGGAAGCGTGAAGTTGATGCTGCGGGTTGCCACACGGTGTTTCTTTCACAGTATGGATTGAATTTTTGGCTTCTGTTTGTGATCGGTTTTGGCTTTCAATCTCTTGTTTCTTATTTGATCTCTTTTGTGTTTTGTATCACTCATTCTTTTAAAAGAAAGGAAAAAAAAAGCACTCTTCTGCTGTTGTGTTAAAAAAGTAGGACGTGTGTTTATTCCTGATGCCCATGTAATGTTCGTAGAAATGTCTGATTGAATGAGAGAGGTGATGCCTTTTAGCATTTGTAGTTGGAAAATTCAATGACCAAAGCATGTAGTTGGCAAGTGCTAATTGCTACAACAATAAGGGTTGTGGGTTCCAGTCATATATGTATTAGATATGCAATTCACCCACTGAAAATAATTTACAAATCCAATTTTGAGTGCTAGCCTCAGAAAGATGGGATAAATGACTTTTATGATGATGAAGGTGATAATCTTAGTTCAGTGATAGGGTTTAGGAGTTTAATTGCTTAAAATTGTATTGAAAATCCATCTTTGTTGTACAAGGGACTTTATCCAGGAAGGAGTCCAAGGGACTCAACTTGTCGGATTTCGACCAATCATGGGAGAGTTCTTTAGCTGCTAGGGAAAAACCGTGGCCAAGAAGAATTGGTGGGGTTCTGCCTGACCATGTTGAAAAATCTTCTGTTGTTTTCTCTAAACCGGTGGGTCGAAAAAAATCAAATGAGGGGGAAATTCTTAGCATTAGGAGAGCTTTGACTATCTGGACTTTCCTAGGGTTGGAAAACTGGTTATTAAAAGTGATTCGGCAAATGCAATTAAGTGGATAAAGGGAGCGAAGCGACCTCCTTGGAGACAAACGGCAAGTAGTGAGGGAGATTAGGGTATTACTCATTGGCTGAGAGATATCATTCTCACAAGTCAGCAGATCCACTTATGGAGTAGCAGATTGCCTCGTGAAACATGGTGATGACTCATCATCCCCTAGTGTTTTCTATCTCTGACGGACGAGGTGGGAGGGGTTATATGGGCTATCTTGTTTGTATTGGATGTGTCTCATGGATGGGTTTTGTTTCTTCGGGGGGTTGATTTGTATTTTCTTTTCTCCTTCTTAGGGTTTACATCTCCTAAACCCTCTTTGTTAGTTTTTGTTCTTTCAGACTCCTATACTTACATTTTCATATTAATGCATTATCATCTTATTACTGTTCAAAAAAAAAAAAAAAAAAAAAAACTCTAATAAATGGAAATGCCAATCCCAAATTGATGGGATAAATGGCTTTGATGATGATGGTTTCTACAATTTACGAAACTGTATGGTTTTTTTTTCTTTAATGAATAGAACTGATTAAATGTCGTGGTCAATAATCTGACGTTTCGGTTTTAATTTGTGCAGGCTATTTCTACATGAGGTATATGACGGCCAGCTGTTTATAAAGTTGAAGAGAGGTTATGGTTTTCCTGCCATGGATCCATGGGTACAGTTTCTTTCTAATTCAATTTTATATCAGGAGCTCAGATAACAGAGAACTATAATTAAATTTGTTATTGTTGTCATCATCATTATTGTCCTCAGTTTTCTCAAACATCACAAATGGGCAATTGTGCAGACAGCTCAGGTACTAAGACTAACAGAAGTGTCGGCCTATTGCCATCAGCACGGTGTATCCATAAGTTATGAGTGAATTCTCATCTACATGCATCAACATTCCATGCATCTTATGATGATGGTGTTGAGTTGGTGCTATGGGGCACAATGACTCTTCAAATCATGGTAGAATGATCCTAAAGGAATTTGAAGAATGAACCAAATGAATTTGGTCATATTGGAAGTCTCAAACTATTTGGAAAACCACAATGATTCTTTTGCATAAGTGCATCAACCCATATTATTTCATTCCGGGTTTCACGTTTACTTAATTTGCATAGAGAGAGGCCTCACAACCCTCCAAAATGGGAAAGCTTGTTAAGCTGTGATTACTATGGAAAATCCTTTTATGCAGAGTTTCCATAAATTCCATGATCATGTAATCAAATGGTTACTAATTTTGTCTCAATAAAGAAGAAGGTCAACAAGTGTTCAGCTTTAAATGAAATGACTTTTTTAAACAATAAAAAAGATTATCCTTTTCTTTTACAATTTAAGCTCCTTTTTGGTACCTTATATAATTATAAATTAAATGGGTTTGTGGACCCTAAATTATTGTCAAACGGTATTTTGGGAAAAAGAGTTCTTGTTTGAAATATTTGTAGAAACATAGTTGGGGTAAGTATTTTTCTATATATTCGGTTAGAAGTACACAATTTGTCTAGGCCTATCACAACCATTCGTATATTTCGGTATTTGTTCTACTATTTTTCACATCTAACTGGTTTCTTGGGCTTGTGATTAAACTTTCAGGGAACAAGTGATCCTTACGTGGTCATACAGTTGGATGGTCAGGTCGCTAAAAGCAAGGTCAAATGGGCGTAAGTTACTTGTGCATTCATAGATACCTCTAAACCAAATGTATCTGCAAGTGATTTTCTTTCCAAGACTCATATAATTTGAGAACTTACTCTGTGTTGTTGTCATGGTACAAACGTGACTTGAGAATTTTAGTTTGGCATGATTATGGAACATGTCGTTCAATGTTGAGCTTGTGCTAATAATTTTTTTAAAATTTTTATCAGCATGTTGGGCTTATGTTGTTATTTGAGATTGTGAATGAGTTTTTATTGGGAAGAACAGTATGGAACAATCCTACAGTACAATGCACAAGTCATATGCTATAATCGAGCTTGCTTTGATTTATTGTTATTGTTGTTAGCAGTCCAAAATTCTGTCTTTGAATTAATATGTAGTCCACAACTCCACATTGTGTTAAACAAGAATTATGAAATTCCAATGGCCAAATTCTGGAGGTTTAGAAAACAACCTTTATATCGAGGAAATATGCACGATTTGTACATGCATTACAACAATGGATGTAAACCTTCATGTCGATCCTCGAGACTACACTAACTAATATACATTACAATAGATTCCTTCAACACACTACAGGGTCATGCACATGTTGATTCAGTTAATTTTTTGAAATGATGTGGAAGCAGTTATTGGGGATGCCAAGACAGAGGTGACTTGGTCTTCTTGTGGGTCTTCATCTTTAGAGGGTGGGAGGCTTGGAGAGGACATTTAAGGGAGAATTTATATTATTCACAACTCTTTCCAGTTCCAGTATTTAAGAAATGCATTCATCTGAATGGAAGGACATTCTGTTGAACCTTGGGGATTTCTTTATCATCACTGAGATAAATTTGTTACTGGTATCTTTCAGTGTTTCTTTCTGCCATGCACCTAGAGGGGTAAAATGCAGATATGGATACTCTGGCTGAATTTGGTGTTTGTAAATTGTCTTGTTACACAAGGGAGGTTATGCCAGAGACGCTGGCTACTCATTACTCATTCATTGACAGAGTATGTGTTTGGAATAGTGATTTATTGATCAGGAATCAAGCTGATTCATTTTATGAACCTAGCTCATCAATTAGATCATTTGAATTATTCATTCAAACCCGTTTCTCTCACAGCTTGGAATAGTTTTTTTTTTTGCATAATCAGTAAGCATTTCAAATAAATTGGATATTAGTTTTGTAAATAAGCTAGCATGCTATACCAAGTAGTTAAATTTTCTAACTTTTTGGAAGTTATAAAGATGGGTTTGATATATAAATGGCCTTGATATATAAATGGCTTTGATAATGATTTGATAATAATGGAATTTAAAGGGAATGTGATAAAGGTAGTTAGACATGTAATCCTCCCTCATCTATGTTTTTGATAATTGATAGACCATTTTTTGTTTTTCACCAACTTTTGGTTGTGAACAAATGGATACTGGCAGGACAAAAGAACCAACTTGGAATGAGGACCTCACTATAAATATCAAGAAACGCCCTGCAAAGAATCTACAGGTCTGAATACGTCCTCTAGGAAATTCCATGTTTCTTGTATAAATCTAACATGAATCTTCTTCTTCTTCTCTCTCTCTCTCTCTCTCAGTTTGTGTTAGCTTGCACATGCCTGTGTGTGTGTCCAGTGCATGTTGCCATGTGCATGATCATTTCATTCGGGGCTGACTTTATGAAGAATAAGAGAGATTAATTGCTTTGGGATATGTTGTGTCTCTATGACTCACCCTCAAAATTGTCATAGATTTGTATAGTATGCATATTTAGGTTATAGTATGCATGTTGTGTCTCTATGTCTGTCTGTCATTTCATTTGTGTTGATTTTATGGAGAACTAGAGCTTAATTGCTTGGGGATATATTATGTTATTAATTTTAACACTCTTAGATCTCTAGAAGAGCATGCATCTGTATACATATCAGTTATTCTTGTCATGAGAATTGTGAGACACATCCATCCTATTCTTTTCTCTTTAAAAGTTATGAAGGTTCTTGTAAATAGGAAATGTTATTTTTGGATATGATGTTTTTGAATTTATTGCAGATTCTGTTTTCCAATTGCAATTTTCTATTTACAAAATAATGTGACATTTGTATCTTTCAAAAAATAAAATAAAAATAATGTGACATTTATGTGAAACATTTATCCTCCCATTCTGTAAAGCCATTGTGACCTCAGTATTATGGATATTTTGAAATATGCCGTATTCTTTTCCATATTCTAAAATAAGCCTAATCTTTTGGGAAACAATATAAAAAAAATCATTTTATTCCCATCCATATGATACACGGCTTTCAATGTCACCTTTTCAAACTCAGTGTATGGCATGGTTATGGGCCCCATCCAACTCTACAATACTAAAAGGGATCTTAGGTTAACCAAAATACACAAATTTAGCCGCATTTCAAATTTCTCGTCGTATGATATTTCAACTTCAACCATCATTTCATGACTTTAGGTTAGATTGCTAAAATTTTTAGATGCAGCTGAATTTTGGTATTTGGTTAATTAGGTTACAAGGTGGGTTGGCTTGAGTTAGGTTTATGCTAAGCCACCCTAGACCATGATTTTAGAGATGGAAAAGACCCAATATGAGATACTTGAATGACCTAGCTTAGGGAACTGACCCAAATTCAGAAAAACACTTAGAGGCCCAAGAATCATTCTGGAGAACCTGACCATTTTAATAGATTTGCAGCAAAAACCAGAAAACCATGAAGGAACAAAAATCTATGTTACATCCCCGAAATGGAAGAAATAAAATAGAAGTTTCACAAAGAAATCTGGATTTGGTAAAATGAAAATTGAAAATAAGGATGTCCAAAATGGAAGAAATATAAAATATCTTTATAAAATCATTATGCGGGAGAGATGACTAGGATTTATAAGTATCTTTGTATATTAAAATATTTTGTGTGTCAAGTTTTTTTCCCCTTGACCCGAACCAAGAAAATCTTGGGTCTATAAAACGTGGAAGCAAGCTAGACCCTGACTTGGTGATTTTTGACCCAAATCTAGCTATTTTAGGGTCAAGGTTCTAGGTGAGCTCAAGGTGGTGACTTTGATCAAGATCAAATGAGGATCAAGAAACCTTTTGCACAAAATTAGAAGAGCAAGTGGCTGAACGGGATGCTATAATGGAACTCAGGTAGTAAGTTGAAGATCTGATGGTTCGATTTTGATCTCCTTCACATTAATCACACCGTAGATTGGCTAGATCGAGGCAAGGTGCAGTGTTTTCTGGAGGTGATTCTTCAGATAGTGAGATTAACAATCCTTTTGCTTGTAGAAGAAGACATCAAGGGAGTGAGCGGAGAAGAATGGGAGGTAGACGTCATTGAGAGCATGACGACGGTAAATCCTTTGGTATAAAGATCGAGCTACCTGAATTTTCCAGAGGTATGCATGGTGATGAATTCAATGAATGACTAGAGATAGTAGAAAATATTTTTGAATTTAAAAATGTACCAGATCCCAAAAAGTACAGGTAGTGGCTATTAATTTAAAGGGGCAAACACTTGCATGATACATGAAAGTAAAAATGTAGAGACAAGCTCGTGGAAAGGCTAAGATACAGTCTTGAGAAAAATTAAAGAGGATGACAGGATGAGGTCCTTTTACCTTCCAACAACTCTCAAAATCTTTTCCATAGATTGCAAAAGTTAAAACAGGGTGAAAGGTTTGTTTTGGAATATGCATAGGAATTTTTCTTGTTGTTTTCAAGAAATAATTTGAAAGAAACTGAGGAGCAGAGTGTATCTAGTTTATTCATGGCTTGAAACACTGTTTAGCAGAAGCTTTGATTCCTTTTGATTTCTAGAGTGTGGGAGATGCGTATAGGAAGGCAGCCAATATGAGAAACTCCATAAGAGAGAGGCTAGAGTTTTATCTACTTCTAGTTTGCAGAAGACTGTAGCAATGAGGATTCTTTTAAGTTTACAAGTGATCGCAACAAGGAGGGTGCTTCCATGACACGAGACATCACAACCTAAAGCCTCAACTTTTGACAAGAAAGGGAAGGCTAAGGTTACATGTTTCAAGTGCAACTCTACAAGGCATATTGCATTTGAATGCCCCACTCGTAATTTGAACCTCGCAGAGGAAGCTAGCCCAATCTTTGGGTCAGAAATAATCCAATGCTACTTCTTTCACGGAGAAGATATTACATATGGTGAGGTTTTGATGATCACACATATACCCCTTCCACCTCCATAGGTGATTTGAAGATGCTATCATTGATGAATTCTTAACCTCTCGTTACATGTTTTTTAATGCACCTAATTTTGACACTTAGGGTGAGGAGGATGAATTTTCTATTGACGATTTGTTTAGTAAGACAACATGCAATGTTTCCATTATGGATGACTTTTCAATCATGGGAGAGTTGTTGGAAGATGATAAGTCAGTAGATACCATTAACTATGTGGACGGCAAAGAGCATATTGTGGAAAAAATTCTTGCGAATTTACCTCTCTTACGTAAGATCATTATGGTGATATTGACATGACCTTGATGTGTTCTCTTTAGTGGAACATGTGGTTGATATTAAAGACACATTGCCTTAGGATAGTGTACATGCTAGCTATGAGATCCCTATGGTGGATGACAATTCACAAGAATCTTTTCTAATTGCGGAACCTACAAAACTTTTGCCTGAAGATCTTACCATCAAAGAGCAGATTTTGCAGGCACCAATTCCTTTGACTAGTGATGCTGTTGGAGGCTTTCATATGCCGTATGTTGACCTGATTCGGGATAGTTTTGTGCACAATTCTCCTATGGGCACAAATTATTCCAACCTTTTGGACAGATGGATATTTTCATCTTCTTCTTCATCAAGTGGGCAGCAGCTTCTTAGATTAGTACCATCTTTAGTTATGCTATCCAATGTGTCGAAGGGATGTCTCAAGAAACGAAGATGGCGACAGTGCTCGTGGTTCGATGCATAATTCTTTCATGGTGATGCTACAAGTTTGAGGATGAATTCCTTCCAAGCTAGAGGGAATAATCAGGCCATCATAAACATCATGGATCAAAAGGAGGATCAAAGAATTGAAGACCTGGGTCAAATAAATGATAAAATTGTGTGACACTTCTAGCACCAAAAACCTGGGCAGATTCCTCACCGAAAAACTTTTTCGGCAAACCAGAGGCGTTGTTGAACTCTCCAGCCCGTCAGTCACAGTATTCGAGGGTGGGCAGGACACGTGTCCGCCATGCAGAACTCTCAAAAACCAAGAAAACAATGGGCAGTGGGAAGACTGAGGGACGACGATTGAAGACCGATAGAGAGATTTTACTGCTGAAAGAGGAGGAGAATGGCCAATGGCAGCACGTGCACATGCTTTTATCAATCGCTGGAGACAGGCTGGCACGCATGGAGCGTGTTTGGGAAGCTACTGACTTGTTCTTAAGAGAGGGGGCCCTGGGCCAGACTATCAGGTTTGCGCTCCAATCCAAACTTCGTCTTTACTCAAGATAGGAGTGGTCCAATATGGAATTGAGGCCCTTTTATCCAAGCCAGTCCAGGATTCGCCCATAACCAGGCCCACTCAACCCAGGGGACAAAAGATCGGTAGTCCAGTAGGCTCACTTTCATTAAACTCTCGTTTCAGAGACCCTTTCTCTGATCGAGCTTCTGCTGCCGCTGGGAAAGGTCAGGAGATTTACAGACTTGGAACACAGACTGGGAATTCAGGAAAATGTTCTGAGGAAGAAGGTGGAGAGTCATTGCAGAGGCTTTTCCAGGAAAAAATGCAACAAAAAAAGAAAAGGACAAAAACAGGGGACGAAAATGCCTTCTGAGACCAACCTTCTGCTGTAGCAGAAAATGGACAAGAGGATCCCAAATATGGAAAACAGACTCTAGGAGATTGGTTTGAAGAACAAGATGGAGAGTCATTACCGAGGCTGTTCCGGAAAAAAAAGAAGAAAAAAATGCAAAAGAAAAAGTAAAAAAAACAACAGATGAAAAAAGTCATCAGAGACCTGAAAAAAAGGGTTATGCAGTTCAGGATACCATAAATGTCCTCAAGATAGGAAAAACAATTGGAATCGGCTTCAGCAATATCTCTCAGGCAGAAATGGACCTTAAGTCAGCAGAGGATCGGGATCAATTTTCATCAATAGCAACCAGAATTCCCAGGGAACACAATGGCAAAAATACCATCTTCAAAACTTACTGCAGAAAACAGAAGTGGCAGTGGCAGATTAGGGGAGGGAGGAAAATTGTTCCAGAACATCTAAAAACTTGTATAGAAGAAACACTATCCTCGAATCTGAATGCAGAAGATAGAGGAAGTGCAGGAAGTTGCGAGGGGTGCGCAGATGTTCCCAATGAAGATTCTTAGTTGGAATGTGCCCCCTAGGACACCGGGAGAAAAGGGGTGCAATCCATCTCTTGATTAGGAAGTATAGGATTGATGTGCTGCTAAATCAAGAGACAAAACATGGAGCTGAATGCCTGTTTCATCAGGGAAATTTGGAGTTTGCCAGACTTTGATTACTCCAGCAAATAAGTGGAAGGTGCGTCTGTACGGTTGCTCACACTGGAATCCCTTTCTTTTTAACGCCTCTTCAAGAAGACAGGATTTAAGATCAATATCAGTAAAGGAAAGCTTGTAAATGAGCATGTGGAGGTTTGTTTTACAAACATTTGTGGCCCTAACACGGAAGGAGAGTGGGAGGCCTTTTGAGCTGAATTAGATGATGTACACAGTTGGAGCCCTACTATTTGGTGCTTGGGAGGAGATTTCAACATCGTGAGATATCCGTCGAAGAAGAAAGGACATGGCTACACTAGAGGCATGGAAGACTTTGCCGCATTCATTTCAAGAAATGAGTTAACTGATCTTCTGCTTATTGGTGGCCGTTATACTTGGAGCAATGGACAAGCTAAGGGGGGCATGAGCTGATTGGATAGGTTTCTCTCATCTTCAGAATGGGACATAATTTCTCCAATGAAAGCCAACGTAGACTCTTTAGTCCGATCTCAGATCATTCTCCAGTGATGCTTGATACAGAGGAGATTGATTGGAGCCCCAAGCCTTTTCCCTTCAGTAATACATGGTTGGAAGACCCGACATTCACCAAGTTGTTGAAGGAATGGTGGGACGAGTTTGACGTTCAGGGTTGGGGTGGGTACGTTATTCAAAGAAATTTATCCTCTTGAAATAAAAAATCAAAGACTGGGTCAAATCGGCTGGTGGCCCATTGAAGGAAAGAAAAGAGGTTGTCATCCGCGAGTTGGAAGAGTGGAATAGATTGGAGGAGGAGAGAGAACGCTAGTCAAGGAAGAGTTGTAAAACCACTCTTTGGGATTGTCTTCGGTTGGAAGAAATGGAATGGAGGACAATGGAAGAAATCCGTCTTGTTGAATCTCCTTATATATTATTTTTCATTCTTTCCCTCTTCGAAATGCCAAAAGGAGTCCCTAAGAAGATAGAGCAACTCCTTAGAAACTTTTTGTGTGGAGACAATGAAATAAAAAGGAAAGTTCATTGGTGGCATGGTCGGAGATAACCAAACCAAAAGCAAAGGGAGGACTAGGAGTGGTTCCTTTGAAGGTGAGGAACCAAGCTCTCTTGTGTAAGTGGGCGTGGAGATTCAGAAGAGAATGCGATGCCTTGTGGTCAGAATATTGAAAGCCATGTATGGTTTGGAGGAGGTTAGGGGTTGGTTCCTACGTGATAATGTGGGAAAAAAGGAATCCTAAATGGTCAAATCTCGGTGGAGGTTAGGACAAGGCGAAGAGGTGGCGGGAAGCATCTTCAGGAGTAGAACTAGGCTTTTAGTTGGAAAAGGGGATCACACGTTATTCTGGAGAGACTTATGGTTAGGAGAAAGACCACTTAAGGAAGTTTTCCCAAGGCTGTACATGGTTGCTAGGAATAAGAGTGCGCTTGTACAGGATTGCTACAAGACAGAAGGTAATCATGTAGCTTGGCAATTAGTCTTCAGGAGGAATTGCACTCTTTCGAAGAAGGTAGTAGATTAGATCTTCTAAGTCAGTTGTGTCACGCCCCGCGTTCCAACACCTGGACGGGCGTGATCTGACTGTACAAATTTAAATCACCTGCTGCCCTAAACGGGTCTTACTTTCAAAATCTGTGGCTAAATTCAAAACAAACATAATTACATTCACAAGCCACCTAAAATTCCTCAAGTCCACAACTTGCTTGAAGACATAACATCTCATTTGAGCTTCTAAATAACTTAAAGGGATAAATATCACTCACATAAGGATCTCTAAACGCATCACTTACTCACATTCTCATAAAAAATCAAATTGAAGCGTTCTCAAAATTAATCCATACTTGAATTTATTATCTAAGTTTTCACAAATAAAAATAAAACAAATAAATAACTTTCTCAAAGTCTCAAAACAAATAAACAACCATCTTATAACCTAAATAATAAATTCTGCACTAAGCGTTTCTACGAATTCTTCATCGACTCCTCGCCTTCTAAGCTCAATTGTGATTATCGTGCAGACACAAGTACAAGGGATTGCCTGCAATATAAGGGATGAGCTTCATGCCCAGTGAAAAAAACAATAACATAAACATAGCATATGATATCCCTACTTCCTCAATGATATTTCAAATAAGCAAGAATAATAATTTATTTCATGCTCATGTCTTTGCAAAATGTAATGCTCAATGCCAGTGCTATATTCCAACCCATTATTACATCTACTGATATTTGGTGGCCTTCCCGACTAATCGAGGATAACACAACATCGCCTTAATGGCCTTCCCACATAAAGTGAGGATAACACAATCTACCACCAAATAACAGCCCTCAGGACTTGTCACGGATATCACATCTCATCTACCATAATGGTCTTTCCACTTAAAGTGAGGCTAACAATACTACTACCGTCGTGGTCTTTGTGACAATCATGGATCACACCCTCATACCCAATGCTATGAATATGAGAATGCTATGCTCAATGCCAACAAACATGCTTACTTAGTCATGACATACTTATAGAATTATAAGTTCCATTCTAAGTAGATTCTCACAACATAATCGATGTCTCACTTGCTATAGCATGCATATATATTGAAATAAACATAGCAATAATTCAAGCATCATAATGATTTGAATCATATAGACCAACATTCAAACATGTACCATAAAGATTGAAATTCAACAATACTATACAATTAATCATTAATCTACGAATATAGAATCATTGGATCTTTCAATACATTAATGGTTAGATTTCACAATCCGAGTGGACTGGATCTTCTCACGGCCAATAGAATATTTAGCCAAAATCTCCCTTACATTACTGTGAGTGAGCACTGGATTATAACCATCATTAACATGCATCCAGTCTTTTCTAGATCCAGCAATTATATTCATAACATACAAACAATGCATTATTTTTCATTACACAACAACAAATAGAAGACTATATGAATACATGGTATGTAGTGAATGGTTTCCCTCACCTAGAAGTTTGTGAAGTGGCAACAATGAATCCAAACGCTTTCCAAGTGATATTAGCCTTGAGGACCCAAGTTTGCTGCGAATATGATTTAAAAGTTAATAATATGAGGATTATTAAGTCTCTTTGGGAAAGTACTTTTAATTACAAGTAAGGTGGATTGCTGTCTCAGCTCTAGCCTTATAGGTTACACTAGGGTCCAAGGTTAGGAGTGAAGATTTCCAGATTTGCTGCCAATATAACACAATAATTACTTAGGACTGTATTATTTTATTTATTTATGAAAACTATCCTAACTTAGAGCAGTTTAGAGGTTGACTACCTTTAGGGAAGATAACAATAACTCTAAAAATGATAACAATAACTCTTAGTATTTTTAAATTAATAAGTAATTAATTGTAGCAAAGCATATTAAATCAGACCAATTTAATGCAGTGGGTACTATCTTGAAACCACCACTGTAAAAGGGCAAGGTAACAAGGTTCTGGGTTTTTAACTTGTAAGTAAGCCCCGGATACAAAAAAGGGTTTAACGCATAGTGCTGGCAGCAAGCTTTAGGAAACAAAGCTTGGTTTGGTACTATTCACTGATAAGGATTGGGGCAGATCTGAGTCACTTCTTAGATCAGTCCTATAATCGTGCATCAATAATACCTAACTCGAACAAGGTGACGGTGGAGTTCAAATCGTATACTACTTCAATGACATAATAAAAATAAAACTATGGTTTGAATCTGAAAACAGTCCTACGATTTAGGGTTGGTCCTTTAACATTCAACTATAAGATAGGTCCTCTTTTGGTAAATTACGTTGGATGAAAACCTTGTAAAATCAGTAAGGGGTTTTATCGGTACTTGCAATCTATGAAGAAGGCTCCTACTGTTTAAATAAAATAAAGTAGGGTACAAAATAAGATACTGAATTAACATAATTAACTAGAGATGATAACAGGTTGTAATACCAAATAGTTTCTATTTTAATAGAATATAATAAGGAAAACTGTGAAAGAAAAAGATCGGTGGTGCTGTTTTACAAAGACATTTTTTTTTTTTGATTGTACAATAGATAAAAACGCTTTGTAAGAAAAACATGGGACATTGAAAATATTTTCATTTTTAAAGTCCATAAAGTCCCTTTCAAAGAAAATACAAAGTGCATACATGTTGCAGAGAATTGTTTGAGTCAAAGAAGACATAAAGAAAATCATTGTTAATGAGGACTGATATCAACAATGGAGTAAAAGGATAGGAAAAAATAAAGGAACTCCTGCTTGGTTGAAATCAAAATTTTCATAAACTATTGGGGCATCAATTTAAAGGCCTAAGGTGACTACAAAAAGACTTCTAATGAAATAAAAGTAAATGGGAAAGAACAGATAACGGAAACTACTTACCTCTGCTTGGCTTCCAAACTATGGAGAAGGCTGGAACGATCAAGAGATCGGAAGTGAGGGCTTCTCATGAGAGGGAGTTCTATGCAGTTTCAGCGAAGAGGGAGATCGAAAACAAGGAGACGTGGGATCGCAAATAGGGGTTTCCCTCTTCCGTTTAGGCTTTAAATGGCTGCTTGAGTTGGCTGCCCCAATTTCGGAAGGGAACACGGAAGGAGAAGAGGAAGAGGAAAGGGATTTGAGTCCCACTTGAGAAGGGAAAGGAAGGAGACGATTTTGGGAATTACCGAAGGAGGCGGAAGGGAGGAGAGAATCTTGTAGTTCTTTCAATCGGGATTTTTTTTTAGGGATTTGTAGACAACAGGGGAAAATAAAGGAATTAACGGAAAGGGGGTGTGGGTGTTAAAGACCCACACGACTTATCCCTCTCGGGTTTTTAGGGTCATGTTTCCCCTTTTTGATTTATTTGCCAATCACTTATTAAATTTAGTTAATTCATGTTGGAATCTATTCATAGATTTTTAAATTCCCGTAATACCCTGCCCCAAAAAGTCCCACATTGCTAGTGGCATTGGAAGTTCCCTGGTATATAAGTAGTGGCCTTCCTCCTTATAGCACAAGGCCTTTTGGAAGCAAGAGTGGGTTGGCTTGCCAAAGCAAAGTCGTGCGGGTCCGTGTGTAGACTCAAAGCGGACAATATTGTGCTAGCGGGACGGGTCGGGTCGTTACAAGTTGGGGGAATTCCAATCTCACCCAGCGAGGAGGACGAACTGATATGGACTGGGGATTCCCTCTGGTATGTTCTTGGTCAAAGCATTGATAGACTTGGTCCTACTACGGTAGTCCATGGAAGAGACCACAATCCATTTGGCCTGGAAAGGAACTGCCCCTCCTAGGGTTCAAATTTTTGTGTGGTGTGTTCTAAAAGGGAGGGTGTTAACTAGAATGGAACCTAAGAGGAGATGAATGATTAGCCTAGAGGAGGATCTCAAATGTCCAATCTGTGAGACAGAGGAGGAGGACATTGATCACCTCTTCGTTGGGTGCCCATTGGCAAGGAGCCTTTGGACTAACTTCGCAAGTTAGATCGAACTTGCGCGGGATTATTGGAATCGTGGTCTCTCTCAAGGCTAACCCCTAGGCTCAAACTTGCTTGGAATATGGTCCCTGCCACTATTCTTTGGGCCATTTGGAAGGAAAGGAATTCCCAAATCTTCAAAAGAAAATCAATTGACTTAAATTAGCTATTCCAAAAAGCAAAATGGAGACCGTGTGTATGGTTTCTATCTAACACAGAGTTTAGTGGTCTTAGTTCCATGAATTTCCTATTATCTTGGGAAGGGTGTAGGAATGGGTATGGCATGAAAGTGCGATCCAAGGAAAGGTGGACAAACTTAGAACAAAACGTTATGAAGTTCAATAGTGGACGGGGCAACAAAGGGGAAGCCGGGGTCAGCAGGGGTAGGGTGGGGTGCTTAGGAACCATGAGGGGATTACACCCATTGTCTTCAGTGAGTCGGTAGGAGTCAGGGACTCAAATGAGGTGGAAATCCTTAGTATTAGGAGAGCTCTGACGATTTGGAAAACGTATGGGCAAGGAAAACTACGGTGAAGGAGGTTAGGGAGTTCGTGTTAGGGCTTGACGCCTCCTTTGCCCAGATCGGCAGAAAAGCAAATGTCGTGGCAGACTACTTTGCCAAGCTTGGTTGTGTTAATTCCTTCTCTGGCATTTTCTTCTTTTGAGCTTGGGGTGGATCCCCGGTTCTTTGCAGTTTTAGTTTTTCTTTTACTTTTATGTTGTATTTTCTTTCTCTTTCTTTGCTTTTGGTCTTATTCTTTTAGACCCTACCCCTATTTTTGTATTTGAATTCTTTCCTTTTAATGAAATATTTTGGTTACTGCTCAAAAAAAGCACATGAAAAATTTGAGGGTGCTAAAAGGGGCCCATTAAAGGCTCATGTTGGGCCCATAACTCTTAAATAACTGACTTATGGGCTGGGGTAATGGATTAAGCTCTTAATTCCATGTTTTGGGCTTGGTTTGGTTGAAGGAAGTGGGTGGCCCAAAATTGGAGCATAGAGATTTGTTGCGGGATTGGATATCTCTCCGCCTACATTGAATATTCCAAATCCCTTGACTTTAGGAGATGTGGTCCATGTGTGGTAACCTCTTTAGTAAGGATTGGACGCCACCTACATTAGAATTTTTCCGAATTTTTTTTTTTTTTAAAGTTTTTTATTTTAGATGCCTCATGGAAACTAGTGATTGGTAGAATTGAGTTTAATAAGTAGGTGCTAGGGAAACCCTTGGGCATGCAAGGCTTATGGGAACTTTTTACCTTTTTTTTTTTCTCAATTCCTTTAAACCTCACCATAATTTTCTTGTGTTTTTGGGGATTTTAATTCAAGTAAAGTTTGGTCTCTCCAATTGTAGTGAGTTTTGTTTTTATGTTTGAATTTTCTTTCAATTTCAATTTTGCATTTAATTAGTTTATTGCAATTTCCAAATCTAATTGTTGCATTTAAATCAATCATTGCAATTTTATTATTGAGAAAATTCGGATAAGTGTCACGCCCCGCCTTCCAACACCTAAACGGGCGTGATCTGACTGTACAAATTTAAATCACCTGTTGCCCTAAACGGGTCTTACATCCAAAATCTGTGGCTAAATTCAAACAAACATAATTACATTCACAAGCCACTAAAATTCCTCAAGTCCACAACCTGTTTGAAGACATAATATCTCATTTAACCTTCCAAATAACTTAAAGGGATAAATATCACTCACATAAGGATTTCTAAACGCACCACTTACTCACATTTCCATAACAATCAAATTAAAGCGTTCTCAAATTTAATCCATACTTGAATTTATTATCCAAGTTTCCACAAATTAAAAATAAATGAATAAACAACTTTCTCAAAATCTCAAATTAAATAAACAACCAACTTATAATCTAAATATTAAATTCAGCACTAACTAAGCGTTTCTAAGAATTTTCATCGACTTTTCGCCTTCTAAGCTCAGTTGTGTTCATCGTTCAGACCCAAGTCCAAGGGATTGTCTGCAATGTAAGGAATGAGCTCCATGCCCAGCGAAGAAAACAATAACACAAACATAGCATATGATATCCCTACTTCCTCAATGATATTTCAAATAAGCAAGAATAACAATTTATTTCATACTCATGCATTTATAAAAATGTAATGCTCAATGCAAATTGCCATATTCCAACCCATTATTACATCTACTGATATTTGGTGGCCTTCCCGACGAATCGAGGTTAACACAATATCTCCTTAATGACCTTCCCACATAAAGTGAGGATAACACAACCTACCACTAAATAACAGCCCTCATGACTTGTCACGGATATCACACCTTTTCTACCATAATGGTCTTCCCACTTAAAGTGAGGTTAACAACACTACCACCGTCGTGGTCTTCGTGACAATCATGGATCGCACCTTCATACCCAATGCTATGAATATGAGAATGCCATGCTCAATGCTAATAAACATGCTCAATTATCATATTGTGCTTACATAATCATAAATCTCAGTCTAAACAATCATCATAGCAAATATCTGTTTGCCATAGCATACATCATAGCAATAGTATAAGCATCATAATGATTTGAATTACATAAATCAACATTCAAACATGTACAAACAAGATTGAAATTCAATAATATCATACAAATAATCATCAATCTATGAATATAAAATCGTTGGATCTTTCAATAACCTTAATGGTTAGATTCCTCAATCCGGGCAGACTGAGTCTCCTCGCGACCAATAAAATATTTAGCCAAAATCTCCCTTACATTACTGTGTGTGATTACCGGATTTCTACCATTATTAATATACACCCAGTCTATTCTAGATCCAACAACCATATTCATAACGTGCAACACAACGCAATATTTTCATGGCACAATCAAAATAAAGGATCATATGAATACATGGTATGTAGTGAATTGTTTCCTTCACCTAGAAGTTTGTGAAGTGTAAACAACGAATCCAGACGCTTTCCAAGCTTAAATTAAGTACTAGCAAACTCGGGGAGTGCTGCAGGTCAAATTAAATGTTCTAAGCAAATAACATTTGTTGATTGTTAACTCTCTTTAAATCAATCTTGTTTAAATGGTTTACTGGCTCACTAAGGTCCTGTTTTTATGAAGTTCTCGGACTGAAATCAGTCTCATTATCTGATCGATCTGGGATTAGAAATCAGTCCCTACTACCAATAATCTGGGATCGCTTGCAAGCCTTATTTAGAGGAGTTCGAACCTGGTTCTGCTGGCTCAACCAGGAAGGGTTACTTGGTCCACAACATGTCCAACAGGCATGAAATTTGGGACTAGTATCAGTCCAATTATTTGGCTGATCTTGGGACTGAAAATCAGTTTCCTCTCTCAATGGTTGGAATTTGGTTATCCTTGAACAGACCCATAAAAGATAACAGTTTTGGCCTAAGTTAAAGGCCCAATTTGATAGTGTTTTGAACTGAATTTTGGACCCTTGTTCAGACCCAAATATGGATTGTTCCACAGTCCTAGTGGCACCCAGTTTTGGGTGGGTGATTTCCCATATCGGCTGGAGTTCTAGCCAAATAAAAATTTCAGCAAGGCTTTATTAACTTAAGTAGAGGTAGATAGAAAACTGATAGAGGAAGGGAAATAGGGGAATAATTAAATAAACATGGGCAAGATAACCAGCTATCCCCAAAAACTTACAATCTGAAGACTGAAAAATCAGTCCCAGATATCTCCAGCTACCTCAATGGTTTGGCTAGTCTCTCTTGGTCTGAATACACAGTTAACTGTAAATAAAAAGGCATCCAGTTGTATGCATTTGGTGGGAAAAAGGTCTTGGGTTCTCTGGTGTTATGTACTCGTCAAACTAAGACTAAAACCAGTCTTAAAATCGGCCAGATTCGATTCGAATGAAGGGTGTGCTGGCTGGAAACAGCCAATAATGGATGGCTTTGAGGCTTTAGATCCAACCGAAAAATTTCAATAGGTTAAGGAGAAAGAGGAGAGAATAAGATAAAATAGAAAGGTACCTTGAAATCTGAGTGAAGACCGTATACAACCACTAGTAAAGTCCCAACGTTTCTCGGCTGGATTCTGCAGATGAAACCATGCACTGGCGATGGAAGTAAAGGGGCTAGAAGGGGAAGAAAACAGTGGATTTGTTGGTGATCGAAAATGGGAGAAGAGTTTGGCTGGATTTACATGCTTTAAAGGAAAACTGTGTTGGCTGGTTTCTTCCGAAAGGGGTTCTGATTTTGAGGAGTCAAATACGGAAGGTATGGGGTGGAGAGGCAAGCCTTGTTTCCGTTTTGGAGAGGTATATCAGGGATTTGAGTCCCAAACGAGAAAGGAAAGGGAGAAGACCAGTTTGGGAAAATTTCCCCAAGGAATACGGTGGATAGGGAAGAGAGAAGGGAAGGAACGAAGGGGTCAAGATGGGTTTTATTTTCTATCGGGAGTTTAGGGATTTTGGGAGGGATTGAAGGGAACTTAGAGATAAAAACCATCGAGAGGAGTGTGGGTCCGAAGGGCCCACACGAATAGGGTAATTTCTATTCTCTAAAATAAAATAAAATAAAAATCTATATTTATACATTTTTATCTATAAGATAAAAGTCTCATTAAACAAATCCCAAGGTGAAGGAATTTTGGACAATTAATTTTGACCGGAAATGTGATTCCTTTAAAAAAATATTGATTTTAATAAATTGTCCTTTATTTCTCTTTTATTAATTTGTCAATCACCGATTATATTTAGTTAATTGAAGATGACACATTCATTTATTTTAACTTCTTAATAGCATACTTCTAATTGAAATTTCTAACTTAGGGGAAATTAGCAATATAAGTTGATAATTTATTTTCCATTCCCTAATTTTAATTCGAAGGGGATAAATTTGTAAATTCTCATTGAGGAGAAAGTGTGTGAAATCGGAGTCTATTATTAAATCCCTAAATTCAATTATGTTTTCTCCCAAATAAAATTATCAAATTAAACTCACAATCAATTTAAACTATGATAATTTTCTAAATCAATTTTACCCGACACATCTGACCCATTACCTCGGGTCGGGTTATTACAGATAACGGGGCCTTTGTTCAATTCTTTCGTGGAAAAGAAATTGTCCTAGGTGAGGTCTGGGCTTTAGATTTTTCCTTGTGAAGTTTCTTTGGTTCTCTAACCAAATTTGAGTTCCCATATACAATTGGGCCAGTTTTGTGGACGATCAATTTTGATTTTCCTTACTCTCTAACTTCGATTTCTTAGAAGAAATTTTCATATTTATTTGGGGAATTTTTACCTTGAATTTCCTCTCCAAAGTAAATCAATTTTAGAACCTTGGTCGAAAATTTCCATCCTATATGTTTTGGCCGAAACTTACATTGTCTTTTTGTAGGCTAAGCTACATCAAATGTCCTTTTCTGTCCCTTTACATCATCACAACTTCCATTTGGTGATAGGCCATAAACCTTTTTTTTTTTTAAATGGAGACAAAAGTATATCATTAATTAAAAAAAGGTACAAGAACTTGGGGTAGAGTACAAGAGGTATGTACTACTCTAAGGATAATACAACAGCACGATAGCCATAAACTTGTGTTGTGTTCTCTTCTCTCTCAACTTTACCTTTAGCCTTTGTCTATTTCAGATAATGTCTCATATGTTCTTCTAATATTTATGACATAATGTCAATGAATTATAGTTGTAATTCAATAAAATAGTGGAAAAACGTGACTTCTATGCTTTGTTTTACCATTATGATGTCATGTTCTAATTCTTATTCTTCTTTCTGAATGGCTGTTCAAGCCATAGATTGCAGCTTGGGATGCAAACCTTGTAGCACCACATAAGCGCATGGGCAATGCAGGCATTAGTCTGGAACCTCTCTGTGATGGTGAAAGCGATAACTTTGATTTAAAGTTGAAGTTTCATTTGTGAAGACATCTTTTTATTTTTTTTGACCAATAACAATATATATATATATATATATATATATATATATATATATATATATATATATATATATATTTAAAAAAGAAAGAAAGTACAAGAGGGGTATAAGAGGCTTAAACCCCAAAAAAGATACACGAATTGAAAAAAGAGTAAAAGAGAAAGAAAATGAATACACTTCAGGTGGTTAGATTGCTATCCGCTATCAGAGGGTTTTGCTTAACATTGTCTTATACTTATTGTTAGCCACATTTTATGTGCGGGCATGATTGATTCATCAGAATATTAATTGATAAGTCATCTATTTGTATCTGATTGTCCTTTTGCTTCTAAAATAAAAATTTCCTACCAAACAAGCTTGTAACCATAGTAATTTGCATAGGAAGTGATTCTTGTGTCAGAATTGATGCATTTGAGTGGTGTTGTCCAAGGAGTGACCAAATAAGTCAAATGCTCCGTACACACCTTTGCCCACCACAAAAATCATCACCCCACCCACCTACACTTGCACAACCAATTGCCCCCACCCCCGAATAAAAAAACCACCCTTTTAGATACCTGCACTTCAGCAGGTTTTTTTATGGTTCAAGTGGGATGAACCCCTAATAATGGTGCATCATCAGTTATATTATGCCGTTTCTCTTACCATAATACATTTTGAAGAAAACCAGATTTTGGTATATGGCAGCCAACTCCAGTCATAACATGATAGATGATGTTTTTTGCCAGGAAACTTGCATGAGGTACTTGTGGAATTGGAGGGCATGGGAGGTGGTGGAAGGATACAACTAGAGGTAAATACTGGTCAAAAATTTTCTACATAAAGCTATGATTATATTGCACATCATATGAAAAGGAAAAAACACTAAGATTTTAATTAATTGGAGATTCCTTGATATTTCAAATTTAATTCCCTAGACATCTTAGTCATAACCTAAATATAAATCGAAACCCAAGTTATAGCTTGGGCAATTGTGGACGATATGGAGCCTACAATTATTTAAAATTTGATCCCATGCGCATACAATGTTTCCTGTGTTTCCTTTTTTATTATTATGTGTTTTAGTTTATTTTTAGATGAGGGTAGTTATGCAATTTTTAGTTTCCTTATTTAGGGGTGATGTATCTTATAAAAACCCCTCTTGTAAGCTATTTTCGTTGATGATGAATAAGATTTGATAATTTTTTTTCGCAAATACCTCTGTGCGATGGAAACTCTTGGTGGAATCCAAGAACGGCGGAAGCCCTCTTCTTCTTCTCAGGTACTCTTCCATCTCTTCTCTCTTTTCTCTCTCTTCTTTGTTGTCTTCTTCCCTCCCATAACCTTTTGCCTCTTTCCGTTACCCGAACCCTTTTTTTTCCGCCATTACCCGACCCATACCTCTTGCTGCCTTGACCCACAGCCCTTCCCTCCGTGATTTTCGTGACCCTGTAAATCCACCCACTGCAGTCGTTACCACCCTAACTCCCAATCTGAACAGTCGCCAACTTCCTAAACCCCTCTCTTTGCTACCGTAACATCTTAACACCCACCGCCCCCTCTACTGTCGTCCGTCCCTTATAACCCAATTGACCTGTTGTGACCCTCTTAGGCCCCATCTATCCTTATGCTAAACCTTCCCTTAAGCCCTTTTGATGCCTTTAACCCCATTACCCCATATCCTTCTGCCAAGAAACCCATCCCTTTACCTCCTAAGAGTGTGGATTTATCCATTTTGATGAGAGATCTACATATTCGTGGGAACTGATAAGTCCCTTTGTTTTGAGGGATCCCGCCGCATTTGGTAACTAGGCCTGGATCATGATATAATTGTTTACATTGAATTCTGAGAGTTTAATTGAATTATTTGTCGCTTATTTATATTATTTAATTGCCATTATTTATTGATTAATTAATTTCAGCCCATTTTAGATTTAGTGTGCATTATTTTCATCCCTTTTAATCTTTTTATAAACACATTAAGCATTTAGGGTTTCACTTAGTAGTGTCCTGCATCAATTTTACTTTTAAATAGGGACAATATGATACTTTTTTTAGACCACTATGTTGGGGATCCTTTTGACTAGGGGTGTTCACAGGTCGTGTTCGGGCTAGGCCATGCTTTATGGAAGCTTAAGCCTGTTTATAAATACAGAAGCTGATGAAGGCAAGATAGTATTGAACCTTCAATCTTATGAATGTTGAAGGAAGAGATAATATCAACCTCCCACAAATGGGACCAATCAAACTTTCGTTCGATGTGGTGCCGAACCAAAGACAAGGTACAAGCAAGTCTTATGGTAATCACCTCCAATGAAACTAGTCAAGTTCAATTGAAGAAGTTGAAAAGAATGCAATTCCCAATGATAATTGAATTGAAAAGGAGCTGAATTGTAAAGAGGAAATACAAACCACAATTTAATTCAATCAACTTTGAAACTAGAATTCAAAGAAAGAACTTACAAGAATACAAAAAAATCTACACTTGGGTTTTCTTGATTCAAATTACAACTCCAAGACTTGATCAAAATTCGATGATCTAAAAGGCTTAGCAATGACCTTTATTTATAATCTCTAGAGGTGGAAAAAGGGAAAAAGGATGTGCCACATAACTTCAACTAAAGGGGAATGAAAAGAGAGAAGAATTACATCCAATCAACATGTGACACATAGGACCAGTGACATGTCTTCACCAATCAAATGTTGCCATCCACGCCCATGTTTGGCTTGTTCTTCACAATTGGAGGTTCAAAGGTTGTTGGAGATGCCTCGCACGTCCATGTCCAATGAGAATTCACCACATAGGAATGTGATGTGGAGTGAGCTACCATTCATTGGGAATTTGCTATCTTGGAGTGTGATGTGTTCCAACCAATAGATTGCTTGTTGGGTTGTGGTTCGATTCCACAATGTGAGGCTGTAATTTTCTGTCAGAAAACCATGGAGTCTTGGCCGAATGGGGACTGTCTTAAAATGGGATTGGCAGGTTGTAGAATCGGGGAACTAGAGGAATAGGAATTACCATGTGAAACACGGCAATTGCTATAGGGAGACATGTGACAACTTTAGAAGGTGAATCTGTATGTGAATAGCAACTTCTGTTTAAGGTGTAAAACTGCAATAGAAGTTTCTGTAATCAACCGACGGATAAAGATATATATATATATATATATATATATATATATATAGATATATGATAACAGAAGGGTGCTGTTCGCTGGAAGAGACAGCAAGCATTGGGCGTGTACGCAGAGGCGAACAAAGGGCTGTTCACTGTCTGATACACAAAGGGCAGATCTGTAAATCAGAGAGAAGGCAGCCATCAAGAGGTGCTGCCAGATCAGTGCCTTTTGTGTGGGTATTTACAGAAACAGGAAGCAGTACATAGAGAAGTACTGAGAAGTCTGAGAGCAGACTCATGGCCAGACGCTGTATATTTCAGTGGGCTGATCTGTTTCTGAGACAGAGAAGAAAGGATCAGCCAGCGCCTGGTCTATGATCAGATTTGCTATTCAGAGCTGTGCAAGAGATACTGAATCCATGTGTGCACAATCACTGGTGACGCTGCAATAAGCTTGGACGGTAGAGGAACAGAGAAGCACTGTAGGACAGCAATCTGCTGTTCAATGTGAACAGTAAAACGGCAGGAAGTTGTCGGGGAAAATCGCTGAACTGAGAGTAGTAGATTCAGCAGAGAGGAGAACAGATTGGAGCAGTGAGTGCTGCTGTTCGGTTACATCAACACGAAAGGAGAGAGCCTCTTTGTGTACAGCCATTGGGGTTGCATTTAGTAATTCGCAACAGCTCTTGATTGGGTCTGAGTTTTTACACAAACGCAAGAGGTTATATTGATTGTAATTCTTCTCTTATTTCTATCTTAATAAAATTATTGTTACGCTCCATGGACGTAGGCCGGGTGGCTGAACCACGTAAATTCCCGGTGTTTTGTTTGTGCTTGATTATTATTCGTTAATTTATTTGTGTTTATTTCGCTAATAAACATAATAATGCTTCCAAGTGTTATGTGCTTAAAAATAGAATTCAAGGTGGAGTAAGAGTCTTCAAGGAGAGCCTATCGACCACCATTAAGTGCATGCCCATGATGAGAGACTAGCCATTTTTGGGGAATTGATAGATGGAGATAAGATAATGAAGACAATAGAAGAGAGAGAAAATATGAAGAGTTGAATGAAATAATATATTCTATGCTACTTTTTCCATGCAATCTTCCGATGCTTTGTCTGAAATTCTCATAGGACCCATAATTCTTGAATCCAACTTTGTCAATCACTATAGCCCTCCATGAATTGTGCTGCACCTGAATTTGGCTTGAAATTGGCCTGTTGGTGATTGATTGTAGTCATGTGCATTATTGGATTCACAAACATTGTACGCCATCTTTTTTCATGTGTCCAATCCAACAGCGTATTTCTCTACGTCCAGTTACATTTGAGGCATGTGCACATTCATGTTTGGTGGGTGCAGTTAACTATATGGATTGTTGTTAGGTGGATCTTACTGTCCAACATATTATATCTATATAGTGAACATTTTTTTTTATAATTTGTGCATGCAGAGGGTGTATTAGTTGGTTCATATATGCATGTGTGCAGCTTATTTTTGGTTTCTGTGTGTATATGTAATTATGTATATGTAAGGCTGAGCGTAGACAGATGGATAGGGTATTAGGGCTCAAATGATGATAATAATGGTTATGGTGATATAGGTGTTACAGATTGTTGGCATTTTCTTTTAAAATCTTGGAAAATAAAATTCCAGAAGTAGGTTAAACCCATTTTGTTTTTTGTTTTCACATGATGAACTTCATTATTTGGATTTTTATGGATTATAGGTTCAGTATAAAAGCTTTGAGCAAATTGATAAAGAGAAACAATGGTGGAGGATACCTTTTGTGTCAGAGTTTCTAATGAGTAATGATCTCAAGTCTTCTTTGAAAATGGTTCTTGGCTCTGAGAATGTGAAAGCTCGTCAGTTTGTGGAGTCTGCCTTTGGGCAGTTAAGTTCATTCGACTATGCATATATTCAGAAAAATGCTTATTCAAAGGGTGATGCCCATAATGTTGAAGGCTCTGGGAAGTCTTTAAATTCTGCTGCTGACTTTTCAAAGCAGTTTTTACCACAGGAGAGTAGTCCAGAAGGCACCATAGATGACTCAAGTGGGAGGATGGAAATGGTTTAGCCGAGTCCCATATTGATTCTAATGTTGAAGGTAACAAGAGTAACTCCTCATTGGAGAGAACTGTTGATGAATCTGTGCAGTCGGATGAGCATTTCTGGAAGAGCTTAGTGAATATTATCAATCAATCTGTTGGCCAAAAGCTTGATTTTTCTCTTAATGATAAAATAGTGTGGGATGGGTTTGAACTACTTAAGAAACTGGGTACACAATCAAGTAAGATTGCAGAAACATGGTATGTTGAATCTGGGCTTGCAACTCCAAAAAGTAAGGATGGTGATAAGGCTCTAAGTAGCCTCCCATCTACTCTGAATGAAATTCAATCTTCAGTAGCAGATATTAAGATGGTGTTACCTGATGTTAAATCAGCTTCCTTGGAATTGTTAAGCAAGACAGATGCTATTTTAGGAGCATTGATGGTCCTGACTGCAGCAATTTCTCAGCAAAAAAAAGAAACAGGTCCAATGGGAAAGAATGAGAGTGGTAAAGACATTTCTATGGTGACAGATGGAGTTCCAGGATCTTCCAATAATGAAGTGGTTGATATCACTATGGGGGGGTCAGTGTCAGATAAACAGAAGGCAGAAGAGATGAAGGCGTTATTCTCAACTGCAGAGAGTGCCATGGAGGCTTGGGCTATGCTTGCCACTTCATTGGGCCGTCCAAGTTTCATTAAATCTGAATTTGAGAAGATATGCTTTCTAGATAATGAGTCCACTGATACACAGGTAAGTTCTTATGTTTACTACCTGCTATTGTAATAGAATAAATGGTTAACCTTGTCAAGAGCATTTACTTTTTCCTTCTACCTTCTCCTTATAAATCCTGAGACTTAATAATGGGAGGATACTATTTTGGCACTATGCATTTGGAAATATAGCATATTTTCCTATGAATATCTTTCTTACCCTTGATCTGCTAACTTAAGAGAGTTACAGGTAGCCATTTGGCGCGACTCATTCCAAAACAGGCTGGTTGTTGCTTTCCGTGGAACTGAACAAGTATGCTTTAACTAAAAGCATAATGGTTTAAGTGGAAAATAAAATGGGCATTTTATAGCTATAGTCTGTTGCTGGCATTTTCTAATGCTAAATCTGTTGATTCTTCAGGTGAAATGGAAGGATTTGCGAACTGATTTGATGCTAGCTCCTGCAGGGTAATAGGTTGCTTTTATTAGATAAATGTACTTGCCAAGCAGTTCTTTTTTATGCATTTCCATTGGAGGTGTCGTTTAATGGATCATTTTCTCTTTGAGTACTACTGATGAATGATTTTCCGCCTTATCACCTAAAGATGGAACTAAGTAATGTAAAAATGAAGATGGAACTTTAACTAGGATTCAACAAAAAAGATGAACACACGGATCCACTGCCTTGCTTAACATCCCACTTAGTAATAGAAAGAAAGAAATAAAAGAATAACAAAAATACCTAACAAGAAAAAGAAATAAATCAACTAAATCCAAGTACACAAGAAATGAAATAAAAATAGAACATACCAGTATATATAAAAGAATTTGACATTAATAGAGGGGATTCCTAAATAGAATTTAAAGCAAAGAAGGTAAAACGAATACCTAGATAGACTAAGTAAATAGATATAATAACTTTGACTAAGTACAACAAGCAAAGTGGTAGTAATGATATTAGAAGAAATACTAATAATGATAATAATAATAGCAGTAACAATAATAATAACAAGAAGAAGTTTTCAACCATTGTAAGGGTTTAGGGCAAAAAAAAAGAAAAGAAAAGGGAGGTGGGAAAAATGAGAAAAATGAAAGAAAGGAAAAAAAGATGAACAAGAGGAGAGGAAAAAGGGTGTTTAGAAAAGAGGAAAAAAGTTTTTTAGTGATTTTTTGGAAGTCCAAACCCCCAAAAAAGGTTTTTTTGACAGAGGTGAGAGGGGGAAAAGAAGAAGGAGCAAGGGAGGGAAGAGATAGGGTGAGAGGAATGGATAAAAAAGAAAAGGTTGTGAGAAAAGGTGCTTAGCTTGGAATGGTTTAGCCCCCCCTAGGATCCAAACTTTCGTGTGTTTTCTTTTGAAGGGTAAGATTCTTACTAGAATGGATCTTAAGAGAAGATGCTGGTTAAGGGCAGAGGAGGATTTTAGTTTACCCTTGTGTGGTCACTCAGAGGAAGATGCAGATCATCTCTTTGTCAGTTGCCCTATTGCTAGGATCCTTTGGTTAAATTTCGTGAATCTGTTTGACGCCCCTTGGGTTTTCGAGAGAACTTGCATTAGGGTAGTGAGCATGGGCTACATCGAAACATAGACCTAGGATGAAGCAGCCTGGAACATGGTTCTGATTGCAGTTCTTTGGAACTTGTGGAAGGAGAGAAACTCGAGAATCTTTGAAGAAAAATCTTGTGAGGCCAACATACTTTTTTAGAGGGCTAAATGGCGGTTATGTGTATTGCTTCTCTTCGAGAAAGAGTTCAAGGGAATGAATCCAATGGATTTCTTGTCGTCGTGGGAGGGTTTTATGAGTGGACTTGGTATGATACCGAAGACAATTGTTACTTGGGCTCCTTCTGAGCGAGATGTCATGAAATTTAATGTTGATGGAGCCTTCGGGGAAAGCCGGGACCAACATGGATAGGCAGTGTGGTTAGGGACCATAGAGTTGAGACTTTAGTGGTCTTCACAAAATCGGTGGGGATCATGGACTCGAATGAGGCAGAACTCTTTAGTATTAGGAGGGCGTCGACCATTTGGAAAGTCTATGGGTAAGGTTCACTAATGATAAAGGGACTAAAGCGATCCCTGTAATACCCTGCCCCAAAAAGTCCCACATTGCTAGTGGCATTGGAAGTTCCCTGATATATAAGTAGTGGCCTTCCTCCTTCTAGTACAAGGCCTTTTGGGAGCAACAGTGGGTTGGCTTGCCAAAGCAAAGCCGTGCGGGTCCGTGTGTAGACCCAAAGCGGACAATATTGTGCTAGCGGTATTGTGCTAGCGGGACGGGTCGTTACAAATGGTATCAGAGCATGGTTCAACTCTCTGCCTGAGGGTGTGGGCTTGGTTGTTGTGTGTGCAGAGCCGAGGACAGCTCTAGCTTTAAGGGGGGTAGATTGTAATACCCTGCTCCAAAAAGTCTCACATTGCTAATGGCATTGGAAATTCCCTAATATATAAGTAGTAGCCTTCCTTCTTCTAACACAAGGCCTTTTGGGAGCAACAGTGGGTTGGCTCGCCAAAGCAAAGCCGTGCGGGTCCGTGTGTAGGCCCAAAGCGGACAATATTGTGCTAGTGGGACGGGTCGTTATAAAAAAAAAAAATATTTGGTAGTCTGTCAGACAACCGAACGATCACCCCAGCAGGAGGAATCCGATTGAGAACGATCCTCTACGGTCAGAGATCTGATGGACAGATCTTGACCATTAATCACGCTCTGATCGCACGGTCATAATTCATCCACCAGACTTGATGGCCCGTCTCCTTAGAACCTAAGGATAAGGAAGTGCGATTCTATAGAACAGATCCTGTTCAAGTAAGATCGTTACAATCCCCCTGGAGACTAATTTCCATAATAAGGGAAATTAGAGATTTATCCTCGGGATTGGATGTCTCTTTTATCTAAGTGAAGCCATACAACAAATGGGGTTCTAGATTTCTTTGCGAAAAATGGAATTAACAATTTAGAATCAGAGATGTTCTTTCTTTGAACAAGGCGGTGCTCGAATGGGGTTTTAGCATATCTTCTTTGATGAATTCTATTTTTGTAGTATGTTATGTTTTCTTCCTTGGTCTAACTCTTACAAACCACTCTCATTTGATGTATTGGTCCTTTTTGTAGTTGTATCTCTTTATTACTGAAATCTTCTTTGTTACCGCTAAAAAAAGTTGCAGATGGAGAGAAGAAAAGGGAGAGAGAAAGGGAGACAGAGGAAGAAGAAGAGAAAGAAGAAGTGCAAGAGGAAAAATAAAAGGATAAGAATGGATGTGTACCTAGAAATCAAGTTCCACCAAGCAAATGGAGGCAATCAAGCTTGGAAAAGGAAACTAGATGAAGAGGGAGGGCAAGATCATGGCCGGTGAGAGAGTCACCTAAGGGGCATTTTGGTCAGTAGAAAGTCGACTGTTGGAGAGTTAGGCCTCTCTAGCATCAAGGATCATGAAAAAATATCATCCAAATTGATAGTAATTATTTACACATTTGCTCAATTCTTTGGTTTTTTTATGATGATTTTTCATTTCTATCATAAATTTATTGATGGATGCTGATTTACCTCAGTTTATTTTGAGTATCCTAGACATGATATAGATAAAGATCTATGCTATGTATCTGTGATAATAGCTTATCCACTACAATTTACTTGGATGACCGTCGTTCAAAAAAAAAAAAACCTTAAATGACATTGTTTTCTCACAAAAGTTTGATCAACTGAACTTCCTTGATTTTTTGGGTATTCCTTGGGTCTTTGCCAATTCATGTGTTCAAACATTGGGTGCTTGGAATTTGTCAAGGTTGAAACATAGGTTGAAATGTGCGTGGCAATTGTTACCATCAGTCATCCTTTGGTCTATATGGAAAGAAAGGAATGCAAGGCTTTTTGAAGGTGTAACCTCATCGGAAAATGATCTTTTTCAAAAATCTAAATGGAGATGGTTTACATGGCTTTTGGCGGATCCTAATTTTAAGGGTCTTAAAATGAATGATCTCATGCTATCTTGGGAGGGTTGCTTGAAAGGTCAAGATAAGAAGGTTAAGAGGAAGGAGAGCTGGAGTCCCCCTCAATTGGGTACTTGGAAATTCAACATTGATGGAGCTTGTAGGGGAAATCCGGGTCCTGCAGGAATTGGCGGAGTACTCAGAAACAATTTGGGTGAAACATCCATCATGTTCAATGAGTCAATAGGAGTGAAGGATGCAAATGAAGCAGAAATTCTCAGTATTAGAAGAGCTCTTCTTATTTGGCAGGTTTATGGTCAAGGAAACTTGATTATTGAGGGGGATTCAGCGAATGCTCTTAAATGGGCTTCAGGTGCAAAACGCCCACCTTGGAGATTGACCAATGTGGTTAGGGAGGTAAGAGACTTGGCAAGTGGGATGGGTGTCTCCTTTGTCAAAATTGGGAGATCAGCTAATGGCATGGCAGATTTTTTCGCCAAGCTTGGAGTCGACAACCACTGGGAGGGAGTTTTTCTTATTTGAGATTTTCTCTGTCTTATTTTCTCACCATGTTTCTTTTTCTTTTCTCGGTCTAATTCTTTTAGGCCTTTTCATGTACTTTCTCCCCCTCTCTTAATGAATTTTTATGATTGCTCAAAAAAAAAAAAAAAAAGTTTGATCAACTGCAATAACAATATCCAGATCCTGGGGAAGCTTGTGATCGATGTCTTTTCCATATTATGAAGAAGTGCATTAAACTTGTATTGGTCATATATGATGCGGCGCATCCCCCATACACAAGTTACTATTTTCTTATTTTCCAGATTCCTTGTTTTAGTTCTATTTTAGTAAGGGTATTTTGGGTATTTGTTGTTTATTTTTTTAGTAAGGAGAATACCTATATAAGTTGTAGCCTTCCTTGAGGCAAGACACGATGGAATAAAATCTTTTGAGCTTTTTCGCAAACCCTCTTGTGCGATTGAGATTGGGAGTTCTTCCTTTGGCGTGAGGCCATGGCGTGAGGCTACCATAACTTCTCTAGGTATTCTTCTTCTCTTTTCTTCTTTTCCTCTTCTTCTTCTTCTCTTCTTCTCTCTTTTCCTTTTCTTTTCTTACTGCTGCAACCTTTCCCCCTTTTGGGGATTGGGGGCTTCTTTTGGATCCTTGTTGGGAGGATGTTTGTTGCCTTCTTTTTTCTTTATTCTATTCTTGTTTTTGTTTCTTTTTCTTTGCTTTGGCTCTGAGTATATATGTCCTATACTCGGTCTCCGCTTTGTACTCTTTGTATCACCATCTTATTTTAAATGATATTTAGTCAATGTTTCAAAAAGAAAATGAAAAGCTGGAAATCCTAATTCTAAATATAGAAACTTGTTAAATATGTAAACTCGTGTGGTGCTCCGCATCATTGACTCTCAAGAATTCCTGTTATTATTTGTGGCTTATTTATACTGTTTATTGCAATTATTAATTTCATTTTAATTTCAGCCCATACTTTTGCTTCATATTGATTTCTTGTTGCATCTTAGTTGTATTTAGGCATTTAGAGCTCTCCTTTATCACTTGACCTTCGTCAATATATTTTCTATTTAGTTGCTCCTTCTGTATGGCATTTTGTGTGTGGCTTCCTGTGGATGTTCATACTGAGGGTGATTTTGACTTTATCTTGTAGAGGTTCATGATTGATGTCTTTCTTTTGCTCCACTTTTCTTTGTCAGTTGTCTGGGACTTTTTAAGACACTGGTTTCAGAATAATAAAGTAATTTATAGTTGGAGTTATCTCATGTCTTAATTTTTTTAAATTTTCATCAGGTTAAACCCTGAGAGGTTTGGTGGGGACTTTAAGCAAGAAGTTCAGGTTAGTCCAATATGTAGATTCTTATTTTAAGTGATCCTTTTGTCATTTGTTTGCATCTGTTTATTGACTGTGTAAAGCCAATTCATAATTATGTCTTAGTAAAAAGTTGTTTCTTTTGCCAGGTTCACAGTGGGTTTTTGAGCGCATATGATTCAGTCAGGAATAGGATAATGTCTCTCATTAAACTCTCAATAGGTTTTGTGTAAGTCTACTTTACTTGGAGTTTGTCCTATGAACCTTTATCTTGAAGTAAATCAATCAAACCCTCCTTGATTATGATCTCAATGTCTTCACTATTGGCCTTAAATGTGGAAGCAATATATGCTGTAATATTGACTGATCTCATGGAAAGATCTGATATAGCCCAGAAGGTTCAAGACTGGGTGTACACTGTTGAAGGATTTTTCTTCACCAAAACAGTCCCTAAACAGCCTTTAAAATCTCAAGTAAAACAGTTTTACAGCAACCTTTAAACACATATAACGTACATGTGGGATTGCTCACTTGGTACGAGATCCAATGCCAAAACACCTCCAAATGTGGCTGAAAAGTCCTCTAGGGTTTCCACCCTTGTTGCCAGCCAAAGAGTCTCAAAACTTGAAAGCACTTGTTCCCAACCAAAAGCTGCTCACCGAACCAACGAATTTTTTTATTATGTTTTCTTACAACCCTAAAACAAATCTCTAACCTCTATCTAGGCTTACGATGTTTTAATATTAGCCCTTTTATTCTATCCAAAACATGAAAAAGGTACAAATGTCCCAACATAAGTCACTCCAAAACAAGCAAAGCAAAATGAAATAAAATAAAGTACCTGTGCCAATTGCACATGATTATTAGTCGAGTGCTACTGCATCTTCAATTGGTGGAGACATCCCATATGAAGGCTAATTAAAGGCCCAATTAGGCTGACCTATTAGGAGATTGATTTGGACTGAAAATAGTCGGTAAATTCATTAGATCAAGCCCAAATATGACCCACTAAGGGCCCTACTTGGGTTTAGATCTCCTCACATGAGTATAGACTCAATGTTGGCAGTCAAAACCCTCTAAAAGTTCCTTGTTAGAAGTGTATGATCTGGCTCCACATTAAAATCCTTAAAAGAGATTGGCTAGAAATATGTGAAGAATTCCTTTGTCACCCTCGAAGGACTATTAGAACTAACCCACTTTAGACCAATCAGCCTAATTGGATGCATCTATAAACTTATTGTGAAGGTTGTCACACCCCTGACCCAACGGACACGTGAGAAACAATAATATTTTTTTTAACTCTGAAGCATGCATAACTCATAGTCCAAACACTTGACACCTACAAGTGTTGCGAGATCCCTACATTTCCTAAGACTTATTTGTAACGCCCCGCTCCTTTCTACAGCCTAAACGGGTTGTGACCCACTTAACTGCAGGTTGGACGGGCGTCACTCAATGCAACAACTCATCTAACGGGCCTTACATCACAGATTTGTGGCTGGGGGAAATTAAGTATATATATATTTTTTAAGATTGTGAATAAAATAATGAAGCCATCAAATCCTTCAAGCCCAATTTTACACATTGCATAAATCATAATGTCATCCACAATAATTGAGAGAAATAACATCTACTATTAATATCAAGTCTAATCTCACTGCTCATATCCCAATCCATAAAAATAAATTCAACTAATCAAGTCTCAAAAATAAATATTACCCAATAAATAAATTCAATCGCATGAATCCACAACTATGCTAAGAAATTAAATATCTATCCTTGACTCAATACTACGTCACCACCTCCGAGAGTTGAATCGTCACTTCTCAGCTATCACCTGAAAAACTGTTAGGGAGTGAGCCTCACTTGCCCATGGATCATCAGCTCAGTAGGGGTACAAATAAGCAATAGGAAATCCACATACAATAATATTCAAATAAAAGGCAGAATATCCAACACAATTCAACATCACATGAACAACACACACATGAACTCCACGACATAACTCACCTAAACGCCTCTATCTTGATATCATACTCAATACGCTCATATCCATCAATACATCCTAGTTCTAAGCACTAGATCATCAATTTAACCAACTAAAGAGTGTAACTTATCACCCTATCAAACTCCACAATGACTCAATTCACCTGGTACAGTGATGCTCTCAATCCATTTTATAAACAACACATTCACTCATTTGATTTCGATATGGGATTAGTGAAAACCTCACCCCTCACCCGCAGCCTGTCAATGAGGTAGCCTGCTAGTGTGGTAGCCTATGCTCATCCATCACCCGCCCACTCATCATCCGCCCACTAGGACTTTTGGGTCTTTTGACCTCACACCTCCCCATCAAGAAGATAAATAAGTATCACGTTCTTAATCAAATCTCACACATGGGATCTTTCCTGACAAGCCACTTATCGCAATTAATAATCTGATACATAATGCCACCCATAAACATACGTCACTAGTGAATACACTGTGCGCCCCATCACACTCACACATAAGGCCCATGCATTGCAATCCAACATGTGGAACCCAAATCCAACAAACACATCAATCGACATCTTAGTAATCAAATATATCCTCCATAAGTGGCTAACACATCACACAATTCATGAGGTCATCATTCGACCATATCACAATTACTCATACCCACTCAACTTATATTTATCAACATATCCATAAATCTCACTCATACACCTATCATAATGAAACTCATACTTAGCATATTCAATAATTCACATGTGATGGGATCTCAATCAATTTGACGGGTCCAGCCAGGTTCTTTGGGGCGTACAAAACTTATATAATAATCCAGAACCGGTGTCAGTCATTGGCCATGCTTGCATCATTACCATAATATCCCAATCACATAGATATACCAGATATATCAAATAAATCATCATCACATCATAGCAATAATAAAACATAACAATATGCCTTTAAAAATAAAAGCAAAGCATAAATAAAATCAAGATATAAAAATACTGATAAAATCCAAATAAACAAATTATGAAAGAACAACAAAGTACTCCCTACCTCAAAATTGAGATTTTTGCAGTCTCCTAGCAATCAAGCAATAGATAGGTTGCATAAAGACGCCAAATTAAATTCCACTTTAAGTGCTGCAAATAGATCATTTCGAGGGTTCCAAGCATCACTAATATTCTGTCCATGAATTATTTGAAACAATCTAAATTTAATGAACATAGGTGATGTTCGTACGGAAAGCCGAGTCGCTATCGAGCAATTTAAGATCCGAAAAGTACTGGCCAGAGATATATTTATTGAGTTAAATATAACCCAAACCGAACACGCGTGAAATCCCGATCACGCCAATCTGCTTGTAGGTGACTTTGCTGCCTCGCAACTCTCTCTGGTTGCTACTTCTATGCACACCATTAACTGGTTGCAGCAGCAGTACCCTTGTACTCTCGAAGGTATGTAGTAGTCCAAGTATTCTTCCCTCAATACACGACTGCCTTTGGAGATTCGGTGCCCTCTCAGTTTGTGTGTGTTGTTTGAGAGACCCAAGCACGCCACTATATAGAATCTTGCAGTCGGTCCATGTCTTCTTGCTTTAGCAACTTACTCGCTGGCTTGTTTCTATTCCAAACTCCAACACAATTTGGAAACTGCTGAGTATTATACTTTCTCAAGATATCTACACGTTGACAAAGGAGGTTTTCTATTATTGTATGGAGTCAATTTTCATCTTGGACTCCTATTAAAATTAGTCACTACTAATTAGGAGTCCCAACTAGAAATTGACGTGTATGTGAAGTTTCAATTGGGTAAATCATAATTTATTTTAAATACCCAAACCAACTTGTCTTATGACTAATTTATTTTATTTACATAATTTGTCACCAATTAAATTATCTCAATTGTGTAAACTATTTGAGGGAAAAATGTGTGTGCATTGGAGAACCTAAATTAATAAAATTCTAGATTTTTGTGTGTTTATTTATTTTATTTTAAACAATAAAAATAAAAGAAAAGAACATATAATTTCACACAACACAATCAAGAGACCCATTTGTTATTTTAGTTTTACCCGATTCGATTGACCTGCTATTCCGGGTCAGGTTATCACATTATTGGACCCTTGATTTGATCGAACTGAATTATCAGTTGCCTCCGTACTCCAATGGAGATCAGACTTTGCGTAGTTCTCAATTTATTTATTTCATGGCTCTAACCCCGTGCTATTCATGATGTCACATCAAGACATTCTAATTACTCTATTGTGGGCCTCATCAATAAAATAGATCTCATCTATTATGGGTCTAGCCAATCATGGGTCTATACCAACCATGGGAACACCGTCAACCATGGGGTCAATGTCACACATGGGATAAACTTCAACCATGGGATCTATACTCGAACATAAATACATCCCTCATCGGAGACAATACTCTAAATATGGGTTCAATCCTTTATGGAATCAATGCCCTCCGTGGGAATATCTATCCATGGTATACAATACTCATCTATGGTCACAAAGCCCCTCCATGGGAATAACTATCGATGGGAAAATAATATCTATCCATAGAACCGTCAATTCCACCATGAGACTAATACGTCTACCATGGGACCTCTATATCTATCATGGGGTCAATATGCCCACCATATAATCAATATCTAGGCATAAATCCAATATGTCTACCATGGGAACAACATCTATGGGATTCATCATCCATCCCTGGTAACTTTCTATCAGTATCATCTATCTATGGGTAATAACCATCCATGAATATAATCGCTCAATGGGTATAATCCATCCATGGGCATAACTCATACATTCGTAGAACCAATATGTCTATCATAGGACCAATAGGTCTACCATAAGACCAATACGTCTACTATGGGACCAACATGTTTACCATAATACCAATACGTCTACCATGGGACCAACATGTTTACCATAATACCAATATGTTTACCATGGGGTCAATATGTCTAACATAAGACCAATACGTCTACTATGAGACCAACAGGTCTACCATAAGATCAACATCCGGGCATGAATCCAAACCAGCATGGCAACCATCATCCATGGTTATACACATCCATCCCTGATAACACTCTATCAGTGAGTATCATCTATCCATGGGTAATAACCATCCATGAATATAATCCCTCAATGGATATAATCCATCTATGTGCATAACTAATCCAGGGGCACATCATCTACCATGAGATCTTCTATCTGTAGGAACAACACTCGAATGAATCACTACGTGACTGTGGCAACAATATCAAATCATCATATCATATCATATCATAAATATACCACGACCCCTAGCAAGACTTAGGGCCCATGACTTACTAAGCGGGAGATCCACGACTAACGTGATCAAGTCTACCTCGCCCTGCATCCCTTCACCTCATGGGTGATTCAGTCAAGCTCTAAGGTGGTCGGACCGCGTCTAACAAAGCTAGCACCACCTCCATGGGGTAAAATAGTGTCTAGCTCTGCGCATCAATGCACATCAAGTGTGCTAAATAGCCGTGAGAGCGCCCTTCAGCACATAGCATGTGAGGGACCTACTACTCAACGGCAACCCTATGGAACCAAGTCTCCATAGCCGACCCCCACCATCCTGAATGGCTCTCTGGAACGGTCAGTCAACCATCATAATCACGTGAGGGACATACCCATAACACGTCTCAATATCAAATGACCAAGTCACATATACATCTCAATGCCACAGTCTCCGTATGTTCATATCGAGGCTCCCACGGTCTCACGGCTACTCTAGGCCTTACTTATGGAATCTATATACTTATCTTATCCTTTTAACTATACAAAGGTGAGATACAGTGATCTACTGATTGGACAGTTTCCTTTTTCAACGGACTAAGGCATAACGTTATCAATATCACGTGAGGGACATACCCATACCACGTCTCAACCATCAATATCACGTGAGGAACACACCCATACCACATCTCGATATAATCAAGTGACCTAGTCACATACATCTCAGTGCCAAAGTCCTCATTTGTCCATCTTAAGACTTTTCACAGTTCTCTCGCAACTCTAGACTTTACTCGAGTAACAAACATATATGTCTCATCATATCGGAACTCTCAAGGCATCATAACCTCTTCGGGCCACCTTCGAGGGATCCAACATCTGCATTAGGGTCTATATTAGGGAAGATATATCCCACCAATCCATTTCTACCCTTCACACTTGCTCAACATCTTACATCATCCTTAATATAAATGGATGATACAATGCATCTTTTGATCGAGCTGAGGTACAATGCTCTCAGTTGCCTACGTACCATATAGTGGATCAGATCAACCGTAGTTCATTATTTTCACATTTGGGTTGACATTGGGGAGTGGTCATACTTTTACTTTGGGGAAATCAAACAAGACTTTCTTAGCATTTACATTGCATTCCATGCATTCTCAATTATGCTAGCCCATCCCCATTGTAGCACAAGTTAAACCCCCTTGGGTTCTAAGATACTTGATCTTAACTCACCCATATCATTTAGTCTAATCCTTTACCAAGTTCCTCTTTAAATCATGGAAATTCGTTCTACACATGGTTAGGTCAATCTACCACAACCATTATCAACATAGGTACTCACTAGTGATGTACACATCATCAATTAATCCAAGCATGGTATTAAAACACATTCATCATGGTTATTATATGAGTTACCCATCTAAGAATTCACAATCATGAGAATTCATTTGATACATACATTACTCATAACCATACACAAGTATGTGAAGTTATCAAGGCCCTACATTACATATCTTGGGCAATCTTGATTTATCATACATTCTATTATACTTTATCACATCACAAATCTATAAATTCTCAATTATAGTAAACATATAATCATAAGGAACTTGGGAAACTCATACAAATGTATCTGATACAATTTATTCACATCAATCACACATAGGCATAAAGAGGTCAAACCATAACCTTACCCAACTATGCATTGGAATGTGCAAAAGGCAACATTCACTCAAATATATTATCACACACCTTGTGAGCATGGAATTTTACAAATATTTCCAATGCTCTAAGTGTATGGCATTCTCCAATTTTACCCAATGTTATCAAACTCGAATCGTATCGAAATTGGTCTAAGGGTGTGAATCGAAAATCGTAAAATCGTACGATTCATATATCCTCTTATTTCCTGAGCCATTACAAAGGTTCTGATAGGAAGGTTGACAGACATAAGTGGATGAAATCTTCCATAGAGGACACCACTTACTCCATCATGGTTAACGGTTCACCAACCACACCCAAAGCAACCAATATGGGTCTTAGGAAGGGTGATCCACTGTTCCCCTTTATTTTTACCTTGGTAGGAAAATGACTGAACAGACTTATTAACAAGGCTAGGGACCTAGGCATAGTAAAAGGATTTCAAGTCTCGAATCAGGGCCCGATTTCTTCACGATTCACGATTCACACCCCTAGACCGATTCACAATACGATTCGAGTTGTCAACCTTGAGTATAATACATTTTGGGGTTGAATGTGAGGAACATTTTCCTTGGAATTTGAAAATGATTCCACATTGAAATTGTTTTACATTGTTTCATGTGAACCCCTTCTAGAGAATTATTATGGCAAATTGGCCATTTTCCACATGAGTTTTGGAAAATGAATTCCTTGGGGGAGGGATCATAAAGCAAGTTCCACGACTTATGGATTTCAAGGATCATGACCCAACCGATTGACTAACCATGGCTGGATTCGACCCATGACCCAAGATTTGATGCAACCACAACCCATAACCTAATCCATGACCCATGACTTGCTCCATAGCCCAATTGGTCTGAACGAATTGATCCATTACCCAATCCATGACCCAAGCAACCCAAATTGATCTAACCCACAACTTGACTCATGTCTCATGGTCCAACCCAACCAAACAAAATCTCTATGATCTATTGCTTGACCCACGAGTTAACCCTACTCATAACCAATGTTGAAACACTCTTTGACCCATGAACCAACCTAATCACGACCTAGCTTATGAATTTCTGAATTAAATCAAGGGAGGTTTAGGCCAATTGAACTCTTTATTATATAATACTACTAATGGTAAGTAAAATATAGGTTAAAATAATTATATCATCATCATCATCAACAACAACATCACCACCACCACCATCACAATCATCATCATCATTGTCATATAGAATTAGGTCCAATTGAGTTATAACCCATGCCTCATCCACCCAATGGTATTTTCATTAATGAATCATCGTTGAACTTTTTTGGCGCACCAAACATTAGAAATTGATTGTAATGAAAAAAGTATCCATGGATTTCATTTTCTATGGAAAAAGGAATTCTCAAAGAAATCAATGTTTGCGGAAAATAGTTGTGCACAAACATGCTCTTAAGTATGAACTAGTTCCATTTGAATGTATGAGTATCTTTGCTAAGTCTTTATCTAAAAAATGAAGAAAAAAAGATGTAAATGTGTTGCATAGTTTTTTTATTGGTCCATTTTCCTATAAGTTTATCCAACTTGGTCACTTACTAGGGGGTTTGGGTTGGGTTTTACTTGGGTGAACCTTATCTGGCTGCTGCTTGATTGACTTGGCAACTCACTTGGTCAACCCAATGATGATTTAATTAATTGGTTGACATGCAGCATGGTTTTTTGAATCCTCAAATGCAAAAGTAGTTTACACACACACACCAGATCAGATCAGGTGTGACATGCCGCACAAGTCACACCTGGTCCATTTCCCTCTTTTATATTTTCATTAACTCCATAAAAAAAATCTAATTGTATAGAGAATGTAGACTTAATGAGCTACAAGTGGACCAAATTTCAGTCACAAAATGTATTTCTACACTTGATCTTAATAGTCAAATTAGGTGTGACATGCCACACATGTTGCACCTGGTCCATTTCCCATTTTAATTCCCATAAACACGATAAAAAATCTAATTGTATAGATTGAATGTAGACATGATGAGCTAAAAGTGGACCAAATTTAGTTACAAAATGAATTTTTAGTCATTTAATCTCAATGGTCAAATTCAAGGACGCCTAGTGATTTCAACCATTAAGAACAAAGTGGTTAGAAATTGAGTTTGGGGCTGAAATTTGGTCCATTTGTAGCTTGTCAAGTCTATTTGCAATTCCTACAATCATTTTTTTACTGAGACAAGTGAAAGTTTAAAAAAAAAAATGGGAAAATGCTCCAGCTGCAACCTTATGACCGGTCGCACTTGACTTAGTGATTGTTTTGGAATAATTTGCATATGGCTTTTTTAATTACAATTTTATAAATATTTTTGTCTATGATTTTAACTTTCATAAACTTATTCTGACTGGTTGCTATTTTATACAAAATCATATATTTGACATTTTTATTTTAATTGTTATTTTTTCCCCAATTCCAAATCATATTTATCTTGTATTTTCAAGAAAAATTATATATTTTGGAGGGTTTTAGCACATTCCTAAGTTTTCATTGTATAATGTTGGTAGTCGTAGTAATAAACTAATTCTTCAAGTTCCCTTGTTGACTCAATCTGGTAGCTGGGCAAGCTCTAGTCAAAGGTTTTTTTTAATTTTTTTTTAACCTTTTGTTTTTAAAGACTTTGCCAGTAAATTTGCTGAGTCTCTTGGTTGATTCAATTTGATAACTGACTGGTTCATGGTTCTGGTCCCTGTTGGCAAACTATGATTTATGCACAAATGAAGCGTTAGACCAAAGCAAGAGAAATGAGAAGCTTAAAGTTTTGTTTCGCGGACCATTCATGATAGAATGAGAATAGTTTTCATTCTAAATGAAGACAATGCATCCTTTTCGAGGAGACTAAAAGTGGCACTAAAAACAAGAATCAAAGTCATTCTCAGTTAACCTTTTCAAAACCATTCTTTCCACTAAACCCACAAACTCTCTCACAACCATTCCTGTGCTCAATTATTCTTTATCATTCTAGATACCAAATAGGATTTAAGTCATGCATTTGGTTAGAGTAGACAAATTGCTTTCTTTCATAGATTTGCATCAATGGTCATATTTGATGATATCATAAAAAAAGAGTCAAATTCAAGGATGCAATTCCTTGCTTAGAAGCTTCTCTATTTTACCATCAATCTTATGGATTGTTCTTGATGAATGCAGCCCTTTTCTTTAAAAAAATGCAGCAACTGAGATTTTTTTTTCTTATGCCAGTGAGGATTGTGCAGAACCAATGCCTAAGTGGCAGATTTATGTGACTGGACATAGTTTAGGTGGTGCCTTAGCTACACTTCTCTCTCTTGAGCTATCCTCAAGTCAAATGGCAAAGTGAGTTGTATCCTTTTCATCTGCATACATTAACTTTGCATCCTTTTCATCTATGTAAATTACTCTTGTTGGTATCAAGCTAGACTTTTTGGAACTAGCACATGAAGATTTCTATTTGTCTTGGGAAGGATGCATGAAAGGGGTTGGGAAACTCAGGAAGTGTAAGGTCGAGTGGGTGGCACCTCCCCTAGGATCTTGTAAATTAATTGTGGATGGGGCAGCTAGGGGTAAACCCAGGCCGGCATGAATAGGACGAGTATGACCATAGGGGTAGGATGCTATTAGCATTTTCTGAACTATTACGGATAATGGAGTTGAGTGAGACAAAATTGATAGCAATTAGGAGAGCACTCTAGGTTTGGTCTAGGCTTAGGAGCAAGAACCTCATTATCGAAGGTGATTCGACTAATTCCATCTCCTGGACTAGTAATAGGAAATCCCCCCGCGGAGGTTGTTAAGCATTGCTAGGGACGTTTGGAGGATGTGCAGGTCGGGAGGCTCATTTATATATCTCGATCAACAAACAGTGTGGTCGACTTCTTAGAGAAAGTTGGTGTGCACAAACAAAGACCAGCTATGGAAATGTTTTCATCATATCAGCCTTGGGAGCTTTGGGATTAAGAGACTCTTTAGTGTATTTATTTGTTGGGAGGGGCATATTGTTGTATATTTTCTTTTACTTTATGTTTTTCTGTTTTTTATCTTCCTTCTTCTTCATCTTGGATCCGGGTATAATTCTCCTATACTTGGATCCACCTCTTGTACTCAATCTTTGTTTTTTAATGAATTAAGTTAATGTTTCAAAAAAAAAAAATCAAGCTAGACTTTTTTTTCCCAAAGACAGACCAGTTCATTTATTTTGAAAGAATTGCTGCAGATAACAGCTAGTGGTGTACAGGAAGCTGCTAACTTTTCTTTCACCTTGCTGTTTACAACTCTCCTTAAGAAATCCAGGAACAATACTAAATTTCTCTTCTGGTCTTCTTGTGTACAGTCTCCAATTTAAGTTTTATAAGCTTTTAATAATGCCTCTTTCATATTGTACGGGATATCTTGTGTATGACACATGGTTCTTAGGGGAGACGATACACAGTCAATGTAAACCCCAATTGATGTAGCGGGGATCAGGTTAAAGGAATTTAGATGTGTTTAATAGGACTAATGGATGTGACTAATGGGTTTAGTGTAAATAATAGAATTAAAATGAAACTAAATGGGTTAAATGGATGGATAGAATGAGCGAATTTAATGGGGCACAATGTAAAGGGGCAAGGCACACCATCGGTCAATGGGTCATGATGTGGGTAAGTTGTTGTTGTTGAGTCATAAATAAAAGAAAAGGGGATATTGGAAGAAGGGCCAGGACGATGGAGGATGAAGGAAGTGACGAAGATGAAGGGTTGGCTGCAACAAGTGGGTTGCATACGACCTGCAACTGATCTGAAACTGGGTAGGAGGCCGGCGATCTGGGGGTAAAGAGGAGGAGAAAAGACAGAGAAAGAAGAATAAAAGATGAAGAAGAGGGAAGAGATTTGCAGAGAAGAAGAATAGATGGGGGATACCTGGGATTAGATGTGGGTTGCAGGTTGAAGGAAACAGCAGCGTGGTGGTGTGGCGGTGTCTGATGCAGTAGAACGAGGGAAAGAGTGAAGAAGAGAGAGAATGGAAAGAAGATTAAAGAAATAGAAGAGGAAGATAGAATCAGAAGAAGGTAGCAGAAGATCAGAAGAAAGGAGAGGAAACTTGAATTCACGGGAGAGAAGAGAGGAGAAGAAGATAAGTGGGAAAACCCAAATCAATTTCAATTCATTAATCAATCTTAATCTTTATAATACCCAAAAGGGGTTTTATAGAATAATCCCTTTCTAAAAATAGAAAATAAAAAACGAAATTACAAAAAGAAGGAAAGAAAGAAAAGGAAAGAATTGAAGAAAGGAAATCGGCTAGCTTCTTCTTTTTTATTGGATAGAACCGACGAGTTCATCGGAGGACTGAAGAGGAAACACGGAAAGAAGGAAACCTTCTTTCCTGGGTTTCTTGTGCAAAACACGTGCCTACATCAGTCTCCCTGGTTGACAAAGAACTCGTCCTCGAGTTCGAATCCAATGTGAGAATCGCCGATACTTGATGAGACGTTTCTTGAACTTCGACGGTTCGAACACGCAAAGAATATGATCCTGACATCCATGATGAACCTTGACGTTTGTGATTTCAATAGGGGTGTGAAGATTCTAGAATGACTGTATGAGCAAAATAATGCACGACGTCTTTAACAATAATGAAAAGTGGCTTCACATCAAAGGAGAACAAATATGGGTCATTGTTGATGAAATTCGACTTTGACGACGTCTGTGATGCATGTGGCAACCTGCGACAGCAGTAATAGATCAATATTCGTCGATTGTGTCGAGTGGAATGCCGGCAATATAACTGATTGGCTCTCCAACACTGGTACTGGCAGTGGTGTTGACACATGTTGCAACTGTGGAGAGGACATTGTCTTTTGGAGAACTGACATGATTTTCGGTGCAGATGGCACGCCAATTGAGATGGTCTCTGAATGAGCTGGCACACATCCTGAGGTAGCAGGCACAAATTCTAAGAGAGCGGGCGCAAATTCTGAAGTTGTCTCTTTGGAAATAAGCACGATTCCCGATGTCGACTCTGATTTGACCAATGTCGGGACGTTGTCTCTGTTTGGCGGTTCTAGTGAGAGGATCGGGACCGATGCAAGGTCCGGGACAGTCTCCTGTTCGAGAGACACTACGACATCACTTGTTTCTTTAGACTTTTGCTCATTAGGGGCAGAAAGGAAACAAGCGCGTAGCAACCTTTTCAACCGTGGCCATGACTGGATAGGAAGCTTGCCTCGTCGCTTGCGGGTGGCGTGTAACTTTTCCCACCATTCATATGCTTCACTGAGGAATCGAAACGTCACAAACTTCACTTTCTTCGCCTCGTCGATTTTCCAGTAATCGAGAAAACGCTCGACTTCCGAAAGCCAATCGAAGAAGTCCTAATTGTATAGTTGACCTCTGAAGGGTGGGAAGTCAACCTCCATATGGAACTCCTGAGTTATGGGATTATACATCTTTTGTCGAATAAAAAATTCTTGAATCTCATCATCTTCACTCAAATCATAGGAAGCCATAATATTTTTTTTTTTTTCAAAATGTCGAGGAAAGTCTCACCCGATAAGAATCGGTGAGATCTGGCTCTGAATACCAATTGATGCAGTGGGGATCAGGTTAAAGGAATTTAGATGTGTTTAATAGGACATGGTTCTTGTGGGGGTGGCATTTGTATATATTTATTTGCTGTATTTCCCTTCTCTTGCTTTGTTTTGTTTATTATTTTATTGTTGTTATTTGTTGACTTGAGTATACTCCTCCTATACTCAAGTCTCTCCTTTGTACCTCTCTTATTTTTAATGGAATTTCGCAGTTAATGTTTCAAAAAAAAAAAAAAAACCCCCAAAGACAGCCATCCCAAACCAAAACTTTTTTTTTTTTGGAAATGGTTCATATATATATATATATATATATATATATATATATATATATATATATATAGAAAAAGAAAGAGGAAGCACCAGAGGTGCAAAAAAAAAAAGAAGAAACAAAGATAAAACAAACCCAACAACAAGGGAAGGCAGAAAAAACTAAAGCCACAATCTGGCCAAAGGACCGAAAAGAACTTAAGCTAGGTCAATGCATTCTTTCCAAGCACGCAATAAGTCGGACAAGGAGACATTCCTGAATTCGGGGAGAGAATGCACACTTGGTAATCACACGTCTTGTAACCAACTCACTAGACTCAGCCGTACCTTTGAAAATCCGATTGTTGCGTTCCCACCAAAGACCTCAGATGGTGGCAAAAAGCGATAAATTCCACAAAGCAGAACATTTCTGGGAGACATATGCGATGTCCCAAGCAAAGGACAGCTCATCAACAGAAGAAGGCATTACCCAAGCTACACCAAAACGGTCAAAGACAGAGCTCCAAACTTCAGAAGAGAAGAAGCAATGAATAAGGAGATGATTCACCTCTTCAGAAGTATGGAGGCAAAAAGGGCAAGCACTGACAATAGATCTACCTCTTTTGCGCAAGTTATCTTGAGTCAAAATTTTCTCCAAGCCAGCAGTCCAAAAGAAGCTAATTGCCCTGGGAGGAGCTTTGGAGGACCAAATCTTTGGAGTAACAGTAGCAGCCCGAGAACTTGAGAAATTCCAAGAAACGAAGGACTTAACCGAGAAAAGACCGGAAGAGTCAGGCCACCAAACCAAAACTTATTTATATGATTCCAGATCATCACACCTGGTCTATTTTCCTTTTTCTATTTTCGTTGGTTCCATATGACCCACTGTATAGATTGAAAGTAGACTTGATTAGCTAGAACTGGACGAAATTTTAGTCCAAGCTTAATGTTTAGCCCCTTGATCTTAATAGTTGTAATCACCAGGTATCATTGAAGTTTTAAAGATTTCCTATTGAATTCGATTATCAACATCGAGAGGCTAGAAATTGAGTTTGGAGCTAAATTTGGTCAACTTGTAGCTTCTCAAGTCTAACTTCAATGCTTACGGTTGGTTTTTTATGGTACTTTATGAAAATTTAAAAAGAGGAAATTGGACTAGATGTGATCCGTATGACTGGCCGCACTGATCTAGATTCATATATATGTATGCATGCATGTATTTTTGTATAACAATTTTTCTCTCTAAGACCAATTGTCATGATACCTTCATGTAAACTTTGGATTGGTGGCCTTACATGCCCTTTGATGGTATACTTTCAGGCATGGAGCAATTTCTGTTACCATGTATAACTTCGGTTCTCCCAGGGTTGGGAACAAAAGATTTGCAGAACTTTATAATGAGGTATTTGGTAGCTATCTGATGTCCTTTTTTCTTGCATTACTGATTCATGTATATTTTGGGGTTTCAATTGTTTTTATCTCTTACTTGATTGAGGTATTTCGCCAAAGGTTTTCAGTACTTCTGAAATGGGCCTAAGGTTTCATTCTTCGGCTTCAAATTTTAATGACCCATACATAGATTTTTGGATCGCAGAACAATGGACAAGCAAAACAAAAAGTTTCCTGTTTCTGTCTGCTTCCATAATATTGCAAGAATACATTTAAATATGTAGAAGATGGTCTAAATACTAAAAGAAATTTGTCTCAGATTTTAAGCAGACCCTTGCAAAGTGTTCATTTCAAAGAATCATATAGGTCTGATTGGCTTGAGAAAGTATAGGAGAATACAGGGGATTCTCCTTGTAAATCTTGTTTGGTAATTTTCTTTTGGGAGAATTATAAACATGAAATCATGCCACACCATCAAATTCTTCTACTTTTTAGGCCTATAGTTCTTGCACTCCTAGTCAGAATCCAGCCAAACCCTTATTCTCCAACTTTTTGTAAAGAAAGGGAACTCTCTACTTAGGAGGACCCCTATATAGCGGAATCCCCTTATAATTATTTATCAATCCAGATGCATCCATAGATGCTGAAAGTATGCTTCAAGGTCTTGAAGATCCATGTTTCAGTACCTTTAATTACCTGATTTGCAGATCATATTGCCGAGCTGCAGCCTTATGAACCAATCTCTAGATTGACATCTGTATTAGTTATTTCCTTTTTTTTAATCTCTCTCTTTTGAAGGCATGTCTGCTGGCATCTATTTTTTTTGCAAAATAGCATCATGAAGACTTGACCCAATCTCCCCATCCAACAAAATCTGAAGAACTAAAATTTCCATGCAAGATTATGATGATCTAGATTTTACAAGGTTTAATCATGTTAATCCAGATTTAACACAGTATGATCTTGACAACCTAGACATCATACAGGTTGATCCAATAATGATTTAGCGAGATCCATGTTGATCTGGACTTTCTGGTGTTTGATCCATCAAAGGAAGACATGGATAATGCAAAGATACATAAAGAGATGATCGATGACATGTCTAAGGTTTGAGAGATGCTTAAAAAATGGATAGGTCATTGGATAAATGGATCTTTTTTTTTTTTTTTTTGAGCAGTAAAACAAAAATTTCATTAAAGAAAGAGAAGTACATAGGAAAGGAGAGTAAGACTTGGGTTCAGGAGAGATGAACCCAAGGAGAAATAATATAACATCACCCGCCCCACAATAGCCCATGTAAGCCAATCCGAGAATACAAATACTGGAAGAAAATATCCCATCCGCAAAAGTTCTACTCCTATGAATTACAGATAATAAACACCTTGATTTGTTGAATCCACTCCTAGTTTCGCAAAAAAATCTGCAACTTCCATTGGCTGATCTGCTGATTTTGGTGAATGAGATTTCCCGTCCCTTAAGTTGTCCCTTGATCTCGCTAGTCACTGTTACTAGCTTCCACGGTGATTTTTTCACTCTGGATATCCATTTGATTGGATAAATGGATCTAAAGATGAAATGTGGGGCCCACCATGATCATTATACAATTATGACGTGGAAACCAATAGGAAGATCCATCTATAATCTTCTGGACACAACTTACGGTCACTAATCAAATACATGGAGCAATAGGTACATGGTGTGGTCCACCTACAATGATCTCATGATCACTCTGATGTCATCTTAAAGATCCTTACATTTGCTTCCCAATACAATTCACAGATCTTCAATCTGATTTGTGGATCAAAAGATACAAAGGAACGAGGCTCGATGCACAAGTATCAATCAAAGTGGTGTGGAGCCTACTTACAATGTTCAAATTATTATAACCCTCAGGTGCCATCATGGAGATCCTTACGTTGGATTCTCAATGCAACTTGCAATCTCAAAACCTGAGACCAATGGAGAAATATTTAAAATACTATGGACTGTTTGATTGCACATACCCTAACTTCATAATCATGTGAGGCCCACTAATGAATCAGAGAATGTCCCAAGAATGGTGCAACTATGTGGGCCCTCCAGTTAGATTGCTATCGCAAGAAATGGAGCCAATTGAAGTATGGATTAAAGGGGAAATCCTAGAAAAAGTGGTAGGGACATGGAAGAACTAAAGAAGAAGTAAACATAAAAAGGGTTAGCAACAACTCTGCTACAGGAACCGTGTACCCCAGTTTGTTTCCCAACTTCTCTCCCTCAAGGTTGGGGAGGATTTTTGGTGATCTCTTGGAGACTCCTTTAGAGATCTTGTGGGGACCTCTGGGGCACTTTTTGAGCCTTTTGGGCATCTTTTGTTCATTCCTTGGAGGTCTCTTGGTCATCTTTTGGCACTCCATAGAGGCCTTCTGCGGCACCTTTTGGAGATCTTCTAATACTCTTTTGGCTGTTGGAAATTGGAGATTTTAAAGAACTTAGTGACTGAAAGTCCAATTTGAATCTTCAGACACCATCTTTTTGAGGAGTACCATTTTATCTATACCAGCGAGGAGTATAAATTCACATACTCTTGCTGGTATGATAGTCCAGAGTCTTCATGCAGAATTAACCACATTGTTTTTTCCTGTTGTATTTACCACATACGGTTTCTGTACAGCCAGGGTGATTAGGATCTTTGAGTTTTTTAGCTTTTAAATTCAATTTCTATCTTATCTCACAATCTGAGGAAATAGTTGTAGTTTTATCTATTTAAGGCTGACAGTATGTACTCAGGAAAATGTACAATATATGGGGATTATTCTCCTTCCCATTCCTTCCATATATATATGATTGTCAAGTTATTTGTTTGGTAGGAACATCACTGGCTTGTGCTGTTCTTTCTTGATGTTTGATATTTGTAAGTACACATAAGGTGAATATTAAGTTCCTTTTTAAATGAATTGCAGAAAGTTAAAGATAGCTGGAGAATTGTGAATCATAGAGATATTATCCCAACTGTTCCACGATTGATGGGTTATTGCCATGTGGCTCAACCAGTTTACCTTGCAGCAGGAGATTTAAGGGATTCTTTGGTGGGTATATTGTTTTGAATCCAAACGCCTTTGCATTTCCTTAAAAAAAAAAAAAGAGAAAAAAAAAAAGAAAATCCATATGCATTTGTATATTCTTAAATTTCAAGAAATGTTTTATCTCTGCCTTCTGGAAATTTTGTAGTGTGCTATTCTGTTGTGTCATCAGTGTATTTCTTCTTGACTATATAACTTTATGTTGGATAAGCTAAATAATCGTGCATTCAGTGGTTTCCTTAAATTAGTTGCAGTCTATCAACAAATTATCAGCATGCTCCCATTTTAATTCATGACTTTTTCTTCACTCCAATACTCTCAAGGACTGACAATTTCACCATCACATTTGCAGTAGAAACCTTGTTAAAAACTGTAACTTGATAAGTAACACTTTTTTTTTTTGAGCAGAGACAAAGGGAAAAATTCATTAGAACAAGATAATAAGTACAAAGAGTTCATGGTTTGTATAAGAGAGTTATACAGACCATATCAACACAGTAGAAAGTTCATGGTTTGTATAAGAGAGTTATACAGACCATATCAACACAATAGAAAGATCATACATGTAGCCTTACAACAAGGTAAAATAAACTCAAAACAAATCCTCTAACCCCTTACACCATGACCCTCGCCCTATGTATTAGGATGAAAAAATTCCACCTGTCATCACCAATTTATGTTCTCCAACCTTCACCAAAAAGTTGGTGACGCTATTGGCCAACCACCGCACATGTTTGAAGTGAATGACTCCATTCCTTGTCAAGTACCTAATTTCCTTCACCATATTGTCATTAACCATTCTTCATGGAGGCTTCCTCCTACCACTAGCCCAAGCAATAGCGTTCACATGAGATGAAAGGAAAAGACACTGGGGCTCCTATTCAAAATTATATGGAAAAGGCATACAATTTCGTTGATTTTCCCTTCGTGTGATACCTCTTTGACAGGATGGGCTTTGGGCAATGTCGGAGACAGTGGATGAGAGCTTGTATAGAGGACACTGTGTACTCTGTACTATTAAATGGTTCTCCAACAGATCCGATAGCGGCCACTAGAGGTTTGAGCCAGGGAGATCCACTCACCCCTTTTATATTCACTCTAGGAGGGGAAAGTTTGAACAAATTAGTAAAGAATGCTAGAGAACTAGGAATTTTTAGAGGTTTTGTGATGTGGGAGCATTTATTTTATTTTATTTGGATTTGATATTATTTGGACTTTGATTTGATTTGATTTGATTTTTTTTATTTATCCTTGTCTTTTAGTTTGTTTTCTTTTATTTGAGGACAAACTTGTCATTATGAATTATTGTAATGGAGGGCATTTATGTCATTTGACCTCATTAGTTGCCCTAAAGCTTTAGGAAACAATAAGGAGCCGCCGGCCCCTTGGTTTTTTTGGGTTAAGAAGCTTTGTAAAGAGGAGGAATACACAATGGAATGAAAATGAAGAAGGAAAAGCTTAGCCTATGCGCATGGTGTGATGATTCCCCTTGAGGGTTTGGTGTGAAGCCAACATGTAAGTCTACTATCCTCTCTCCTTCTTCTCTTCTCTTTTCTTTTCTTTCTTTCCTTCTCTCTCTTTTCTTTTATTTTCCAAACCATAATCTTCATACAACCCTTGTTACCTACCATCCAAATCTCTTCCCAACTATAGCCGCCACCATTCAAGATCCAACCCTAACCGCCACCCTCTTACCATCCAAACAGCAGTTATGGATCTTTCCCACAGCCTATACATTTATATCTCATTATCACAGTCCCGAATCAGTCCTTTAGAAACCTAAAACTGCCACTCTATACTTGGGACAGCGCTGCACTACTTGTTTGGATCCCAAACCAATCCACACAGCTCTCTCTTGCCCCAAATCTGCACAAACAACCATCTAAAGTCGGGACAACATTAAACCAATCCTATGTTGATTGAAGAATTGTATGATGTCTTCAATATTGATTGATTGAACTATTACATATTCATTGAACTGATTAGTTTGATACTTTTAGGGTCAGAATTAGGGCTTCAAGAGTATTAATTGTGATTTGGAAATCTAATTGAATGCTTATAATGGTGAATGTGTTTATGCATGTTGAGTTATCTTTAATTGCTTATTGTGGTCTTGTCACTAATCTCAGTTTTATTGCATGCATGTGTTCATGTCGTCAATTAGATTAGCCTAGGTCAAGTAATTGTAGAATTATATAGTCATTAATTTAGGATCCCTAGCCAACCCTGCATCATTTTGAATCTTCACCAAATGGACCGATTGTTACTCATCTTCAATTTGCTGTCGATACCCTTTTCTTTTGTGAACCAAATGAAAATGAAATCATGGGTTTCAAAGCAATTTTAAGATGTTTTGAGTTGGTGTCATGCCTTTAGAATTTACATTGGATAAAGCACCCTAGGTGGTATTGATTTAGAAGGAGATCTTCTCAAGGAGTTGGCGGAAGAGATGGGTTGTGGAATTAGGAAGCTACCATTCAACTACTTAGGACTACCTGTGGGAGGGAATCCATGGCTTAAATGTTTTTGAACACCTGTTGTAGAAAAAATAGAAAGGAGACTAAATGACTTGAATGACCGGTAATGATTTTTTTGCCTCTAAATTAATCATGGTTGGTGGATTTTGCTAGCATGAAATTTTCTAAACTTAAAAAATTGACTAAAATGACATGAACTCAAAATTTGTCTTATTATTGGTCGAAGGCCATTTGAAATGACAGTCTTGAATCACATCAGCAACCAATGATCCCAAGTTCACAACTTTAAACACTTATTTATATATGTAGATTTATTTGGAGGTTCCATTTTTTAATACTAAAGCCATGTTAAAGCATGATCTTGATAGAAGTGGGAATTCCAATGATTGTGAATTCTTAGGCATCTTCTTTTCCTTCAATTTTAAATTGAACCATGGTAGCCAAATGGCAAATCTGTTTTTTATCAAATCCTTATTGATTAATTAGTTGGTCTTTTCTTAAAAAATAAAGGATTTAATGCCCAATTTTTTTGTAAAAAGCTTCACCAATCCACTTCTTTTGTGGTCAGAAAGGAAGGAGGGGGTTGGAAATTTAGTTATAGGAGCCAACGTGATTGCAAACTACAAAGTTCTAAGCCATCCTATTTTCCTTTGACTTCGAAATTTGTTCATTTTATCTGATGTCTGAATGAAATTGAAGTCTTGCTGTTGATTGGTTACCCTTTTCCTGAAAGCAAAGGATTTAGTGCGGAATTTTATAAGTGTTTACCTATAACAGATCTGCTATTTGAAGTGCCTATTTAGTTACATATTTTTTTTAAAGTTTAGGTGAACTGTCAAATGGTAGATCCTTTTTTTGAAACTAATGTTCTAAGAGCATTGTATGCCAAGAATGTTTACCACCATGAGATGTCAAAATCCAAGAATGTTTACCACCAGTGAGATGCAATGTTCATTTTATCTGAGGTCTGAATGAAATTGAAGTCTTGCTGTTGATTGGTTACCCTTTTCCTGAAAGCAAAGAATTTAGTGCGGAATTTTATAAATGTTTACCTATAACAGATCTGCTATTTGAAGTGCCTATTTAGTTACATATTCTTTTTAAAGTTTAGGTGAACTGTCAAATGGTAGATCCTTTTTTTGAAACTAATGTTCTAAGAGCATTGTATGCCAAGAATGTTTACCACCATGAGATGTTAAAATCCAAGAATGTTCTTCGCCACCATTGGATATTTGGATGTCTTTTGTCATCACTTATTCATTTTCTTATATCAAACCTGTGCCAGGTAAATATGGAACTTTCAGGGGATGGCTATCAAGGTGATCTGATTGGGGAGTATACACCTGATGTTCTTGTTAGTGAGTTTGTATGTTACTCTAACACCTTTTATTATCTTTGTTTTATGGCTTCTTGCACCATTTCACATATATATTAAGGAAATTCTCTATATGTAGATATGTTATGAAATAACAAGTGCAGAACTAAATGGATGTTTCTTGCAACATGTGCAGATTTCTTTTAAAGGAAGACAGAATGTTCTTTACAATTCTTCATTGTAATCTGCATGGATGTCACGATTGTTCAGTCATAATATACCATACTTGTATATTTCAGGATAGCTGTCACTATACTGAAGCTATGGCCTCTCCTTTTGTAAACTGATTATCTCATACTACAATTTTGATCTTACTGTTTCCAAAAAAAAAAAAAAAGGAAGAAAAGAAAGATTGCTTAGTCATCTGTGAGGCTAATTTTTTACAACAAATAAGATTCTTGAACTAATTTCTGTTGAGTTTACTGAATTTACTTAAGGATTTGATAAAGTTGTAATTGGGTTTGTGTTTAATTTTTTATTTTATTATTATATAAAAAACACAGAAGGAACCTCTTAAATGATTCTGAGGTTTTTCTTTAGAAACAACACTAAAATTTCCATCCTTCATGAACCAGGTGAGTTACAACTTTACGAAGTCAGTATTAAATTTGGTGGACTAAGATGATGTCTCATACTTGATCATTTTAAAAGGAAAGGAATTCGTTTCTACTTAAGGACATTCAATTTCTTCCCCATTCATCTGATGCCTACCCAACTCTCCTAATTGAGTCCTATATGGTCAATTTGTGGATAAAAAAAGTATAAATCCTTTTCTTTACGACCACCACTAATCGTCTTTTTCATGACCAATTCCTGAATAACGCAATGAAAAGGGAAAAAAGTCAGAGCAATTTAGGGCCTTAGTAAACGAACTGATAGATAAAAGATTATTAAACAGCTGAGGAACATGAAGAACAGAAAAAAGATCAAGAGTAGACGATATCAGAATGGTCCCTTTACCATTGATGGAGGTAAAATTCCCATAAGCAAGTTTAACATTTCCAAAAGAAAGGGGTTTAAGAGAAGAAAAAAGATTGAGACATGTGATCCCTAGCTCTAGAATGAATAATCCTGGGACTGCCAGATACGGTCTGGAAAGAAAATAAGATAGAACATGATTGAGTAACGAAAGTTTGGGCATAACGAGAGGATTGAATGCTCTTACGTTGCATCCTTTCTTGTTTAAGCAGCCAAATTCGAGTCGAGATACTTGAATAACATCATCTCCAAGAGAAATATGGCTAGGAAATGCCATTAAGATTGATCACAGTAATGAAATTGTAAAATAATCCCCGACAATGTAGGCTTACAATAAATCAACTCAGAATCATAAAAAACTGGGAGCCTAATGGCATGGCATAATTTTTGTTGTTGTTGTAGTAATTGTGCTGAGAAAATGGGCCCCACAAGCACAAATTCGCACCGCCAATCAATGAGATGAGAAAAGAGGCCAAGGGCGATGGTGTGGGAGCCGATTGGATGCAAATCCATTCCATAACGCTCCAGATCAGAGCAAAATCTGGATAAAAAACCATATTCCAGATGTATAGCAACATCAATGGACAATATTGCAGAAATAGTGGGCCCCACCGATCACAAAAGGGAGGAAAAGCCGAGGAGATGAAAGCTAGGGCCATGGGCGACACCAACAATGTTGGTTCGATGGAGAAAGAAGGCCCCTTGCAGCAGATCCGGAGCTTAGAAGCCAAAAAAGACTGTTCCTAGCATCCCTTGAAGCGAAAATGAGAATGGAGATAAGGAGCCCCACAATACACCAAACCCTAGGACCCACCTGATGGATGGAAGGAGATCCAAAAATGAATAGGGTGGTGGTGGTGGTTTTGAAGGTCAATGAGCAGTATCTGTACGGATCAAAGGTGAACTGTCGCCCGAGGTTTGCTGGTGTCTGAAAAAAATGTGAATATGTGTTGAGGAGATGATTCAACCACGAAAAGAGATGTTGAAGGGGATAGAAGCACACCAGAGGCCAGTATGCAATATTGAAATCCTAAAAAAAAACAACTGTACAATTCAAAAATATCAAAAATCGAACTTGGTTGATACCCTGTTAGAAGAAAAATAGGAGAAAAGAAGAAAATAATGAAATAGAAGGAAGAAAATTGAGAGAGATGAATTCTTTGTGTTATATTTTTTGTTTCTAATAGGAGAGATAATACATGTGGGCAAGGGTATTGAAATGGCCACATTGGAAACTTGTGTAGCCAGGGAGATAAGTACCTCTGTGCTGGGAGGGAGGTCTCTTTCTTATTTTGTTAGAAGATCGGCAAATGAAGTCGCTGAACTTTCTAGGCAAGTGGGGAAGAGACAGACAGGATGGCGAGGCTCTTCTTGTGATTTCAGGATTTAATGTTTCTTTTGACTTTATCATTGTATTACAATCTATGACAGCCACAACTCAACTAAAATAAAAACACATGTAAAATGTGAAATATACTTATATCTACATCTACAACTAGTCTCCATATGAAAAAGGCGGTGGTTTCTTACCATCTTCTATCACCTACTTTGTAGATGAAGAATTGGTTTTATTTCTCTGAAACTGAGCAAGATTGACCTGGAGGTGCCTACCTTCGAGGATGGTGTAGAAAATAATAATAAGAAAAAGGAAAAAAAAAGAGAAATTGTGGAGAAAAATTCTTTCTCTCAATTGTATTGAATGTCTTTGAGAAATGGTATACATCCGTATAAATAGATTAAAGAGAGCCATTAGGGTGGCCAAATAAATAAAGAACAAATAAGATATAAATCAATTACATCAATCACAAAGCTATTTACAACTAAAATGTTGACTTTCCAAACTAAAGAAATTTGGGTCAACTCTGTCCAGAAATGGGTCCCACAATACCTAAAATGACCTGAAGTGGGTCCCACAACACTCCCCCTCAAGCTGGTTTGAAGATGTTGAGTAAACCCAGCTTGCTAATAACCGAGGAAGCCAGGTCAGTGACTTTCCTAGTTAATTTAGGAGTCCAAAATAAGTATAGAAGATAGTAGAATGGAAACCCACTCACGTGGCCTTCCAAAGATAGTTTAGGAAAGTCCATGTAGAGTCCTTTTCTATTTTTGAGGAGTTTGTATTCTTATATATAGTCATGGATGTAACGGAAAAAAAAAAACACATTCGAAAATATGAATTGAATAAGAAATTACTGGTTATCTTTTTATCTATCTCCTACTTCTACCAAGTTGCAGACGATTCTATCTTCCTGCCTAGTTGCAGGCGTTGCTCCCGCATCAAGAACAATCCATGTGTCAATAACAGAACCTGGTCCAACAGTGGGGCGAGCCCAAAACAAGGGCAGCAAACCGGTAAACAGCTAGGGTGAATAGAGAACACAACCAATGTAGTCCCCACCAAGCAAGAGCGGAAGCAAAATCCTTCTACATGCAGAAGATAGGATAAGGCACACCAGCAGGCTTGATTCCAAGCCAAAACAGTATAAAAAAGGGCAGTTAATTTGACCCAAAATTGAAAACAGTCCGCTGCAAAACCACCGAAAACAGTCCAAAATCTGTTGAAGTGGGTCCCACCAGCGTTGGGTTTGAAAGCAAGTGGAGGGAATCCAAAAACTAGGCAGGGGCGACTCCAGTAAGGTGGATGTAAGGCAGAAATTCCCTGATCAGAGAAAAAATTCCAAAAAAAAAACTGGTAGCAAGCGTCCCATGTAGCAACTGATAAAAACAGCAAAAAGGAGGGCCCACCAGTGATGAAAAAAATTTGGGGTGGGTGGGGGGGGGGGGGAAGGGGGGGGGGAAGTAGTTGCGATGGAAGCACAGGTAAGGGGCAAACCCTAGTGGGCTTGGTTCGAAGCTGAAACATGCCAAGAGCACGAAGATCTAACAAAAAACCCCAGAAAATGGGGTTTCTACGTCGCAGACAGAGTTAAAAAGACCTCTATGGAACATGATAACAATAGTAAGAGAAATTAGAGCGTTATGTTCGGGAAGAGAGATTGTTTTCATGGCAGTCAGGAGATATGCAAATGGGGCTGCTGACTTCTTTGCCAAAAATGGGGTGGATTCTAATAATACTGGCGTGTTTTATCTATGAGATCTTTTGGGGAGACTGGGTTTTTGCTTCTGTTGGAAGGCATTATTTGTACTTTTCCTCTCTGTTCTTTGTACTTTGCTATTTTCTTTCTGGCTATCTTGGAGTTTATGTCTCTTAGACCCTTTGATGACATCCTTTGTATATTTTTATCATTAATATATTTTTTCTATTTGTTGCCACTAAAAAAAGGTAACAACGGAAGAAATTGTTCATTAGTGGGGCACGTAGTTCAAAGAGGAGATCGGCCATCACAGATGGATAGACTCCTGAAAAACGACAGGGGTATGGGGGATCCCGCTGGCAGAAGCCTCACTGGAGAAGAGATGAATGGCCGAGAACAAACTATTGCAGGAAAAACCAACGGTAGAGGAATCTTCAGGAACATCAGAAAAAAGAAAAAAAAATTGTTGTGAAACTTGGAATGAAGGCCTGAGACTGAAGAAGGAAGAAGAGGAGAAGTCCACTACAGATGTCCTCAGAGATCGGGGCTGAAGGTGACGTCGGAATCCAGCGATGAATAGTAACGCTTGTGGGGAACAGTAAAATGGAAAAAAAATCTCCTTGACGCGTCCAGAAGATCGTTCTGGTTGATACCATGTAGAAAATAATAATAAGAAAAAGGAAAAGTGAAAGAGAAATTGTGGAGAAGAATTCTCTCTCAATTGTATTGAATGTATTTGAGAAAGGGTGTACATCAGTATAAATAGATTATAGGGAGCCATTATAGTGCCCAAATAAAGAAAGAACAAATAAGGAATAAATCAATTACATTAATCACAAAGCTATTTACAACTAATATGTTGACTTTTCAAACTAAAGAGATTCAAGTCAAGTCTGTCCAGAAATGGATCCCACAACACCTAATGTGACCTGAAGTGGGTCCTTTTTTTGCCTGAGCTCCATTGGCCTTCCTTATGAAGCCGACCCTACCTGTTGTGTCCTTTTTGGTACGAAAGTGTCCTTCATTGTTCACCGTTGATGGAAAAAGACTTAGCCAACTCCGAGTTGTTGGGTCCTGTAGATTGGCCAAGAATAGAGTGATTGATGCCCCTTCCCAACCTTTGTTCCTAGTCACCTCCTGTTGTGCGAACAACCCACAAAGCAATCACAAATCAAAGAGAAAATCACACACAAGAGAAAGAACACCAAGAGATACGTGGTTTGGCCAGATTGCCTACATCCACGGAGCGTGATAAATCCACTATGAAGAGAAATACCAGAGATTACTAGGATTAACCACCCTCTCTCCTCTCTACACAGTCTCACAATACTCTCTTCTCTTACCAGCTGCTTCTACAGTGTTACACAACTTATCCTAAAAGGAAAGAAAGAGAGACTATATACTAGAGGGCTTAAGTTATAAGACTGGGCTCACTTGGGCTACTGTGCCTTACAGACAGACCAGGCCCAACAAAGGCCTTTAAGCCCAAAAACCAACAATTCTCCACCTTGGCAAAAAAGGTTGAGTCCATGAAGAATGTTGCACTGTGTTTGTAACTTCTCCACCTGCTGTGAACTCCACCAACTTTGGAAACAACCTGAAATAGAATCATGTCCTGCATCTGCAAATCCGCATCTTGAATAACATGCCCATCCCCACGCCCTGGGATGCTCCACCTGTCTTCAATGAAAAGGTAAGACCAAGTCCAAGCCGTGCTTGAACTTGAGTGTAGTCACCGGCTTTGCTGGACCTCTTGCCGCACTGTTCTCCGTGTGGATCTTCATTCTTTTCCCTTTTCTATATTTGCATGCACTTGCACCATGGAAACCAGATGGTACCCCACACCCATCCAATGCAAAAGAAACTTTCTTTCCAAAACCATGCTTGACTGGTCCATTCCGGATTCTTTTCTTCCTTCCTTGCAGCTTTTGACTAGTAGGATCCCGCTACCTGTCTCCTGTGACTGTACTCCCTCCTAGTGTGTACAAATTTCCTTGCATTTTCCCCTTCAAAACAATCATGGCTCCTTTCACAACTCTTAAGAGCCCCAACCTTTGCCTTGAAGGTGAACCCTTTTGAATCAAGTGTACCCAAGGAAATTAAACAGTTTCTGAGATCCGGGACATGCCGCACATCTTCCAGTGTTCTCACCATACCATCAAACATTTTTACTGTCACTAGTCCCAATTCCAATGGTTTTACGAGCCTCACCATTTCCCAGTAGGACAGTTTCTCCATCATAAGGTTTGTAATTATCAAACCATTCTTTGTGTGGACTCGTATGATATGAACACCCTAAATCAAAAACATCTATCAACTAGATGATCCGTACCTGTGAAGAGTGCAAAGGGAGCAGTCATCATCTGCTGCACTTTCTTGTGTGATGCTTGCTTGATCTGAAGCTTGTGGATTGTGCATTTTCTTGTATTCCTCCAGATCGCGCTTTCTCAGTAAACAATCCCTCTTCATGTGTCCTTCCTCCTCACAGTAGATGCACTTGGAACTTTCCTGCACTCCTCCCCTTTGATTTTGATCGTGACGAGCCTCTTATTACCAAAGCCTTTGTCATTTCCTCTCCCGCGCTGCTGAACACCCATAGCCACCAACCCCTCTGAACGACATGACCCTGATGTTTCACCCGATTCCTTCCTGCTAATTTCTTCGCTTAGAATCAAGTCCTGAACATCATCATACTTCAATTTCGTACTTCCTGAAGATCTGTTGACTGTCGCTACAGTGACATTCCAGCTTTCTGGTAAAGAAGACAGAAGAATCAAAGCCCTGATCTCAGTCATCAAATTCAATCTTCACCGAACTCAACTAATTCGTGACTGAGTTGAACTTGTTCAAATGTTTAGCTACTAACGTGCATTCTGATATCTTTAGGTTGAATAATCGCGGCATCATATGTACTTTGTTGGAGGCAGAAACTTTCTCATACATATTTGAGAGGGCATCCATAAGACCTTTCGTGGTCGTCTCTTTCACTATGTTGAATGCGACATTGCCAGACAATGGTAATTGAATAGCGCCCAATGCCTGTCTGTTGAGAAGGGTCCAATCTTCGGCTTTCATCGTATCTGGCTTCGTTCCTGAAAGAGGCCGATGTATTTTCATCTGATACAGATTATCTTCGATCTACATCTTCCAGTACGCAAACTTTGTGCCATTGAACTTTTGTGATCTTGACCTTTCCTTCTTCCGCCATTGCTCCCTCTAAAAAATTCCTCACACTGTCTCTTCCAAATCCCCAAATACCAAATCAACACCGGTCACTGCGAACACACGGGCAAAGACAAATTTGAATTTCGAGCCCGGATGACTCTTGAAACCGCAAAACAATCCTGACCGTTGATTTTGACCAACCATGTACACTGAATTGAAGGGAACTCTAGGCTGTGAATATGTGGAAAACCCCTCTCCACTGCTGCCTCTTCAATGTTGTTCCACTGATACTTGAGAAATTTTCCTTCTCTCCTTAGAGACAATTTCTTAAACAGTTGGTATGCAGAAACCTCTCCTTTTTTTTCTGAAGTGCTGAACTCTGCTGTTTACTGGTTTTGCAATTTCTTTTTCTTTTCTTCAGACCTGTCCCCAACGGTGGATTTCTCAAACACTTGGAGTGCATGACTTTTCCCCTTCTTTTTTCTTTCCTTTCATGTCGTTCTCTCCCTGGGATTTATTGACAGGAACAAAGTTTTGTTCTCGCTACTGTTCTCTGCTGTTTTTGGTAGTGGGTCCCCAAGCCTTGTCCAACTACCACCGTTTGTCCTCCTCTTGCACAAACCACTGCAGCTCCTTATCTGTTTCTGCTGCCTAGCCTCAAATCTGATCTGTGATTAAACACTGGTGGCCACTGCTGCTTGTCTTTCCAGAGCTGCACTGCAGAACAGTGCTTCTCCTTCCTCTGTTCTCAAGCCCTTCCTGCGCACGCTCTCAATCTGGTGTCTGCTTTGCGAAAATAATGGATCTGCTGGCCAACTTTCCAGCTATTCACGCTGCCGGCGGCGGGTTCCTGCTCTGCTTTGTGCTACCGTCCGAACCTCTCAAATCCCTGCAGTTCTTGCTATGCTTGCGATTTCTCAGGAACCCAGATCTGGTGAACGGGACTGAACAGGCTGCCCTTCTCCAAATCCTGGCCTGCACTGTTCTGTCCTGCGATTGAACAGTCTGCACAACGCCTCCTGCTGCTGTCACCGACCAATCTGAAAAATTGGAACTGATACAGCGATGGGGTTCTGCACAGTACCCGATTCCTATTCTCTGCTCGCACGGGAAACCCAGGTTCTGGTACTCCTCCTGCTCTGTTTTCCTTCCAGCGATTCCACTGAAAACACGATCTGCCTAGCTGTACAGATCTGGTTGTTCTCTCCAGAAGCCCTTCTCTTTTCAACAACAACCTGATTTCTTTGGAAACCGAGAAACCCCCTTTTGCTTATTTACTATCCCCTCTTTCAATCCCTGCACACCTTCCTGCTTGCTGCATTTTTGCACTCTGCCACTGCTCGAACAGTCTACTGACAGCTGTTCGATGATCTGCAACTAGCGATGGACCCCTTTTCCTCTTGGGGTTCTCAACTGCCCTTGCCTGCATGCTCTCTGAAAACCAGAACCTGCAGAGTTCAGATCTAAACCTAATCTGATGTCCCTTGCGATGGTGCCTGCTGCACTGGAAACCCCTCGTGAACGCCCACTGTTTCGGTGAACAGGAAATCCACTGGAAACCCAGCCGAGAGTACCAGAGCTAGACCAAATCTGCAGCGTATGTGATTGCGATTTCCTTACCGCCCCGAACCCGGAGCTCTGATACCACTTGTTGTGCGAACAACCCACAAAGCAATCACAAATCAAAGAGAAAATCACATACAAGAGAAAGAACACCAAGAGATACGTGGTTCGGCCAGATTGCCTACATCCATGGAGCGTGATAAATCCATTTTGAAGAGAAATACCAGAGATTACAAGGATTGGCCACCCTCTCTCTTCTCTCTACACAGTCTTACAATCCTCCCTTGTTTCCTTTCCTCTTACCAGCTGCTTCTACAGTGCTACAGAACTTACCCTAAAAGAAAAGAAAGAGAGACTATATACTAGTGGGCTTAAGTTACAAGACTGGGCTCACGTGGCCCACTAGGCCTTTGAGCCAAAAAAACCAACACCTCCTGCCTCCCTTGCCACATGCCTCCTCCCGTTTCCCGAATTAGTGTTGTCTGCCTTCTCCTTTTTGAGCCAGGTGAGTGTGCCCTTTCTCTCCCTCTCAGTTGCGCTCTCAATTTCTCTCTCGGTATTGCATGACTCTAGAGCTCTGATTGCTATAAACCATAGGCTTTGTTGCCTTGAATTCAGAACAACAAGTGCAGATGTTGACCCAACAACCTAAGTTTCTCATTAAAGTACTCCCTATGCTATCTTCACCATTGCCAATTCTCCACCAAGCCTTTGTTAAAGGGGACCTATATTTCTCGACCTTCTCCCCCATATCCCAATAACTCGGCTCATCTAACCCATATATTGCAATTAGACTTCTACACCACATTGGTTCCTTTTCTCTACCAAATCTCCAGCTCTATTTACGTAATAGAGTCTGGTTCCTAGCCTTTAGCGTAATTACTCTTAATCCACTCTGGGATTTTGGTTTGATCACTTCTAACCAAGTGGCTAGGTGAATTTTCTTTCTTTTGTCCTTATCCCCCCAAAGAAAATTCTTAAACAGCTCTATATTTCTTATCACTCCTTTTGGCATCTCAAAAATGGACAAGTAATAGATGGAAAGATTTCCTACTACAGACTTCGTGAGAGTCACCCTTCTCCCTATGAAAATTTAGCTCCTATCCCACCTCACCAGTCTCCTCTCCACCTTCTCTAGGTTTCCTCCTTCTGGTAAACCTAAGTATGTGAAAGGTAGTTTGCTTGCACCACAACTTATCGTTTCTGCTAGAATCTTAAATGAGGAATCCTCCATATCAATTCCAATTAAGGTGCTCTTGCCTAAATTTATCCTAAGTCCAGAAACCAAATTGAAGCACTGAAGGAACGTCTTATAACCCAATGCCTCTTCTCTATTTGGTTCGCAAAAGAACAGGGTGTTGTCCGCAAATTGTAGGTGGGTAACCGTAGGTCCATTCCCTACTACTGAGAAACCCCTAATAATACCCAAGGACCTACTCCACTAACTTGTTCAAGCCCTCACCCACTAATGTGAAGATAAATGGGGACAACGGGTCCCTTTGCCTAAGACCTTTATAGGCTTTAATGAGCTGCATGGGGAGCCATTAACCAATACAGAATAAGACTGGACCCTCCATGCAAGCTCTCATCCACTTCCTCCACCTAGGGTCGAAATCCATTCTATCAAACAAGTATCATCAAACGGAGTCACTGACTTTCTAGCCAAATGCGGAATACACAAGCATGATGGCGAGGCTCTTTCTTGGGATCTAAGGATTTAATGTTTCTTTGAACTTTCTTATTGTATATTTAAACAACTTGTATTTTTGTTCTATGGTTTTTTCTTTCTTGTACATTGACACTTGTATTTTTTTGGTGTTTAGTCCTTGTAGACCCTATTGTACATTCTCTTTTTATTAATATATTTTGCAGTTGTTAATGTTCAAAAAAAGTATCTCACAAAGTTCCAGTCAACATAATTGTATGATTTCTCCATGTCAATTTTGAAGTGAAAGTTTGGTTTCTTGTCTTATGCCTCATGTGGACCAGTTCATTAGCTATAAAGACGCCGTATAAGATTTGTCTATCCTCCACGAAAGCTCCTTCTGATTTCCCGATGATCTCCAAAAGAGCCTCTTTCAATCTACTCGCTAGCATTTTAGCTAGAAGCTCATAGACACATCCTATAAGACTAATGGGTTTATAATGCGAAACCTCCAGTGGTCCTTCCATTTTCGGAATGAGAGTGATGAAAGAATTCTTCAAACCCTTGTTAATTATACAGTTCTCATGAAACTCTATAAATATCTTGAAAAGGTCCTGAGCCACCATATCCCTGCAAGATTTAATAAACCAAAAGTTAAAGGAGTCTGGTCTAGGAGCTTTGTCTCCCTCTAGGCTATTTACAGCAATTATACTTACTCCATGCTAAAGTCCCTTTCTAGTCACTCTCTTCTCTCCTCGTTAATCCTATTGAATTGGATTCTGTCCATAACCGGTCTATCTACCCTCTTGTCCCTGAGAGAGGTCAATCTTAAAGTACTGAAAGGAAAGGTTTTGCCCCTATGGATAGCCTCCAGTAGGGGGTTAAACCATAAGAACGAATTCGGCGAATGCATCAAAGTATGGTAGGGGAATACAATAGACCTCAAGGTAGTGATACAGTGACAAGAAAAGGAAGGAGAGTTAAGGTAAGATGGTACCCGGAGAGATTATCTGTAGGATGTACATCCGTTATGGGAATGCCAACACAATAATGAGATTCTATAAGCTCAGAGAAACTCGTGATAGAAAATCGTACCCCCTACTGTCGCCGAATGTCAAAAAGCAGTGTGAACTTGAAAGTTGATGATGCAGAAGAAACCCGAGATGAGATCCTTGTATCGACCCTGCCATTATCCTCAAGAGAATAGTAGAAGTGTGTTGTTGGGAGGTCACTAGGATAGATCTTCTCCACTGTGTTTGTACCTGAAATGCTTCACAAGAAGACCAACCGAGCAAACGACAGGTAGATAAATCAAGGATAGAATTGAATAATAAAGGGAAGGAGATATCAGAAGAGAAGGGCCATGAGGGGCCATGCCGAGGTGAGAGGGGGCTAGGTGCCACTAGCGTGGGAGAGGACGGCCTGGGCAGGTGGTCCAATGAAGGGTGGAAAATGCTAGAGAAGTACCGTTGCACCGCTTCCTAATTCCTTCCTCATCCACCACTCTCCTACCCCCTACCACAATAGAGTTGATGCAGTTATCCATTCTCCAAACACTAGAGAATTTAGTATTTTTGTCCCCCTCCTTTATCCATAAAGCTCTTGATTTTTGTCTCCATTCAACCTCTTCTAATAGAAGGTGTTCCTACACCACCTCTTTGTATTTTGGACAACATCTCCTCCTCTTCCAAACCCCTATCCTCCTCCAATCTATCCCAACCTTCCAATCTCGTAAAGGTGCCTCCTTTTTTCCCTAATGGGTCCCCCACTGAACTTTACCCACTCCTTAACTCTAAATTTCAAGAGGATGAGCTTCTTGGGCTGCAAATATATCAGAGGAGCCTTGGATTCTTTTGTACTATATAAAATTAGAGATCATATGTTTTGTGGAGGACTCTTAGGAATAGTGAATCTAATTGGAAGTGGCAAAGTCAGGTGTTGGGGGTTATAATCTAGCTATGGAGAACACTTTATATCATGCTTATCATTATTGGGTTCTTGTCACTGTGATTAATCCCTTTGTGTATGTGATTGTTTGTGTGCACACTTCTAAATCTGTACTTCTTTTAAATGAAATTTCTTCATTGTCACTCAAATGGATTAACTGATAAATGACAGTTTTTATTTATATTGCAAGTTTAAAATGTTGGGACATTTATGCAGTTAAAAGGGGAGAGAGAACTCATTGAAAAGATATTGCATGCTGAGATAAATTTCATCCAGTCAATCAGAGATGGGAGCGGACTCATGCAGCATATGGAAGACTTCTATTATATTTCACTTTTAGAGGTGCCTTCCATATCTATAATCTCTCTGAATCTTTCTTTTTGGATAATGTCTTTGATGATGGTGTTCTGGATTTTGGGATTTTGGATGCTTCAGTATATGTTGGATGCACACCTATTCTTCCAGTATTCTGAAGAGCTAGCATGCCATTCCACCTGAATTTGTGCACTTGTTGACCCCATCACTTAACCTTTAATTTTTTTTCTTAAATGTGGCAGATAAATACCTTGTTTTGACCTTAATCATATATTGTAGCAAATATGCATTCTGGTATTATCTTACAGTTTAAGTGCAGCATGGTACAAAAAAAGGGGAAAAGAAAAAAAGATTCGGTGATGGAAAGCAATAGGTCTGGTATTGACTGCAGGACACGCTAATGGGGACCTTAAATGCCTAAATACAATTATGATATAACAAGAAATCGATATGAAGCAAAAGTATGGGGGCTGAAATTAAAAGCAAATTAATAATAGCTATTCAGAGTATAGAAATCCACTACAAAGCAATCAAGAAACTCGAGGAATTCAATGTAAACAATTATATTTTAATCCAAATCAAGTTATAGCTCAAAATAAAAGACCCTCAAAACAAAGAGGCTTATCAGATCTCACAAACACATAGATTCCTCATCAAACAGGATTAAATCTAATTATATAATATCAAAAAGATGTCAAAAAACAGATTGGGCAGCAAGATTTGGGATTATATGGGGTATGGGGGGCAGGGAAAGGTCCAAAAAGGATTCAGAACAGCAATAAAGGGACTGTTTAAGGTGGAGGAAGGCTTAAGAAGGGTCGGCAGCAGTAGGATAGGCTATGGAAGAGGGGCGGCAGCAGTAGGGATCTCTAGGGAAGGGGCAGCAAATACTGTGTGGGCTAAGTAAGGGTCTAAAAAGGGCTTAGGACAGCAGTATGGTGGGTTGTTTGGACTGTTTTTGGACATAGGAAGGCCAAAAAGGATCTTGGAACAGCAACGAAAGACTGTTTAGGGAGGGGTGAAGGTGGTAGGAAAGGTTTTGGGGCTAGAAGAAAGTCGGTAGGGTAGATTTTAGAGAGGGGCGAAACTGATGGGAGAAGTTTTAGGGATGGCCGAAGGTAAGGAAGGGATTTGGACAAGGGGCGACACTTAGGGAAGGGTTTTGAGGCACAGGCAAAAAGCAGATTTGGTTCTAGGAAGGTAGCAGCAGCAAACAACAACGACGGGATGGGTTTAAGGGTGTCACAACAGCAAGAGAAGAAAATTCTGGGACTGGTAATGGCGGAAAAGGATGTGGGAGGAAAGAAGAAAGCAAGAGAGGAGGAAGAAGATACGAGTACCTGGAAGAGAAGGTTGTTGAATAATAGAATGAAAAAAAGAAGAGGAGGAGAGATGGAGAAGAATTCTTTTCTTTCTGTATAGTATTCAGTATATTAAAATTGTAGCTTGGTACATGTATAAATAATACATAAAGGAGTCAATCATGTTGACAGAAAAGGAATAAAAAATTAAAAGGATAATTACAAGTTGTTAGACAACTAATCTACGTTGACTATTCGATATAAATTGAACCTGGACAAATCTGTCCCAAAATGGGTTGGGTCCCACAACACTCCCCCTCAGGCGGGTTCAAAGATATCAAGTAATCACAGCTTGCTAACCACCGAATCAAGTTGATCTTGGGGAACGAACTTGGTAAAAATGTCGGCAAGTTGATCGATAGATTTTAGATGAGGAGTGACAAGCCGACCTTCAGAGCCGACCTTCAGAGATATGTTGGCGAAGGAAGTGGCAATCAACCTCAATGTGCTTGATCCTCTCATGAAAGACCGGATTGGAGGTTATGTTGATGGTCGCCTGATTGTCATATAACATAATAAGGGGGTCAACAGGAGCAAAATCCAATTATGTAAGAAACTGACGGATCCAAAGTAATTCAGCCGTAGTATTAGCCATTGCACGATACTCGGCTTTCAGTACTAGAGCGAGCAACAACAGACTGCTTCTTGCTATGCCAGCAGAACAAATGGGGGCCCAAGAAGACGCAATAACCAGTGGTAGAGCGACGGTCATCAGGAGGGCCAACCCAATCTGCGTCGGAATAACTATGGACAAACAAAGATGTCTGTCATGCAAAGAACAATCTCTGTCCTGGATGAGATTTAATGTAGCGATGGATGCGGAAGACAACATGAAGATGAGTATCCTGTGACGCCTTCATGCATTGGCTGACCACACCAACGGCATAAGACCACCTTTTCAGATGGTCTATGGAAGTTACTATTCATAGAAAGTATTAGTTGAAATGACTGGAGGATTGCAAGTTCTTCTAAAAGGGCTTCTGGTTTCTGGAAAGGAGTTTATTCGATCTTGATGGTCTTTGACCTTGATATTAGATATCGTACTTACACTGGTGATGATATTTTCTTCTGGATTGATAGATAGTTGTGTGAGGTTTCCCCGGGTCAAAAATTCCATGCGCTATTTTCCTTAGCAGCTAATAAAGAGGCAAAGGTCAAAGAGTATAATGATCTCCATCAGAATAAGGTCGTTTGGTGCCCTCAGTTTAGAAGAGATTTAGAGGATTGGATGATGGAGGGGCAGCTGTCCTTAATGGATCTTCTCAGCGGAGTGTTGTGGTAAGAAGTGGATATGCTCCGTTAAGTCTTTTTGTAGAAAGTTGTTGTGTATTCGTGATGTTCCTCGTGTTAATTGAAAAATATAGAAGGGTGATGCTTCTTTTATGGTGAAGGTTTTTGGGTGGCTTGCTAGTCTTGAGAAGATTTTGGCTATTGATAATTTGAGACTTTGGAGAATGATTATTGTTAATGCTTATCTTCTATGCTTGTCCAATGCGGAGTCAGTGTATCATCTTCTTCATTGTAGGTTTGCATCTCAGATCTGGTTTCACTTCGTTCAACTCTTAGATATTGATTTTTGTGTTCCGAGAACATGGTTTGAAATGATCAATGAAGAAGTGCTCTTGGTTGCTAGTTCTTTTAGAAGAAACCTTTGGACAGTGACATTATTGAGCATAGTGTGGTCTATCAGGTTGGAAGGAAATAAAAGGGTTTTTCAAAGAAAGGCGTCTTCTACATTGCAAGTTATTAATGTGATTAAGTTTCGAGCTGGTTGGTGGATTGTGGATTCGGATAAATTTCGGGGGATAAATATTTCAAATATCTCTAGGGATTGGGCATCGGTGGACTATGTTAAGCTAGATTTGGATACCTTGATGCAAGTTTCTTTGTCCCCTTCAGATATGGGTCTCCTTAAGCTTAACTTTGATGGTAGTTGTGTGCGTGATCGTGGTCTAGCAAGCTATGGTGGGATCATTAGAAATTAGTCCGGAGAGACTAGGATCTCTTTTGCTGGTCCTCTTCCAAATGGAGCAGCGACTGAAGTGGAATTTCATGCTCTATGGAGAGGAATTTTGGAGATGGAAGAGTTAGGGGTTGTAGGGAGTATTTTAAAAGGAGATTTGTCCATGGATCTATTTAGATAAAGTTGAAAGGATTTGTCACTCCATTGCATCTTTTAGTTTTTATGGTTTCCTAGGTCCCAAGAACTGCAAATTCAGTTGGTGATGAAACGGTGCGCCAGGATTTGGCTATGTCTTCAGAAATTGTAAATAAATTCATGTAATTTCTGGCGGGGTTGCTTTTCTTGTAAGGATTTCCTTTTTTGGGTGGTGGGCTGTTTTTGCTTGGTCGTTTGGTCTCTTGATTGTATTTCTTTCTCTTTTGTAATTAATACAGTTACCTTTAGAAAAAAAGAAAAAAAAAACTGTTTCCCTTCATTTCATATTCAGGCAGCTCTTCTTCAACTGCAATTTTTTAGCTTTATATTAGTAAATATGGATCTGCTCATCTGCTGCTGCTTTGCAGTGGTAGTGTAAACATTGTAGAACTCTCACAACAGATAGTCAATTTTAAATCATGCTGTAAATAGTATCTCATTGATAGGACTACAATGTATTTATATACTCTTGTTTTCTGTTGAACTGTTTCATGCCAATGCACCGCAAACATGCCTGCAGCTGTTGCATTGCAGAGAGTTGAAAAGGAAACTGGACATAATTTTCTTTGGCTCTGGCTGCAATGTAGCATGTCATACCTCATTCGTAACACCTTTGTCTGTAATAAGATCTTCAATGCTGCATATTTAATACTTTGAACAGTCAATTTTATGAAGTAGCTGTTAAATTTATGCATTGTAGGGAATGCATGAAATGCATTGTCCCTCTCTCATGCTTGACATGCAATGAAAAAGACTGCTGCAATATGAAATTATTAGGATTTCCTACTACACTGGAGCATTAAACTTAGACATGCTTGGTTTTCCTGATACAGAATCAGATGTCACAGTACACCGATTTGGCTTCATTTATAACTTTGGAATTTTTATGATTACTAGTGAAAAAATATAGAGAATATGATATGCTGAAATCTACCATGTATAAATGCAATATGTGCATATAAAAACTGCAAATGTATAAGGTGAATTGCGTGTACTTGTAAAGAAATGGATGCGCATGGCACTTTTTTTGAAAGGAGATGTGCAGAATGCTTGTTTCTATGCTATTTCCTTGGTGTGAAATTTCTTAAAGAAATGTGTCTTCTGCAGAGTGTGAGATCAAACTACAGAACCATCGACAATTCGCTTTCCAATGAGAGTGACTTCTTAACTACCTGACCTGGCTCTGTGATTTCTGCAATCATTCTTCCAGCTCCAGAATTAAGATCACACCTTAGGTCAATCTTCATGAGGTATCAAATGTGCCATTCTGCTGCATTTCTTCGTGTAAAATGTTTATAGTTAATAAATAGTAGGGGGAAGTTCATCTAATCAGGGATAGCTGTATTGTTAAAGTCATAAAATGTGTTTGAACTGAACTTGTATATATACTGTTGATGCAAATAATTTAGAATCTTAATTGCTTAATTATTTGATGATATTTCCCCCCTCAATTGAAGATCACAACAGTTCATGATGCTTATTGATATTGCCCGAGTTTAGCATCTGAAGTGTTAATATCCCACTCCTTTGCATGTATCACCTTACTATAGAATCGAGAGTTTGATAAAAATTGGCCATGGACATATGAGAGTCTCCACACCGATAAGTACTCAAGAACAAGGTTCTCTTTGTGGGATAGTTCAGTGTATTATATTGCTTGCTCAGAGAGGGACCTTCCTGGCTTCAGTGTACTATCTTTAACATTTGACACAACTGATCTTCAGATCATAGTTCTATTGTAGGATTGGAAGCCCCCATGCATTTGGTGTCTTCTTTCTTGTCAAGTCAATCCATTGGAGGAAGCATTTTAGGGAGAATAATCAAGAGTGGCCCATTTGGGTCCTGAACCATTGGCATAAAAATGGCGCCTTCCTCCTTTTTTGGTTCATTATCAAGAGAAGAGAGAGGGAAGAGGAGAGAGATGAGAAGATGGGGGAGCACCACCCTTATACATTTCCATTTTGGTACTTTTAGAAGTCAATGTTAGATATTTTGGCCATTTATTTTCTGATCCATCTTTTAAGGCCTAAATAGAGTCCAAAATGCAGAAAAATGTTTTTGTGGGATGGACTCGAGTTATCTATCCCATAGGATCTCTTATTTGTCACCAAGATTTGCATTTGAGAAGTTATGATCCAAATATGTGAAATGAGGGGTGAATTTTTTTTTTTTTTTCCTTTTTTTAATCAAAATAGATGCCTACGATTAAAAGTAAATAACAGTTGGTCTGTTGGAGTAGGATTTTTTTCCATCTTTTGGGTTTTAGAACAGTATATAGACATTGTAAATCTTCTGTCTAGAGTTAAATAAATATTTTGAAGAATTCCTCTCTTTTGTTCCTCCTCTTTTTGGTTGGTGGGTTCTTATCCTTCCTTTTTTTTGTGCCTTCTCATCTTAAGGTAGTCTTCTGCTATCTTCTATGTTTACGCTCGTCATATTGACAATCTATTTTCCTTTTTGTTATGTTCTTTACCACGAACTTCAGGTATGATCTGAGTGGAATGAGATTACCATCTAAAGGATGTGGTACTACTTTACCTCAAAATTGTGTTATAGCTAGTTTCTGATTTCTTTGGCAGAAAACGAAAAAAGAGCATGTTTAGGTCTCTTAGATATGAAAAGAGAGTGCATGTGTCAAATCCTTTGGGGGAATGGGACTAAAAGAATGCCACCTAAGAAAGCTTCAACAGATGACTGAGTAAGGTTATCGATGGATCAAGAACAATTCCCCACTATATTAAAGCCTACCTCAGCAACTTGAACTATGACAGGAAAGTTATAATTAGCTAATGGCAGTGCATAACAAGTAAGAAAATAGGTGTTGCTCGTATCTCTGTGCCTGCCATAAATTGGGTTTTGCACAAGTTTGGCTGGATGGGTTGAAATCCTAGAAAACAGATTGGAAGATTGATGTTGAGAATAGGTTGGATCATTGATAATTTGGGTTGAAATCACAGGTCATGTTTGGTACCTAGAACGAGAAAGAATCATTGAGAATGGGAATGGTTCAGAGAGAATTAGTCTGTTTGGTGGAAAGAAAGGTTCTGAAGAGTAAATTGTGTAATCTTTTTTTTTTTACGACGAAGAATCCCAAGACTCCCACCTCTCTCCAAGTACGAGGGCGTTAGGTAAAACTCTGGATGCACATAGCCACCTGTAAGCCAAATTGTGGTCTGTTTGGTGGAAAGAAAGGTTCTGAAAGAGTAAATTGGGAATGACTAATTCTTGCATTTTGTGCCACTTTTAGTCTCCTAACGAAGGAAGTACTGTTCTCATTCTGAATGAAAAACTGTCCTCAATCTATCTTGAATGGCCTACCAAACAGACCCATAAGGAACAAAGTGGCTGATTGATATTGAGAATGGGTTGGATAATTGATATTTTGGAAGATATCATCTTCAAAACATTTAGCAATTCAGGTATTCACGTGAGGGACCTATTACGTGCTACATATGTTTGATATCATAACAAGTTATCACTTCTTGGGGAGAAGGCTATGATAGTGGCAGCAGCTATGTGTTGCTTGTATTGTCATGACTTTTACGCAGATCCACATGGTTTTCACAAGATTTGAAAGATAGGCTGGAATCATAGAGAATAGAGTTGGTAGAACGTAAAGCAAATGTAGTGCATGCTATTAATGGGTAATTGATGCTTGACAAAATTTATCCTAAAAAGAATATCCCATGATAAACCCTGAGGAGTGAGCTTGATGGTTAATTCCTACCCTTGTTTGTGGGAGGTCTTAGGATCAAGCCCCCCTCAACACAAAAAGGGACACTTCCCTTAGTTTTGTACCCAGCGTGTGCGAATTGAGAGGTTTACACATGCCCCAAGGATTAATCAGGTGAGACATCTGGATACCTTGGTCTTAAAAAAAAAAAAGAATATCCCATGATAGAGGAGGGTACTGTCTTGTGGGCATACCACTCAATCCTGGTTAAATTGCTTTAACCAATCAAATGAAAAAAATGTCATACAAGTATCCCAGCTAACACCATTTTTTTTTTTTAATTTTCAAACTCACAACAAATATTGATACTTCTGTCAATTCCAAGCCCACCATTGTGTATCAACGAAGGAAACATAAGTCCACAACTCAAGATGACACCACACAACCATATGGCAATGGCTTAGATCTGTCTCCTACTAAACTTGAACCTCTTATTGCACTCTGTAAAGATAAGCGTGCATGTAATAATCATCTCATTGATCGATTTGTGTCCTATCTTTATGTTTCTCCATCTTACCGTAGCTTCCTAACTAATCTTGGCAACGCCAAGATTCCAAAGAGGATCGATACAACTGTTAGACATCCCTCCTGGAAGGCAGTAATGGAAGAAGAATTGGCAACACTAGAGAAAATCATACATAGGAGATGGTTTCTCTTCCTCTAGAAAGAATCATGTTGGTTGCAAATGTGCTTTCACTCTAAAGCACAATCCCAATGGTTCAATTCCTCGATATAAAGTCAGATTAGTTGCCAAAGGCTTTACACAGACGTATGGGATTGATTATGGGGAAACCTTCTCTCCTGTGACCAAAATCACATATGATTGGGTCTTGATATCCATTGCTACCACACATCAATGTCCTCTTATCAGTTGGATGTCAAAAATGCATTTCTTCATGGTGATTTAAAGGAAGAAGTATGTATGATTCCACTTCCTGGGTTTTTGAAACCTGGAGCAAGGATCAATCTGCAAACTCAAGAAGGCTATCTATGGTCTCAAGCAATCTCTGCAGGCTTGGTTTGACAAATTTAGTAATGCTTTATTGCAGTATGGTTTTTCTCGTTCTCAAACAAACTATCTTTGTGTTTGATAATGTATATCGTGTCAACTCTGTTGTGATGCTTCTTGTTGTTTATGTTGATGACATTGTTCTAACTGGAAATGATGATCCAGCTATTATTGCCTTCAAAGATTATTTAAGGCACTCATTTGATATCAAAGATCTAGGGCCGCTCCGCTATGTTCTAGTGATTGAAGTTGCTCGTTCTTCTACAGGGATTTCTCTTTCTCAAAGAAAATTGTGATTCTCCTGTGTTTGAGGGGCAGTGTGGGAAAGAGAGAAAAGTGCCAGTGAGTGTCTTGAAAGTCCCACATCGCCCAGAGCCCCAGAGAATTGGGAGTGCCATGGGATATAAGTTGAGACACCCCCCCTTCTAGCACAAGGCCTTTTGGAGTGTGTTTGTAACGCCCCGCCCTCTCCGTGAATTTCAGAGTCTAATTTTTTTTTTTTAAGTTATAATAAAACATCGAAAGAGAGCGGGCGGCGTCACGACGCGAGTTAAGTTCAGACTACCCAAGTCTGAACCTTAACTGGCCACCCATGTGTACATGGACTAGACCATGATAATGAACACACATGGAACTAACATCAACATGCGGAATAACCTAGATTAATTGCGGAATAGAAAGACAAGATAGCAAGTAACAGTCTTAAACATTATTTATCATAGATCAACCATCCAAATGTTATCAACCTAATCAAACCATAGCAAGTAGTGAATTATTACATGTCCCACAAAAGTATTCAAAAGACAGTAATATAAAGTAGTTCAGTCCTTCATTCAAGCACTTAGGCTTGGCTCCCCTCCCGGTCAACGACCTTTCCTTTCCCTTTGCTTGTACCTGCAATCTCCTCTGAGGATAGAATTAGGGCGTTAGATCAACGCGCCCAGTAGGTTCCCGAATCAGGGCTACCACATGTTAGCATATAAAACATGCATATATATCATATTACATGATCATTAAAAACAGTTAAAACAATGCTATGAAATATGCACATGCAATGGGCATCCCCTATTATGTACTTTCATAGCCATCACTTGACGTGCCTTGCACCGACAAGGTAAATTACAACACACTTCATCTCTTCTATGTACATGCAATGAGCAACCCCCATCATGTACATTTGTAGCCATCACTTGACGTGCCTTGCACCGACAAGGTAAATTACAACACACTTTCATCTCTTCTATGTACATGCAATGAGCAACCCCCATCATGTACATTTGTAGCCATCACTGTAGAACTTCATTCATTATCCCATGACTATGCATGAGATGCCAATGCCTGTATGCCATTTGTTAATGCATAATATATCATTTGAAACACATATATTAAAACAAGAGTATTATAAGAAAAAATGGGTAAAAACCGTGGTTACAAGTAGGTAGGAAACCTACTGAAGAATCCCTTCAGTAACTGATCTTTCTTTCGCGTCACCCGGTCACGACTCGCACATCGTTCGACTCTCGTCACCTTGTGATACAATAATCAGTAAATCATATTGTCACTTAAATATCCCTTCACATATAAGACCCAAAACATCTTGATTTGGTCCTTCTTTCAAGTCCTTCCATTATTGCCCATATTTACAATTTTTGCCATTGGCTCATCTTTTATAATAATTTATGACCATAGAAATATTACCCGAAACAAATGTTTATAGGTGGGGTTCGGCCATACACCTTGGCCGAACCACACTTATTTCACTTAGGTCCATCTTTCATCTCATGATTGTGACCCTTATTTACAAACATGTCATTGGTTCCAATAACTTTAACCTAGGTATGTAGCTTAGGCTATACCCTTTTTCCAAGGTTATTACATGGTTCAGCCATCCATAGGCTGAGCCAAATCAGTAAGCTTATCACATTTAAATCTCATAAGAAACCCATAAACTTTAGTCCTTTTATCCCAAAAACAGCCCCATTATTTAAATACCAATTGGCTCTACCCCTTAGCCATGTTAAACACACAGTGTAGCCACCCTATGGCCAACCCAAAATCAGTACCCTTATCACATAAAAATCTCCACCATTGGTATGGTTTTATCTCTCCAAAAACATACCAAAAACAGTCCAGAAAGGTCCATGGTTTCCATGTTTCCCAACATGAAAACCAACCCTCTTTTACATGGGGTTCGGCCCTCCATGGTGGCCGAACCCAATGGTTATTCTTACTGTTTTTAAACCTCCAATAATCATGTATAAACAGTGTATTAATATCAGGTGTTAACTTTCAAAGAACCATAAAAAAATTAGCCCAATTTCATAGGGTTTTAATTTCCAAAAACTATAAAAAAACAACCACTTGTTTCCATGGGGTTCGGCCATGCTAAGTGGCCGAACCCAATGGTCCATTTCCATCTTTTAATCCACTGATTTTAGACCATACAAACTTCAGTCCCTATGTCATTCAGATCCATGTTTTTTAACCATTCTAAAACATGTATTTAAATCTTAAATCAAAACCCAAAAACAGTCCACAAAATCCATGGTTTTCATGTTTCAAAACATGAAAACCAAGCCATCTCTTACATGGTTTAGACCCTTGTCAAATTCGACCATAGCATGGCCAAATTATGACATTCAAATCCATGCTTTCAATCTTTCCAAAGTATGTATCTTAAACCTCCAAAATCAGTCCTATACTTGCATGGTTTAAATCTTTCAAAACCATCAAGATTAACCATAATATTTCATGGGGTTCGGCCATCCAAAGTGGCCGAACCCTATGTCCATGTTTTCCATCTAATTGGGCATAAAAGAATCATACTTTAACCCTTTGATAGATTTGACCATCACATGGCCGAATCATGTCTTATTTTACCCATTTTATTAAACATAAATCAATGGAAAAACTTACCACTTTCCTTTGCCTTTTGCTCTTGACTTTTAATCCTTGCTTCCTTAATTCTTTGCTGGTTGTATGCTTGAATATTTGATGTCAAAACCTCTGCTGTTCCAGCCAAGAAGAACAACGAATTGGAGAGAGGAGAGAGGGAGAGAGAGATGAGGAAAATCTTAGGCTTTGCAATGATAAATTGGCCAAGTGATGGTGTTCATTGGTTTTGTATTTCAGCCATCAACACCCCTCCACTTCCTCATCAACTCATGCACAAAACGATGGACATTGGGTGCCATCCAAGGCACCCTTTGGCAGCTACCCATGCAGCCATACAGCTTCCCAAGCAACTCACCTCAAACCCATGCATTTACATTTAATATTCACCATGGAACTCACCAAAACAAGTCCCCAACGTGTGGGACTTGTTTTGGTTGGTTTGAGACCAGCCAACCTCTTCCAATTCCCATTTAGACTCACTGATTTACAGCCCCTTCAATTTCCCTTTTGACTCACCCAACTCAAGATCATTTAAATTTCCACTTCAACTCACCCAACTCACATACTTAATGCATTTCATTTAATGCACATGAGTGGACTCATAACTTGATTTAATTCCAACTCACCTCAGTCCCATTCAACTGATTTGACTCGTGTTTTAGCTCCCTTGAGGGTTCACATGGTCAACAATAGTCAACTCGACCCGTTGGGTCCACTTTTAGCTCCTTGACCCGTTTTTGTCTCCATGACCCAATTATGGTATTTTTGTCATTTGTAAATGGTTTTCACATATGGATCAAGCGTACCCATTTCTTCTCCACTTGATTTCCAATCAAATAGGCTTAACCCCATTTAATTTAAGTTTACAGAACGGTCAAATCATCCATTTTGACCCGATGGGTCCCATTTGGGCCTTTTGACCCATTTAATCATTTTTGACCCAATCGATGTAAATTACCCAACCAATCAAACTTATCATTCATAATGTGCTCATATGATTTTATTTTGAGCAATGGGCCTCACTATTTCCTTACTTAACATCACAAAATAATTAATTTAACAACTCAGGGGCATTTTGGTAATTTTCCGCTTCATTGAGAAATTACCCAACCAATCAAACTTGACATTTATAATGTGCTCATATGACCTTAATTTGAGCAATGGGCCCCACCATTTTCTTATTTACAATCATATTTATTGAATTCACCAATCCAGGGGTATTTTCGTAAATATTCATCTTATTGAGAAATCGGGGTGTTACAGTGTTATGGGCGCATGCTCCAAAGCAAAGCCGTGATGGCCTATTTTTAGACCCAAACGGACAATATTGTGCTAGTGGAGCGGGTCGTTACAAACATATGCTTGAGACCTCTTACAGGATGCAGGATATTCTAGATTCAAGCCCATAGGCACTCCTTTGGATGTCAATACTAAGTTGTCAACTTCAGATGGAATTCCACTGGATAATCCATATTTTATCAGAAATTAGTGAGTAAACTTATTTATCGCACCATCACTAGGCCAAATTTATCTTATATTGTTGGAGTGGTTGTTGATATAATAATAAGAAAAAAGAAAAAGGAGAAAGAGAAATTGTGGATAGGAATTCTTTCTCTTTATTGTATATTGAATGTTTTGAACCATAAGTGTTATAGGATAGTGAGGGATGGACAAGCATTGGTCAAAGATTGCTCTAGGCGGACGCATAACACGATTTCTTGGCAATTGAATTTTGGCCGTAATTCGAGGGTTTTAGAACAAGAGAGCTATGAGGAACTAAATCAAAGGCTGACAGAATTTCCCTTAGCGGTTGAAGAAGAGGAAGATTTTATTTGGGTTGGAGACTCCTCGGGTGTATTCTCTGTGAAGGCGATAATCCACTCAGCCCTACATCAACATAGCGAGTAGAAGCCTACCGCGGGCTTTGCTTGGATGGGCCTTGCCCCTCCAAGAGTACAAACTTTCGTGTGGTGTGCTCTGAAAGGTAAAGTATTGACAAGGGCAGCAACAATGGTCATTCAATAAGTTGTTTTTTTGTATCCTTCGTTATCTTAAGACTTACCCTGGACGAGGGCTATTCTAAACAACAATCTCAAATGTCAATTCGTGGTTACTCAGGTGCTAATTGGACTGGCTCTTCTGACGATCGTCGCTCGGCCACATGGTATTGTGTTTTCTTGGGATTTCATCAAGTTTCTTGGCGAAGCAAGCAACGGAATGTTGTTGCTCGTTCTAGTGCGAAAGTAGAATATCGTGTTATGGAAAATACTACCTCTAAATTATTTTGGTTCTAGCAATTTCTAATCGGGTTAAGATTTGCCGCCTCTGAACCATTACTGATGTTCTGTGATCAGCTTGTTGATATGCTCACAAAGGTTGTTTATCGATCACAGTTTGATAATGTTTTAGGCAAGCTGCGTTTATCTTCGCTTGCTGGGTTTATCTTCACTTCAACTTGAGGGGGAATGTTGTAAATAATATTGAAGATAGTGTATTTTTCACATGTCTTATTCAAAAGTTGACCGAAAGATATCATTAGGTGTAATTGATTATTCTTTCCTTTTCCACCTTGATTGGCTCCTTGTATCCTATATCATTGTGACAAATACCGTTCTCGGGATATTAACGGCAATTGGTAATAACGGGATATTTTTAAATTCTCGGATTTTTATCGGGAATTTAACGGGAAAATCTCGCTGAAATTATACTATTTAAAAAATAAAAAAAATAGAATAAATAAAAAAATTAATGAAATAAAAATGGTATAGGGAATTTACCGGAAATTTCTCGGGAATTTATCGGGATATTATCGCGTTATTAACGTTTATCACGTTTTTAACGCGATTTTATCGGGAATTTACCCGAAATTTATCGTCTGGCGATAAAAACGTGTTTTTAACGCGGTAATGGTATTTTGCCGATAAAAACGCGGTAAATTTGAAAATACCGCCGATATTTGTGACAAGGTCCTATATATACATATATACTTTCCTTCTTCAATACAAGCAATACATACAAAGAATTAATCTTTCTTAAATTTTGTCCATTTCTACATTTTTCCTCTCAACACTAATCACATGGCTTTGGCAATAGTGATTCAGATATGCATTAGATAAGTGGTGGCCTAATGATGGATAAAGAAGGTGCCAAATTTTAAGGTGTTTTATTGATTCCATCTTTATAAAACTATTTTGTTTATTTTTCGTCAGCATGCATAAAAGAATAAGTTAGTAATGGTTGGTCAAGATTAGACTAGGCTGCTTTTACTTTTTCAAGACGAGTGATTATATTTTAAAGAAAATTTTATTCAGCTTATTTTTTTCTCATCTCTACAATCTCTATGACTTTCTAGTCTATTAAAAAAGAAACTTTTCATTACACTAGTTTCGAGCAGGGGTTTTAATATCAGCCGATATATATCGGATTTTAAACCCTTTATATATCAGCTGATACGTATTGTAGCGGCCATATTCCATCAATATCGGGTGATATTTCGAATTTTATTGCCGATATGTATCGGCCGATATCGATGGTTTTTTTTTTTTTAAAAAAAAAAATCATTTCGCTAGTGGGCCCAGTCGATATCTCGACCGATATCGGTGAATATCGGCCGATATGTATGTATTAAGATTTTTTTTTAAATGCCTTTTTTTTAATTTTTTTTCCATTTTTTAAACTCAGAAATTAAAAAGGAGAGAGAAATTTCGCGGCCGATATATCGGCCGAACCGAATTTTAACCCCTGGTTTCGAGTATCTATGCATAGTGGGATCATCATATGAAGGACCTGATGCTTAGAAGATCTCCCATTGGACTTGGGATGCATTTCAACTTAAAACTGCTTGAAATCTTGCTTGCTCATTATGGTTTCATCTTCTGTTCAAATTTCTAAGGATCAGTAACATCAGAATTTACTAATTAAGAGGGTTTTTTTTCTTTTTTACCATCCATGGGTGCTAAATTGTGTTCAATACCTTTCTGAAAAACAACATTTGTGTTTGATAACATTGTTACAGTTCCTGTAAGTGTATTGGTTTTGCATGATTAAATTGGATACAGAAAGATCATGAGCAACATTACACTCCTGAGGAGATGAGGGGTTTGTTTGTTTGATCTTGCTAAACAAGGTTTAAGTACCAAATTTTGAAGAAAAGGAACTCATAAATTCATATGATCACATTTTTCCTGATCTTAAATTCATCAGATCACCTTCTTTCTAGTCTTGATCATTGGTCTGTTTCACAAGTGCAAACTTCGAGAGAGACTCTTTTAACATTGCCTCTTTTTGAGTTGCTCATGATTCGGAGGCTTTGCCTTAGTATGTCCACTTCTCTCTCCCTCTTGGCTTCTTCATTCTCCATAGCTGAGATCTGAGCTTTTAGTGTTTCCACTGTATCTTCCTTGTCCTTCAACTCTTTTTGCAGCCCTGCCATCATATTCTCTTCCTCAGCTCCCCACCAGAGTCCTTCACCTACAAAACAAGTTCATGTTCAGCATCCACCTGTTGTACCAGTGAAGTCGATGTTTGAATTAGGCGAAGTCAGTGACTTAGAAGCACCCGCCGTGGCAGCGGCCCTTCTGATCAGCTTCATCAGATGGATACCTCTATCAAGCTATCAAGAACTTGCAGAATGTGCAGTTCTTCCTAATCTGTTTGAATAGTACATTTCTGCATGTTCCTTGATGGTTAGAAAAATAGAACAAGAAGGCAGTCTAGGTCGTCTTTGGTGAGCCCCACTGATCATTTCTTGCTGAATAATAATAATTACTCGAGGAACAGTGAACAGCATGAACAGTACCAAGAAGTTCTCAAGTAAAATATGTACTATCAAGTAAGACAAAATTGATAACAAGCGTGCATTGCTGGCCTTTTACATTATGGAGCAGGCCTCAATGACGTCCCAAGGTAAAATATTCTCCTTTTACTGTTTGCCCCCGTTTGAACAACAAGGATAACTCTCATCCAATCCCGGAATAGAAAGATAAAAAACAAATCAACTGACAATTTAAGGTAATTGGATGTTCACTTTTTTCAGTTAGCTTAATCAATGTAAATAATGGCGCTCTAAGTTTTAAATTAGTGATATGGCACACTTTCATCGACCTCATCCATGTGTGATTACTATCTGTAGACTAATCATTACTGCCACTAACAATACTTTGTAGTGCAATCAACCTAGATAAAGATGGGTGATCACCCACTAAAGTGCCAATTAAGCTCAAATAAACAAATGTGTTGTGTGAATTGATTCGACCAAGAGAGTAAAAATTAGAAAATTTAATTGGAATCAAGTGTCTATTTGTAGCCTATCACGTTTTTTCAAGGCCACCCTCGAGATGGAAAAGCTATGTGCTTGCATATAAAGACCTCAACTAAGACACTGTAGCCCCAGATATTTAGGTGTGTATTTCGTGACCCTCTGTAAGAGTACATTCTTCTTTGTTTATTGGGAGATTGTGGGAGATTGGATCCTAAAGCTGAGGGTCCAGTGAGCCCACCATAAAATAATATGGCTTTGTGCAGATTAATAGTACCTGACTAGGGCAGAGCCTGGTTGGAGATAGATTGTGTGTTTTTTCCGACTTATAAGGTCATTTGTCTATTTCTTAAAAAAAAATATAGATTTTATTCATATTATCCAACAAATGTTAAAAAATTAGTTTCATGTTAAGTTGTGAAAAATCGACACTTTGATGTTTGTGTCAATTTTATTTTAATTGAAAATGAACAAATATTATCTTAGCAAGAGAGAGAGGGCTTTACCGGTTTCTGCCCATGAATCCATTTTTTTTTTTCTCTCTCAAATGTAAGAGTTCTAGATTATCCACGTTGAAAAATTAATCTCATTAGAAAATTCATTAAATTAATTTAATGACAGTGATTTATGGAATTGATACTGCGTAGATTAGTCCACAGCCCTCGTTTATGTCTGATTTGGCCAGTTGATCCTATCTAGAGTTAGAATTGTCGCCCGTAATATGCTCCCTTAAGAGCAGGTCAAGGATGGAAATCCAAGCCCGGTATAGAACGAGAAGAAAACAATACAGAAATATTGCTATAGAAAGTCAACTAAACATAATATGTTTTTCTCCTGATTGGTAAGTGAATATTAGGTACGATTTTGATCTTAAGAGACAACCTAACTTCACAGCTGAAGTCAATAAGAGAATACTTCCTCTAAGTTGAATATATATATATATATATATATATATATATATATGAGAATAATGTTGGAACAAAGTTTCTTGTGTGTATCAAAACTTACATTTGTAACAATAAACTTTTGTTGTAAGAATTTGAAACGAGATTTTTTAATTGTTTTTTTCCTTGCAAAGTTTTAAAAAGAAAAAATAGAATGAGCAATGATATATAGGAGAAAAACTCTTCACGACTTTGAAAGGTTAACTGTTTGATTTACAGAAAAATAGTTTTTTTAAGGCCGATACATATTGGCCAATAGGATATGTATCGGTTTAGGAAAGAGGATTTCAATGATATCACCGTAGTATCGACTCAAAATATTGACCGATATCTTGAATATCAGCCGAATTAAAAAAAAAAAAACAATTTCCCACCAAAATATTGGCGGATATAAAATCTTCTTTTTTTGTTTTTTATTTTTTTTAATTCAGATAAATAATATTAGTCGATATTTTCATTTTAAAAAAAAAAGAGGAGGGAGAATCATATCACTTTAGATATCGGCTGATATCTTGAAGCGTTTTTTGAATCGCTGCCTGGAGTAGAGTTCAAATGGCAAGATTTTGTCATTTAGAATTAATACTCGAACTGTCTTTTAAATGATTTCAAAATGTTATCCAATTAGAAAAAATGTCTGAAAATAACCATGATAAAGGTGACACAATGCTAAGGTGAAAGGTTAGTTATAGTAACATAAAATTAAATTTTTAACACCTGACGTGTATTGGGCAATCGGATCCCATCATACTAAAAACATAGCTATGGAATATGACATATTAAAAATTGAGATAAAAAATGAATATTAGCTTGCATTGAAATTAATATTCATTTAAATATTGATTTTGGTGAATCTAAATTTTATGGCTAAAACTATTCTTTGCCCTAAGTTTCTATTTTTCAATACAATACAGCTAGATCTTAAATACGAGAGGGTCCACTGGCCTACATTTTGTATTTAAATAAAAAATTCTGTTTTTTTACTAAAAGTAACATAATTGTGTCAGTCTTATGAGATTCGCCATCATCAATTTAGTCTTGTAATTTTAGCCATTTAAATTTTAATAAATGCAAGATATTGAAAAATCAAAATGAAGAAACCTTCACATGCCACCTATGCATATGCTCTCCAATACACCACACAAAATTATGCAGGGCTCTTTTATCCATTTAAGGGATCATATGAAAGGATCTATTAGAGTTTAATAAAACTAAAAAACTACTGAAAATGCTTTCTTCTCTGCATAATCTCTTTTTTCAAATAATAAAAGGACTTAACAAGGAAATTTCCTGCTTTGAGAGAGAGAGAATACTCAATTTGCTGCATAAATTCTTAGAAGATATGCATAGGTCCCAGAATCATAAGAAATAATTTGTTAATTCAAATGGGTCTTAACTATATATAAATATAATAAAATCTTTTGAGAATTATAAAGATTATCATCTAAAATCGTCAAATTCAATATGACCCAAGACAAATGTTTGATTTAAAAAAAAAAAAAAAGGTGAGAATAGAATTGAATGTAAGCCATTTCATTCTTGAAATTATAGGGGTGTAAAGATCCAAGAGCTGCAGATATGTATTGTGTAAGGTACCTTGGTATGTCCTGCAGATGAGATTGTCAAGCTCTGTTTTGATGGCAAGGTAAAGTCTCTTCCATTTCTCCACAGCCTCCTCCCTCTGAGCCTGTTGCTCCTTCATCTGCTCCAGCAAAAACAACTCTCCCGGACTCTCCCACTTCTTCTCTTCTTCATTTGTTGCCACCATCTCCTCTTCCATTTCACATATCATCTCTTCCTTCTCTTCCAACTTCTCTCGTAGCCTCCTAACAACTTTTTTCCACCTCTTCCTCTCCCTCTTCCATTCAGCTTCCTTGGCGGCGGACAAGCTCGCCTGCCGCTGGTGGGCTCGACTCTCTTGCTCTCTCATGCACCTCAATTCCATCACCTCCTTCTCCAAATACCTTACTGTTTCCATTAGATGTGCAGCATCCTTGTGGCCTGGTTTGGTTCTACGTTTGCTTGAAGCAGTGCCCATGTTGTGTTTTACTTAGCTTTCTCCTCTGTTTCTCTTTTGCTGCCTGAAAAAAAAATGCACCCAGATTGGAATTTGTATTTGTATTAGTTCCGAGGGGTAGAGAGAGACAGTGATGGGTATGACTTGTACTATGCTGTCAATTTCAATTTGGCTTAGAAGGAGAACGGTTCTGTTTGGAGTGGGGAAATAAATTCCCCCCAGAAACAGTCTCGTGGGTGAGCAAATGCAGGTGATGTTTGGCCGGCTCCGGGTATATGAGTTTAAATGATAAAATAATTGAAGGTGTTGAAATTTGAAAAGGTCTGTGAACGTTAGTGGCCCAACTTCACAGATATACGCATTTAGCACTTAATTCCAAGGCTCCACTGTTGCTTATTAAAGTGCTAGCCATTATTGTTTTTGTTTTTTAGGAATGGCGCTGCTCAACATGGATGGTGACCCATTACATGTCTATTTCAAAGGAATGAAATCATTGTTGAACAACTCTGAAAGAGTCGGGCTGCTCCGTTAAGAGTATCCAACAGAACAGGTGGTCTAAATCTTCACATTTGGAGAGTGACCCAACAAACACAAATCCAACCACATACTCTTCTCTCTAAAAATTTAGAGATTTTGGAGTTTTTGAAATAAAACATCTTCTAATTTGGAGATGGTCTCCAAAACACTATTCATGTGGGACTCATATACTATTCATCTGCTATTTATCTACTATTTATTATTTTAAGTCAAAAAAAATCACTAATCATGTATTATTAAATATTTTAGTCATATTTTAATAAATATTTAATTTTTAAATTAATTTATTAATAAACGTAACAAAGTACATTAAGAAAAAAAATGAACTTAACAAATTACAGCTTGATCCTGAAAGACAAGATAAAGAATATACAGAGAAAGATATTGATTCTATAAACATGATTATTTTGCTTCTAAACAAAAGAAATCAGGGAGAAAAGAACTCGTGATTTTCAAATAGGTGGATCATCAAATAGTTATAGTCACAGTAATTTCAGTAGTTTTAGCTAGTATTATGGTGGATATGGAGGAAATGACTTACCGGATTACTAGTGCTTGTAACTTTAATTTCTTAGGTCTTGGCTAATGTATCTTTTATTAGTTTCTTTATGTATTTTAATTTTTTTAATGTATTTCATTAGTTTGTAATGGATTTTTATTTATTTTCTTAATGAATTTTAATTTACAATTTCATGGGTATATTATTTAGTTTTAAAAAATTGTTAAATAATTTAATTTAAGATAAATATATGATGTCATAATTACATTAAGAAAAAAATGGGAGCACAACATGTGATTTTTCATTCTTTTTTAAATAAAATGATAAGGATTTGGAGAATGAATACTGAATTTAGAGATTGCTGTGGTTGGAGCAGGAACGTGGAAAAGTGGAACCAGATTCAAGCGAGTCCTCTGTATGGACTAGATGGTGCAGGCTCAGAGGATTAGTCCTATTGGGTAAATATTTTAAGAATACCCTCGTTATCTGTCGGACCGCTCTTTTAAGTAGGCTCAATTCGACACGACTTCAAGTTGAGAGAGTGATAAACAAAAACTTCAAGTTGAGAGAGTGATAAAGAGTTTTTGTTTTATTTTTTATAATTTAGTTGAATATTTTGATTTGATGAGATTTTAAATTGAGTCTAAATTTTAGGTATTTAAACATCAACTATAATTAAGTTCTTAGCGTGTGGTTGAATTGTCTCTATGCTTCTGAATGCAAATTTGGTTAAATCTGTAAAATTAGTTGAATCAACCATAAATAAATAGTTTGTTGATAGTTTTATTCACATTAAATTATACCTATTTATTTTTTAAATTTAGAAGTAGGCAACATCCCAATCCATATTACATAAGAGGACAGAATATTTAAAAAGTAACCAAGGTGATATAGCACCTACATAATGTGAATGATATAGACAACTACCATTAATATAAAAAAAAAAAAAATTGACTGTAATTTTTTCCTGCTGCAGTTAGGTGCACCAAATACTAGCCCGTTTAGAATTATATTTTGCAATGCGTGTGAATGACTATATAATATAAGTGGACGAGAAGAACTGACTGTGTAGCTTGAAATTTACATGTAAGGTATTTTTCAATTTTATTGAAATGGAAATAAGATGTGTATTAATTTTGTCAATAAAGAAGTCTTTTTTTTTAAAAAAAATGAACATCATTATTTTGAAAAATTAAACTCATTTGAAATTTTTAGCTATAAAATATAGTATATAAAATATTTGGTAGATTGACATATTATTTTATGTTGATTTGATACCCTTTGGGAAAAGATAGCAAAAACTCAAAATAGACTAAATTTTGACATGAGATTTATTTAGAGAGATTTTTTCCTATTTCACTATACTAATGCATCATATAAATATGTTTAAATTTCTATTTGAAAGTTCCATATTAAAATGTAAAATATATAAATAAACAGATTTAATGAAATGAAACATAAGAATGCTTAAGAGCCTTAAGGATTTTTATTCTCTCTAATAGAGAGCGTTTCTTTATTTTAAGATTGTAAAAAGAATATTGAAAAATGTGAATTGAAACTGGCAGGTCATACAGACATCCAGATTTCCTTCCTCTACACATCCGTTTTCGATTTTTAGGTGAAATTACCATTCTACCCCCACGTTTTAACTCATCCGAACAAATTGCCAGTTCATTGTCAGTTCGTTCGGATGAATATAGTCATCCAAACGAATACCTCAGTGTATTTTTAGTTCATTCGAATGAGTGTTCATTCGTACGAATGAACATATACATGTCAATTCTTCACAAAATTCGACTTATTCATTTGAACGAATGCACACTCGTTCGAATGAACGAAAATTACATTAAGGTGTTCATTTGAATGAGTATATTCATTAAAACGAACTAAGAATGAACTGAAAGTTCGTTCGAATGAATTTATACACGGGTGTAGAATAGTAACTTCACCCAAAAATTCGAAAACGAATGTGTAGAAGAAGAAATCTAGATGTCTATATCGCTGGCCTTGAAACTATATATTAATATAACGGTACATTGGTACGTACCAATTAAAATATCTTTTTTACTTTTACACAAGTGGAGATAATATATTTATTATTTCCACAAAAGCACATCAAAGCCTGTAAAGATAGTGGGACTCCTTGAACATGGAGACTGCACTTCGTCCTTACTGAAGTTCAAAGGAGATTCTCACACTGAGGTTCAAAGGAGATTCTATAGGAAACTCACACGCTGCCATACCTGATACCTCGGCAACAACAAGGGAGAGACGACGTCCATGATCATGCACATATCGATCATGATCAAGCACATTTATACTCTATTGATTTTAGCTCTTAAGAGTTTAATACCTTATGAAAATAATTATTAATTTAATCAAAATATTCTCATACTATATTTTCTATTTTTCATAATTTTTAGAATTTTCTTAAAAAATTCAAAAAGAATTGAAAAAAATCTTAAATATCAATGCTTAACGGCAAATGATACATGGAGTGAATTTTTTTACCCCTCATTAACAAACTGTGAACCCTGGCCCTGACCTAGGCTGTGTTTGTTTTACGGGTAACAAGGGTAAACGAGTGTAACCTTCGTTTGGTAATTTAGATTTTACTTCTCTAATCTCACATCTGAAAATTCTTTTACGACAAAGAGTAATCGAAGGTAACTCTTGATTAAGGGTATTCTCTAGTCAAGAATGACCCCTGCAAACTTATCCCTCATCCAAATATAGTAAACTCCAAATTAGAGTTGGGTCAGGTCTTCCATATGTGCCTTTATTTTTTTTTCTATTCAAATTTAGACTTTGATGTTTGCAAGTTGCCGGTGCTCTACACACGTTTAACTTATTTATCCATTAGTTGTTGTCCATTAAATTTTTATTTCTGCAAGACAACTAATCATGCAACAATATTATTGATAAAATGAACACTACTTTTACTATGTTAATCATTTGAAAATTAACAGAGCTACCATTTTTAAATGCATATATTAATTTTGAAAGATGAAATTAAAAATGACTACATTATAAAAAGTTTAAAGTAGTATTAATATAACAAAATGAGAAAAATATACTTAAAGTGATTTTTATAAGTTTAAAAGAGAATTAAACTAAAAAAACTTACTTTAAATAACTGAAATTTTGATGATGATGATTATTTTTTATAAAAAAATAATATTCAAACATTATTTTAAAAAATGAAAAAAAAAAAAGAGAGAGAGAGAGAGGGAGAAACTGTAGACTGCAGACAGTGGTTGAGATTGGACGGACTAACCATTAAGATAGTACGGTGGGATACCAAACTGTTTTGTCAGAGCTCTTGCATTGTATTTGTATGGCAGTCAAGATTGAAGAAGGAAGAAAGATGGTCCCTCTCACAGTCACAAGTCTCGGCGGAAATCACTCTCGGTGGGTACTGATCAAAGAATAAGGCAGGGGTCGAAAATTCAGCACTAGCCGATGTTTTTTTCTCTCCTCTTTTTTTTAAGTCTTGGTAGTTTTTTTTTTAATTTATTTAAAAATATAAAAGAATTTATTTTTTAAAAGAAAAAAATCTTTTAGAAGACACGAAATTGAGTGAAATTCTCAATTTATCTTTATCAGTGTACCGCTCATCAAGTATCTATGAATTGATAACACGCCGCTCTGCATGTGCATGTTCTGCATATCGGTTCACCGGTACTTAATGAGCGGTACACCAGTAGGAATAAAAAGGGAATTTCACTACATCCCATGTCTCTTAAAAGATTTTGCCCGTGTTAGGACGGCGGACCTGATTCTGTAGGAACAACAAGTATTAATTTTATTTTATATGTTTTTATTATTTAAAAGCTAAGAAATAAGTGTACCATCGTTATTATTAGATAATAAGATAAAAAATTATGGTTGATAATGATGTTTTGGTCTTCTAAAAACTGAAATTTCAACCTCACTGGCTGGCTGTTTCAATTTATATTTTTAAATAATACTCTCTCCGTCCCATTTTAGTTGTCTTATTTGAAATATTTGTATTTTTTAAGGAACTCTTTATATAAGGCTAGCATTCCATATGACATTATTCATTTCCAACACACTTTATACTACACCAATATAAATGAGACACCTATTTTGAAACAATTTCAAAATCTATATAAGACAACTAATTTGAAACAAAGGGAGTAAAATAGATAATTTGAAATAATTTCCTAAAATGAATCAAATTTTGACCCTATTCCAACTTAAATTTTGGTGTGATACAATCATTTCAGTATTAAGAATATGATACATATATTAAAATGTACAACATTAAGATTTTCTTTCGTTTTTTGAATTTAAAAATCAATCTTTTAATTGGCTCTCTACCTATTAATATTCTTAAAGCAAAACTGAATGATGTATTAAATCATATATATGGAAGAAGTCCTCCTTCACTGTTTTTAGAAAGTTTAAACATCATCAATGTTTTCAAATTCAGTCAGCTTGAAATAAAAAAAAAATTATTAATTTTTTCTTTAAATAAAAAATATTGGTATTCAAATTTCTAGCTTTACCCATATCAAATATTGAGACCAAGGGTGCAAATATCGGTCGATATGTATCGATTTTGAACTACTGAATATCGGCCGATAACGATATATATCGGCCGTATATATCGGCCGATATCGGCTGGAGAGAGAAAAATATTGGCCGATATATCGGCCGAAAACGATTTTTAAACCCCTGATTGAGACTCCTCATCGCCAGGGTGACCTGAGGTCCACCAAGTCCCGCATTAGAAAGTGATAGAATATATTAGAATTTGTATTGGATTAGGAATATCATTTTGTCTTAATCTCTTATTAAGAGATACATTTAGTTTAAGATTAAAATTTGATTTTGACTGAAATAACCGTAGGGTCAATTAGAGGCTATATACATTTATGTAATTGACCCTGACGATAATACAATAGTTCATGATTTCTAATAGAAAGAAGATAGCCTCAGTCTCTTGAATAAGAGGAGAGGTTGTTGTCCATCTTCATAGATGTATGGATGGCATCCTAGAGGAAAGGTTGTTGTCCATCTCAGTCAGGTTGTAGCTATGCATTTGGGCTTCCTAGCTTATTTGCCACTTTGGGGTGTCTTTGGAATATTTGTTTTTGGTGGGTCTCTTTTATGTTTTCTTCCCCTTTCTTCCAGTTGATTTTCTTTGGATCTTGGTCTTTTAGATCCATCAATTCCATCCCTGTATTATTCTTCTTTCTCTTTGAATATATTTATACTTGTCATCGCTCAAAAAAAAAAAAAAAAAATAGAAAGAAAATAGCCAATCATCACATCTCCAATGCAGATGAGTGGTATAGTGTATATCCTGTGAGTGGTCGTTGCTCGTTTTGCGGTTGCGTTCATGTTGGGCCTAACAAAAACAGTTTCTCATGCAATATGTATTATTCCCCTTCTTTACTTGGGATAGCTCCAGGAGAATTGATTAAGGATGCCCCAGAATTCAGCTTGATTGGATGAGGATAGTGTTCAGTGTACATTCGGGTGGAATCAAAGTTAGGTCATATCTATTTTTTTTTAATGAATGGGTAAGTATGTATCATTCAAAGGAGCCCAAAAAAATATACATTATATGCCCACAGACCGAGCCAAGCCAAAAACCAAAAGGGAGCTAGGCCCAAAGAGACGAACAAAACAGCTCAGAGGAGCAAAGAAACAGAGCAAAACAGGAAACCAATCCCACAGAAGACCAGACCCAGAAAAGCCACTAGGTCATATCTATTTAACATTCACTGGTCCTAATGCCACTGCTCAAGGGAATCGCTGGGTGCTCTAAGATTTTGATCTGGGGAAGATTGGGCCATTTAGTGATAGTGTGAGAGGTGGAGATTTCCTACCGTTGGAGTTCAAAAAAAAAACACTCATACACATGAACACACCAGGGAAGCTAGATTAGTTTTAATTTGGCAATTTTTGTTACTGTCAAGTTTCTTTATAAGTTTGGTTGATCCTTTTACAGAAAGTGGTTTGGATTGACTCAGTGACAAACAATTTGAATGTCCCTTCACATTTTTAGAATATATAAGATGTTATTGCTACAACCAATATGAGTTTTAAAACTCGGTTATAGCTACCAGAGGGGTCAGTGGGATTTTGTTTTTAAGAAGAAAGAATTGTGATTGAATGACTCAGTTGGGACTGAGTTATTCCATGACCCTTTTTCAGCCACTGTAATTTCATTTGATTGGGTCCAGGGGTGCAAAATTCGGCCACCCCGAGATCTCGGTCGAAAAAATTCTCTCTCCTCTTTTGTATTCTTTTTAAAATATCAGTATTTTATTATTTTTTTCTGAATTAAAAAATAAATAAAAAATCCAAAAGGAAGCTTTTCTTTAAAAAAAAATTGAAAATGAAAATATTGGCCGATATTTGGTCCGATATCGGCCGAGATATCAACTTGGACCCACCACCATCTTGAAATTTTTTTTTTTTAAAAAAAAGACTGATATTATGGATATCGGCCAATATCGGACTGATATATATCACCACTATATCGGCTATATCGGCCGAGAAATATCCTGTACGGCCGATACGATATGATAATGGACTAAAAATCCGTATCATTGGCTGATACATTTCGTATCGACCGACATTTGCACCCATGATTGGGTCTTTTAGAGCTATTGATTGCTTAGAAAAAAAAATGATGTATTTTGATAAATATAGAGGTTTGTTAACTTGGATTTCTTTCAGTCATCTTTGTGCAGACCCAGTGGGCTTTTTGGATGAGACTTCATGAGAACTTAAAATTAAGAGATTCTCACGATCACAATTGGAATATATATTATTATGGTAGATTGTTTCTATGATAGTTATAGCAAAATTTGAATGTGTGATATTATTTGAAAACACTAAACACTTTATATTATTATAATTAAGTCTCGTATATCTTATCATTTCTTGTAATTAAGTACTCTAATCAGTTATAAGAGGATCCAGAGATGAAGATGGAATTTAATTAATGTTTAAGACATTGTTGATAATGGATTGTGAGTTAAACTTTGATAGTTTCATAGAGGCATAATCTACAAACTCATATATTAATATGAAATTTTGAATTTTAAATGTTGAATATCTAAATATCAAAGGGTTCTTGCTAAAACCATATTTGAATTAAATTAACCATATCATTATAATTATTATTAAAAAAAAATTAATTTAATTTTCTTCCTAGGTGGGTCCACCCCCTGTTGATGCTACGTGGGAAACGAACGAACTATGGCAGATTCTCATCTCCTGATTCGCTTGCAGAGGCTGCACTGCTCCTTTCTCCTTCCTTTCTTTACCCACTTATCCACCACATGGACCCAACCCATCCTTCTTCTGCTTTGCGGACACACACCATTCATTCATTCATTCATTCATTAATTAATCAAATGCAATTTGGAATTTGGAATCCACAATTGCACAATCCACAACTAACCAAAGCAAATTCTACTAATTACTAAAAAGACAAACAGAAAAAATGATTTCACTTTTTTCCTCACTTCCAAACAGCATTGCCCGGAATTGGAATTCTCCTCATAATCTTCCTTCTCCCCTTCTCTTTTCTCCACCAAATCTTCCAAGGTATGTTTCCAACAAACCCAAAAATCCCACATCCAATGTCCGATTAAAATCAATCTAACTATCTCAATCTCTCTCCTGGACGTGCTCACGAGAAATTGCAGGGCAGAGATGTCGTCTTCGTCATCGAAAGAGGTCTCGTCTCCTTCTACTCTTCCTCCCTTGCCTGATAAGCGAATCGTTGTGAGTCCATTTTTTTTTCGTTCTTTCCTTTTCTTCATCATTTTTTATTAACTTATTATGTTACCGCGCTGGAGTTTTGATGGGCTGGTTTGTTTTGGTTTTTGGATTTAGTTGGGCTGTGGCGCTGTTTCTGTGGATTACTTGGCTACAGTCGCTTCCTACCCTAAACCCGACGACAAGATTCGCAGCACCAACTTGAAGGTAATGTGAGCGTGTCTGGCTAACGCGCGCTTCTGGGGTTCCAGCTCCCAACTTTATGCATGCTCTCTTTTAGATGGCTTGCTCCATTGGAAGCTTTTCTCTGTAGGTGCAAGTTAGCCCAATGCTGGTACCCTTGCGTCAATTTTAAATTTCTGAAGAGAATTTTTTTTGAAAGGATATTAACTTTGTAGTCTTTAAAAAGAAAACAATTGTAAGCATAGAGTTGGCAATTGGTTACTGTGACAACTTTATGAATCTTCGGAGTTCAAGTGACAGTATCATTTCAAAAATGAAAGAAATACTCTACAAAAAAATTTAACTTTTCAAATAGAGGAAGCCCTGCTTAAAAGTACTCTGCAATTCCATCTTGAATTTCCTTGACCCCCATTTCTCGGTTTTCAATTTGTGCAAGTGAGGTCCATGCTGCAGTAGTTGTGAATGTCCATATGGTATGATAGCCTTATTGTGGGAGAATCCTAGCCCTTCATGGGATAGCCTGAGAATAATCAATGCAATCATAAAATAAAGAGAATCTTAGGATGCGAGAGATTAATGGTTCAATCATGCCATTATCTGTTTTATGATTGCATGATTGGAAAAATGAGAAACAATGCAAAGATGTGAAATTTGATATATCATGCCCCTATGTAGGTCCAAGGTGGTGGGAATACCGGGAATGCTTTGACTTGTGTAGCTCGTTTAGGTCTTACCCCGAGGCTGATTTCTAAGGTATTGCATTGTTATCCCATCCTCTTCATTTCTAATATGCGTTTTGTTCTGAATAAATGAGAGACAAGATATATTCATTATGCTGCCGTTTTGCATATCCTAGGATGCATGGGTGTATTATTAGAAATGTACTTCTAACCATATCTGGGTTGGTGAAGGCATTTGAGGGTTATTATTTTACGCCGGATGCTGAAGTGAATATAGGACTTTATCGTTTTTCTTGTTTATCTGGAATTAATGCATCAACAGGTTGCTAATGATGCGCAAGGGAGAAGTCTGCTAGCAGAACTAGAAGCTGAAGGTGTGGATACTTCTTACATAGTGGTAGGCTCAGTATGCTTTGTTAGTTATCAAGAGCTTCTTATGATGAATGATTTTGAGCCTTTTGTGACTTTCAACTTCTTAGGATTTATTTACTTATGTTGACAAATGGTTTTCTACTTTTTTTCTTGTTCTTATGAGATAAATGTCACTCCTGCTTTTAAATAGCATATATTTGTACAATCCAACCACTGCTCATTTCCTAGGAAACAGCTGTTCATTTTAGGCACCATCTCTGTACTTGTTTTTCTTTAGGCCAATGAAATGTTTGACCCCTTGAAAATATTGCATTGCTATACACGCAGTTGAGCACTGGAAACTGTGTCAGGCATGGATGGAGGCAGGGGAGGGTAAGGATGGGGCCATAGCCCCTCCAAAACTTGAGAAAGCCTATTTTTTTATTAGGGGTGGCTAAAAAGATTTCCAACTAATTTCATTTACTTTTTATTCATGGCCCTCTCATTTGGAAATCCAACATAAATAGCATGGTCTCTTTTTCTTGTTTAGCCTTGATGCAGGCCAAGCTGCATATGATAATGCAACACCTTAGACCACTCTCAAATCTCTCGTTCACTCTCAAGAAAAGTGAAAGAGGGGCTAATTTCAATGAGACTGTTGGCGGAATCAACCTCACCAAATAAATTTGGCATTCAATCGAATTCAAATTGAACGTGGAATTGTTATTCTAGATTCTTGAATTTAATCAAAAGTAATCAAGAATTTAAATCCAGCACTAATTTAACTTGAACACACTGAACCTTCTAAGATCCAATTTGGATGTGGAATTTAATTTAATTACTCATGGAATAAAATGCAAGATATGAAATCAAAATTCACCATGCACAAATTTAAATCCAAATAATTAAATATAATTCAAACACAATGCCAAATTAAATACAAAGAACAATAACTCAGACTCACCGTACTCGGGACGTCCAAACAAAGCGTAAATGCTTCAATATCAATAAAATTCAATCTCTCCAATACAATACATAAACTGCCCTTAAATAAGCTAAATTAAGGCCATGATCGGCCATAAGTTTCTAAACAAGAACATAAATAAAAATAAAAATAAAAACTTTCTAAATCTTATACACACCAACGTGGAGCAACATCATCATCCTATCACCATAGCTGGCTCTCCATGATCGATCCTGGCTTGCTGGATTTTTTCCACTTTATATTTCTTTTTATTGTTTCTTTATTTTCTTACTAATTACAGCACTATGGTAATCATGGGCTAGCTTAAAACTCGCCTGAAAATTATACAAGCTTCTGATTCTTCATCTTGCTTTTGGTGGGCCCACATGGGTGAAGATATGGATAGTTGATGTCGCCTTTAAGGTGGGACCTATATGGGTAGTTGACATGGCATTCAAGTGGGGCCCTCTCTTTCCACCGTCGGTGAATTTGTAGTGCCAACTCGTCAATCGGGTTGTCATCGGGTTTGATGGATCCGATGCCTGCATCAAGCCCCCACTCACTTTTTCATTCTAGGTTCTTTATGACTTTTGCATTGAGGAGTTTAATTTGATCTTAAAATGATAATTGTCTTTTAATATGAAAACTCAATCCTTCTTTTTTGATTTTCTTCAAACTTCAAAATAGAAAAGTACAAGCACTAGGTCAAACATCTTTCATACCCATTAGGTCTACTTATTAGAGTTTTTAACTCTTTCAACCACAAGCACCAAATACAATGCTAAGTTTTATGGACAATACCACGTCTTCTTACTCATGACTTATTAAGGTAGTGAGAACCACCGTCATTTGTAGAATCATGTTTTGAGCACCTGTGGGATGTTTACATGGCTAATCCAACTTTACCAAATTAATTGAAATGCTTTAAATCTCTCAAATATCAAAATTCAACCTCATACAATTTTTCTATATATATGATCTAAATAGAGAACCGGACAATTTGAAGTTGCAAAGTCACTTCAATTTGAAGTATAGACTTATGTTGCACTGCCACCCCCCTCCTCTCTCCTCACACCACACACACACTCCTAGCGCCGCCCTTTGGTGTCTGGGATGTTCTGTAGATAAACTTTGGATGATCTCATTTGGTTCCAAGGTCTAATTCCACATTTTGAACCAATATATATTTTCCTTAAAATGTTAAAGCAATGTAATTTTTCTCCTTTATGGAGACCTTGATTGGGTTTTTGTTCAGCATCACTCCACTTTTGATTGGATGAAGATGACTACCCATGAGCACTAGATTTTTTTTTTTTTTTTAAATTATTTATGGGTGGAAAGATGAAACACTGAAGTCTTTATGGAAGGTGTCATGTAATGGTGTTTGAAAGATTAAACCTAATGGTGGCATAACTTGCTTGTACTATTCTCTTACTTTCTCGGCCTCTTTTTAATTGAGCATTTGTTTGTTGTCACCATCATCAACAAACAATTCTCATCTAATAGGGTTGACTTTCTAAGTTTATGTTTCATTCTACCCTATCAAAGATCATATTCCTTGACACTCTACATGCTATCCTGTCCTCTATCCCACTGATCCTAGTCTTTAAAGGTCTCCTTCCTATCTTAGTCCTTGATTCTTCATAATGGGGCTGTTTCTGGTCATCTAAGGACATGCCTATGTCATCTTCTATGGCCTTCTCTCATCTTTTCAGCTGTTAGGATATCTTTAACCGTCTCCTAGTGAATTATTAGAGGCAACTTTGGCAACACATGGCTGCACTAGCTTAATGCTGCTTGGTTCTTGACTCTCTTTCTTTCATAGCCAATGAGGTTTTCCCTCCTTTTGTAACCCCTTTTAATGTAAGTGAAAACTCCTAAAATAAATATGTGAATATTACAAAATGAGTTAGTTGCATATTCAGTTGGAGTGATTGAATGATAACATAAAATTTTATGAATTGCTTCCATGTATTATTAGTTGTAATCCTGTGTTCACATATTTGATACTAGTGGGTAGCTTCTATCAGTTGGAGTTCTTTTTTTTTTTTCTTTTTCTTTTTCTTTTCAATTAAAGTTGTTTCTTCCATGTGATCTTGAGGTATCCTTTTCACTCTTATTCCCAGGTTTCAGAGGAGGGAAATTCACCTTTTACCTATATCATTGTTGACGATCAAAGGTGTGATCATTTTTCTGATGCTTCATCAAGTTTTAGAAGCATGACAACTATTTAGAAGAGATCAGTAAAAAAGAATGAAAACTATTTGCAAGATTAGATACCATTGCTTGGATTTGGATCTGCAACTATTTTTACTTAATATATGCTGTTATTCCGGTTGTGGGTTTTCCTGTAATTAACAAATTTCAGTTCATAAAAATCCTTATTCGTTTGTCCAGCAGGGTCATCAGTGTAGTGAGGGGTCTTGTTCTATATGAGTACAATTTGTGTCCATATAATATAATATGATACTCCCTCCATCCCATTTTAGTTGTCTTATTTAAAACATTTGTATTTTTTAAAGAACTCTCTATATAAGGCTAGCACTTTATGTGATATCATCCATTTTCAACACATTTTATGCTACTCCAATATAAATGAGACAACTATTTTGGGACAATTTCAAAATCCATATAAGACAACTAATTTGGGACGGAGGGAGTATGATATTACATTATATTACATATTCTCTATATGCATCATGATTTCCACATGCTTGATATTCATGTTGTTTTCCTTCATTTGATATGCATTGCTGTTGCAACAGATATGCACTATAGGTGGCTTTTTCATAAGATCAAATGGATATGTGCATCATTGTTATTATTTTTGTGCTAGCAAAAGTTATGGTACATTGAGTTTGGGCATTGTCTCCAGGAAAACTCGTACTTGTATTCACACCCCTGGACATCCTGCCATGGTTCCAGATGACCTTTCCCAATCAAGCTTGTCTTCTGCATTGGATGGAGCAAGACTTGTCTATTTTGATGGAAGATTGCATGAGACAGCTTTAGTCATTGCAAAAAGGTATTTGTCATTTTAGTTTCACCTTTTTTAAAAAAAAAAAACTACATTTAATTTCTTTTTCTTTTTTCACTCTGAATCACTCTTCTAGATTTCTTGTTCCACACTCTAGGTAAAAGGCAACTGCCATCAGATTGTTTATAAATACTTAAAAAAATCAGATTGTGTATATAAAAATTATCAAAAGGCATTTCAGACATCAACTGTGAGGTCTTGTAGGTCCACTATTTGTGAATCCAAACCTTTCACTATCCATTCTACTATGAATTGACACACACCCCTCTGTGTCCAACTGCTGGCTCAACATTGGATGGATCAGATAGGAGTAGCATGGATTCTGCTCCCATTTGGTTCATACAGTGGTAGAGCCTATGGATGGGTTGACAGATTAAAAGGAACCTCTATTTATCCCAAGATGAAGAATTGTGTGGAAATGATAACTAGTTCTACTAATCTGTACCTTATGCTGTTATGCATGCTGTGACTGAGTCTGCTAGAGTATTTCTTCTTTCTCCTAAAGTTGGACAGATTTGGCAAATAACAGTTTAAAAAACGTGTCTACAGTGAGGAAAAGTGATTCCTACAGATAGACTTGTCTTGGCATATTTTATACTAGGAATGTGGTTTTACACCCACTGTGTAAAACACCTAACTTTGGCAAATGGCAGTAACCAGCAACTCTGGAATTCTTCCAGTGCAGGCAACCCGCATGCAAATACCCATGTTAATTGATGCAGAAAGAAAGAGGGAGGGCTTGGATGATCTTCTAAACTTGGTGGACTATGTTGTATGTTCAGCAAAATTTCCTGAGGTAACTTTCTGCTTTGTTAGTATGTTAAACAAATGAAATGTTCACCCGCGCATTGGGTTGCACTGTATTACCATGCGCACCTAGGCGTAGGGCCCACCATTGGGGTGGTGTTGGGCCCATTGGAATGGTCTTTTGTTCAATATGTTATCCACCAAAAATCACCATGATTGGATTAATCAAGCCATATTTTTAAAGCTCTAAAAATTTCATCATTTTAGATTATTTTTTAATCCCTAAACTTTATGACCTTTAAAAACATGGCTTGATCAATCTGATTGTGGTGATTTATTGTTGACATCATATTGAAGGAAAGACCATTCCAACGGGTCTATCACCATCCCATTTGATGGGCCCTACACCTATGTGCGCACAGTAATACCGTGCGACCCAGTGCACGGGTTAACATCTCATGTTAAAGAAATGTTGTTTTTGGTATGATATTCTTTATTTTTCTGAAATTTAATTGATGTTGTCTTTGGAATGATCTTTTTTACGTAAATAAAAATTATTCTGACTCTGTATCTGAGCATTGCATTACTAATCTAATTCAGTTTAAGTAGGAATATGCAACTGTGGAAAAGATATTGCTTATGCTGGTAGTTGATTCAAAGCTTTTGTGGCTATTTTAGATGTTCAGTTAGCACTAAATGTGAACCTCTTTGGGGTATCCATGTCTTCATACTAAATAAGTCTGCAAATCCTTCACTCTTATTGGATTCAAGGGCCAAATCATTACCTCTGTTTATGAATTGGTTGGCACTAGAACTTCTTTACTGTTCTTCCATAACTGTGAATAGTTGAATACTCATTTTTCTTCATTACTATTGATTTTAAGCTATCCAAAACCCTTAACTGTTTTTGACCTTGATCCTTATAGTAAGTTATGATTGGTGCATCTTTCATCAACTGAATGAATGATCTATTAGGTATAGGTTGTCGGCTTTTATGTTTTGATTCTATAAATTTTCTTCATCTTTAAACTTGTTACAGGCATGGACAACAGCCCCTTCAGTTCCAAGTGCACTAGTCTCCATGCTTCTGAGATTACCACATGTCAAATTTGTTATTGTGACCCTTGGAGAGAATGGTTGCATAATGCTTGAAAGAAGTGTAAATGGTGAGTCCAAAACTATTCTCTGTTGCAATGGCATGAAGCTGCAAAATTTTTGGTTGGTCACATGGATGAATTTGATCTGGTTCCTTGATTCCTGATTCCTTGTAACTCCAAGTGGAATATTTCCCTCAACAGAAGAGCTGGAGCTGGAAGAAATGGATGTTGACAGTTTGCTGGAGTCATTGAACCAGAGAATTGATGGCAACAAGGTTGAGCCCACATGTCTTTCATCTAAGGTAACTTCTTTTTCCTTTCATTTCTTCTTTCTATGTGGCTTGGATTTTTTTATCCTTTTTTGCTGCTGCTGGTGGTGGGGTGTTGGATGTTGATTTTATTAACTGGTATATTTTGCAGCCCACCTTGAAGTTTCTTGTTTGGGATTAAGTTGGGAGAGAATTTTTACCTTTTCTTTTTTCTTTTTGCTTCAGTGGTGTGACTTTGGTACCTTTGGATTGACCTACATGCTTTCTATCCCAAAACAAACTCAAGCAGTAAATAACTCTTTGATGAATGAAAGGTTAAAAATGCCAGTTGAAAAGAATGCTGCAAACTCTCCACTCTTGAATTTACAAAATTACCTCCGTGCTAAGTAGTTTTTAAGAGATGGAGTTATTTCAATGATCAGTGTAAAGAATACAAAAAAGAAAAGAAATGTGTAAAGGATAGCGAGGCCAAAAACAGTTAAAAGAGCTAATCAACCTCATCACAGAAATGAAAAAATTACTTTTCTGAAACTCCCTCTTTAGCCAAACAGGTGCCCATTCCACTTGCTAACCAGGGCATATCACTCAAACAATGAGGCCCACCTAAATTGATTCCCTAAGCTTGCAAATCCAATCTAATATTCTCCTAGGTCTCTAGCTAATGAGAGAATTCCAATCAGCATAAGTCTTGATTGTGGTCTGGCATCTCTATTAACAATGTTTTATCAAATTCATCCTTTTGCTCTTCATGACTGGATTCTCTTCGACTTTAATTACTTTGGAAGCCATTAAAAATAGGAAGGATATTAGACCACTTTCAAATTCTTATGGTGCTTGTACCTTACTGTGACTCAGTTTGCTTTGATGTCATGGTGACTTTTGAGCCATGTATTCGGATTATATTAGATTTGGTAAAAAAATACTTTGAAAGTTCTACCCCCTTTTTTCAGTTCATGAAGTTGAGAGCAGGTGGGGTTGGTACAGTGAGTGGAAGGTTGCTTGTGGGAACAGCAGAAAAGATACCACCTCTGGAGCTTATTGACACCACTGGTGCTGGAGATGCTTTCATCGGGGCAATTCTTTATGGTAAAGATACCATCCTTTGATTGTTTTGGTTTGTATGCTTCTACAAGTTCTAAAGTGTATCTATTCTTGTATATGTATGCATTGGCCCACTGCTGCTGCTGCATTGTTGTTTTTGAATGGTAGTGATATAATTAAGAAAAAAAATGAACAAAAAAAAGAATGCTAAAGTACATCATGGAATACAAGACAGGTTACATAATCCTACACAAGATACTCCTGCAGGTCACTAACCACTGTTGTTGCTCTCCCAACACTTGTCCCAGTGAGGCTATCTGCCTCCCAGTTAGCCTCCTGCTTATGTCAACAAAAGACACCATTCTCTCTTTTGACATGTCAATAATCTCTTCCATTGCATCAGTCAATCTCGAAGGGAAGTACCATTTTTGGACATCCAACTGATACACAAGAAGAATCCCTCTCTGCAATTAAAGGAAGGAGGTCTGTTTTATCACTTCCTGCAGGTCCCGGCCACTGATATTGGTCTCCGAACCCTTGTCCCATTGAGGCTATCTGCCTCCCAGTTAGCCTCCTGCTTATGTGAACAAAAGACACCACCATCTCTTTTGACATGTCAAGAATCTCTTCCATTGCATCAGTCATTCTCCAAGACAAGTACTGTTTTTGGACATCCAACTGATACATAAGAAGAGTCCCTCTATGCAATTAAAGGAAGGAGGTTTCTCTTATTCACTCGTTAGCCCAACAATAAGGCCCCAACCTTGGCATCATTTGCGTCACATGGTCAGTAAGACTTGAGAAAACAACAATGGTGGCAATATCAGTCTTAACTGCCTGCATTTGATAGTTGGCTGTTAAATTTCTCATCCTGTTTCATCATCATACTAAAGAGGCTCTAATTGTTTTGGGGCTTACTAGTGATCATCGGACTTTTCTCCTGTTTTTACCGGGATATAGTTAAGATTATTTTACATGAGATATGCATTGCCCATCTCCCGGACTTATTGGGACCACAAGACTTCTTCAATATCAATTGAGTGGCCCTTGAAACAGACACAAGGAAATTGTGACACAACATTACTTTTCCAGCTGTGATGGGGGAAGGCACGTACCCCCCAGGGTTTTGCCTCCTTACTCAGTGCAACACTTGTGTCCAGTTAAATTGAGGCATGCAGATGCATCTTTTGCGGTATTTGCTGGTGGTATACCATATTTTCTTGGTAATGTTTGCTTTCAATATGACGATACTGGGAAAACTATAAGAATTTTTATTAAAATTGAAATTGAAAACGTCATCAACTGGTCACAATTTTTCTCATTTCTATATATCCCTTTTTCGGTAATTGACCATTTATCTTCTTTTTTTAGATCTTTTTCTATTTTTTTTTTCTGATAATTTCCTGGAGATGCCATGAGGAAACAGCAAATACCTTGAAAAGATCTCGTGAAATTTCCTTTTACAAAATGAAATCTATCATTTTACTATAGTTTCCCATCCATCTCTTCTTTTATATTTTTTTGGTCCATACTTTATTTCTGAATTTTCAAATAGTTAGACACGTCTATGCACCTGTGGACCATTGTATGATGCATGGGCTTGAGAAGCTATTGTCATGAATGCACGAACCAATCTCAACCTAGGCCTTGCTTAGCTTGACTTAGTTTGAGCCAATGTTGTAGAATGGCTCAGATTGTTTCTGATGCTTAATCATTTCTCTGTGTCAGCTATCTGTGCTGAGATGCCGCCAGAAAAAATGTTGCCCTTTGCTGCTCAAGTGGTAAGGTCTTTTATTTTTTTTAAATGGTTAATATAATAATTGAAAAGAGGCACCGAATGTACAAATATAGAAACAAAGGAAACAAATAAAGAAGGAACCAACCCGAGGCAATACACCCTCAAAAAGCACTAGAAACAATCTGCAAAACACTAAAGAGAGCTAAGCTAGGTCCATACATTCCTTCCAAGCACGTAAAAGGTCATTCATCGATAGGTTACTGAATTCTGCCATAGAGGAAGCCCAAGAGGACACACTTGCTAAAAATTCTTCTTGAAACTGCTTCAGGTCTTCTATTCCTTACTGTTTAAGGTGTGATATACCTTGAGGAAGAGAGAGTTTAGAGAAAGGATGATGGAAAAAAAAAAACGAAAACAACAATGACCAATTTGGCTCCCTTGTGTGGTAACCCTGCCCTGTTGCCCATGTCACCGGGTCCCAATTTAAAGTCCTTTAGGTTTCATGTGGATGTTGTGGAAGACACTTTTTTCGAAGCTGTTTCTGCGTGGCCCTCATTGCTGTATTTACTTTTGGGCTGTTATTTTGTGGGAGAGAGTTCTGATTATTGCGAATTCTTTAAATGGTCTCTACAGTTGGGATTTTCTGGTGCTTTCCCATTATAACATCCAAGAAGCTTGCGTGTAGGGTGAGGTCCCTGTTGAAATCTACTTTTTAAGGGAATGGAACTCTTTAAGAACTAATGTCCATGCAAAGCAATAGTGACTAGATAACCTCTACTATTCAAATTTGTGACACCAAAATAAGTTTGCACAGTAGGCACTATGTCTACTGGAACTGAGTTTTATTGTCAATGAAGAGTTGTTCAATGACTAGAATACTGGTACTTCATTTTTATCACTGACCTTTAAGTTCATATGTATGACAGTTTAATAAATTTATGCTACATTTTTTTAACTATCTGTGAAAGTTTAAAATCTTTCAGCCTGTCAGGTTTTCCAAAATAAAAATAAACAAATGGATGGAATAGTAAGATTCTTATCTTTCAAAAAAAAGTAAGATTGTTCACAACCCTCGAACTGTTGTTTTCAGGCAGCTGCTGGCTGTAGGGCCCTTGGTGCTCGTACTGGTTTACCATGGCGCACAGATCCTCGCGTGGCTCCACTTTTATAAAATCCTAAAAAAATCTCCATTTGTCAATTACATTAACATATCCTTTGGGCTCTTGGTTGCTGAGCATAAGGCATCTGATGAAGCAATGATGGCACCCATGACAACAGAAGCAACATGAAGTATTCATTATTGTTGTTTAATACTCATTGTTATGAATTAATTCTACAGAACTTGCAGTATATGCAGGGATGCATTCACAAGTTAGCATGTTGCATCCAAGAACATACATGGTTTTCATTTGCGGAGATGATGCTTGAGATTAGCCCATTACTCCGTTCTCTAAACCTTTGCCGTCAAGCTTTCTTTCTAAACCATACTAATGTCGTCTTTACATGTACTTTTGGTTTTTTTTTTTCATTGGGCTTTGCTTCATCTACTATCTATGTTGCTTTCTCAGTTTAGTTTCTTTGTAATCATCATCACAACCAAAGTCCCGTATATCTGAGTGAGGTTTGACTTTTCAGCTTTACTTCTCCATTTGACTCTATCATAAGTTTTTCTTTTATCCTCCTTTCTTTTGTGTATCCTCCTACTCTTTGAATTTGTGTGGTTTGGAACCCCAACCCACCCGCACTGAGAGAGGAGTTGACAAATAACCCTTTTTGGCCAATTCTCAAAGGGGATGGACCCCTTGGCTCATTAAGAAGGGTTCCATACGAAGGAATGGGGTGAGCTCTATACGAAATTGTGTGATGATTCAAGGATCAAGTCTCTTTCAATGTTATCAGAATTGTACCGTTTACCGAACTGTCTTAAAGAAGGTTGAATTAAATAAAGTTTAACCGTTTATATACTCTTCCTTAAACATCATTGTTAATAATGAAAAGACTTTTAGTTCATGATGAATGCAGTATCTATATAGCCACACTCATATAGAGACAATTTTTGAAGAGCTTCCTTCAAATTTTAAAACAAGTATCGTTGATTGTAGTTCCCACTTCAGTTATTGCTGTGACACATTTCAGGCTACTGATAAAAGATGTCTTATGTTGTATTTTTATTTTTATTTATTTTAAATATTAGAGAAACCCTCTATCTAAAATAGCAAAAAAACAAGGGCAATTCTATCTTTAAAGATCAAATGCAGTTTTTTCTTTACCATTTTATGTAGAGATCGTCTCTAATAATAAAAAGAGTATTTTTATAATTAATTTACTTTTCGTTGTAGAAAGCCAAATTTGCATTCAATTTAAAAGACCATTTTATGCTTGTATTCTGTTTCTTTGCCCAATCCATCGATCCAACCTTGAGTGTTGACATAATAATCAGCAATAAGTGAACAGTTGAAAGTAATCGGTGGGTGAACCATATTCAAATTGGAGGGACCTCAGGTGGATACTTACACATTTAATGGCTAATTGGGCCAAAAGCTTGACAGTATTTCATGGACTTCTGGAAAAAGCTTGAGCCCAACCCGACAGGTTGATATATGTGTTCAAAATTTATTTATTTATGATAGGTTTGGACGGGTCTCATATTGAGTTTGAATTGAAGAAGAATTCTATCTATTATCAATCTAGTTTTGATATTCAATTTGCAATTCTAATTTTCTTTTCAAAGTTGGGCTTGTGTTAGGCTGTTCTTAAAGGCACATTAGTTGTTCTTTTTTTGCTTTTGGAGGCACATTGTATCTCATATTTCATGTTTTTCTTTTCTTTTTAAAAATTTATTATTAAGTTAAGGTGATTGGTTGATATAAATGTCAATCTCCTGTAAGCTTGGAAAAGTGAGTCTCATCGTGTAGTCATTTTTGTGGATTTTTGCATAATAAATTAAAAGAAATATAAAATATATTTAAAATAAAACTAAACAACAAGTGGATTAGATTCTCTTCCAAGAGTGGCCTCCTAGCACTGTCTATTTGACTGCATTTTAAAGTTCAAACTATTGCACTCAGCTCTACTTTTAAATTTAAATTTATATTAAATAATCTCAATTAAGTTTATGGCATATTAAAAATATAATTCTTTTCGAATGACACAATTTTGATATTAAAAATTAAGAACTAATTATTTAAAGGATTTGACTTTTGATATTTTAATAGTCAATATCATTTTGTATTTCTTCCGTAATTTCTGCCATATAAATCATATAGAAAGTAAAACTCTGACATATTTTGTTAGAAAACTCAAAACTCGAATTATTTTATATAAAGTTAATGCAGTTAATATTTATAGTTTCATTATTGTCACATAAGATCATTGCTATTATTATTAAATCCAGTTATTTTAATTATTTAGAGTTGATACTTATATTTAGACTTTTTAACTTTTCTACTAGTAAGTTATTTATTTAGTTCAATATTTTATATAATATTTCAAGTATTAACTAATATATACTATATACAATTGAATAGATATGTATCAAATATAGTTCAATAGATTGCACTCATGAGTGAAAATATCGGCCGATACATATCGGATTTTAAGTGCCGGTATATATCGGCCGATACGATATGTATCGGCCGTACAGTATATATATCGGCCGATATCACCGGTATATATAGGCCGATATATGTATTTTTTTATTACGAAAATAAAAGAAATCAACTAATATTTGAAAAAAAAAATCTAATTTTTTTTTAAAGAAAGAAAGAAAAAATATCACCCTTCACATATTGGTCATATTTAGATTTAAAAAAAATTGATATTTTTAAGAATGACATTTATTACCTTGGCTAAATAATAAAAAAAAAAACTTATGGACAAAATCATTCCTAAATCAACGTCCAAACAAGTTGCCATATTTTTTGAATTTTCAATCCAATTGTTACAAGAAATTAGGGTCCAAATCTGTAAATGAAAGGATGCTTATTTCTAAGTCTCATTCCTAGTTTCTTTTCATGGGTTTCCATTAATTGAGTCAACTCTAAATTGACAACCTTAATTGAATTAATAGTGGATATCTATTAATTGAGCCAACTCCAAATTGGCAACAACGTTTATGGGAATTAATGGTCGATTTTTTATTTTTTAATTATGAAAATACAAGATTTTTGCTAATATTTAAAAAAAAACATCATTTTTTATAAAAGAAAAAAAATAATATCACCCTTCACATTTCAGTCATATTTCGATTTAAAAAAAACATTGATATTTTTATGTATTAGTGGATTAGAATGACATTTATTACCTTGTCTAAATAATAATAAAAAAACTTATGGACAAAATCATGCCTAAATCAACTCCCAAACATGTTGCCATATTTTTTTGTATTTTCTATCCAATTGTAAGCAAGGAATCAGGGTCCAAACCTGTAAATGAAATGACGGTTTCCATTAATTGAGTCAACTCTAAATTGCCAACTTTAATTGAATTAATAGTGGATTCCTATTAATTGAACCAACTCCAAATTGGCAACAACGTTTATGAAATTAATGGTGGATTTTTTATTTTTTAGTTATGAAAATACAAGATTTGTGCTAATATTTGAAAAAAAAATCATTTTTAAAAGAAATAAATAATATCACCCTTCCATATCGGTCATATTTTTTATTTAAAAAAAAAATTCTGATATTTTTATACATCAGTGGATTAGAATGGCAATTATTTAAATAATAATAAAAACTTACGGACAAAATTATGCCGAAAACAACTGCCCAAAAAGGTTGCCATATTTTGTTAAATTTTCTAGACAATTCTTGCAAAAAATCAGATCCAATTCGGTCAATGAAACAGTTCTTATTTCTCACATCTCTTTCCTTTCATGGACATGGTGGGTTTCTATTAATTCCAAATTAACAGTGTTAATGGGAATTAATGGTTGATTTCTATTAATTGAGCCGAAGTCCAAATTGGCAAGAACGCTAATAGAAATTTAAGGTGGGTTTTAGAATAAAAAAAAGGCAACAAAATAAATTAGAAGACAAAATACCAAATCTGAAGATGTATTAAGAGGAAATTTACATATTTACATTAATTTTTATTAATTTGAAATATATTTACATATTTAGATTTACATATTTCCATAAAAACGTTTCTATAAATTTTTTGTAATTTTTCATCATTTTTTAAAAAACATTTGAAATTCTCTAGTTCGTAACTTAAAAATAATATTGGAATATGTAAATGACCGATATTTAATAAAAAAATTACATATCTATGATCCCCATAATTTTTGTGATTTTATATATATTTTTTGGAATTTAAAAAAAAATAAAAATAAAAAAGATAAGAGAGAGAAAAATATCGGCCAAATATCGATACCGCCGATATTTACATATCGACCGACATATCGGCCTGACCGATATTTTTACCCCCTGGATCGCAGTTCATATCAGCCAATATCGTTTGAATAAAATGCCTAATACTGTACATTTCGTCAAACTGCTCACAAACCCTAATGTTGGGGTCGGGTCTTCTGGGTGTTCTATCTTTGGATTCTATCTGTCTCTCCGCATCGCATCCCCACCCATCTACCCTCTCTGCTGCAAGCCAAGGAACGTCTCTGTCTGCTGCAAGCCAGGGAACGTCTCTTCAAAAGTATAAGAAAGAGAGAACTGGCGCGAGCAGAGAAGAAGCAACAGCACAGAGAGAAAGAAAGAGAAGGAGAGGAAAGGAGAGAAAAGGAGAGAAATATGGGAGGGAAGGGAGATGGAGATGAAAAAGAGATGGTAGCACCAGGCGAGGTATTGGGTAAGGCCTCTCGTCTTATAGCCGGCAAAGGTACCTACGTCGCCCCTACCAATCAGACCGTCTACGCTTCCCTTACTGGACGCCGCCATCTCATTCCTCCTCCTCCTCACTCCCCTGACCAGGTACCCATCATCATCCCCACCATTCATTCTTTTCTCTTTGTTTGGGCTTTAGGGGTTTAGGTTTTTTTCCCCTTTTCTGTTGCACTAGAAACAACTCCGACTTCCCTTTAGATGTGCAGTGGACTCCATGAATAGCAGTAGATAGGTGAAGTCTCAGTTTGTCACTCCATGTTATCATTCTAGTGTTCATCGTTATAAGACATTTATTTCTTAGGCTTAAAATTAAGGGGCAGGGTTGGCTCCGCTCGCATCAATGTAGTCCATGGCGCATCTGACTGCCCCATTCACATTTGGGGTGTAATATTCTTTGTTAAGGAGTCTCAATAGGAAGACCCAATCAGTAGACTTAATATTTTGAAATGAATTAGGCTAGCGGGACACTAAAAATGAGACTATCTATCAAGACATGCCATCAAATGGATCAAGGGGCCCACATAATTTGGTTTATTTGACTGGTGATTGTATGAATTTGAAGTATATAAAGTTTCAATGTCAATTAATAATCCAAGCCATATAATCTTGGCCTTCAAATTTCAATAATTATAGGTCGTTGATTTTTAAAGGTTTAAAATGAGGGATAGAATGACAGGATAGAGGTAAAACATCATACACAACCTATGCATGTTATCTTATTTACATTGGACCCAACTATATGGAGCGTGAAGATCCATTTGATGGGAAATCTTCTTAGAGTGTCTTGGTAAAGAAAGTCTCAGGTTGAGTTTTCCTTTTTCCATTTCTAATCTAATGAGCAAGATTCATCTTTCCCTTACCAGAGGCCAACGGTGGAAGTCATAGGCCACAAGGCCCATGGTGCTGTCCCTGAGCCTGGCTCCTTTGTCATCGCTCGAGTAAGCTTTTCCTTCTCTCTCAGCTTTTGCTCATTTTGAAATTGTGAAATCTACCCCTTCCATTTGATTCTTTAGTAATGCAATGTTGCTAGTTTTATTTTCTGCATCTTAAAACAAAAATCTGCCTACAATCATATGAAAAGGTTGAAAAGCCCATGACAGGACTAAACCTACTCAACAAAATATGAATCACATATTACACGGACTTGCGGGAAGAAATTGACATTAGAAATTATCCTTGAGATCTTTAAAGTGAGATCATGTTAATCACTTTTTATAGGGCCCACAGTAGAGCCACATGGATAAGTTAGTTGAAAAAATCAATGTTCAGACAGAAGGATTACTAAAATTCAGCTTGAATCGATCACTTTCAGTATAATTTGAAGGCCACAAAGATTTAGTAGAACTTGGGTTGATCCAAGAGTGACTTTAACTCAGAATAAGGTCAAATAGTTAGGGACCCAATTAATCATCATCATCGTTAATGCTATTTGTCTTATCTATCTAAGGTTGACACTCTTAATTAGATTTAGGTCAATTGCCTATCTAACTTCCATATGCTCAAATCCTACAACCTTTATAGTTACAACAGTTGCCAACTAGATGCTATAGTTGAGGATCCAATTAAGATGGATGAGAAGGAAAAACAAGGTTGGTGGGGGAGGAAAGAGAGGGGGGGAGGGGTAGTAGATGTGAGCCCCACAAGAAGTCAAGATTCTCATTTTAAGCGGTTTCTATTAATTTTTTTTGACCTCCATATGACTGCCAAACTTGTTCATACACATAACTAGGGATCGCCATTATGTATGCTTTGTTCTAGCTGGTCTAAGTCTCTTTGGCCAATATCTTGTACTTGTAATATTCTATTATCACCTTAATATATCCGTCTTGGTTACCTTTCACAAAAAAAACTAGGATCGCCATTAATTTGTAGATACGGGTCCCACATGAGTGGATGGTTGTGAAGGAGAGAGAAGACTGTTTTATCCCCATTTAGTCACCTCAGCTTTGTGAGATGAGCCATTCAAAAAGCAATGGTCAAAGGTTTCAAAAGCACAAAGCTAGGAACCTTTCAAAATAATAACGATGATGATGATGATGCAAAGCTACGATAAGTAAATGGGTTGAACCTTCATTATCCATGTAGTCCCTACTCCACACTTTTAAGTCATGGGGCTTGCTATCTGGCTTATTTTTCTAATAGGCTAGTGTCTTAGCTAAGAAGAAGAAAACTTTGTAGAATCATAAAAAAAAAAAAAAGAATAAAACTTCATAGGGGTTTTCATTATCAAATGGCCAGAAGAATTCCTATACTCTTAAAGATCTTCACCTGTCTTAATTGCCTAAATATCCACATCATGGTTTAAAAATTGACTGCCGTTATGTAACACCTGTACATACTGGTTTTGGTAGTGCTCATTTCCCTTTATTTGGTATTATATTTTTGCAAAAATTATCCATTAAAATCACATTAACTCATCTTTCAGAAAAAAAACCCATAAAACAGTCTATTCTATTTTGTTTTTAGGTCTATCCATGTTTGTTCACCCTATATTGGTTGAGATTGAAGATTTTGGTTGGATTTGAATTTGGCATGCATCTTTAAATTTTCAGAACTTCTGAAAGAATGGTCCATTACTCCATTATGACTATATTGTCTGTGGCAGGGTTGTATCTGTTTTTTATTACCACTGTAACTGTGTTTTAAAACTATCCTAAAGTTGTTAGGATTTCGTACCACAGAAGGGTTGGTGAAAATAATATGGCTGTGTTTTTGTTACTTCTCAAAATAATTAACTTGTAATAATATCAATAATGATGACAACGACGAAGATGACAACAACGTTGTCATCAATGATCATAATTTGGTCATGTTATTTATCATCTCTTGCACCTCCATTGCTGGAAGGCCAATCTTCCATTAAAACTGCTTTCAGTTATCAATTTGCACATCCTTCCTGTAGGACACTACCATTAATATGCTTTCCTCAGCATCTTCCTTTTGGTGTAAGTTTTCCAATTTTTATTGAGTTCATTTCTAAATGCAATTGAACTATTTTTAATAGATTATTCCTATCCATCGACTTGACTAAATATTACTTTCCGTTTAAATTTGTTAGCGACAAATATAAAGTGGTTTCTCATGGATGAGGTTAATTTACATACAACCTTACAAAGGGCCGATGGACATGCATTACCGTACTCCTCTTAGTCATCTAATTATGATTCTTTGAATTGATTCATACCTATTATTGGTCTTGTGGTAGGTAACTAAAGTAACGGCTAGAATGGCTTCAGCTGATATAATGTGTGTTGGGCCAAAGTCTGTGAGAGAGAAGTTCACTGGAATTATTAGGTAGAGCCGGTGCATGAAATGATCGACTTTTCCCTTTCAGTGCAAAATACCTTTAAACATATGTATAGCATTATGTGGTTCTTTTTTTTTTTCTGAATAATATAGCATTATGTGGTTTTGTACTAACCAACCTAATTATATGGTGGGTTAGTTTGCTTGACTTGCCACAGTTGTGGCCTTTGTATAAAAGATAATAGTGTTTGTTTAGCTAATCTATGTTGACAGATTCATAAATTTTGGATGAAGGGCGGCAAGTCGAATGATTGATCCAATCAATACAGCACAAAGAAGAGAAAGCTGGGAGTCTATTTGTTATGTTGATGTTAACACGAACTGAAATGCCATTTTTCTTGTTGAGCTACTCGAGTGACTGGATAGGTAAACTGAACTGCTTGCTCGCTCTTGGAACTAAATGAATGAGGAGGCATTGGTTTGATATTCTCGAGGATTTTTTTTTTTTTAAAGGTAACTTTATTAATAAATAAGGAAAAGAACAAGATTAAAGAAAAAAACCCAACAACAGAAACAAAAGCGAAAACCCCCAATTACAAAGCAGGATTACAAAGAGATCCCACCATCCAACCCACCACCACCTTAGAGTCGCCTTCCACCAGACTACCTCAAACCCCTAACTTTTCGAGCTCCAAAATACTCCTCATAAAGCAAACAATTCCGCCTCAATAACTGTTCCATTAGGAAGCGGACCAGCAAAAGAAAGCAAGATATTCCCTAACTCATTGGAAATCACCCCACCATACCCAGCACACCCAACTTCACGCATACAACTACCATCAAAATTGAGTTTTAGCAACCCAATTGGAGGAGGAGACCAAGGAATAGGAGTTCGAGGAAAATCAAAAGACCTACAAGAGTCCACCAAAGCCCACTCCCTGCAAACATCAGACACAAAGATGCCTCGAACCTGAGACAAACCCACCAACCACCAAGCTGTACGAAGCTTAATCAACTCTATAAGATTTACAAGAGAATCAACCTTCCCTTGAAAAATCCTGAGATTTCTTTCCAACCAAATAGACCAAACAATACTTAGGATCGTCACTTTCCTTAGAGACCGCTGAAATGTGCTTCCAAATGTTACAATTTCTTCATTAAACAAATCACACCAAGATCGAGGAGGACAAAAAAGATACGCCCAACAAATACAAGAAGTGATCCCAAATGCGACTAGAGAATTTACAATGAAGAAGTAAGTGATTAACCTATTCCTCATTAGACAAGCATAAAGGACAAGCATTAACAATGAACACCCTCCGCCTACGCAGATTATCAATAGTCAAAATTTTTCCCAGCCCTGCATGCCAACCAAACACCTTCACCTTGAGTGTAGCAACCCCCTTCCAAACTTTAGGATGAATATAAGGAGTTTCACCCTTTCTAATCAAATTGTTGCAAAATGAATATAAGGAGTTTCACCCAGATTCTACGATCCTTTCCATTGCCCACTACAAAAACACCTTCCAACAAGTTCATGAGAGAAACCCAATCTTCCACCATCCAATCCTCCAACTGTCTACGAAATTCTAGTCCCCAAACAACCTTATGTTGAGTTAAATGAAAACATTCCTTACATAAACTTCTTTATTAGCAACAAAGGAGAAGAGCACTAGGAAATTGCAAAGCTAGAGGAACCTCACCCAACCATTTATCTTTCCAAAAAAGAATATCGTCACCTGAATAAGGATGATAACGAATATGACTATCAAAAGCATCTGCAACGGAAAAAATACCCTTCCAAAAACCAGAATCTCTCCTAGAAACATTTCGTATCCGCCATCCATTACCAAGTAACTAATACTTTCTGCGCAGAATATCCTTCCATAAGCCTTTCGAAGAATCCCCCTAACCGCCATAACCACTTACCCAACAAAGCATCATTAATCTGACGAATAGGATGAATATGCCCAACCCACCTTCCTCCTTCGGTTTGCAAACCTGAGCCTAACTGACCAAGTGAAATTTCCGTTTTTCTTTGTCCTCATTCCAAAGGAATTGCCTTTGAAACCTTTCGAACTTATCCACTACTGCCACGGGACGTTTGAAAACACTCAAAAAATATACTGAAAGACTTGAGAGAATTGCCTTTAACAAGATGATTCCACCTCCAATAGACAAATGTTTACCCTTCCAAGTAGATAGCCGTCTCTTCGTTTTTTCGACAATTTTATCCCAACAAGGCTTATGAGGTTTACCTTTACAAAGAGGGATCCCAAGATACACAGCAAGGGAAGAAAGTAACCTTACAACCCAAGACAGAAGCCAACTCCACACATTGAGAATGTGCAACATTCACTTCCATCAATTCACTTTTATCAAAGTTAATCTTCAACCTTGAACAAATTTGAAACCATCGAAGAATTGCGTGGACCACCTTGAAAACATCCTTATCCTGCCTTTAAGAATAGAATAGTATCGTCAGCATATTGTAAATAAGAAACCTCACTATCAGAATTTGCAATATGAAAACCCTGAAGCCAGCCCTGAGAAGAAACAACAAGAAACATGATATGAAGCGCCTCAAGCCACAACAACATAAAGATAAGGAGAAAGAGGGTCACCCTGACAAACTCTTTTTTCCAATCGAAAAAACCCTTTAGGGCTCTCATTTACCAACATTGACATATGAGCCGAAGATAAACAAGACAACATCCACCGACGCCAACGAATACCAAACCCCATTCTATTCAACACAAAATCAAGGAAGGACCAATTTACATTATCATAAGCTTTTTGGAAATCCAGCTTACAGACCACACCGGATTCCCCTGACACAAACTTGGAGTCCAAACATTCATGAGCCTACGACGACTGAGTCCACAATTTGCCTGACCTTGAATAAGAGGAGGAGATTAGATTAGGGAGCACCAACTTCATACGATTAGCCAACACTATAGCCAGAATCTTATACGGGCTACCAAGCAAAGAAATTGGCCGAAAATCATTTAGAGAAGAAGCACCTTGTTTTTGGGTACCAAAGTAATAAAGCCAGCCCCCAAATCTCTAGAAATAACACCTCTCTTGTAAAATTCCATGACAAAAGCAAGTAAATCTTGCTTAACTAGCTCCCAAAAAAACTTGTAGAACATTACTGGTAAACCATCTGGACTAGGAGCTTTATCCTCACCTAATTGCCAAACAACTTCTTTCACCTCTGCCTCCTTAAAAGGGTTCTCAAGAGAAAACTTTTGACTCTCGCTAAGTTAATTGAACGGAAGCAAAGAAGGGATGGAAAAATCTCTTCTTGGAGCCTCAAAAAGCCGCTTAAAATAATGTACAATCTCCTCACAACTGTCTCCCTTAGACTCCAGTCTCTCCCCATCGACTTGAAGAGAATGAATAAAATTCTTCCTCCTCCTAGCACTTGCCATCTGATGGAAAAATTTTGTATTCTTATCCCCTTCTTTCAGCTACCGAACACGAGAGCGTTGCTTCCATTTAATCTCTTCCATCAATGCTTTCTTTTTAAAATAATCTTTTAATTCTTTTCGCCGCAACAACTCATCCGAAGAGAGAGGATTAATCTCTTCTTGCTGATGCAGTAGAAGCAACTCATCTAACCAACTTTGTTCCTCGATGTATCTGCCTCTCTTCGAGATTGGGCCCACTGCTTCAACTTCTCTTTAACAAATTTCAGTTTTTGCAGCAAACAAAAACCCTTCCACCCCACAGGTTCAGACTCCCTCTACCAAAGCTCTACTAACTCCTTCAGTCCATCGACCTTAAGCCAAACCAAGTCAAAACGAAACGGGGTAGGCCCCCATAAATCCAAACAAGAGTCCAATAAAATAGGAGTATGATCAGAAACCTGATTGGGAACCTGCACGCTGAGAAGTAAGATGGAAACACTCCTACCTAGAATCAATCAAAAATCTATCCAGCTGGACAAGTCTGGGATTGTCTTGCATACTAGACCAGGTAAACTCTGCACCTCCCAATGGCAAGTCGATCAATTCCAACTCATCAATCCAGTTACTAAAACGATGCATTTGGGGAGAAATCCTGCTGCACCCTTTGCGCTCCGACATCCTCCGAACTACATTAAAATCCCCTCTCCACACACCAAGGCAAAATAGACGACCCTCTAATAGAAGCCACCTCCGCCAGAAACAGATCTCTAGAGTCATCGGAGTTAGGCCCATAAACGTTAGTGAACATAAAAGACCTACCATCTGAAATCTCCTCCAAAATCGCCATTATGGAAAAAGAATTTACTTGGACAGAGACCAACCTCATTTTAGAAGCATCCCAAACTGTCCACAAGCCACCCGAGGCCCCATTAGAGGCTTTCCCTTCCCAACCCAAATTACCAATCCCCCAAATGGATTGAACAAGACTCTCCACAGGTTCTTCACACTTCGTCTCCTGCAAGAAAAGGACTGCAGGCTTGTGGCTAAGAACAAACCTCTTGACCAAAACTCTTTTCATTGCCACCCCTACCCCCTTACGTTCCAAGATAAAACCTTTCATTTACCAAGTCCCTTCACTCGCGACGTTCCAGCTGCTGTTGATTGCCGATCATAATTAATATTAGACTGTAAATGCTGGAGCTCCCTATCTATTTTCCTATGTCTTTTCAGACGCTTGCTTCCTCCATCTCCCGTTGTTCGGCCTCCCAAAATTGAGTCAAAATCTCTTTAGATGCAAAGTCCTGGCGCGGAGAAGAAATCCACAAAATAGCATGCACTAAGAAGAAGTTTCTCCTCATCAAAAGACTTAGACCTTAACGTCAAAGCAAGACAGTCAGCGTCCACCGCATCCGCCCAACTGATTGGAGTAATTGAAACATCTGATTCCCCCCTGAGAGTTGTGGACAACAATCTGCTTCCCCTTATCCAAAGCCTCAACACATCTCAGAGAAGAAGATGGCTGAGGTTGCATCTCCCCAAGCTGTACTACATCCTCTTCCAACGCCACAATCGCTTGAGCCGGAGGAGAGGAGAAGTCAGACCGAACTAGGAATACCTGGGTCGGGAGCGATGACGGTAGGAGAGCCACTGCTGGACAAAGGGCCCCTGATTTAAGTTATGGCCCAACTGCTCGGCATTTTGAAGGCCCACATAACCTGGGACTTGATTTTGGACTTGAGAAAAGGCCCACAGTTTAGAGTCGGAGTGGGCCTTACCCGGGTCGAGTAAAATAGCTTTAAAACTCCATTCTTTCCTTTCGCCCGAAGCCAGCCCTAAGTCCCCTTTTCTTTCCTTTCGTCCCTCCTAAATCTTTGAGAGAGACTCCGATGCTGCATGACAAGGAGGACACGAAACATCCGGAGTGGAACCAACCGCAATTGGAGGAGGAGATTGCGGAAGAGGAGCGTGAGCCGAGACCACCAAAGGATTTGCCGACGCTGAAGTCTCCTCCGGTCGCCGGAAAACATTTCCCTGTGGAAGAAACGACAATACCTCCTGAAACTCTGACGAAGGTGCACCATCCAGAGAAGAAAACCCATTCATCAACCAACAAAGGACAACGAATCTCCGTTGAAACTCCTTGAGCCACCAGATCGTCCATCGCAACGACCTTTCGTCCTGAAGATCAAACCTCAAATCCCCAACTTCCAGCGACAGTGTTTTAGGGATCCCTTTACCAACAAGACGGACAACTTTCACCCTAACAAATTGTACCACTTCCAAAAATAAACACCGAGCATCAATTTCTTCCACCGACCCAATCATCTCCTCCAGCTTCCACAACACTTTCCTTCCGCCAAGCATATAGACGGACTCCGAAGATTCGAACCCACTCAACCACCATATCAGGACTCGTCGATTCAGCCCACCTATCAATACGTCTCAGAGGCTCATTCTCGAAAAAAGATCCACCAAAGCATACTCTTCTACTATCCTCCTCAGTTGCAAATACAATCCAGAAAAGAAGAGGGGACAAGCTGACGCACCATCACCTTCAAATCGAACCTGCAAATCGTCTTCAGCCATTCAATAACTTCGTGCTCAGAAGAATCAGATCTATGGGACAAGCCAAACCAGGTTTTGTTCAATCTCTCTATGTTATTAGCCAGATAATGCTCTTTTACTTGCAGAATATGATGATCAGGATCTGAAACCAAGTCTGGAATTTGAGAAACTCCTTGACCTAGATTGAAAATCGGAACCGAAGACTACGAGGATCCTTCTCTGGGAACCCCTACGTACGATTTTCCGGACCATATCTGGCCTTATTAACCTGTAGCTTTTTCCCTTGATGAACTTTACCGTTGAACAACAAAATAGCCTTCTCCATTTCTCGTTCCGTTTTGAACCTGACAAAAGCATAGTTCTTTCGCTTCCTTAAGCGACGATCAAAGGAATGAAACTATCGAAGAGAACCCCTGCCGCTCCAAAAATACGAACCAGATCACCGGCATCCCAGTCAGGGATGTTGCCAACAAAAACAGAAAAACTATCTCGCCACCATTCAACCATGGATCAAATTTTGATGAAGATCTATTAGGACGAACTCTTCGTTGCGATTTCCATTCTTCTTTCTTCTTGGAACTTATTATCCACCATCTCTGATGTTCTTCACCTTGGTTATCAGCTGCACCCAAAAAGTGACATTACTCAAGTACTAATTTTTTTTTTCTCGAGGAATTTCTGCAGTCCAGCTAACTTCATAGTTTAAACATTGGATGTTTGCTACTGTACTGGTCACAATTAGTCATACAGACTGTTTAACAACATTTCATGTTCCAGTGTTTAGGGTGTTAACACATCCTTTTCAGTTATTCTTTCTACTTGTAAAATATGTTTATTTTTTTAAACAATCCATGTTGTCCTTGTCTGTTATATAAATTGTTCACCTGCCACTGTATGGTTACAGCTTAAAGAGTCAATATCCAGATCTTTGCTTACGAGCACATAACCTTTCCAAAGCTTATGATTAATAGCTTCTGTAATTTGATTTACATGCAGAACATGTTCAGATTTTTGTTTGTGATTTTTATTGAAATGGAACAGAAAGTAGCTTGATCATATGTCTTTATTTACAGGCAGCAAGATGTTCGAGCAACAGAAATCGATAAAGTGGATATGCACTTGTCTTTTCGCCCTGGTGACATAGTCAGAGCTTTAGTTGTATCCTCTATCATGCTTTATGCTTCGATCAAATACATTTTCACCATGATGTATTTAGAATTGACACTATGATGTTTTAGAATTGACACTTGTCATTTCAGTGATTGATGTTGACATCTTCTATCAACACTTTTTATTTTAATCTTTAGTTGACAGACAATTGAGTAAGAGAAAGGGATAAAAAGGAACATCATACAGCATGAGTTGTACACCTAAACTTTCTGCTATTCACACATAAACTTAAAAAAAAAAAAAAAAAACCCTTAAAAAAACTGCAAGAAGAAATATTTCAAACCTTAACAAATTATCCTTTATAATATGCCTTATTAAATTCAAGAAATAAGAGTACAAAAGCAAAACTAGGCCTTGTATAAGAGAGCTATTCAAAACCATCAACAAAAAGAAAGACATAGAATAGACACAAAAAAGACAAGACTTCCCTGATCCCTATACACCCCAAATCAATGGCCTTAAATTACAATAACTCCACAACCGCCTGTCGCTTCTGGACTCCAACATTCGGCAAGAAATCTGCCACACTCTTTGCTGAGAGCCTAACATGCCTGAAAAAATGCTTCTATTCATACTACCCATTTCTGTTGAAAGGTCTACCATGCTCCTGTCTTCACTAAAAGTAATTGATAAGGAGGGGCAAAATGACCCATGTTATTATGAAACTGCCAAGGACCTCATTCTCCTTTTTGCTTGCATTTGATCACATTTTTGAACAGTCTTTCAACTATAACACAAAATGAATGGACGCTCCCTCAAAAATCTCAAGTGTGTCAGGGATGCCTAACATCTTAGCTTCAGTGGTTTCCTTCTTACCCACCAAATGGGGAAGTGAGAAAGTACCTCGCAATTTCCATCTTTAGTAACCTTGTTCGTTTGGAAAATTTGAAATCCTCTTCAATTGGTTTCGTCGTAGAAGTTAAGCTAGATTGGTATTGTTATTGGGCAGGTAATGCTTTGGTGAGTTCCAATCAACTAGGGTTGCAATTTGGGCGGGTGGGTTAGGTTGAGAGTCAAGTCTTAAATTTTTTCACCCGAAAATAGCATGAAAGCTGAAAACAAAACTAACAGAAGAAACTAAGTTAAATCAATACATTCTTTCCAGGCACGCAAGATGTCACTGATAGAGATGTTCTTGACTTCCACGAGAGGAGAGGCCCAAAATGTTCACAGACAGAGACATCACCATGACATTAATTTGGAAACAATGATATTGTACCCCATTTTCTTATAGTAATATAACATCATTTTCATATCATACATTTAAGTTTGTTTTATTATTTTCTACTTTAAACATTTTACCGATGCTTAACATTGCTATTAATTTTCTGTTTTTTTTATCTCTACTATAAAAAAGGATTTTTTTTTCTTCTCATACACCATTACTTGGTGTATATATCAAATTCATAGTTTATTCACAAATTGTATACACCACTACTTGGTGTATCACGTAGGCAAAACTCTAGGGAGGCTGCCCATAATTTTCAACTAAACCATGTATCTTTGAGTGGGATGCATAGCTTATAACATGGGAAGGTGATGTGTAAAATTTCAGCTCAATCCAATCATCGTAGCCTTGTGATTTTGGACCTTTAGACTTTACTCTTACAAGCCATTTTCATGGCCCATCTAACAACCGTACAAGTTTTAGAGGAGTTTCCAGCATCCTCCCATCTGTATAGTCTTTGGCATGTTGACCCAACCATGTAGAGTCCAAACCATAATAGATGGTCAATCTTTCTAAAGAAAATGACTACTTTAGTCTTGGTAGAGTTGCTATTGTAATTTGAGGAGTTATGGTACTTCAAAAACTAACTACCCATGTCAAAGAGTGGGGCTACCTTTTGACTTATCAAATGAGTTCAATCAGTTTTAGATCTTGAGATCTAGGCCCATGTCAAGTTTGGAGCTCATGCTAATGATTCTCTCCATTGAATTTAAAACATTTGGTACCTACTACACTTAGATCTCAAGATGTGCTCCCAAATGTACCTACACTTAGATCTCAAGATTTTGAATCCATCCATCTAATTCAACATATCAAATTGTAGGGCTCACTTTCAAATATCAGCTGTCAAAATTTCAGACGTAAATTACAGAATGAATCCATGATTGTTTTAGTGAAAACAACCATCCATCTCATAATGTGTCTGTCCTACTTCTTTTTCATTGAAAACTAAACTGAAACTATTGCACACACTCCAGGATGACTCAAAACTAAAGAAAGTCATCTATGTCAATTTGAAACTTTGCTCTGTCTAGAGAGTGAATGGCCAACTCTCAAAACAAATGAGCCATCTACGACAATAATGGATTAATTTAATCTTTTTTTAAAAAGTAACTTCATTAATTCAAAAAGAGGAACGGCTTAGTTTAAACTCACATTACATTTATGTGAGGAGCTTTGTATTCATCTATGCATGCATGAATAGACATCACTATAGTGGTATGCTATCATATTGAATGGTCCCCATGTGTGGAGCATGGGCATCGTAGTAGTTAAATAAAGTAACTCCTTCAAGTATTTAAATGTTACATGACTATTTATCAAGTTTATTAAAGTAAGATCTTTTTATAGCCTTCCTTCTTTATGCATGTCTTGTGACAAACTATGCTAAAATTATTACAAACAAATATAAACCTTGGGCAGCAGTATTTAGTTAAAAATATATTCTATCAAGTGCTCCATAGGTATCATCAGGGTGTCTAACAGGGATATGAGTGAAAGTGTCCGGGGTATCTTAGCTGGACGACTTCTTGTCAAGTGACTCAAAGATCTTCATATGGCTTCAGTATTTAGTTAAAAAATATATTCTATCAAGTGCTCCATAGGTATCATCAGGGTGTCTAACATGGATATGAGTGTCTTAAGTGTCCGGGGTATCTTAGCTGGACGACTTCTTGTCAAGTGACTCAAAGATCTTCATATGGCTTCAGTATTTAGTTAAAAAATATATTCTATCAAGTGCTCCATAGGTATCATCAGGGTGTCTAACATGGATATGAGTGTCTTAAGTGTCCGGGGTATCTTAGCTGGACGACTTCTTGTCAAGTGACTCAAAGATCTTCATATGGCTTGTTTGATTCTCTATGGAATAATGGAATGTGACTAGTGGTCAGTTCATTGTTTTGGTTTCATTCAACACCAATTAGATTCTGAAATTTCATTAAATGAATTAGTTATTCATGTTGTAAAATTAGTACAATGAACATTGTCAAATTTAACTAGACTCCTAAGCTTTCTCTAGGGGATGCAAGGGCTTATTTCCTTTCCACTGCAAAAAATGAACTGGGTGTTGTATCGGCAGAAAGTATAGCAGGTTTTTTTTCTCCCTTTATCTTTTCGTTTTTGTATTTACTTCTTGATTTGTAGTTTTGCAGTAGAAAATTTATTACTTTATTTAGTTATTGTTATAGTGCACTAGTGATTAACAATGGGTGGTTGTACTACCATTTGCAGCTTTATGAACCTTTCACTGAATTCTTTGAAAAAAATATATAGTTATATGCTCATCTCATAGCATAAATTTCTTGAAATATGGAAACTGCATTTATTTTGGAAAATAGATGTTAATATAGCTTTAAACTTATCTTATCGATTGTAGTTAAAGGCGTGCCTTGGTGCGCCTAGGTGCAAGTGTCTTTTCATTTTTTTCCCCTTCCTAATTAGGTATTAAAATGTAAATAGTAAAATATAGTTTTCCTTTTAAGTGTTAAAAGATAAATAAAAAATGTGTCTTCTCATTTTTTCCCTATCAGGTGTTAAAATATAAATTGTAAAACATAGTTTCCATCTTATATAAAATTGCACCCTTTTTCTTTTATTTTGTTGTTGATGATGAGATTATTGAAATGATAACTTTTTTATTATTTTGACTTGTTATTACTTGCATGAGATTATGTAGAGCTTCTTCCTAGAAGAGGTTTAGGTACTTTGTTGATCAAATTGGTTTAGAGTTTCGTGTGAAGACTTCATGTCTTGGGGGTTGTCAGGCCTCATGATGCGGTGCATCTCTAGCACCTTCCATTTTTATGTTTTGCTATTTCCGTGTGTTTTATTTTTAGCTGGGGTAGTTTGGTAATTAGTGTTTTATTTTATTTAAAGTAAGGAAGACTCTTATATAAGTTGTAGCCCTTTTGAGGCAGAGAGATACAATTGAATGAATAGAAAAATTTGAGTTTCCTCATACCTTGTGCGATTGAGGTTGTTAGAGTGATTCCTTTTGGTGAGAGGCCACGACGTGAGGCCACCTTCTTAGTTCAGGTACTTCTCTTCTCTTCTTCTCTCTCTTTTCCTTTTCGTTTTCTTCTTTTGCTGCCAAAATCTATTGAACCCTTCCTTGTCGTTTTCCCCAAATACTCACCCCATTGCTGCCGTGTCCTTCCCAAAGCCTATCCTCTCTGCTGCTCCCAGTCCCATACAACCGTCGCCATACCTTCAAATCTCACTGCTCCTAATCGCCTCTTCCTAATACCCATTCCTATACTTTCGTTTCTCTCCATAGTCCCTCGCTTTGTTACCACTTCCCTTCCGAGCCTTTCCCTTCGCTGCCGCTAGCCCTCTTTCTATTGCAAGTCTTCTGCCCTAAAGCCCTTCTATGTTCCATTCATTTCTACCATTCGTATCCAGTTACCCACATATCCCTTTTATTTCATCTATTAACCCATGTCTATTTAAAACCATATGCCAATTCATTTAAATCAGGTAATACTTGTTTCATTCAAAACCATTTCACTCTTTTATTTGACTCTTCATATATTTGTTCACACTTGATTCTAAGGATTTTCTCATGATTATTTGTGACAAATTTATATTAATTAAGGATTTTAATTTCAGCCCATATTAGTTTGGGTGCATTATTTCCATCCTTCCTAATATTTAGGAATCAAATTTAGGCATTTAGGATTACCGTATTAGTTGTCATGCATCACCTCATGTGTAGTGTGAAGCCATGAATGGATTTTGATCACTACCTGTGCATGTTTGGATCAATAATTATGTCAGAACTGCCTTGCTATTTTAACGTTGAAGCATATTATATAGCATGGGTAATTTCTTTACACGAAGCAGATTGATTACTGTTCCATACCTGGTTGATTTGTTGATAGTTAATCTGGTTACTGCCAATTAAATCTTCATAGAAGACCCCTTATCATCATCATCATCGGCCATAATCCCATCTATCTGGGATCGGCTTTACGAGTTCTCTCCATTTGTCAAATAACATGTGCTGAAGCAGTAGAATGGAATGAGGTCTACTATTTGATTATATTTCCTGTGTCCTGTTTTGTTTACCACAGACTGTTGGTTGAGCTAGATCAAAACGAATGAGTGCTGATATCTGCCTGCCTGATAGCTATATGAAAAATTAGTAAATTACTTGAAGTTTCCTCCACAAGTTTATATGCTGGTTGGTGTGGATTTCAATAACCAACCAGTGAAGTAATTTATTACAGTGACTAGAATTTCAAGACCCTATTGATAGATTGGGAGAATGTAGGTGAAAGGGCAAAACTACAGTTTTCCCTCGTCTCATCTAAAGAAAAATTAATAATATGGACAAGAGAAACTTTCAAGTTCTCCAAAAAACTCCCAAGCCAAATGCAGCCTATCCCTTACAGTGGTTTGTTTAAGGTTTCGTCGTAGGTGCTCCACATATAACGTCACTCCTACAATCTTAATATATTATATTTCTAGCAAGTGACCCTAATTTTACTTTGAAAACTAATTTGAATATAAACCATTAACCCATATTTAATCCATGGCAAGAATAAAACTTATATTTAAAGCATCATCAGTTTTATTCGATGAGGGACATTGAGCACCATGTGTATGGGGACACCGACATGTGGTGCCACACTGGAGCGCTCCCACTATTGGATTCAATCATCCTTCATTAATTATGGGCTATGGACCTGATAATGGGCCCAGGGAAGCATTGGATTTATTCTTCTTCACTCCCTCTTGTAGCTACAAGTACTGGATTGCCATCACCATGATAGGATTTTTGACATGCCATGACATCCAAATTCAACCTCATACAGACTCACTCCTGATTGTTATGTCTGATTTCTAGTCATTCATTGATTGTGGATACTGGTTTTATATGAAGCTTGTGGGGGCAACCATTTTTATAAATTTATTTGTCTTGTATTTTAGGTGCTACCATGATTCCTGTCAGTTGGACAGAAATGCAGTGCCCACTGACAGGCCAAATTGAACAGAGAAAGGTTGCAAAGTCAGCCTGATATCTCATCTGTGAGGAGGACAAGATCCATTGGTGGGCACCAGGTTTCCATTATGTTGTAATAAATTCTCTGTGCCCCTTTTCCCCCAGTGTATGCTATGTGGCTGATGGATGTTCTGTACTTGCAGAGGACTGTAAAAGGTTGGAAATTTTGATTTTTAATGGTCAGTATGCCAAATGTTTCAGAAAATTCTAAAATCATAAGTTATCTCATAAGTGGGTCACTTTCTTGTCATTTTTTTTTGGCTTAATTTGTCTTGTGATCATTTTGAAAGAGAGCACTTGGAATGAAACCATGGTGTACCAATTCCTGTGGAGAATTTTATGCTTGACTATTAACATTTGATGAGACTATAGGATTGTCTGTTCTAGAATGTGTGTTCTTTTTTCTTTTTTCTTAAAGGATTACGATTTTATTGAAACGAGGTCAAAGAACACGGCATATGCACTGACAAAATTTTTGGGAAGAAACAGCCCAGCAGACCCTTGAGCTTCTGTACATCCCCAAATTAGAGAGAGGAGGCTCTCATTACATTCACCCTCTTTAGCTAAAGAATCTGCAAGATCATGAGCTTCCCTAGGAATATGCTGCACTCATAAACCACGTCTCTTTATGGAAGCTTTAATCCGTTGGTCGAAGGGCAAGCTGCACTTTTAACCCATTGCGAGCTTCGGAATCTTTAATAGCTCCTTCAAAACCAACTGCACCTGGCAGCTTCCATCAAAATTTAGCTTTTATACTCCCTGGAGAGCAATGACACTATGAAGCAGCCATTTCTTTTTCAGCTTGCTACCGCCATGAAATTCAGCTATAACCTTTTAATTTCAGAGCAATGTGAATGGTTGAAGGATCAACTCCAAACCCGATTGTCACCCTGATTTTGATCCCCTCAATCAGCCGTTGGCAACTTCTGTCTTGCTCCTTTGAAAAACAGGTCATGTTTTTCCTGCCATGAAGACCAAAACGGCAGCAATCATAGAAAGCACCATAAGGAATTCTCCACCTTTGGATTACTAAGGACCTCATTCAATATTTTATTAAAAGTTTTGATATGGTTCAAAAAGTTGTCCACCGCTTCTGGATCTAAATTGTCGTGGAACTCCAAATATGTGTTGCCTGTTTTATTATCTTCTACCGAAGTATCACTGAACAGGAGTTAAATTATCGATTTGGAATGCCTGATTATTACTTCGACGATATTTTTTTTATTTGGTAAATTCAACGGTTTGCCTTATGTGGCTCCCCAAGTTAAAATTGTTCATAAGTATTTTTTTTTATTGGTGTTCAATGTAATGGTGATAATCTGTGCTGAAAAATCTAAAGAGAACGAAGAGAAAATAGAGATTTAAATTGATCATAGACATGTCTTTCAAAGTCTATCCAAGCTATAGATTTGCACGGGCAAATCATGTTTCTTTCAAGTTTAACATCATCTTGCTTGTCAGCAGCTACTAAATGAAAGAAAATTTACAGAATAAAAGAAAGTGGAGGTTTGTATACAAGTGCTTCAACCTCATCTTTAAAAAAACAAGGGCTTCATCCTCTTGGAAGAAAGTAAGAAACCCATTTTCTAAATAGGAAGAGGATCTTCTATTCTTTTTCAAGGTTTCTCACTGCCTTAGTTTCATAGAAATTCCATCTATAGTATTAATAAAATATGCATTATAATTTTAAAGATGTGAGCTAATTCTGAAGTTCATTTTCTTCTTTCAGTAATTGCCCTTGCAGTCAGGCAATGAAGAGTGGTTACTATGCACACAGTTGACCAGAGATTTTTTAAAAATTACCATTTTTGTCCACTTGTCCCTTACTTGACTATTTAAATTAGTTAGTGATTTCAAGTACCTTTTAAATAAAAGGCATGTAAACGGACCCAGGTCCTGCCTGGCCTGGCCCGGTAGGATCCGGACCCTCCGGATGATATAATCGGACCTTCTGCGGCCCGGCCCAATAATACAGGATCCGATTAGTCTTGAATCCGGCCCGTCCCGATCGGGCTATCGGACCGTCAGCGGCCGGATAAGGGTTCGTTTATCTGTTTCATCCAGTTTAGACCCTAGTTTCTACTTTGATGCTACCAGACTCTATATCAAAAAAATTTAAAATTTAATTTTTATGTTACTGAACTCAGTATCCATTTTTTAATTTAAAATTTGGTATTAACAAGTTCAACATCCATTTTTTAACTTGAAAATTATGCTGATAGACCAATTATCCATTTTTTAACTTAAAATTTTTGTTACCAAGCTAAATACACTTTTTTAAAATTAAATCAATATTTTACATGTACTACACTAATGAAATTTCAAACTTCTTACCACTATTAATTATTAGCATCAAATAAAGGGAAAAAAACTAAAAAAAAAGACTACTAAGAATTGAAAATATAAAAAGTTTAAATTGGGCTTATTACCCTTAATACAAAAACAAATATTAAATAGAAATATAAAATGGGTCTCTCTTGCTTTGTTTCGCCTCTTCTTGATGCATCTTTTCCATGATGGATTTTCAAATTTAGAGTTAACATTTATACACTAACTCAAGACCTGAGAAAGCAAGTGAAAAAAAACACATTAACGATGCAATATACGAAAAAAAAACCCATGACCAAGTAAGAGTAAATAAATATTTAAAGTTTTAATGCTCATTAAATAATTTATAGTTGCTGCTCAAAATCTTTGATAAAGAGTACGAAAATTATTTGGTTTTTAGGAAATTAATCTGTATACCGTTCCCTTTTTTTTTTTTTTTTTTTAAGGGAGCACTGGATGAAACAATTTTCTAAACTTTATAATTTTTCTTTAAACTTGTCCTCGATGAATTAAAAGGTGAGTGCAAAATCAAAAGATTTTCAAAAATACATCATCGAGTGCACTCTTTAAATCAATTCCCTTTTTTCTATTATTTAGATAATATGTGAATAGAGCTTAAGTTTGAGTTAAGTAGAGTTGTTTTTGGATTGTTTAATTTGAATTATAATTTAAAAACTCGAAAACACTTGATCAATTTAATTTGAGTTGACTCGATTTAATTGCATTTCGAGTGGGACGAGTCAACGAGTTTTCTTGAGTTGATTTGAGAAGTTCATTTAAGTTACTGGAAAATTTGAGTTTCAAAGTTTTTGAAATTTGAATTAAATGCTAAATAGATTTTCTATTGATTATATTTGTCATGCCTTAGTCTAAGTTCTAAACAACTCTTAAAGAAAGTTGTGAAAATGATTTGGATGTGACTATTCGAATTAAGAGAAGCCAAATTTGATTATCAAGTAGATTTCATTTTTTTAATTTTTTTATTTAATTACATTATTACAAATGGTTAGCTAAAAAAGAAGACTAGTAATCTAGAGTAGTAACTCATTCAATTTAAGGGAAGTCATGGCACACTGATTTTTTATAATAAGAGATATCATGTTTGTCTGTTTATCCACTTGTCATCATTTAAATTATAGAAAACTACATCGATTTCTCTTATTAAAATATTGATTCATTAAGATGAACATGTTGCTACCAATAAATGATTAGATATTCTATGATGAACGACAAATATCCAAACAGATGCCTATAAAACACTTGCTGAAAACAAGAGGTTTATGGTTGGTCGCTCGATGGTTTTGGGGTTGACAATAATGGATTGGAAGTAACCATTTACAGCCCATGTCAAAAACAACCCTAACCTTTCTTTTCTTTTCTAAATTAATAATACACCCCTAACTTGTGACACCAGAAATATATCTGGATTTATTTTCCCAAAAGAACACTATAATATGAGGATAATCATGATGCCAACTTACTATCTTCCAAGGTTGACTCCAAACTGAAAGTCAATTTGGAATAAGTGTTTTCATTGGTGTAGTACTGGCCATGAGACAAAATCTGGGTTCAATGGAAATAAGCAATGTATTTTACCACTTCAGAAGATCAACTAGCATTGAGGGTCAACCTCAACCTTAAGTTATGTGCAGTCCAATAGTGGAGGGGTTTAACAAGAAATTGGTAGCCATAATTGATTCATTGGGCAAAATGATCATTTTTTTGAATGGTGACTATATTAAAAGATAAGGGGACACCAGATGTGCAAATAAAAAAACAAAGGAGATAAAAAGGAAACAAGGAGATAAAAAGAAAACAAAAGCCTGCGACCCCAATACACCCATGATAAGTGCAAGACATAGAAAGCTACACAAGGAGAAGAAATTAAGCTAAGTCAACACAATCTTTCCAAGCACGCAAAATGTGATTTGTAGAAATGTTCCTGAATTCCACGAGAGAAGAGGGCCAAGATGCGAACAAAAGGATAACATTGAGAGGACACTATAAAAGATATGAGGCTACTGGCAATGAAATGAGTGCATTTTTAAGGTCTCTCTCTCTCTCTCTTGGAAGATAGCAAGACATGATTGGTCATTTATACATCAATAAGGGGTGCATTTCAATTGGGAGAGATTTTATGGAGATTCTGCCAGATAGAGAATCCTCTTTTCTAGAGGTTTCTCCTAGGAACTGAAAAGTAGGAGGGCATACATTCATTCTACCAAACGGATGTTAAATTTCTAGCAGCTTAGAAATAGAAGCAACTGATGACAATGTCTCCTTTATCCTGTATACCCCAATCTACATAGATACCATGTGTTGTAACAGTTATGGAAATTCCTCTATTATATCTGTGATAGGATGGGTGATTGCAGGATCAATTCAAGACATTTCTCTTAACAGACACAGGGTTATATCTAGAACAAAGGAAGAGCCATAAAGAAGTGCGTGCTAATGAGAGAGAAATAGCACAAGGCAAACATTTTTAGATGCAAGAATAGTTTAGCTAGAGATGATTCAGTTACCCAATACTAGAACAGCCATATGGATTTTAGTGACAACAATCTCAAAAAAAAAAAAATCTTTCCTTTCAAGATTGGGAACCATGGCTGATGCAGCTAGAGGGAAACCTAAAACTCCAAAGATCAAAAAGTTCTCTTCACAAAATAAGGGGGATGATCGCTTTCTTTTTCCAAGTCTGATAAGAACCAAAGCTTCAATAGACGGCCTTACCAATAAATGACAGGCCTTCTGAATTTGAAAAGCTACCTCATTGTTAAAGGGCATTTCCTAAATGCAAAGTTGCAAACACATATGAGATAGGAGAAAAGAAATAATCCATGAACATCAGCACCAATTTTGGATGAAATCATATACACTTGAATGAATCAATGCAAGGTTAGCTTTTTCTTAATGCATATGAGCAATGAAATTTTTAGCCAACATGGGACTATCAAGATAAGGTATTTACTGGGTCACCCATGATTTCTTAAATGTATCAGTGAAGGTATGTTTCCTTCCAAAATAGCCCAAGCTATGGCCACCACTGCCATTTTCCATAGTGCCCTGCTCCTCAATGAAAATGGTAAGAATAGGTCAAAAGGGGAGACCCAATAGATAAATAACGCACAAAATGCAAGCTAAATTCGTGGAATCCAACAGACGTCCATGCAACAGAACTTGAAACTGAACGACGTGTCATTAATCAGAGACAATTTCAAGTCCCAGCATTGATCTACTCACATGCAGAGAGACAAGACTAATTGCTAGAGACAATAATGCAGTCTCACTAAAATTCTCATTAGAAATATCGAGAATAGTGTTCTCATTAAAAATTTAGTAGCTGGAGTCATCTATAAGGAAACCACTCTCCATCCAATATTTCACTTGTTCATGGTTAATTTTTTTCTCATGACACCACTGACTAACATTTTAATCCAGAAGTTTGTTGTTCTGTTAGTATTCTTATTTCAGTAATTCAGTTTAACCAAAATATGAACCATTGCTAGAAATGCTCACTAAAATCCTCATTAGAAATGCCACAAAAAAAAAAATCTTAGTCCAATCGAGAATATCCTAGAAGTCCAATTTAATGGTAAAAAAAAAAGAGTGGACATCCAGAAAGAAAAAAACCATCTTGTGCCAACAAATAAACAAAATCTAAATCACTAAACCATGAACTTCACTTCTAAGAAATGGCTCACTGAATGTCCCGATGCATCAAAACCCATGTAAATATCATCAGGTCCAAAGTTTCAACAATGGTGACATAACCCTTTAAATAATGGTGACCGCCTTTTAAACAAGCCAACCACAAGAGTAATGCTTATTGGGCAATATGTAATCCATACATTAATAGCTCTACGTCAAAAACATTGTCCATCAAGACCCCAAAACATAAAAAAAGAACCTTTTTTATATAATCATGATGATCATTTTATTAAAGAGAGAAGAAACCACCCAGCTTTGCAATGTAAAACACTGTTATTAGCCTTATGCTACTATCAAGAAAACCAAAAATGAGCTACACATAACAAATATTGAACTTTGTCAACAAATTCACTTGTGATCTCAGTAGTTAATACACAATGAACATATTAGCATTCTCAGCATAAAACCACAAATAACCAGCCTCCACATACATGTCAGGAGTATATGAAATCAGGTTTAGCAATCTAAAACATGTTTGAAATCAAGTGAGTGCATCTTTTAATTAATTCCTCTAGATAATGTGAACAATGTGATTCAAGCGATCAAGATTGCATCATTTGCACAAGTTGAGGCATGTCAAGTTTTGTTTTTTAATCAGTTTAAGCTATACCAAGCTGCCACAGACTGGGTATCTATTAACACAAAAAACAATGTTTGAATCATGCACATCTTATGCAATATAGCAAAATCAATGGTTAGCACAAGCAATTGAGGTGAGATTTTGTCCACCAAAATCATCACAAGATTCCCAAGATGCTACACGCTAGCCCATGATGTAGGAACTCTGAAAAAGTAGGCCCTAGAAAGGGCATCCAGTAGTTGTATGTGCGCATACATGCGTATGTATATAAAGTCAAATCATTTTGTTACCACTATAAGGAAATAGGAGGACACCATTTTAAATACTACATAGTGGATTACACTAGTCGTGTGCAATTCAAGAGATCTATTTCTGCAAAAGGTAACAGTAGTTGGAAAGCTTGTTGAGATATGATTAGAATTGATGAGATAAGACTTAGTATAATGAGGATTATCACTAACCTACAACAAAGAGCAACCATATGAATATAACAAGGTGTGGTGCTCTCCATCACATACACTCTCCTTTCTTCTAAACTTCTCTCTCAATCTTCCTTCTTCATCATGGTATGCAAAGCAGGTGAGATCTTAGCGGGCCAAGGAGAAAGGATCTACTAATGCTCTTGCCCACCCTTATCTTTGTGAACAAATAACAGTACTGACAGAGATCCCATCCAAGTCTCTAAACCTTCATCATTTGATAGAGCATAAATTTAGCTGATTGTTGGTGATTTTGTTTTCTCATTGATCCCCTTTCAAGTATGAAATTTTGATTCCATATTTGGATTACAAAATTCACAAAAATTCAAATTTGTTTATTTCCTTTGTTGTTGTATTTTCTTATAATGTATGCCTAGTTTGTCCTTATATTATCATTATCATTATCATTATCAACGAAGCCACTAATCCCATCTATCTGGGGTCAACTCTTTGAGTTCCTATCTTCCATTCAATTTTGTCAAGACCATACCCTCCATTAAGTTTGCTATGTTTTCTTCTCATTCCCTTTTTCTAATTTACAGCCCAAGGCATTTTTGGCCTACTTTTCTTTTTTCCCCTCTAATCCATGCTTGATATTGTCTTTCCTTGATTCGATTCAAGGCTTCTGTTTTCCATGTTAATACTTAGTTCACTTTACTATTTCTCTCGGTTCTTTATTATTTTCTGTTTTTTCTTTACCATGACAAAACCCAAAAATCATGTACAAAATTAGTGTCTCATCCCTCATAACCCACCAGATGATAATGTGAGACTTCTGGGATCTCAGAATCCTACAATCTTCGAATTATAATTTCTTGTTAATGAACCTAAAATTCTTTAGTGGTGAACTTCAAACCAATTATCCATATTAACCACAATAAAATGGTCTTGAAGAATAGAAGAATCAACATCTTCTGAGTGCTGCTCAAGCTCCTCTTTAAGTATCAAATCTTTGGCCTCATGCAATTTCAAGAAGTTATCCTATGAATGGGATGCCAAACATGTTGAATAATTATCTTCTTTCCAAGTTTTGCTTCCAAAAAGAGAGATTGTCTCATGTCGTGGCTTGGGTTTTGGGTGTGTTTGTTTTGTTCATAATTTTTCTTCTACTAAAAATAAATTCGATCCATAAAATATCCAATGTATGTTTGTCAAGTATCCAAACTGTTGAAAAGGTTATCATTGTTATCATCTTTCTAATCGTTGATTGTTTACATCTCTTTAGTTAACAGTCTAAAATAAACAAACAAATTCTTCACTTTCTATGTTTTGAAATACCTACTGATCTCATCACACCTGCCTAAGATAAAATTCTTAAAGAGTTCATAAACATTATTTTCAATCAAAACAAACCAAAGAGACTTTGCCTCCTCGACAATATCTTCTTTTGTTTTATGTAATGAGCATCAAACTGATCTTGTGTCCTACCTGCCGGGCCCTTGTTGCAACTCTTGATTATTCATCTAAGCCCAAGTATTGGCAAGAAGTACTTTCTTCAACTCCATAGCAATAAGCAATGTCTAATGAAATGGATCCTCTCTTCTCCAAAATCATATTTCAATTCAATAGTACTTTTGATCAGAAAACAATCATTGAATCTAACTAGGTGTTTATATTGAAACAGAATGTAGAATGGTTCTAGTAATCAGTACAAGGCTCATATTGTTGCTCGAGACTTTAGACAACTTTTGGCATTTGTCCTGGCTCATCTTTGATTAGCCTAGACTGTGTTCTTTTTGCAGCAGGCACCTGCTTTCTCAAAATGTATTTACTAGAACTAGATATCAATTTTCATTTCTTTTTATCCATGTCAAATGTTTGGCATTTTCACTGTGCTTATCATGAAATGCAGTTAATTTGGGATGAGCTGGACATGCGGTAAAGTTCTAAAAGCAGATTTTAGTTCTCAGTAAAGATATAACCCAAGCTTCTCTTGTCAATCAACAGGAAATATATGACAAACAACTACCTAATAATGAACAAACACACAACTACCAAACAATGACACTAAGGGAGAGTGGAGAGTAATATATAACAATGCAAAGTATAGAGTTTTTTTTTTTCAGAAATGGACCCACAATCGATATTGAAAAAAATATGGGGTCTGAATCATTCATGGATCAGTATATAGGATTTCAATGAAATTTTAAACTCAGCACTGAATAGAACAAAATGGATGAGAAAAATCAATTTATCTTATTATTCTCCTTATCTATTGAAAAAACAATTTTATGAAAAGAGAATTAAAGAGTCATTACAAAGTACCTTTACAACAGCCATGTATCCATGTACATTCCCAGTGGCTTTCTTTTTATTTTTATCAGCATTTGGCATTATACAGAATAAAAAATGAAATGAACATATACTGCAGTTTCAGGTCTACACTATCATAGCCCAATGTGGTTGAGTTCTCTTTGCAAAACTGATTTTTTACACTTTAAAAATCTGGTATCTGTAGAGTTCAGTTGTTCATGTCAAGGCCACCAACTCAAGTGCTCCTCTGCCTTCTCCAATGCTCATAATCAGGATCATCAGTAGGTAATTCAAATCTACAGACAGGGCAAGTGTTCCGAATCCCCAGCCAAGGCAAAATGCACTCTCCATGGTAATGGTGCGTACATGGGAGGCACTTTGCTTCTTCCTCCGATGAAATCTCATCCTTACAAACTGCACAAATGGCATTCTTGAGGATGACCGTCGGCAGATTCTGGACAACAGATTTTGCAGCTGGAAGGTTACCCCTGATCGAATCAAAATCAATTGGAGCAATCTGACCATCACCAGAATTGGTATCTGATCCAATTGTAATGGAAATCTGTAGACTCAAGTTGCTGTCAGGGGGATCAAATAATTCTACAGATTCGACAAAGTCATCGCCTGTGTTCCGCTCAAAGAACCCATCTCTATTATCATCCCCTCCATTGTCATCAATAATCTCATCATAACAATAATCATCATCTTCAATCTCAAACCCTAAACCGAACCCTAGCTCCAAAAGATCAGTACCCACTTCCACATTCTCTTCAAAAAACTGAGAATCTGAGCTTCCAATGGGATTCAAATCCGGGTAAAATTCATCAATAAAAAAATGGGTTTGTTGGATGTTTCCATCGTTTACCTCAACCCTGTTAGAGAGATAGGGATCCGTATATGATTCTAAATCCAAATCAAACATTTGACAATCTGAGCCGCCAATTGGTTTCAAATCCGGGTCGAAAAACTCTTCCAGAGTAAATTGGGTTTGTTGGATGCTTCTATCGCTTTCCTCTTTCCCATCAGAGAATTTGGGATCCATATCCGTATCTGAATCCAAATAGGATATTTGAAAATCTTGGATATCGAAATGGGTGGGGAGAAGTTGTTCGGAGTCAGAGTCGACGATCATGGAGTCGTTGAGATCGATCGGACAATCGACAAACATGAAGTCGTCGGATTGTTCGTCTTCGGACAGACAAGATAGAGGTCGTCCGAAATTCCCATATGTGTGCACGGAATTGCCAAGACTCAGAAAGCAAGAAGTAGAGAGAGAAATACAGAGCACAATCAAGAGAGAGAGCGCAAGCAGGAGAGAGAGTATTCCACTTCCAAAGGTGGGGAGAGAGATTTACACCGTAAATTGAGTATGGTTGGACTCATTTTCAAAACGATCTACTTCTTTTTTTTCAAATATATAAAATTGATATTTCATATATTTTTGACGAAATATTAGTTTATGTTGACAAAAAATATTTTTCAATATTTTTATAATGATTTCCTCTTGGATAAAATAAATAAATTAGGCCCCATATTTAGATACCAACAAAAAATATTCTCAACCTTTAGGTGAGGCAGATCACCCATTTACTAAAAAAACATCGAATTTTATAATTAATAGTCATTAGATCTAAAAAAAACAAAATTGAGTATTTGAACAATTTGATTTTAGTTGTCAATTTTAATTAAATAGAAAAAATAATTAGATGATTTTATACATGATTGATCGGAAAGGCCTTCTTAATATAGTGAAATAAGCAGTCTATGTTAAATTTATCTCTTTTTATAATAATATTTTAATCACGGGAAATCAAAATACTTTTCTAAATTTCAATTTATTTGACTATTAATTTATAATTTAAAAATAAATTGAGCCTAAATTTATTGAATGAGTCAAAATTTCAACTAATGTTTTACAATCAAATTTTTAGGTTGCTATAGCAATTTCAATATTTTAAAATTTCCTTATATTTCTCAAAATGGATATCAATGAGCTATTAATGAAAACTTTAGCTAAAATAATTTTTAAAAGACATCGCCTTGTTCCAAGTTATTCTTGATATAATTTAGGGCTGAAATTCGGTGGGTCAAGTCGGTCTTTAATAAATCCAATGCAACTCATATAAAAATTATTGAACCTGATCCGACCCGATTCTAATTTTCAACCCACTCCGTCTCGAATTGATGACCCAATCCAAGTGCTGAACGAAATTGCTGGCTTGACTCAAACTGAATGCTATATTAAATTTTTTGAGTGGATCAGATAGGGTCAATTTTAAAAAAGCATGACCAGACTTCACTTGAATTTAATTCAAGGTTATTTTTTTTCTTTAATCCAACTCGACCCTAATTTTAAAAATATAAAAGCTAACCCACTTAATTTTTCAGATCGAATTATAACCTGACCCAAATTTCTCCCAGGAAAAAAAAAAAAAACTAAGAAAGGAATTGAAAGGTATTACAATCATAAATGAAAAATATTAAGTGTTACGGGGAGTATGAGTTAGGCTTCTAGAGGTGTTAGCTTCAAAGCCACGATGGAAGTGTGGGTACCTGGCCATAAGGCTAGCACTACTCTTACCAGTATTGTATAAATTATTTGAAGAATTGCAAGTAGATCTCATATAATCTAGAATTCTAGATACAAAGTGTGTAAAAGCCTGTGGACGTATGAAAGTATACTTCAAAAGATGGCACTACTTTTATTAATTTTTGTTGATCTAAATATAAAAACTAATTATATAGATTGAAAATAGGCTTGATGAGCGATAATTAGATTGAATTTCATCTCTATGATCGATTTTTACTCAGTTGATTTTAATAGTCAAAATCATTAGGTGTCCTTAAAAAAATTCACATCTCAATCCAATTTTTAAAGTCATTTTTTAAGTTATTTGTTATTTCATAATTTCAAATTAATTTTTATTAAAATTTTGCATCCTATATGGAGTTAACTTTTTTTTTTTGCCATATGATGGGTCTTTTCAATCGATCTTTTCATCCATGAATATAATACTTAAAAAACCACATCAATCTTATAAACCCATGTTTTTTAGACTCCTTAAATATTTATTATTTTTAAATACTAAAATTCTCATCTTCGGGATATTAACAACAATTGGTAATAATGGGATATTTTTAAATTTTTGGATTTTTATCTGGAATTTAACGGAAAAATATCGCGGAAGTTATAATATTTAAAAAATAAAAAATAGAATAAATAAAAAATTAATGAAATAAAAATGGTATAGAGAATTTACTGGAAATTTACAGGCAATTTACCGGGATATTATCGCGTTATTAACGTTTATCGCGTTTTTAACGCGATTTTATCGGGAATTTACCGGAAATTTATCCTCGTGGCGATAAAAACGTGTTTTTAACGGGGTAATGGTATTTTGCAGATAAAAACGCTGTAAATTTGAAAATACCGCCGATATTTGTGACAAGGGGAGCCACTATGAAATCCTAGAAAAAATTACTCAACCAATCTTATTTTTTGAATATTTTTATTCTAAAAAACCTTTTTTTTTTGTTTTTAGTAGTTACAAGAGAAACATGATTTTTTCTTTAGATAAGATCCATTTTAGTCCAATTGTTAATTTATAGAAATGTATACATAAAACTATAACTTAACTATACTTATAAATTTAAATAAAGCTATGATTTGGTATCATATTTTTGTAGTTTTATTTTTATGTTAAATATTTGAGATTGTATAATTAATTTTAATATTCTATTTAATTCAGTGATACAGGTCTAATCCCTTCCAATTCTATTTTCAAAAACCCTCATCTGAAGTGTGTGTCTAAAATAGTATGTATATGGAACCTAGATCCCCTACCATGCCTTATTCGCTGTGCTTATATGTGGGGCCGAGGTGGCTCCACATGGATGTTTTTAATTGGAAGGTCATTTATTAAATAAGATGCCTATTGAAAATCACCTTAATCGGATAACGAAAACCATATTTCTTACGTCTCAAATATTCAATTTTATTTTATAATTAATTTTATAGGTTAGCTTCATCAAATGTGAATTCACTCTGTTTAACCCCTATGGATTAGTTCGACTAATAATCTTTCACCTCAGGAAGCAGAAGTTGTCAAGTTCAAACCTCTGTGGACTTACTTTGGTATGTCTCTTGGGATCAGAGGTACCACCAGTGGAGATTTTAGTTGTACCGTATCTAAGATTTTCCACACGTAAATAAAAAAAAAGTTTGAAATGGAACCAAATTGAAATAGAATCTAATTCAATAGATGTGATTGAGGCCAAGTTGGCCGTCACTGCATTCCAAGTGAGATTTCTTAAAAGCCTTAACCACCTATGAATTCATTATAACAAGAGCCCTATTATGTGTCAAATAGTTTGTTCCAACTCGGCCCAATAGATGGTGATGGAGATGGGAAAAACATACTTGACAAATTCATTTCTATTCCTACTTAAATAACCAAAGCATTTTTTCCAAAATAAAAACTAAAACAAAAGCATGTATTGAAATGTTTCAACTTTTTTCATACCATTTAGTCCTATTGTGATTTATTTTATCGATAGAAATTTCTTATTTCAAAATTTAGCCATCCATATTTCTAGCATATTAAAAAATTGGAATTAAAAGCATTTCTTCCACTGTAAATGTTATTTTTTAATATAATTATTTTAGTTCAACTCATAAAAATCTTATCAAGAAGTTAAAAAAGCATGTAAAATACCGTCTAGGAGTCAATGTAATATATTGTATTTTTTTTAAAAAATAGTCTTTCCTAAATTCTATATTCAAACAACCAAATGGAATTGGAGTGAAAGTTAGAAACCCTGTCACTCCCGAACCCAGAGGTGGGACCAGAACGCGACTATTTTTTTTTTTTTTTAAAAAAACCTTAACCCTGTGATACCCACCCCAACCTGATGTGGGAAAGGTGAAAAGTCCTACATCGGTTGGGAAGGTTGAGAGGGGAAGGGTCATAAGTGGCCACCCCATGTTGATTCAAGTGCGAGGCCTTTTGGGCCAGGCCAGGTGGGCCTGGGTCCAAATGCAAAACCGTGCGGGCTCGCTGGTGTGCGAGGCCCAGAGCGGACAATATCACACTGAGTCAAGCCCTAAGCCCTGTATTCGGGTCGGGTCGGGTCGTTACAAATGGTATCAGAGCCGAGGTTCAACACTCGGACTGTGTGGGCTTTCCTCCTTCCCTGCAGTTGTTGAGTTGGACCGGGTCGAGTCGGGGACGGCTCGAAGCTTTAGGGAGAGTGATTGTGATACCCACCCCAACCTGATGTGGGAAAGGTGAAAAGTCCCACATCGGTTGGGAAGGTTGAGAGGGGAAGGGTCATAAGTGGCCACCCCATGTTGATTCAAGTGTGAGGCCTTTTGGGCCAGGCCAGGTGGGCCTGGGCCCAAATGCAAAACCGTGCGGGCTCGCTGGTGTGCGAGGCCCAGAGCGGACAATATCACACTGAGTCAAGCCCTAAGCCCTGTATTCGGGTCGGGTCGTTACAAACCCAATGTGTCACTAACTCCTTAACATACTACCCATATGAGTCTAATGACTACGTAAAATATCCGTGTCTTAAATATTCCTAAACATATTCAGCAAAACAATCCGAACAATTTTCACTCAAACACATGGAAGCAATATATTAAGCACACCAATACACAAATATATTATATGGAAACACCAAACTTACAGACATAGGTTTTTATGCCACAAGAGGCATATTTATTATCAAAATATATAGAGTAGTTCATATATTCATTTTGTTTTCTCGAGTGGGAAACTACGGGAAACATCCGAGTTTGATTCTCAGCGAGGTACCATGGGTTCCTCCATTCCTTCCTCTACTTCATATCCTGCAATGTAAGGGACATGAGCAATAGCCCAGCGGGGAGAGCTCACCATAAAAACCAACATACAATATTGGTGAAATTAATAACAATGCATGTTCCATAAATGAAATGCAGTTAATCTACTTAACTCATGTTTACCATAACGTCCAACATAATACATGAAACCATAAATAATGCATGTTTCATAAATGCAATGCAGTTAATCCACTTAACCCATTTTCACCCTAGGATCACTTTCTAAGGTGTTTTATCAATTTTTTACCGGAGTCAGCCTCCATTTAGCAACTTGCAAGTGCATAAGGTCTCCTCGACCTGGTCTACTAGTCCATCCAACACCAGCGGTTGATGGCGGTTGACCACGGCTTACTAACACGTCCAACCCAACGGTTCGCAACGGTGTTCAGTCTAACATCACAAGGTCTCCACGACTAGGTCTATTAGCCCATCCAACACCAGCGGTTGATAGCGGTCGACCTTAGCCTACTAACACGTCCAACCCAACTGTTCGCAAACGGTGTTCGGCTAATTTAAGCAATTATAGCTCAATGGCCAATATCAGATTTCCAAAGTTATTATCTTTCACAGATTTAACTTATAATCAAAATTTTCACATGCAAATGTCGAATCATGATAATGCATGATTTCCAGTGCCCTCCTTACACAGGGACTTATTCTGAGAGAATCACCAAATTTCAGCCTTACCCTTCGGTGTATCTAATACCAATACAAGAAATCAATATCACACACACATATAAAACTGGATTTAATAACACGAATGCCTTCACCCAGTTTTTACCCGACAATTCCCAGACACTACATAGGTCCATACTGCGTTAGAGGGTACAAGTCCTTGGCTCCCCGACACCTATTTACGCCTACGTTCTACACAGTTAGAACATTTACATCCCTTACATGTAGGCGGTGTCAGGTCTCGCATTCTACACCTATATAGCCCTTTGCATCTTTAAGTAACCATGGGTCCCATTTCTGTCTGGTGTTAGTGGGTTTAAATACCATATAATACAAGTGTTGGCTCGAGTCTCCTCACCTTTATCCGCAGAGATTATCACACAATCTGTAAGATAAAATAATAATATAAATTTCGAGTCGATAAAGTATTTACGAACTACTTCCCATCCCCCGTGCATTTTCCAAGAAAACATGATAAATGTAGTGAGTCTCCTTAATTCTTTCCACTCCATTAGATTAAGTCAACAGTTAGTTGTCAGCAAACCAAAACATCACATCAAAATAAAAATATAAAGTACTTAGTGCCCCGTCTCGTATTTTTTTTCTGGCCAAAGAAAGTATTGAGAAAGAGCCCAGAGGGTACAATGTAGGAAATTAAATAAAAGTACTCAGTGCCTAATCCTTTTACCACCGGGCGACCAAGGCCATCTCAGATGGCCACCGAGCGGCGTTTCCGCTGCGCTACAGGTGGAGATTTTCAGCCCAGAGAGTATAATGCAAGTAATATAAAAAGTACTCAGTGCCCCACTTCAAGACCATCGGGTGACTAAGCGCCTCCTCAGATGGTATCATCGAGCGACTAAGCGTCACTACTGATGAACCACTGGGTGACTAAGCTTCATCTCAAATGGTATCACCGAGTGACTAAACGCCACTACTGATAAACCATCGGGTGACTAAGCGCCACCTCAAATGGTATCATCGAGCGACTAAGAGCCACTACTGATGAACCATCGGGTGACTAAGCGCCACCTCAAATGGTATCACCGAGCGACTAGCGTCACTACGGATGATAGTGTGGCCCAGAGGTTATGATACTGAATTTAAACATACAATGTGTAAAAATAAACACACAATTGTTAAATGGGGTTAATCTTTTCCCCTTTTTTAATTAAAGGCTGAAAAACAAACTTTGAACTTAAAATGATTTTAAAGGTATAATTTAAAATTTGGGAGAAAAGCCTACCCTCCATTCATTTTGAAAAATTTAATTTTAAAATCTAATACTGAACTATTGAAATTATTAAAATTAAAAATAAAACTATTTTGGTACCTCACACGCGAAAATCTGTCGATTTTTTACCAAGTTTTGAAAACCCGACGTTGGTATGAGAACCTTCGGAGTTCGGCTGCTACTGCCGCTTCTATTGCTTACGGTTGCACCGACCGAAGAAAAGAAGAAATGAAAATGAAAGAAGAGAAAGGGACAGGGAAGAACTTGACCGGCGAAGGAAGGAAGAGAAGAGAGAGAGACAAAGGTTAAGAACTTGCTGCTGTCTCTCTTTCTTTCCTTTTTTTTTTTTTTAATTCGTTGTTGCTTGACAAGAAGAGAAGGGCAAAGGCGGTGGTTTTTTTTTTTTTCCTCTTTACTTCCTCTGCTTCTCTTTAAATAAAGACTGCCTGTAGGCAAGTAACGGATGGGATTCATCCAACGCTGCCTATAGGCTACATGTAGCTTGATTCTTATCTTCAACAGATTTTATTATTTTATTATTATTTTCTTTTTAAAAGTTCATTTCATATCTTTTGTTAAATCTGAGTATTTTAAGGTCCCTCTAATTTAATCTAAATAGTTCATTAGGTCAAATATTAAATTATTAACATAGTATTAAATTTTGAATAAAAAATTCGGTCAACAACTCAGTGTTTTAATAAAAAAACACTGATTTGATAAAATTTCTTAATTTTAAAGAATCTCCTGGAGAAAATTTAGTTTTATAATTAGCTAGATTAAATTAATCTGATAAAAATATTCTAAAGTTTTAAAGTATTTTGGAGTAAAAAACCACTTCATCTAAATGACAGAGTATTCGACGGCTCACATTTCTCGACTGTAAAATAGCTATTAAAAACTTGATATTTTGGAAATCTGAGGATACAAATGGCTCAATTATATTACAGATTGAATATTAACTTCCTTCGTATATTTTTAAAATTTTCTCTTCTCTATCTAAGTGGGGTTTTGCCACCTATAAAATTTTAGGTAGTGAAAATAAGTAGAAGTAGGTCGAGATTGGCATTCCGTTAAGTCCAAATTTTAAAAATAGTGAAAGATCTATAATTTGAGGTTGAAATGAAATGAAATAACTGAGTTTCCAAAGCAGCTAACTTTTAACCATAAAATAATATTATTAATAATCATAACTTATTATTATACCTTTAAAATTTAATTTGAAAGAGTTTTCAGACTCGGAATCGAGTCAAACTCACACTTGTTGAAAAGCTCATTCAAAATTCTTCATGATCAACATAACAAAACTTATAATTATTAACTAAAAATATTTAATTAATTAAAATCTGTCTAAATTAACCTACTAATTTGAGCTAGGGTATCACAAACCCGCTTCAGAAAATGGAAGAAAGTTTTCACTCCACCCTAAAAGGCCACTCCTTTTAGAGTTTATCCGATGTGTGAGTAAAAATTCTTACACATATTCCAAAGATTAGTTAAATACTCTAAAAGGTTTAGACACTTTAGTCATAAAAAATTCTATATTCAAACAGTAGGTAAATTGGGAAGCACGTCAGTAGAAAATGGGTGGGTAAAATATACTGCTGACAGTATATACTAGTGGCCACATCCAGCATTCATTTAATTTTTTTAGTTTTTTCATGTATAAATAGATGGTAAATGTAACAAGTAAAATAATTCTGTCAACAGCAGAAATATTCTCTTGAAACAAATAAAAATGGCTGCACTCACTTGATCCATTATCCATTCCATCACCATAAAAGAATGTGCACCAAACCAAAGATCCTTTGGATGCTGACAATTGACAACAATTTAAGTAAATTAGTAAATAAAAATAGGAAAAATTACAAAGAAATGAAATTCCGTTCTAATCTCAAAAGTACTACACACCTGAGAAACTCATATCCACCCCACCCAAACAGAAAGAAAACAAATTGGATTCTCAATTCTCCCACTCAATACACCTTTAACTCATTCTCCTACTTTCAAGGAGGATGTGCTAACACCACTTGTGCTGCCACTGCTCTTCGAAATCATCTCCCACTGGTTGCTTAATTGTGTTTGGGCTTATAAAATAAACGGGCTTGAAAGTCTGAGCTCAAGCCGTTGAACGAAAAATCTTTGTCGAATTCCATTTATTTAAGTCAGGCAAGGAGAAATGAAGAGCTCTTAATTACTACTTTCTTTTTTTTTTCAAAAGATTGAAAAAAAAGATAAGAATGAAGAAAATATCCATAAGAAAAAACTAGCCCAACCTATTTGGTATTAAAAGAAAATTGAAAAGCCTGTACTAGACCCGTTGAACAAAAAATCTTTATCGAACCGTATACGCACTAGTAAAATTAGCCCACCACACATTTAAGTACGAGTCCAACAGGCCTTGATGGGCTTTAGGTCAAAACCCGAGCCCAGTCGTGACCTAAATAAACGGACTTGGACAAAGATTTTTTGTTCAATAGGTCGGGCTTAGGCTTTTAAGCCCAAGCACAGTTAAGTACGAGCCCATTGGGTCTTGACGGGCTTTAAGTAAAAGACCAAGCCCAAACCTAGCTTGAATAAACGGGCTTCAACAAAGATTTTTTGTTCAAGGGGTCAGGCCCAGGCTTTTAAGTCGAAGCTGTTAGCGTTACGCGCGGAAACAAGAAAAATCGAATGAAAATAAACACACAGCACAACACAATATTTTAACGTGGTTCGGCCCATCTGGCTTACGTCCACGGAGCGACAGAATATTCACTATATGAGAGAAATAAATACATGTACAATAATAAATATCCCTTGAGTCATGAGTCCAAACCCGAAGTCCCGAGCCCCTTGTACACCCATGTATACAACACATCGACGTCATCTCTCAGTTGATGTGAATCTCTCTCATACCCAAAATAGTGAACCTAACTTCTGTGTTGCTCCCTCTACGCTTCCTGCGTCCTATGAGCACATTCCGTCATGCTTCTCAAATGCGAACGTCTCCGATGATGGTGTGTCCTACACACACATATCTGCACTTCTGCTTTGGCGATGGGGCTTCGTCTTTCCAGCCGCACTTCTGCTGGCTGCCACTCACAGATTTGAAAACCCAGATCTGCAGCGGTATTGCACTGTTGCTTCGGCCCCTCTCCGGCCGTCGAGCTGTCCTCCAGACAGTTTCAGATCTGCATACCGTTGAGAGCAAAACCTCTATTGTCACCACTGCATTGGACCACTCCATGCGGCTATTAGAGACCCACAGCCAAAAGCCGTACCTTTGTTTGCTCTCCCTCTCTCGGTGCTCCTCCTCCAGATCTGCTCTGCTCAGATCTGCAACCGTCGTGGCTGCTGCATCTGTAGATCTGAACGCCTCCTGCGCTCTTTGGTTCTTCGGCGCTGCCTCCGGCTCAGATCTGGGTTGAAAAACCCCTTGGAATGCATGGCCACATCAAGCTTTAAAAATAAACGGGCTTAAAGGTCCATCGGGCTCATATTTAATTGTACTTGGACTTAAAGAATAAAAGAGGTTAAAAGCCCGAGTCGTCGAATAACAATCTTTGTTGAAACCTATTTATTTAAGTTGGATTCGGACAAATAAACACCTGTTAATTATTACTCTATTTTTTTTTCAAAAGATTAAAACAAAAAAAACCATCAACAAGATTTGAACTCAGATTACTTATATGAAAAACACATATCTATACTACCATTTAAACGACCTTTTTTAAATGGTGAACTCGAACTTTGGATGAACTCGGGCTTTTATAGATACAAATGTGCTGACTCTTTTGACAAAGCCCAGTCCGAATCAAGCCCGATAATGCGCATATTATGAATATAAGTTGCCCTCACAAATTTTATTATGTTTCCACTTCTTCGCACACTCATGTCACGATAGTACTTGATTACTATATAAAGCAGGAGACACTTTCTCACCCCTCTACTCTCCCATGTAAAAGATTCCATCTCCTGCTCTATTCTCTATCCTTCTTCTCCCTCTTTTCCTGCCTAAATTGACTCCTAGAAATACACAAATCCCCTAAGCTAAAGCTAAAACCACTACCAACACCTCTCTCTCTCTTCTTTTCTTCATCATATATAAATATATCACTTCTTTCTGCTTCTGTTTCTTTCATGGCGACAGAGGCCAAAGGCAACACTCGGGGGGAGAATCTCACCATCCTCGTAGAAAGGAATCCACCAGAATCACGCTTATCTGAACTGGGTATTAAATTTTGGCCCAAGTAAGCTGTTCCTTTTCTCTTTTTGGCTGATATAAACTCGTTAGAAGTTGTCATTATTGTGTTCCTCTATGTAAGTTTTGTATTGGGTTTTTACATCTTCTAAGTTTTAATCATCCACATCTCATTATTTTTAGATGGGGTTGTCCCCCAGGAAAATTCGCTCTCAAGTTCGACGCTCAAGAGACATGTTATCTTCTCAAAGGGAAAGTGAAGGCCTACGCCAAGGGCTCGTCTGAGTTCGTCCAATTTGGTGCCGGCGATCTTGTCGTCATCTCCAAGGGACTCAGTTGCACTTGGGATGTTTCAGTAGCCGTCGACAAGTACTACAAGTTCGATGATTCTTCTTCTTCTTCTTCGTAATTATCTCCTTTCTCTTTCTCCTCCTCCCTGTTAATCTGGGATTTACTCGTTGTTATCATGGTTATATACATAGATTTAGAAGATTGGTTTGTGTATCGTTTTCAGTCAAGGAAAAACCTCATAGTCAATGCACTTCCTTTTCAAAGTAATCTTATTTATTCCTTTGAATGAGCTTTGAATGCTTCTTTGACCAAAAAGGCTTGTGATTTTGATCAACCTACTGAGTTCACCTAACTCAGTGAAAAATTAGATCGCTTAAGTGGGTCAAAGTAGACCAAGCCGAGTTGTTAGTTGATCCATCAACCCATATATACCTAGTCACTAGACAGCGTCAAATCAGATTGAATTGAAGTTACTAGTAATCTTACTTGGGTTAAATCGATTAAATGATAACAATTAGAGAGTTCTTGAATAGATGTTAAAAACTTGGAGTGAATATGATGAAGTTATAGTGATATATGACTCATGATTATACTTATTCTAGTAATCTTCTATGAGACTTTACAAATTACTTATGAAGAGTAGATTCGTTATGGTGATTTATTAATATATTTTTAATAAAAGAATTATAAGATAATTGTATATAAATTCTATATATAATTATATAAAATTGAACTAGGTCACCTATTTGATTCATCAAATCACCTAATTGACTCAATCCAATAACTAACAGAGTCCTAATTAAAAAAAAATAAAATATATTATAAACATTTTATCCAACCCACCTGGTTGACCCATCAAGTCTCTTAGTTAATCGAACCCATAATTGCTGAGTCTTAAGTCCTAACCTTTGTCTTGATTTGAAAACCATGGATCTCAGTAACGTAGCTAAAATTAAATGAAACAAAGTTGATGTTGTAATATATATATATATATTTCCCATTTCTCTTCCTCTTGTTAAAATTTCAAAGGCTTTAAAGGTTGTTGATCATATTCAAGGGTACATTTTCATTAATTTTTTTTTTTCTGTCGAACGACCTCTCAGTGTAAGTTAGGGTGAATCACAAATTCCATTTTAAGTGGCCAATTTAACTTTTGTTTTAAGGCAAATATGTCAAATTATTTTAATACAAGAGAAATTTATTAGTACATAAAGCGCCTTTTACCCCTAAAGACGGATACTAAATACTAGCATTATTATCTTAACTTATAGTAAAAGAAATTATATGTTTTACATATATGTTATATTTTGTTGAAAAAAAAACAATTATAGTAAAAAATTCACATGGATAGTTAAGTTGGTTTAAGTTTTTAGGATTAAACTAGAGATTTTGAGTTCGACTTTTCTTGGACTTATTTGGTACACGAGACTTGTGGATTGTTTTAAGTATACACCTCCAATATGAGGTGTGAATAACCATGTTATTAAAAAAAATTGAAATTAACCTAATCCTTTCCTATATGTTTGGGAGGTTGAAATCTCTCTCTCTCTCTCCCTTTCCCTCTCCCTCTCTCTTACACAAGAAATGAAAAAGGAAGAAGAGTCCCTCTGTAACCCCTAATTTAAGCAGCGGTTCACGAAGCATGATTACGAAAATGCTCTCAAAGTTAATTATAAGAATGTCCCTTTTGTGATTAGGATGCGCCAAGTTTGAACCCCCATGGCTTAACCTGGTGTATCCTAAGAGTAGTGGGCATGACCCGTGGGGGTTTTCCGCTAGGGTTTTCCGCACGTAAATTCATAAAAAAAAAAGTTGATTATTATCATTTACTCCGTCACTTTAAAATTAGAAATTATACAAGTAGATTTGTCTTCTATAAATTCAAACTAAAGATACAAAAATTTGAAGTCCTGGTATATATTGGGACATGTATGTGGTGAATTTGGTGAGTTAGTGGGTCATTCAATTACAGGTGGGGCATTTGTGTAATTCATTACTTGAAGGAATATTTTTACCACTTCATAAGGTGGGAGGTTAATCAGTTGAGGTATACCCATATGGGCAATAATCAACTTTAATAATACTTTAGGGTTTTTTTTTAAAGTTTGCTTGCCTATTTCATGCACATATTTTTCAGGAAGACAACAGAAATGTTTGCCATGTTGATGAATTTGCAAAACATAAGCATCAACTTTGGTCTAAAATTTTCAATCTTTTGCTATTGGAATATGTGTATATAATAAACGGAGAGGTTCTGATTTTTTATGATACTTATTTTTCATTCAAATGAAAAAATGACAAATAATCTCTTAAATTTTAAAAGTAACTGAAGAATAATACAATATAAATGGCTAAAAAGGTGAATTGATGACGTGGTTGATGCCATTATATTGTATCTTGTCTCAATGAAAATAAAACAGAAGAAAACAGTGAATCATTAAATAAAAAACCCTTTTAGCAAGTAAACTTTCACATTTCACAATTATGAAGTGCTTTACCGGTGTTAGTCAATATGAATCTTAAGGGCTCATTGGCACATAAAACATTATCATGTTTAGTATGTAGAATTTGTCTCTTTCAATCATGTTTGCATGATAGGAGGTTGATGAGGTAATTACTAATTAGAGTGGAGGGAGAAGGAAAAATTCAAAAATTTAACTATAAATAGATAAGAAAAATGAATTTCTGTTGCTATCGTTTATGAGAGGAGTTTCGATAGAATCATGGGTCCTCTCTGTAATATTTTTCGATAGAATCGTGTTTTGAGTATTAGAAATTGATGAGAATAATAGTGTTTTTAACGATAAAAGAGTTGAATATATCTTTTCACTATTTAAATAATAATAAATAAATAAAAGAATAAATCTAATATTTCTTATATTATATCTCTGTCCATTCTCCTGAATGTTACAAGTCATATTACAAACAAGAATGTTTGGCATATTATTCACATCTGTTGCACCATGAGTATCAAACCAAATTTGCATTTTATCCCTTCCTGAATGTATGAATAAGGAGCAAAAATAATATTCACACAAGTGCAAAACAGCTAACTCGGCCTTTTGGCACCCAAACCAGGTCATGGTCACACATGCTTCTACAGACAAGCAAGTAAAGGGAGAGAGAGAATTTTGTTAGGACAAGACTAGTATGATAGGCGGAGTGACTTAGTCCTATATAAATCTTTAGTTGTTCCCTTTACAATAGATGTGGAATTCTCGTTCGCACCGAATAATCCTCCTCCCTCCCCTGAACGAGACTCTCTGATAGATATAACGTCGCCAACCATCCTATTCGGTTAAGGGATGTCTGAGTCCACATGTTGTGGCTTGGGGACTTGACTCTGATACCATTGTTAGGATTAGGCTTCCAGCCCAAAATACTAGCCTGATAAGTGGAGAGACTCGGTCCCATATAACTCCTTAGTTTTTCCATCTTACAACAGATGTGGGACTTTCGTTCTCACCCCAACAAAATTCTCTTAAATTATATGAAATTTGAATGGGTTCAATTTAGCTTGTTGTAGTCGAGTGACATCAAATGGACAGAGTACATTGGCTTACATGAATCATTTTCAACACCAAATATGTGCGGAGGAACATGAAACTGAAAAAAAAATCATATTGGGTAATAGCTAAAATCATGCTAAGGTTTTAGGTTTACAAAGTTATAATACGAGAACAGCAAAGAAAGTAAGTAGTATAATTTGAGTCATTTACCATCAATGAATTAGATATTACTCTCAGTACTATGATCACATGCTACCCAACTTGCATTTCGAGGCCATGAAATCAAGGGAATAGAACACCTTGATGACTTCTACTGATGCCTAAGAAACAGTTAATGATTTCATAGACATTGTCCTATCACAGTCTCCTATAAATGATGTCGAATGATCTTTTAAAAGCCTAACAACTGTTTGACACATCATCTTAAGTGCTAAGGTGGTAGTAAAAAGTGATGTAATGAATGCATTTCCCCTATAAAATTGCAGATAATTCCAAGGGTCATTCTTCTCTGAATTTATCTGTTATATGAATTGAGAGATTAACATATGCTTTGAGAATTAGTAAAATGAATCAGTGTTGAAAACAGACATCGTTGTTATCGCTATATTCCAAGTTATGTTATGAAATCAATAATTGGTGTATCAATTGCTTCTGTCATTTTTCGAATAGCAACGGGCAAGTTAATGTAACATCAGCGAGACTCATCTTCCCTTCGCTAAATTTAGTCTCACTAAATTTTATTTATTAATTAACATTAGACTCTAAATGATACAAGCACCCTGATGGACAACAAGCATGCAGCTTATGGTCCACCAATTTGTTGTACTTTTAGATTATTTAAATTTAGAATAAATATACACTTATTACCTTCTTAACCATGTTATATTTTGAATATAACATGATATCTGAATGACATAAAATTGGAGTCTTGAATGAGTTATTCAATTACTTATACAGTTCAATATATAAATAGGTCTCAAATTTTTTTCTTGACAAGTCATGACCATTTTATGAGCATGTAATGAAGTGACTATTTAGTCCCACATTGGTTAAATTTCTTTTATGCAATGTAATAAATTGTTAAAAATATAAATAATGAGAAGGTCAAATTGGCCATATGAGTTTTGCTTTCAGTGATTTTTGAGTGAAACTTCAAACTTTTAAAGGATTTTTTCAAAGATCTCTTAAAGCTAGAGATGTTATGCCTACAAAGAACATAAACTCTCATCTTGTCCCAATCACATTCCCTAAAACAAAAAACAAAAAAGGGGAAGAGTACTCATCCATCAGCTCCTCTTGTAGATGCTCAGAGCTGGCCCTGGGCATAGGCTATGTAGGCTGCTGCCTAGGACCCCCAACAAAAAGGGTCTCCACAGACTTAAACTCTTTAATATACCAGTCATAAAGCCCCCTAAAATCTCACTCTGCCTAGAGCCCCTGAGATATTAGAGGATCTCAAAGCTGGTCCTGTAGATGCTTGTGGGGTTTTATGAAGCATCTAAGCACAATTCACTTGCATTGATCAATTAAGAGTTTTGTCTCCACTCTTTAAGGTTAGCTGTCATATTATACAATTTAGCAGTGTTTCAAACGCTTAATAGCCCCGGTTCTTAAGGTAAATGACCAGCATCTTGAGGTAAGAACATCTGGTCAGTAGTCTTTTTTGCTTGACCAAGAAGTCTTATGCCTTTTGAGTCATACCATATTTTAACCAAAAGAACTTCTTGGTGTAATTCATGTGTTTATATTTTTATTAAGAAGAAATTGTTTCAATAGAATTTTTATTAATCAAACAGCAGTAGAAGTGTAATACAGTCATGGAAAATGAGTATATAAGGATGAATGTACCTATATCAATAAGGAACTAGGAAAGAATGTATTGTTGTTATTCATTAAGAAAATAAAATTTTAGTTTTTTTTATGATGGAGGGGAAACTTCGAGTACAGTTCTACTGAGCCTTTCCTTCAGGTGACGTCCCACACCTCCACAGGATAGCCATCGAATTATGCCACAGGGACTCAAACTCGCACCATCCCATTTTTTGAGGCAGAATGTTACGAGCTAAGCTTCCCCATGTGGCGTAAAATAAAAAATAAGATTTTAGTTACATCGTCGTTGTTATTTTAGGAATATTATTATTACTATTATTATTATTATTGGATAATATAGGTATCTCTACCCTACACTAGAGTTGAAACTAATCTTACGGATACATGAAATCATCTATAAATCTAAAGTATTAATAAATTCAGAAAGAATCGAATTCAAGACTTTTAATTTAATTCTAAATATTTAGGCCAAATGAATTACCTATTTATATTTGAAATTACTATTTTGCCCCTTGACTTTTTAAAAAATGAAGATTCCTCCGCCACGTCCGAACGAAGGGTAGAACAATTTTCGTGCATTCGAACATTCATACGCACATTTTAAAGTAAAAGTACATCGTTCGAACGCACCTTTATTAATACACAAAGATCGTTCGGACGGTCCTAAGGATCATCCGAACGATCATTAACTGAGAGCACGACTCTAATGTGGAGAAGGATTTTCAAACGAGGCCGTTTCTCGATCGATTTCTAAAACAATTTATCAAAATTCATCTACTCTAAATTTTATAAACTCCGAGACTGTTGCTATAGTTTTGTACTTCAGAAATTGTACCCAAAGAATTAAGAGGGAAGACCATTTTTCTTTAACTCTTTGAGTACGATTTTTTAAGTACAAAATTATACATTTTTCACTTAAAGTCATTCTCGTTGTTTGTAAAATTTAAAATAGGATCAAACGATCTTTGGATATTAATAAAGGTGCATTCGGATAATGTACTTTTACTCTAAAATGTGAGTCTGAACGTTCTTTACCTTTCTTCGGACATTACGGAGGAATCTTCGTTTTTTTAAAAAAATGAAAGGATAAAATAGTAATTTTAGACGGGATTTCAATATATTAAGATGACAAGGATGCTAATTGTAACAAAAGGACGTGTGGAAGAGTAGAAAAGAAAGAGGAAGATACCAAGACCAGAAATGCACTGAATAATTTGCCTCAGTTGTTGGAATTCTTGTAATTTATTCAAACATGTCCTACAGTCAAGTTGCAGTCAACACGTTTAGAATGTATGAGCACAGACGCAAGAATCAGTCAAACGCGAAAAGAAAAGTAGTGATGCTGAGTTATTCAGGCTCCAGTTAGCGGTAGAGGATAAGTATCAACTACAGAAAGCACCTTCAACTCTTGGGACCAACGCCAAAGCGTTCAACACTTCCACCGGGAAACAAGCTTCTCATCTCCCAAGACAAAAGAGCCCCTGCAAATCCATAAAACATAATAAATTATTATTATTTATTATAATAATAATAAGTAAAAGAGGGGTAGCGATCCTCGTACGAGAGATTTGTATAACTAGATAAGAAAATTTAGAGATTCTCAATTTTATCCTTCGTATGAACAGTAAAATCGGACATTTCGCATGAACTATAAAATTTCGACTAGTCAAGACGAATTTCGACTAGCTGATTTATTATTTATGCAAATTTTTGGTGAGGCGATTTACTGTTTATACAAATTTTGGAGAACAGATGTTACTGTTCATGTAAATTTCAGTGAGCCGATTTACTGTTCATGGGAATTTGGCCAGTCGATGTTACTATTCATGCAAATTTCTTAGCGAGGCGATTTACTTTTTATGCGAATTTTGGAGAACAAATGTTACTATTCATGGGAATTTGGCCAGCCGATGTTACTGTTCATGGGAATTTGGCCAGCCGATGTTACTGTTCATGCAAATTTCGGCGAGCCATTTTACTGTTCATGTAAATTTTGGCGAGCCGATAGTACTTTTTATGCGAATTTCGGCGAGCCGATCTATTGTTCATATGAATTTTGGCAAGCCGATTTACTTTTCATGGGATTTGGCGAGTTGATGTTGCTGTTCATGTGAATTTCGGCAAGCCGATTTACTGTGCATGCGAAGGGTTGGTGAGCCGATTTTACTCTTCATGCGAAGGGTAAAATCGAAAATCCACTAATTCTCGTGTCTGGTTACACAAAAACCCCGTGGGAGGATCGCTACCCTAAAAGAGATGTTCTTTAAACTTAGTCTCATCAATTTTAACAGATTTAACTCTCTTTTTTTTTTGAATTTTTATGTGAGAAATCGTGGAATATCCAGCGTAATCAAGGTTAGGCTTCTATAATCAAGCAGAGAATTTATAAGTATTAATTTGATAGGAAAATATAAGTTAACTGATATTTTTAATGTCTTAAATTTAAAAATTAAAATATTAAAATAAAATACATTGAAAAACATAATTCATTCATCTTATTAATATAATTTTTATAAGCTCAAAATTTAAACAAAAATTTTGTTACGTAACCATCACAAAAATGCATCCTACGTTGTAAGTGATGATCGATTGTAAATTTAAAGTCTTGCCACAATTATTTAGAAAGTTTGATGTCATGTCAATTTCAGCACACACGCATCGAGCAAATGTGTTAGAAATCTTATCCGTCCATCCCGTGGGGTCCAATTAAGTGTGGCCATGTCCCACATTATTGGTTTAACCATTCAATACCACTTTGATTGTGGACTTTTCAACTTATCATTCATAAACAACTTCACGAGGCTCACTGTTTATTATGAGTTGGACCGTGTACGATCGGATGAACTGTGCATAGAACTGTACAAATATGTTGATTTTGAATAAATTTTCTGCTCAAGATTTATAATCAGAGGTTGAAATCTTAGTCTCCACCGATATATGGTTGAGAAATTTCTCTCTTTTATTTTTTTAATGAAAACCATCGATACCAAATGACATCGGTGATATATATCGAATATCGCTTGATATCGACAAATATGGGCCGATATGGCCTGTTTATAATTAGGAAGTCAATTTGGATTGAGTAAAAGTTTGACTCACTTAAAATCAAATTAAAAATTACTCGGGTTGGATCTAAAACCAAGGACTTTAGGGAAGGTTAGGTCAAACATTTCAAAACCTACAAATTTTTTAATCAAGTTATATCCAATAAATAAAAATTCAAGATCTGAAATCGGACTCAAATTTTATAAAAGATATATATATATATATATATATATATATATATATATATATATATATATATATATAGGGGTGAAACTCGGGTTGGGTTTTGGCCCGAACCCACATGACCCGACCCAAAACTCATGCGGGTCGGGTTATGAACGTCGGGTCAGAGGGTCGGGTCAAGTTGAGAAGTCAGAAATCCGCATTGAATTCGGGTTGGGTTGGGCTAAGAGATTTTTAAGTTAACCTGACCTGACCCGATAAAACATAGGCTAAAGTAGGTTCAACATGCAGGTCGGGTCGGTTTTCGGATTGAGTCGGGTTATAATTCGGTCGGGTCGGGTCAAGACGTCTGGGTCAAAAGTTCGGATTGGGTCGGGTCGGGTTCCATATATTAGTAACTCGGGTCGGGTTGGGTTTAAAAAACCCAACTTGACCCGGCCCGATTTCAACCATATATATATATATATATATGTATATATGATCCTCCCACAGGTATTTTGTTTAACCCGACATGGGTTTTAATGTATTGTTAATTTTACCCTTCACATAAACAGTAAAATCGGACCATTCGCATGAACAATAAAATTTCGGAGAGCCGATTTACTGTTCATGCGAATTTCTACTAGCTGAAAGTATTGTGCATGTGAATTTCGGCGAGCCAAAATTACTGTTCATACAAATTTCGGCGAGCCGATTTTACTGTTCATACGAAGGGTTGGTGAGCCGATTTTACTGTTCATGCGAAGGGTAAAATTGATAATACACTAAAACCCGTGTCTGGTTTCACAAACCTCTAGTGAGAGGATTGCTACCCTATATATATATATATATATATTCTCGAATGAAAGAAATCTTAACCTCTATTTATTCAAAATCGATATATTTGTACAGTTCTTGTTTCTTCCTTCACATGGACTTCAATTAAGTGTGGCAATGTCCAACATTATATTGATTTATCCATTCAAACTACTGTACTTTGGACTATGGGTGTAAATATCAGTCGATACTTATCGTATTGGCCGATATATATCGATTTTTAAAACCTTTATATATCGATCGATATCCAATATATATCGGCCAATATATCACCATATCGGCCGATATTAGTGGGTTTTGTAAAAAAAAAATAGAAGAGAGAAATATATCGACCGATACCAATATTTATACCCCTGCTTTTGACATTCATCATATGCTATTGCCTTCATGATTCATAAACATCTCTAGGGAGACTGATTATTTATTATGGATTAGTCCCTATATTGGTGGTTGAATTGTTTATAGAATGATACAGATATGACGACTTTAGATAAATTTCCCTATTCAAGCTTTGAAGCCTCATGAAACGGCAACACAAAAAATCCATTGATCATATTACTTTGTGTTTTAAAATAGAAAATAAACAAAAATGATTACATAGTGTTCACATTTTACTCAAACATGTATGCCTCGTTAAAAAACTACCAAAAAAAAAAAAAAAACACAACCTCTAGTGAAGAATCTCCCTTAAAGATGTTGGAAGCGAAATCGATGGATCATACTACTCTTCCTCTCAAAATAAAAATTATAAAACAAAGATGATTAGATGGATATGAAACTCTAAAACTCATTGTACTTGTCATTTTGTTGACATTCTACTCAAAGAAGTATACCTAAATATTTTTTTTTTTAAAAAAAAGAACTAGTGAAGAATCTCCCTTAAAAAGGCTCCTAAAACCTTTTTCTTATCTTTCTTTCCTCATAACCAGTATTAGTGATCTCCAATCATTTCTGAGATAGGATTAGTGAATTTCCCTTTTGTCATGATGAGCATATCACCATTTAAGTTATACAATATATATAAAAATTACTTTTTTTATAAAAAAAAAAATGAGAGATCATAAATCACAATCCCTTAGATACAACATGACTAAAATGAAACCCACCTTCTTACTAAGTCAACTTCAGATGGATGTTATTGATTTATGTGTACATTTACACAATTACACTAGTAATATACGAAGCCTAAAAACTCAATTGCTATCATTATTATTACTTTTTTATCTATTTGAAATTAAATTTCTAAATTTTACATTTTCATTTTGCTCCATCATTTCACTAGCATATGTTCTTTACCAAGTATCAATTCAAGTTACTTACCTTTTGCTTCTAGCTTTAAGCTATGGAAGTGAATCTTTTCTTCTTATCCTGTATTTATAATGGCTAATTTGAGTTCGGAGGACTCAATCCCTACCCTTGCATAAACTTAGGGTTGCAACTAGGGTCGGGTAAAACCCGAATCTACTCAGAACCCACAGCCCTCACTCCTTCCCTCGCCATTCTCTCTCCCTCACTCTCTAAACTTCCTTTCTCTCAAGCATTCTCTCATTCTTTCAAGTATCTAGAATCGCAACCCCCCTCTCTCACTCACATTTGCACGTAGAAACCCCTTCTTTAATTGGTAAAAAAATTATTTAAAAAGGAAAATTACAAAAACCCTCATTTTCCCCTCTTTGCATAAACTCTAATCTTTTATAATGATCTTTTTGAGCATGAATCTGAACTCTCTCTCTCTTCCTCCCTCTTTGTGCATAATCAGGTAACCCAAGACATTTTTTTAAGAATTAAGATGATTTAAGATCCATTACTAATAATTTAGTATTTAATATTTTTGGTTGTCTAGATTAAGTCCTCAGTTCTGAGGTTTTATCACGGGTTAGGTTCTCAAATAATTCAAGTATCTTAGGTTGGATCCGGTCCGATCCGAAACCGTCCAAATCCATTCAATCTTTTGAAAACAAACTCTTGAATCAAACTGCATAAGAGAAGGTTAGATAGCGTTCAACAATTCAACTCATTCTTGCAAATATCATTCGTGAAATATTACAACAATCAGTAATATTGAGATATATTGAAATTCTCAAGTTTTTATCAAGAAATTAACGAAAAAATCTTGAAAAAATAGAAATAGTTAAAAATTAATAAAAAGATATAAATAATGTTTTTAATAACTACAAACAATATGTTAAAATACAGTTCAATAAATATCTTACAATGTCTAAAATATTGATAAATAATTTAAATCATTGCAGAAATTTGATTAAGATTATTAAAAATATTTCCTAATCAGAAATTTATCAAGATTTATCATTTACTGTATTTTTAACATGATTTTATCAAAATTTTATTGTTAAAAACAATACTCATAAATACACTTATTAACATAGTAATAGTATTTTATCAATAAAAATGTAATATATTTAAAATTATTGTCGATGTTTGTGACATTGGTTCACCCGAAGTTCAACCATGTTCAAACTTGATCAAAATCTTGACATCATGATGTCATTCTATATAACAATATTATAACTTACCAACAATTAATAATAAAAAAATAAGTTAAAAATCTAATAATACATAAATAGCTATAAAATATAAAATGTCAAATTCAAAACAGTAAAATATAAAAAAGTTGTTGATCACACGTTCATACAAATATCTTATTCATACAAATTACAATTATAAATAACAAAAAGTCTAACAATCTAACATAATAAGTTCTAAACTTTTTATCGGTGATTGAGAGTCAACTACAAATCCGAGTTTAAACTATAATAAGATTTTAAAGATAATCGAACTGCACTTAATGAAAGACAGAGTTGAACCGAATTCAACCACTGGCAAAGATGGGCTTTTAGAACATTTATCCATACTCAAAAACCATCCAAACAGGCTAAATTGGAAAGACTCCCTCAAACCTGGCACAGTTCAAATATGTATCTGCGGCTTACATGGGCAGCTTAGCATTAAGGTATAAAAAATGGCTGATATGATTAGGTCTGATCGAAGCTGTACTGTTACAGTCAATATTTTCTTTAAAAAAAAATAAAAATACTTCGTTTCAAAGACTCATTGAATGGGCCGTAGCAGTCCATACAGTCTGATGTGCAGTTTTTAGATTCTTGGTATTAGCCACACAATGAGTGGTTCATTTTAGGACCAGATTGTAAATAGCATCGGCTTTCGCCTAACTTTGCCTATTTAGGCATTTCAGTTCCCCTCATCCCAACCATTGTCAAACTGCTCAGATCATGTCCTGAGTCCTGACCCTTGTTATAAAAAAACTAAAAAAAAAAACGTTGGCCAAGTCAGTCTGAGTTGACTCCATTCCATTGGATTTCTAGTCAATCGAGTCAATGAATTTTTCCGAGTTTTTTTTTCAAAACTCAGCCGAAGTGTCTCAACTTGATAAGAGTTTTGAGTTGAGACTGACTTTTAAGTTGTCAACACTGATCCTGACCCACAACACCTTAGGAATAATTCAAACCGTTAAGCCATTTCTTGACCTCCCTCCACCTAGAACAACCCATGCATGAATAGATCCTGTCATTTGGACCAAATAATTGCTCCGACAGCTGAAAATTGCAAGTTGAAAAACAAACCATAAGAATATTATGCAACTTATTCATTTCACCCTAAAACAAGCACTAATTGAAAACTCAAGAAGTCATTCAACGTCGTAAAAGTACTCGGTAATCGTAATATTACTGGCCCAGTGACCCACACAGAGTGTCATTTTAATTTTCACCCACTTACCTCAACATACTTTGCTTCTTGGTGGCATCCTCCTTGGCTGATTAACATTGAAATCTGTCCCAAACATTTCTAGAGAGATCGCCGCCAATGGGCCAAAAAAGAGTTGTGAGCGGTTGAATGGGCTTAAGCTGTGAAGAGAGATGCTAGCATAGAAACAAAAAAGTGTAGAACCAAGTTACTCAAAGCCACAAATAGGCGACAGACTGGATGGTATCAATAAAGGAGTATTCATCACTCCAGTTCTCCAATGCAAGTAAGGGGCACTAAAAATGATGGAATAACACCTATGAGGGTCTTTACTGGTATGAACACCACGTGAATAGGCGATAAATAGGGGTGACGGATGATGGCCAAGCAAACTTATTAGTTGAGTGATAATTTAAAAGCATGGTCTGATAGATGATAATGCCACATAAAGATGACACAGGTTCCGCAGAAAGCTGAGTCCGATGCTGAAAATACAGTTGAATAATCTATATTCCTCCGGCAAAAATAAAACTGTTCTTAAGTAGCAATTTAAAAAAGAAAGAAAATCTTTGAAAGTTACATGGACGTGTTTAGAAGAACATGACATTGAAGAATTAACAAATAAAGGCACTTGTACCGAGTCAATGCTAGACAGCTATGATGGAAACAACTTCATATTGAAAGAAGTCATTAAGTATGCATAATTCAGAAAACGAAACAACAGAAGGGTTTCAGTTTTACAAGGAAAAGGAAGATGAAACAAAGAATTTTGCCTGGAAGCAGCACTGCACCAAAATGGACAATGACGCATTTAACAACATATACAGGTCCACCAATGCCCCTAAAGCATAGAACAACCATTAGAATCCAAGTACAGTAACATGAAAGCTAGAATTCAACAGTAAATAATTACGAAAAATTGGACAAATGATTGAATAATGATCTTATAAGCATATGATACATTTAGCAAGTTCATAAAGAATTTTTTTGCCTTGCCAACATTTGTCATACTGCAATATTGGGCTGCTTTGGAGGTCCGCTTTTAGCCTTCTCTGGCTTTTCTTTGTTATCTTATTCTCTTTTAATAAAATTAGTAATCTTAAAAGAAAATATTTGCCATACTGCAAATACTAAATAGTAATATGCCGTTTCTTCATTATTATTAGTACTAAGCATAAAAAATCCAAGTCATCAGTAATAAAAGAGCTACGGACCAAAACCAGTGAGAATTTTCAAAGCGCTGCAACATACCTTTGTAAGCAGAACCTCTTGTTCAAGGCTATATCCATATATATTGCGAAACCTCTATTGCATGTTGGCTGTTGTGCTGGTCTTAAACCCAATAAAGGAGAGAGGTCACATCGGACTGATGGTTAAAAAAGCCGACCCTAGATAAAATAGGCAAAGAGAACTTAGATTCAAACCAGAATGAATGCATAACTAGAACTCACAAAGCTGAGTCTACATAAGGCTTCAATGATGATGGTCATGAGATTATATTTAAGAAAATCCATTTTCTCAGACAAAAAAACAACTGAAGATAGATATAAACAAGAAAGCAGTATGATGATGGCAAACAGCACAGCAGGCAGGAGTTCATTACCATTCAAAATGAGTGCGCACCATTTCAAGTTTTCAGCCTTCTAAAGCATATGTAGGGACCTAGATAACATGAATTAATACAATTACTCATCATATCTGTGTGAGAGCAAACAAACTAATAAAATCAACTATAATCTCATAACAACACAACAATAACAATAACAATGATAGCTGGTAGTTTGATCATTTGTTGGGGAAAAGATGCAAGAAATGAGAGAAATTGTGGATAAAACAGATCATTCAAAAAAAATTGTGGATGAAAAAGCTGCAGAAAAAATGACAAGCCCTCAGCAAATTTGTCCCCTAAAAAGCATAACCAACATGAAATGAAAACGAACAAAAGAAACTCCAGTGAAAAACTGTTCAAGGACAAAATGAAGAGAGGAAACAGAACAGTTTATGAACAAAGAATAAAATATAAACATAAATAAATTATAAATAATTGTCAACAACTTTTTGAGAGGATGGTAAATATGGCCTAATTTAGACAACCCATTAAGCCATCCAAACCTTCTATCCATAATAAATACCCAGAATTTGAAGCAAGCTGAAGCCACATGTAAAGCCCACAGCATCTCTTGGCATATGACTTGAGAAGTTTATTGTCCTCAATCTAAGTGGCACATGCACCAAGGAGTGGAATGGGGTGTTCCAACTGGAGGAATTGTGAGAAATCTTCAACTGTTGTTGCTTTTGCCAGCATTTTGTTTCTGTGCATTATTTTTTGAGATGATTTTTTGTCCATTATCTTAATGGACTATTTTGTCTATTGGATAGTTTCCTAGGAATTTTCTGTATAAAATTGTCTCTTAAAAAAGAACTATAGAAATGCTCCAAAAAAAGTAACTTTTATATTCCTCATCTTTCTGGAAAATGAACAGAGAATATACATGAACTTCATACTCAAATGAGATCAGGCTACAAAGTTTTCAACTTGTGCTCTTTGTTTTGCCTTGTATCATTAGAAAGGAAAAAAAAAAACAGGGTTAAAAGAGATAAGTGAAGTTTGGTATTTAAGCCAGGAAATGCAATCCTTCTCGTAACTAGAGCAGGGTGCATAATGTAGAAACTTTCCACATGAAAAATGCATGATTTCAAGCCACTGCCCTAGCTGTTTTTTACCACAATGAAGTATCAGCTCTTTTTCCTTCCACCACCACCCCAACCCCAACCCCAATTTTGAGTGAATAGCAAAGGGTGAGCTTGATATTACCATTCATAAAATGCACTAAAATTCTCATAGGAATATCCGAAGGCTACTGTTTCTCTAGTGCATGGGAAAATTCTTTTAGACTCAATCCATGGTTATGAATTATGATGCTTTCAACCATTCTAAGAAATATAATTCGCCGTATATTTGAGGATGCCTTCCTACCAAAAAGCCTCAATTTTTGGAGCCTCATTCAACAACCATGCATTCATCCAGAATGTTTATATGATAACATAAATAACCTGCTTTAGCAGAGTTTGATGGGTGTTTTGTCCCTCGATTAGCAATAGAATGAGGGAATATCACACATTTGTGTACAAATTCAAAATTAGCACTATTTTCCAATTTCCAAGACTTTTGCCATTGCAGTCAAGTTTTTGCCATTCAATAACAACGAGCTAATTCAACCATGTCCTTCTACATCCATTGAAATTCATCAACTTACATTAAATGGTTTGTATAGATAGTTAGTCAATAGAGTTTAGTCAACCAAACAGGAGAAACAAAAGAGCATGACCAAAAAAATGTCAACACAAAGAAATGATATAGAAATTCGTTCCCCATGTGTATTATCTGCTCCATTATTGACCCTGTGATGAATATGGTTATAAAATAATCAAAAAGTAATACCAAGCACAAACACTAGCCACAACCACAATCTCATCACCTATTAAAGAATCACTTTCAATAATCAACCTTCCCGAGTGCAGTAGTGAAAACATTTTAAACTCCAAATTTACATTCACGTCAGCCTAATAAGCAACTTAGACCACAATGAAGCACATTTATAACCGCATAGAATTTTTTTTTCAAAAAAAGCTCTCTCCATCTTTCACAAGCTAATAATAATGACGCCTAACAATTGAACAGAGTTGCTTCAAATACAGGCCAAAATTATGAGATTAGACTACAAAAAGATTAAAATGTTTGAACCAATACCTTTATTAAATAATATACAAGTAAATAGATTTTGCAATATGAAGGATAGACTTTATAATGGGATTCTCAAACTGCGACAACAAACAAGTAAAATTGTTCGAGCAGGGCAATCCCATCATGGGTTCCATTTTTTGTCGGCACAACTTTCAAGTGTCTCATGAAAAACGACAGTGTTAATTAGAACACATCTTTAAACAATACATCCCTCAATATCCTCTCTCAGTACTTTGACAATAAATTGTGAATTTCTCCGACTAAAACGTGACTTTGGTTTCTTAGCAACAATGAAGTAACCCAACTTGTGACATCCCTATAATCCCCTTTGATGTTCATGCCAAGGACTCCATACATATCTATACGGAAGTACTTGTCCCACACCACCTAAGCCTAGATTACCTGGGATGAAGTGTTTCCATTTCTTTCTGCCATCTTTCGTCACTTCATTATTCACAATCCCTTCAACTTCTTAAAAAAACTGCCATTGAATCCCAAGGAACCCATTCATAATCATCATGTCATGTACAAATGAATCATTGCACCCTAAATCACATCTTCAATTAGGCCAGTCCTTCAAAGATTCTCTTATTTCTACTATGGGAATGTCCCTAACAATCATATTCAAAGAGTCCTCCCAAAATATTTACACTTGCAAATAGTAAACTGACAATCCCTGCAGGGGAATATGCCCAACTCATCCAACAAGATTCACCTGATAATTCCACACCTTTCACTGGCCTAGCAACTATCAACTATCTAACATGAGTATTGATGATAAATGAAGTCAATTATCAGGCTGCAGTAAAATCTTTATACCTTTGGTGTAAATCAAATTCAAATCAAACTGCTGCAGGTTCAAATATGCCCAACCATAAATTAAACATTTATCAATCAAGGCAGGCACATGTCATTCAATGACACCCATCAACAAATACCTCAACACCCAAATCATATAGCCTACACACATAAACTCAAATGATGTGCCTTCTTCCAATCTCTGAAAATACCAACATAACCCAAATTACTCAACGATCGACCACAAGAAAGAAGAGTACATAAGAATTTAAAATTTCTGCATGTAGTCCCCAAATCTGGTAGGATAAAAAGTCACCAGTTCAAATAAGCTTATAGATCTGTAAAAGCAAAAGACCAGACTTAAGGCAAGATCCAGAACTCACTGTCAATGGAATTGGATAATCCACCACCTTCCCCCTTTTCAAAAAGGTGATAATCCAGCACTTTGAGAAGATGGATATTCAACTCATAATTCATCCCAGGAGAAGAATAATAAAAGAGACTACATAGAAGACATATATCCACCTTCCAGTTCAAATACGAGAAAATAACCAAAAGCCCTCATTCAAATAAGCTTATAGATCTGTAAAAGCAAAAGACCAGACTTAAGGCAAGATCCAGAACTCACTGTCAATGGAATTGGATAATCCACCACCTTCCCCCTTTTCAAAAAGGTGATAATCCAGCACTTTGAGAAGATGGATATTCAACTCATAATTCATCCCAGGAGAAGAATAATAAAAGAGACTACATAGAAGACATATATCCACCTTCCAGTTCAAATACGAGAAAATAACCAAAAGCCCTCATTCAAGTACATGCTTATATACGTTTGCAAGTAAAATTAAAAAAACATAATAGAAAAATAAACTGACTAATCCTAGCAATTAAAACTAATTAAATTTTCCAAACAATTCAATGTAGAAAAGAGTGAAGCTAAATAGATTTCATCAAGGTATTGATACACAGGGAATCCCTTCAGTAGGAAGGTCGGCCTTGAAATAGCAACCAACTATACAGGACACCAACACTTTTGAGTGTAATGTAAAACAAAAAGGACTATCATAAAAATAGACTATTGACTCGAATCTGGTTGTACCTCAAGCATATTTTCATCGTGAAAGAAATTTGTGCCTGTGTAACTTGAGCCATGAGAACCGTCATGTTGAAGGATTCTAAGCCTCCCCTCCTGCATGCATTTACAGAGAACAGTTCTGTAAGCACAAGTAAGAAATTCTTTCAATTAAATGCCTAGTCAAGTCTGAAATACCTTGGTTCCATAAATAAGTCCGCCTCCAACTAAAGGATGAAAGCATGCAACATTGACCTCATCTTCAGCACTTGGAAGAACTCTTACAAGCTCCATATCTGAGACTCTATAAATCTGCAGATCACAAGAGATGCCAAAATTTCACATGACGATACTAAAAAACCATTATAATGAGTCTTTCTAGCTAAGTTGCATGAGTACAGGTACAAGTGTCGGTGCATGACATGGGTACGAGATGTCAGACACGGCAACCCCAAAAAAATAGAACACAGACACACAACATCCACACGGGTACGTCAAAAATTTTAAGTGTCCATGCAATATAGCTTTCTAGTATTACGCTTAGTATTCCTCCAAAGATGATGAAATTTATTCTGCTCCAATTGAAATTTCATTTCACATGACAAAATACTGGCTGAAAGTGACTTTTGGATTGGGCAATGTCATAGAAGCATATAAATGGAATTAGTTATTGACATGAATTTTATTTAAATGGAATTAAAAAGAAAAAGAAAAACAAACATAAGATCAAGTAGCCGCACAACAAAATCCAATGTGGAAGGATATAGATAGAGTTCCAAAATATTAAGTTACATTGCCAGTAAACTTTCTACACATTGATCTACATAAGGTTTCAAACATCCACACAAGTTTTCCAATAATAAAATAACATTTTATGATGATGGGATTAAGGGCTATGACAGTGATGAGAATACTACTCCTATACAATATAACTATTACACTTCAACTCATGGATCAATAAATTACCATTCAATTCTGTGAGCTATTCTTAAGAACTCAAATAAAGTTAACTGTGAACTTAAGCTTTAGAAACATGCTGCAGTTCGATAATCTAAACTCTAAAGTCCTCATCTTACAACTGAAGCATATTTTAATTAAAAGGTGAAATCAAGCCCAAAAACTAGATGATTTATAATTCTATCATTGAAAACCATGGTCTTAAAATCATATGATTTATGTTGTACACAAAATGATAAAAATTTCTGTATAAATAGTATCATGAAAAATGCACAATTTTTTCAATATATAGTACAACACGATTCACATTGTACAATGTATTGAATATAGCATAACATTTTCACTGCCTATTGCAGCACCCTCATCATCTTCTTCTTGTTTATTCTCCTCGTCCTACTACTACTTTTTCTTCTCTTTCTCCTCCTCTTCAGCCTTCTGCTTCTTTTTCTTCTTCTTCTCCTTTTTCTCATCCTTCCTCATCTTTTTGCATCCTTCTTCGTCTAACACTGCTAGTGCTACTATTGTTGCTCTGTCTTCCTCTTCTTGATGCAAAGCTAGATAATACTTCATCGATCACGGAAGCATTCTTGGATGGTTTCGACTACCAACATAGAGTTTATACCAAGGTTTTAAATATTGGACTGTCTTGGACTCGGGAGGGACTGAATCTAAGTTGTATCCATCGAGTCATAGTTGGAATAGGGTCAAAATAATAGCACTTGACCAAGCCATAACAGAACTAAATTGTATCGGGCAGGGACTGAGTCCGAGTTAACTCGAACTTGGCCGATTTTTAAAATCTTGGTTTATACTCGCATGAAGGGATCTAATCAGTGGGTCATGTTAGGGGCCTGATCTATTAATTTCATGGACTGATTTTCAGTCTACAGTCTTTATCAGATCATTCCTAATTAGGCCTTTAATGGGACATTTTGTGGACTGTCTCAATCCAGTTATGAAGGTCCTATTAATCATTGTCTGTGTTACAGCAGTAAAGATACAATTATTAAGCAACCCTTTTTTCTTTGGTTTCTTTTGAAATATTTGAAGGTATTTTGGACATTTTCTGTGTTTAAGGTATTTATGTTTTTTACTATATTAGTTAGAATGTAGCGCTGAGATTAAAAGATCTCAACGCTTAATGGATGGTTCAGATTTCTTTTGAAGCTGTAATCACTTAAGGAGTAACAAAATAACTTTAAGGACTGCTGATGGCAGTCATATTGGGTATTTGGTGACAAAATTCGAAGGACTTCTGACCTAGTTGCTGGCAGCAAGAAGAAAACCAGTCCTAGGGACAGTTTGACACCTTTTGGAAACAAACGTTGGAGAGGTTCTGCAGGTTTTTTCTGTGTATAAACTTGGGATCCTTGGAAATTTCTGCAGCCATGTATTAGGAGTGTTTTGGCCTTGGGAGTTGCACCAAGAGAGCTACGACAGATCCTGTAAGTGAAGTTTTGTTTTAAGGTTGCTGTAAAACTGTTTCTCCTATGCTGTATGGAATTCCGTGCTGGAAAAGTTTGGGTTATGCCATCTGCGGTGGCTGAGTTATCTTATGCTTGGAACATCACTTCGGTCTCCCCAAAATGTTCCTCTTTATGGCGCTTGGCATGTTTTGCCATTGTTTGGAGTTTGTGGAGGAACACAATATTAGAATCTTCAATGATAGTGCCGAATCTTCTGATGTTGTTTCCACTAGAGTTTTTGCCAAATGTGCATCGTGGGCCTCTTCTCTAGAGGAATTCAGGAATATCTCTATGAATGACATTTTGTGTGCTTGGAAAGAATGCATTGAGTTAGCCTAGGTTTTTCATGCTGTTGAGCTTAATGTGGATGTACTCGAGTGTGGGCAGATTGCATCAATGTGTTGTTTATTTTAATTTTATGTTTTGTTGAATATATTAACCTTTAAAAAAAAATACTGTTTCAAGTGAGACTAACGGCTGTTTGGGGCTGTTTATTGTGCAAAAAGTCCTTGGATAGTTCAGGTCTATTAAAAATTGTTTAGACTACATCATATTGGTATCAGAGCCTAAGTTCCAACTGTTGAGACCCTTACCTGTGCTTTTATGATGCCTCGTAGTCGTGGTAGAGGCCATAGGGCTAGAGTGGATGAGGAAGATGGATCCATAGACCCCCCCCCCCCCCCCCCCCCCAAAGAAGCACAGTAGGCCTTCGAACAAATGCAACTCATTTCGCAGCAATTAGCACATTGCTTGCTCAAAATGATCAATCTAACTCAAACAGTGATTTGGAGTCAGAAAATAGAAAAAACAACTATTTCCATTGTAGAGCTCCTTGTAGAGCAGAAGGTAGGGGAAGGAGATATGACTGAAGAATGAGGTCGGGAACTTGAAATCTCATAATACCATGGGATTATGAGGAGGGATAACTTCATGGATTGGTTGGTTAGACACAATTGAAAGATTTTTTTAATATAAGAAAATTGGAAGATGAAAAGAAAGTGTAGTTGCCATGAAATCGAAGAGAAAAGCGTCAGCCTGGTGGAACCAAGTCAAAGGCACTAGGGAAAGGTGGGGAAAATCCAAGAAAAAAACCTAGGAAAAATAAAGAACTTAAGAATATTTCTTACCCATGAATTATGTGGGAATATTTGTTTTCTAGACTACAATGAGTGTCTTTTTTAATGATTAATTACAAAGTTACATGCGCAGGAATTGTTCGATCATGGAACATTCGACACTCTAATCCCAAGATAAAGGCGGTTTGGAATACTATTCCATCAGTTGTACTTTGGACGGTGTGGAAGGAAAGGAATACTAGGATATTCGAACTGAAGGAGACAGAGGAGAATGATCTTATTCAAACGGCTAAATGGAGGCTTTTACACATGGCTTCTATCTGGAACAGACTTCAATGAGTTCAGAGCAGTTGACTTCCTCTCTTCTTGGGACGGCTGCCTCAGCAGGGGAGTAAAGATGCACATATTCAGAACTCCTTGGCAACCCCCTCAAGCAAGTACTTTTAAATTCAACGTCGATGGAGCTGCCAGAGGAAAACTTGGCCCGCCAAGTATTGGTGGCGTGTTGTGTGATTGGAATGGTAGGACGTCGGTGGTTTTTTTTGGAATCCACAGGAGAACACGATTCTAACAAGGCAGAACTTCTTAGTATTAAGAAAGCATTGACCATTTGGTCTTCAATAAGAAGGGGTAAATTGATCATTGAAGGGGACTCCACAAATGCAATAAAGTGTCTGGCGAGGTTAAAAAGACTTCCATGGAAATTGATCACAATAGTAAGATAAATTAAAGCTTTATGCTCAAGAGGGGAGAGCACTTTCGAGGCAGTTAGAAAATATGCTAATGGTGTTGCTAACTTTTTCGCCAAAAACAGGGTGGACTCTTAACACCACGGGCATGTTTTATCTTTGAGACCTCTTGGGGAGTTTGGGCTTTTGATTATGTTGAAGGGCATTTCTTGTACTTCTGTACTCTACTCTTTGTATTTTGTTTTCTTCTTTTTCGCTATCTTAGGATTTATGTCTCTTAGACCCTTGGTTGGCTTCCTTTGTAATTTCTCTCATCATTAATATATTTTTTCTTGTTACCGCTCAAAAAAAAAATAGTTACATTCTACACAACATGTTGTACCTATATATGATTAATGTAATTACAAGTCTCTATAAATGAAGCTTTTTGTAATTTTGGACATATTTCACATATAATGATAATAGGATATTGATGTTCTATATATAATATGATATATAAATATATGTTTTATAGTGCTCTTTACATGGGAAATGCATGGATTTTGGAACATCTTGACATTTTCCCCTTTTCAGGATTTTATATAATATTTTAAGAATTTGTAAAAAAAATCTTAAGATTTAAGATGCAAATTATGATATAATATGATTTCAACTTTAAAAACATTGTTCAAACAATTTGATGATTTACACTTCTAGTCATAATCAGGTCTGTGATGATAATGATAATGATGAACATGATATCTCTACGTTAGCTAAACTAAAAGAGACAATTAAGGTGATTATCAAATGAATCTTGACTGTTCATTCTTCCAACTGTTGTGATTTGTTTCCATATTCTCAAAATCTAGAAATCTTATAAAAAAAAAAATTATATCGTTTCAAAAATCTTGAAGACAGAAAATAAATTGAGGAAAATCAAATCTAGAGAGATTTGTTAGCCCAGTCTTCACCAAAGACAGGTATAAAAGGAGAATTACAACTCTCTAAACTGACTTTAAGTTGGCGCCACAGGGTTAGGGGTGTTCATTTGTCCGAACCCGACCTAAATAAACAGGCTCGGACAAAGTTTTTTGTCCGATGGGCAGGGCTCGGACTTTAATTTAAAGCCCATCGAGGCCCGCTTATTTGTTACATATTTTTATTTTTTTATAAATTGAAAATTTTAATCGTACAAATTGAATGAAGGCTTAAAACCCGAAAAAATGTTAGAATTTCATCTCAAAATTCATTTTCTAAAGACTCGATCTTAACAGTCGAGTCATTAGGCGTCATCTTTTCAAAGACGTTTACCAACGTCGACTATCAAGATCAAGTGACTAGAAATTGAATTTTGTACTAAAATTTTAATTGCTGGTAGATATTAAAGTATTCTCTCAATTTGTACAGTTACATTTTCAAATTACATCAACAATTTAAAAAAAAATAAAAAAAGGTATCAGATGCAAGATAATCGGGCTTTAATCGGACAGCTTCGAGCTTTGGTCGGGCTCGGGCTTTTTTTGGTGAAGCCCGGTCCGAGCCCGACCAAGGAACACCCTTACATAGGGTACATATAATCCTAGCTATGCTAGGACATGTTTAGTAAGATTTCCAGTAAACATAGATTACTATGTTTGTTAGTTTCAAACCTTGGTGAGTTCGTTTGTTATGGGTTGTAAGTGGTGGATGGTAATATATGTCCCTTGTGTAGCTCCGAAGAAGTCAATGAAATGAATTTTTTGCAATATAAGTTGAAAACTCCTGGTAGGTCTTGAACGTCAATCCCTTGGGCGAGTTCCTTTTATTCATGATTATATGGCAGTAGCATTGAGCAGCCGCTGAAAGCAAAAGGATAAAAAAAGGCAATTTCCAACTTGAGCAACTCTCTATGTATGTGGATCTCTTTATTATGGTCGACCTGTAAATGGTGATTATGTCTATTGCATTTAGTGCTGAAGCATCTGTTTAATATTGATATGGCATTACAGTATTCTGCTGTAATATATTAGTTAATAAACTTTGATCTCCGTTTTCAAGTATATTTGTCACTTCTTTATGTGAAATAAGTTTTTAAAATTAAAATTTTAAATAATTTGTCTATGATTAAACTTTCACATGTATTCAATGATTAATTATTTTAATTACTTCAAATAAAAAAAAAGTTAATAGATGACTGTGTCACATATGAAACACGTAGCAAAAGAATATTGACCATTTTACGTGCAAGAGACCGTTCATACATGTATTTGTTGATTGGAGCATGAATTATACAAAGGTCTTTGTTGTGGAAAAATGTTTGTAGATGAGACACTAACATAGCTTAGTTTTGAATTAGCTTAAGTTAGCAGTTAAACATGCTAGCTCTTAGATAGTTACTAACGTTTTTATTCTTGATTTATCTTTTCTTAAAAAATGATGCGAGTTTTAATTATACATAACATTATATTATGCAGCTAGGAGTTGATCACTAGCATACTAAGGCTCGGCATATTAAGCATCGCAACGTCATGTAGGGCTTATTTTAGTTTCATGTAATAGGTTCATTTGAAAGGCCTCTGCTTGAATTAATTCATTACTGTGATTATTTTTTGTTGAAAATTTTGAATTATCATCATTGCATTTTTTTCATATATTTTTTTCCAAATATTTCTTGGACCAAATGATAAAACAAGAAATCTCAATTCTTTATTCTTTTTTGCTTCTTGCTACTTTTCAAGTACAATTAATTCAAAAAATTCTGAAATAAAATGAATTAAGAATAACTATTAAACAAGATAATATTGATGAAAGTACAAAATTAAATTAAATTTATTTAACTTTCAAACATGATTAAAGAGAGATTCTATCTAGAAAAGTTGTATTTTAACCTTCAGCCACATGTAGAGCATGTATCCATACTAGTAATAATAAAGACATCTTTTGACTAAAAATAAGAAAGGAAATAAACATGAAATCAATAGCACCATACATTTTTACCTCTAGAATTGTGTAAACTGGAATTGTTGTCTCCCCATCAACAACAATGCTCCTGAGAAGGGAACTATGGCGACGACCATATGCCAACAATATATGCTCCGACGTGGGTGAGAACTGCATAAACAAAAAAGGTCCTCAATTTGTATGATTACATTTAACCAATTTAAAGAAAAAGAAACTTCTTAACTACATTAAATAGTTGTATACATTTAAAGACATGATACAGCAAGTATTCAGAATTACTATGACTAAACCTATATAGCCGACAAGCAATCATCTGAATCAAATCTTCAATGGACTAGAGCTTCTTTTCTTTCAAGAAAGAAAATGCAGCCTTGTCCAAGAGAGGCCCTATTTTTCGTAACAGCAACCAAGTTTATATTAAGCACTAGAAAAGGCAATGAAGCAAGACCAAAAATGTTAAAATTACACATTATATACTAAATCTGTTTTATCAACTCCTGTGTTAACCAGATGAAGCAATCATGACAAACTAGACCCTAGAGGCTAGAAGATTATATCATAAAATTTGTCCAAACCCCAAGCTCCACAATCAAAGGGACCTAGACCAACCTCAACATTGTCCTGTACACCAAAAATACTTGTTACAAACCCCATGGTACTAACGTAAAATAACAATATCTAAACTAGGGGTAGTGCTGGGAAATTATTCTGCGAAGGCATATTATAAATATTTGATTCATTTTTCCTCACCTTTTTTTCTTATTCTCATTGTTGGATTTTTCTTTTTCTTTTTTCTTTTAAGCGGGATGTTTCCTATAATCCTCTAAGAGTCTCTAGTAGTTCAATCATCATAGACATAAACCTTCATATATGCCAAAAAAGTGTATATATTTGTGGGATATTCTTCATCTCAAAAAGGTTATAAGTTCCACGATCCTATTAGATCATCATTTTGTATCAAGAGATGTAACTTTCTTTGAAGATTACATACATATCTAACCAAAGCAAATCCCTCCTGAATCTCTAATACTTCCTATTCCTCTCAAGGGTGCTCCCTCATCTCCTTCAATGAACTGCCCCAGGTTAAACAAGCCTCTTTTGGTATATCAATGGTTCAGTGATAACATCAAAGACAACAGCGGTACCTTCTATTACCATGCATCAATCATCCAATAAAATCTACTTTTCCTTTTCAAATAAATATAGTACATTAAATCTACATGAGATTTCTCTGAAAGATCGGTGGGAAATAATGCTCATGAAGCCAGAGCAATACTGAAAGATTGTAGGTTTCTGAAGCTTCTGAGTCCGTACAATGTCATTCACTGGCATCTGGAGGACATAATTGAAGAAATAAGAATCTTATATCTCTTCATAATCACACCGTCTAGCACATTAGCAGGGAGTTTAAAGAGGTAGTTGATTCTCTTGCTAAAACATGGTTTGATTGATCCAATCAAGATGAATTTCAGTTGAGCATGTGTTCAAACTAGACCTTTCCAAGGAACTCATCACCATCATAGTTGTTGGACCTACATTGGTGGCTCACGAAGACTGCAGCTATAAAAGTTTGGGTAAAAAGGTGATAAAATTTTTGAGAGTTTAAATACAACGCTTGATAAAAAAGAAAATTTGAGGGTTTAAAAACAAGGCTTGATTGATCAACTCAAGATGATTGTCATTGGAGCATGAGTTCAAGCTTAGACCCTTCCGCTCCTTCCCGCTCTTCGATCTGGGAGCCCACGTGCCTCCATACCCAACAGTTAGACGGACAAGCTGCGGCTAGGGCCAATAAGCCACCCACCACCGATCTCCAACTCTCATGGTCTCCTACAACTGCATACAGACTAACAGCGATTTGGTAAGGAAAGAAACCCAATTTCATCTCCAAATCCTTTGTAGCCTCGCAATTCTTCCTACAGTTACCAAGATACGGACCTCGCTAAGATCCCACAACATCAAATTGAGAGGGTCGACCAAAAGAACCATACCCACCTTTCTCCTATTTGCCAAAAGACGATCTCCATCCACACTTCCAACGGGATTCCAGTTACTTTGATCCACATGAGTCTCCTTGCAGGCTTGAAATTTGGTTTCCATTCCTCTATCTAAATATCTTTGTCCACCATGAAAACCCATTTTCAAGAATTCTCCTTGTCGCCTCCTTTGATCGACAAGGAACCAATAGATAATTGCTTTCCAACCACCTCACAGTCACCTCTTTTGCACCGTGAGATGAATGCATCGCGATGAAGTAGAAAAAAATAGTAGTGACAAAGATGCATATGTTAAGATGGATGTTTGGTGCAACATTTAAAAAACATAAGCACATTAAAGGAAGCCTAAAGCTTGCCCCACTAGAAGAAAAGATGAGAGAATGTTTACGATAGTTTACGCACAAAAAAATAACCCATCATGAAGAATTGAGTGATTACAAGTATAAGTTACTAAGAGAAAAGAGATACCACTAAAGACTCCAGTGATACTGTTAAGAAAAACATGATGAATTGTGGAGTGTCAAAAAAAATGATTTTAGTTAGGGTTACGGAAAAGTATAACTCAAAAAGCCAACCCCAAATAAGCAGCATGTCTTGGTGATGACAAATTCAACGAAACTAACAGTTTCATCCCTAATTATTGGGACATAATTAAAATTTCACTGCTTTGAATGTTTTTGCTTGCTGAAATATCAATACAGAAATTAGTGAATGACCGGGTAACATTTGAATGCATATGAATCCAATCTTCATCATCACTATCTAAGTCCCATCTATCCAGCACCGGCCTAGAAGTCAATACTTTTCATTTAAACTATTAACAATCATATTTTCCATCAGGCCTGCATGTTGGCTCAATAAATGTAGGCATGGATGGAGATCTAAAATATGCTCTATCTGGTAGAAAAGACTATTAAGATTTTTTTTTTTTTTTTGAAAAGTAGACTATTAAGAATATTAGCAATTCGAAGTACCCTACAAATGAAAAAACAACAGACAGCACAACATGGAGGCAGCACTTCAAATGAATTTCTAGAAAGCAACAAACCTGAATGGACGTCAAACAATGAGCAGCTCTAATAGCCCTTGATGCAAGCACTGAACCAAAGCTACAGACCAAAAAGAAAATAAAATCATTATATCAATATTTAGCCTGTTTGGCATTAACAGAAGAAATAGTTTGAACATGTAATGTGGACAAGCCAGAGGTCTGAGGTTTTACGTTGCCTTCTCGAGGGAGTAAATACGAAGCTCATACATGACTTGGTGAGCTGATATTGGGTGTCTTGTTGGGGAAGTTGCAAGCCCCGTAACATCATGTGGAACCTGTGATGGCAGCCCAGGATCAGCTTCCACACGAGGAAGAACACATGCAACACAGGCTGCTAAAAATCTCCCGCAAGGTGAAAAGTGTGCTCCCATTTCACTGCCATCATAAAAAAGATATGCATCCAAATTGGAATACAAATTCTTGAAAAAAATGGAATGCAAATTGCTTAAACCATCTATCATACTCTATAACACAATGGTTTGGACTTGTACAAATGGTCATCAATCGCAATAGACAGTAACATAATGACCAATTTCAGATTCATTTTACAGAAACAGAATATCACAATGACTCCTTTGAAAAACTCAGAAGACACAAGAGCATGCCATTGACATTTAAAAGGTTTAAAAAATACTATGGAGCTGCAAGCCTTAAGCCTCTAGATGAGGAAATTCCACCTTAGAGCTTCTTTTACTTGATTCTTTTTCATGTGAGGTACACCTCGTATACTTAGGGCATACACCTCAACCATAATGCTTAAAACCCAAATATAATATGGAAGACTCAGATAACATTTTTTCCATTTTTTTTAAAATTTTTGCATTATTTTGGCCAGTTTTCCTAAACTATGAAACATTGCACAAGGGGGAAAATGAAATCCACCATATTAAATACTTCACACAAACATGAATGCACATATGCACACATACATGCACTGTAAATGCTTAGAAAGCCCATCAGAGAGAGAGAGAGAGAGAAAGAGATCATGAAAATGTCATACCTACAGAGGACAGCATGTGGTATGGTTAAACAGCATTTTTCTGCATCAAGTGAAGCACAAGGATCTTGTATGTTGTGTGGCCATATTCTTAGCTTCACTGTGCAAGGCAATTCTGCAGCTGCTGCTGCAGCCAGTGATGTAGCAAATTCAGATTCAATTCTGCCAACACCAGGTTGAGGATCACTTTCATCATTCTCAATACCAAGAGAAATGGCTCCTTCTCCAGATCCTGCCTGTGCCACCAGACGAGGGCGTGACCTATGCCGAGAACCAGATCGTGTGCTGTTTCTAGATTGATTAAAACTGGTTCCCAATGATGAAGAAACCAATTGTCCCTCTGTATTGCGTGATGCCAGTAACTCAGATCCTATGATGTCAGACCCATTTCCTCGACTTCCAAATGAATTTTCCTGAGAGGCATCATTAAGAGGTAACACTGGGTTCAAGCCAGCATGAGTTTGGCCCATTAACCACCCTTGCAAAAATGGTAGTTCCCAAGATGCCAGGTCACCAAAGGGGAAAATTTGTTGTAGTTGTCCAGCCTCAATGCTTCTTAAGAGCATTTGGAGGTCTGCATTGCCAGGAAGGTTTGATGAATGAGTCCCAGAGGTAGCATCAGCACCTAGCCTAGCCTGCCTAATGGGTAACCGAGGAGTCACTCCGTTAGATTGGAGAATTGGTGGTACAGTATTATTTGCATCGTCGGGTATCCCTGTTATTCCAGGGGAATTTATTGGTTGATCTATATGCATCCTTTCAGTGATTTCAGTAGCATCCATAACTACTGTCGGGAACGGCATTTTCCATTTCACTCAGTAAAATATCAGGAGTTATGTCTTCAGGTGCAGGGTTTGAGTTAGAAGGGATCATAGGAGACATCTCCATAGGAGACACCAAATGATCATGCTGGATCCCTATATTTGCATCCATTTGAAGATGTGGGAAAGAAGAGACTACATTTTGTTGTCCACTAGTTGAAGCAACAGCCCTGTTATCATGATGCAACGATGACCTGCTAAATGCAGGCCAGAATAAATAGGGGAAAGGCATGAGAGGTGCTCTAGCTTCAAAACTTGGACGGTTGTTGGTTTGAGTGTTCGCAAAAAGTACAGCAGGTGGGGGATAATGCAGGTAACCTGGAGATGTTGCTAATGTCATAGGACAATCTGGAGCATCAAGGTCATTGACCTGCAAGCCAGCTAATGAGATTAGGTTTCACCAGTAGCAAAAGGTAAAACACTGAAATGTCAACCCAAAAAACATTTTCACCTCAGCAGTTAAAAGAAATGGAGCAGCATGTGGATGAAAATGCACAGCCCTCAGTGAACGCCGTGTCTTCAGGACAATTACTGGTGAGTTTGTTGGTGCTTTCTTGTTGTAGTGCCATATGTACAGCTATGATAGCATCACAATGTCAATATAAGGAGAAAGAATCAAGAAACCACCTCACCAATATTAAATATAGGGAACAACAAATTCTCTTGATGGAGGAAATCTATACAAGATTCATTAGTCAGTACACTCTTACCTTATGACCTGAAGCTACAGCAAGGAGTTCCCCTTGAGCATGGAAAGCAATAGAAGCAATGGGGCGATCTGCTTGCAACAAGTAGAAATCATCAAGTCCATGGAAGAAATACAAAATGAATAACTGAGACGACACACAAGACTGCTAACACATCCTGAAAATTACATAAGAAGGTGTGCAGAAGAAATTACAAAAATCGCGTGATCCTATGCACTCTGCAGTATTTGCATCCCACAAGCGAACCTCATGATCCAGGCTTCCACTTGCCAGTATTTCTGGATGTACAGGGTGAAACCTGACCTGTTTTAAACACATCAAACACAACTATGTAAGGAAAAGGTTTTTAGATAGAAGTACTAATCAGATCATTTCATTGGTTTATGCACCAACATTGAAGACAAATTTTGAAGGGACAAAATTAAAATATAAAGAACAAGAAATGTGTTTGTAGCTGAGTAGAGAAATAACTTAAATGAAAAGGCAAAACTTTGAAAGTTAGTTTTTTTTTTTTTTTTTGAATATCATGGCCATCCCCTCCCATACTGGAGACGAGACTATCCCATGGTTACACAAAACAGCCCACAAGCCTTTTTGTGTCAGGTAACTCCAAGGAGAGTTGAACTCAAGACCTCTAGTTCATTCCTAGAAGCTCAATCCAACTGAGCTACACCTGTGTAGGCAAGAACATGAATCCTAACAAATTGTGGGATTAACTTGTAGGTTGTATTAAACAAGTAGCCAAAGATGTGAACTCGAGACCTCTAGTTTATTCCTAAAAACTCAAGCCAACTGAGCTACACCTATGTAGGCAAGAACATGAATCCTAACAAATTATGGGATCAACTTGTAGGTTGTATTAAACAAGTAGCCAAAGATGTGCTTGGGGAATCTAAAAGAATAAGAGACGTGCATGTTAAGAAACAAGGAGAGGACCATGGATGTCAAAAAGGCTCGTGAGCAAAATAATATTTTAATGGTAGGAAATAAAAAAGGGTGTTTTCAGACATTTTCATACATGTTTGCAAATTTGCTGATGTAGTGGCTGACTTCTTGGCAAAGTACAGTGTTTCTAGAATGGATTTATTTTTAGGTTTTTCTATCATAATTTTTGGTCCTCGTATCACTTGTATACTTCTTCATATCCTTCATATCCTTCTTATCCTTCTTTGTTTTTGTATGGTCATATCGATCTCTTAGATATGACCGAGGTGTTTTTTTTTCCTTTTTTTTTGCTTGGAAAAGTATGGGTCTTGGATGATGTGGAGTTTGGGATTGGAGATCAATGTCAAAGGGTTATGGGAGAGTTTGTGATTGAGATGGAGAGGAAAAAGAGATGGTGGGTGTGTATGTTCTCCATTGCTAACAGGGATGACAGTGGAGATGTAGAAAGGACAATGGCAATGAACTAGTGTCATACAGCAGTGTTATCAGAACCGGACCAGGCCACAATCGAACCTCAGTCATCTTTATGGTTCGGTTCTGTAAAAAAACCTTCTGAGGAGTTGAACCGTAAAAAACCATTGTGGACCGCGATTCAACACAGTTTAGTGAAGAAAACCGTGACTCATGAACCGCGGTTCACCATGTTTGGAAAGAAGAAAATCAGGGAAGATGAAGAAAAGAAAAGAAATTTAAAAAAGAATCACCGGAGTAGCTTCCCATTCACTCATCTTCTCCCTTCTTCTCGGCGTTAGGGTTAGGGCTCCTCTTCTCCTCTTCCTCGTTTTCTTTGCAACGGCGTTAGGATTCCTCTTCTAAAGTCTTCTCTTTTTCTTTCGAATGCAGTGGTAGAGTTGGAAACAAAGTGTTGAGACTTAGAGACTAAGGGTTATGACTTAAAAGAACCCTTTTACATTAAAAGTTTATTTTTATTTTATTTTTTTGAAAAGTAAAAGTTTATTTTTTATTTAAACCATTTTTTTAACAATCTCAATCTTCTAAAACAAAACCTTATTACAAATTTACAACTTAATAGAAATCAAGTGAAAAAAAAAATTACTAGAAAATATTAGGTATTAGAAAAAAAATTATATATATATATATATACTAACTTGACATCTAACTTGATTTTTATTAAACTATTATTTTTATATTTTATTAGTTTTCTTCAGTTAAGTGTTAAAAAAATTTAAAAGAAAAAATAAAATATAAAAATAACAACCTAATAGAAATCATGTTACATGCCAATATAATGTTTATGAGTAAAATAAATATTTATAATAAAGGATTTTTTTGAATGATTATTTTTTTTATGATTAAAACGTATATTAACAAAACATTAAATATATTAATAACATGATAATATTGTTAAGCAACTACAAAGTAAGGTTTTTTGTTCATTTCTACAAAACAGGTTCAAGTTGAATGAGTTTTAAAACTTTAGACATTGTTTTAAGAATTGGGATTATTTTTTTAGTATTTATAATTGTATTAGTGAAAACAAAAATATTTTTTATGAAAATATAATCTTATCTTTTATTATAAAATATAATTTTTAGTATTATATTGATGACACAGGTTTTGACAAGACTAAGGTTCAACCCAACCTTCTCCTGAGACTATTCCACACACGGTCCGATTTTAATAACATTGATACAGTATGCTTGAGGGGTCATTCACAAATCTAAGACATGCATGCAACAGAACAAGATTGCACATGACAAGCTTCATTGTACCAAATAAGCATGCATAGGGACACAGCAGATAAACACACCCAAGTGAAAATCAGGAAAATAGAAGCACCATTGCAGCGAGTACATGGGTGGACGGTTTAAATCCAAGACAAAATGCTTAAAATAAGTTCTCACATTCAACCCATTCTTTCCCTCTCAGCAAAAAACATGGAATGGAAGGATGGATGCATGGGTGGATGGGAAATTTAAAAAGGAAAAGAAAAAACAACACGCAAACAAGGAATACCCGAAAATAAAGATCTTATTCTCCATTGACATAAAAGAAACAACAAAAGAGAAATGAAAAAGAACACTACATCAAACCCAACAGATGAAGTCCTAATTCAATTTGAGTATAATCAAAGCATTCCAATTGAAATCTAACAAAAAAATCAAAATAAATAGGAAAGTGATTACAAGAATGGAATTAAAACACCCAATCCACCCAAAACAGAATGTCATGAAGTTCAATGTAGAAGGGGCAGCCACAGGGAAACCGGGGCCAGCAGGGATAGGTGAGGTGCATAAGAATCATGAGGGGACTACTTCCATTGCGATCAGTGAGTCGGTGAGAGTTAAGGACTCCAATGAAGTAGAAATCCATGGCATTAGGAGATCTCTGACCATCTGAAGATTGCATGGGCAAGGAAAACTTATAATAGAGGGGGATTCGGGCAAATGAGATCAAATGGGCTAAGGGACAAAGGTTAGAGAGAATAGAGACTGATCACTATGGTTAGGGAGATTAGAGAGTTCGTCTCAGGGCTTGATGTATCCTTTGTTCAGATTGGCCGAGCAACAAATGGAGTGGCAGACTATTTTGCCAAGCTAGGAGTCGTTGATCATTTCTCTGGCGTTTTCTTCCTTTGAGCTGGGAGGATCACTTTGTTTGCAGTTTTAGTTTTTCTATTATTTTTTTATATGATTGTAGTTTTTCTTATCCAATTCTAGTTGCGGTCTAATCCTTTTAGACCCTTCCCTATGTTTTTGTATCTGTATTTTTCCTTATTTTAATGAAATTTCTTTATTACTGCTCAAAAAGAAAAACACCCAATCCACACTCACTGGCGCAAAAAAACTAGGCATCAGCAAGCTTTTCCACATGAAAACCCAATTCAAAGAGCAAAATGGGAATTCGACGTGGAATTGTCCATATGATGTAACTTGTATAGTTGTATGGATGGATAATCCTAATAAGGCTTAAAGCCTTCAATCTTTGTAGATCAAAAAATTAAGAAAACAAACAACCAAGGATGGGATCCATCCCTCCCTTTCAACTCTTATTCATAACAATTAGAAAAACCACACAAATAATTACACCCTAGCAACAAAATCCTTGACAACTCCCTCTCCCATTGATGGCCATAAATACTACTTCATGCTTTGCAATTTTTTAATTTGGTAAAAGATTAGTCAATTCTTTCAAAGTAAAGCCTTGCTAAAGTCATTTCCTACTAAATAAAAATCACTTAGAAGGTTTATAAAAAGATACAACTCAAATTCATAAATAAATAAAAGAAATTCGAAATAAGTGTGGCCAAAATTGCCCATGGCACTATTGTTAATGGTTCCACTTCTAATTGATCAAAAATTCATGGCAGCCCATGTAAAATATGTTTAGGGCACTTAATCATCAAAAACTTAATTAGAAAACCCCAAATTTGAGATCGTTTGGAGGCCCTAAATGATCCAAATAATTTAAAATCATATTTAACATACAGTCTCCAACCAAAAAATCATTCACATCAAATAGTCCAATCTAAGGAAAACCCAGTGAAAACATCATCTCTCACTATCTCATGTTGAGACAAATCAACAGGCACAAGTCCTACATACAAACCACTTAAAACTGCAAAACAGCCCAGGATGGGTCTCAGGTTGGAGAGGTTTGACAATGACTTCCAACCTTCAGTATCTGCACAGATATAGCTTTGTTTAAATAGAAAGAACTGACAGGTCCTAACCATGAGTACCTGTGCAGATGCAAGTTCGTTGAAATAGAGAGAATCCACCCAACCATATTTTCACTTATGCAATTTCTTTTCTAACTAAAAGATGTCACAAGGAAAGCAAATCAATTTGATTAAGATTCACTCAAAGCACCGAAGCTAATTTTGATACAGGCATCATAAATATGGAAAAATGTTATACACTGACAAATAAATAAAGAAATGATCATACCACCCAAGGTGTCCGTCGATGGCCACTCAACACTTTTAAGCACCTTCCAGTTTGGCAATCGATGATCTTAACAGTGTGATCACCACTGTCAAAACAGTAGCAGAGTACAGTGTCATTAACTTGCAGACCACTCTGTACTAAAAAAACAAATAAAGACAACGGTATCAACTTACTGTGTAGATGCAAGAGTTTTTCCATCAGCACTGAAGGCTGCTGCAATAGTTGACCTTGGAGGGGGTACCAAAGGACAATATTGGGCTGACAAATGTCCCAATGACTTTGCTTCCACCCTGAAATGGTGATAAATATTCCAGAAAAGTAATAATGGTTACTGCACCAGAAATCTGAAATTAATCCATCAGCTACTTATTTCCCTTTATAAAAGATCAACAAATCTATTTTTTCCTGAAAATTAGTAATCACGGCATACACCAAACCAGTGGAACACACTATTTCAGTAGGTTTTTTTCATCGGCAGAGAAGTTTTTCAAAATTATAAGAAATCGTAGTACTATATTCAAATAAGAAATGAACAATTCTGTACAATAGAGGTAGTTTACCATGAAATGAGACTATTTCTTGCATCTGTAGCTTCAGTTTTTTCCCCAAGGCAACCAACAAAACACTTAGAAGACTCTCCCCAACATCTCTTTGACAGGTGTTTTGCACGAGGTGAAACCTCCCTCCATGCTAACAACCGAAAAACATTGCTACCACTGAAAAGGAAAAGAAAACAATTCAAAACAGAAAGTGAATATACAGAATCCATGAGAATGGACTAAGCACAAGGGGAAACTACTGAAGAGAAGAGAGTCGATTTAGTGCATCAACGATGCCATGAAAGATCCGTGGAATTAACCTTAATGCCATGAAAGATGGAATTCTGGCTGCAATGATGATGATGAATAATGACATGAAAAAAATAATGCTATATGTAATCACCCGAGAATGCTCTGCAGTCTAATAACCTGTGCACCACCAAAAAGGGGACGAACTAGCCTCATTCCTGAGTTACACAAACTGCTTGATTAAAAACTTCAGTAAATTTGCACTCCCATTACCATTCATTTGGGCCCTTCAAAAGCATACCTCAAGCACAACAATTTTTTTATATGCTCCCCAAGTTTAGCACCGACTTTTCAACCCACAAAAGTCATCGCATTAGAACCAGTGTCTAAAAACTTGAAAAGTTGATTTTTACATAGATAAGTCAACTCGAAGATTCAAATGAGTTTTGACCAAGTAAAAAAGTTAAGACACAGTCAGACCTATAAAAATAATGTTATTTTGATATTTGATAGGCATATATATTTAAATGTAGAAAAATATAAAAAAATAATGAAAACCCAAAAATAAAAGGGCAAAAATGTAGAAGGAATAAAGAACAATAAAAAACAAAGAAGAAATAAATAGAAAAGAATAAAAATAGGAAAGAGTAACAAGAAGAAAAGGAATAAAAGAAAACAAAAGAAGAAAACTAAAAAAGGGAAAAAGAAAGAATATGAATAGAGAAGAAAAAGGAGAAAAAAACAAAAGAAAAAAAAAATGAAAACAAAAATTTCATTTTTCTTCTCTTCCAAAACCAAGAATAGAATTCTAGGGTAATAGGTAGTATGTCATTTTTATCCATTTTCCAAGTTTTCCCTTAAAGGTTTTAAATGACATTCATGGCCAAGGAAGATTACTCTGAGCTTTCACATGGTAAGGTAAATTTTATTTTGAGTCAAGTTGACATGTCGAGTCAACCAAGTCAAAAGTGAGTTTTGTACTATAATCATAATTCAAAACCCATCCCATCCTAGTGGGCCCTATAGAAATGGACCCTATTTCGTGATTTTAAATTCCATGGATGCTAATTTTGAGAATTTAAACCCTTACTTCTGAGAAACTTCTTGTTTGGTGTTGTAACGATCCGTCCCGCTAGCACAATATTGTCCACTTTGGGCCTACACACGGACCCGCACGGCTTTGCTTTGGCGAGCCAACCCACTGTTAGTCCCAAAAGGCCTTGTGCTAGAAAGAGGAAGGCCACTACTTATATACCAGGGAACTTCCAATGCCACTAGCAATGTGGGACTTTTTGGAGTAGGGTATTACAATCTACCCCCCTTAAAGCTAGAGCCGTCCCCGGCTCTGCACACACAACAACCAAGCCCACACCCTCAGGCAGAGAGTTGAACCATGCTCTGATACCATTTGTAACGACCCGTCCCACTAGCACAATATTGTCCGCTTTGGGTCTACACACGGACCCACACGGCTTTGCTTTGACGAGCCAACCCACTGTTGGTCCCAAAAGGCCTTGTGCTAGAAGGAGGAAGGCCACTACTTATATACCAGGGAACTTCCAATGCCACTAGCAATGTGGGACTTTTTGGAGCAGGGTATTACAGGTGTGACATACAAATTCCTTGATTTTTAATTATAGATAAAAATTCCATCATGAGAAAAAAAAATGATATTTTTTGAAATATTATGTAAACAAATAAATGTAGAAGGCATATCAATCCACAACTTAGACTAACTACTCTTAAAAAGCCCTAAATTAGGGGTGGCAATGGGTCAAGTCAAGGTAGGTCCAGGTCAGGTTGGTTGTAGCAAACAAGAAATTTTCTATCTGAGCTTACCTGAATTTTTTTTAAATTATTGACCTAACCTGACCCAATCCTGAATTGCATTTTCTTCAATCCGACTCAACCCAAATTCCCGCAAGAATATAGTAAAAATGAGAGAAATTATTTTTGATAGAAAATGATAGATAAGATGTCTTCCCTTTCGTGTGGGGCCATTGGTCTATGGAATACTTGAGGCAATGTGCTAACATTTTTAAAATTGGGTGTAATCTCTCTCTCTCTCTCTCTCTAAGAAAAAACAAAGCCAAATGGAATGTAATATGGACTAAACGCAAGGTTCCATGTATGACCCACATTCTACCTTACCACCATGTGCACAAGGGTGCATTGGAATGTTCATACCACTTAGATTGTAACTAATGCCTAGGGAGTCACACGATATTAACATTTCTAATTGGATAGAATTGGCATTAGGTTTAACCAAGAGCAAACCAAGTCACACTAGGAAAGCCTCATCTTGTTTCACCATCAACCAAGATGAGCTAGGGTTTAGTAAATGACTACATTAAGTCAACTCAATCCATTTCTAGTCCACCACCTAAGTTTTCAGACCATTATTCATACAATTAGCGCTAAGCTCTGGTTCCATGTACCAAAGTTAAACCCATGTAAGTTAACTCCGAAGCATAATTCAGTATATTAAGAATGTAACGGTATCAACTTGCCAAAACATTTCACAAAAACAAATTTATTGGTACTATTTTTAATTTAAAAAAATTAGCTTCAGTTCTGAATTTAAAATTTTGATAGCATTATGAAAACAAAATCTTGAAAGGGAAGAGAGAGTGGGGGAGCATTCTATAAAAGGAATCTTTGGGGTTTTTTATGTGTGGGGCTGTTTTAGTAAGCATGCATACGTGTATGTGCTTGCATTTGTGCAAGAGAGATCCTTACCTGCATCTTGCCGTAGAAGGTGGTGGAAACTGAGAAAATGCAGGCTGACTGCTAGAGGGCGAATTTGAAGTTGTGGGTACATTTGCATCATCAAGCCAAGATTGAGTCATTTCTTTGACTAAACCTCATGCTCCTAAAATCTCATCACCATGAAGTCCTAGACAATAAGATTCACAAAAAAAATTCAAAATCGAGTTGCACAAAAAGTACAAGTAACTACTTCATAGTTGGAATAAAGATCCCATAGAAGCACATCTTGTCAAATGAAGGGTCGTAACTTAAACTAAGGCACTAATTCTACTAAAATAACCAGCAATGAAATACGCCAATAACCTAACAAGTTAATAAACAAAAAAATCGTCAAAGAATTTATTATTTTGGAACATTTTTTTGATATGGTAACTGCATTAGTAGAAGGAAGGCACCAGAGGTGCAGAAAACAAGGTACAAAGCAAGAAAACAAAGAAACCCCTTACAACCAAAACAGGAAAAGCCCCCAAAAACAAAACAGCTAACTCTTAAGACAACCCAATGCACTCTTTCCAAGCTCTCACTATGTCAACAACGGAGAAATCCTATAAATCAGCAAGGGAAGAGGCCCAAACTGCACACTTAGCCTTAGCTCTAGAGAAAATGTCTTGAGGGCTTTTTGCACTGCCACTAAAACTCTAATGTTGAGCTCACCCCACAAGCTCGACAAAGAGGGAAAAAAAGCTAATTGCCACAAGGCTAAACATCTAGAGGAGACGATAGAAATTTCCCACGCAAAAGACATTTGAGCAACCGATGAAGGCATAGACCACTGAATACTAAACAGGTTCAAACAGAGTTCCAAACCGATGGTGAGAAAGGATAATGGATGAGGATATGGTCTACATCTTTGCACTGACCAAAGCTCTTCCCCTCTTGCGCGTGTTGTCTTGTGTGAGGATTTTCCCTAACCCCGCACTACAGGAAAAGCTAATGGCTCAGGAAGAAGCGTTAGAAGACCAAATAGAGGGATTTACTATGGGAGCGAAATCACATTGGTTGTTCCACAAATAAAGGGACTTCATTGAGAAGGAGCCCGAAGAATTTAGCGACCAATACAGAGAATCCTCATCCTGAAACCTGATCTGCACAGAGCTAAAAAGAAGCATGGGGTGCTAAAAATCGTCTGTTCTGCATCAGACAAATTCCTACAGAAATAGATATACCACACGATTTGATTACCCGATATTGAATAGAATCCAGCAACAAAACCTCCGGGAGAGAGATAGACAGTCTTGAGAGGAGAACTGGCTAGCAAGAGGAGAAAAAAGCCACCAAACATTGGTCCAAAACCTAACTCGGTATGCACAACCCACTTTGAAGCAGACCCCTTGCTTGAACATGTCCACACAAGAGCTGATTGCCTTCCGCATTCAAGAAACCCTTTGCGGAGCCGGATTGATGTCCCACCCATTGTTGCCTATATTGTACTCATCGATAAGTAAAGATTTCCAAGGAGTGTCGTCATTTGTTCCAATGTCCACAACCATTTGGTTAGAAGGGTGTCATTAAACTCTTTAATATGCCAAACTCCGAGATCTCCAGCCTCAATGGGGAGGCATACTTGATGCCAACTAACCAGATGCTCCCTTTTCTTTTCTGCCTGATCGCCCCGCAGGAAATCCCTCATGATTTTCTCGAGGGAGGCTATGTCCCACATCGTCATCTATTCCAATGTTCCACAACCATTTGGTTAGAATGGTGTCATTAAACTCTTTAATAGGCCCGAACTCTGAGACCTCCAGCCTCAATGGAGAGGCATACTTGATGTCAACTAACCAGATGCTCCCTTTTCTTTTCAGCCTGATCGCCCCAAAGGAAATCCCTCATGCTTTTCTCAAGGGAGGCTATGACCTTTTTGGGCCACTTAAAATCTGAGAGAAAGTAAATTGCCAAGACCGAGAGAACCAACTTCAGAAGAGTGATCCAACCACCAAAGGAAGGTATCTTGCCCTCCACCAGGCAAGCCACTTACTGAATTTGTCTATAATGGGTGCCGAAAGATAGAAACTTGGAGTTCCAATACAAAGGGGAAGACCCAAATATGTGGATGGTAAAGAACTTGATTGACAGTCCAACAGGCCTGCCTAAACAGATAGCTCATTGTCATCAACATTGATACCGAAGACCTCTCTCTGAGAATAGTTGATGCGCAAGGCTAGAACCACAGAAAATGAGTGTCATCGACAAGCTGGAGATGATGGAACTCAAGTGACAAGTTATCAATCCTGAACCTACGAATGAGAGAGAATTTGTTGCCTTCAAAAGGATAAGACTAAGAGCCTCAACAACCACGAGAAAGGGATCTCATTGGCAAAGTCCACATGAGTTGCAGAAGAAACATTTAGTTGGTCCATTGATGTGAACAAAGAAATAGGCAATAGAGATGCATCCGGCCATCAAAATGCACCACTTCCTACCAAAGCCCATGTTGGAAAGAACAAACTAAAAGAAACCCTAATCAACCAAGTCATAAGCTTTTTCCAAGTCAATCCTGCAAATTAGGCCTTTCCTTTTGGACTTATACTGGGAATCATTCGGACTTGTGGGCTGATATAACCATCCATGATTTGTCTACCTTCAATTGCTACCGACTAAAAGGGAGAAATAAGCCTCGGAAGGAACTCCTTCAACCTGTTGGCTAAGTCTTGGAAAGGATCTTGTACAGAATTCCCAACAGACTAATCAGCCGAAAATCCCTAAACGAAGAGGCACCATCTTTCTTTGGCACCAAGACTAGAAAGGTTGGACCAAGCTCCTTGGAAATTTTGCCCCTCTAGGAACTTCCTCATAGAAAGCAACTAGATCAAGCTTGACTACATCCCAAAAAAATCCTAAACAATGCTATAGGAAAACCATCCGGACTAGAGGCACAATCATCACCACGGCCCCAAACCACTGATTTGATTTCTTCCACAATGAAAGTTCTCTCTAAGAGGAATGTTTCCTAGGTATTGATACACATGAAAGGAAGACCACCAATAAGCAATCTCTCCAAAGGATTAGCACAGTATAGATCTTGAAAGTAATTAACTATAGAAATCCAATGGGGTTGGAGTGATGGCCAAGAACCCACTTTGAAAGTGGGAGGTCTTGAGTTCAATTCTCACTCCCCAAAAGGATCACTCCCCATAGTTTTAGCCAGTATGTGTGGATAGGGAGGTTTGCACATGCCCCAAGGATTTGTGAAGTGCTCTAAGAAAGCCTAGACACCTTGGTCTTCAAAAAAAAAAAAAAAAGCAATTAACTACAGAAGAAGTAATAGCATCTTTATCAAAGATCATAGTATCATTGATGGAAAGGGATTTGATATAATTGACGCGGCTGTGGGTAAATACTATCGCATGGAAGAGTTTTGTATTTTTCTCACCCTTTCTTATCTACCGGTCTCGTGACCTCTAACGCCGCTTAACCTCTTCTTGGATGCTCTTAAGGTGATATTGACCTTGAAGTTCCTAATGTAAGAGAAAGTTGCCCTCAAAAACATTGCATGACTGCTCATTGATGTCGACTTGGTTAATACTGTTAAGGGAAGAAAAAAGACTCTGTCAGAGACCCAAAGTTTGAATGGCGGCAATTTTTTAGTTTGCTTTTCACGAACTTCAGCTTGGGAGAGGGTGAAACTTTTTCTACCAGTAGGATTGCACTCCACCCACCAATCTGCGACTTACTGGAGGAATGAACGGGCATTAAGTCAATGAGTATACAACTAGTATTGATTTTTACAACCAGTAGTCTTCGCCAAAATGAAAGAGGTCCTCCCTTCTCCAAGGATCTTCAATAATAGCTTCTCCTCATGACAAGTAGTTACTAGAAAGTTCAAAATCTTTCCTTTGGCCATCTTGGAGCAAGACTCCATTAGGTCCCTTTGGAGTCCTGACTAACAATCATGTTTGATATTGTCACCTTTCTCTCTATCACTCCAATTCCCCTCAATTTTTGCTTGAGATGTCCCTCAAAGATACTACATCAGTGACTATTAATTTCTTCCCTATCAATTGGACAGTTTCTGATTTCTACCATACCTTTGGGTATTTGGACGGTTTATCAAAATTGTGATACCTATTTAGCATGGCCCCTCTCTCAGACAGGTATTCACTTTTGTATGCTACCAAAACAGTGCCAACACCGCCTCTATGATCTCCACTTTAAATGGGAATCGTTTGGGGTCTTGCCCTTTTCTAGTCTACAAGACAAAGTTTAACCTTGAATCCCTAACCTGCATAACTCCTCTCTTGTCTAGAAACCATCATTCAATTTTAGTCAAAGCTTCAATTCCTGCTTCAAGTAGCACGAATGGTGGGCTTCAATCATGGCCTCCCAATGCATCCCAAAGGCCATTTTTTCATCATGCAATCTTCCCCTTTCTTCAATACGAAGTCAAATCTTCAAAAAGTTGGCAGTTAAGTCTCAACAAAGATTTTTCAGCCTCCAAGTCTGAGGCTTTGAAAAATAGCATCCTTCCCTTTTCAATCCCATTTTTTTTAAGGTTTCAAGTTTATATGAGATTGGGTTCTTAGATTGAAATTTTTCCATTGCTTTTAACTCAAATCCTGATATTCAAATCCAACAAATTCACCAAAATCAAGTGCTCCTTCCCTACAATCTTATGCTTTTCATATACTTCATTGTAATGATCTTGAAGATGGGGCCCTTTTCTCTTTGTTAAAGTGACATCAGATGTCCTCATCAGGTTCATCTCTCGATCTCGAGTTTTTCTTTTCAACTCTGTGATTAGTCGATTGTCAAGATCATCTTTTCGTGTTTTGGCTTGATGATAGATTGTTATTTCTCACCCTCATCAACAACAAACTCCCTATCAACTATTGTTACAATTCCAAATTATCCCTTGCTCGTCTGAAAGATTGTTTTCATCAAATTTGGATCAAAATACTCTGCAATAAAGGTGAATAAACAGTGCAACAATCTATTCCCCAAGTCGTCGTGGCTTGAAAAGACTTCTTTGATTTCAAACTCTAGTGCTAGTGGTTCTTTTGTGGCAAGCCCCTTCCATGTCAACATGTTTCAAATTTCAAATCTCCCATTCAGGTGACAATAACAGCAACAATTCCCATCTTTTCAAGCAATCTCTCATTACATCCCCAGGCATTTGGAGCATTTTCGTGACACCTTCATTCTTCGTCACAGCCAGCACTTGCCTCGAAAAGTTTCAGCATCACCTCTAGCTCATCCCTTAAACGTCAGCACCTTGGAGATTCCACCTACCTCTCACCTCCATTATAACAAGGCCCAGTTTCACTCTTCCAAGTTAAATACCAAAGATAATAAAGACCTAGACTTTTTTTAATTTTGCATGTGTAAAATCTACACACATGTGCCCTCTTAATGCTTCTTTAGAAGTCGTCGCAGATCAAGCCTATCGAATCCGAGCCCCGTGGTTTCAACTTGAGTTTCTCAAAGCTGTTTTTTTTTTTTTTTTGAATGATTTCTCAAAGCCCATTAGTTCCTATCTCAATGCAAAAGCAATTCGCTGGGACTATTCTAGAACCTATGTCTTCGCCACCTAATGATTCTAGTCCTTCCTCTGCATCATTCAACTCTTTAATGCATGTTGAATCCAAAGCTTCTGATTCAAATTCTCTAGCAACTCCTTAGTTAATTTCTTTTAATTTGGCATTTGTTGAGTTGCCTGTTGATAGACACGAATCAATGGCGGATGCTGTTCTTTCTTGCTTATCTAGAAGTAATGCCAGTCCCTTAATCAATTGCAGCCCCTTTCTAATGAATCTCTCTCTACAACAGTCGACTCCACTTACTCCTTTGGAATACAGCCCCTAGGGGTTTTGGGTTGGGTTTTGGCCTGACCCCCATTACCCAACCCGAAAAATAAGTGGGTTGCGTTAGTATTTCTTATCTTAGGGTTGGGTTGGGTTGGGTCGAAGAATTAAAAAACCGAATTAAATTCGGGTCGGGCTGCGTTTGGTCTTTAAAAAACCAACCCGACCTGACCCGACTTAATACCTATTATATATAAATATAATTTATTAATTCTATTTCATGTGGAGTTGGATATATGCCGGGGGAAGTTGGAAACTCATTTGATCATTTCCCCATATGCTATTGCAAAGCAGGAAACACCAATATTATATGCTGCTAAATCCTGATTTCTTGTTTATTACCATTCAAAATTGGGACTTCCCTCTTCATGTCCTCTTTATTATATCTTTTTCAATTTCTGTTTCCTTCTTCATTTTCCCGTTTTCAATTTTCAAGCAGCCTTAGTTGCCATCTGCTTCCTCCATGCCTCACTTCTAGTGTATTTTCTCACTGTTTGCTTCGTACAGGACATTACAGAAAAAGAGATTAAAATGTATACTTTTTTTCCTTTTTTTTTCTTTTAAGATGATTTTAACACAAGACTTTTGGTATGGATTAAGAGTTCCAGTTTTTTTAAAAACAAAAATCATAAGATTTGGTGGGGATAAAAAAGAGGTTTCACTGTTTCAGTCTTGGATACAAATATTGCAACTTTGGCTTTCAAATACATGCTTCTCATTTCGATTATTCTTTTCTGTGATTGTAGTCTTTTAGAGAATTAGGTTAGAATCGGATCGGGTCGGGTTTTTAGGCTAGATTAGGGTCGGGCTAGGTTACAAAACTTGGGCTTTAAAGTCGGTTTGGTCTAGCTATGATATGGGTTGGGCTAGGCAAAACCCGACCCGATTGGCCTGAGTTTCACCCCTAAAAACTCAGCTCCTCACCTACCCAACAGAGTATGATTTCTAATCCTTAGTCACAAAATTATCTTATTGAACAATGAGCAAGTAATAAATGCAAAAGCAATAAAATCTAAAATCATCAAGGAGTGGATTGTTGAAGTCATGCAAGCCAACAAATTCTATGTGGGTGGATTTTCTTTAGTGGGAAAAGAAAGTAATTTCCTAAAATTCATTTATGAATCTTTTGCCCAGTGAAGAAAAATTCTTTGATGCAAGTAAGAGTTGCAAGGCCTATTTTCTTCAGTTAATTATAACAGACCCAATTTGAACAAGTAGGGGACTTCAACTTCTACATCATGAAATTCTTCTCGTGGTCCTGGGCTTGCTTTCAAACAAGCCATTTTTTAGTGTACTCTATCTTCGATTAGACCATCCATTCTTTCACTTCAAAATAATAAATTGTCAACATTTCCGACTATAGGTTCAAAAAAAAATGGTACCATCATTCTTTAAGTTGGTGGGCAAAGTTCTCCTTGGGTGCTTCTAGTGGCACAGTTATATTATGGAACTTCTCTATTTTTTCTTAGGTTGGCAACCATTATGTTCAATGGTTTTGGAGGACATCTCAAATCATCATAAATCCATTTTCACCTTTGTTTATGGGCTTGTTGAGGATCTTGTTAAACCTCAGCTTTGGGATGAATTTTTAGAAATCGAAAGATGATGAAATTTCCTTAATATGTTGGAAGCGTCCTCAATGAAGTTTGTTTCACCTTTGAATGATGGACTCATAATCCAACGACTTCTAGCTTGAGACTCTTTTCAGATTGGATTCTGAATATGGGCCTAAGACACCTTTTTTTCTTCAGTGAGGATTTTTTTTTTCTTTTGGAAAGGTTTCTTCAGTCAGGATTTTACTTAGTCAAATTCCCAAATCCCCTCCAAGCTTGTCTCATTTAGATAGTTTTCTACTACACTCATCCAAGTTGGAGATCTACCAAGCTCCAAAGCAACAAATTTGTCCTCAACCTGCATTTGATCATTCTCCAATTATGTAGAAGTTATGGTTGATAGTAGGGTAAATCTCCTTTCCGTTTTGAAAACATATGGTCCTTAGAGAAAGACTTCACTAAATTAAAACTTGGTGGGAGATTGATCCTTCCCATCCCAAGAAAGGCTTCAATCTTGTTCAAAAAAAATTAGTTTCTAAAGTCCAAAATTAAGGAGTGCAAGAAATCTCTTTTCACTATCTCGATGTTGCTCTTCATCTCGTTCTAGAGGATACCAGATGCATAGATGTTTGCAGATAGAGTCTTAAGGTCTTCTTTCAAAAAAAATATTATGCCAAATCCTTTTAAGAAGAGCTGAAATAGAAAAAAAAAAAGATGTTGCCATAGATGGTCTAGAGAAGGGATCAAAACAGCCAACACAATGTCGCAACAAGGTTATTTCTTCTCTTTCTATTGAGTTATCAGAAGATAAGGACCACATTCAAAATGAGATTTTGGTCTTTTACAAGACTCTTTTCAGGAAGTATAATCTCAGTCATCCTATGTTGGACGGATTGGAATTCAAGCACATCAATTATGAGCAAGCAATAGGACTTCAAGTCAATTTCTAGGAATAAAAAATTAAAGACATAATATTCTATCCTCCTCGAGTAGTGTTAAATCGCCTAGTCCAAATTGGTTTCTATTTCTTTTTATTAGAGATTCGTTAAGGTGTTTATGGAGGATTTTCTATCTTTTCTTAATGAGTTTCATGAAAGAGGATGTGTTCCTAAGTTAATGAGGGCAGTTTACATTATGTTGATTCCTAGGAAGGATGACCTGCATGAAGTGAAGAATTTTTTACTCATCATGACAAGTTTGAGGTGTACAAAATTTCTTTAAACCAATATCAAGTTAAGTTGTTCTTTGACTAGTTGGGTTGCAAAGTCTATTTTCCACCTTCATTCTATTTAGAATTTTAGATGCTCCTTCATGCATTGGTTCTCCGACAAAATCTTTTTGGGATTTGATTGTAGAGAGAACTGAAAGACGGCGATTCTTTTCAACCATACCTATTTATCCACTCTCCCCTCTTGTTGTCCCAAAAGTGTTATAGTCAAATTAGAAAGAATTCAGTGAAACTTCCTTTGGAATTTAAGGACAGAAGGACATATCATCCAGTCGATTAGCAAATTGTTTCTCATCCAATCAAGGAAAGGGGTTTAGGTATTTGCTCAGTTTCCAATATGAATGATGACATACTAGAGAAGTATCTATGGCATATTGGCAATGAGACATCAAGGCTATGGAAATTTTTTATTGTTTTTAAGTACAAGTTCCAATCAAATGGCTAACTTGTAGGATGTTTGTCTACCACCTCTTTAGGCATTTGGAGGTCAATCTTGTCAATCTTTCACTTTCTTTTTTGAATGCATTCTATATCGAATCAACAATGGAAAATCATTTTTTTTTTTATAGAGTATATCTACTTAGTTAACTCCCGTTAAAAATAAATTTACCTCTCTTTATATTGCCCGCAACAAAGACTGTAAAGTGGCAAATTGTATCCCATGTTCCTTTCTACTTTGTTTTGGGCTCCTATTCTCATAAGAGATTTGACTGAAGAAAAAATTGAACAGTTTATCAATCTTCTTTCTCTCCTTGGGGGGGGGGGGGGGGTAGGTTATCTTGGATGTCAATGATTCTAGACAACTTTGGTAACTTCTCAATCAAGTCCTTCATGAAAAGAGTTTCAACAAGGATAGTCCCTTTTATTAATCCTTCTTTTGGACTATTCCACCACTTCAAAGAGTTTTAGCTTTCACTTGGATGGCAAGGCAGGATCAAATTTTGACCATTTCTTAAAACTTTTTGAAGTAGAGTAGACCATGCCTTCTAAACTTGCCACCTTCATCAACATGTGGTGCTTTGAGTTCAATAATGCCAAATGCCACTTGGTTTGGAAGCCACCTCTAGTGGCTGGCACCTTTTAATTTCCAAGTTAGCTAGAAGATGGGATTTTCAATGAACTGGTGCATTGGATACATGTGTAGAAAGTAGAATTTCTCACCTAAAGGGTCATTTTCAAAGAAACTACTTTACCGTGGGGGAGATGAAAAAGGTTTTTTCCTCTCTATTTTCCCATGTGTGGAAACACTAACATACTCTACCATTTCCAACAAGAAATAAACAAAAGAAAAAAATCTAACGTACTTTATGGCTCCTCATTACCATCCTAGGAGTTTTTCTATTCGAGCTCTTTATTAGATGTTGTGAATAAACAATTCATGCCCATGAATGGAGGAAAATAAAGAAGAATGAACCATGATGAAAAGATAAGGGCATCCAAATTCCAAATAAATGCTTGACTAGAATCACGAAAATTAAATTAAGATTCACCAATAACTGAATGTCAAGTAATTCCCATCTCATTTGAGAGGGGGTTAAAACAATTAACAAAAGTAGGTAATCTGCAATCAGCTTGCCTGTGATCGGCCTATAGATGGGATCCATAAAATATTCAATCTAAATCGTTCTTGAAACCACTTTACACACTGAATTTGAATCCAGCTAATGCCATACCCATCCAAATCATAGTGACTGTTGGGTCAAGTATCAAAAATAAAAATATTATGTGATGATTCTTTAATACTAGTTCAAAAAAAAAAAAAAGACAAGAGTATCTAATTGCTTTAACCTTGAAGCTCAAAACTGAGAATTAAGATAGTTTGACTGGACCCACTTTGGACAATGTCATACCCCACACAATTCCATTTCTACCCCATCCTTCCATTAATCTATAATACAGCATGTTCAATACAGGGCAGCTGCACAAACAAACTACACAAATCACATAGAAGAAAACCAGATAGATTATCTGAAAACAGCACTGAAATTCAATAAATGCCATCTATCCAATCTTCTATAGAAAAGCCAATTCGAGCACACATGATCAGAAGATATCTAAAACAATCAAAAGCAGGCCTACAGATGCCCAGACTTTAAGGCCTGAGTTCTATAACAAAGCAATGGGCCCCATCTTCTGATATGGTCAAAATGATGAACCTATACAAAACCAGATGGACTTCGACTCTTCAAAGTGGGCTTAATCTAAACGTCATGAACCTCAACTTTTGAGCTTCAAATTTAAATAATTGGACAAACATTTATATCACCCATACTGGGCCTAATATCAGCTTGAGTTGGACAGGCGTTGGCTACGGCCAGTTTCTTATTTCAGATCACAGAAAGGTGAGCAGAGCTGTTTGAATTGATCATCATGTCATCCCCACTATTAGACCATGCACTTGAGGAAGCTATCAGCCCCAACTTTTTATAAATTATCAAACAACGGGTTACACGGAAAAAATAAAATGGATTGCAAAAATAAGAAGGAAAAATTAAAAAAAAATAAAAAATTCAAAACTTTTTTGACAGATCATGATAATCACCAAAGGAAGAAATCAACAAAATAGAAGGGAATTCCCAGGCAGAAATAGGAAATTACAGAAAATTCAAATCTGGATGGAGAAACTAAATTGGAGTCCTACCAGAACCGGATCGGGATCGAATCGTGTGTGCTGGGAGATCAGTGGAGAACGGATTCCAGCGCCGATAGTGGAATTCGAGATTCAAGGGAAAGGAGGATTGGAAGCATTGAAGGATGGGAAGGAGCTGAATTGTGCAGGGACGGAAGGGCAGTGGTGACGGTGGTAAGTGGAGAGAGGCAACCAGGCAAAGGCCTCCACCCTCTGCTACGACGTTGGTGATTATTGTATTTGAATGAGTGGGAGAGAGAAGGGAAGGCCGTAAGAAACCTAAATCATCGGACGGCCTTGATCGTCTGCACGTGAGATTGGAGGTCACTTTGTCTCTTTTTCAACCATAATCTCCCTCTCGTTAGATATAGAAAAATAGAAAGATTTACAACAACTAGTAATAATGTTATTAACTGACTGTTTATAGGAGTAATGAATTGATTCGAAGTAAATTTTCATTATTCATAGATTACGTGTGTATACATGGTCCTAAAATTCAAAATTTTCACACTCAAAATCTTTTTATCGAGTAATTTAATTAAATTTTTTACTCCATTCAAAAGAAATTCAACAAAATTCATTACTTATTTGATCTTATTAGAGAGAAAAATAGAAAGATTTGTAATAACTTAGTAATAATGTTATTTATTGTATGTAACTAACAGTAAATAATGAATTGATTCCGAATAAATTTTCATTATTCATAAGTTACGTGTGTATAGATGGTCTGAAAATTCAAAACTTGTACACTCAAAATCTTTTTGATCAAGTAATTTAGCTGAATCTTTTACTCTACTCAAAAGAAATACAACAAAATTCATTATTTATTTGATCTTGTGACAGAGAGAAAAATAAAAAGATTTGTAATAACCTAATAATAATGTTATTAACTAATATTATTGATTGTGCATAACTAACTGTATACCGGAAGTAATGAATTGATTCTGAGTAAATTTTCATTATTCATATGTTACGTTGTATAAATGGTCCGAGAATTCAAAACTTGCACACTCAAAATCTTTTTGATCAAGAAATTTAGCTGAATTTTTTATTCAACTCAAAAGAAATTCAACAAAATTCATTGCTTATTTGATCTTGTTAGAGAGAGAAAAATATAAAGATTTGTAATAACCTAGTAATAATGTTATTAACTATATGTAACTGACTCTTTACAGAACAATGAATTGATTCCGAGTAAATTTTCATTATTCATAGGTTATGTGTGTATAGATGGTCCGAAAATTCAAAACTCGATCACTCAAAATCTTTTTGATCGAGTAATTTAGGTGACTTTTTTACTCAACTCAAAAGAAATTCAACAAAATTCATTACTTATTTGATCTTGTTAGAGAGACAAAAATAGAAATATTTGTAATAACCTAGTAATAATGTTAGTAATTGATATTATTAATTGTATGTAATTGACTGTTTACAGGAGTAATGAATTGATTTCGAGTAAATTTTTATTATTCTTAGGTTACAGTGGGTATAGATGGTCTGAAAATTCAAAACTTTGAACATTCAAAATCTTTTTTATCGAGTAACTTAGCTAAATTTTTTTACTCGACTCAAGAAATTCAATAAAATTCATTACTCATTTGACCTTGTTAGAGAGAGAAAAATAGAAAAGTTTGTAATAACCTAGTAATAATGTTATTAACTATTTCTAACTGACTGCTTACAGGAATAATGAATTGATTCCGAGTAAATTTTCATTATTCATATGTTACGTGTGTATAGATGGTCCAAAAATTCAAATTTTGAAAAATAAAAATCTTTTTTATCAAGTAATTTAGCTGAATGTTTTAGTCGACTCAAAAGAAATTCAATAAAATTCATTACTCATTTGACTCAAAATTGTATCAGGTTTAAGCACTAACATTGTTGACCCGACGATTAAGCTCAAGAAGCTCTCGTCGTAAAGAAAAAAATTTAATTTCTATTGGGGCCGAACCTCTTTAAGCCACTCCCGTGAGATTAGGATCATGAACAAAAACATTGTTCGCTGGCTCAATGACTAAAATATTAGTATTTGAGTGTCAGCTTCTACATTCATCCTGCACTGACTTTGCTAGCCCCACTCTCAAGTATAAACCTGTCCATTAGATCTATAAAATGTAACCAAAGTAGACCCACATGGGACTATGGGAGTAGCACGAATAAGCCTACTTGTGAATATTCTCTATCGTGGCATTTTAACGCTTCATCGGGTTAATAATCTACGTCGATACATATTGTATCGACTGATACGAATTATATAACCGAGAACGAGATTTCCACCCCGGCCTTGAGTCTTCCAATATATATTCCTATCTAAGACCCATCAGATATGGGTTCTCAGATATGGGTTCATGAAAATAATTATGCTAGAATATAAAGAATGCATAAAATAACTTTAGTTAGAATAATTAAGTCATGTTTTTTTAAATTATAAAAAATTATGATAAAAATAATTTAAAGTGATTAAAATTTTGAGAATTAAAAATCAGTTGTTATTCTTTTATTTTTATATATTTTATTAGACGATGAATGAAACTGTTTCTTTTTCCTTTTATAGTTCTATAAGTCTTTTGTGTATAATGATATTTTTAGATGGCCTAATGTATATAATGCTCGTAGTTGTGGTCTCTTGTAATTTAAATAAATAATAAGAGCTCTTTTGAAGCTCATTTTATATATTATTACAATAGTATTGTCATTGTGTAAATTATCTAGACTCAATTACTACGCTAAAAACATGATATAAAGTCTTATTTAATAAATTTTGTGTGATTCACATTTCAGAAAAACCATCCAATGTGATTTTCAAAATTTTAGAATCATTATAATTTTAAAATGCTAATTTTGATTCCAAAATGAACCAACTAAAGACTTTTGATAGTGAAATTCCTCTAATTCTAGAATTTATTTAAAATTAAAAAAAAATTAAAAATCTTGAGAAGAATTCTATCAAACATGCTCTAAAAGTGAAATGAACTATATAAGGTTTTATGATTGGGTGATTGCAAGGTAAGAGAAAAGGTGGGCAACAAAACTGAGAGAAAGTAAGACAGACAAAAACAAAAGTTGACGTCTGGATATAGGATTAAAACTTGGGCATGTCGACCGGATTTTAATAAATTTCATTCAACTCATCTCAAAAATCTATTGAATCCTACTTGATATAAATTTATGATATGACTCGACTCAATATGAGTTTCCATCCTAATCGCTACTATTTTATAACTTGTTGCACTCGGATTGAATTGGATTACATCGGGTCGGGTCGATTTTAAATTTCTCAACCCAATTCGACCTGAATTTCATGCGGGTTTTTCTTTCCAACCCGACTTGATCCGAAATATACAAATGCATGACCCAAACCCACTGATTTCTCAAGTCCCGTCATATGAGCCTGATCTAAGTTTCACCCGTACATGGATACCTTGGTCTTAAAAAAAAAAGAGAAAAATAAAAGTAGAACAAGGGAGGGGCCAATACAATGAGATAAATGAATGGTTATTGCCTAATCTCGGAACACTTCTATTGCTTGCACCCTCATGGTTCATGGGTGAGCTTCATTATTAAGGAAGACCACTAAGGGTCTAGGCAAGAACCAAGGTATTTCAAGAGTAAACACGCATGAGTAGTCAACCTGTCAAAACCTTAATGGGTGAGTTGCTCGATCACCCTTGACTACTGTTAGTAGTCTTCTTCAATTCATCCTTGTTGCTGTGACATTTCTTCCCTTGCAAACTATGTATGTATTTCCATTGTATTGTGAATCAATGAGAATTATGTAGGCATTTGGTTACACCAAGAAAAGGTGTTAGGCACCCCCACTCACCCCTTCAATGAATGATCATGATATTAACTCTTAATGAGTGCAAATTAGACCAATTCTACATGAAAAAGGAGAAATGATACCATTTTAAGCTAAGAATAGGTTAGAAAATCAAATTTTAGAATAGACAGGCAATCAGGATGAAGTTATCAGTTGAAAATTACATAAGTTGGAAGGAGGACAATTTGACATCTTGGATGTTCTCCATTAGCCATTACTCAATGTATGTGAGCACCTAACATGGACATGGAGAGCTCAATGCATCACCATGTCTCACTCAACAATGTTATTCAAGCATTAAAATAAATTGATTCAAAATTGAATAATCTGCTAGATGATAAAGTATGACATGGACGAATAAAAAGGCTTAGAAGAGACTGACTATCAAGAAACTTTCTAAGATTATTTTTGAACAATGGCTCTTCTCATTTCTTTGAAGTGTGTGCAACGCTTTTTATGAACATGCATAATTTAATTTAACCAATAATTTTTTAAGGCCAAGTCATGGAGATGTTAAGGTTGATGTCATGAAGCCAACAGATAAAAGTCACCATGGGATTAAATCTATAATTGTTGATCAAATTTTGAAAGAATAGATGCACGAATTTGGGGACTAGCCATTTAAGGCTAAATAGACAAGGGATTTGGACTAGAAATTTAAATGACACTATAGTTGTTAGATCAATCGGACTAGGTTGGAAGAAATTTAGGGTTTTAGGGTTTAATAAACTCATGTGGAAGAGGACAAGGGTTGGTGGAGACTTAAAGGGATTACATGGAAGGCAAGGATGAGTTTAGAAGAGGTATGTGGTGAATGGCTTGGATGGTAACTTCTAATTGCTGATCGCAGATGTTGAGTGCATGCATTTTACGTAGAGGGTTAAATAGAGGACTTGGATTGTTCTAAGTTGATTTTAAGGTTTATTAGGCTCCTAAGTGATGAACATTAGAGTTTTATTAGATTAGGTCCAAAGGTGGAACTCATTAGCTATGGGATCTGATCATTCAAAGCCAGTCTGAGTTGCTTTCAAGAGTGGTCTGATTTTTTTTCATGCCTCCCTACCCACACACCTTGGAGGATAACTCTACCGGTATCTTTTGGAGTTGAGTGAGAATCGAACTAAAGACTCTACTTTCTGAGGCAGATTTTGGCACTATCACTCCAACCTCTTTGGGTTAAGAGTGGTTGGATTTAGGTAGTCAAGTTTGAGCAGTTCTACAATTTAGTTTGGTAGCAAGAACTATGGACACTTGCCATAGGGTCAGGTTTTAGGTTGGAGTATAACTATGGTTATTGTGAACTCAAGCCAGCTTAAAAAAAAACACAAAAAAATAAATTCAGGTTTAGGTTGATCGGGCTCAAATCAACAACATTTCTACAGGTCTATACCATACATGAAATCTCTTTCCACCATGATAACCCATTTTCTTCTTGTCGTTTCTTTTGATTGACACGATACGACACTAATAGATATTTGCTTTCCAAGTTCCAACCACCTCAGAGTCACCTCATTTTCACTATGAAAAATGATGAAAGCCTCAATAAATTCTATAAACCTTAACACTTTTGTACGAGAGATGAGAGATCTCTTGAGCCATTCTCTACTTACTTCCAGGTACGTCTCTTCTACGTAGACTTCAAACTCTTTATTATCTTGAGTACCCTTTTTTACTAATGGACTTGAATATTGGGCTGGGCTTTTCAGCTCCAGGCTTGATCTTATATAAGCCTGAGCCAGCCCAAATATTAATCTTTGTCTGAGACTGCTCTTAACTATAAATTGGGCTAGAAATTATTGCTGAAGCCCATTTTTTCTTGAATTGGTTTCTTGCGGCTTTTAGGCCATATTCCCATTCTTTCTAATTTTCCTTGCCCATATAGATTTTTTTCCTAATCGGCTTGTGCAATTGGGCAGAAATTTTAGGCTTCAGGCATGAGCATCTCTAAGCAAGAGCTGAGTCCTATAATTTAGGTCCTAGGCTGGTCTTCCTGGAAATTAATTGCTCAAGCCCAATTTTCTTGAATTGGACTCTTCAGGCTTTCAGGCACGATTCTCATCCCTACGCTTTGATTTTATCTTGTGCAATCAATATAAGGGTGAAACTTGAGTCAGGCCCTAACCCAAGCCAACATGAAAAAACCTGAAAATTTTGGGTTTAGATTGATCTGGGCTCAGATTGAGCTAATCTTTCAGCCCAAAACGTCAGGCTCAAATTAGAATTGGGTCAACCATTAGGCCTAGTAAATGAAAGTTCAAGTTGGGCCCGTAAGTTAGAACTTTAGCTACACTTATAAAACATAATTCTCTTTAATTGATATTTATATATAAATATAAAATTTATTTAGGCATAAAATTTATATTCTACAAAACTATACCAAAGAAGTTCCATTTTAAGGCCAGAGGGCCCAAGCCCAGATAGGCCTACACGTACACTTTTAGGCTTGAAATCAGGTTCAGGCCCTAAATATACAATTCAAGTTGCGACTGGGTAAGCTCAATACCTGATCCAACCCATCCAAGCTGCAGTCCTAAACGAGTAGACTTTTTTTTTCTAATAAGCTTGTATAATTGGGCTGAGCTTTTAGGATTCGGGCTTGAGCAGATATAAGTCCGAGCCCAGCCCTTAAGAATTTTTCCAAGACTAGTCTTATTATAAATTGGGCTTGAAATTTATACTCAAACCCAATTTATATTGAATTGGGCATAATTTCTCTCTCATTCTCACTTTTTTACCCCACCCAATGTAACCCATTATTCTTTCAATTTTGTCCACCTGACGAAACCCTTTTTTAGGGCTGCAACTCGGGTCGGGTTTTGGCCCGACCCGCATGACCCGACTCAAGAAATCATGCGGGTCGGGTTATAGGGTCGGGTCGGGTTGAGAAAAGAAAAACCCGACCGAAATTCGGGTCGGATTGGGCTGAGGCATTTAAATTTCAACCCTACCCGAGAAAACCCGACTCGATTTTGATAACTTAATATAAAAGGCTGCCTTACCCTCTCAAACCCTAACCCTAGCAGAACTCTCTCTTTTCCCATTTCCAGCCGGCAGAGTTTTTCCTCCCTTCCCTCGTCCCCTGCGAATTGAGATTGCTCTCGGGTCAGTCGTCGTTTTTCCTCTTCTTACATCTCTTCCCGGCCAGCCTTGGTGAGTCTCTCTCCAACTAAAATGGGTGATTGAGAAAAGGGTGAAAGCTCTTCTCTGGACTGCTGCAGAACAACTTTTTTCAGTTACATACAAATGTTCAGCTATTGTGATTTAAGAAATTGGTCTTAATCAACTAATGTAATCCCTATAAGTCTCTATCAATCCCTGATTCCCCGGTTACATTTGCAAAATGGTCCTAGAGACTCCAACTCTGGAAATTAGTCTTTAGACTTTTGAAGAATCCCATTGATGGGGCCACAGACTCCCAACTCTGGAAATTACTCTTTAGACTTTTGAAGAATCCCATTGATGGGGCCACAGACTCCCAACTCTGGAAATTACTCTTTGGACTTTTGAAGAATCCCATTGATGGAGCCACTAACTCTATCAAAAGTTCAAAGGTAAGAAAGGATTACGGATTTAATTATTGTCAAAAATCAGCCCAGTCTCTCATATTTAACCATGCATTGGAGGGTTGTAAGATAGATGGATTTAATCATTATATAAATGTTTTCCACTCCTTTTCACCTATTTTATAATTTATTTTGAGAAAAATAAATAAATTAAAGACACTCTCTTTGCAATTTTTCCCTACTTTTAGTTGGGGAACAGTAAGCCCCTAAATTTAGAGAATATATTGGTAAATTTTTAATGGGTCAGGTCAAGTTAAGGGTATTACAATCTCGGGTCAGGTCGGGTCGGGTTCACTATCTCGGGTTTTATTTCGGGTCGGGTCAAGAGTCGGGTTAGGGTTGGGTTTATTAAAACCCGGCCCACCCGACCGGCGTTGCAGCCCTACCCTTTTTCTCCTCCACACCTTACAAAGAAGCCCTTGTCAGCTGCTTTCTACTTTTTTATTTTTATTTTTCTATTCCAATCGGGCTCGGGCTCAACGTTGATCCTTTTGACTTGAGCTAGTCGGGATCATACTCGTTCTTGTATTTCATACCCACGTTAGGCTCACACATCCTATCTAAATTGGACTTTGGCTCAGCAAAGAACTGGCCTAGTCTGAACTTGGCATGTTCCTATCCCTACTAAAAAGACATTCCACCCATTAAATCAAGTCTTTTTCCAATTAACTAGCAATTTCCAATTTCCAAAGACGTAAATTTGCACCACCATATTCGCCAATCACCAGAAAAAGGAATGCTTAAATAGTTAAAATTGCCGGTAGCCATGTCTCCAACATTTGTAGACACCTGTAAAACAACCCTAACCCTCAGCACCCCATAGTCTGTTCATTTTCCTTAAGGCTTACAAGGATTTTTCATGGGGGGTGGAGGAGTTGCACACCATTTCACATCAAACGGGGAAAAATGATGGTCATTCATATCTTCATCATTGACCCCTCATCCCTTAAATCAAAACTACTTTCCATGACTTTCTTGATAAAATTCTAGCTCTGTATTTTTGCTAAAGAAGTCATCAGTTTTATGCCCTACTTGTGGTTATTGTACTCTGCATCTTCATGGAGAATTCAAAGGCCTGGGCAGACCCAAATAAAATTAATATAGAAATTGGAATACCAAGCACATAACCATATATACCACATGAAACTATGTTGTCTTAAATCCTAGGATGATGCTAACATCTTTCTCTATATTCTTCCCCCTCTTATTTTGGCATGAATCCATGCCTAATCAGTTGCAGATCAACAATTGTTCATGACTTTCAAGCAATTAAACAAGATCCATTCCAGGTGGATCAAGTCAGAAAAGCATTGGTCTAACCAGCCAAAAATGGTGTAGTACACTCATCAAATATATCAGTTAAAAATCTGTGTTTCCTTTTAAAAAAATTCACAGCGAAATATGACCGTCATCCCTCATCATCTCTTGCATCATTGGCGCCATCAGCATTTGTAAAAGACTTTCCATAGGCATCATAATCAAAAGTTAGTTGTGACACGCATTGGAAAACCAACTAAGGGTGTACCATGATTTATTTATTGAGGGCATTCATCTTGTCCCTGAGGTAATACAGCTTTGCCCTTCTCACCTTTTTCTTGTCCAACACCTTGACTTCCTTGATGTTTGGAGAATATCTGAAAACCAAGAAGCAATAAGAACCAACCATTGCAACGAATGATATTTCCAAACCCAGATATAGAAGCAATGATAACTACATCAATGATAAAACAAATGAAGATAGGAATATAAAAGGAATCCTTAGAAAGAGTAACATATAGCTGGGACTTCTGCCCATGAAAGCAAACCCAGATCACTAATTACATGTGGGTAGCAAATCCAGATCACTAGTTACACATGTACAAAACAAACTAGCATAAACATACTACTATAGAAAAAAATCTAAGATATCATAGACAAGTTTACTCTGAACAGTGAGATTCGTAACAGTCAGGAAAAACCTGCATCTCATGACCCACTGAATGATGCTGAGCTTGATTCACTCCACCATACTAGCAGTGGTCAAAGCCTTGTCCTCAAGCAACTGTTTGTTCCATTCTAGCCCAACAAAATGTGCAACAACTTTCCAAAGTATTTGACCTTTCTTGGAAAAGGGCACCCAACCCCAACCTTTATTGCAAAAGGGAGGATCCAATGGATGGATAAAAGTGATAGAAAAGGACCAAATAGTCATCCCTATTTGATCCTTGACCAAATAGTCACCAACTCTCCCCACAAGGAAATACCTTTGGATCTTTTCAAGAATTCTCGCTACCTTGAATTTCAAATAAGAAATGGACTGGAAAGTTGTTCAAAGTTAATTTAATGAGAGTTCCAAGAAAAGACAATAAACATTGTTGGAGATGGTTTTGGAAAACAACCCTAGTAGAATCACACAAACATAGCAAGGGATTGGGAGAAGGGGGCAAGATAAAAAGATTTGGCTGAACTGAGCCTGTAGCACAATCGGTGCAACCATAGAAGTTGTGGGTTTGATTCACCTTAACATTCAAATAATAAAGAAAAACTTAAATGGTGCAGTAAGAGAGGATATGACACATTGTGGAAAAGACAGATGATTTTTATAGGGGTGATCAACTAGGGAGAATGGGCCATTCAACAAGGAGACTTCTAAAATTGGAGAGGCTTGGTCTTCAAAAAAGAATATTGGAAACAAGCTATAGTGCTTACTGTAGGTAATTATATTGAAGCACATAATTGGTAGAAGATCGCAAAGCAGTTCAAATAAGAACATCTCTTCTTCAATTTATTATAATCGGATTGGGGTAGAGGAAGGTTGTGGAACTCCAAAAGCCAACCAAGTACAGACAGGGTAATGGCCTTGATGATGATAGTGCAATTTTTTTAATGTTAACATCTTTATAGTATATTCTAGACATTTACATTAAAAAGGGGAGTTCATACAAGAATTTTGTACAGTGATGAACATAAATTCCAGCTATATAAAGTTCTATATAAAATCACCAAAAAGAAAACCCTATATGATCACATGAGCAATTCTTTAGAGAATGCCACCTTGTGTTCTTTGGTCTAGTGTGTAGTGCCTAATAAATTGAATATATTGAACTTGGAGGATGTCAGGTTTCTGGCGAGAGGTGCCGAGTATCCATGATAAATTTGAAGGTAATATCAGGATCAGGGTTAGAAAAGGTAATGGAACTCTCTTTTGGAAAGAAGAATGGATTGGTTATGTTCCGTTGAAGCAGAAATATCCTAGACCATGGCAGCTGGCTTCTGCCGATTTCTTGCTTGTCTAATTAATTCCAATGACAGAATGGAGCTAAAACTAGGAAGAATTTACAGGAAAGAGAGCTCTCAGATCTGGTGAATTTATAGGCTGATTTGCAGGGGTGTTTATTCTGGGGAAGGTGAGGATTATAGAATCTGGCAACCTCATATTCATGGAAAATTTTCTGTGAAGTCCTTTGCATTCTTGTTGTGGAAAAGCAAAGAAAATCCTCTGATTTCGCCTAAGATGTGGAAGGATAAGCCCTCCAGAAATCGGAATTTTTGGTTAGATGGATGGTCTCAGTAGAATCCTAACTTAAGACCAATTAATTAGAAGGCCGCGGATGTTGGTTAATGGCCGTTGCATGTCCTAAGGCAGCTGAGCAGCCTGCTCATCTTCAGTCCAAAGCAAGTTTGCAAACAAGGTTTGGAATTATTTTCTGCAACTCTTTCGTCTTGAGTGCTGTATGCCAACTAAGCTGTCCCACTTCACTAACAACTAGTTGAGTAGCTCTAGTTCCTCCTTTGTGGGTAAGCTGTGGAAGCTCAGTTTGGTGTTTTATGGGGCATCTGTAGGGAGATAAATAACAGAAGTTTTAAGGGAAAAACTAAGGCCGTTTTGGAGGTAGCTGATAGAACTAAACAAAAAGTGGCTGGGTAGATTGCAGCCCTTCCAGAGACAAATGTATTACAGTTGCTGATGCATTTCAAATATGGTTACAGGGAGGTTGCCTGTTCCCAAGAAAAGTCAGCTTTCTCCAAGCAGGTCCCCTCCACCATTTGGGAGGTTAAAATTGATTTTTGATGGTAGTTTCATGCCTACTGAAATGAACTCTGGGTTTGGGTTGGGGGGCTGATCAGAAATGACACTGAGGATGCTCTTCTGTCTTATGCTGGGCTATTGCCTGACTGTCACGCCAATGAAGCAGAGGCTCAGCCAATATGGTGGGGGTTTAAGGAGCTAGACGGCATCAGTTTGGGAGGTGATTTTGTGGAAGAAGGCTGCTTTGTTGTGACGCAGTGGGCTAAAAGATCATCCTGCCCCTGGAGGCAGTTAGACAAGGAGGAGGAACTAAGACAGATTATCCACAGGTTCTGTGCTGTCACATTCCAGGTCAGCCAATGAGCAGGCTGATAGTCTTGCAAAGGGAATTGACTTCAATCACTTTGTAACTAGACCGCTGAGTGGTCTGTTAGGCTTGTTGGGCATCTAGTTTTTGAGTTGTTTTGTTTCCTGTCCTACATTGGTTGTCTCAGGTTACCTTGCTCTGCAATGCGTTCTCTCATTACGTATTCTTACCATTCTGGAAAAAAAAACATATATTGCCATGCCAAATACCAATATCAATTTGAAAAAGATGCAAAAAGATTTTCCCACTACTTACAGATGGAAAAGAGATTCCACTCCCACACCTGCCACCATCCTCCTTAATCTGAATGTAGTATTTAAACCAGCATTACGTCTTGCTATAACTATGCCTTTCACCATTGACACCCGGCGTTTGTTTTCAGGCACTTCCTGTTGATATATCAGAGATCATGAGAGGAAATAGAACTGGTTATACGCTCAACTAGAGCAATAATGCACATACCACTTTAAGTTGAATGATATAACCAGGCCTTATATCAGGAATCTCCCTATGTTCCCTTACTTCCTGCACTGCTTCCTTGTCCAAAATCTAGGATGGAGAATAATAATATGATCAATGAAAACATAGCAAAGAATGAAGAAACACCCTTTCATAGAATAACAATGACATATACCTGCATTATGTGCTTGGCTGTCTTTGACAATCTCTTGAATTTAATGCGTGGAGCTACATCAACTGTGGTGGCATCAGAAGAGTCTTCTGTAATAGATTCCTCCAGATTGCCTGTTGTCGTTAAGCATCTAACTGGGACAGTCGGATAAACCATGCCCTGACAAAATAGCTAACGATCAGGGTATATGTAGGATGTTCTAAAGATGTGCCACCATGGGATGTCTCTAACTTGTTCTAATAAGCCAGGCTTGCTCAAATTAGTTAACGAACATAATAGATAAAAAAATTGTGTGGTTTTCTCTTTAATATGAATTAGAGAGCAACAGACTGTCCACAGATGAGCCAGTGGAGCCTAAAGATATAAATACTAAAAAGAGATTACTTGTGAATTTAAAGACTAAAAGACAAGCCGAAAAAAGAAATAACAAGTATAATTATAAAAATGTAACACCATTCAAAGATACAGAATGTAGATACTATATTTTTTACTTAGCAATTTTTCCCTTTCAATCAAACTTTTTCATACAGCTATTGCCTATAACTTACCCACACTCACATCTCCCTTCAACTTGGTCAAGTTCCACAGCTACTAAAAGATGGCACATAGTAACCATCTTAATAATAGCATTCAATGGGATATAAATTAGATGTGAAATCAGTGTCACCTGACAAAGAATAACATCTAGCAGTTAAAACCATAGATTCACAAAGCAATGCAAAAAAGAGAACACAGCGGGAGAGATACAGGATGATAATTTCTCTTCCATTTAATGGGCTGAAGGAATAAACTGCCTTTGGAAGTTCCTGGGTTTGGTTTAAGGGACTGAATCTTAGTTTGATTGAAGGGATTAGATTTCTCTTTTGAAAAAGGGAATCAGATTCATCTGAGAGGGAATGGATTGTTACTCATTCTAAGATTGGCAGTTTCACTAGCCAAGGCTCCTCATTTCTTGGCTAAAGAAGTTCCTGAATTCAGTTTAATAGCTTCTTGTCTGGCCATTCTGTCAGGCTCCTGTGGTCCTTCCCCAGCACTTCAGTAAATGACATTAAGAACGGCTTGGTACCAGCCTAAAATCCACATGTTGCACTCCAATCATGGCAGATATCTCTCTCTCTCTCTCTCTCTCTCACACACACACACACACACACACACAACCAAAATTCTATTTTAATAAATGTTTAAAATCTTCATTTCATGAATATCATTTGTACTATGATTCAATCAAAAGGAAAGAAAAAATAATGAAAGAGCCAGTCATTTGCATACTCCATATCATGGTTTTGGTGTGGTATTTAGACATATTTTGAAGAAACAAATGCAGTAGGCACAAGCACACTTTCACAAGAAGTAACTCACAATTTCACAAAAAGTAACTAAAATAAAACAGAATAATGAATCAAAATGTCATACCAATTTAGCCGAAGAGAAAGAGACAGACTTGAAAATAGATGGAAATAGGTTTCCCTTCAAGTGGCTAGTTGGCTGTTGGAGAAAGGTCGTCCCAGTTGCTCTCCCATATATTGGAATCTTTGGTTCTAGAGCAACAGATGCAGGACCAAAACTTGTCATGTGGCCTTTAGATTGGTTATGATGCACAATCCTACAGTCAGTAAAGTGGCTTTGAATGACTTGAAGGAAGCCTCTGTAGAAAGGCCTCATATCTCTGAATCAGCTCTGTATTAACAGTGGTATTGAGTTAAACTATAGGGAACAATTGATAAAATTATGAAATCATTTTAAGGTCATTGTAGTGCATGAGAAACATTTAAGGATAATGTATAAAGTTTAAGTAATCTACGAAGAAAGTCACACAATAGATAATTTAGGTAAAACAACAGTAACAGGGCATATAGATTAACAAAATCGGATTGGATCAAACATCAAATTCAATGAGACACAGGATAAAATTATCATCATTGGATAAATCAAATAAGCAACAGTTTAGTCATAAAAAAGGAAAAGTGTTTAATTGAAAATAAAAAAGTTCAACCTAATTTAGCAGAAGGAAAATTTGATTACTTTCTTATTTGATAAAAAAAAAAGGAAGATTTCAACCCAAAAAAAACATTTCAAGGGAAAAGTTCAAGGGAAAAGTTGGTAAGAAGCCATTTATATGTGTATGTGTATAGAGTCTGTTTATTTTTCCTATGAAACATTTTCTCATAATTTTGTTTGCACACATAAACAATGCGGTCAGAAATCACTGGTAAAGGATAAATAAATGAACTACACCTTAAAGCAATTGGATCCCAATAAACTCACATAGTTTAGAATGGACTTGCAATTAACTGACCTAAACTTGAAGTGTATACCTGAATATCTTCATCATCAACAACATCATCATAGCCACAATCTCATCTATCTGGGATTAGCTTTTTAAGTTCTATTTTTCCATTTGACCCTATCATGAACCATACAGTTTGTCACTCCACTATTTATCATGTCTTCCTTTATCCCTTATTCCATGTTTTCACTGATCTACCCCTCCTTGTACCTGCAATGTAACTTCTCATTCTACAAACTAGGGTTGTATCCATTCTTCTACTCACATGTCCAAACCACCTCAAATGCATTTTTCTTAATTTGTCCTCTATTAGGGCTATTTTAATATTGTCTCTAATGTGGTTATTTCTTTACTCTCTTCAAAGTTTTTTGAATGATGGTAATTAATTCTAGAGAATAGGAAATAACAAAAAAGCCCACAAGCCAAAATTTAAGCTACAACAAGCTGAATGTCCAGAAAAATAAACAACACACCAAACTTCTAACCCAACCCCATGAAAAATAAAGAAAAAAAAAAAAGCACATCAACTTTCTAACCCAACCCCAATAAAATTTTACCTACATCCAAACAATTAGGCTAAACAGGAGTATAAATCACCAGTAATAATAGATAATCTGGTAACCCCTTTTTTGCCAGAGCATCTGCAAGACCATTCGCCTCATTTGGAATATGAGCAAACTTAACAGAAGCCACAACAGAAATATCCAGAATTTCCTCAATCAGGTCAGCAATATTCCAAGGATGGGAGGAGTCCTTAGCAGCCCATTTGATGACACTTGAGGAGTCTCCTTTTAGAGTTATACCACTCATCCAAAGAACATGCACATCTCTATCACCCTAACTTTGTCCAATTGTCTTTTCTTCATTGCACAATACTCAACTCCATGAAGCATTGTGGGTCTGATAACTATTTTTTAAATTGTCCCTTAAGGCGATGTGGAACTCTCCTATCACACAGAATGCCACAAGCTTGTTTACATTTTGCCTACCCCGCTCTTATCTTGTTAACTACATCTAGATCCTATCCTCCAACAGATTTTACCATACACTCCAAGTATCTAAACTTATAGCCGTGCACTACCAAGTCATTTTCAATCTTAAGTGGCTCACCTTCTTGATCTTCTATTCCACTAAAGCTACACTCCATGTATTTTGGTTTAGTTCTATTAATTCTAAGGCCACTTGTCTCAAAAATTATCCTCCAAGATTCCAATTTATTATTGAGTTGTTACCTGGTCTCACTAATTTTTTTTAATGATAAACAGTAGTTTATTCATTCAAAGAAACGGGAAAACCTAAGTTCTATAACAAGGCAATGGGCCCCATCTTCTGATATGGTCAAAATGATGAACCTATACAAAACCATATGGACTTCGACTCTTCAAAGTGGGCTTAATCTAAACGTCATGAACCTCAACTTTTGAGCTTCAAATTTAAATAATTGGACAAACATTTATATCACCGATACTGGGCCTAATATCAGCTTGAGTTGGACAGGCGTTGGCTACGGTCAGTTTCTTATTTCAGATCACAGAAAGGTGAGCAGAGCTGTTTGAATTGATCATCATGTCATCCCCACTATTAGACCATGCACTTGAGGGAGCTATCAGCCCCAACCTTTTATAAATTATCAAACAACGACTTACACGGAAAAAATAAAATGGATTGCAAAAATAAGAAGTAAAAAAAAAAAGATCAAAACTTTTTTGACAGATCATGATAATCACCAAAGGAAGAAATCAACAAAATCGAAGGGAATTCCCAGGAAGAAATAGGAAATTACAGAAAATTCAAATCCGAATGGAGAAACTAAATTGCAGTCCTACCAGAACCGGATCGGGATCGAATCGTGTGTGCTGGGAGATCAGTGGAGAACGGATTCCAGCGCCGATCGTGGAACTCGAGATTCAAGGGAAAGGAGGAGTGGAAGCATTGAACGATGGGAAGGAGCTGAATTGTGCAGGAACGGAAGGGCAGTGGTGACGGCGGTGGTAAGTGGGGAGAGGCAACCAGGCAAAGGCCTCCACCCTCTGCTACGACGTTGGCGATTATTGTATTTGACTGAGTGGGAGAGAGAAGGGCAGGCCCTAAGAAACCTAAATCATCGGACGGCCTTGATCGTCTGCACGTGAGATTGGAGGTGTCTCTTTTTCAACCATAATCTGATAAAAATATAAAGATTTACAATAACCTAGTAACAATGTTATTAACTGATATTATTAACTGACTGTTTATAGGGAGTAATGAATTGATTTGCAGTAAATTTTCATTATTCATAGATTATGTGTATAGATGGTCTTAAAATTCAAACACTTGCACACTCAAAAAAAATTTGATAGAGTAATTTAACTAAATTTTTTATTCCACTAAAAAGAAATTCGACAAAATTCATTACTTATTTGATCTATTAGAGAGAGAAAAATAGAAAGATTTGTAATAACTTAGTAATAATATTATTAATTGTATATAATTGAAGGCTTACAAAAATACTGAATTGATTCCGAGTAAATTTTCATTATTCATAAGTTACGTGTGTATAAATGGTTTAAAAATTCAAAGCTTGCACAGTCAAAATCTTTTTGATCGAGTAATTTAGCTGAATTTTTTACTCGGACTCAAAAGAAATTCAACAAAATTCATTATTTATTTGATCTTGTTAGAGAGAGAAAAATAGAAAGATCTGTAATAACCTAGTAATAATGTTATTAATTGTGCATAACTAACTGTTTACTGGAGTAATGAATTGATTCCGAGTAAATTTTCATTATTCATAAGTTACGTGTGTGTATAGATGGTATGAAAATTCAAAACTTGCACACTTAAAATCTTTTTGATCGAGTAATTTAGTTGAATTTTTTACTCGACTCAAAAGAAATTCAACAAAACTCATTATTTATTGATCTTGTTAGAGAGAGAAAATATAAAGATTTATAATAACCTAGTAATAATGTTATTAACTGATATTATTAATTGTGCATAAGTGACTGTACTGGAGTAATGAATTGATTCTGAGTAAATTTTCATTATTCATAGGTTACATGTGTATAGATGGTCCGAGAATTCAAAACTTGCACACTCAAAATCCTTTTGATCAAGTAATTTAGCTGAATTTTTTATTCGACTCAAAAGAAATTCAACAAAATTCATTACTTATTTGATCTTCGAGAGACAAAAATAGAAAGATTTGTAATAATCTAGTAATAATGTTATTAACTGTATGTAACTGACTCCTTACCGAATAATGAATTGATTCTGAGTAAATTTTCATTATTATAGGTTACGTGTGTATAGATAGTCTGAAAATTCAAAACTTGCACACTCAAAATCTTTTTGATTGGGTAATTTAGCTAACTTTTTACTTTACTCAAAAGAAATTCAATAAAATTCATTACTTATTTGATCTTGTTAGAGAGAGAAAAATAGAAAGATTTGTAATAACCTAGTAATCATGTTATTAACTAGATATTATTAATTGTATGTAATTGAGTGTTTACATGAGTAATAAAATGATTCTGAGTAAATTTTCATTATTCATAGGTTAGGTGGGTATAGATGGTCCGAAAATTCAAAACTTTGCACACTTAAAATCTTTTTGATCGAGTAATTTAGCTTAATTTTTTACTCGGCTCAAAAGAAATTCAACAAAATTAATTACTCATTTGATCCTATCAGAGAGAGAAAAATTGTAATATCCTGACCCAGATTAGGCGTGTTTTAGCTTAATAATCTTTCTTGAACCAGTTAATCTAGGAGATTACGGTTGGGGCTTTGAGGAAAGCCCACGTGTAGCCCAATCTCAGCTCGAAAGCTCAGTGATCCAGCTCATCCAGCTGGAGGGGCAAAATGGTAATTTAGCGCTTCTTGTTATTATTTTGTAAATTGTGTTGTTATATGATTATTATTGGATGATAATATCCTCGTTAATAAAGGATTTGTATTTCTGATTTTAAAATAATTTTATTTTCAGAAAATGGTATTTAAATCCGCCCGTCAAAACCCCGAAAGGAAGAAATAATTATTTTAAAAGGTATTGGAAATAAGATAAATTTCAAAACTAGTATTTTGTGCTAGACCATTTTAAGAATGGTCTAGTTATTCCTTTGCCACCCCAAAATGAGGTTTCTAAATTGTTTACTTTAACATTTGTTTAATTAAGTAAATAAGGTTAAATTATGGTTTTTATTTAAATCATTGGTTTTTGTTAAGATTTAATCCCAAAATTTTATGGTGATCAAAGTTTGTAAAACCCAACTTATTTGTAAGCTTGGATTAAGATTTCGATTTTTAAAATCTTATTTTTAGTAAAAAATTGGCTTTTATTGAAAAGAGGGACTTATTTGCAATTGGAAAGTTTTGAAGGGCTGAGTTGCAACCAACCAAAAGTTTACTGTTACATACGTAAGCCGATACTGCATGCAGAAGCATGCAGTGGCTTAACGGCCACTTCTCCCGGCCGGTTTCTCTATAAATTGGTCATCGGGTTAGCCTGATCAACTCCCACTGCATCTCTTCTCTTATCCCTCTGTTTCAGTTCTCAGACCAAGCCAACCGAGCTCCCTGCTAACCTCTGTTACCAGTTTTATCACTCATAGCTTAAGAAGGAAGGATTATCAAAAGTTCAGAGTTTCAGCCCAGGAACTCCAGTGAAGGTAACTATTGTGTTCCTCTTTCGATTTCAATCAGTTTAGAATCAAGAAAAACTAGTTTTGGCCTTGTTTTGAGTGTGTAAAACCATTTCAAAGTTTTAAGAAAAACCCAATTTTAAGTGTACCAGTAAGGTTCCAGTGATAAAATCGGATGGCCCAGTGAACCTCAAAGCTCCAAACCATTCCCTATGGAAAGAGGACTCCCAGAGGAGTCCATCGGACCGGCTAGATGTGAAAATCGAGTCCGAAAAACCCTTTGTTTTCGAATTCGTATTTCACTGTTTGTCTACCATCACTGTCTGCTGCTGCAGACAGTGGAGGAAGACGACTCTCGGACGGTCCGAGAGTCGAGCTTCGGACGGTCTGAACCCTTCGGACGGTCCGAGAGCTAACCCTCGGACGTTCTGAGCTTCACCCGAAGCCTAGTTACGCCCCACCCTATCGGACAATCCGAGCAGAACTTGGAAGGACCGAACCCACTCGGACGTTCCAAGCCCTAACTTCGGATGTTTCGAGGTACCCAGACTCACCGAGACTTGTTTTCTCTGCTTTATCGGTTCGGATGGACTTCGGATGATCCGAGACCTGATCTTCGATGATCCGAAGTCAGACCCATGATCTGAGGTCAGTGACTAGTTAGTGTGGTTCGGATGATCCGAAGCCACAGTGCCTAGTTCCGAGGCATGTTCCGAGGGACCCAGTTTTTGAAGTGTAAATCTTGTTTGATTGTTATTGTTTGCATGTGATGTTAGTACCCCATTGTTAATTAAAATGTGTACTAACCCTCTTCTCTTATTACTATAGTGTATATACTATTGTATTCACTTTCAGGCCGACTTTATTGGTCGGCACTGAGTGATCTCACTTTCAGGCCGATGCTATATTTGTCGGGCATTGAGTGACCTCGAGGCCTAACTCAAAATGTCAGATCTGGTCCTATCTAGAAGACAACCAAGAAGTGATCCGAGGATCTAGACCTAACTCAATAAGTCAATCTGGTCAATGCCGAGAAGATAATATGAGTTTTGGACTGAGCACCCTTTTTATTATATCTCGTAGATTATTATAATTTAAAAAGGATAGAAATCAAGTAAGAGACTCAATTCCATGTACCTTGGATATTTTTGGGAAAACAAGTATGGTCTTGAAAATACTACTTGTGTGTATGTATTTGATATTATGTATATTGATTGTTCATTTGTCTGTTTGTTTGAACAGAGACCGTGAAACCACACAGTTACGGTGAGGGAACTTAACTTTGCAGCTTGATGTAAACATGTTTATTTGATATAGATCTTGAGCAATGAGTGGTTTCAGATTTGATGAACCCACTCATGTGTCTAGACTTGACGCACTATGGTAAGAGTGTTTATGATGCTGGTAAATGATATGATCAGACGAAATGTGTAAGATTGCTTCCATGTGCCCTTGACTATTGAATCAATGTAGGCCATATGGGAGATGATTTACGTCTACTGGACCATGGGTGGACTATGGGCGTCAGTTGCTGACTTGAGGGTGTCAGTACCGGCTATGGTAGAGCTGAAGATGTACTTGCAAGGATGTATTTTGACCGTGTCGGTACTTAATAATATTGTTGTCAATATAGGTATCTAGAGGTTACGTTGGATAACAACAGTAATGGAAAAAAAAATGATGAGATAATGGAAAGACGATGATGAGACTTTACTTGATATTGTGAATTTTATTATCAAGCATGAGATATTATATTACAACTGTTGATTATATACTAACCTCCTGTTTACTTGAAACTGTATTGCTATATTTCCTTCACTGGGCTAGTTAGTTCACCCAACTACCTTTCAGGAGATGAACCCGAGGAGGAGAACCCTCTATTTGAAGCTTAGAGTGGATAAGCTGCGGCGTTGCTTTGGGATTCCCACTGAGGGGAATACCCTTGTATTTGTGCTTTCTGGTTCTTGGAACCATTTTCTTTTGTAAAGTACTGAGTGTGGTACTTAGTGTGTGTTAATGTGTTGTACTAGGACTACTACATTTATGTAGCTAGTCTGATGTGATTTTGTAATGATAATTAAATGGTTGGATTATGTGATCTTGTTGTGCGTTATTATTTATGTCTATTGTTGGGTAGACTTATGATATATATTTGAGTTCAAATATTGGGATCATGTGTGACCTTTGGGCCCAACTGTTGATCCGGCCCAGTTAGAATGCTTGTGTTAGCTTAGCCTTTAAAAAAAAAAAATCAGTCGCGTTCCGGGCCCACCCTTCGGGTCGGGGCATGACAAAAATAGAAAAGTTTGTAATAACATAGTAATAATGTTATTAACGGTACGTAACTGACTTCTTACATGAGTAATGAATTGATTCCGAGTAAATTTAGGTCACGTGTGTATGGATGGTCCTAAAATTCAAAACCTGCACAATCAAACCTTTTTGATCAAGTAATGTAGCTAACTTTTAACTTGACTCAAAAGAAACTCAACAAAATTCATTACTTATTTGAACTTGTTAGAGAGAGAAAAATAGAAAGATTTGTAATAACCTAGTAACAGTGTTATTACCTGATATTATTAACGGTGCATGACTGACTGCTTATTGGAGTAATGAATTGATTCTGAGTAAATTTCATTATTCATAGGTTACGTATGTATAGATGGTTTGACTTGCACACTCAAAATCTTTTTGATCGAGTAATTTAACTGAATTTTTTATTCGACTCAAAAGAAATTCAACAAAATTCATTACTTATTTGATCTTGTTAGAGAGAGAAAATAGAAAGATTTGTAATAACCTAGTAATAATGTTATTAACTGTATGTAACTGAAAGTTTACAGAGCAATGAATTGATTCCGAGTAAATTTTCATTATTCATAGGTTACGTGTGTATAGATAGTCTGAAAATTCAAAACTTGCACACTCAAAATCTTTTTGATCGAGTAATTTAGCTGAATTTTTTACTCGACACAAAAGAAATTCAACAAAATTCATTACTTATTTGATCTTGTTAGAGGAGAAAAATAGAAAGATTTGTAATAACTTAGTAATAATGTTATTAACTGATATTATTAATTGTGCATAACTAACTGTTTACTGGAATAATGAATTGATTCTGAGTAAATTTTCATTATTCATAAGTTATGTGTGTGTATAGATGGTATGAAAATTCAAACCTTGCACACTCAAAATCTTTTTGATCGAGTAATTTAGTTGAATTTTTTACTTGATCAAACTTGTTTGGTAAGAGCAGCAGCATTAGAAAGTTGTATTGGAGTAATACCCAAGCCTCCCTGATGTGGAGCATTGTCTAAATCTTGATTAGAGGATTTATTATTTATTTGTTTTATTTAGTTTATGAGTTGACTGTAGTTTGTTTTGTTTATTTGAGGGCATCTTAGTAAATATTGTAATAAGGGATACTTTGGTCATTTTCATTAGATTCTATTATATTTACTCTCTATAGCCTTAGGGAATTTTTCAATCGATGAATAGAAGAAACAAATATTTGCTGCGGAAGACACTACCGGACAAGAGAGAAGCCTCTTCCAAAATCCAGATATTTATCTACCTCTCTTTAATTTCTTCTCTTCTCTTTCCCCTCTCTTTTTTTCTTTTGGTTAGCCCGAACACAAATCAAAACCCATCCCTGGTTGCCACAACTTATCAAACTCAACTTGCCTGTTAAGTATTTAAGTTTTTATAACAAGCAATAACCCTTCCACCCAATAGGGCTAGCTTCCCTCCATCAGTTTTCCACTAATTCCTTAAAACCCATCAACCTTGAGCAAAGCATTTTCAAAACGAAAAGGAGTGGGACCCAAGACTCCAAGCTAGAATCAAGAATAATGGGAATATGATTAGACACCGGAGCAGCACGCTAAATGGTCTGATGATAACTCTCCAGCTAACCCACATCCACCAAGAACCTATCCAATTGATCAAGACTCGGATTGTCTTACATGTTGGACCAAGTAACATAAGTACCCCAAATGGAAAGTCAATCAACTCCATCTGATCAATCCAGTTACTAAAACTCTGCATAGGAAGAGATATTCTGTTACACTCTTTCCTTTCAGACATTCTACGAACTACGTTACAGTCCCCTCCCACATACCATGGAAAAGGAAAAGACCCCCGAGCTGTAGATAACTCTTCAAAAATCAAATCCCTAGACCACTGAAACCACTGAAAAAACAAATCCCTATCAGAATCATTATTCGGATCATACACATTTGTAATCAAAACCTTCCTCCCAACTGTAATATTCTCCAATACTGTAGAAATCGAGAGAATTAACCTTAGTGGAAACCAACTTCCACTTATTTGCATGCCAAATTGTCCACAAGCCTCCTGAAGCTCCCTTTGAAGCTTTAGCCACCCGCCCCATACTCACACTACCCCATACTGACCTGACAAGACTTCCTCCGGCTCTTGACATTTAGTTTCTTGAAGAAATAAAATATTTGGCTTTTGATGAAAGACTACTCTCCTCACCAATACCCGTTTCGCCACAGCCTCCAATCCTCTGACATTCCACGACATAATTCTCATCAAACTAGACCCATCACACCCGACGAAGCAGCCACAATTGAATTCCTATCATAGCTTACCGAAGACTGCAAATTTCTGAGACCCTCTCACAATTTCTTTTCTCCGCAGCCGCCGGTCTTCTTCATCTCATATTAGATTTTAGATTAGTTAATTTTCTGTTATGGCTTTAGTGCTTAGCTGTACAGTTTGTTTCTTATAACTAATTGTAACTGTCTTAGTTTTAGCTTTGTTAGCTTAGCTATTTATAGCTGAAGCTTTGCACTGTACAGAGAAGAAATGAGAAAGATATTTTCCTCTCCCAAAATTACTCTGTGTTCATCTTAATATGGTATCAGAGAGAAATTTTGCTGCTCCTTTTTTCCCTTGATTCTGTCGCCGTTCATCATCCTCAAGATTGTTGATTTTTTTTCATTTTTTTTTCTTCTTTGATTTGTTCTTCTTCTTTGTTTTCCATGGGAACTCCAGGATCTGGAAATTTCCAATCATCAAATGGCAAGTCCGCCATTGATGATCCTCTAAGTCCTTACTTCCTTCACCATTCTGACAGCCCTGGTCTTGCTCTTGTCTCACAACAATTGATCGGAGATAACTACGCCTCCTGGAGTCGAGATGATGGTCGCTTTATCTGTGAAGAATAACCTCGGATTTATCGACCGATCCATTGAGAAACCTGAAGGTACTGATCTGAATCTTCTTAATTCATGGATCAGGAACAAATAATGTTGTAATTTCATGGATTTTAAACTCTGTGTCTAAGGAGATCTCAGCTAGCATAATATTTTCTGAATCTGCTTCTGAAATTTGGCTTGATCTTAAGATCGATTTCAGCAGAGTAACGGACCTAGGATTTTTCAATTACGCCGTGAATTGATGAATCATAATCAGGATCAACATTCTGTCAGTCTATATTTTACAAAGTTGAAGACCGTATGGGAGGAACTAAGTAATTATAGACCTGTGTGCACATGTGGAAAGTGTACTTGTGGGGGAGTTAAGGAACTCAATTCTCATAATCAAATGGAATACATTATGTCATTCCTCATGGGTTTGCATGATTCCTTTGCTCAAGTTAGAGGTCAATTGTTGCTGATGGATCCTCTCCCACCTATAAACAAGGTGTTTTCTTTAGTTTCTCAAGAAGAATGTCAAAGGAAAGTTGGAACTCATCCAAATTCAGGGGCTGATTCTGCCAACAACATGGCTTTTACTGTAAAAAATGATGGTTCCAGGAGGTTTGGTACTAATGTTGATGCTCATAACTCTGGAAACCAAAATTCTAGAGGTTATAGAGGTCAAAAGAAAGATAGGACATTTTGCTCTCACTGCAACTTCCATGGTCATACTATTGATAAGTGTTACAAGATTCATGGTTATCTTCCTGGTTTTAGACAACGATAGAGAAACTTTAATCAGTCCAACAATAATCAAATGGCTGTTAATCAAGTCTCTAATCAGTCTAGTCTTAATCCTAGGAATGACCAAGGCAATGGAAATGTTGGAAATTTTTTTCAAAATCTCAACAATACTCAGTATCAATAGTTGATGACAATGTTTTCCAACCACTTGGCTTCTTCTGTCAAAACCAGTGCGCAGCAGGATATTCCCACTACTTCATATACCACAGGTATGTGCTTCTCTGTCTCATTGAATCCTATCCTTTCTTGCACAAAGTTTTGGATAGTTGATTCAGGTGCTTCAAGACACATTTGCTCAAATGCAATTTATTTCTATGAGTCCTATACAGAACTCTATAGTTACTTTGCCAAATCACACTCGTATCCCTGTGAATTTCAGTGGTGATGGCAAGCTGAGTTCTACGTTGGTTCTCAAGGATGTTTTGTTTGTTCCACAGTTCAAGTTTAACTTGCTTTCTGTGAGTGCTCTTACAAATGGTTCGCAGCTTACAGTTAGTTTCCTTCATGATCACTTTATAATTCAGGAACTCAACAACAGGAAGATGATTGACAGGAGTGATAAGCTTGAAGATCTATATGTTCTTGATGCTAGCAATTTGAGTACAGAATCTTTGGCTTATGTTAATAATGTTTCTGTTAATGTTTGGCATAATAGACTGGGACATTTATCCTTCAAAAGGTTGGATGTTCTGAAAAATTAGTTGCATTGTGATATTTCAAAGTTTAATAATGTTGATCCTTGCTACATTTGTCCTTTAGCTAAGCAAAGAAGATTATCCTTCACTTCTAACAATCACATGTCTCAACTTCCATTTGATTTGATTTAGTTGCATTGTGCACACTCGAGACATAAGTATTTTCTGACTTTAGTTGATGATTGTACTCGTTTCACTTGGGTATTTCTGCTTAAGCAAAAATCTGATGTGATTACGGTTATTCCCAAGTTCTTCAATATGGTTGCCACTCAATTTAATGCTCGAATTAAAGGCTTCAGGTCTGATAATGCAAAAGAGTTGGCATTTACTGATTTTTTTAATGATAAAGGAGTTTTGCATCAGCTTTCTTGTGTGGATAGACCACAATAGAATTCGGTTGTTGAAAGGAAGCATCAACATTTACTGAATGTTGCTCGTGCTCTATATTTCCAATCTTGGGTCCCTATTCAATTTTGGAATGAATGTGTTCTTACTACTGCTTTCTTGATAAATAGAACACCCTCTCCTTTGCTTAGACATCGAACTCCTTATGAGGTTCTCTACAATACTACTGTAGATTATTCTTTCTTCAGAGTATTTGGCTGTCTTGCTTTTGCCTCAACCTTACCTGCTCATCGATCAAACTTTCATCCTAGAGCTCAGGTATGTGTTTTCCTTGGGTATCCTACTGGCATGAAAGGTTATAAACTGTATGATGTTCAAACCAAGCAGATATTTGTCTCCAGAGATGTTGTATTTCATGAAGAAGTCTTCCCTTTCATTCTGTTGTTGCTACAGACACCATGACTGACCAATTTCCCAACCTTGTCCTTCCAATTCCAACAGTTGAGGTTCCTATCTCTTCTCAACCTTCATCGTCATCTATTCCAATTTCTCATTCATTATCTCCACTTGATCCATCACCTACACCGGTTATTGTACCACTTAGGAGGTCTTCAAGGGTCATTAAAACCCTTCTTACCTAAGAGAGTTTCACTGCAATTTGATGACACATCAAGAACTCCCTACCAGCAAGACTTTGTATCCCTTGTCCAAATGTTTGTCATACAATTCTCTTTCTTTGTCTCACAAGAATTTTGTCATGAATGTATCCTCACAGTTTGAGCCTCAGTTTTATCATCAAGTTGTTAAGTTCCCATATTGGAGAGAGGCTATGAAAGCTGAGTTGGATGCTATGTAGTTAAATAGCACTTGGTCAGTTGTTTCTTTGCCCAAAGGGAAACATTCCATTGGTTGCAAATGGATATGTAAAATAAAATACAAATCTGATGGCTCTATAGAAAGGCACAAAGCCAGGTTGGTTGCAAAGGGTTATACTCAACAAGAAGGAGTGGATTTCATTGAAACCTTCTCTCCTGTAGCAAAATTGGTTACTGTGAAAGTGTTATTAGCACTTGCCACAAGGCAAGATTGGCAGTTGGTTCAGTTGGATGTGAATAACGCCTTCCTTCATGGAGATTTATTTGAGGAAGTTTATATGGATCTTCCCCTTGGCTATGGTAGTGAGGGAGAGAGTCTTGGACAAGAAGGGAAGTTGGTTTGCAAGCTGCATAAGTCCATTTATGATCTTAAGCAAGCTTCAAGGCAATGGTATTCAAAGTTCTCTCATGCTCTCATTCAGTTTGGTTTCATCCAATCAAAGTCAGATTATTCTTTGTTCACAAGAGGCTCGGGGTCATCCTTTGTTGCTTTATTGGTGTATGTGGATGATATTATCCTCACAGGCCCTTCCACTAAAGTCATAGATTCTCTGAAAGCTTTCCTTCAAAGTCAGTTCAAACTCAAGGATTTGGGTCCTTTAAAATACTTTCTTGGTCTGGAAATAACAAGGTCTGCCAAAGGTATTGTTCTTTCTCAAAGACATTACACCTTGCAGTTATTAGAGGATGTTGGTTTCCTTGCTTGCAAGCCTACTATTGTGCCTATGGATCCAAAGATTCAGCTAAATGCTACTGATGGTGATCTTCTTACAGATATATCACAGTATAGACGTCTCATTGGTCGTCTCCTATATCTCACACTTTCCAGGCCTGACATCACGTTTTCTATACACAAACTGAGTCAGTTTTTATCTCAGCCTTGGTTACCTCATCTGAAAGCTGCTCATCATCTTCTTCGATATATTAAGACCAATCCTGGCCAAGGGTTGTTCTTTTCTTCATCTTCTCCATTGCAGCTCAAGGCTTTCTCCGATGCTGATTGGGGTTCTTGTGTTGTTTCAAGGAAATCAGTTACAGGTTTTTGTGTGTTTTTAGGAGATTCCTTGGTGTCTTGGAAAGCTAAAAAGCAAAAAACCATCTCACGATCATCTGCTGAGGCAGAGTATCGGGCTTTGGCTGCTACTGCAAGTGAGTTGGTATGGATGCGTCAATTGTTGAAGGACTTTTGTGTTGATATTTCTACACCTAGCTCTTCTTTTCTGTGACAACCAGGCTGCTATGCATATTGCTTCTAATTCAATCTTCCATGAAAGGACGAAGCATATTGAGATTGATTGTCACTTCGTTCGTGACAAGATTGCTGAAGGAATTATCAAACTCATGCCCATACGTTCTCAGCATCAACTTGCAGATGTGTTTACCAAGGCATTACCTTCTTCTTTGTTGTTTCCACTCTTATCCAAGATGGCTGTAAAAGATATTCACAGTCCATCTTGAGGGGGAGTATTAGATTTTAGATTAGTTACTTTTCTGTTATAGCTTTAGTGCTTAGCAGTACAGTTTGTTTCTTATAACTGATTGTAACTATCTTACTCTTAGCTTTGTTAGCTTAGCTATTTATAGCTGAAGCTTTGTACTGTATAGAGAAGAAATGAGAACGATATTTTCCTCTCCCAAAATTACTATGTGTCTAATATCTCAATGTTCTGCCTCCCAAAACTCTTTCAAAATTTGTTTCAACTGAAGTGTTCGTTGCTGAGAAGAGATCCTCAGCAAAGAAACCACAAGCAGAAGCTTATCTTCATCAAATTCCACCGGTCTAACTAACTGAGCTAAAGTATCATCCCCCTCCACAACTTTTGCCTTCTCCCTTGCCTGAGATTTGATCCAAACAATACCTATAGACGATTATCTGGAGGCCGCTGCTGCTCATCATCAACCCTGCGAGCATCGTCCGCCATTGGAGATGAAGGAACCACTTCTAATGATGCCAAATCCCCATCACCTCCCACCAGAAATCAAAATGAAACCATTCTACAATGACTTGTTTGAGAAAGGAAGTCTCTCTGAACCGCGATTGGAAGGAGGTTGTTGTGGGTCGCAAGTATCAAAAGGACCAGGACCCCCATTTAGAGAACATTGTTTTGTAATCATTGGGCCTGGGCTTGACTTAATGCAGTTGGAGTTCAACCCAGGTTGGTGGACTGAGCCCAAATGAATTTAGTTGGGTGCATAGAATGTATTGGCCCAGTCAAGTGCAACCAATCCTCATTAGGATAGTCAATTGGTCTACCTTCCAAATTGATAAGTACAAGGCATTACACCAAGCCCATGAACTTCACTCTTCATCCATTCATTAGTGTAGTTACAGATAGAGGAACGTGAGAACTTTGTAATCAGAACTTTGTTTAGAGGAAAAGACTCACTTCAAGGCCAGTAACTATAAAGTGCTCAAAATAATTACTTCCTACCTTTTTCTTTTCTTTTTCAAAAGGTGAAGATGCAAATTTCATTGATAAAGTTATAAGTAATTAAGTACATAATGACAAGTGACTGAATGGCCACAAAAAAGAGAATACATATAAGAAGAAACAAAACCAAAAGGGGCTGTAAAGGATGCTACTACAATTGAGTCTAATAGGCATAGATAAAATAGTCTCATTATTTCCACTGTTATCAAATACATCATGCATATATCCATGATGACAAATAAATCTTATAAATATAAATTTGAATCTAAGTTGGGTCATTATCGTAGCATTCTGCATAATTGGGCCTAGATTTGGAGTGACAACATACATTTTTCTAAGGAGAGGGTCTCAAAACCCAACTGCCATGGATCCAACCCAAAGAAATAGATCATTTTAGGATAGGGAGTTTCTGGCATTGAAAAGTTTAAGGAAAAATTGAAGTAAAGATCAGCTTCCAAATTAAGCATTGAAATTCATTCCCCTTATAGAAATGGTACAGCTTTCAAATGTATCCATGGCTCAATGGAGTTGCCTCTGAGATCGTATTTTCAATATGACTTTAATGTTGGACACGAAATCAATTGGAATTCTAGCTCAAGAAACAGTAATCATAAACATCTAGTAAAAATTGAAAATATATTGGTTTTCACCACCAACATCCAGCATCCAAACAATCCTAGACAACAGGTCAATAAACCATAGCTTGATAACTTGCGATGAAATGGTTCTCACCCATAGCAAATGAAATCAGTCATAAATAAAGGGACGTAAATGAGTCAAGTTCATAAATCTGATCTTTAAGATGTTGAAAGACATGCACTAATTTCAGACCTATACATTTTTTTTAATAACATATTGATGTCTATTTCTAATTTTATTTAATAGGGTCAAATGGAGGAATATAAGTCGAAAAGCTAACTCCAGATAGATGAGATCTTAGTTTTAATGATGATGATTTGTAAAATGGAGGTATTGTGAAAGTAAAATATCCATTTTGATGTTCAAGATCAACAAAACATGAACATGGTCCTCGAGACAAAAATGAATATAATGACAACAAATTTAGACCTAGTTTGCTCCATTGGATGAATGGATTAACTATATTAGGGATAGATATAGGAATGACCGCAATAGTAACATCATAAAATTACCCATATGGATGACAAGCAGGAGAAACTCAGTTGAGTGATCTGGTCATGCTTCAGACCAGGCACAGCTCTGGCTCGTAGGGTTGGATAAAGAAAGATATGTTAGATTGTGGAGTGACCAACAATATTTAATATTGTTCATGAAGAGACAGATGGAGATGCGGAACTCAAAAAGCCAACTTGAGATAGAATTCTGGCTTATAATGATGATAATGAAATTGAGATAGTTTATAAACAGCCCTAAGAAACTAACCAAAAACTTTAATTTTTAAAATTTGGTCTTTATGATTTTCAGACATACAAAAACAAATTAACATTATCTTGCAGAATAACTCATTTTGAGGAGTTGATGCTGCTTCTCCTAAAACGCCTTCCTCTCAACTAAAGATTTGCGATTTCATAGCTGCTAGTAGCATGGATCATGATCAAGACATGTTTTCCTACAAAAAAAAAACATAAAGAAACCATGACAAGCTCCTTATTACTTTCCCCTCAACCCACAACCTTGATCAAACTTACAAATTGAAATCAAAATCCAAAGTGGAAGTCTGAAACCCCAATCAAATCCCAACATTAGAAAGTAGATCTGAGAGAGTGAGAGAGTATGTAGATCTATAAACATGCAAGGAATATGTGTTTTTAAGAAAATCAAAAGATCTCTCAGAAATTTTTAAGAAATGAAAATATTTCCAGAGAATTTTCAAAATAAAAAAGTTTGAGAGAGAAGAAGGCATACCTGCAAAAGAGGAAGGAGACGATGATTGACTGCGAAGAACCAAGCGAAAATCAGTAAGGGCCGATTGGAATACGGGCGAATAACTGTGATGGATTGGAAATAGAATGACAACAGAGAACGAAAGGAGCTTGAGGGCTCGATTTCTAGCTGGAGAAATGGGATCTTATCTTCTCAAATCAGAAAGCGGTTTCTCACGTTAAGAAGTGGAAATAAACGGGAGCTTAACTGAAAAGCTCCGACCGAGATTAGAAGAGGACGAGAAGAAGGGACTGAAGAGGTGAAGAAGGTAGGGTTTTAGGGTGGGTTTTGGAGCGGGTAACGGGTAGGTAGGGAAGCAGGTGGCGTTATGATTGGGTTCGTACCCTCCATGGGTGTAAAAATTCATAGAATCATAAATGGGTGGGCCTCATTCAGAATTTGGAGGTAGAGTTTTTTTTTTTTTAATTTAGTGGCATTTGATAAATTTTCCTTAAGATTCATTATTTGGTTCATCTAGATTTCATAGAAGAAAATTTTTAAATTTCAAAAGTTATTAGAGTTTTGGAATTTTAAATTATTTTTTAAAGTTATTATTTGTATTATGATATTATTGAGATGTCTTCCCATGTATGGTGTTGGATTTTTCAATATTGCCACGTCTCGACCCAACGGACACGTGAGAAACAATAATATTTTTTTTTACCCTAAAGTGTGTATAACTCATAGTTCAAACATGGACACCCACACATGTAATAAGATCCCTACGGATCCTAGGACTTATTGGCCCCTTGGGTTGATCGAACTGAATCATTAGATGCCTACGTACTCCATTGGAGATCAGATCTTACGTAGTTCTAATTTCACTTATTTCATAGCACTAACACAATGTTATTCATGATACCACACTAGGACATTCTAATGCCCATCTGTGAGCCTCATCAATAAAACAGGTCTCACCCATTAAGGGTCTAGTCAATCATAGGTCTATACCAACCATGGGAACACTGTCAACCATGGAGTCTATGTCACTAATGGGATAAACATCAACCATGAGATCTATACACGAACATAAGTACTACATCCCTCCTTGGAGACAATACTCTAAATATGGGTCCAATCACCTATGGAATCATTGCCTTCAATGAGAATATCCATCCACGGTAATAATATACATCTATGGTCACAATGCCCTCTATGAAGATAACCATTCATGTGAATAATATCTATCCATAGAACCATCAAGTCCACTATGAGACCAATACGTCTACCATGGGACCAACATGTCTATCATAGGGCCAATATGCCTACCATATAACCAATATCTGGACATGAATCCTATATGTCTACCATGGGAACAACAATCCATGTGACTGATCATTCATCTCTGATAACACTTCATCAGTGAGTATCATCTATCCATAGGTATAAATCATCCATGAATATAATCCCTCCATGGGTATAATTCATCCATGGGCATAACTCATCGAAGGAATACATCATCTACCATGAGATCTTCTATCCGTATGAACAACATTCATATGAATCACTACGTGACTGTGTCAACAATATCAAATTATAAACATACCACGACCCCTAACAAGACTTAGGGCTCATGACTTACTAAGCGGGAGACTCAGGACTGGCGTGATCATGTCTACCTCGCCATACATCCATTCACCTCATGACTGATTTAATCAAGCTTTAAAATGGTCCGATCGCGCCTTACAAAACTAGTACAATCCCCATAAACGAATATCTAGCCATCTGCATCAACACACATCAAATGTGTTATATAGCCGTGAGAACACCCTACAGAGAGTAGCACGTGAGTGACTCACTCCTCGACGGCAATCATACGGGACCAAGTCTCCATAGCCGACCCTACTGTCCAGAATACAACTTTGAAACGAGTAGTCAAACATCATAATCACATGAGGGACTTACCCATACCACGTCTCATAGGGCTGCAACTCGAGTCGGGAGGGTCGAGTTGAGTTAATATATATGAAATCCGACCCGAATTCTCAACCTGAACTCTAGAACCCGACTCGACCCGAATTGTAGCCCGAATCAACCCGAATTCTAACCCGACCCTCATTCTGAACCCATTTTAGCCTAATTTTAGCCTGGTCGGGTCGGGTTAACTTATAAAATTCCTCAACCAGGCCCGACCCGAATTTCATGCGAGTTTTTATGTTCTCAATCAGACCCGACCCGCTGGCCCGAAATTCTTGACCCGACTCGCATGATTTCTCCGGCCGGGTCATGCGGGTCGGGCCAAAACCCAACTCGAGCTGTAGCCCTAACGTCTCAATATCAATATCATTTGAGGGATGCACCCACATAATTATAATATGTGAAATGGAATATAAGTCATACTATGCAACACTATCCTGTTATCAACCTCATTAATGTGAACATAATGTCTACTCAAGGACACCTCTATGGAACGAGATGTCAAATATCATGATCCCTTGAGAGACATAGGCAACGACTTACAAGTGGGAGATCTCCATACAACATAGATAATCTACTTCATCCTGCGTCCATTCACTAATCTGGTGATTAAGTCAACTCTAAGGTGATCAATATACGATTTACCAAGTTAGTACCGCCCAAATAGGGCTCACAAGTATCTAACATTGCGTAATACGTCTTACTAAGTCAATACCGCCCGCATAGGCTCACGAGTATCTAACCTTACGCAATGCGTCTTACTAAGTTATTACCGCCCGTTTAGGCTCACGAGTATCTAACCTTACGTAGCTGCACACCAAGTGTACAAAATAGTCGTGAGAGCGACCTACAACATGAAGTATGTGAAGGGTTATACTCCTCAAAGACATCCACAACAACCGTGAGAGTGATCTACAACGCGATGAATAATAGGAGCTATACTCCTGAACGACAACCACAAACAGCCGTGAGAGCGACCTACAGTACAAAATATAATAGGAGCTATACTCCTCAACGACAACTCTAAAGGACCAAGTTTCATAGCCGACGCCACCATTCCAATAGGGTTTCTTAAACAAAACCATTATCCTGTCACACCAACTTCCTCTAAGGAGTGGGGATTCATACTAGTGGAGTCCAAACAAAAGAAAGGTACATCCTCAAGTCCTATATACTCTTTGAGTTTCATCCCAACACTAGTAATTCTGTAATGACCCGACCCGAGGTAACGGGTCAGATGTGTTGGGTAAAAATTAATTTAGAAAATTATCATAGTTTAAATTGATTGTAAGTTTAATTTGATAATTTTATTTGGAGAAAACATAATTGAATTTAGGGATTGAATAATAGACACCGATTTCACATACTTTCTCCCCAATGAGAATTTACAAATTTATCCCTTTCGAATTAAATTTAGGGAATGGAAAATAAATTATCACCTTAGATTGTTAATTTCCCCTAAGTTAGAAATTTCAATTAGAAGTATGCTATTAAGAAGTTAAAATAAATGAATAAGTGTCAACTTCAATTAACTAAATATAATTGGTGATTGACAAATTAATAAAAGAGAAATAAATGACAATTTATTAAAATCAATATTTTAAAGAATCACCTTTCCGATCGAAATTAATTGTCCAAAATTCCTTCACCTTGGGATTTGTTTAATGAGATTTTTATCTTACAGATAAAAATGTATAAATATAGATTTTTATTTTATTTTAGAGAATAGAAATTACCCTGTTCGTGTGGGCCCTTTTGGACCCACACGTCTCTCGGTTAATTACCCTTTTTGAGATCCCTCATTCTCGACCCTTTTCAATAAGGTTTCCTTCTTACTCTTATTTCCCAAAAATCTCATACACGAATGGGATTCCTATTACCGTAAGACTCTTTCGGTAAAGCCCTAAATTTCGATGGACAAAATCCTCAAAATCCCTCTCTTTCTTTTCCTTCTCTGATCCAAACTCCTTTGCCGCACCCGGAAGGATTTCTAAAAATCGATTCTCCCCTCTTTCCTCCTCTAAAAACGAAACGAATCATAGTTCTCCATTGTTTACTTTCAGTTTCTTACTCCTAAAATCCGAATCCTACTCGGAAGCAACCAGCCGACTTGATTCACTACAAATCCATGCGATGGCTGCCGGATTCTTCTCTTACCTTCGATCTTCATCGGTATCTCTCTCCCTCTTGAGTTCTAGTTTGAGCAGCAGAGTTCTGGACCAACGTGGTTGCTCCTCAAGCTTTTCTTGGTTACAGGTATGTCCTTTCGTATGTCCCCTTTGTCTTTCCTTTGTCGATTAGGTTTTTGTACCACCGTCAGCCCTATTGCAACATCTCTGTCTAGTCTGCAACCAAGGCTTTTGCCTTTGGAATTGATTTAGTGCTGCCACTAGCATGCACCTATCAGATCCATCGGCTCAAGTGTGAGACTGTACTTCATGTTCTCTCTTAGTTTTGTTTAAAACCAAGTAACTAAAGGGCATTCTAAGCAGCTGTAACAATCAATCCACCATTTCCTTTAGCTGACCCTTATTACCTTGCCCTCTTACAGTGGTAATTTCAAGATAGTACCCACTATATTAAATTGGTTTGATTTAACATGCTTTGCTACAATTAATTACTTATTAAATTAAATGTATTTAGAGTTATTGTTATCTTCCGTAAAGGCAGCCAACCTCTAAACTGCCCCAAGTTAGGACAATTTTCATAAAAAAATAAAATAATACAGTCTTAGTTATTTATTATGTTATGTTGGCAGCAAATCTGAAAACCTTTACTACTTTACTTCAATTAATTGGATTATATAGTTATTTACTTTTCCTTAATAATGCAAGGAGTTTCAAAAATATGTTTATATATATAAGAGGTATTCCAGATTTCAGGTTTACGTTACGACTTTCTTATAGTTTTACCTAAACTCTTTTGAGAAAGGTTCTCTAACCAGTGTATATATATTATTCTAAGTTAGGACGGTTCAAACCCAAACCACTTAATAGTTGGTCTTTTCTATGGAGTCATTTATTTTTCAAAAGTGTCTGATGATTTCACTTATTCTTGTATTGAGAGTGATCAATGATTTTAAAAAGTAAGTATCTATTTTTATAAGGCATTTATGACTCTCACTTCATTTATTCAGTTGCTATTTTTTTTAAGATTGTTATTATTTCTTTTAGATAGAGTATTTATGTTTTTAAAGATATGACCCAAGATATGTATGTACTTATTTTATTTGGTTAAAGTGACTAGTTTCATGAACAAGGTTCTAATAACTTATTAGTGTTAAGTTGGATTAGGCATGGTGCACCCATGTAGTGTATGGACTCAACCTTTACCTTTAACCATGGACTTTTAGATAACCCATATAGTAAAGTTGAGGCAGCAATATACTTCACCTTAATGTAAATTACCAAGAAAATTAATAATCCTCATATTAATTACACGTGGAATATTTAAATCGTATTCGCAGCAAACTTTGGTTCTCAAGGCTAATATCTCTTGGAAAGCGTTTGGGTTCATCGTTTGCACTTCACAAACTTCTAGGTGAGAGAAACAATTCACTACATACCATGTATTCATATAATCCTTTATTTTGATTGTGCTATGAAATATTGCGTTGTGTTGCATGTTATGAATATAGTTGTTGGATCTAGAATAGACTGGGGGTATATTAATAATGGTAGAAATCCGATATTCACTCACAGTAATGTAAGGGAGATTTTGGGCTAAATATTTTATTGGCCGTGAGGAGACTCAGTCTGCCCGGATTATGGAAATTAACCATTAATGTTATTGAAAGATCCAACGATTTTATATTCATAGATTGATGATTATTTGTATGATATTATTGAATTTCAATCTTGATTGTACATGTTTGAATGTTGGTTTATGTAATTCAAATCATTATGATGCTTAGATTATTGCTATGATTTATGTATGCTATGGCAAACTGATATTCACTATGATGTTATAAATTTTTAGACTGAGATTTATGATTCTGTAGGCACAATATGATAATTGAAGCATGTTTATTGGCATTTAGCATAGTATTCTCATATTCATAGCATTGGGTATGAGGGTGCGATCTATGATTGTCACGAAGACCACGACGGTGGTAGTGTTGTTAACCTCACTTTAAGTGGGAAGACCATTATGGTAGAAGAGGTGTGATATCCGTGGCAAGTCATGAGGGCTGTTATTTAGTAGTAGGTTGTGTTATCCTACTTTAGGTGGGAAGGCCATTAAGGCGATATTGTGCTATCTTCGACTCGTCGGGAAGGCCACCAAATATCAGTAAATGTAAATAATGAGTTGAAATATGGCAATTTGCATTGAGCATTACATTTTTGCAAATGCATGAGTATGAAATAAATTGTTATTCTTGTTTATTTGAAATATCATTGAGGAAGTAGAGATATCATATGCTATGTGTGTGTATTGTTTCCTTCGTTGGACATGGAGCTCATTCCTTACATTGCAGGCAATCCCTTGGAATTGGGTCTAACGATAATCACAACTGAACTTATAAGGCGAGGAGTCGATGAAGAATTCTTAAAAATGCTTAGTTTATTGAAGAATTTAATATTTAGATTATAAGTTAGGTTGTTTATTTGATTTGAGACTTTGAGAAAGTTGTTTATTCGTTTATTTTTATTTATGGAAACTTGGATAATAAATTCAAGTATGGATTCAATTTGAGAACGCTTTAATTTGATTGTTATGGGAATGTAAGTAAGTGATGCATTTAGACAATCCTTATGTGAGTGATATTTATCTATTTAAGTTATTTAGAGAGTTAAATGAGATATTATATCTTCAAGCAGGTTGTGGACTTGAAGAATTTTAGTGGCTTGTGAATGTAATTATGTTTGTTTGAATTTAGCCACAGATTTTGGATATAAGACTCATTTAGGGCAGCAGGTGATCTAAATTTGAACAGTCAGATCACGTCCGTTTAGGTGTTGGAAGGCGGGGCGTGACAAATTCTCAATCGTATCATGCCCATTACCACAACATCCCATACTCACCTCCTAGATAACCTCCTAGGCACACATCAGTGAGTAATGCAAAAGAGATCATATTCACAGTTACATGGGCAACATATGTGGCATAATCACATTATGACCACAATTTCACAAGGATAGCAGCATTTCAAATATTCAACACATTCATCACATTGGATTATTTTAGGGACATTGACTACACACTAACCATGAGATACACATATCCAGTTTATTTAACATATTCTTAGTTCTTGTAATTCATTCAACCTGTCTATAATGGTTTATCATCCTAAGTCTAATAACTCATTTTTTTTTCACAACATTAACCCAATTAAATTCAACAATAATTTATCTCAACCCTTCCCAAGGGTTTTCAACAATTAACACAATTTATCTATCATCGTTAATATAAATGGATGAGACACAATGTATTTTTTGATCAAGCTGAGACACAATGCTCTAAGGCGCCTACGTACCATATAGTGGATCAGATCAGAGTAGTCATACTTTTACTTTAGGGAAAATCAAATAAGGCTTTATTAGCATTGACATTGTATTCTCAATCATGCTAGCCTATCCTCATTGTAGCACAAGTTAACCCTCTAGGGTTACAAGTTAGTTGACCTTAACTCACTCATTTCACTTAGTCTAACCATTCATCAAGTTCCTCTTTAAATCATGGAAATTCATTCTACATATGGTTAGGTTGATCCATCATAACCATTATCAATATAGGTACTCACTAGGGATGTACATATCATCACAAAAGTCCAAGCATAGTATGAAAACACATTTATCATGGTATTATATGAATTACACATCTAAGAATTTCAATGACAATCATAGAATTCATTTGATGCATACATTACTCATAACCATATACAAGTATGAGAAGTCATCAAGGCCCTAAATTACACATCTTAGGTAATATTGATTTATCATATATTGTATCATACTTCAACACATCACAAATATATAAATTCTCAATTATAGTAAACATCTAATCATAGGGAACTTGGAAAACTCATACATATATATATCTGATAGAATATATTCACATCAATTACATATAGGCATAAGGAAGTCAAACCATAACCTTAACGAAGTATGCATTCGAATGTGTATAAGGCAACATTCACTCAAACATATTATCAAACACATTGTGAGCATGAAATTTTATAAATATTCCCAATATTCTAAGTGTATGGCATTCTCCAATTTTACCCAATGTTACTAAATTCGAATCGTATCGAAATTGGTTTAGGAGTGTAAATCGTGAATCGAAAATCGTAAAATCGTATGATTCATATATCATCTTGTTCCTATAACCATTTTGTTGACCTGAGACATTACAAATATACACATCTATCTAAGGGCCACTAATTAATTATTTTAATTAATTATGCTTGATATGGAGTTTACTAAAAATAACTCAAAGTGGTGAAAATATGGAGGGTTAAAAAAACATTGAATAGAATTCATTAATTTTTATTATAATGGTTGGTATTAGCATTTGGTTATTTTTTATTAGATGATAAATTGAATTTCCTTTTATGGCATTATGATTTTTTGTCTATAATAATGTTATCAAATGAGTCAATAAAAATATCACTTAAATTATTATTTTTTAATTTAGTGCTTATATTTTTTAATCATTTAATTTAAATAAGTAATAAGATGATGAAGGCAACTTCATAGACCAAATTAATCAATTAGCACTCAATTTTATAAAGATTTTGATATAGGACAACTGAGGCTTTTTAAAGAGGATTTATTCTGATTGTTTAGTTTGCAAAATCCCACTTCTAAAGCGCATTGTTTTGACCTTGGTCAAACCCTAACTATAATTTAGGAAACTGGAAGAGAATGAATGATTTCCACACTATTAGAGAATCTAGGCCCAATTGGCTTTGCTGACTTTTCTTCTATTTTTTTTTTTTATAATTTTTAAAATAGGATATGTCACTTTAAGATTGACTAAAAAAAGAGGTGTAAAATATACAAGTTTATTTGATGTATTGATATCAAGTTTGTACAAAATTAGATTTATTAAAAAGCTTATTCAAAGCCTTTCCAACGAAAGTTTACAATAATCTAATATACATAAAGAAATTATCACCAGTTTCATATCAAAGTGTTTTAAAGTGGCAGAAATATTTATTTTTTTGTTAAATTTTGCAATTACTAAACTACAAATAAGAGTAATAGACACCCATTAAAATTTAATCCCAGTTATATTTTGTATTCTGGTTCTTTCCAAGATTGGTGAGTTTTTATCTTTCTTGTCTTTTGAATTCTGGTTAGTTAATTTTACATTTAATTATTGTACAAATTGATTTTTTTTTTTTTTAAGTTTTCATTAGATTTTAATTGCACGATCTTGATTCAGGGTGTGTACTCCGGTTCAACTCCAAAAAGCGAAAAGAATCTAGCTTATAAACCAAGCTTATCTGTTAATTTTGGAAATCTCGCTTCCAGTAAATTTCTCCTCTCCTCCTCTCCATCTTGTTCCACTGATTGTCTCTCTCCATGTGGTCACTACTCTCATTTCATTATTGTCACTGTTCTCTTTTATTACTGGAGCAGGCCATTAGAACATAATTTTTAAGTTCCAGTTTTCTTTTCTTTTTTAGAGCAACTTCATAAGAAATGGATATATATTTTTAACGAGGAGACCATATCCAATTATCCATGATAGATCATGCCTCATATAATTGGGTAAGGTATATAATTCAAAGAAAACTTCTCTATTCAATTATTATATCTTTGTCACATGCAATGAAAAGTCCAAAGGTTATAGAATCAAATTTTTAAGTTTAACATCATCATGTTAAAAGATTAGATGAGATTAAAATTCTACCTAATTATTTTATTTTATTTATATATTTTATAAAAAATATCATGTTCGCCACGTCTCTGAATAGGAAGACTTCTCAAATCTCCATAGATTATTATTATTTAATTTTAAAGCTTGGTTGAGGGGAAGTAGGAGATTCATCTCCTTTTCCTTTTTTGGGGTGAGAAAAAAAAATCATCTTTTTATCCTTTTTTCTTTAAGATACTAAATAAAATACAAAATATCTTTCGGTAGAAAAATCTCAGTAAAATTTCCCACCTTCTAGAAAAAACCCCCAAAAATCTTTCTCAAGCCTCAGTTAAGTGGATTTTTGTCTAATTTCGCCTGATTTGCTTTCACCAATGAAAGCATGAACATTTTCACCACATCCGATCGCATTTTCGTAACCCGAAATGAAAGGCTATTATGCTAACGCTATGATTTGCTTTGATGGAGATTCGAGCCCCCGTCTGCAGACACCACCTCTTCATCTTCTCCTTCCCTTTCTCGCCCCCGCCGCCATCGCAGAAGTATGAAATCCCTACTACTCTCACCAAAAAAACCAGTATTTCACTTGCAGTCCGACGCTGCGCCAGCAAACGCGGCTGGGATTCGAATGCCGAAGGCGTCCGAACTGGAAAATTCAGATTCCGGGATGAGGCATTCGACGACGACGATGACGATGACGATGACGACGAAAGATTCCGACGTAGAAAGAAGCGGAGTTGGTGGTCGGACGATCAATCATCGGAGTTTGACGACGAGTCAGATTTTTTCGACGATGAATCAGGTCCATTGGATGGCTTATGGTTTTTCAAGGTCAGTTGCTTTTTTTTTAATTTTCTTTTTCCTCTCTTTATTATTAGGTAGGTGTTTTTTGGGTTTTCAATTTGTCAGAGAAGATGTAAGGAACTGATAATAAGATCCCTTGCTATCATTATTTACTTGGACAATTGTAAATGCGAAGAGGGCATTTTGATGTGCAGAAAATTAGATGCGAGAATTCTCTACTGGGCGAAGAAAAAGTTGAGAATGTGGAAAATTTTCACTGTGGAGAAACACTACCTTGTATTTGCTCAGGTTTGAAATTGAATGAAGAAACGTGCAAGTGGAGTAGAGAAACCTTTTCTCTGATAGTTATTGGTAAGTGAAGAGACAGCTTCCATGTGATGAACTCTTGGCATGATCCAAATGCTCACTTGTGCAACCACGGTTGCGGATTTGGATCACACAACTTACCCAGAAAACATGAATGCTTCTCCCAGGGACAATGATTTCAATACCTGCTTCCCCACTTGGAAAGTTTGCTTACTGTTTTTGGAATTCTTCATATTTCTGAGCCCAGCCATTGACTTTTATTGGTCGTTATTATGAATTAAAAACTTGATTTCACTTATCAATCTTGTTATGTCCTTAGTAAAACTGAGTCATTTTTGCAACCATAAAATAACAGTCACATTTTCTCTCACTGAAACAAAATTCATCAACTGCAGGCCCTTTTTGACTTAGCATAGGTCCTTTTTGTTTCTCTTTCGTTGTGGTTGTCCTTCCGTTGTTGCGTGAGGATGCGGGTTGATTTGTTTCTTAGTTTTTCCTCTTTTCTTTTTGTATTTGCACCTCTGGTGCTCTTTTTTTTTAATTAATATATTAACCATTAAAAAAAACAAAACTCATCAACTGCAGTGTTGACTGTGGAGAGTGGAAACATGCTCCACCGTTTTAGAACTGTGCAATATAAATAATTCCAAAAGATTTGTGTAGTTTTAACGTAGTGAGGTCCATAGATAAACTTTCAAGACCAAACTCAGGGTGAACGGATTGAATTTAAGTTGTTTATGGTGAGGGGCATGGTCCAAAATCTTGTGGAGAGAGGGGTTCTTTATAAAGTAACTGAGATCGGAATGATAGTGAGGGATAAGGGGTTTGGTGTGACTCACATTCTCAAATCAACAAATGCAAGGTAGATACTGTAGCCAAAGAAGGGGTAGTTTTAAGCATGCTGTCTATTAAATACATGAAGCCTTTTTTAAGCTTGCTGGCCAGTGGGCTGTTCTGTTTTTCTTGTTTTAACTGTTAGGATGTTTGTAAAGGAGCTTTGTATTCCCCGCCCTGAGGTGCCCCCCCCCCCCTCCCTCCAAAAGAAATAAAAAATGCAAGAACTAACTCAGGGTGGATGATTTGAATTAAGTTGATGGGTGTCGTCCCTTGTTAACTTCTTATAGAGTAAAGGGGAGAGCAGGGCCACTGCAGGGGAGCAGGGGATGGTTATGAGATTTGACAATAGGCTGGGTTAAAATGGATGTGTATACAAAGGTAAGTAAACTGCATATGGGCTTATAACAAATGGACATGCTTTTGAGTCTAAAGCCACAGCCTATTTGTTAAATATGGTTTTACATTTTAAGCCAAGTCAGCGTGTTAGTGAAATGCCCTTAGTTCAGGCTCACTTATGAAGGTTGGTTTTGGCTGATTTTGAGCCCACCATCAGCTTTATGTATTAAATGATGTGCATTGTGCTGGATGAAATTTTGAACCATGTTTTTGGTTAAAATTGTAGCAAATGAACTTTGTGGATGAGGAAGCAAGTGTAGCAGGGAGAAGGAGTTCACTAAAGAATATTTGTTTGATAAGGCTCCATTTAACACCATTGCCAATTTGAACTTTACATGGAAGTGAATAAGTGACTTTGCTCTAGAAAATTGTTTCAGTATCTCAATTTCCATTTGCAAGGTAATACTTTTTGAGCAAAATTAAAACCATTTTAAAAAGATAAACCATTTTGAGAAAGTGTTATGATATTTGAAGGGCATCTAGCATTCAGTTGGTGAGTGACAGCCCATCTGGAGAAAAAAAAAAGTACGTGTCTTGCGCATGGCTCATGGAATTTCTATTAACCAAAAGGGATCTCCTTATTTAAAGAGAGGGAAGCCTAGAATCTAAAAGGTCTAGGGTTTGATCTTTTTTTCTCTTGGGTTAGAGAGGAGAGAGAAGAGGAGTTGAGATAGAGAACAGAGAAAAAAAAATAGGTATTCTTCGGTGCTCCATTCAAGCATTCAAGAGGCAATTGCTTCATATTTTTCTTTGTCATCGCCACAGTTTAGATCTTGTTACAGCAGGTGACTTTTCGGGATCAGATTTTCTTTGTAAGGAGGGGTTTTATGTGGAGCAAAAGTGGGTTTAGAGATGTTAAGAGATAAACCTTGTATTTCTTTACTTATTGTAATAGGTTGGAGGCTATGTACCGAGTATCATTTGCTTATGTTTTTTTTGAGCGGTATATCATTTGCTTATGTTAATATATCAAGCCAAATAGTGGGTTGATTTACATGCTTGAGAGATCATAGACTGAAGGCCCTTAACTGTAAGCAAGATATGTCAGGAATTGGAACATCTTATTTCAATGGCTTCCCATGATGTAAGCAGGTTGTGTATCTTTACACAGTGGAAGGGTGCAAAACGTGATTTTGAGGGAGTTAGGGTTCATGAGGATGTAAAGGTGTTGAAGGAAGCATATCACATTGCAAATTGCTTGATGAGGGATGTTTAACACTTTCTTGTTTTTACAGTGCAGGTGATTGATTAAAGTGATATGCCCTTGGACTAAGTCATACATAGATCAGTATTATAGTTGTGAGACTTAGCAATAAGTGGATGAGGCTTTTCAGTTTTCATATTTTTTCTGAGGTGTTTGATACTTTAATTGTTGCTGGAGGTTTGTGTAATTCATTGGCTTGTATGAAAGGTAATATTATCGCTGTCATCACTCCTTGGAGGCTGATATTCATAGTCAATGAGATCAACATGCTATCTTCCCATTTGGATCGCACTTCAATCATGTTATAGGGCTGTTGATGAGGACATTGACAAGTTGGCTGAGGCAGGAGCACTGAGACTGCATTGTTCCATCAATGAATCCTTATCCTTGTGTTTGTGACATTTTTTTTTTCAAATAGATGTTTGTTTAATTGTTTCATGTTTAGCTAGGTAGCTTTTTATAGATTTCCTTATATTTTTCCCAATTGCTGTCTTTTTCTTTCAGGAGAAACTTAGGAATTAGGGCTTCTAAAATGCCCCAAAGAGGAGAGATCTCAAGGTGAGAGCTCCATGTGGAGCCAACCTATGATCATGAGATTGGGTGGGTTAGAAAGATCTATCCTAAGCATCACAACATGTTATGGTATATAGGCTAAAACTAGAATAAACCTGGGTGTAATCAACACCCCATTCCATGTCATATAAAAGATATAACACTTGAAAAGTTACCTTTGAAAACTCGTGCATTTGGCTCCTCTGAAATGGACCAAAGAATTGCAGCTGGAACAGGTTGTCACACAATAGAAGCCATTGTTTTTGAACTGTATAACTTCCCAATATGTCATGGTGTAAGTTTATGTTTCCACTGTTTCCCTAAACAACCGTATAAGCAAATCAACTGATTCCATACTTGAGCTTACACTAGACGAACAAATGGTCTCTTGATTCCTCATGTTTGCTGCGAAGCACACAGTTAATGTTCTCAATCCACATCATTTGATAATGTCTTTTGTTAAGCTTTATATTTGGAAGTCATGGTAGCCACTGAATTAGGCAGAACTCATTACTTGACTTGTCAACCTGATATGGACTTTGGGGCAATTCCACTTTTCTAATACTTTGAAAATGGTTGTATCTAATCGTTAAAATGCCATGGGTGGCACTTAAGTGTCAGCATACTATATAAGCTCCTTTCAAACTCAGTCTTGTGTTTGATGGCATTCCAAATTGCTCCATGAACTAGGTCCTCACTGTCTCAAGTAGAGTCTTGGGTTTAATATCTTCGACAGAAACAGCACCCAGAAATTACCACCTTGAAAGATTTACTTGATATTCTAGTGTATTTTTATGCTATATGTTTTTTGTTAATTGAAAAAAACGTTGTCACTTGGAAAAGATCAATTTGATATAATGAATTCTTGTTTTTTTGTTGTAGGTTCTAAAATCCTATGGCTGGATGCTTCCGGCTATCATCATATCTATGTTGATTGGAACAGGCCCCAAAGCTTTCCTCATGGCATTAGCAATACCTCTTGGACAGTCGGCACTATCCTTGGCATTTAATAAGGTGTGGGAAGCAACAGGCAATGCCCCTAAACCCAGATCAAAGGGCAGGAGAAGGCCATTTTCCAGAGCAGCCAGCACTGTTGAAAGGGAAGAAAAAACTAGTGGCAATGATAGAGAGGTACGATCAGGATTTCAGACATGGGTGGAAACAGCTGATGATGTGGTTGATAAGGGTAGAAGGCGTCGTGTATCTAGCTTCGGTGGATGGGATGAGTTGGAGAAGCGTGTTGGATCTAAAGATGGGCCTGCAAGGCAGCCATCTCAAACAACAGGCAGGCCGCAGCAATCACAAACAGAGAAGAGGAGCAAGTTGACTCGACGAAGGAGAACAGATGTGCCCTTGCTTATAAGGTTGTTGATAGCTGTTTTCCCCTTTCTGGGTTCATGGACCAAGTTTTTATAGTGGTTCTCAGTATGAGACTGCTAAGGCCAACTCAGTGTCTCATATCTTCATAACTGATGACAGATACGAATCAGGTTAGTGGTCACTCCATATGTTGTAGGGATTGGACTATATACTTCTGAGCGGATGGATTCTAGACTAGTTGAATGCTATAAAACATTGTTGGGTCACAGTCATCATCATTTTTGGGCAGATCCGATATTTAGTGGGTTGGCCCCGGTTGTGTTATTATTGTAAACATTATTGGATCATTAAGAAGAATAGGTCTGTTTATGCCAATAATCGTACCAGTTATTCACCTTCCTGTATTTTAATGCAAAAGTAGGATCCGGATTGTGATGTTAATAATCGTTCCAGTTAGGTATATAAGATGATAGCGAGTTTTGGAACATAATAGCAAAATCTTATCTATACGAGTGGATCAGTTGGTCTAAACTTTTAAGATTAGACTACAAGTCTTGGATTCAACTCCTGTGAAGCTTACTCTGAAATTAATTTGGGGTGGGGATATCCATGTTATTAAAAACAAAAAAAATGATAGCAACAATAATGTCCTCTGTTTTTTAGTATGCAGCAGATGTTGCACATGGTATAGTTTCGTGTAGGACATCTACATTTACCACAAATAATTGTCATTTGTATGATATTTTACAACCTTTAAATTCATTAAATTTAGGAGATCATATTTTTTTAAAAAAAATTTGTCTTTTATTTTCATGAATTTTTTTTTTTTTGAATTTTCTATATTTTGTAGGTGCTACGTATGAAGGGTGGGTCCAATTGTTTTAACACGCTAACTCATATTTTAAAACCCTTTTACTCCCTCTGTCCCAAATTAGTTGTCCTATATGGATTTTGAAACTGTCCCAAAATAGTTGTCTCATTACTACATGAATTTTTCTATTTTCTTATGTATTTTCAAATGCTTCAAACTCATAACATTAATTTATAATTTTTTCTATCTTTTGGCTTTTTTTAACAAATTAAATCTTTTCAACTCAAAAAATCTAATCTCAAGATTTTTTCTCTCTTTTAGCTATTTTACATGAATTTTATATAACTTGAGCTATTGATTTGACAAAAGTGTGATAGATCAATCTAATCAACCAAATCTAATTCTAAAATCTCAATTTCTATTTTTATTAATTTTTTGCACCTTTTGTTTTAAATCTCTACAAAAATATCTCAACTATATATTTAGTGAACAGGAAAGACTTATTTGACTATTCTTTCATTAAGAGTGAAGAAGAGAGGTTAAAATTATCCTTTCGTATTTGCTTAGCAATGAATATATTTTAAAACAATGATAGATATGGGTGTGATGTAATGTAATTTAAAATCTTAAAAATGTACTCAATCGGCTTGATCAAAACATACGGTGTTTTATACTTTGTTTAATAAAATTTTCACCTAAAAAGAATCATGAATAACTTAAAAGTATAGTGACCCCACAAAAGAAGATACTCAAAGATGTACAAAACTCATGAGCCACTTTGACAGAATGATAGAAACTCGTCTAAGACGAGAGTTGACTATCTTTAAAAACCCACTTCAGGTGGATCAACCATAAAAGCCTATGAAAAAAAATTATAGAGAAATATAGAGAGAAAAGAAGAACCTAAGTATAATTTTTGTTAACTTAGAAAAGACATAGGGTGCCAAAAAAAACAATTATAGAGATCATTAAGAAATAAATGTATTCTTAATGATTATGTAGAAATTATCAAGAATAAGTATGAGAGTGCAACCACCAATGTGAGAACTATTTGCAGAGAAATTGTGGAATTCTCAGCAGAGTTGAACACAATCAAAGATCTGCTTTAAGACTATACCTTTTGCATCAATCATAGATAACTTAACGTCTGACATCTGTGGTATATGTTTTTTTTTTTTTAGATGGATATAATATTAATTTGTAAGACATAACTCAATAATAAGTTAAAATCTTGGAGGCGAATGTTGGAAATAAATGGTCTAAAAATTAATAGAATAAAAACAAAATATATAGTGTAATTTTAATAGTATCGAAGATAGAGAATGAGGTCTAATTAGAATGGGAAACAATCTAGTTACACACTGCAATAAGTTTAAGTACTTGAAATCTATGGTAAAATATCTTGGAGGGTTGGACCTAGATACAACTAATAGAATGAGAACAGTGATAGAAGAGTCCCACTTCATTTAAAAGGATGATTTTATAAAAATATCAGTAGATCTAGAATACCATATGAAACAGAGTATGGCAATAGAAAAAAGACAAATAAATAAAGTTAAGATAACAAAAGATGTATATAATACATTAGATGAGTAGATAACTCTAAGAGATAGAGTTAGAAATAACTTTGTTAGGGACAATATAAAAAACTTTATTAGTGACAATATAAAAATAGCGCTAATAGATGATAAATTAAGGAAAATCCATTCAAGGTGGTTTGAACATTTTACTAGAAGATTAGAGTTAGCTTCAATACATAGAGTCAAGAGCGTAATAAACCACAAGTACAAGGAGAACAAATAAAACATTGAAAATATTAAGGAATACAAAAAAATATGACAAATAATGGAGTGGCTGATCATAAGATCTATGATACAGTCAAAAGGAGTAGAATTTGCAAAGCTGATCTCAAATATATAAGATTTTGGTTTAATAATGATGATGACAGTTTACGGATTTTAGATTGAATTTTGATCATTTGGCCAACATTGTGGGAAGTAATAATATTAATTTTCCGTGAAGGATAACGACAATAACGATCTATCCATAGGAAATTGAGCCTTGGAACAAATATAGATGGTGCTACTTTTTATGGGCCTTTGTTACATTTATGCAAGAGACTGGCTTTAGAACTGGAGATATCTCATAGAGCTGCAAGGCATGTGGGGCGTGCAGGTGTCAAAAAATCGGCTTTGCTAACATTTCGATTGAGATTTTTTTTTTCTCTTTCAATTTTTTTTAAAAAAATCTCGATGGCTTTTTTTTTTAAAAAATAAAATAAAAAAGGCTGTTTTAAAAAAAAGAAAAAGAAAAATATAAACATCGGCCGATATTCGTCCGATATGGGAAAATATCGGCCGAGATATCAGCCGGACCTACAACTGATGTTCTTATTTTCTTTTTTTTTTTTAAAAAAGAAATCAATCGAGATTTTGACCATATCATCTGATTTCTTTTTTTTTTTTCCTAATCAATACTATATCTATCGGCCGAGATTTATACCTTGATGACCTCCAAATGAAGAGAAAGGGTACTATTTTGTCTTATGTTCTTTTAATTCTTCATCTTGTTTATTGCTGTTTCTATTTGCATGGATTTTAAAGATGAAGAAGGATCATCTAGATGTCTGCTGGCTTGATGGTTAGGTGAGCCTCACATTTTTACCCATTGGTTGCTCCAAAGAGACGTGCCTAACATCCTGTATTATGAGTGCTACTTGATTATTTTTCTTGGAGAAGGATTGTTGATCCTTAATTGCCCAAAAAAGCTTGCTTCTCCTTCTCCCAGAATGTGGTACAACTAGCTTATTAAAGAAATTAATACACTGTGTATTATATTCATTATCTATGCTATTAAATGTATTTATAGCATCTAGTCGACTTTAAGGCTATCTCAATCAAACACAAATTCTAATTTAATCCTAAACTACATACATCTCTTATTAAAGATAAACCCAAATTTAAAATCTAATCACATAATAATTATACTATATTATAAATTCTTAAATATATTCTAACCGTTATTATGCAAAATATATACTCTTGACTACCTAATTATATCTTAAGACTCATTAGCTGATACAATGTAATTGTGCAAAAGGGATAATCAAGAGGCGGCCTCCTGGAAGACAGCTCTCGTGACAGATGATTCATGGTTGGGCGAGATTTTGGATTAGGATGTAAGCAGGAAAGTGCCAACGCCACCATCGAAGCCACTTCCGTAGCATCATGAGCAGTGGGCGGTGGAAGGCGATGATCAAGGAGATCCTTCAGCAGTATATTTTGGCTACTTGATGATGAAGAAGACATGAGTTCACCTGGATGTACTCCCATCATAATTTCTAAAGTTACCACTCCAAAGCTATAAACATCACATTTTTCAGTCACTTTCATTGTGTAAGCAAGCTCTGCAATAGTCAACAAAACATAATTTACTATAGATACTTAATTCTCAATTTTTTTTTTTTTAATAAAGGGTAAGATTCATTGGGGAAAAACATTATTGATAGTTAATGACTTTGTTGACTATTTAAAAAGCTAAGAAAAACTCATCAATTAGCTAGAGTCAATTCAGTTTAATTGGATTTGGAGGTGAGAGAGCCACTAAGTTATACCAAGTTTGGCAGCACATTTAGACGTCTGAAAAATTTGTTATCAGACACCGATTTCAAATTTTCAGAGGAAATTATCATTTTATCCCTTCCGCATTTTATCCTTTCGGTTTCTTTGGACCATTTGACTGTGCTAGAGTAAAATTTCTTTAAAATTTTAAACAGTAAAATCTCTTTTAAAATTTTAAAGTTATTTTTTAGGCACTGTGTATTTTCAAAATTTTTCAAATTGAATATCCAGACTAATTATGATAGCTTGATAAAATTACTTTAAGAATTTAAGGTCTTTTGACATTCTCAAATACTTAAAACACAGTATTTTACAAATAAGGATATCCCTCACTGTGTCGAAAATACATTTGGGAGTGTCAAAATCTTCTTTATCTCTCTTTACCCTCCTTTATCCCTCTTTACACTTATTATCCTTCTTTATCCCTCTTTGTACCTATAGAGCAAAAATATTTTAAAATATTTTTTAATTGATGAATATTATTTAATAATTATATTTTATTATTTTTTATATCATATGAATTTAATAAAATTATCTATTCTAATGAAGTTGTTAATATATTACCCCTCTTTACCCCCTTTTTGCACATATGTAGCAAAAATATTTTAAAATATTTTTTAATTGGTGAATATTATTTAGTAATCAAGTTTTATTATTTTTTATATTATATGAATTTAATAAAATTGTTGATATATTACCCCTTTTTGCACTTGTGGAATTAAAATATTTAAAATATTTTTAATTGATGAATATTATTTAATAATTATATTTTATAAAATTTTAGTTTTTTTTATCATATTAAATTTAATAAAAAATATTAATTCTAATAAAATTATTAATATATCAAGTTACTCCTGCTTATAATTATTAAGTCAGTTTTTACTTTATCACTATAATTATTAAAGAAGATAAGAGTAACTCCTGTTCAAGAGTGCCTCCTACCCCACCCCGAAGCCTGCTCAGGCTAACCCCTTTAAAATTTACCAATCATCCGAACGCATCCCCGATTCTTATCAGCGTCTCTCTTCTTCTCCCGTTTGAGTGGATTCCCAAACACAGCAAATCACTTGCTGCTGCTCGACCATCGCCCAACCTTCAGATCTCCACTGCCGCTCCCTCTGCCACCGGATCCGTTTGAAACCATCTCCGTACTGTCTAGATCTGACGCCATCGCCCTGTTATGTCATCGCCTTTCTTCCGCTGATTCCCCTTGTCCCTGTTGCCGTTCTGACCACAGCCATCGCTCTCCACCATCGGCCAGATCTGTCCTTACCTGTCCCATTAGCCACCCATCACACCCCTGCAACCAATCTCCATCCCTGTCAAACGCCTCAGCCACCAACTCCGTCCACTCCCCTCTTAGATTCGACCCTTTCGCCCATCACGGCCTGCCCCTGCCAATGCGTTTCTTCTCCTCAATATTTTCAACACCCATTTACTCATTTGACCGTTTGTCCCTTGAGCCTTTGACCCTACTATCAGGTAATCCAGCAACGTTGACTCGTTACCACTAACCAATCAAACCACCACATTAAACCCATTTAACCCATTCCAAACTCGATTAATCCCATTCACTAAGCCCAATCAAATCTCATCGATCGAGTCACCCGTCCATTCCAAACCTAATCTTGTTTTGCACTATGTCATTTGGGCCTATAAATTTTTATCTTAATCGGATAAGTGAAAGGTATGTTTTTTAAAGTCGTAAAAAAATTCAACTTTATTTAATGATAAAAATTTATCAAGGTAGACCAAGAGATTTTTCATTTCAAATTAGTGTCAAATTGAATATATGGGCAATTTATTGAAAGTAAGTGAGTGTCACAAAGAGAAAAGATCCATTTTGTCTACCATGAATCTTACGAGACCAAAGTTTGCATGGAGGTTTCATAAGAGAGGGCATTAGGGTAATTATCACAAGTAAAAGGTCACAGTAGTAAACTAGTTTACACTTGGATCTCTGAAAGTAGCTACAAGAGATGCTGCATATACTTCATTGAATTGAATAGTGTATCACAATTAAATTATACACTATAGTATATACACATAAAATCATAAATTTTAGAAAACCATATTAAATCATGACTTTGCTTTAATTTATGTAAATTAAAGTTATAGTTTATATGTATGTAAATGTCAAAAATTAACATTGAATCAAGTATCATCCAAAGCCTGAAAATAGGCTACCCTCTACCAACTAAAAAAATGCCGTCATCATCATCATAAACTAGAAATCCATTATTAGGGGTCAACTTTTCGAATTCTATATCACTATTTGCCCCTTTCAGATACTATACCGATGTGCATTCTATTATCTAACCTATCTATCTTTATTCCTTCTCTCTAAGTTTTAGGAGGTCAACAAGGGTGGGTGTTTAAATCTTTTTCTAACACGATCAAACCACCTCAAACAAGGGATTTAAATCTTAGATATCGGCCAATATCTGGGCTGAGAAATTTCTCTCTCTTATTTTTTTTTCAAATCACCTTTATCCATCGATATATATCAGATATCGGCCGACATCTCAAATCTCGGCCAATAAATATCGGATATCGGCCGAGATTCGTTTCCCCGCCTTAAACAAGTTTCTCTCAACTTATCTTCAATTGGAGCTATTTTTAAACTATTTCTAATGTAGTCATTTCTAACTCTATCTAATAGCTCTCTCGTCCAACATACTAGTCATATCTCCATTATCCAAACTTTGTACCTATTAAAGAAAAAGTGTCTAAGAATATTAAATATTTAAGAAAATAAATTGAAGTCATTAAAATTAGTAAGTTTTTAAAAAATATAGTTTCTATGATTGGATCATATGATTTTTATGAGGTTCCATATCTGTGTTAAAATCTTTTAATACACCACCAAATGGAGTGAAAGTGGGCCACATGTAGGATACAAATTATGATTTGAAAATAATTTAAATTAATTAACATTTTGAGAGTTTAAAAAATGACTTCCATGTTGGATATCATGTTAGAAAAGATTTATTTAAAAGACCCATCATATAGAAAAAAAACTGAACCCCACAGCGAATGCAAAAGTTTAGTGAATTAAAAAATAATTCAAAGTCCTGAAAATGTGAAGCTGTTAAAAAAAAACTTCTGTAATTGAATTAAGATAATTTTATTTAGTTCCTATACTCAATTGAAGATCACTGAACTAGATACATGATATTAGATAAAAGTGAATTAGCCATTTAATAAATTGAAAATCAATATTCATTTGATAGATATCTAAAAGTATTATATGAGAAAGTTTTCATGGGATGACTCTATCGATTAAACCAGTGTGTGTGGACTGGAAAGTTTCGTCTTACAAGTATAATACGAGTATTAAACAACAAATTCCTAACTATGGTGCACCTAGTCTATTTTCCTTTCTTTTATTTTATTTTTTTAATTTTTTTTACGCTCATTAAAAATCAACCTTTTGGATTGTAAGTCAACTAACGAGTCATAAGTTGGTCAAATTTAAGCTCAAATTGAATTTAAGACCACTTAATCTTAATGATCAAAATTACCAAATGTCTTTGATAATTTTTACCATTGAGATCAAGTTGGTAAGAATTGAATTCTATTATTAATCTAAATGGTTGAAATTTTTTGTGGAATTCAAAAAAAAAAAGCCAAGTGCAACCCATGTAGCTTAGTCACACCTAATTTTTGGATATGTATATTTGTGTATATTAGAAATTTGAAGGTTCACATGTGAAGCTACCGTCAAGATGCCCACTTCATAAAATAAGATTTTAAGTTCAATTTAGCCACTTTCCATGAGTTTACTGTTGTGTGTGGACCGGAAAGTTTCATCTCACAAGCGAGAGGGGGATAACCATAACCATATTAAAAAAAAAAATGAAGGTTCAAATGAATAGTTTACCTGGGGCAATGTATCCACGAGTTCCAGCTAGTGGGGAGCAATTTGATGAGTAGGACTTTACAAGTCTAGCAGTGCCAAAGTCGGAGACAAAAGCTTCGTACTCCTTATTCAACAAAATGTTGCTGCTGGTCAAGTCGCAGTGAAGGACAGGAGGATCCAAACCATGGTGCATGTAGGCTAAAGCTTGGGCCACAAGTTTGATCACCTTCACCCTCTTAACCCAATCCAATTGCATGGCTCTCTCCTCATTGCCCAGAATACTGGCTAAGCTCCCCCTCTCCATGTACTCATACACCAGAAACGAGCATCGCCAATGAGAGCAAAACCCTTTAAGCTTCACAATATTTCGATGTCGAATTCTTGTCAGTGCCTGCAACTCATTGTTGAAACTTGTTTGATCTGCTCCCTCACTGTCTTCCAACGGGTGAAGTTTCTTTATCGCCATAACTTGGCCTGTCGGTAGCTTTGCTTTATAAACTCTCCCATGCCCTCCATCTCCAATGCAATACTTGTTGCTGAAATTCTCAGTCGCTTCAATGATATCATCATACACAATCTTTCCATCATAGTCCCATATGGAAAACAGGTCCCTTCTGTCCAAGTCATGGACCTTCTTCTCCACGTTTCTTCTTCTCCACTGAAGCATAGAATAAGAGACAACCAGAAACACTCCAATGGCGGGAAGTAAAATTTCGATCACAAATTTGGGGCCTCTGTTTTTTCCATCATCCTTATTTAGAGAGGAGAAATTACAGTGTGGTAGACCTTTCACTTCCCCACAGAGTCCTCTGTTTTTCATGAATGCCTGTGCTGGAGCTTCTTGAAAAGCTCTGTTGTCCGGAAGAGGCCCTTCCAAATCATTGTATGAGAAATCAATCCACACGAGACTGACCATCTCACGTAGAGAAGATGGAATTGAACCTGAGAGCATATTATGGGAAAGATTCAGAGTTTCCAGCATGCCCAGTCCTCCGAATTGTCGTGGCACATCTCCGACAAGCATGTTATAACTGAGATCTAGCATTTTTTCAAGATATGCTAGATTACCAAGCTGGAAAGGAATGGTCCCATTTAGATAATTTTTACTCAAATTCAAACTCTGTAGTTGGTAACAATTCTCCAGCTCCTGTGGTATTGATCCGCTCAGTTTGTTTGCCGACAAGTCTAGAATCTGCAAATTGGGTATTTTTCCAAATTCTTGCGGTATCGAACTGGCGAGTCGATTTTTGCTCAAAGTTAAGTTGTATAACTTTGATAACCTCTGCAAGTCATTTGGGATCTGTCCTTCCAATTGGTTTGAAGAAAGGTCGAGTACGCGGAGGTTGGTCAGTTTCCCAATTTCGGGTGGTATCTCCCCTGTAATATTATTTCCAGAAATCTTTAGCGAGGTCAAACTTTGACAATCCCCCCAGTCTGATGAGAGCTCTCCATAGAATTTATTGTAACTCAAATCAATATACGATAGGTTGGGATATATTCCAAAGGCTTGAGATATATTTCCAGTGAGTTGATTTCCTTCGAGTCGGACTCTTTCCAGAGATGTGCAGTTTCTAAGGCTAGTAGGAATGGAACCAGTGAAATGGTTGTTGGGTGCTGTAAAATGTACTAGCTTTCCACCTTGGCAAATTTGAGGTAAGGGCCCTGAGAAGTTGTTGGAACTCAATTCGAGCATTTGCAAACTCGACAAGTTTGCCATTTCTTGAGGCAATGCACCAGATAATTGATTTTGGAGCACATTGAAGACAGACAGGTTTCTCAAGTTGCCAAAAGATGGAGGAATGGTGCCAGTGAGGTTGTTGAAGCTCAAAGATAGGCTGTTTAAATGACTGAGATTTCCTATTTCTGGTGGGATTGAGCCAGACAATTTGTTCTCCCACAATCCAAGGTAGGCTAGATGAGTGAGATTTGCAATTTGTTTAGGTATTGGACCAATGAGATTGTTTGTGTTCAACTTCAGCTCAATCAGATTTTCAAGATTCCCTATTTGCTGGGGAATCATACCGGAAATTTGGTTCTTGAACAACAGCAACTGAACCAGGTTCTTAAGGTTTCCGATCTGCGATGGAACTGAGCCAGAAATCTGGTTCTGAAAGAGGGACAACAGGGTAAGCTCTTTCAGGTTACCCAAAGACGAAGGGATAGAGCCCTTGAGGTTATTTTTCGACAAGTCTAGCTGTGTGAGGCTCAACAGATTTCCCAGTTCTTGTGGAATTGGACCAGATAACTGGTTGTTGTAGAGGTAGAGAAGAGTCAATTTGGTCAAATTACCCAGAGACGGTGGAATCGGACCACTGAGTTTATTCGAGTACAAGCACAGCAGAACCAAGTTCTTGAGTTGACCCAGTTCGTGGGGGATGGAACCAGAAATGGATGTCTGAAAAACGTGCAAATATGCCAACTGAGTCAAGTTTCCGAAAGTGCCAGGGATTGGACCTGTTAGATTGTTGGTAGACATCTCCAAAAATCTCAAGTTCTTGAGACAACCCATCTGTGGAGGAATTGGGCCAGTAATTGGATTTGAACTGAGGTACAACCGGGTAAGGCCATGCAAGTTTCCAAAAGTGGGAGGGATAGAACCATTGAGAAGGTTGGAGGAAAAGCAGAGCACACTCAGACTCGTCATATTCCCTATCTCTCCAGGAATTGAGCCAGAAAGTTGATTATGAGAAAGGTCTAGGAGGGAGAGGTTGGAAAGGGAGCTGATTTCTGGCGGGATTGTTCCAAAGAGAGAATTGTTTCTGAGATCAAGATGGATGAGGTTGGGAAAGGAGGAGAAGCTGAAGTCATAGAGATTACCTTCCAAACTGGCATTCCTCAGGGTTACATTTGTCACACTTCCGGCATCGTTGCATGTGATTCCCAACCATTTGCATGGACTTGGGTTGGTTACGTTCACCGTTGCTTTGGCATTGAGGGGTGACAGAGTCCATGACTCTAGAGCTTGGTTCTGCCGGAGACTGGCTTTCCAGTTGATAAGCGCCTCTGCTGCTGCTTCTTTGTATTTGTATTCCCGAGCAGTAGCTTCTCTGGCTGCATTACAAGCCTGCAGATTTGTTGCAATCCACAGAAATAAGAGGAGGAAAGATTTCTCTGCTGCCCCAGCGAGGGAAATCATGTTTCTTTCCTTCAAAGCTAGTAGTGCTCTGAGTAGTAGTACGTTACCGTTGCCCCGTGCCATCATTTAAATAGTAAGAGCAGGTGGATAAAAATGTAATTTAAGATTATTTTCTAACAAAATAGGGGGTTTAAGCTGGCTATCCACGATTTCCAGCACGTAAATAAAAAAAAAAATTACCCTTCATCCAAACGCAATCCAATAAACACTTTCTTTTCAAAAGTATTCCTATGTAACGATGTCGTAACAAAACCAATCTCATGCACCTGACGTCAGTGTTTGTGTTTCATGCAAGTCAAAAACTAGCTTATGATTCACGGCCTCACGAATCCCACGTTAATAACAATTATCGGGGCTCCGTACATTTACAGTTTACCGTAGATGATTATACATGGAAAAACTTTTATAAGTTTATTTAAATAAGAGTACACTTTAAATAAAAATTAATAAGCTATTTTCATTAATGAATTGAACTTTAGGCCCTTAAGACTCTAAAACTTAATGAAAAGACCATTTTTTTAATTAAAATTTATTCATACTAGATTTGTCTATTTTCTCTCTATTTTTATAAAAGAAAATTCTAAAAAGTTAAAAACTTGAAGATAGTAGTTGCATATGGGCAATTTAATACATAAATTGGTTCACAAAATTTGATACCAACTATCAATCAAAGCCCTTAGATTAAGTAAAACTGTAAAAGTGGTTAACTTTAACTTTTTATTTATTTCACTTTTACCTTTTTGAATTCAGACACAATATTCTCATTCAACGGGTGTGAATCTTTCATTCAAACTTCAAAGAACGGATTTACAATGTATTATTTCTCAATAAGAAGTCATTGTATTAGGTGGAGACGAAGACCGAGTGTAAGCTCAGCTTTGATAACTCTTTTGACTTGATGCATGGAAGTGTAAGTACAATTTTAAAATATTTTTTTGTAAAATAAATATATAAAGATATAATGATATAGTTTATGGGACAGAAAAAATACGTGTTAATTTATTTTTAGAGACATCAATTTTTTACTTTAATTTCTTAAAATCCTGTAATTGGCATGTTTTTGTTTTTACACACTTGTTAGAGATTTTTTCTGTGTCCATCATCAAGCAATCTATCCCTCCTAAAACTTATCCATTGTGAGCCGGTCTATTGTAAACTCAATGACTTAATTTGTACAAGTCCTATTTTAGATGATGAATAAGTTGATTTAGAATATCTACTCTTTATAAAATGTAATAAAATTTAATTTGAATAAATCATTTTTAGTATAATTTTAAAGACTATAAACTTCTAACCATTTGTCTTTCTCATTTAGTCATTTATCACATCAATCTCATTTAGTTAACAAATCACTTTTTACTATAATTTTTAAGACTATAAACTTCTAATCATTTGTTTGTTATTATCATCATAATCATCTAGCCATTTATCCTATTAATTTGGAGTAGGCTTTCATATTTATACATCCCATCAATCTTAGATAAGTTCTCATATTTGGATTTGGTAAATTCTTTCGATGCGGAGACTCTCTTATCTAACACTCATGAGAATTGCACACACAATCTCTAAACTATTATCACCAGCCTTGATTGGTTTATGCAACAACCATTTATTTGTCTTAAATTTAATTCAACAGTGTGTCTCTACATGAGTTCAAATTGACTCTATATCTACAGTAATGAATAAAAATATATTTAATAAATAATAATTGTTCAAACCAAAATAAGTGAATTTGCAATGAATAAATGCTGTTAGAGTCTGGTTAACCTCCCATTTTAAGAAGTGTCTCTATGCCTAACTTGATGTACCATAAAGGCAGTGGATATCACTTATGGACAGTAGACGAGATATCAATCGATACATATCGTATCGGCCGATATATAGCGGTTTTTTAGGACCGCACTATGTTGGCCGTACATAAAGTTTATCGGCCGGTATGACCGATAAATGGTCCGCAATATCGAGCACCATATCAGCTAATATGTATAAAAATCGATATTTAAAATTTATTTGATTTTTTTTTAAAAAAAACAAAAACCGATATTGACAGTTTTTTACGGTTTTGAATTTCGACGGAAAGAGAAATGCAATTAAATGCAAATATTGGGGAGCACTTACACACACCCGGTTTTTCTGCCTCTACACACCCGAAATCAAATTTTCGGGTGAAATTACGATTTTACCCCCGCGTTTCTATTCATTCGAATGAATGCCCAGTTCATTTTGGCATTCATTCGAATGAATCATTCATTCGAATGAATTCCCATGTGTAATTTCAATTCATTCGAATGAATGGGCTGAACAGTAACACGGAATACTGTTCAGCCCCATTCATTCGAATGAATATACTTCATTCATTCGAATGAATATGTTCATCAAATGAATGAAGTCCATTCATTCGAATGATTTCATTCAGCGCTTTCAGCGCTTCATTCATTCGAATGTTCAGGCAGCAGAATGAATGTTTAGGCAGCAGAAGGCAGCAGAAACAGTAACATTATTTTAAATATTTATTTTTAAAACTTTAAACTTATTTTTTGAGTACTGTGTATTTCCAAAATTTCTCAAATTAAATATCTAGACTAATTATAATAACCTGATAAAAATACCTTAAGACTTCAAGGTCTTTTAACACTCCTAAATATATAAAACACAGTATTTTACAAATAAGGGTATCCCTAGACTGTGTCGAAAACAAATTTAGGAGTATCAAAAGACCTTAAAGTCTTAAAGTATTTTTATCAGATTATCGTAATTAGTCCGGATATTCAATTTGAGAAATTTTAGAAATACACAGTGCTAAAAAAATAAGGGTCTATGTTTTAAAATATAGACAGTTATTTTTAAGTACTGTGTATTTCCAAAAATTTTTAAATTGAATATCTAAACTAATTAAAATAACCTGATAAAAATACTTTAAGACTTCAAGGTCTTTTGACACTTCTAAATATTTAAAACACAGTATTTTACAAATAAGGGTATCCCTAGGCTGTGTCGAAAACACATTTAGGAGTGTCAAAAGACCTTGAAGTCTTAAAGTATTTTTATCAGATTATCGTAATTAGTCCGGATATTCAATTTGAGAAATTTTGAAAATACACAGTGCTTAAAAATAACTGTCTATATTTTAAAACATAGACCCTTATTTTTTTAGCACTGTGTATTTCTAAAATTTCTCAAATTGAATATCCGGACTAATTCCGATAATATGATAAAAATACTTTAAGACTTTAAGGTCTTTTAATACTCCTAAATTTGTTTTCGACACAGCCTAGGGATACCCTTATTTGTAAAATACTGTGTTTTATATATTTAGGAGTGTCAAAAGACCTTGAAGTCTTAAGGTATTTTTATCAGGTTATTATAATTAGTCTAGATATTTAATTTGAGAAATTTTAAAAATACACAGTACTCAAAAAATAAGTTTAAAGTTTTAAAAAAATTTAAATAAAACTGTATACTGTCTGTATACTGTAAGTTTGTAAGTCCTGAATCATTCGTCGAATGATTGAATCAGCATGTTGATTCATGTTCATTCAAATGAACGAATGAACGGATCGTTCAACCATTCATTTGAATGAATGGTCGATTCATTCGAATGAATGGATGAAATGAAGGTCATTTTACTACTATTCATTCGAATGAATGTGGCTGAACAGTATTCCATGTTACTGTTCAGCCCATTCATTCGAACAAATTGAAATTACACATGGAAATTCATTCGAATGAATGCCAAAATGAACTGGACATTCATTCGAATGAATAGAAACGTGGGGGTAAAATCATAATTTCACTCGAAAATTCAATTTTGAGTGTGTAAAGGTAGAAAAATCAGGTGTGTATAAGTTCTCTCAAATATTAGAGTAGAGAGAAACTTATGGGTCGATATTACGGCCGATATCGCTGCTTATGGGGTTTTATATGATTCCGAGATTTTTGACAGGTAAATTTAAAAGAAAAGTGAATTTACAGTGAATAATTGCCGTTAGAATCTTCTATCCCACGTGTTTTTTTACAAACTAGTCAACCCAAGCCGACAAAAACTGAGCCCACAAGAATAATTTGTCGCGTTGAAGCATAAGATTTCAAAAGCCACCAGTCTATACTCTATAGTCTATACAAAATTTATAATATATTATGATATTTAGTGGAGTTTCGACTTTGTTTTGACTAGAGTTTTAAATAACTGTATATCATCTTTATCACCTTTGTAATATAGTATTATATTTGCATGGGATCTTCTTCCGTATATTTAGAAGTTTATTTGCATTTATGTTATCTGAATTTGAAATGGAGCCTTTTTTTTTTTTTTATTAGGGGGATAAAGTATTAATAAATCTAGAGTGTAATTCTAAAGAGGTATGATCATATATGCCAACATAAAAAATAAATAAATCAAGGAACCATGTTGAATGATCTTCCAATTTGAAAATATAATTATTATTAATGATAATTCATTGATAGAGTCATTGATTATTTAAGAGAATGTGATTTTTTTATTTTTTATTTTAAATAAAGATGTGATGCATCTATTTTGACTGAGTCCCTTAAGTAAAGTTATAATATAAATATTGTTTTAGAGTGACCATTTAGACATCCTACTTTTTTTAAGAGACATCCTACTTTTTTTAAGAGACATTCCATTTCAAAATTTTATATGAAAATTACTATTCTGTCTTTCAATTTTTTGAAAAGATAATTCCTCCATACAAAATTGAAGGACAAAATGGTAATTTCACATAAAATTTTGAAATAAAGTATCTCGTAAAAGAAAAATAGAGTGTCTAAATAATTACCCTTATTTTAAACTATCTAACATCATTGAGTTATTTAAGATTATATGAGCCAATGATTATTTAAGGTAACAGAAGAAGAGTCTCCTAGGTTTTTTTTTTAATGTTTGTTGAGTCAAGCCTATCTTGAAAAATGGGCCTAAGCCGGGTTGTATTAGTCCTGCACAACTCGACCTTGAATAAATTAAGTTGCAGTTAGCAGCAACTTTAACATTCTTTTTGTGGGTGTGGCATAAAAATAAGTTTTATTAGATATTTTAATTCACTCAATCTAAGGCTCTAAGGCTCTAAGCTAAGATGAATTGAGCCCTTCATTTTATATGTATTTTTCACCATTTAAATAATAATATATTAAAAAATAAAATAATTTTTTTTATAAAAGGTATACAAGTTATAATTTTTTCAAGAAGAGAATATGTGAACTTTGTATTTGTTATTTAAGGTGAATACATATATTGTCATTGATAAACATATTTCAGAATTTTGCTCCAATTATAATAATTACTTATAAAATAAGATGATTAAGTGTGAATACATATTAAAATCAATAAATACCATCCTTACAATTCATTTTTAGTGACAGGTGGATTTAAAGTATTCAAAGTTCAAAGTCTTCAGATTTCTGACATGTATCTTTTGACCGTTTTACCCATCTGTCGTGTTTCTATTCTCTAATATTAAAGTCATGAGTCTCACTAAACAGGCCCACTGTTTACCACCAAATAATAAATAGGTATTGTAAGTTGAAAAAGTTAATGTGAATGGTTTTATTTATTTTTAGTTATATAATTTAAATAATCAAATAAAAATTAAAAACAACACTATAAAATTATAAAGAACTCTAGTGTAGATGAGGTAGTCAATTTCTTTGAGAAAGTCAATTCTTCTAATAAATAAAAACTGAACAAACAAACATTCAAATTAAAAGTCTATTTGCGTATAGTTCAAGGCAGTAGGGAGATTTCTTACAGTTTTTTATATATAAATTCTTTTTATATATAAATTCAGAAAAAGAGGTAAGTCATCTAATATGAGTAGATCTTATATAATTGAATAAAAAGGATAAAGAGAAATGATAAATTGAAAGATTTGTAATCTAATCATTCAGTAATCTTAATTGTTTTAGATGGGTTATTAACATTCAATCATTTATAATCAAAATTTTAAAGTATAGAATTATGAGATTAGGATGATGGGATGGAGTTTAAATTGTATCTGATGGTCTATAGTATTTTCCAGAAAACTTATCTAAACATTTGTAAGTCATGTAAGAAATTGATAAGCAACCTTTCCTAGTTCCTACTTCCCATGGCTTGAATAGCTTCCTCAGGATTTTGTATGAATTCAACATATGCTAGAGTACAAAATGATATATAGGAATTCTTTTTTGCCTGACATGGCCAATACAAATGATTTTCATTGAAAATGTTAATCTTCCAATATTTTCTATGATAAAGAAATCCAAGATCCCTACCTCTTTCTGAATTTGAGAGCATTGGATAAAATTATGGATACACGCATTCCCTTGCAAGATACGTAAATGGAGTGACTATAAGACTCAAACATGTGACCTTTGGTTCTTGAGCCAAGTTATCAGTCACTTGAACTACCTCATTAGAAGTAGTTAATATTTGAATATGAGTTCTAAAAAAGAAAAAGGAAAAAAAAAAAACCTAGAACTAATATTACTAAAGTCATATTTTTGAAGGCTCTAAATTTTTTGAATCATTTTAAATATTTATAATCCTAATTATGAGGGAGGTAAAAATTCAAAGATAAAGATCATATCTAAATCCATTAAGATTATGTAGGAATTCTATCACTAGGACTTGCACTTTTTGTTTGGGGCCGGAGAGGAGAGATAGGTGAACGAAACTAATGTATAAAAAAGGTGGGGGTGATACGTATCGTTGATATGGTTTTTCTCTCCTTAATTTCTTATGTTCTGAAAAATATAAAAATGAGAAAATAGGGAGATATGGAAAACCTACTGTGAGCATTTTTTTGTTAAATATAATGGTAATTTTTATGGAGTATTAGACTCTTGAGAGTTGACATTTCTATATGAATAAGATATTTCCTGAAAATTTGAAAAATTTCCTAAAAATTTGAAAATTGTCTAAAATTTTAGAAAATAGAAAACCAACATGTGAAAATACCTAATATGAAATTCATATTATCAAGAATCCCATAGTAACATCTATCTTCTATTACAATTAATAAATTTTTTATTATAAAAATATTGAAATATTAGAAAAATGACACAAACACCGTAAAGTTATATCAATCACACTAAATGATATTTATTTAATTATAGAAACATTTTTATATCATTTTATTAATTTTTCCACAAGAGACTCAAAAATAGAACGTATCTTAGAGAATCCAAATTTCATTAATTTTTTAGAAAATAGTTAAAAAATCACGCAAACACCCTTGCAAACTATATCAATCACATTAAGACATCTTCATTAAATTCTATAAGTACTGAATATTATTTCATTAAATTATTTTTACAAAAAATCCTTAATTTGATATTATCTTATAGCTGAAATTCAAAAAATAAATAATAAAATAACTTAAAATTTGAACGGAAAAATGTTTAGAATTGACAAATATCTTCCACGCTTGAATTACTTACTTCTAAACCTTCTTAAAATTACAACCCATACAAGATTTAACTCGAAAAAATAGCTGTGACAGTTTTTTTAATTAGAAATTTATATCGGCCAATATTACTTGATACCAGTGTTTTAAAGTTCAACCACGGGCCAATTTTTAAATAAACCTCTACGATATATAAACCCTTAAAAACCTGTCAAATTCCTCTCAAGCCTTCCATAAAACCGTTTAAAAATTTTAAACATTAAAAATTAAGATTATAAAAAAACAACTCTTATCAAATTAATAAATTTAATTTCATATGACTAAACGGGCCAGCCCCAACATTTCTGAGTGTGAAACGGCCAGAAAATGGTTGAATATCCCGTTCTTACCTTGGTCATTTATAGCCATTACTTGCGTCAACTCTTTTAGCATAGAAGTATGGACTGGGAAACTGCCAACGCTGAATCTCTTGAACGCACATCATATGCTTCTCTTTCATATTTATTATAAATTTGAAAATTTAAAATGAAATGAAAAAATTGAAATATAAAAAAAAAAAATAATGGACTATAAATTAACAAAAAAAATTAAAATTATATGAACAAGATATTTAAAAAATATTTTTAGTTTCCTATATCATTTAAAAGTAATAAGTGAGGATAACTTCAATTGTTAAAATGAGATCGTGATGAAGGAGCAAATAAGATTTCTACAATTATTAATAATGAATTAGATATTAAATAGGTATTTGTAGTGCAAAAATAAAATAAATAGCATATATGTTTGTTTAAAATTTTATTTCAACTCATCAATTAAATCTTAATTAATAATTTTCTATTATTTATAATATTTATGTACGGATTTATCCAGGTTTGACTGTAGTTGAACCCGATTGAAGCTTATTTAACCCAACCTTCTATTTAGACGGTTCGATACATGGATTGGTTTTTAAAACATTGGTTGATACGCATGTTGTGTGGCTGATGCAATATGTAAAGAAAATTATATATATTCATTTAATCCATCTACGATATTCTTTGGGCTAAGTATTAATCTAAAAAAGAGTAATAATTTTATTATTTTAGATTTATTATGATTGGAACTCATTTAAGCCCTACTGATTTAGATTACGCTAACATGGTTGTGAATTAAGTATATGATATTGTGGTTCAAAGGTCTAATTGTCACAAAAGTAAAAGGTCATAGTCCAAATGGAAGTTTGGAGGTTGTGACTATGTTACTGAAGTTGGATTGTGACCTTGGGACCCCTCTATTTTGTATGATATTGTTTTCAAGTCATTCTTAATTTGACTAAGACTAGCAAATTGGTTTAGAATATTAGTTATTATGGTCAAGTAACGAGGGTCTGCCAAGAGAATAGCCTAACCAGCCAACAACCAAAGGTGCAACGACTACATGCCTTGATTTCCATGATATTGACTCACCAACAAATACACACTTAGACGTAAAATTTATCAAATGGAGTGGTGATGGACTTCTTAAATTGATCTTTTATTTAATATATTGTTAACAAAAATATTATTAATTAAATTGATCAAACTGTATTTTATAATTTCTAAACTTCATCATCTTTAAAAGTATGGATTGATCAATATAATTAAGAAATACTATTTCAGTGAGTCCATGAGACTCTATTTAAGCAAAACATGAAAAACAGACACTTCCTTGGCTTGGACGTCCAAGGCTATGTTTTTCCATATGACAAGTCATCAATCTTAGTTACACTTTATTTTCTCTCCAATTGTGAACCACGGTTTAGGGGGTTTGGAAAATTATTATTATTTTTTTTTTTCTAAAAAGGCCTTAAGTCTATGGTGAAAAACTTGAAAATGAAGAGTGGAAACTGGAAAGAAAGAAGAGAAAGAAGAAAAGCCCCAACCTCGTCTATCCCTATGTTTTACGAGAATGGAAGATGTTTGAACATCCAACATTTTAGATTGAGCAACTTCTAAATTTTTCCTTGTGAATACATTACAATTTTTTTTTTAAAATGTTAAATTTTAAACTTAAATAAAAATTAAATTTGGATTTAAATCTTAGATGTATGAGATGAAATATTTTTGTTAGACTAATATTGGAACATAAAAGTTGGATTATTAATTTTTGGTATTTAAAATTGTTTTTGTGAGAACAAGAATATTCTTTCACAAAAATATAATCTTGTCTTTTATTATGTGTTTTGTATTTATATTTTATTTTTTATAGTTATTTATAAAATGAAGAAGGTGCAACTAAGCACTATTTGCACTATTTTCTCATTCAACAAAACTACCTTTAGTTGATAACCTCATACTAGGATTTAATATTTGAATAATATGGGATTGAGACTTATATTATATTTGGAACTGTATTTGAATAATGTGAGACTTATAATAAGTTATATTACTATATAAGAGGTTGGGACTTATAATAGGTTATATTATTATATAAGATAGACTTACATAATTATATTTCAGATGAAACTTCTTATTTTGATGGTATTATTGGAGGATGGATATTGGATTGTTGGATTAGATTGTGAGATTATAGATTATGAAACCCTTTTCTTGGAATGATATTGGAACATGAATATTGGATTATTAATTTTTACGTGACATACAGACACCCGGATTTCCTACCTCTACACACCCATTTTCGGATTTTTGGATGAAATTACCATCCTACCCTCATGTTTTAACTCATCCGAACGAACTACCAATTCATTCTTAGTTCGTTCGGATGAATAAAGTCATCCGAACGAATGCCTCAGTGTAAATTTAGTTCATTCGAACGAGTGGGCATAACAATGTTCATTTGTTTGAATGAACGGGTTGGTTCATTCAAACGAATTTTATCTGAGAGGAATGGTTTTTTACAGTCGTTCACTCGAATGTCATTCCTTCGAATGAACTGGTTGGTTCATTCGAACAAATTTATCTGAGAGCAATGGTTTTTTATAGCCGTTCACTTGAATGTCATTCGTTCGAATGAACCAATCTGTTCCTTCGAACGAATGACATATATATATGCCTACTAGTTCGAATGAACTACATTTACACTAAAGTATTCGTTCGCATGACTTATTCATCTGAAAGAATACCTTAGTGTAAATGTAGTTCATTCGAACTAGTGGGGGTAGAACAATGTTCATTCGTTCAAATGAACTAGTTGGTTCATTCGAACAAATTTATCTAAGAGCAATCATTTTTCACAGTCGTTCACTCAAATGAAGCAACCTGTTCATTCGAACGAATGACATATATATGTTTATTCATTTAAATGAACATCTTAGTTCATTAGAACAATTGAACATATATACGTTCATTTGTTCGAATGAACAACTTAGTTCATTCGAACGAATGAGAATGTATATAAATCCTTTACTCATTCGATCGATCGATCGATCAAACCCTTATCCCTCTCCCTCCTTCGAAGATTTTCCCTAAACCCTAAATCGATGTCTCCCTCTCCCTCTCCCTTCGAAGCTCTCCCTCTCCCTCTCAATTGTTCGAATTAATCCCCCCTTTCAATCGTTTGAACCAACGTGCATATTGTAATTACCCGTCCCGCTATGAGTAAGTTAAACTGATACAAAGTCCCGAAACCGATCTGTTACTATTTCAAGGGTATTTTGTTTTTTAAAATGGGAGACACTGCTCCAGCAATTCAAAGTAACCAAGGGCAACCCACAAGTAAACCAATAACCAATAGTACTAATAAACTATTAATCATAATTCAGAACAATAACCTTATTCCAATATTACATTCATCAAACTCAATGAAAAATACGCATATCTTAGATACATTAGCAAGTTCTCAATTACAAAGTGGAACCATGACAAAGTAAAAAGCCGCAACTCTACGCCCAATGTCTGACTGAGGGTCCCACCTACCCTTCCTCTATGAAGTACCTATGAGGCAAGGGGTGAACTCTACATGCTCAATGAGGGTAACACATACATTATATGTCATCATGCATACACTACATATAATCATATTGACACATCAATGTCTAGGATGTCTACATGCACGACCATACGAACGTGTGCCCTACCCCTAGCACACGGGCCTACGTCAATTGGGCTTCCAGCACATCCTCTAACCAACCCAATGCAACTCTAAGGCAACTCCCTTATATGCCCAACCACTACAGTCCTTTGACCCTCACAGGACAACCCGTACACTTACCACAATTAACCCATAAGCCGGGCTCACTAGAGTCCCAAATAGACTATCACAAGGGGGTAACTATAGCGCTAGTCCTCGACGGACTGCCAACCAGAATCATCCGTGGTCTGCTCGACTGGGTATTAGACCCCTAGTAGTCACACCTGTGACCTCAGGCCCCGCTCGCCGGCTCCACACAACCAACATAAACACCCGCAACGAAATTTTATAGGTCTTCAACCGAATGAGCAGGTGGAATTCAGTCGTTAAGCGCCTTCCCGGTGAGTTAACACCCACAACACAAGTCTCAACAATGAACTCCAAAGTCATAATCGCTGGTAAACACACTACCACATCACATCACAAGCTGTCCCCACCATACAGGTGTCCTAGCCTGGAATATCATATCTCAGACTATACCCACCCTGCAAGTGTCATAACCTGGAATACCATAACTCAGATTGTACCCACCCTGTAGGTGTCATAGCCGGGACTACCATACCTCAAACTGTACCCATCATACATGTGTCATAGCCTGGAACATCATCTCACACCACACCGCAGGCTGTCCCCACCCTACAGGTGTCCTACCTTGGAATATCTCATCACATCACACCGCAGGCTGTCCCCACCCTACAGGTGTCCTAGCTTGGAACATCTCATCACATCATACCGCAGGCTGTCCCCACCCTATAGGTGTCCTAGCGTGGAACATCTCATCACATCACACAGCAGGCTATCCCCACTCTACAAGTGTCCTAGCCTAGAATATCTCATCACATCATACCGCAGGTTGTCCCCACCCTACAGGTGTCCTAGCCTGGAACATCTCATCACATCATCCCTCGACCAATGAGCGGGCGAGCAAGTCCTCGGCCTACTCGGTCATCTGGGAATCACAAACCATACCAGAGGGAACTGTCCCTCACCGCACCATCCCTCAACCGATGAGCAGATGAGCACCTCCTCAGCCTACTCGGTCATTCAGGGGATCACCTCATCCATCACGCCCTCGGGTACAGTGTCTGTAATGACCTTTAAGTCTACCTTGGGTGAATCAATACTCAACCCAGGGACTTCCGTTAGGTCATCATGATTGCCTCACTGCTTCTCCCGACTGAGACTCTAGGGTACCTCGTCCTCCAAGCCAGACAACGCTCTCCCACAGGCGCATTAAAAGGCCACAAAGGGTAGATTGACCCACACTAGGAAGTATATCCACCCACGATCCACCACCGGGTAATCCATAGCTCAACCACGCTTCCACTGCGTGGCTTCACACAACCTTCAACCCCAACTACCTAATAGGCTAGGGAGAGTCTCTAGATCCTGGTATAGCCTAGTACTTATGCCCCCACTGACATCCCACAATTACTAGCTACATGCATGCACAGTTGTTTATAAGCATGTTACCAAAACGGTAATAATGAATCATAATTAAGTATGTGCATAGTTATCTTTAGTAGACCAACATATTGGCACTCAAACATGTTATTAGCCAATTATCATTAAACAATAAAATATAGTTATATAAAATAACATCACATTCATTCATCAGGTGTATACATCTCTAACTATCACATACTAGCATGTACCATCCAAATACGTTAACAATCAAAACATGTTCCAAACAAGCATAATAGGCAATACCATCTACTATCTACCGCATGCGATCCTACAATATGTTGATTAACCATCAATTGCAACCATCGCAGGTTATCACACATTTCAAGCAATCATATTATCAAGCCATCAATCCATCATGAGATCAAATAAACAACTCATATATACTCATATGAGCTAAGGGTACTAATACACTCGGATGGAGTCCCTGCCACATAATGATATCAACAGCTCCCTTGCCAAGTGGCTCATAATACCAGGGAATTCCATCGCCGCATTCCATACCCGAACATTTGATAGAGAAGTAGTATGCATAAATGCATGTTGAAATCGGTGGTGAGTCCCCTCACCTGTGTGAGTGTTGCTAAAATTCAAAGCGAGAAAATAGATCCGCTGGGTTGAAGGAAGTTCAATTTGTTGAAAAGAGAACACAATGATAAGTAACTGAGCAAAACGGGTCAAACTAAGTCTGGACTACAAATGGGCCCGAAAGCGAGTCGGGTCCAAATCGAACTGAAGTGGGCCCGAAACTGAAAATTGAGTCCAAAATTGGGCCGGGCCCAAAACTGGGTCGAAACGGGCCGGGCCTGAAATCGGGTCAGGCCGAATTGGGTCGGACCTGAAATCAGGCCGGGCCGAACCAGATCTGGTGAACTGGGCCAGATCTGCGAGCTAGACTGGGCCTGGTCTACTGGTCCAACATTGAGATGGGCCTGGGTTGCCAAGCCTAGAACCGTACCCACTCGAGTCAACTCAGTGACTCGACTGAGTTGGCTCGGCACTCAGCTGAGAAACCAGGAAAAAAAAGGCAGATGAAGGAAAACTAGAGAGAGGGAAAGAGAAAGAAGAAGATCAAGGAGAAGAGAGGAGAAGGAACTCGAGTACCTGGTAGTACCAAAGGAGGATCCGATGATCGGGGCAAGCAAATTGAAGTGGAGAAGAAGACCAAGGGAGTGGCGACTGGAGAAGGGGATTTGGGACGAAAGGAGGAAGGAAAATAAAGGACATCGCGTGGGAGAGAGAGAAAAGGGAGTGGTGGCGGCGGCAACTCCGAAGGGGGAGGGGAGTTTAAGGTTAGGGTTAGAAGAATGGAAGGAGAGGAGAAAAGAGGGAAGGAAAGAGACGGACGAGAGAGCAAGAAGGGCATGCGGCACTGTAGCCGCAATTGCTACAGTGCTGCAGGAAAAAGGGGATATTTAGGGGTTAGGGTTTAGGTGGGTTTGGGGTTTTTTTTTTTACAAAAATAAAAAATTAAATTTAAAACCTGAAAACAGTTTGAATGTTGAACATCAAGAGAGAAAAATGTGTAATTTTAAAATATTTTGGCATGACAAGAAGTTCAATAATTCAAATTACCAAAACGCGGGGCCCAATGCTACTAAGACCCTAGAATTCCAAAAATTTGGGTTGGGTTGTTACATATATCATTCGAACCTTTCCCTCTTTCGAACCAATCTCTCCCTCTCTCTCTCTGACATTCGTACCAACATCTCCCTTTCCATTGATTCGAACGTCTCCCTCTCCCTCTCCCCCATTCCTCCCAACAAAAGTGATTACCCCTTTTCATTTGAACTTTTTCCTATCCCTCTCCCTCCTTCTTCATCTCTTTCCTATTTTTTAGTTTAAATGGCATCACAACCAGGGTCTTCATCTCAGAAAAGAAAATCAACCCCAAAAAGGGCGGGAAGAAACAGAGAAAGGACACGGCAATCGACCCCGACCATTTCATATCTTTGGAAGCCGCAACCTTGTATAGAGATGATTTCTCCACACGATCCTATATCTTTTGTAAAATCGTGGACCTTTCTTTTTTCACCTCGTTTGGATTGAAAATCGAATCTTATTTTGAAAAAATGGATTGGGGGTCTTTCTTAGCACTGAAACTGGATATGTATCCTAGTTTACTTAGGGAATTTTATGCCAATGTGAAAGATATTGATGATGAGTCCATTGAAACCTCTGTTCGAGGCCATGAAATTTTTCTTTCACGGAAAAGGTTCGACGAAAACTTTGACTTCCCCAAAGATGTAATTTTAAAGTATGAAACAAGTACATGGCCTACTGATGTTGAAGGGTTCGATGTTTTGGTAACCCTTACGAAATGTGTGAGAGGACTGATATTACAGAAAAGAAGACACCCCCTCTGAAGAATCTAATTTTGGAAGCACGAATTATCCATCACATAATTGTTCACTGTATTTTTCCTAAAAAAGGGTATACAAGTGTGACCTAGTTCAATGTCTTTCTCATTTGGTGCACCCTGAATGAGAAACAAATCTCCCTCTCCCATATCATCACAAATCACATGCAAGCCTGCCGTAAAATGAGAAGATGTAGTCTTCCCTACGATTTTTTTCTTTCTCACTTATTTTAAGAACTCGAAATCCCTCTTCCCCCCGAAGATAAAGTATTTATAGACCGATATGATTACTTTAATCATTCTACTTTGAAGAAAATGAGATTCTACCTTGGTACAGTTAGCAATAAATTGTTTTCTAAAGTTGCAGCGGCACCTCAAGTTGAGGTTCAAAGTTCACTTGAGCCACCTGAACCATTTGAAGCACGTGAGGCACGCGAGGCACGAACTCCTCTTTAAGAAGGATCTACTGGAATCAACACACAGCAAATTCCTGATAGCATTTCTGCTCTAGAGGAGAAAATAGATCAGAAATATCTTCATTTTATTGAAAGGTTGAATATTATGCAGAATCAGATTGTATATACTTTGAGGTTGGTAGTGCTTTTAGCACAAGATCGTGGAATACGAGCAGTATTAGAAGCAGAACAAGATGGTAATTTACGAGTAAGGGTATCTAAAGAAGCAGTAGGAGCAGCTTTTCCCCCCCCCGGTCATCCATTTGGATTAGCAGCAACTTTTGGCACCCCTGCTCGTCCGAGTCGATTTGGAGCAGCTTTTGGCACCCCTGCTCATCCGAGTGGATTAGCAACAACTTCTAGCCTCCCATGCTTGTCCGAGTGGAGTATCATGAGCTTCTGGCCTCCCTACTCGTCCGAGTGGATTAGCAGCAGCTTCTAGCCCCCCTGCTAATCTGAGTGGATTAGCAGTAGCTTCTAGCCCCCGTTCTCGTCCGACTGGAGTTGCAAGTGCTTTTAACCTCCATTCTCGTTTGACTGTACTTATTCTATTGGAGCCACCTCAGTATGTTGAATCTTTACCTCAAGTTGATGCACCTGCTTCTGCCTCTACCTCCAGTCCTCCGACTCTTGCACTAGTTGATGCATCTACTTCTGCCTCTGTTTCTACTCCTCCGACTTCTGCACCTGTTGATGCACCTGCTTCTGCACCTTCTACATCTGCTCTGAATAGCTCTTCTATTTGATGATATTAAGAAGGTGGAGAAATTTTGTAATTTTGATAGTTTTATATTGACATGTAAAAGAGATGTAAATTTTATATTTTGAATAAACATGTTCTATTTTCACAGTCTTGAAGTACTCAGATTTTCATGGTGAATTGGGCCCTTACTTTAAACATTGTCCAAATATTTATCAATTTTCTCACTTTTAGTAGAAGGCTAAGAATGGTCATAATACAAAAGATGTAATGGAGTCTCCAGTAGAATAGATTAATGGAGTCTCCAATGAAATAGATTAATGGATGTTGGGGGTGGGAAAGAAAGTCCTTAGAAATTAGGACATTGACAAGCATCAAACAGAGTTTCTTTCCCCCATACTCAAAGATGAGTATTAATCTTATGAATATATACTATAATCATCATTAAAATCTTTATTTTAATCTTATATTTTCAAATATAACATTTGAAGGTCCTTATAAATATACATTCTACAAAAATTGCTCTGATTAGATTAAACAGAATCACTTTATCATATGAATTTGCATGTAGGCCTGTGAGCAGCCTAACGGCCTCACCACAAATCACACTAAACCCAATGGTGATAATTACTTAGATTGACTACGACTAGGAGTTGTGATCTTATTAAAACCTAAAATGGTGGTAAATAAGTTCTTAGAGTGATGGGAGAGGCATGCGATCCTTCCTATCTACTCCTAGAATTCATCCTTCAAGATCTCTAGATCACCATAATGTTGAAAAAATATGTAGGCCCATTTAGAGCCCACATGTATCATCACAAGATGCCCAAGGTGAAAGAGCCCAATGCCTTTCTTAGTTAAGACCTTCTAATACATCTTATTTAAATGGAAGTTTTTGTGAAAGTCATTGGGGAGAGAGTTCCAATCTATAGTAGAGGGTTTGAAAAAGAAACATGACTATCTTAAAATATCCAAATCATGAGAAATCTTGGAACATAATTAGACTGACATTATATTGTATTCTAGTCTTTCCTTTGCTCATTCTTCTTCCTCTACTTCAATCTTCTATTCTTTTTTATAATGTAAATCAACAGTTATGACTAATCATCCATTGATTGATCCAACACTTCTGATCTTTCACATTGCATTAGGTTTTGCATTATTTTAGTAGTGGTAGTGCACAATCATGGTCATTATATTTTAATATGTTAGCTCTCTGACGGTAACCAAAGAAATTAGGTTCGTCGGGTTGTAAATTGTCAAGATGTGGTTAGGTGGATCCTTAGGTATTGAGCTCACTAAATAGGATAGTGATGGAAATATGCATCATTTTCAAATGAAGCGCTTGTATGGGGGATATATGGATTACCGCCTTCATTAATGTGTTTTGTACCTTCAAAATCACACTTTTGGAGGTTATTAACAAAGAACAAAAATAAGTGATGAGATGGGAAGAGAAGATAAACTTTTTACATCATCAACCTTATCTCATTGGAACCAAGTAAGCAATAAACTCAATTAAGCAAAGAGGTTGTGCCCAAGGCATGGGTTATTTTGATGTTTTTTTATCTCTTTTTTAGCATAATGTAATCTAGGGTTAGGATTAATGGATCTAAGAAAAATGCCACATGATATTCAATTAGTTCAGTTTTTGCATTAGATTAATCTGTAGATCTTGCAATTCAATTTATCTATTGTTTGTGCTCTTCTATTCTCAACAATAAACTCGAGAAAGAAAATATAACCCATATTCTTGAGCATTCCTAACTTAAATATCTTAATTTAAATCTGATCCAAGACAAAATGGAAAAGAAAGAATAATCCGTAACTTAAATATCAGAATAAATCTACTCCAATCGGAGGCCGTTCAAGAGCATTCTTCACTTAAATATCAGAATAAATCTACTCCAATAGGAGGCCAGTTCAAGAGCATTCCTAACTTAAATATGAGAATAAATGTACTCCAATCGGAGGTCGTTTAGAACATTTCTAACTTAAATATCAAAATATTTTCATTAAAAATCAAAACTGAATATATTTATATACTGAAATCAATACATTTTCACTCTTATCTTCAACATAGTATATTTATACTAAAATCAATAAATTTTCCATTTAAAATGAATACATTTCCACTCCTATCTTCAATTCATTGATTCCACCAATCTTGGAAATCGTTATTATCTCTAATATCACCAGACCACTGCAAAACATTTTAAAAAATCATATTAGAACATATGAAAGAATTATATGTCGATTGGTCAATACATATCTATATCAATTAAGGAAAGAACTTACTTGGGTCATGACAATAAAGTTATAAGTCGAATCATCACCAAAGTTATAAGAACCACCACCCTGTGGAAAAAATATTGAGTTTTTTGTCTTTATTAGCTTATTATGACTGTAGAAAAGATATGAATATGCACCTACTTGGTCAAGTTGAGACAAACTCGATTTTTGTGATTCATGGAAATCATCTACATTAGGAGCAACATTTAAATCTACACTTGAAGATGCTTGTGTAGTAATTCTATTCGGACAGGTTCTAGAATTATGACCAGTATTTTTGCAAACCTTACATCTTCTTCTATTCAGTTGATTCTCTACAATCTCAAATGTAGAAGGATCTCGATGTGTAGATGTGTAATGGCTTAGGTCAACAAAATAGTTATAGCGAATAAGAGAATATATGAATCGTACGATTTTACGATTTTCAATTCACGATTCACACCCCTAAACCAATTTCGATACGATTCGAGTTTGATAACATTGGGTGAAATAATTTCATACACTTAGAGCATTGGGAAAATTTGTAAAATTCCATGCTCACAAGGTGTGTGATAATATATTTGAGTAAATTTTATCTTGTGCACATTCCAATGCATAGTTGGGTAAGGTTATGGTTTGCTTTCTTTATGCTTATGTGTGATTGATGTGAATATATTGTATCAGATACATATGTATGAGTTTCCCAAGCTCCATATGGTTAATGTTTACTATAATTGAGAATTTATACATTTGTGATGTGTTAAAGTATTATATAATGTATGATAAATCAAGATTGCCCAAGATGTGTAATGTAGGGCCTTGATAACTTCCCATACTTGTGCATAGTTATGAGTCATGTATGCATCAAATGAATTGTCATGATTGTAATTGGAATTCTTAGATGAGTAACTCATATAATAAGCATGATGGATGTGTTTTAATGCCATGTTTGGATTATGTGATGATGTGTACATCACTAATGAGTACCTATACTGATAATAGTTGTGGTGAATCGACCTAGCCATGTGTAGAACAAATTTTCATGATTTGAAGAGGAACTTGATAAAGGATTAGACTAAGTGATATGAGTGAGTTAAGGTCAAGTATCTTAGAACCCAATGGGGGTTAACTTGTTCTTCAATGGGGATGGGCTAGCATGATTGAGAATGCAATGTAAATGCTAGGAAAGCCTTGTTTGATTTTTCCAAAGTAAAAAGTATAACCACTCTCCAATGTCAACCAAAATGTGAAAATAATAGACTACGGTTGATCTAATCCAATATGTGGTACGTAGGCAACTGAGAGCACTTTGCCTCAGCTCGATCAAAAGATGCATTGTGTCATCCATTTATATTAAGAATGATGTAAGACGTTGAACAAATGTGAAGGGTAGAAAGGGATTAGTGGGATATGCTTTCTCTAATATAGACTTTAATGCTACATGTTGGATCATTCGAAGGCGGCCCGAAGAGGTTATGATGCCTTGGAAGTCCCTATATGATGAGACATATATGTTTGTTATTAGAGTAAAGCCTAGAGTGGATAGAGAACTGTGAAAATTCTCAAGATGGACAGATGAGGACTTTGGCACTGAGGTGTATGTGACTAGGTCACTTGATTATATTGAGACGTGGTATGAATACGTCCCTCACGTGATGATTATATTGAGACGTGGTATGGGTGTGTTCCTCACGTGGTATTGATGATTGAGGTGTGGTATGGGTGTGTCCGTCACGTGATATTGATAATGTTGTGCCTCAGTCCGTTGAAAAATGAAATTGTCCGATCAGTGGATCATTGTGTCTCACCTTTGTATAGTTAAAATGATGAGATAAGTATATATATTCCATGAGTAAGGCTTAGAGTAGCCGAGAGACTGTGGGAGCCTCGATATGAACATACAGAGACTGTGGCATTAAGATTTATATGTGACTTGGTCACTTGATATTGAGACTTGGTATGGGTACGTCCCTCATGTGATTATGATGGTTGATTGATCGTTCTATAGAGAGATTCTGGACGATGGGGTCGGTTACGGAGACTTGGTCTCGTAGGTTTGTCGTTGAGGAGTAGGTCTCTCACATGCCACCCGCTGGAGGGCGCTCTCACGGTTATTTAGCACACTTGATGTGAGTTGATGCGCAGAGCTAGATACTATTTTACCCGATAGGGGTGGTGCTAGATTCGTTAGACGCGGTCCGATCGCCTTAAAGCTTGACTGATCACGCCAGTCGTGGGTCTCCCGCTTAGTAAGTCATGGTATATTTATGATTTGATATTATTGCCACAGTCACGTAGTAATTCATTCGAGTGTTGTTCCGACTGATAGAAGATTTCATAGTAGATAATGTGCCCCTAGATTAGTTATGCCCATGATGGATTATACCCATGGAGGGATATATTCATAGATGGTTATTACCCATAGATAGATGATACTACTGATAGAGTGTTTACCAGGGATGGATGTGTATACCCATGGATGATGGTTCCCATGGTGGTGCTTGGATGTTGGTCTTAGGGTAGACATGTTGGTCCCATGCTAGACGTATTGGTCTTATGTTAGATATATTGGTCCAATGTAGACATATTGATATTATGGTAGACCTGTTGGTCTTATAATAGACTTGTTGGTCTTAAGTTAGACATATTGGTCATATGGTAGACGTATTGGTATTATTGTGGACATGTTGGTCATATGTTAGACGTATTGGTCTTATGTTAGACCTGTTGGTCCTATGATAGATATATTGGTTCTACGAATGTATGAGTTATGCCCATGGATGGATTATACCCATGGAGTGATTATATTCATGGATTGTTATTACCCATGGATAGATAATACTCACTGATAGAAAGTTACTAGGGATGGATGATGAATCCCATGGATGTTATTCCCATGGTAGACATATTGGATTCATGCCTAGATATTGATTATATGGTGGACATATTGACCCAATGATAGATATAGTGGTCCCATGTAGACGTATTGGTCTCATGGTGGACGTTATAGTTCTATAGATAGATATTATTGTCCCATGGATGGTTATTCGCATGGAGGGCTTTGTGACCATGGATGAGTATTGTATACCGTGGATAGATATTCCCACAGAGGGCATTGATTTCATAGAGGATTGGACCCATATTTAGAGTAATGTCCTCGATGAGGGATTTATTTATGTTTAGATATAGATCCGATGGTTGAGGTTTATCCCATGTGTGACATTGACCCCATGGTTGACGGTGTTTCCATGGTTGGTATAGACCAGTGATAGATGAGATCTATTCTATTGATGAAGGCCACGATAAGGTAATTAGAATGTCTTGATGTGACATCATGAATAACATGGGGTTATTGCAATGAATAAATGAATTGAGAACTACGCAGGATCTGATCTCCATTGAAGTACGTAGGCAGCTGATAATTCAGTTCGATCAAATCAAGGGTCTAATAAGTGCTGGGATCTATAGGAATCTCGTAACACATGTAGGTGTCACGTGTTTGGACTATGAGTTGTGTACGCTTCAGAGTTAAAAAAAGAAAAAATTATTGTTTCTCACGTCTCCATTGGGTCAGGCCGTGACCAGATGTTTGGCCCTTTGATGAATTCTTTGAACTTGGATGACGTCCTCTAGAATATTACATAATAAGGTGACTGATTGACTTATCATTGATGACAATATTTTGAAGATGATTTCGGAGCACCTTTTGATCATACGAAGATAAATGTCTATATTTGTTCTTAATGCCTTCAAAGTGAACATCTAATTCATCCTAGGCTGATTCCTTTCAATATTTAAGTCGTCGAATGAGATCAAGTCGATTATCCATTGTGGATGGGTATCATCCAAATGTAACTTGTCCATCCATTGCATTTTATGTGCACACGGTAGACCCATTGAAACTGTAAACTCTTCTGTACAAATAGGTGAAAATGAACTGTTTATAAGCATATCATATTGGTTGTAAACCTCATTCAATGCGAATTGAGAAACTTTGTCGTTCAATTCATCAAAAAAAAGAATAGATACAGTATGAGCAAACCGAATCTTTTCATCCCGAAGATGAATCTTGAACTCTTCAAATTGATTTTCAATGACATGTGCTATATTTTTTCGGACAACATCTAGTTGACTAGTATATTTAGCTATATAACTTTTCAAAACAGAATACGCACCTTTAACCCTTTAAGTAGCTCGATTCTAAAATGTAAACACCAGCCGATCCATGCCTTGACTAATTATTTTTTATGTGAGTTCTACGTCCTTGTTAAATAGTTCACTGCCTGTGAATTATCTCTGAAATTTTGTTTTAATGCCTCAAACGCTGTATTAAATGCTTTTTATGTTGGAGACTTAATTAGGTCATTCTATTCGGTAAAAAATGGACTCCGGACTTCGATTTTCTTAAACGGAGGTTTACAATGAACAATGATGAGCACAGGAAAATGATTATTTTACCCTTCTATTTGGACTAGTTAGCACTTGTTTTATGTGTTTTAGGATATGTTTAATGGGATTTTGGAAGTTTTGCAGGATTTATAAGGAAATATAAGATATGAGAATTCAAATGGTAAATTTTGCAATTTATGGGCATAAATTGATACTTTTGAAAAGTTAAAATTTTTAATAATTATTTTACCACAATTTTAGGGGATTTATTTGTAAACTAATTAATTTAAATCCATTTATGAGAGTTTGGATTAATTTAGTACATTTTAGAATTGAATGTAAGTGGTAAAATTATTTATTAGATTTTCCATACTTTTAAAAACCTAATTAAGAAAAGCCCATGAAGAAATCCATGTGTGAAGACTATTTTCATTATCTCAAGACACATATGAGGAAATTCGAAATTTAAAAGCCAATATAAGAGAATTTTAGAATTTGCAAGTGAATTAAGAAAAAAGAAACAAAATAAGAAGGGGAAAAAAAGAAGGAAAGTTTGATACATTTTCAGTATTTTGGCCATAAAGTTTTACTCCAATGTCCGATTGCTTTGATTATTTTTGAATTGGCAATTAGACTTCAAGAGCTATAACTTTGTAGTACGACTTTTCCTGATTCAGACGTTAAGTAGGTAAAAAATAGAGCTGCAAGGTGGTACATGTGTAAAAAACGGGATTTTGCACCCACTTTCCTTACACGAATTTTACTATTTTTTTTCCACCTCCTTGCCTGTTTAAGCCATTCCAAGTTTAGCATAAACCATATCAGCCCTTCAAGTGTCCCTTGCTTTATTTAAAATTTTAAATTCAAGTCATTCATTCCACCTACTTTCATCTATAAATACTAGTTATCTCCCATTGAGAAACTTGAACATAGACAGAGATTTTTAGAGAGCTTGAGCATTGAAGAATTTTGGAGTTCTTTTTTGTTAGTGGTTTTATTTTATTCTTTTGTAATTAGTTTCTTTTATTTTAATTAATATCTTGTAATTTAGTTCCATTAATAATAGTATAATTTCTTTGTCTTTAATTTCTTCAATTCAATGTTAGTGTAATTAAATTCAGTTATAAATTAAAAAAAGTCCATGAATTTTTTTGTTTTGTTTTTATTTAAATCCAAAATTCCAATGCATTGTAGTTCTTAATTCATATTTTATTAATAAAAAAAGGTGGATTTATTTAGAATTATGGTCGTCCAATTATTTAATTTATGTATGATGAGAAATTGATTTTAATTTTATTCTTTTTATAATTTTATGATTGAAATTATTTTAAGAGATTCGAGAAGAGTGGATCAAATATTTAGGATAGGTAAAACTTGATTTTTCCGATCCAAGGCCCTTTTTAAAGAGTGGATGAAATATTTGGATTTGGAATTACAAGTTGAAATTTTATCTAGACTAAGGCTTGAATTGAATTTTCTTAATATAATAGATTTTATAATTATTATAATAAGAATTAAAAAAAATGCATTATAGACTTCGATTTTCTTAAACAGAGGTTTATAATGAGCAATAATATTATTGTTGATGTGCCATGAACACAATATATGTAAAGCATTAAGAAACTCTAAATCAATGACATTCTTTAACTTCAATTCTGTGATACCCTGCCCTTGTAAGCATACCAATAACTGATGTGGAGAGTCCCACATCGGTAGTGAAGGAAAATTAGAGTGGGTTTATTTGAGGCCACCCAATTCAACTTTTGTGTGACACGATTTGGACTGGGGCATGTGGGCCTAAGCCCAAGAGCAAATCCATGTGGGTTCGCCTGAGTGCGAGGCCCAAAGCGAATAATATCACATTGAGTTGGACCCTAAGCCCTATTTTTGGGTCGGGTCGTTACAATTTGGTATCAGAGCCGAGTTCAACATTCGGACTGTGTGGGTTTTCCTCCGTCGCTGGTGTTATTGAGCTGGGCCGAGTCCAGCCGGGGGCGACTCGAGGCCTAAAGGGGGATGATTGTGATACCCTGCCCCTGTAAGCACACCAGTAACCAATGTGGGGAGTCCCACATCGGTAGTGAAGGAAAATTAGAGTGGGTTTATTTGAGGTCCCCACTTCAACTCTTGTGTGAAGCGTTTTGGGCCAGGCCATGTGGGCCAGAACCCAAGAGCAAATTCGTGCGGGCTCGCTTGTGTGCGAGGCCCAGAGAGGACAATTTCATACTGAGTTGGACCCTAAGCCCTATATTTGGGTAGGGTCATTACAATTAGCTGTAACACCCCAACCCGGGAATGGGCCCGGAACGCTACTGATTTTTTTTTCCCAATCAATTAACATCATAGTTGGGCTAGATCTTCAAATTTTTCAAAAAAGCCCATCATAAAAAATATCACACGTGCTCTTCTCACGTGGACTCAAACATGTATCATATGTCTACCCATTTAAAAGCATATATCATATAAAGAAATATTTCCATCATAAAAAGATATCCTTCAATCCTATCAGAGTTACTAACAGTAATATAGTAGTTCATACATGATTAACACAATAAGTTCCACATGAGGTACTTACAAAACATATGGTTCAAATAAACCAAAAGTCAACAATAAAAAAAATCCCGTCCATGGGAATCTCAAGAAACCGAAACAATTTATCCTTCTTAAGCTCGATATGGAGGTTCCTCCTCCTCGGATATAGCTCCTAAAATGTGAGTAGTGTGAGCTAACTAGCCAAGTGAAAGAATATAACAATGCTCCAAATTGTGATACCCTACTCCAACTGATGTGGGAAAAGTCCCACATCGGTTTGGAGGGAAGAGGGGTAAGGGGTTATAAGAGGCCACCCCATGCACTCTTGTGTGAGAACAAAACCTTGCGGGTTCGAGCTTGTGTACGAGGCCCAAAGCGAACAATATCACATTGAGTCAAGCCCTAAGCCCTGTATTAGGGCCAAGTCGTTACAAATTTGGTATCAGAGCCGAGTTCAACACTCGGACTGTGTGGGCCTTTCCTCCTTCTTTAGAGTTGTTGAGCCAGGACTGGGTCGAGCAGGGGATGGCTCGAAACTTTAGGAGGAGTGATTGTGATACCCTGCTCCAACTGATGTGGGAAAAGTCCCACATCGGTTTGGAGGGAAGATGGGTAAGGGGTTATAAAAGGCCACCCCATGTACTCTTATGTGAGGCCTTTTGGGCCTGGCTATGTGGGCCAGGGCCCAGGAACAAAACCGTGTGGGTTCGAGCTTATGTGTGAGGCCCAAAGCAGACAATATCACACTGAGTCAAGCCCTAAGCCCTGTATTCAGGTTGGGTCATTACAAATTCCCTATCAGTCAAAAGAACTTATCGATCATGATGTACTCGTAAGACATTTTTAAACATCTGTAATGTCTATACATAATCTTCAAATTTCTCATTTCTTAGAAATGCAAAGCATGAGCAGAAATTCTTATTGAAACTTGTCACACCAACTATATGAAGCAATGTCATATGATATCTCTTGGTTTTGTACGTGCAATCCATCAGAAAGACATTATGGCAACTATTGGTAAATAAAATTGACTTTGGATGTGCAAAAAATAGATAGGACAGATTACCATCACTGTTATAGTCAAGAAAGTTGGTAACCATATTTTTGAAGATCTTCTATTAGAGCTTCAATTGTAGTTCGACCCCTTAGTTGCTCTTTCCGAATCGAAGAATAAAAGTTGTACAAATGAGTCGTTGATACTCCAATATCTAGATTTTTATTTCTGAGGGTCATCAAAATTTGGCGCGGTGGTATATTGATACTTCTCATTTCAATGATAATTTTTTTTATCATCTGAAAAATATCTTTGATGACATAATAAAAAATTCAATATATCATGATTGTGCTTCAAATTTTTTTATGGTCAATTTTCATAACCTATCAATAATTTGTTTTCCTTTCACTTCAAAAGGATAATTGCATTTGTGAGAGTATGCTTTCCTTTTTCTCTCATCATCTTCCAAGTTAATCGTACTGCGGTATTTACCTCCTCTATCGTAGCCAATGACTAATTTATTTTCCTTATTACATGACAACTTGATGATAAATATAAATCCTTGTTCAAGAGTAATATTCTTAATATATTTTGTAAGGTCCCCACGACTTGAAAAATAGCTCTCAACAAACTCCATTCCACTTGAGGATTCAAAACTACCTCTATCACTATAATAATAATGATTTTTAAATAAAATGAGATAGGAGAGAGTTACATTCAATTCGAGATAAGAGATTCAGAAATTAGTTTGAGAGAGACACCTTCAAACCGAGATAAGAGATTGAGAGAGTGTGTTTAAAGAAAGGTTTAAGGGAGAAAGGATTGAAAAGGGGTTTAAGGGTTTAGAATTGAAAATGGAGTTGAAAATGGAGTTTAAGAGAGAAATAATTGAAAAAGGTGGTTAAAAATGAGGTTTAATGGAGAAGGGAGATGGAGAGAGAAACGACGGTTTAGGGTTTGAATGGAATGAAATGAGTGAAAATTCGTTGAGGATAATTTATATACATTCTCATTCGTTCGAATGAACGTATATATGTTCATTCGTTCTAATGAACTAAGTTGTTCATTCGAACGAGTGGGTATATATATGTCATTCGTTCGACTGAACATGTTAGTTCATTCGAACGAATGATATTCGATTGAACAACTGTAAAAAAACCATTGCTCTCAGATAAATTCATTCGGATGAACCAACCCGTTCATTCGAACGAACGATATTCGAGTGAACGACTGTAAAAAACAGTTCCTCTCAGATAAATTCGTTCGAATGAACCAACCTGTTCGTTCGAACGAATTAACACTGTTATGTCCACTCATTCGAATGAATTAAATTTACACTGAGATATTCATTTGGATGAATTTATTCATCTGAACAAACTGAGAATGAACTGACAGTTCGTTCGGATAAGTTAAAATGCGGGGGTAGAAAGGTAATTTCACCCGAAAATTCGAAAACGGGTGTGTAGAGGCAGGAAATCCAAGTGTCTATATGGGAGGCCTTAATTTTTTATATTTGTAATTGTGTTTGTGAGAATAAGATTTTTTTAATGAACAATATTTTTATGAATATTTAATAATATTTATAATATTATATTTGTAACGACCCGACACGAAAACAGGGCTTAGGGTCCAACTCAGTGTGATATTGTCCACTTTGGGCCTCGCATACAAGTTCGAACCAGCACAGTTTTGTTTCTTAGCCCTGGCCCATATGGCCAGGCCCAAAAGGCCTCACTAGGTAGGGGTGGGTGGCCTCAAATAAACCCACCATCCTCTTTCTCCCAAACCGATGTAGGACTTTCGCACATCAGTTGGTGTGTCTCACAATGGGCAGGGGTATCACAATCACCCCCCCTAAGGCCTCGAGCTGCCCTCAGCTCGACTCAGCCCAGCTCAACAATACCAGGGAAGGAGTAAAAGCCCACACAGTCCGAGTGCTCTGATACCAATTTGTAACGACCCGACCCGAAAACAAGGGTTAGGGTCTAACTCAGTGTGATATTGTCCGCTTTGGGCCTCGTACACAAGCTCGAACCCGCACAGTTTTGTTCCTGGGCCCTGACCCACATGACCAGACCCAAAAGGCCTCACACTAGAGTAGAGGTGGGTGGCCTCAAATAAACCCACCATCCTCTTTCTCCCAAACCGATGTGGGACTTTCCCACATCAGTTTGGTGTGTTTCACAATGGGCAGGGGTATCACAATATTAATGGGCACAGGTTTAATCGAATTTGACCATAGTTAAACCTTATTTAACTCAACTTTCCTCAGAAACGGTTCGGTAGATAATCCGGTTATGATAACATTGATTCTTTATCTCTATAATTAAGATCCAACAACACCATTAATAGAAAATGGGTTTGGACCACAATGAATAGAAAATGGGCTTCGACCATAAATCTTGGACCTAGGGCCACTTAGCATTTTCCAACCATTTGCTCTCCGATTTAAGTTGATTCTCTAAGCAATCCATTTTCTCATAAAAGTAAGGGCTAAATCAATGACTTCATCTTCTATTTCTTCTATGTGCTTTTGTTTCAACAAGCATTGGACAACTTTGTTAATCTAGAAGTTTGGGATGTCAAACCCAATTTTAGAAAGGCTTCAAGCATGTGGAGAGCCATTTTCCCTTGTGTGGGTGTCAGCTCTATAATCAAGTTTTGGAAGACCTTTTGTGTGGTGGCTCAATTCTTGTAGCCCAATTTTCATCTATTCTCAAAATATCTTCCTCTCCAGATGTGTTGGTTGATAACAATTTTAATCTAAGTTAATGATCATGTTGTGTGGAGCATCTAATTTTGTAAAAATGTACCAAATTGTGAGCCCAAAGCTTTGGTCAATCATCTTCATCTCCTTGAGTGAGTCCATTTGTCTCCTTCAAGTTATAATACTAGGATTTGGATGCAGACCCATTGGACTCCTTTGTGAAATTGTTTTCATATGTAGTGCCATTGCCTATCCTCACTTCTCAAATCATTTATAGGAAGCATCTCATCATGGGAAGTGAATTTGACCTTTGCCTTAAGTGGCTAAAGATGTAGATCATCTCCTATTACATCGTTTACTTTTGTAGAAGATTGGAGTTTCATGATCAACCACTTTGAAGCTAGGTGTCGCCTACTTTTCTTGCTTGTCTTTCTTACTTTTGGATGAATTTTAAAAGATAATCAAGTTCACTGTTAATTGATACGTTGCCCTCTGCCATGATCTAGAGTATTTGGTGAGAAAGGAAAATTGGTTCTTCAAGCGGACGGCAAAAACCATCCTTTTATTGCCTTTAGAGCCCACGTTTGGATATTAAATCTGTCATGCTTGGATATATATATAATTCTGAGGGATTAGTTTGATGGTCAATTCACACATTTGTTTATGAAAAGTCTTGAGATCAAACTCCCCTCAACACAAAAAGAGTCACTCTCCTTAGTTTTATACCAGATGTGCATCTGTCTCTCTCCTGTGCAATCCTTGTGCCTTTTATATATTAAATTTTATCATTTAAAAAAGAATTCAAAGAGCCAAGTTCTACCATAGGTGAGGAACTTTTGTTTTTCAAGCAAGGTAGGGAACTTTGGGAAACTCCTACTCAAGCCTAATGCTCCCATTAACTAGTTCTCTAATTTTTGCCAAATTGTATTAAAGTGTTCCATCTTTACATTCATGAGGGCTGACCTGACAAATTAAAGTTCACAAGGATCATTACAATGCGTTACGCTTCACATTCAAATTACACGAAAATTTTAGGGGAGCCTATCATATAATTCACTACAATGCAAAGCCCATGATTGAACTCTACTACTTTCTTAAGTTAATAATGGTAATGAATCATGTCATGGGTTTCTAATCTCTGAAAATTTGAGTACTTAACATTAGTTGACAATTTAGAAGGTGGGCCACTATAACTATAATACATTACTGGGGTATCATTAAGCCCATTTGTAACAACCCTGACTCGACTCCTCGAACATGATATTATCCTCTTTAGGGCTTCGGTCCAGCTCATTACATTGCTGATAGAGCCAACCCTCAAAGTTTTACTTTGACCTCCACCCACTTGACTATGCCTAAAAGGCCTCATGCTTGGAGTGGGGTTCCCCTCTCTCTTAAACTCTTCTCCCATGCTCATCCTGGGCGACATGGGGCTTTTCCCACATGCCTAGGTGGGTGGGTAGGGCATCACAATCCACCCTCCTTATGCCCAGAGTCGTCCTCGGCTCAACTACACATCTCACTGGTAGAGGACCCATACAAGCAGAGGGTTGAACTATCTCTGATTCCATTTGTAAGTTGTAACAACCTTGACCCGACTCTCTGAGCATGATATTGTCCTTTTTGGGCCCTTGGTCCAGCTCATTACTCTGCTGACAGAGCCAACCCTCAAAGTTTTGCTTTGGACCCGGCCCACTTGACAAGGCCTAAAAGGCCTCATGCTTGGAGTGGGGTTCCCCTCTCGCTCATCTTGGATGACATGGGACTTTTCCCACACACCCAGGTGGGTGGGTGGAGCGTCACAATCCACCCTCCTTAGGTCCAAAGTCGTCCTCGGCTTAACTACACATCACACTGGTAGAGGGCCCATACAAGCAGAGGGTTGAACCATCTCTGATTCCATTTGTAAGTTGTAACAACCTTGACCCAACTTCCGAGCATGATATTGTCCTCTTTGGGCCCTTGGTCCAACTCATTACTCTGCTAACAGAGCCAACCCTAAAAGTTTTGCTTTGGGCCCTACCCACTTGACCAGGCCAAAAGGCCTCATACTTGGAGCGAGGCTCCCGTCTCTCTTGAACTCTTCTCCCATGCCCATCCTGAGCGACGTGGGACTTTTTCTAAAGTGGGTGGGGTGTCACAATCCACCCCCTTAAGCCCAGAGTTGTCCTCGGCTCAACTACACATCACACTGGTAGAGGGCTCATACAGGCAGAGGGTTGAATCATCTCTGAAGCCATTTGTAACAACCCTGACCCGACTCCCCAAGCATGATATTGTCCTCTTTGGGCCCTCGGTCCAACCCATCACTCTGCTGACAGATCCAACCCTCAAGGTTTTACTTTGAGCCCGACCCACTTGACCAAACTCAAAAGGCCTCATCCTTGGAGTGGGGTCCCCCTCTATCTTAAACTCTTCTCCCATGACCACTCTGGGAGACATGGGTCTTTTCCCACACGCCCAGGTGGGTGGGTGGGGCGTCACACCATCCTCCTTCTAATGGATTTTCTTCAATCATTTTCTATTTATACGTTTGTCATGTTTTCTAATAACAATGTGGGTTTTGTGTTGAGATGAAAAAAAAAAAAGAAAAAGAATATAACATTTATATTATTAATGATGGTTTAGTTTCCACTAGATCTCACATGATGTGATGGAAACATGAAGAACTTTCTAAAAGTCACCTTAGGAGGCCCACTCTAATACCCTTGCACATTATATTAAGCAAACACAAAGACACTATTATCTTATTCCATTCGTTACACATCTAAATTGGAAATTATTCTTTGGATTTTCTCCTCTCATAAGCATGAAAATAATATTGAGGTCAAGAACCTTGATCTGAAGCCTGCGTTGAATGAATCTACTTCTCCATGATGCTTGACACTTTGAGAGTTGCTCCTATATATATAGAATATGGAGTTCCCTTTAAGTTAATTCCCAATTGTAAGCTTTGCGGAATATGGAGTTGACTCGAGTTACCTCAATATGATTGCAAGTGTCTTGTTCTCATTTTTTCAATTCTATTTAACGAGAATTACTTATATAGATGTATATTGACAGGGGTTGGAAATCTGAAAGTCCTACTTTTTCTTTCTAAAAAAATGAATTGCATGGAAGGTGCAGAAATAAAAAGCAAAGGGGAGAACAAGGAAAACAGTCATATTACAATGCTCAAAGCCTCAAAGCTTCAATAAATTAATTGAAATTAATTACAATATCCTGACATCTAGGCGCTTCAATAAATTAATTGAAATTAATTACAATATCCTGACATCTAGGCGCGTTTGGATGGGGTAAGAGAGGGTAACCCCCCATTACCCCTTGTTACCCTCGTTTGGTAACAAGGGTGTGAGGGTAAAAATTTGAAAATTTACCCCTCATCCCATTTTTTAATACTCTTTTGGAGGTTGAAGTATTCACAATACCCTCCCCCTCAATACCTCTCTTTATCAATTAAATATTATAAAATTAAAATATTTCAAAAAGTATATATATTATATAATTAAAAAAATAATATATTTTACGTAATTAGAAATTTAATTTTGTTTGAAATTTATTTTAAAAATGTGTTAACATTTTCAACATGATGCATTTGAATGAGGGGTAAATTTTATAGGTGTTACCCTTGAGTAGGCGTAAACTGATATATTAACAATTTTATGAGAATTAATATTTTTTATTAAATCTATCTAGTATAAATAATAAAAAGAAAATTTTATGAAACATAATTGTCAAAATGTCATTTTTTTAAAGAGTGACTGTCCAATTTCGAAAGTGTCTCGAAACTACAAAAGAGTTTGAGGTTCATGGTAATTTTTTTTGGGAGTAATTAGCAATTTATTATGTTGAATGTTTATTTTAAAAATTTATCAACATTTACAACGTGATGCATTTAGATGAGGGACAAATTTTATAGAGGTTACCTAGGGTTACCCTTGAGTAGAGGTAACGGTAAGAAGGATAACCTGACATATTAACAATTTTATGAGAATTAATATTTTTATTAAATTCATATAATATAAAAAATTATAATTATAATTTTTTATAAAGAGATATGTTGATATTTTTTATTCATTTATTGAGATTTAAAATAATAATATAAAAAAATCTTTATTTATTTTTTTAATGTTAGAATGCAAGTGTTCATTTTAAATTATAATTTATAAAAAATAGATAATATTATTATAAATTATATTATTAGAATTTATTTCATAAATATTATTTAAAAATTATGTTTTATAAAAAAATTTAAAAAATATTAATATATTAGGTTACCTTTCCTTTTAGTTATCAAAAAAAAAGTTTTACCTTTAAGATAAGTTTTTATTTTACCACTTCAATTACCAAATAAGATGAGGGTAATTCCAGTTAAAGGGTCACCCCTACTTAAAGGTGACCCCTAGTCGAGGTGACCCCTCTAAAATTTACCCCTCATCCAAACGTAGCCCTAATTTCAGTAAAACATAACTGTTAAAAGCTAAAACTGCGAACATATCAAAATGTTTGAAATCAGTGAAAAGCAATCACTCTTGAATTCACAGAGGAAATGAACCCTCAAGGTTTCAATAAAAAAACAAGGTAACACTTCCTAAAGCCTCAAATGTTGATCGGTTCTATTCCTACCAAAAGATTCATCATTCTTGATCCATCTATTGCTGAAATCCTTGGTGAAACTGTTTTTTTTACATTAGAGGTAACGTTAAAAAAATTATTGAAAGAAGTACAAAGAAACATAACAACTGAAAACAACAAAAGAGACGACCAACAAGAATGACGGCAAAAAATAAAATAAATTGTTCAGCAACAAACTACATAAAAAAGAAACAAACATCGTGCAAATAGTTCTCAAAAGTTTCCCTTCTTCAAATGTAGAAAATCCTAGATACTTAGTTGCTGACCCCAGTTTTTATAAGAAAGTATGCCGCGCCATTTGTCATGCGATCAACACCAATAAAGGAAACATCCAATCCCGATGCTAAACATCTAATTTTCCTTGCTATGGTAATCATTCTTTGAAGAAGAAGAAACTGTTCTTTGGATGGCCAGTAGGGGAAGAAGAACAAGGACACAAAAAATCCACATAAATCAAATCAACAATCAATAAATATTGATAACAACTTCAAAAAAAAAAAAAAAAAGAAACAAGCTTCTTACTGAAATGCATCATGTGTGATGCTCAGGGTCGTCAACAGGATCTGGACCAACTGGCATGGCTCTTTCATATTCGTCTGTTGGAACCTCATTACTACTCATTTGTCTGCGGAAGACTACATCATGGTTCACCAATCTCCTTAGTTCTTTCCTATGATACTTAGACACTTCAAAGTCAGCAATGTTCTCATGTTGTGTCAAGTCGGGTACTTTAAGTGTAAAATCTGTGTTCTTGCCATACCCATGCCATGTCCTTTGTGTGTCCATGCCGAGTTTGGGCATCATAGATTCCTTCTCATTTTGGTATGGACTCGGCACATGAGACTCAGCCTTTCCAGCGAAAAACAATGTTACGAACAGAGTAGCCAGAAGCAGCAGCATCCCCAAGCTTGCCATCCTCCTGCATAGCACCTTCAGCGGTAGTTTTATAAGCATATTTTTAAGCTGTAACTAATAGCAATCACGACGTAGAGAGGAGCCACTACAAAGCCTTAGAAACTCACTAGTTGATTAATATGACAATAAATAGTAATTAGGAAAAACATTGTGTATACAATTTGTAATTAAACTTACCACATCATGAGAACGCCGTCAACTATCATCTATTGGCTAATCATATATCAAGACATTGACTTTACAATTGTAAGCACTTAGCCAACTCAAGAAAGATACCTTAAAAAGGTCAAACTCCAAACCATGCATGTTATTGATAGTGTTGGTGGGAAACCGATGGATTATTCCTAATCATATATTGATGCCCAAAAAACTTCAATTGTGCCTTTTATAGTAAACTTTTGAGCAGAAAGTTTACTAAAATTTTTTATAATGACAACATCAGCATTAACAAGAGGATATTTATTCTCTCTTCTATATAGAACCTTTCATGTGTGACCATAAATTCTGATGAAAGATTTCCTTTACTAATCCCAGAACTTGTTAATTGATTATATTTAATACTAATTCCAGTTCAGATAAAGTATCAAGCCAAACAGCATCAATTGCTTTATGTTTTTACCTAAAGTTCCTTGCTTGGAATAAAACCATGGAATCAGTCTTGTTTTCCTAATTGTCTGGCTGGAATTACCTGTTCCTTCCTTTATGTATACTTCGGGGCTTTCATTTGGCAGTTGACAACAGAAAATCTCTTAAACCATTTTTTTTCCTCTCTCTAGGATGAAGGCATCTACCACCCTTCCCCAAGCACTATACACCTCCATCAGCCATTTCTTAAACACAAACTCCGGCAAATTTTCCACAAAAAAGAGTAATCAATGCTGAGTGCTGCTGCATCCTCTGCCTTCTGCTGATCACATCCTGCCACTCTGGACCCTTGGCTTGCTGATTTTCACCCCATGCCCGCCGGATTCCTCCACTAAGTTTCGCTCTTTGCCCTTGGTCTTCACTCACCTCAGCCACTGCATTCACCAAACCTTAGTCACCACCACCCATTCAATCTCATGACTACCAAATACCTTTGGGTCCAGTAGCAAACCAGTTAGTGCTGGGCCTTATCATTACCACTACTATAAACAAATAGAAATAGAAACGTTGGTAGCTGATCTCTCATCTTTGGGTGTGATCTGACCAAGTAGAAGGCTATACTCATATCTCGTGTTGCTAATAAAAAAGTATGATGGGTCTTGACCATTGATTATTGGGCACTCAATCACATCATTATCAAGGACAAATTTCCTATACTAGTAATTGATGAGTTTTTGGATGAGTTATATGGTTCACAATATTATTCCAAGCTTGATCTCCAATCAGGCCACTATCAAATTCAAGTGCATCCATCAAATATATCAAAAACCGCCCTCAAGACACATCAGGGACACTATGAGCTCCTTTTGATGCCATTTGGCTTAACCAATGCTCCATCCACATTTCAATCTTTTTGATGAATGAGGTATTCCAAAAATATTTATCGAAATTTGTTCTAGTATTTTTTAATGATATTTTGATGTACAGTAGAACTCAGGATGGGCATTTACAACACTTGGAGATGAACTTGAGGCAGCATAAATTATTTGTGAAAAAAAATGCAGCTTTTGTCAAGCCCAAATCCAATATTTAGGGCACATAATTAGTCACAAGGGAGTGGAAGTTGATCGCATCAAAATACAAGCAATGTTGGAATGGCCCAAAATAAGGGTGCAATTTGGGTAGGCGGGTAGAGTTGAGAGTCAAATCTTGGCCCGCCCACATTTAATTCAAGTCACTATTTTTTAGCCAATCTATATTTTGGCCTCCTCCAACCCACCCATAACCAACCCAATTTTACTTTAGGTCAACCAATTCGAATCGGGTTAAATCGGGTCACAGGCCTACCCATATATTAAGTAGATAATGTGGCCCGTATATATTGTGTTGCTATGCTTCAAGTGAAGAGATATCTATAAAACAAGTAATTATCATTAAAACATAATTATTGTAGAGAGTTAATTCTAAAAAATCAACAAATAATGATATAAAAATGAGGGGTGTGTTTATATATATTTATATTTGAATGACTTTCTGTGGGACGATTAGGTAGAATAGAAAAAGGATCGCCTTGTGAGTTGGTGGCATGTTTGTCTTCCTTTAGAAGCAAGGGGCCTTGGTGTTCATCCACTTAAGAAGATCAACCAGGATTTTCTCCAAATGATTGTGGCGGCTCGCGACAGAGGACAATGGCTCCTGGAAAGATCTTCTAATTGAAAAGTACAAAATTGGGAACCAAGGATTAGACATCAATCCTGCACCTCGAAGGGCTTCAACCATGTGATGGGTTCTTTGTGCTTGTGTTTTTAAGGAAGGAATCAGATTCAAAGTGGGTTGTGGGGATCGTGTTCGTTTTAGGTCGGATATCTGGTGCGGCTCCTCCCCTCGGATCAGTTTCCTTCTCTTTTCCGACTCACCGTCTCCCTTAGAGGATTCATCTTAGGCTTCTACTATCTCTCTAGCGATCAGATGGTTTGGGATCTTTGCCTCTGTAGAAATCTCACGGATGTTGAAGCAAATGCCTTTTCTTGACCTAACCCAAGTTGCACCCCTAGCCTAAACCCACTTTTCTTAAATCTTAAGAGGTTTTCTTGGGCTAACTGGCTATTACAAAAAATTTATACAAGGATATGGAAGAATTGTAGCACCTCTTACTGATATGCTTTAGAAGGATGCTTTCAATTGGACCACATCTACAGTGATGCAGCGGGGATCGGGTTAAATGGATTTGGGAATGGATGACTAAGGTTAAGGCTAACTGAATGTGAGTTAGTAAATATGGGGAATAATAATTTGGTGAAACTTAAGTGGGTTGGTGGGAAATAAAATAAATAAAGTAAAGATAGGAAAGGGAAGGTAAGACGAAGTGTGTATTGGCGTGAACAGAGGGCAGCAGTAGGTGTTATGGCTTGGGGGGAATAGCAGGGACATCAAGATGGGTTGAAGGCTGAATGGGTTAGAGAAGATGGAGGGTGAGCAGATAGGAAAGGACAGATGGATAGAAATATGGGTGGTGGGTTGTTTTGTTTGAAGGTGGGAAGAAAGGGGCTGAAGGATGAAGGCAAGGGGCGAACAATACCTGGCTTCAGGAACTGAAGGAGCAGCAATACACGATCTGTGGAACAGATCTGGCTGCCGTATAAACACAGAACAGCAGTAGAGGACAGCCTATGGGTTGTCGTCGTCGCTGGCTGGTCTGAAAAGGGGCTCTTCCTTCTGCTTGCAGGCAGAAAGGGAAGAAAAAATCAGGGACTCCGGAGTTGTCTTCAAACGCTGTTGAAAACCCAAACCCAAAGAGGAAAATCCAGCAAACAAGAACAAGAATTTTGAAACGAAAACTCAAATCTATTCAATCAATCGTATCTATTACAATCTACAAAAGGGGTATTTATATACATACCCCAAACACTAAAATAGGAACGAAAATAAACAAAGAAAGAAGAAGAAAAGAAAAAATAGAAAGAGGTGCCTAAATTGTCGGGATCGGGGCCTGAATCGTAGGGATTGGGGGCCGTCGGCATCTTCATCTACAACTCTCGTGTCAATGATGTGAAGAAAGAAGAGAAAGAAGGGGGGAAAAAAAAAGTAGAGAAACAAAAGGAAAGGGCTGCCCTGCCGTGCCCCTTTTGTTTACAAAGCCGTGTGTGTCACGTGTGGACACACAAGTGCTGCATCAGTCTCCCCCAGTTGAAAAGGACTCGTCCTCGAGTCTATGACCATTGAAACGGACACCGGAGGATGATATTCAAATAAGTCTTGAACGTTGAAGGTCTTCGATATGTCATAACTGTCTGGAAGATCGCACGCTACGAAGTGAGCCATCTTAGAAAATCTATTCACAATCACGAAAACTGAGTCAAATCCACGTTGTGTGCGCGGAAGGCCTAAGATGAAATCCATCGATAGATCCACCCACGGAGCATCAGGAACTGGCAGTGGAGTGCATAGACCCGTGTTCTGTGCTTGCCCCTTCGATGCTTGACAGGTGTAGCATCTTTGGATGAATTTTGTAACATCACGCTTTAGCTGGGGCCAATAGTAGTAGCGTTCTTCAACCTGAGCAATGCTTTTATCTTTTCCAAAGTGACCTCCAAGGCCACCTCCATGCAATTCTTGTATGAGGTTCTCTCGAAATGAACTGCGTGGGATACATAGCTGAGTACCTTTAGAGAGAAACCCGTCATGGAGTTGAAATTCCCCTTATAAGGCTTTTCGTCATAGAGACGCTTCCACTCATTTGCAAAATCTTCATTATCTGCATATAAGTCTTTAAGAAAATCAAAACCAATTATCTCATCTCGTGCGATATTGAGTAGAGCTGTTTTCCGACTTAAAGCATCGACAATTTTATTTTATTGTCCAGCTTTATGTTTAAGCGCAAAGATGAACCCTTGAATGAGATCGATCCATCTGCCATGATTGCGGTTTGGAGTGGTTGAACCATTTAGATACTTGAGAACCTGATGATCTGTGTGAAGGATGAACTCTCGTTGTATCAAATAGTGTCTCCAATGTTTCAAAGCTTGAACTACCGCATACATCTCTTGCTCATAGGTAGACCATTTCTTCTGTGCATCGCTTAACTTTTCACTGAAATAAGCCACATATCTGCCTTCTTGAGATAAAACTGCTCCAATGCCAACTCCAAAAGCATCACAATCGACTTCGAACAACTTGTCAAAACTTGGCAAGGCTAAGACAGGAGCAGTGAGAGTTTCTCCTTAATCAAGTTGAAACTCTTTTCAGCAGCTTCGATCCATGTGAATTGTTCCTTCTTTAGGCATTCAGTAAGAGGAGCAGCAACACTGCTGAAATTCTTCACAAACCATCGATAAAAGGTTGCAAGGCCATGAAAACTCCTAACATCACTAACCGTTCATGGAGTGGGCCACTCACGGATGGCACGGACCTTCTCTTCATCGACTTGTATTCCAGAGGATCCAATAACGTACCCCAGGAAGACAAGCTTATCTGCAAGAAAAGTATACTTCTTTTTATGAACATATAAACTATTGTCCTTGAGTACCTGGAATACTTCGCGTAGATGCTGCAGGTGATCCTCCTTTGAACGGTTGTAGATGAGAATGTCGTCGAAGTAGACAACGACAAACTTCCCAATGAAAGGCTTCAATACTTGGTTCATCAGTCGCATGAATGTGCTTGGTGCGTTGGAGAGTCCAAACGGCATCACCATCCATTCATAAAGTCCTTCTTTGGTTTTGAAGGCAGTCTTCCATTCATCTCCGGGCCGGATGCGGAGATGATACCCGCTTCTGAGATCCAGTTTGGAGAAGACTTTGGCTCCTTCAAGCATATCTAGCATATCATCCAAGCGAGGAATAGGGAACCGATACTTGACAGTGATTTGGTTGATGGCACAACTATCAATGCACATTCGCCAACTTCCGTCCTCCTTGGGTGTCAACAATGCTGGAACGGCACATGGGCTCATGCTGGTGCGAATCACGCCCTTGTGCAATAAGTCCTCCACTTGGCCCTGTAAGATATCAAACTCCTTAGGGCTCATCCTGTAGTGGGGCAGGTGTGGCAAACTGGCTCCAGGGACAAGATCTATATGATGCTGAATGTCCCGAGTCGGAGGCAAGCCATCTGGAAGCTCATCTGGCATCAAGTCTTGGAACTCGTCCAGAATTGGGGTTACTTCTAGTGGGGCTGGTACGGCTACTGAGTATGGTTCCTGGACAACCAATGCAACGATTTCACCTGTTTCACGTGACTCACACTCAATGTCGTTGAATAGGAGAAAAGACTTTTTTTTCTCAGGTGGTGGTGGTGGATGGTGGCCTTTTCCTGACTTGGTGCCGAGGGTGACTGTTACTCCATCTTTGCAAAAGGTGAAGATATTTGCACGTCCCCAATGGTGGGAATCAACGTCGTACTGCTACGGGCGGCCCAAAATATGTGGCTGACGTCCATATCAACAGCGTCGCAAAGGGCTTCATCTTTGTATCTATTACCATGGGAGAAGGAGACAAGGCACTGCTTCGTTACTCGGGTATCTTCCACATTCTTGATCCATCCGACCAAGTAGGGAGAGGGATGTGGTTGGGTCGGCAAGCCCAACTTGTCTACCATCAACTGGGAGATCATATTCTTGCAGCTACCGCCATCAATGATAACATCACAGACTTTATCGTTGACGGTGCATCGAGTCCTAAAGATCTTGTGACGTTGCGATGGAAGGTCCTTCCTCGGTGTGCATAGTAATCTGCGAACCACCAAAGAGGATCCTTCGTCCCCATGTCGACAGTCTTCTTCATTGTCAACAACATCTTCTTCTTGTCCTTCAATGTACTCATATTCTTCATCTTGGGCTTCATTAGTGGTAATTGCAACTGGATGACGAGTAGGACAATTATTTGAACGGTGTCCTGGCTCACCACAACGAAAGCAATTACCTACCATAGGTCGGGCGTGTGGCTTGTTTCGTCCTGTGTCTTGGCCAGCGGCAGACCTCAGCAGGGCAACTGGTTGGTTCCGTGGTGGAACTTGTCATGGAGGCACTGTTTGCTGAGAAGTACGTCCTGAGGCTGGTGGGGGAGTCGAAGAAGTTAATGGAAGGGTGTGCCTAGCCATCTGTGTATTCCTTCCTCCCGAGCAATCATTCTGACTTTCAATTGTTGTGGCTAACTGGACTGCCTCGTTCAAAGTGTGAACAGGCTGATATCTGAAGCAGTCGCGAAGTGAAACGCGAAAACCACCCAAGAATCGTGAGACTTGTTGGGTCTCAGTCTCAGGCAAGTCGCCTCTGGCAGAAAGGCAATAGAACTCTTCTGCGTAGTCACAAACTGCACGATTACCCTGACGGCAATTCTGATACTGCTCGAAAAGAACTTGTTCATAATTAGCAGGAAGGAAGCGAGTCCGCAACAACTCTCTCATTCGCGTCCATGAATTGATAGGATGCTTTCCCTGTCGCCTTCAGGCGGCTTCTAGCTGTTGCTACCATGCGGTTGCTCCGGCCTTGAGTTGGCTGGCTACCAGCTTTACTTTCTGTGCCTCATCGATTTTCATGCAATCGAAGAAGAGTTCGACCTCAGAGAGCCAGTCAAGGAAGCCTTGGACATGTATTTGACCGTTGAAAGATGGTAAGTCCATCTTTGGATGGTATTTTCAATTATTCTTGTTATCCGGAGGCTCACGGTTGTCTTCTGACTCCTCATCGCTAGAGTCATACTCGGGTCGAACTGGGGGTCTCCTACCACCATTGTCACGATCACACGATTGTCGCGGTTAAGGAGTTGTTACATCATCACTTGCAAATCTTCGATGGAATGTTGAACTGCATTCATCTCAGCCCTGGTGACAGGCTGATTGTCTTCAAGATTGGGAGTGACAGCCATGGATTTTTTTTTTTGAATCAAGGCTTTGAATACCACTTGACGCAGCAGGGATCAGGTTAAATGGATTTGGGAATGGATGACTACGGTTAAGGCTAATTGAATGTGAGTTAGTAAATATGGGGAATAATAATTTGGTGAAACTTAAGTGGGTTGGTGGGAAATAAAATAAATAAAGTAAAGATAGGAAAGGGAAGGTAAGATGAAGTGTGTATTGGCGTGAAAAGAGGGCAGCAGTAGGTGTTACAGCTTGGGGGGAATAGTAGGGACGTCAAGATGGGTTGAAGGCTGAATGGGTTAGAGAAGATGGAGGGTGAGCAGATAGGAAAGGACAGATGGATAGAAATATGGGTGGTGGGTTGTTCTAGTTGAAGGTGGGAAGAAAGGGGCTGAAGGATGAAGGTAAGGGGCGAACAATACCTGGCTTCAGGAACTGAAAGAGCAGCAATACTCGATCTGTGGAACAGATCTGGCTGCCGTATAAACACAGAATAGCAGTAGAGGACAGCCTATGGGTTGTCGTCGTCGCTGGCTGGTCTAAAAAGAGGCTCTTCCTGCTGCTTGCAGGAAGAAAGGGAAGAAAAAATCAGGGACTCCGGAGTTGTCTTCAAACGCTGTTGAAAACCCAAACCCAAAGAGGAAAATCCAGCAAACAAGAACAAGAATTTTGAAACGAAAACTCAAATCAATTCAATCAATCGTATCTATTACAATCTACAAAAGGGGTATTTATATACATACCCATAACACTAAAATAGGGACGAAAATAAAGAAAGAAAGAAGAAGAAAAGAAAAGATAGAAAGAGGTGCCTGAATTGTCGAGATCGGGGCCTGAATCGTCGGGATCGGGGGCCGTCGACATCTTCATCTACAACTCTCGTGTCGGTGATGTGAAGAAAGAAGAGAAAGAAGGGGGGAAAAAAAGAAAGTAGAGAAACAAAAGGAAAGGGCTGCCCTGCTGTGCCCCTTTTGTTTGCAAAGCCGTGTGTGTCACGTGTGGACACACACGTGCTGCATCAGACAGTTGAGGAATTTGAGCAGCTCAAGTCCGCCATGACACAAGCTGCTCTATTAGCCTTGCCTGATTTCTTTAAACAATTTCTTATGGAATGTGATGCATCAAGAAAGGGGATTGGCAGTTGATGCAGCGGATGTAGGATGTGGAGAACTTCCTCGATGTCGGACGATCACCAACTAGACTTGACGGCCAACCAGCTGTGAACAACTAATATTGTAGCAACTCTAGCCCACGTTGATGGGTTCTCGGGCGTGAGTAAATGGAAGATGGGGTCAATGGGCCCACAGCTGGATGTCTTGGAATGGTGTGAAAGGAACTGAATTGAAGGTTGAAGAAGCAGCAGCAGCCGAAGGGGGCTGCACTGGCGGCAGTCTGGACAGCAGCAGAACCTCTGTTGTTGGATCTGAAACAGGGCATCAAGAGGTGAGAACAGCAGCAAGCAGGAGCGTTGAGGCAGCAGCAGAAGAAGGGGCCTGGCTGAATCTGCAGGCGTCAATCCAAGCGGCAACAGGGTTGCTCGATGCGATTCTGGCAGCAGCCAGAAAGATCTGGACAGTAACAGATCTGCAAGAGAATAGAAGAGGAAGAGAAGGAGAAGGACAGCAGCAGTAGAGGGGCTGCACTGGCAGCAGTCTGCAGTAAGCGGACGATGCAGGCTGATGGAAGCAGTGCTCTGGACGGCAGGCTAGACAAGCAAAAGATATGGGCAGCAACTCTGGATTTGAGCGGCAGCAGAGATGGATTCTCAACTGCAATCAGGTATCTCGGGTTGCAGCAAAACTGTAGAAAGAAAGGGGAAAGAAGAGAGAAAGAAGATAAAAAGAAGAAGCACAGCAACTAATGCTGTCTCAGAGGAGAAAAGGAATCAAGGAGAGGAAGAAGAACAAAAGGGGAAGAAGAGCAGTTTTCAATTCGTGAATATCTGGTTGTATCTTTCCTTCCCACCACGGTACTATCTTTATAACAAGAGAGAGTCAGCTGTGCCACAAAGAATCCGGGATTCGATCGGAGATTAGAAGTTTCCTTTGCAAAAGTTTCTCCACTTCCGTAGGAGATGTAATCAGCAAGGAAAAGGTGAGTCGGCTGAGAGGGGAAGACTCCCTCTCCCGTGTGGGTCTTACCCGTGCTACATCAGCAGTATTGGTGCAAGATCAATGACCAATTGCATATTTCAGCCAAGCTTTCCACCGAAAAAAAATGTTGGCACTTGTGGTCAAAACTGATCAACAAAGCCTCAAACATTTGTTATCCCACGAATTACAACCATAGCCCAGCAACATTGGTTATCCAAACTAATGGGTTATGACTTTGAAATACAGTACAAGAGTGGGAAGGATAATTTCGTGGCGGGATGCATTATCGCTAGATTTGAGGAAGGTGAGTCATCTACATTTGTCTCAACCTGTTCCTAATTGGCTAGACACAATAGAAAAAGAAAATGTTACTCATCCCCAACTCATCAAATTGGTGGAATTCGCCGAATCTGGAGAAGCCATGGGACCTTAAGCATATAAAGATGTTGTATTATTTTTTTAAACAGAGAATATATTTGAGGGAGTACTATCCTCTCATCACAGACATCCTCAATGGATGCCATTCTGCCACACATGAAGGTTACACAAGATCCTCCATCAAATTAATTCTGATTTTTATTGGAGTATGAGAAGTTGTGTTCCCAATCATGTGAAGCAATGTGATATGCATGCCAAAGAAAAAAAGTAGAAAATCTCATGCCTTCCAGGTTGCATCAACCATTGCCTACACTGGAACAAGTTTGGTCTGATATCTCCATGGATTCTATTGATGACCTACCCATCTCTCAAGGGAAACCAACAATCTATGTTGTGGTTGAATAGGCTAAGTGTGCACACTTCATTCCCATTGTTCATCCATACACTGCATTTGGAATTGCACAAATTTTCTTTGACCATGTATTCAAATTACATGTAATGCTGACTCCTATAGTTTGTAATCGTGATGTAACTTTCACCAGCATTTTTTGGAAGGAATTGCTCAAATTGCAGGGGACTGATTTCAGATTCAGCTCATCCTATCATTCTCAGACAATGGACAAATGGAGGCAACTAATCGATCAGCGGAGATGTATCTGTGGTGCTTCGTTTATGGAAGGTAACATGGCTGGGGAATGAATTTCATGGGCTGAATACTGTTAAAATACAAGTCTTCATTCAGCCACTAAGAAAACCCCATCAAAGATATGGCAGACCTCCTCCAACATTAAGGTCCTATGTGCTACGAACTACTGCAATGGAGGTCGTGGACAAAGAATTACAGCAGCATGATGAAGTCCTTATCTCCTTGAAGGAAACCTTAAAGTAGCTCAAGATAGAATGAAGAGAATTGCAAACAATATCCATAGAGAAAAGGAGTTTAAAAAGGGTGATCGGGTCCTTCTTGATTTGCAGAGATATAATCGAACATCAACCTCCATGCGGCAAAATCTTTAACTTTCTCCTAGATTCTATGGACCTTATAAAATCATTTGACCTGTAGGATGTGTGGCTTATGAGATTGAGTTATAGGCTGGTTCTAAAATACAACCAATTTTTCATGTTTCAAAGCTCAAGAAGCATCTTGGTCCAAAATCTCAAACTCAAGATTTTCTGCCCACAGTTATAGAATGGGAAGGTGTGTTGCTTTGTAAACCGCAGGTCATCTTGGATCATTGGATTCGAAAAAGACGCACTGAAGTCTTAGTTCATTGGCAAGGGTTGTGCCAGCTGAAGCTACTTGGGAAAAAGGAAAAAAAGAAGAGATCAATAAAAGGTTTCCTAATTTCTCTCCTTGACAACAAGGGTCCTTGGAGAGGAGGGGAATGGTTACAGTCAGACTCTTGTTAAGAGCCCTCATTATGTAGTGGTTAAATGTTTGTTAGTTGGAAGAGATCTAAAAATAATAATAATAGCAATAAGGGGGCTTTTCAAGCGCTTAGCTTCTGCTAGCGGCGCATCTTCAGGTTAGGAAGGGTACTTCATTCAAGTCGTGCTTCAGGCTTCTTCTCCTTGTCTTAAGAGTTGTTAGGACTCTTTACATGGTTAGGCAGTTAGGATTTTCCTTATTTTTTGTTAGTTGTTTCTTTTTTCCAAGTTAAGTATTTTAGTGGCTTGAGTCAATGGGACTTGGGGAATAAGAATATCCAACATTATTTTGCTTCTCTTTGCCAGTGCACAAAGAATCATTGGAGGTTGGTCTCTCTCTCTCTCTCTCTCTCTCTCTCTCTCTCTCTCTCTCTCAGACCTGCTATAGTGCCCATTTACCATTCTTTCCTACTTCCCACTTCTGCACCTGATTTACAAAATTCAAGAGTCACAAAATAGGGAAAGGAAAGAAGAAACGCTGACTGAAATGCTGGACTCTATGGAATTCTGGGGTGAAGATAACATTAAGTGGCTGAGTAATTAATCAAAACAACAAAAGTTGCAAAGAATCTCATTCAGGACGCAAACAGATAAAAGCATACATACATATATACATATAAATATGTATATATAAAGAAAATCACTGAAAAGGGCAGACGAAAAGAGGGTCTAAGTCATGACTTATGCCAAACCTGGCCCCAAAAAGTGATAGGTTCCAAAGCATCATTTGCTTCCAAAACCATGGTACAGTTGGGTCTTCTGAATCCAACTCCTTCTACAACTATAGTCATAAGATAGAAACGAAGAGTTGTCATCACTTGAATGTCATCTGATTCTCCATGAAGTTTTGATGAAATAAAAGACACAGACTATGGTTTGGAACTGGTCATTTCTGAATTGTCAAATTCTATTATGCTGATTTATGCATTTCAATTCAAATCAATGCAAAATCATTCACTTCACTCACTTATTCACTTTGAGATTGTAAAGCATACATGTTAATTTCAATGAGAGAAGATTTGCCTAAACCCAAAGTAGGAACAAAAACCAAACCTAAATATTCAGCTAAGAATCCAGTGACAATTCCACGAATTAACAAGAAAGTAGTTCAGCTATGGAGAGAAGGGAGATGGCGGGGGCAGCAACAGGAAGAGAAAGCGAAAGGAACCAAAAAAATAAAATAAAAAAGGCAGTCTGAAACAATGATAAGAGGAGATCTCTTCCTTCATTTCATGAATGAAGCATAAAACAATGAATGCACAAAAAGCTAAATGTAGAGCTAAAGAGAACCCAAAAGAAAATTGATTTTATTCACCTAAATGTGCATGACAGAGCCCTATTTTATTAGAAATTCCTAGCAATTTGATCATGGTGTGAACGAATCATACAGGAAACTCGAATACATATTTAAATGCTAGATTGGTGGGAAACACAGTCCTGTTCCTGCCACCTATTCTTTATGTCCATATTTTTGTACGAGGATATTATGTATCAGTTATTGCAACCATCATTGACAATGGCTCTATAGGATCACATAGACAGATGCATGCATGAACATACTTTGATGAGAAAAAAAAAAGAGGAACGACAAGGAACAAATTGCATAATTGAAACAGACGAAAAACAGCTCAATTAACTGAATGTTGTATTCATATCAAGAAATGAATGTTATTACATCATATTGCGAAAAAGACATCTTTAGAACATCATGCAAGAAAGGTATTTATGGAGAGGAACAGATAAGGAAAAAAGAATTTATATGGATTGATGATTAGTATCCTTGACCATTTTAAATCATCATCATCTTAGGCCACTAATTCCATCTATCCGGGTTGGCTTTCTGTGTTCTACTTCTCCACTCTACTCCTATTTAAGACCACAGACCGATCACCCCAAAATCTATCTTGTCATTCGTTATCCCTAGAAGCCAGGTTTTCGTACCTTCTACGTGTAGCCTTTCAGTCTTTCAAAGAGAGGTTCTTTCTGGTCTTCCCATCTAAGCATAACCATTCCTATTTCCATAACTTTATTTGGTCAAATTTTTCTCATTATTTGTCATATCAATCACTAAATGGCTTGTTCTAGCACTAAATACAATCTGGGGAACAAGGAAATTCAGGTGCACAAAATGGATAGCAGGAAAAACACAGTAGTGTAGAAAAAGCCCATAGAAATCATGGCCTATTCACAGGGGAACACTTCATTACTAAACCATGCGTTTTGCTTTACATAAAGTAGAAATCCTTAGTTCTAGTGATCCAGTCCTTCAGATTCTAGTTTAATTCAAACTTATGAAGATATGATGGTGCATATATGCAAAGGGCTATACCATGATGCTGGTGTGAAGATGCAATTGGAGGTCCAAAACAAAACCCTTCTCAGTTCTCACCAATGTGCACACACTATTTGTTGCAATCACTGCTTTTCAGAAATGATTAATGAAACACTCCTTGTAGACAGTGATTACTTAAAATACCGTCCACAGTCTGGGATAATCAGGGCCTCATTATGGTTGTAACTAGTAACAAATGTTTTATATGGTAGCAAAATGCCTCTGATTTGAGTGGTCAGTAAGAATAACTGTACCAGATCGATGCTGCTTGAGAAGCAAGCTTTTCCAGTAAGCGTTGTGTATTACTCATCAATCATTGGCCCGAAATCTGGGCTCTGGAAAGTAATAATTGTACCAATCATATTGCCATGGTATTGAAAGGTGGTTTTACATAACCTTGTGTTTAAAGTTCCTTGAGGAAGAGTAAATTCCATTCTGTGAAGCAGAAGAAGAACACGCTGAATAAACAGAAGAAGAGGCAGGGTTGCGTCAGGTTCAAGGAGAGGAAGGCAAATGAAGCCTGAAGGCTCATTTTCCCCATTCACATAGATAACACCCAAGAAAGGACGGCACTGGCAGTAAAACAAGCAATTAGCAAAGAACAGGAGTCAGCAGCGACAGATCCAGGGGAGTCTGAAGTTTGATCGCTGATCAGTTCTGGCCTGGCCTAGGCTACGAAGCACGGATACTTCGAAATCCTTCGAGTATCACCTGACACGGATATGGCCGGATATGGCTCGGATATGTGTTGGAAACGCATCCAATTAATTAAAATATTTTTTAAATACGGATACGCCATCGATACGTCCCGATATGGCCCGGGTTGTGGGCTTTAACTTGTTCTTTTGTTCTTTGGGCTCCCCACTTTGAATGAATATCTAACCATTCATTAAAAAAAGAATCTATTTACAGAGTTGGAATTTTGCTTTGATGAGTCACATTCTATGGACATTAAGTCCCTACCCCTTTTCTGGTGGTCTTCTACATGCATTCTCCCTTTCACAGCCAGAGCACATATTGGTTAGTAACAGGTAAAACAGGGTATCCAGAAAAATATACAATTCACTCTTAAACTTTTCACCCTCTTTAATGACAATGGATCTAATAGGTTGCATAAAGGACATATCTGGACCTGATTAGAAAACAGATAACAGGACAGAAAATAAAGACTTCAAGGAAGCATATCCCAGAATCCACTTCACAAAAACAGACACAGAGATGGCAAAAAACAAGGAGTAAAAGAAAAAACTATCTGCACTTTCCAACCTGAAAAATCCAAGAAAAAGAAAGGAGAAAACAACTTGTCCATTTTTCCTCTGATTCCTGATTGGGAGTTCAGATAACTTAAACAAGCAGAAAAAGGGGTTTTCCCTGTCTCAGATCTTTGCAAGAATATTAACATATGAGAACTGCGAACAGGCATTTGATCCATAAAACAAAAGAAGAAGAAGGTGAAGAAGAACTTACCTAGAGAAATCACAGAACTTTTTCTCCTTCTTTGGTTATGGTTCCTAGAATTTGCTTTCAAACCTCTGCACTTTGATGGGGAGAGTGCTTCGAGCGGCGAGAGACAGTGAGAGAGTGAGAGAGCTGTGGAGGCGCTAGAGATGGCAGAACGGATGGGAATGAGGAAGGGTTAGCGTAGATGTTACGCAAAGAGGACAGTACCCGGTGATATTTGATAGTGGCTAATGACGTGTTTGATGATGATCTAATCAATGATATTGTGCGACAAAAGTCAATCCATGTCTTTTATCAGCATTTTTAAATCGGAACTTATATATACTCTTTTATTTTAAAAATTATTTATTTATATTAAAGTTTTATTATAACAAATGATTACATTATCTATGATAGATTTTAAACGAGTAGCAATCCTTGCACACGCATTTTGTGTAATGAGACACAAAATTTAGAATATTGTCCATTTTAACCTTCTCCTGTCGTACGAAAGCATTTAAAAAAATTCAGTGATTCAGTCAGTGATTCAATTTGTTGTTCTGTATGAAAAAATAGTCTAACTTAGATAAATTTCAGTGATCCGGTCAATGATCTGGCGAGTAGGTCAGTGAGTCGATTTATACCACAATGGAAGGGTCAGTGATCCAGTGAGCCGATTCGAAGGGTTTGATGAGCCAGTTCGAAAGATAAAATGGACAATACAGTAAAATCTGTGTCGGATTATATAAAATACCCATTTTAAACATTCAAAAAGGTCAATAAAGTATCCCTTATATAGAAGATGAATTATTTCAATCCATTAACTTCTATTTGTTTTAAATTATGTTTAAAATAGGCTCAATCGATAGTTTTCAGTATCTTTACGCAATACATTTCATCATAGGACTTTTTAATTTATTTAAAAGTAGTCTTGATGTTAATTTTTTTTTGGAAGAGTCTCCTTAGTTTGACTCAAAGTAATATAAACAAGATATATATTTTATTATTTTAATTATGAGAATTTCAAGTTCAATTTTGTTACTAATGTACCTATTCAATGGTTACTTCGCATTAGTCGCTCAAATGTAAAGAGTTAAAACTTATCAGAACTGTATATCCAAATTGTTAGAGACCACTTTAACTTGTTAGTATACAATTATAAACCATTTATAAATATAAATTGATTTATATTTGTTTGTTTGAAAATTACTTTTCAAAATGACGATTATAACATATTTAGACTAGACTTGACAATAGATCAGGTCGGGACAAGTTCAAGACCAATCTTATTTGATTCCGGTCTATATAGATTTGGTCCGATTTAAGGGTCTTGTTAAATGAGTGTAGCCAATTAGGGTCTATTTCAAGTTTGATTCATATCGTGTTTATCAATTATCTAGTTAAAGAAACTTTTCTAATGAGACACATCCTAAGATTACCTTCAAATGGGTATAGACCTCGTACGATTGCATTTGCATTGCAATAATGGGGCAAGTTGGGTCTATCTATTTAATAATGGGTCCAATTAGGGTTAGATCAATCGGGACATTTATCAAAATGGGCTGGTTCAGGTTGGGTTAATTTTTGCCAGGCCTTATTTAGACTAGCTTGGGATTATGTAAATCCATCATTTGACACATTATTATATTTTTATTTATAAGTATTTTATATCATATATATTTTTGTGATGAGCAAAATGTCTAAATGGGTAAATGAGTTTAAATGAATTTGGGTTGGGTAAATGGATCAACTCATTGTAGGGGTATATGGATTTGGGTATTACCTAAATTGATTATTCTTAAAAATGAGCCAAATGTCTCGATGATTAGTGAGTCAAAATGAGTAAATCAAATTAAGTTAGGTAAAGGGTAATTCAAACCCAAATAAGACTTAACCCGACTAACTCAATTCATAAACAAGTAATAAAATAAGAGTGACCTAAGCAACATAATAACACTTTTTTTTATGACCAAAGTGTCTAGGTATCTTAGAGCACATGACTAATCCTTAAGACATGTGTAAGCCTCTTTACCCATACACACTAGATAACTCTTCGAAGAGTAACCCTTTTGGATGGAGTGGGAATCAAACTATTGACTCTCGCTCCCTGATAAGAGATCTACCCATCACTCCAATCCCTTTGAGTTAACACTAGACAAAATGAGGCAAAGGTAAACTACGCATATTAGGGATATATTTAGGTATTAAAATATATTTAGATATTAAATATATTTAGGATTTACTTAATATTGTGTTTACTATATTTAGGGATTTTCTCTGATTATATCTTCCATATTTGTATATCAGTTTATCTATAAATAAGATCAAAGAGTCTCTTCTTGATTAGGGGAGACACACCAAATTTCTGTGCGTATAATTCTACAATGTGTTTCGATGAGGAGAAAATTTGTAGGGTTTTTCTCCTATACGGGTTTTCCTTAAATAAGAGTTTTCTATGCTAAAGGATTTTTTTTTGGGGTAACTGTAGTGGAAAAGATACGAGAGGAAAAACAAAGGGAGAGAAAATCTGGACTACAATTTTATGAGAATTCAAAGATATTTTGTGGATCCATATCATTATCACCGCAATCATCATCTAGCCATTTATCCCATCAATTTAGAGTAAACTTTGATATTTGGATTTGTCAAATACTTTTCATAGGACCGACTACTCTATCTGACACCCACATGACTTAAACTTACAACCTCTAGACTACCATTATGAGTCTTGATAGGTTATGCTATAGGTTATTGTCAAGTGAACACATATCATATAGAAAAAATCAAAATTTAAATTTTGATAGAAATATAATTATTACATAATATGCATCAAATAAAAAATAATAATATATCGTGTGATCGAGAGAGTAGAGGATGATAGGGGGTACGGAGAGACAATGAAAGGGAGATGTAAGATGATTAACTCTTGGGTAGAGGGGTTCTTGTTTCCCAATTCATAGAGGTAAATAATTGATGGTTATGCTATTTGAATAAAGTTACAAAAAAAACTCTTCCCTTTTTCCAAATGCAGCAACGGAAGCACTTCTCATCCCAAAATAACTATCCCTTATAGGTGATGTATGTCTCCACTTATAAGCCCAACACACATACACCCAAGTTACATAGACCTTTCTTTAATTTATAAGATCATTTATTCATTTCATTCAACTATAAAGATTTCATAGTATGATAGTCTACTATTTGCAAAGGAAAAAAAGGGTTAGCCTTTGAAATATTATAATTTAGTTTTTTTAAAGGCTTTTTGTCTTTCAAATTTATTTGAAAAAAATATTTGTCTTTTATAATTAAAAAAAAAACTTAATTTTTCAATAAATCCTATAGTGGCCCTTTGACCTTGGCTAACTATTTTTCAATGAATTCTGTAATGGCCCTTTGACATTTTGTTAACTAACGGTTCAATTGATTTTTTTTACTTTGAGATTTTCTAAAAGTATATTGTGGGGCATTAAAAAAATAGTTTTTTAATCCACATGATGGTAGCTCAATTGGTTACTTTCCATCTTAGGAAGTGAGAGGTTGTGGATTCGAGCTCTCATGTCCTAACCTCAATGTACCCTAAGGGTAGTGGGTCCATCTGTGGAGATTTTACGCTGGGTATCCCACGGTTTCCTACATGTAAATTTAAAAAAAAAAAAAATTATTGATTAGTAGTGTCTGAAAAATTCAACTAAATTAAATATTTTAATAATAAAATTCAATAATAACAATAAATCTCAATTTTCAATTCAATCGTGAGAATAATTTTGATCAAATTAAAATTCTTACTATGGCAAGTGCACGCCATATGTATTGAGTGAGAGAGAGAGGTTGAGAAAATGGTTCTATTGAGCTCTGTAAAATACTTTATAATGGTATAAATCATCTGTTACATGCACAAATAATTTTAAAAGAGCACTCAACATTTCTCCGTCAAGGGACTTTTAATGTAATAATTAATTTATATATAATATATCAATAAAACAACTTTTCTTATTTTAAATGAAATAAATGATTTTACAAATTTAGTTTTTGCTTGACATTGACGCAACACTGCACCAAGTCGACATAAGCCGATGCAAGTCTAGCTGACAGCTGCTCTGAGCGCCGCTATTTTAAACATGTTTTCTGGCCGACTTGATAAAAAAGCTGAATCGATTTATATCTAATTATCCACATAAGTTTGGATTCATTTGTCTGCGTTTAAAATTTATTTATTTTATATTTAATATATCTTTTTATGTTTTCAATTTTTATTTTATAATTTATAATTATAGTTCTATAAAAATTTACACCAATTAATAATTCAAAATTAGATTTAAATCATGAGTGGTCATTTTAGACACGAGATTTTTCTGCGAAGAGACACAGGATTTCAAAATCTCGTGTGAAATTACTAGTTTGTCTTTCGATTTTAAAAAAACTATAATCCTTTTGCATTGTCCGAACGTTATTCAGAACATTTTTCGTGCGTTCGAACGGTCCGTTCGAACATACAAAGGAATGTATATGAGATCGTTCGAACGGTCTATTCTCTTATATTGAGTGTGGACTATAGAGAGTGATTTTCAAATCAGGTCATTTCTCGATTGATTTTTACAAACAAGCTATCAAAATTCATCTACTCTAAATTTTATGACCTCCAGGACTGATTTTAACTGAAAATGGTCATTTTTACGTTCGGACGATTGCATTTTACCTTGAAATGTATGTTTGAACACATGAAAAATGTTCTGAATGGCGTTTGGAACGATGCATGAAAGATTCCAGTTTTTTAAAAAATCGAAGGGCAAAATGGTAATTTCATACGGGATTTTGAAATCGCGTGTCTCCTGACAGAAAAATCACGTGTCTAAAATGCCACCCTAAATCATTTAATTTTAATAGTCAAAATTGGTATATATTTTAAAAAAGATTTGATAAGTCAAAATTGGTATATATTTTAAAAAAGATTTGATACTTAGTGATTATAATTTTTAAGATTGAATGACTAAAAATTAAATTTTAATAAGCAATAAATATTTAAATGTGCTTTCAATCTATATAATTAAAATTTTAATTTATGAAAGAAAATTAAAAAATAAAATACTGAATATTATTTTATAATATATATCTACTTTGAGCTCATCCTATTCAAATAAAATGTTATGGCGATATAGACACCCTCAAAATCTTTTTATATACACCCCTCCTTTTTCTTTTCCATTTTACCCCTGCACAGATCAAAAACTTCTCTCTATTTACCATTGCAGTTAGCAACCTCTACCCGCGTGTACCCACTCTTCTTCTTCTTCTTTTCTCGCATGTGTACCCTCTCTTATGCTTTCTTCTTTTCTCATGTCCATTCCCTTCTTCGTCTTCAAGTTCTGATCTTCTCTACTTCTCTCATTTTTCCCACTCTCTTCTACCTCTCTCTTTCACTCTGCACTACAAGAGCTTCCTTTCCCAACTCCTTGCTGAGATATTATTAGATTGTATTTGATATATTTAGATTTATTTAAATTATTTCTCTCATTAGGGATTTACATAATATTGTATTTCTCCATCTAGAGTTTTCTCATTGTATTTGATTTTCTCTTTATTTATATAAATAAAATAAGAGTCTCTCCTTAATTCACAAGGAGATACCTCTAATTATTTTCACATGGTACAAGCCAAATAAAATCCATTTTTTGTCCCACCCTTCCTTTAAGAGTCTTTGATCACACCGTCCCTTCTTCTCTCCCTCTGCCGAGAGAGGGAGCAGCCATCGTCTTAACCCTCTTCTCAAAAAAAAAAAAAAAATCCAATCCTTTTTTTTTCTATTTTCTTCTCGCTTCGTTCCCAAACCAAAAAAAAACCCTTCTTCACTCTACTTTGATGAGATCCAGATCTCCAAACCGTCCATCCCCATTTACAAGGGCTTTCGATCCCGTGCCTTTCATCTCTTCCCCTGCAACAACTCTCATTCCACATCGGAGCACCTCTTGCATCTTCATTTTCTTCCCCGGTGTATCAGACTCCTGACATTGCTGCTGGTCGATCTCTCTTCGCAATCTGGATCGTGTTCTTCCTTCAGTCCCTGCATCATCACTGCCCAGATCTGATTCCGTCACTCCCCTATCCGAGCATTTCCCCGGATCACACTCAAAAAAAAAAAAAAAAAGATGAAGAAAAAGAGAACTAGGTGAAAATGCCTCTCCATCGATCATCGATCCTGCACCTCTCATCTCAACCTATGCCACTAAGGGCTGCTCGATCAGTTCTCTTCTAGGCCTTCTACTTCAGCCCCGTTTCCCTTCTCCACTGAGGGTAAAAAAAACACAATTGCTGATTTTGTTCAAGCGACTCATCTTTTTCTCTCTCTCTTCTTTGGTGGTCAGTTGGACCATGCTCATCGTGTTAGCGCTCAACACATCGGTATTCCTGCGAGACTACCATTTGGATATTCAAGCCAAAAAAAAAAAAAACGTAAAAAAAAAAAAATATTCCAGGCCGTCATGTTTGTTCGCCGCCTATCAGTTCGCAGCCAATTAGTATATTGCCGTTTCGCAGCGAGTCAGTGTGCTACCATTCCGTCATCTTTGCAGCTAGTCAATGTGTTGTCAATTCATTGTCGTAGTCAGTGAGTGTGCTGCAAGTTTATCTCTTCTCTGGCCAGTCAGTACGCCAGTTTTCAAAGTTCATCCAAATTTCGAAGATTTCCAAGCTTCGCAATTCTTTTCATCCACGCTTTAGCTTGGGAGGGCGTGTTAAGATATTATTAGATTTATTTAAATTATTTCTCTAATTAGGGATTTAGATAATATTGTATTTCTCCATTTAGAGCTTTCTTCTTTTATTTGATTCACCTGCTTTATTTGTATTTCTCTTTCTTTATATAAATAAAATTCAATATCTCTCCTCAATTCACAAGGGAGAAACCTCTAATTATTTTCGTACTCCTCCATCCCTCTTCAATCGCCTAACACAACCCAATTCCATACCTGACTTTCTCAGAACCTATTTTCATATTTCCTACATTCCAACCACACCCCTCTTCCCACACCAACGCCACAACACCCATCTGTGAACCGTCTCCTCCTCACAACAAGATCTACAAACCACCGCCTAGCTGCCCGTCCCTTTCTTTGCTCCACGTCCTGTTCCTGCACAACCCTCAACGTCTGGGTCTGGTAAGAGTTCAATCATCTAGCCTTATTCTTACCTCTACGCCTACTTCCTCATGCTTGTGCTCTTCAGCCTCTGTTTCCCAAGACACAGGGCGGTCTAGACACAAGTTGAAGCTTAAGGCAAAAAATCTAAACGGCTTCTTGATATATAATATATTATGATAAATAATATTTAATTAAAATTTTAATTATATATAATAATAAAAATTATCTAAACTCTACTTTTCTTGCTTTTTGAGATGCAAAATTACTAATTAAATTTTTGTATTCAAGTTTTGCTAAAAATTCATTTTCAATTGATAATATATCTAATTCACTTAATTTTTCTTGTGGAATTGTTGATCGTAGATAAGATTTTATCAATTTTGGTTTTGAAAAACTTCTTTCTGCAGAAGCAACTGTTACAAGTATTGTCAATAATATTCGGTATGCAATATCAGTATTTGCAAACGAATCTAGTCTTTTAATATAATTCAAAATTTCAATTGGAATTATTTCTGTTTGTAAAATTTCTCTTTAAGACTTTTAACTCTGAATACAAATCTAAACCATCTATATGAGAAACCTCATTATGTTTCAAAAGACATTCAAGATTAAGACAATATTTTTTCAAACTATCATCATTTAATGATTTTAATTTTTTTTTTAAAGTATCTTCATATTTTTTAAATTGTTCAAACCTACTTGAATTGAAGAAATCGCTTGATCTACTATATATAAAAAATAACTAATTTTAAAATATTCTTCGGTCGATTGTGTTGACTTGTCGTCGACATTTTCATCAAACTGTTTTTTTCTACGAGTTTTACGTCTTTCATTAAATACAGGTTCTATATCCATTTTAAGTTGCAATCTCTTTCGCTTCAGTCATAGCTGATGTAAATCCATTTTCTCTATACTTATTAAAAAAACTAATAAGACCTATCTATAGCAACATCAATATGCATATTTTTAGATTGTAAAGTTTTACTAAGTTAACAATAAATAATATATCATACCAAATAGTCATACCTAATAAAAATTCAAAATTTTCGATCTCATATATAGCTAAACTTTTAGCTTCACTTCTTGTTTTAGGGTCTTCACTAGTTTCTACTAATTGAAGTAGAACATCTCTAATTTCTGAAGCTTGATATTTTATCGCTTTAATACTTTCAATACGACTTTCCCAACGCGTTTGTGACAATGACTTTATAGTTAAAGTAGATATATTATCTTGTAAAATTTTCCAACTCTTTGTAGAAGAAGATTTTATCTAATAGTCTTTTTTGTACACCTTATTGTTTTCCTTTCATATTTGATCCATTATCATACCCTTGTCTTCTTACATTATTAATATCAAGTCCTAATTTTTTTATTACATTTAAAAGTTCATTAAAAAACCCTTTTCCCGATGTATCGTCTACTTTTAAAAATTCTAAAAAATATTCTTCAATTTTTATTAGATCTTTTGAAACATTAACGTAACGCAATATTAGAGTCATTTGTTCTTGGTGACTTGCATTCGGAGTACAATCAAGTATAATTGAATAATATTTTGCCTCTTTAACTTTTTTAATAATTGTACTTTTAATTTCACATGCTAAAATATGTATTAATTCATTTTATATATTATGTCCAAGATAATGATTACGGATTTCACCATTTTTAATACGACGAAGATGTTCATGCATTATTGGATCAAATTTTGCAATCATTTCAATTAAACCTAGAAAATTTTCATTATTTTCTTCATATATCTTGCCATTATTTTCACGAAATGGTATGTTATTTTTAGCAAGAGCTTCCACAACAACAATCATTCTTAAGAGTACTTTTTTCCAATGTTCTTTCTCTTTGTTAATCTGAATATTTTTATCGATTGTCTTATTTTTTAACAATCTTGATTCTAAATCAATCCAATTTTTCATATTCATAATATGCTCATTTGTTAGTTCGTGATGTTTAAACTTAGAATTAAAATTTTTCCAATCTCTAGTTCCATTTGTAACTAACACACTTGTACTCGGTTTTAAATTAAATAACTTGCAACAAAAACAAAATACTAAATCCATCTCTTTTCAATATACTAGCCATTTTCTATTTTTCTTTTCTCCATTTGATAATATTCTAGTATAATAGTTAGTAGAGAAATGCCTAGAGTTGTTATCCATAGGAAATTTTATATTTTTATCTCTAATTGGACCTCTTTCTACTAATAAACCTCTTATTTTTGTATCTATAGTTTTCCATCGTCTAGGATCATAACTAATTGTAAAAATAGAATTAGTTATTACATTTTCTTTTCTTATTTCTTTTTCTTCTAAATTTTTTTGTGTATCATTATGAATCTGTTCATTGTTATTCTTTTCTACCGTTAGTTCATCATGCTCTAAATCTATTAAATGAATTGATTGTTCATTTGTTAAATCTTCATTCAAATTACTTGTTAAATTTTGATTATTGCCACTAATAAATTTATCAAGAACCCCTCTTTGAGATTGAATTAGTTTTTCTATTCATTTTCTTTTTTGAAGTTTTTGAAGTCTAGATTCATATTTTCTAGTAGACATATTTATGATTAAAATACAATTATAAATAATACGAAAACCTTTAAGATTACAAATAACTAAAATGAACTAAAATTGAAAGGTTAAAGAACAATAGAACCTGGCATCAGTGAGAATACGATAATTGATGAATGGTTGCAAGGTCCTTTATAACTCTATTACTCTATCAATTCACCAAAGATCTCTAAATTAAAAGTCACAGCTTTATCTGCATGAAAAAACAAAGGAAAAAAATAAATAAGAATAAGGGTTTAGATTCAATAATACATAAATGTAAGTGGAGAATATCAAAGAAAAAAGTATCCGGTCCATAGAAGACTTGATTATCCAAAAAAGTTATCAATCATCATGACCCAAATAAAGAAGTAAAGAACCAATCTGAAAATGATGTTAATACCATTTAAATACAGTCCTTGAATCATTTTTTTTTCTATCCTATTATTTTCTCTTTGTATAATCAGCCCTACACCCCTGTCCATCTCACCTCTTTCTATTTCTCCTTCTTTGACCCAGTTTTTTCTGTTCTTGAGATCTGTCTAGAGTAATACCAAATCTAAGTTAATATATAGACTAAAGATGAACATATCCAACAAAGAGAAAACAGAGAAAGGAAGAGAAGGTTTTGGTTCGGTTGTTGAGTAGAAGAAACGGCAGACATTGCCATGTTAGTGGCAGAGGAGTTCCAGAGGAAGAATAGATTGGAGCAAGAGATAAGAGGGAAAGAATTGGACTCAGATTCTTCTTTCTCATTTTTCTGCAAAAGGGTTGAGAAAGCTTCATTGATGGAAGTGGGGAAGAAGAGATTGGAGGCTGCAAAAAGGGTTTTGGAGCCCAAAAACAAGCTTGGTTTGGTAGCCATTGATGGATTCTTTTCAACTTGAATTTGAGAGTTTCTGTAATTCGATTTTATCATTTTTGTTTTCATCTATGCAATGTAAATATTTTTAATTTCATTTTATTTCTTCATCTTTCTCTCTTTGTTTGTCATGTTAGATCTAGTTTCGACGCTACAAGTTTTTTTTTTCAGATTTGAAAACCTATCTCAAATCTGAGAAAAACTGAAATAAAAAATCAGTTTTTTGACCTAGCAACACCCATTTATCCTTTTAATCTGAGCCTTGATCCATTAAATCCCCCACTAATCTCATCTATTAACCCCATGAAACCTCATTTAATACCAACTATTTATTAATTTTATCGAGTTATTCGTCCTATTAAGCTCGATCCTGTAAAAAGGATTGAAGAGCAGCAGACACAATCAAATCAAACAATTCCATGGAAAAAAAAAAAACCCCCAAAATCCAAGTAAATGAAGTCCAAAATCATGATGCAGATGAAATTGAGAGAGAGAGCATACCTTGCCACCGAGAAAGAAGTTGTATAAAAGAGTGACTGAAGCCACGGATCTAGCAATGATGGGCAGTGTCAATGACCTAGGCTCCAAGTAGAGGGGCAGTCGCCAGCCGGGCAGATCGACGTTCGTCGAGAGAGAATACTGAGAGAGGAGAGCCAGAGAGAGCCAGAGAGGAGAGCGAGACCGAGAGAGAGCAGTGTCGTAAGGTGAGAGTCGGGAGCGAGAGAACAGAGAGAGAAGAGATAGAAGTGAGAGCAGATAGGGTATGGAAACTTTTTTATCGAGACTTTTTTCATTTTTTTTTTTCAGTTAGCTATTCTTTAGGTACTATACAGTGTGGATTTGTACTGCACAGTCAACACACCAGTGAAGCTCCTAATTCGAGTGGCTTTTTTTTTGAGGCCTAACATTAATGGATTTTGTAGAGAGACCTAAGATGACTATCTCAATCACCTTATGGTCTGGACGGCACTGGCAAGACACAAGCCCTTTTTACCACAAAATCCATTTAAAAAAAGAGAAATGTAAAGAAGATCAGAACTTTAAGAAGAAGAAGACCATGTAGAAAAGAAAAGAAGAAAACAGAGAAGAGAAGACTGAGTACACGTGGGAGAAGAGGAATGTGTACACATAGGTAGAGGTTGTCAGCTGCCATAGAAAATAGAGAGAAGTTTTTGACATGTGCAGGGTAAAATGGAAAAGAACAAAGACGGGTGTATATAAAAAGATTTTGGCTATTTAAATATATCAGCTGAATTCCGACCTTATCACCGAACAAATTCCGAGAAATCAACACGCCGACGTTTTTGACCAGGTCAAAAGCTTAAAAAAGGATACTACCGGAAGTGGCAAATTCCTTTTTGCCGCTACAAGAATAGAATATTTATGAAACCATCGTTCTAATCAATACAAGAATAGAATGTTTCTATGATGGCACTTGCCCTGTCCTTTTCTTGATCCTTGTAATGAAAGAAAAGAACCTCACATACCACTTTTTAATTTGAGTTCAGCTAATAATAAATATATCAACTAAAATTATCTAATTCCATATATTATCAAATAGTTGAAAAGTTTTAGATAATTAAATCTCTATGATAGATTATTTTATAGATATGAAATATATAAAATTTTAATATCAAATGATAATTTAAGTCATGTAATTTTATTCTTTAAATTTTAAAAATTTATTAAATTATTGAATTTTAAAATTTTAAAATCAAATATTAAAATAATTAAATAAAGATCAAACTTCATACATAACTATTTATACTATTCATTTTTATATTAGATTCAACTATGTAAATTTTAAAATCTGTATGATAATATATTTTTATTAGAGAGTTTCAATAGAGGTAGCAATACTTCCAAAGGAGGTTTGTGTAACTAGACTTGAGTTTTAGTATATTGTCAATTTTACCCTTCACATGAATAGTAAAATCTACGAGTCGAAATTCGTAAATAGTAAATCGATTCGCCGAAATTCATGCGAAGAGTAAAATCTGCTAAGCTGAAATTCACATAAATAGTAAATCAGTTCGTCGAAATTTTACTGTTCATGTGAAAGGTCCGATTTTACTGTTCATGTAAAGGATAAAATTGACATTACACTAAAACTCGTGTCGACTTATACAAAATACCCGTGGAAAAATCGCTAATAGATCCTACATGATAGAATTTTTGTTTGAACTCTAAAAGACAAAGATAGAGATTCAAAAATCAAGCACGGATACTATACATTTTTTTTAAAATACTATGCACATTTGTTGTCACGAGGATCAATGAGTTTAGTTTGGATTGTGGTACTCTATTAGTTATAAATTAGCAGCATATGTCGTGATTAAAAAGTCATGTGAATAATTTACAATTAGATATTTGAATAATTATAAAGAACAAAAGTAAATTTTATATTCTATAATTATTATATATATTTTTTGAGGTTCTCTCTCATAAAAAAGTACAGTACTTTTAAAAATATATTTCATTTAATTGCTTTTAAAAATATTCTTTCTAAACAATGATAAGAGACACGGAAGAGTTAATTATATTAGTTGGGTTTACAAATTACAAAGATTATTTTTATATACTATGTCAATTAAACTATTCATCCTTTATTTTTATTTCAGGGCTTCTTAAAAATTTAAACATTCTAATGATAGTATTTATTATTATTAGTGAATTTCATAATAATATAAAATAATCATTGATGACGAATCTCTTAGAATATGTATAATATATAGAACTTTAAAATTATTAAATAATTTTGAGTTTTCCGTTTAGATACATGGTAAGAAAAGTTTCAAATAATGATAATGATAGAGTCAATTTTAGCTTAGATATATTCATAAAATATGAACTTTTAATTGAATTTTAAAATGTGATAGAGAGATGACCGTTGATAAGTGAGAAATTTCGAATGAGAAAATATCACTTAAATAACAAAATTGTAAGATTTGTAAGTTGGGTGCTAATTATTTGTGATTATAATTAGATACAATGAAAATTACTATTTTATTTTATTAAAATATTATAACAATCAAGATGATTTTTCAAACTTTCTAATGGGTCCATTACATTCGATCAATGTAGCTAAGATAAGATGCAAAAAATTGAATGATCAGAAGAAAATTTGAAGGCTTAAAGTTTTTATTTGAGCAGACTTTTTTCAATATCATATTAATACTTGGACCTTTTTCCATGATTTATTTCATTGGATCAATATGACCCTTAAATAGAATAAAAAAGTTTAAGGATTAATTTTTTTTTTTTTAAGGCTCTCAAAGTTTGAGAAACTTAAAATTATTTTATTGATCCAATTAAAATAATTTATTTAATGAAGGTGACTTTGTTCATTCTTATATTTAGGATTAGACGTTTTTTTATTTTACAGTTTATTGGAGCAAAGTGGGCATCACAATGGGTGAAGAATATTAAAGATAAAAATAATAATTTAAATCCCTAAATGGGTCTAATATTAGAGTGCAAAAGCTTTAAGATCAAAAAAATAATTTGAAATCCTTAAAATTTAGTAGTTTAAAAGTATGTCTTCAATGATTTAATTTTTTTTTTCAGACTTATTCATATTTAGAACTTTTCATAGTACACATTACAGTGGTCGAGGTGTGAAAGTTTAAAAAAAAATTAAAATAATTAAAATTAAAAGAGTCAAAATTATTTTATTTATTTAATTAAAATGAATTTAATTTGTTCTTTATAATTATAACTTTTTTAAATACTGTACTAGAGAAAACACAAGAGCAAGACAAAATTAAGACACATTTTGTAATTAAAAAAAAATTGTTGAAAGAAACTGAAAGTAAAGACACTGCCACACTGCAATGCTATTGTTTTTGGTGCAAATTCTACCACAAAAATTCTAAATGAGACCTTCTTAATATTTAATATATTATTATAAGTAATATTTAATTAAAATTTTAACCTGTGCTATAAATATTATATTATCAATAATATTAAATTATTAACTAAAATATAATTTATGAGTTTAAAAATTAGATATTATTTTTTTTAAAAAAGAGAAAAATATATCTTTTATTTAATAATTTTTGAAATAAATAAATTCCTATTAAAAAGTATATGATATATATATATATATATATATATAGATTTAGATTATTTTTATTCTCTCTCTACTCCAAAGATATCTAAATTGACTAATATTTCACTCATAATTAAGTCAATAACTAAAAATAAATGGACTACATAATTAATAAATCACATCTTTTGAATTGAAGACATGGACTAAAGTACAGTAAGGTAAACATATGTTGAGGCTGTTGATGGGAGCTGATGGTAGTCAATGCCTACTTTAAAGTTTAAATCAATTCAAAATGGGCATTTAAGGTAGCGATCCTTTCCATGGGCTTTTTGTGTAACCAGACACGGAAATTAGTGGATTTCTGATTTTACCCTTTGTATGAAGAGTAAAATCGGCACACTAACCATTCGAATGAACAGTAAATTGGCTCGCCGAATTCACAGTGAACAATAAATCTACTCGCCAAAATTCACAGTGAACAGTAAATCGGCTTGCCGAAATTTGCATGAACAGTAGCATTGACTCTCCAAAATTTTCATGAATAGTAAATCGGCTCGCATAAATTCACATAAACAGTAATATCGGCTCGCCGAAATTTATATGAACAGTAAATCGACTAGGCAAATATTCGCATTAAATCAGTTAGCTAAAATTTTAAAGTTCATCTAAAATTCGATTTTACTGTTCCTTATACGATCGCTACCCATTCAAGATGGGCTAGAAGGTAAAAGGTATTAACCCTCTCAGCCTACCCCTTCCCGAGACTTCTCTCAGCAGAGTTCATCCTTCCCAACACTGTTCTCATTTGCATCTCAGCCTGGAGCCACTCACCATCCTCTTTCTCAAGCAAAATTCTCTCTTTCTTTACTTCTCCATGTGATTTTCCCCTTCCTGTACCTAGGGTTTCCATCTCCATTTTCTTCCTCTGTGAATCAAGTGTACCGACGAACAAGAAAATAGCAGCCGACGAACAAGAAAATAGCAGCTCAGGTATGACATTTTCCCTTCTATCTCTATCTTGTTTGCTCAAGATTATCAATCATCTCTTCTTTTTCACTCTCTCGATTCTTTCCTTATCTCTTCCTTTTTATCCTCCCATCTTCCTCTCAACTTTCCTCAAAGTTCCTCAACCATTTTCATCTTCTTCGCCCAAATCCTCTCTCCCAATGACAAAATCACACTCATCTTCCTGACTATATCTGACATAGAAGCACTTCTTTTTCATTCCTGCTATGGTTAGACGGGTCTGACCTTTCACAAAACTTTTATTTATAAAATGTAAAATGGTGAGTGTATTGTAATAAGGGTAAAATTTGTGATACAGTGAAATAAGGGATATAGTAAAATTTCCATTTTATTTTTACCGGTGTACTACTTATCAATTATAGGTGTACCGATAACACACCGCATTACATGTATATGTTCTGTATATCGGTACACCGGTACTTGATAAACGGTACACCAATAGAGATAAAATGAGAATTTCACTCTATCTCATTTTCTAACAAAATTTGACGTATCAAACATGTAAATCTCATTTTTGAGGAATCGCACGCTTGTTCTTCCATTTTCTTGTTTTTAGTTTTCAATTTCATATTTTATTATGTAAGTGGTAGAGGTGTAGAACAACTATCATTTTGTGTTTTGAGAAGATGGATGTGATATGCATCGCTCATCGAGTATCTTTTAATGAATAAAAATTCTGTGTGAAATATATATTTTTTTTAATAATCGAAAGTGTTCAGGCGTATCATTCAATTAATCTTTAGGAGTATATGAATATCTTTCAATCTCTATATATTTGATAATTTTTTTTTTGAAAATATTCATATATTAATAGATAAAGAGCCAGTAGAAGTACAACATATATGATAAATTTACAAGTAGTGACTCTTTGAAATTGAGTATGAATCGAACACAAAATTCCTACTTTTTAAAGTGGATTAAGCTCATAAATTTATACCCTTTTTATTGCATTGCATGTTAAGCTCTCTTTTTTATTCTTTTCACTTCAAAAAGTAGGAGGGAATTGTAGATGACGGATCTTGCCAAGATTATTTTACCAAAAACACAACTAGGAAGGCTTTATGAAGAATGTCTATTAATTTTTCAAGTAGATTATAAATATTTGTGGGATGTATTTAGAAAATGATATGAATGATGGTTGGCCAAATTTGCAACTCCATTAGGTCTTATTTATGATATTTGGAGATCATAAGGGAAAGTATCCATATTCCTCTTATTTATGGAATCCCGAAGTTGCAGATTTTAATCAAAGTCAAATTTTCGGTCTCAGGGGACCAAAAAATTTTAGCTAACATTTCAACATATATTTTGTAAATGGACAATATCAGCCTTGTCAGCAATATGTTTAGAAACGAGTCAAAATATTCCAAAATTTCAGCTGAAAAAAGGCTGGTATTGTTGATATACATTTCAACTTAGAATCTAGACAAACAAATTTTGGCCAAACTCTTAAATTTCATTTGGAATTTACAATCTACAAATGAGTCAGGTTAACTTGAAAAAGCTGGTTTGACAGTCAAGACACTCATCTCATTAAGCGAGGTTTTGAGTTGATTCTTGCCAACCCCTACAAGCCACTCTCTTTGGAGTTACTCTCCATCGACTTTCCTAGTATGTGTGGATTGAAAGATTTCATATGCTTGTGAGAATCTCACCTCCAACATAAGTTGGAAATACCCATATTAAAAAATTATTTCAAGAAAAGAAAGTATGAGAATGATGACGTAAAATACTCAAGTGTCGAAGGAGTCATGGTGATGAGAGTATTGACTCTCTAACTTTTATAAGATATTATTGAAGAAAATGTTTATTTGTTCTATTTCTCAAATATTTCAAATGACTTTGACTAAAATTTTAATATGCCCTTTTGTTGGAACAAAATCAATTCCAAGATTAGATCTGCTTCATGGTCTGTAGGGCTGCAACTCGGGTCGGGTGACCCGACCTGAGAAATCATGCGGGTCGGGTTACAATGGTCGGACTATAGGGTCGGGTCGGGTTGAGAAAAGAAAAGCCCGATCGAAATTCGGGTCGGGTTGGGCTGAGGCTTTTAAATTTCAACCCGACCCAACCCGATCCGAGAAGACCCGACCCGACCCGACCTTTTCATAACTTAATATAAAAGCTGCCTTACTGTCTCAAACCCTAGAACACTAGACGGTTTCTACGAGTCTCTGAAGCAGAACAGATCTGAAGCAGAGACGCCAGAAGCAGATCTGGAAACTGGCGGCTGAAGCGGTGTCCGGCAGATCTGAAAGGGAAGAGCCTCCAGATCGGCTAGCAAATTATCAGATCCGGCAGAGGCAGATCAGATCTGGCGTGAAACTCGTTCAGAGAAGAGACCTTAAAATGAGAAGATCGGATGCCTGCCGGATTTGTAACCTGTCGGTGTGTCAATGATGCGCGGCAGACAGAGATGCCTCGCCTGGCTCCCCCTTACGGGAAACTTTTGCAGATCCGAGAAGAGAGGAGATGGCCGGTGGACTTGGCCGTGGTTGTCCGAGATGAACACCCCAAAGACGGAAGCAGAATTTGCAACCAGTGCCGGTGGCTGCCTCTCGCTCTCCCTCTCTCCTTCAATCAATCCTTCAACCAATTCTTGTGAGTTTGGTGTCTCTCGACAATGACTCATATCCTTCAAATTTCTCTTTTTTTTTTAGAAATTTTTGTATGCAAAATTTGATGTCTTTTGTTTCATTTAGCTCTTTGATTGGTTTGATTTGATGATGCTGTGGCACTTCTTCTTGATTTTCTTTGGATTTTTTTACTTGGTTTCACTTCTCCTCAATGTATTCTCTAATAGTGGTTGATGATTATGATTGGGTTACTAAAAATTTCCTTTTACATCATGCGATCTTCAAGACTTGATTTGATGATGGATTGGACTTTCATTTTCTTAAGAAGCAGAAGAGAGAGATTCAATATGATTGTTCTTACTTTGGCTAATAGAATTTCGTCTATTTTATTTAATTATGATGACATTTCTCTCTGCTGTTTGGTTGGTTTGACTCTTTTCTTTTTCTTAAAAAAAAAAACAGAAAGAAAGAAAAGAGAGATTAAGTTGGATTTTTTTTTCTTAAGGGTCAGGTCGGGTCGGGTTAAGGGTATTACAATCTCGGGTCGGGTCGGGTTCACTATCTCGGGTAGGGTCGGGTCGGGTTAGGTTCAATATGGAGTGAGTCGGGTTTATTAAAACCCGGCCCGACCGACCCGAGTTGCAGCCCTAATGGTCTGATATGTAACAAGTGCTACTACATATCAATTTGACAAGGATCCATGTATATTGATCGATACCTATCAAATCGCTATACATGTATTGTATTGGCCAATACAGCTGTTTAATGACCCATTTTGTATTGAAATATATCGGTTGATATAACTATGGTAGTAAGGTATCGAACTATCGATCTTTCAAAAATAAAAAAAAAATTTTACTTCATTTTTAGGTTTAAATCTTGCATTGATAAGGTTTTAAAAAGATTTAGGAGCTATTTTTTCATTTGATGAAAGGTTTTTGTCGATTCTAACCTTGTTTTCTTTTAGATTTTTCTATTTAGTTTATTTTTATCATTTTTTTTTAATTTCTCTCTAAAATAATCTCGATTTTAAGATTTTTTGCTTTAATAAAATGACATTGAGTGTTTGTGGAATTGAATAGTGATATCTAAATGTAAGTGATATAGTTTGTAGGTTGTTTATGTTAATAAAAAAAATCATAAAATTCTGATTTCCTAAGATAATCTCCATTTTGAGGCTTTTTGTAGAAAAAAAAATTGAATGAATGAGATTAAATGACGAGCTCTTAATGTAATTGATATTATTTGAAAGGTTTTTGTGAGATTTTTCTAATTTTTCAATATTTTCATAAAATTAGGTTTTTTTTTAAAAAAATGATGAAATAAAATTGAATATACAAAATTTCATATAAAGTGTTTTCTCTTATTGATTTTTCATTTTCTAAATTTTTTAAATATTTTTCAATCTATAAGATATACTTTATTTATATTGAAATTGCAACTCTCAAAGGTTTAATAATCTATAAAAAAAAAAAAAAGGCCTTTTCTTTAACTAAAATATGTATACTATGTATTTTCATTTTTCTATTTCTATTATTTTTTTTTCAAAATGATTAAAAAATATGTATACTTCCCACATGGGTGTAGGTCAATTGGTTGCCTCCCACTTGCCTCCCCTATGGCCTAACCTTGGTGTACCCTAGGAGTAATGGGCTCACTTGTAGGGGTTTTATGCTGGATATCCCGCACACGTAAATTCAAAAAAACATGAATAAAAAATGGGAAGGGCGAGAAACCATATTGGCCAGCATATTTTTAACCCCTTCAAAGTTAAGTATTGGGCTTTAGGCTTGGGCTTGACAGCCATATGTCGAAGCCCATCTTGATTTTTAAATGGGTTTCTTTTTAAGCCCAACTGTAGCCTAATTAAGATTTGAGCGAAAAAAAAAAATGTGCAAGCCCTACTTTCTTCTACCTAGGCTTCTTGGGCTTTTTGGTTTTCGGGGCCTCATTGATATCCTTACTTGAAAGTAAGCCCTGAGAATGGCCCTGGGAACTGATAATGTGTTCAAACCAGGTCATTTATGATGGGTTAGGATGACTTACCATTTAAGAGCAGCAGTTTGAATAATGCAACACCCATCGACCAAACGATCTCTTAATCACCAATATACTCTAGTAGATAAATTTTCATTCTAGCTTGAATCTGGAGTTTTAAACTGAGCTCCCTCTGAGTGATCATAAGTTTAAAAGAAGAAAAAGAAAAAGAAACATGCTAGAAGATTATGCTGACCTTCTTGGGTTTAATCCAATGTAATTGAATCGCTCATTCTGCACTGCCTACAATGCTAGCACAAATGGGTTTAGTTCTGCTGAACTCCCATCTTCTGCTCTGCTTTTGTCTTCATGGACTATCTTCCATCATAAATCCGACACAGAAGACAGATCCCTAATGTTCATATCAGACATTTTTTTCTTTGCTTCTTTTCCGCCAGAGATGAATATAATGATAGACAACTAGAAGTATAATGCCCTGAAGAAAAGGAAAGATTTTGTTTCTCCCAATTATGTGGCCTTCGTCTCCATCATCCTTTCTTTGAGAGGAGAATTACGGAATTTTCGACAATTTATTCGCATAAATGATCCTCTGTTTTCTTTCAATGCCTCCACTGAAGCTTCTTGAAACTCCAGATAGATTGCATGATGAGACTAAACATCTCACTGAAAAAAACATGGAATTGAACCTAAGACCATGTTGTGACAGAGATTTAGAACCTTTAGATTTATGGCTCAAACCCCGTTTGGGCGCAGGCCCAGGCCCAGTGGGCCCAATATATTGTAAGCAACCGTATATAATGAATCTTTCTGTAGGGTTTTCTTTGGACTGAACTAGGAGAAGGCCATCCCACTGGGGATCCCAGGAGATAATAATGCACATCAAAAACAAAAGTGTTCATCGATCAAAATTATGCAGGAAAAAAATTCTGATACCGACTAGTGAAGACAATGTTCGATTTTTCAACTTTATTGCATCTTCAAATAAAAAAAAAAATAGCAAACTCAAATTCGACTCAAGTTTTAGAGCACTTGAGAAAACCTTTCTCTAGAAAAATAAAAAAAGTTTCGCAGTCTCTACGTTTGCACGCCCGGTCCTTCCTAAACACTAACTTGCTAAGCTTTAATACATCTAATCATAAGCTGTCATGTGGCTTTAATACATCATAATTAAAAGAAAATAAAAATAAAAATTCTAATTCTTCTAAAGGCGAATAAGTTTTTTCAATGATTGTTGTTTATAGTTGATGTGTGGTCCAGAAACATCCTCGGGCGAATGGGAGAAGATCTTCTTGTTGATTTTGTCTTGATTCCATACACAAATAGCTGATTTTGCAAATTTGCATGCTCAATTAGAAAAGAGGTGAAAGTATCTATATAGAAAGGATTTCTACAAATTTTCTCTTTTAGCACATGGGTATTTAGGTGTCGAACACCTTAAATAGTCTTTAGATTTATACACTAGGTCGATGGGCTTCTCATTGAACTATGTAATGGCCAATTGAACAATTTTATCTTAATTTTCTTCCACTATGTTGATGCAGGATCTTCCACTATGTTGATGCAGGACACTAAACTAAATAGACTTAAATGGCTAAAAACACAAAATAAATAGCAACCCTAGAAGACTATTGCAAATAAGAGAAAACAATGATTATGGTCAAATATGCTAGGAGTGAAATTAAGATCTAAATCAATAATTGAAATTTAAGACTATAACCCAGTCACAAATAATCATACAACCCTAGGAATCTAATATAAATTATTATAAAACTAATCTAGACCAAATCACATTCACAGTAAAGGGGACAGCAGTATAGAGATACATAAAGGTGTGGCAGCAAAGGGTAAAGACAAATAGGGGAGGACAGGGTCAGCCCTGAGATTTTAGAGACCCTAGGCGAACTTTGAAAAATGGGCCTTTTATACACTCACAAAAAATAAAATCATACATTTTTTTTTAACAAAGTGTGAAACATTTAAATAAACATCATAATCAAATTTATAATAAAGTATTTTTAAAATTTATTCTTCTATGATCTTGAGATGCAAAATTACTAATTAAATTACTATATTCAAGTTTTTTTAACATTTTTTTTTCGATAGATAATATAGTTAGTCCATTCAATCTTTCTTATGACATTGTAGACCGAAGATAAGATTTTATCAGTTTTAACTTTAAAAAACTTCTTTCTGCAGAGGTAACTGTAACTGGTGTAATCAACATTATTCTATAAACAATCCATGCATTCGGAAAACAACAATTGTAACGCCCTGTCTCGCTACAGCGCGTTATCTCCGAAAAGTTTCAAAACATGACCAAGGAATGGATAACGGGCATTTTTTTTTTTTTTTGAAACGAGGGTAATTACCTCCCGCTCAACAATTCGATAAAGGCCAAAACCAACATAAGAGCATAACAAATAACCACCGACCGTTCAACATAGTCATATAATCATCCAAATAAACATGTGACAATGAACCCACACAAACAATAGTCTCTCACAACTAGAGCATAAACATAATATGGGATATTTAACTATTGATAATCCTCTCCGGGTACCTCTTTAAGGGGGCCCGCCTAGCCCCTCCGCAATTAGGGTACCTGAAAGGTAAGGGGTGAGCTAATCAGCCCAATGAAGAGAATAATCATATCACATATCAGCGACAACATATATCACATGTATGAGGAAAAAGATAAACATCGTAATAAAATGAATGTCTACTGCACAAGAGTGTTCAATTATACAACTAATCAGTGATCCCACCGACTATTCCGAAACATCATCCCCATAACTCACAACTATCCTCCTCCAACTCCGGTCTCCCTACCAATACAACTGGGAGACCTCATAATACACAACTGCCTCAACTGCCGGAATGCAACAGGCGAAACCCTCATCTCCCTATGGGGGTTTCGACCACCGGAGCATAACGGGGAAGCCAATCTCAAGGCAGGCACCTCGACCGCCGGAATGCAACGGGGAAATCCGCATCTCCCTATGGGGGTCTCAACCGCCGGAGCGTAACGGAGAAGTCCTCCCAACAACCAAACTCATCACATCATCATAAACATATACACGTGTCAATAGTTCCTCCATCTCAACACCAACAGTGCGTTGCCCGTTGCGGGTTACCCCCCCCATGCATACACATGATATCATGATCATATATAACAACATAAGTATATAAAAAAAAAATCTCAAAACACAAATCCACATACTCATCATGATCTCATTCACATATTATAAATAACATCCACTATGTTGTCAACAAGGCTCAAGCATCACATTCAAAATCCAGATACATATCTCATTTTCAGTATAAAAGCATTCACATATTATAATTAAATGAACAATATGTTATCATTAAGTCCCTAACATCATGTTCGACATCCAACGCATGTCTTATTCTCATCATAAATTCATTCACATGTTATAGCTAAATACACATGTTATCAATAACTTTCAAGCATCATGTTCAATATTCATTTGTCCGATCAAAACTTTCCATTTAGTCGCATATAGCTGACATGAGTGCACTCGAACGGATCCCTTGCCACAGATTCATTTAACAGTTCCCTTACCGAGTGGCTTAATAAACGAAGGGCCCCACTCGAGTCACTTCATGTCCAAGGTTGAGCGTTAAAAAGGATGCAAATGCATGCTAACAGTGATAAGTCCCCTCATAGTGCGTGGAGTCAAAAGTCTGAAGCGATTAAACAGCTTGAGGTATTAAAAAGGAGCTTAATCTGTTGAAAAGAGGAAGAGCGAATAAGTAAATAAGGTAAAGCAACTAAAATGAGACCGGACAAAAGTTAGGCCTAAAACTGACAAGGGCCGAACTGGGTCTGGCCTGACATGGGCCGAACTGGAAAAGGGGTTGGGCCCAAACTGAAATATGGGTCCAAAACTAGGTCGGGTCCAGAACTAGGTCGGATCCAAAATAGGGTCGGGTCTAGAACTGGGTCGGATCCAAACAGGGTCTGGTCCAGAACTGGGTCGGATCCAAATAGGGTCGGGTCCAGAACTGGGTAGGATCCAAACAAGGTCGGGTCCAGAACTGGGTCGGATCCAAACAGAGTCGGGTCCAGAACTGGGTCGGATCCAAACAGGGTCGGGTCCAGAACTGGATCGGATCCAAACAGGGAAGAGTCTAGAACTGGGTCAACTCGATACACGACCAAGCTGACCCAGTGGTTCAGCCGAGTTGAAGAAATGAGAAGAGGAAAACAGGAAAAGGAGGAAAAAATCATGGAAAAGAGAGGAAAATCAAGTAAAATCACGGAAAACTGATGAAATCATGGAAAACGAGGAAAGGGTTAAGGGGAAGAAGAGAAAATAGGTAAAATCAAGAAGGGGAAGAAGGTGGGAGGAAGAAGAGAGGGTAACTGGAACTGGGGCAGCGGAAATCCGAATCTTGGACGGCGGCGAAGGAGGTCGGGCGCTGGAAGTCGGCGGCAGTTGCCCGCGTGACCAAGGGGGAAAAGAAAAGGGAAGAAGAAGAAGAGGAATCTGAAGAAAGGAAGAAGGGAAGACGAGAGAGAGAGAGAAGTGAGGGAGGAAGAGATCAGAGGAGTGAGAAGAGAAGACCAGGGGGAGACGAAGGTAGGGGCACGGCACTGTAGCTGAAACGCTACAGTGCTGCGGGAAAGGCTCAAGAGAGAAGGGGTTGCTAGGGTTTGGGGAGTAGTTTAGGGTTTTTTTTTTTAAACTAAAACTCAATACATATTTTATTTATTTATTATATATTTATTTATCTTTTGAAAAATAAAATCTCAAAGAAAGCGAACCAAAATTTCAAAACCCACGATGCGTATTTCAAAAATTAAAACAAAACTCGTTAGAAATCGAACGTCGAACATCGAGCGGGGAAAAGCGTGTAAATTTTTTTTTTTTAAACATTTATCATGACAAGATAGTTAATAATTACAAAATTACCAAAATGTCTTTCAAGCTCTCAAGCTCGAAAATGACAAATTGGGGCTCACCACAGAGCCCACACTCTCTTCACGACTACCACAGTCCCAAAAACAATTCGAAGGTCCAAAAAAATCTCTCTAAAATCGGATAAATCCAGAATGGGTCATTACAACAATTCATTCTTTTTATATAATTTAGCACTTCAATTGTTTCTTTTAATTCTTTTCGTACTGCATCTTTTATTATATTCGAGTCCAACACTAATGCCAATTCTCATTCAAAATGAAGATATTATTATTATTTTAATTTTTCAATTTTTCTGAATTTTTTAAAAAATTAAAAATTATCTTAATTATAATGATTTATACTTGTATATTACATCTAATAAAATCTACATTGATCAAATGAATAAAGTTATTTTTTTCATCTCTTCAAATTTTAAAAGCTTTAAATTATTTTTAATTCAAAATTACCAACTCAATATAGGTTTCTCTTTTGCTCTATTTAGATGATACATATATTTTAAAATATTTGTTATTAATTAAAATTATTGTTATTTTCATTATTATTAGTAAACTCAATAAAATGAGGATTATAATAATTATTATTATGATTGTTACTATCATTATTTTAATTTTTTAAGTTTAAATTAAGTAGAAAAATTATCAATATATAAATTTCCAATTTTGAGTATTTTAAATTCGAAATAGTTGAAAATAGTCAAATGATTTCAATTGGTAGTAATTTAAAAGTCATAAAAGGAATTAGTTGGGATTTGAAGGCCGCTCTATTTAGATGATACATATATTTTAAAAGATTCTTTATTAATTAAAATTATTGTTATTTTCATTATTATTATTAAACTCAACAAAAATAAAAATTATTAATGTAAACAGTGAGATTTGATACCAAGGTCTCTAATATGAAAGACAAGCACCCTAACCAACAGTAGACAACAATGGATTTACGCTTTTATATACATTATTAACTATTTAATATATAACGAAAGAGTTTATGGACTTGGGGGCCCTAGGCGATGGCCTACTTTCGCCTATAGCCAGGGCCGACCCTGGGGGAGGATTTAGGGTTAGGGTTTAAAAAGATGATAATAATTAAGATTTAGATGTGGGCTGGGGTTAGGATTTAGGGGATATGGTAAGTTAAACAGGATAGAAGGATCGACTAAGGCTGGGGTTGATGGGTTTTAATGGGCGGCAACACAAGAAAGGGGGAAAGGGGGTAATTTGAAGCAATTAGAGTTAGGTTTTGAAAAGGGAATGGGGGCGGCAGCACTAGGAATGAGAGGGTGGAATTTGAGGTAGTTAAGGGAGGATTTTGAAAGTATAGATGGGACAAGAGCCAAGGGAAAAATCGAGTAGGCTAGGGTTTCAAGGGAAAAAGAAGGGAGGAATAGAAGAAGAAACAAAAGAGAAAATAGATAGGAAAATATAGAAGAATACTTGCATAGGAGAAAAGGCTTCTCAAACCTGCTTGGATTCTCACCAAGTTCTTGGCTTCTCACTAAGGGAGCACCATCGTGTGGGGCAAGAGGACTTGCAGTCGAAAATTCCAATTTCGTTCATTCCATTCGAATAAGCTACAAGGGGTTTATATAGAGTTTACAATAAAATATGTCCAAATTGCACCCTCAAAGAAAATTAACTAAAACTCCACATAATGAAATAACGAAAAAAATAAACACATGTTGCGTGAACATGCTCCGCATTAATCCCCCCATCTGAGAAAAACTTGACCTCGAATTCAAACAGATAAGAAGATACGTCAAACCACACGCACGCCTTCCCAGTGTGGGATCTTCAAAGTGTAATCATGTGCACGTGAGGCCTTCAGGCGTCATCCAATCAGATCATCATTGAGTCACAAACATAGGGCTAGAGTGACTATCCTCCGTCATCACTAATATACTCAAAACCTTATCTTAGCATCACTGTCAGCTTGCTCCGGGTGAGGAGGATGCAACTCTGGCATGACAAAGCTCTGAATCTCTCCAATACGTCCTGGTCCAATCACTGTAGCTCGTCATTAGTCAACCAAGTTGCATTTGTCATCGGTTTGTTCTTCCATTTCACGATATACTTTTGGAAACCTCCAGCATTGGTTGAAAGTTGAAACCACTTCCTCGTCTAGGATTGATTCTATCACATCTCTCTTAGGTGACAAGGAAGGTAAGGAAGATAAAGGCTAAGAAGGTTGCATAGGTGCATTCCACGGGTCATGAAGTGATTCAGGAAGACCACTAGGAGGGTCATGATGATGCTGATGTGGGGTGGGGCTTGAGGGTGAAGTTGTTATATCAGTGAAAGGGTGTTAGATCTTTCACATTAAAGGTAGAGCTAATGCCCATGTCTGATGGAAGGTCTATGACATATGTGTCGGGTCCAACTCACCTCAAAATTTTAAAAGACCGAGCGTGCAACTTTTTTACAGTTCCTCGTGGGAACCATTCGGGCCTGATTTTGATCATTACATAATCACCCACATCAAATTCCTTGAACCTACGATGAGAATCTGCAACAAACTTGTACATTTAATTGCTCATATTAATTTTTCTCCTAATTTCAGCATGCAAATCATGGATATTCTCATTCCCATGGCCTGATGTGGCTTAGGACACGGCTTATTTTTTATGTTAAATAATCATATTTAAGAATACCCTATGGGCCTCTATCTAAGGTCTAAATAGAAAAATATCACGCGTGCCTTTCTCAAGTGGACTTAAACACATACCATAAGTCTCCCATGTACAAACACATAGTTATACATAACACAACATAACATACTATATCATATCATTACATCAGAGTAGCATATGAAAATACAAGTGGTTATTACATGCTTAGGTTTTTATGCCACAAGAGGCATAATTATTAACAATACATCATTAGCATAAAAATAAACATAATAAACATATTTCTCATCGGCGGGAAATATGACAGAGTTCAGGGAGTGCATCTCCTAAGACATCAATGGTGGTTCCTCAGTTTTCCCTTCAAGTATTAATCCTGCAATGTATAGAACATGAGCTAACAACCTAGTGAAGAGTATTCAACAATAATGAAACTATCATAATATATAAATCACAAGACGAAATGCAATTATTATATCACTTCTAATACCATGAATCAATATCCTAAAAATGGTTCATCTCAACCATTAATACATGTTCTTTTCCTTCTCACACAGATCTGCCTTAATAAATTTTCACACAATCTACACCAGTTTCATAACTTAAACCGATGCTTCACCCAGTCCACAATGCATTTAGTCCTGACATAAGTCAAAATGTTGAACATAACAAGAGCTCTTCATTCTCAATTACCTCACACAGTGCGCTAATGAAGTTTCTTATGCACTTAGCTTTATGGATTAAATTACTAAGAATGAATAAGATACCGAGTTTAAAGGTATTACAAGCATTCATCAACGCCCCACCGCTAGGGATAAATCAAATCAGTACTAAAAATAAAAAGGAGGTATCACAACCTGTGTTTGTTCCTATATCATTCACCTATTGTTCCAGGTGCCCTTTTTGCATAGGATTTTACACAGGAGAATACATGTATCTGCTCATTAGGCTATTTCGCAATTCCGGTTTCAAGACAGGGGATAGCTAAGTTACAAGCCCTGCACATGAATATGACAACATAATATATAATATATAACATTTCGACTTGATTACTAACGTCCACACGCCTTCATCAAATTCATTTAACCTATTAGTCTCTATTTCCCATACTGAGTTTATAGACTACTAGGCCTCGGTTCCTTGACACCATTATACGCTTACGTTCTATCAGTTAGAACTAAATTACATCCCTTACATGTAAGCGATGTCAGATCTCACATTCTGGTCATATTTAGTCTTTTCTAACATTATTATATCCATGGGTCCCATCATTGTCATAGCTTTAAAGGTTTCCAAATATAAAATGCATTTTGAATGTAAAAAGGTGTAGTTGAAAATCCTCACCGTAGTTCGGCGAGTTTTATCGAATAACTGTAAAAAAAAAATATTGTGTAAATATTTGTCGGAAATAAAATACACTGTGTTAAATATATAGATGTTAAGTTTAGTGTATGAATTTCCAAGAAAAGCGCTGAAAATGGCTGAGTCTGATTACACGTAATTAATCCAGTTCAAGTGATAAAATTTAAAAGTATGAATCATACAATACACACAATAAAAAGAAAAATAACACCTGAGACTATGGCGTTTTAAAGTAGAAAAATAAATAATAATACTCAGTGCCTAGTCTCGAGTTTTCCCGAGCGATAGCAAGTGGTGAATATTGAGAGTTTAGCCCAGAGAATACAGAACTATAAAGTATGTGAAAAGTAAATTGCTGAAATGTAAATAACCTTGGACCAGTTCAAATAGAGTTGATGTGTCAGGGAGTTAGGAGTCAGCAATTAGTAAGTTATATTCGGACTGAGAAGGCTGACAAAAAGTAAATGTTGTAATATAAAGTGCGGAAAAATAAACACACAATATATAAAGTAAACAAACAAAGTTTAAATTGAAGTGTTCTCTCGTCGGACGTCCAATATGTAGGTATCGGACTTATGATAGCATGATATTGGACTTCCGATAACAACAGAGAGCAACATAGAACATGAAATCTACAAAATTCACTCTTAGGAATCATTTTTCGACTTCCGATAAATTTACCTATCAGACTTCTGATGAAGAAAGTATCAGACGTTTGACAGTAAAATTACATACATTCAAATTTTCAATTTTTCTATTTAGAGTATTGGACTTCCGATACGGCCTAGAACTCACAGTTACAGGCAGAAAAATAGAATTAACAAATCCTCTTTCTAGTGGCTTAAAATTTTTCATTTTTATGATGAATCGGTTGTGTAGGTTCAGATTTATGTCCTCTTCACTGTAGAAGGAAGAAAATTAGATTTTGATAAAAATGAGATTGATTTTGAGGATGTTAGTAGAAGGTGGATAAAAACCATTTTTTCATGGGTTTCCAAAAATTCAATTTTCAACTCCATTTTTATCTTATTTCAATCCTAACCTTTTCTAAAGCTTATAATAAAATGAAAGGGTAAGTTTTTTATACCTTCTTGAAGAGTTTTGGACAGAGTTTGGACTTCTACCTAAAATCACTAAAGCAAGATGAGTTGCAAAAGAATTCGAAAAAGAAGAAGTACAGAAGTAGAAGAAGAAAATTGGAAATGGAGATAAAAGAGAGAGAGCTAAGAATATGATGAATGTATTCTTCTCCAATTACAATACATGTTCATCGGCATGCGACGGTGGAAGAAGATGGTTGCGATATCTACAGCTACGGAGTATAGAGTTGATGATTCATAAACTTATAAACTTTACTTAACACACGAAAAAATTGGAAAATCTTCGAGAAAATCTGACTTCGCAGATGAGTCCGGGATATGAGATTTAGTTTAGTATAAACTATTTTGAAAACAATAGTGACAAAAGCCAATAAATCGGGATCAAAACGTTGATTTGCTTAAATCAACGGTTCGTATTCTAATGCTCAGATTGGGTGTCAAAAATCTCACAATAGAAACACAGAAACACAAAACGTCCGATCATAACACAAATTAAACATACAATATTTTTCTGGAAATTTTAGACTTTCATTGTTATTTTTAACTTATGGTTTTACAAAGTGATTCCTTTAAAGGGGTTAAAAAACATGAAAATCGGGCAATGAGTAAAAAGAACGGAAGAGTCCGTAGAACTCAAAACTTGAAATCATAGAGTGTGTGTGAGTTTGGGAATTCAAATATCTCAAATGTGTGGTTTTCCAGAGTGAAACAATTTTATGATTGTAACACCCCAACCCATTACCGGCGCGTTATCTCCGAAAAACTCCAGAAAGTCGCAAAAGAGAGATATCGGGTATAAGAATAGCAGCAATATTTTTTTTAAAAAACGGTGTAACTACTTCCCGTCCAACGATCTACAAGTTCAAGACTAGAATAAACACAACGAACCACAAATGTAACTGATCAACAGGTTATACAGTCATCCAAACAAACAGGTGATTGAAACTACATGACTAAAGTTCTCAAACATCAAACAAAGCATAAACATAAGCTTTTATTCTCTACTACTCCTCTCCTGGTACTTGCTCAAGGGGCTCACCTGGCCCCTCCGCGATCGGGGACACCTGAAAGGTAAGGGATGAGCAAAACAGCCCAGCGAAAGAACATATCATATTTTAACAAGATAGATATAGATCACATATGAAATGGGCAGTAAATATCACAAGTGAAATAAACATCTATGCCTACCATACTCAACTACTATATTAACCGATATTCCATTAACCAAATCCAAGAAATCATCCCATAGTCCACATCAAGTCCTCCAACAAACTCCAGTCTCCCTACTAATATCGTCGGGAGACTAAAGAGTACACAACTGCCTCATCCACACGAGTCGTGTCGGAAACCACCTCGACCACGACCTAGGGAACCAAACTCTAGGGCAGGCACCTCGACCGTCGGAACACGATGGAGAAACCCACATCCCCTTTGGGGGTTTTGACCGCCGGAGTGTAACGGGGAAGTCCTCCCAACCACCAAGCTCATCTCATCATCGTAAATGTGTACACATAAACAAAATCTCTCATGCATGCACATAGTATCATGATCATGTATGACAGCACAAACATATTCTGACATGACATCAATATCCACAACATGCATCATCATGCGGTTAACGACACATAACAATGCTTAGGCTCATACTTCTATATCCAACATACGATTACATTCACATATTATGCATAAACACGCAATGAATCACAACATCTTCCAACTATTGTGTTCACATCCATCATAATATCATATGTGTGTTATGATTAATCACAAACATGTTTTGAACAACCGTTCAAGCATAAAAAAATCATTCATTCAATCAAATTTTCCATTAATCACATACGATTGACATGGGTGCACCCGAATGGATCCCTTGCCACATATTCGTTTCAATGGTTCCCTTACTGAGTGGCCTAATAAACGAAAGGGTCTCATCCAGGTCACTCAATGTCCAAGGTTATAAGTTAAGAATGCAAATGCATGCTAAAACAGTGATAAGTCCTCTCACCGCGTGTGTGGAGTCGAAAGTCCAAAGCGAGCAAATGACTTGTTTGGTTGAAGGGAGTTCAATCTTTAGAAATAAGGAAGAACGGATAAGTAATCAAGATAAAACAGGTCAAGAAAAGAGGCCGGAGAGAAAATGGGCCTAAACTGGGCCGGGCCCAAAAAGGGCCGAACTGGGTCGGGTCTAAAAACGGACCGGGCTTGAAAACGGGATTTGGAAAAGGGCCAGGTCTGGAAACTGGGTCAAGGTGGATTGGGCCGAAAACGTAGGCCTGCTAGACATGGGCCGGACCAGATCTGGGCCTGGTTGGGCCGGACCGGGTCTGGGCCTGGTTGGGCCAGAACGGGTCTGGGTCAGACTGGGTCTAGGTTGGATCTGGGCCAGACTGGGTCGAGTTGACTCGGGACAGCAGAAAAAAAGAAAAACCGACTGAGTCGACTCGGCAGTCGGCCGAGCAACTCAATGAGTTTGATGAGTCGGGGAAATGGGGCAAAACAAGGGAAAACCAGGAAAAAGGGGGAAAAGAGAAGAAAACCAAGGAAAAACAGAGAAGAGAAGGAAGGAAGAAAGAAGAAAAAAAAAGGAAAATCGAATAGCAGAGAAAATCCGAGAAGGGGAAGAAGGAAAAGGGGAAAATCGGGAGAAATCGAAGAAAATGGGAAGAAGGAGAAAGCCGAGAGAGAGAGAGAGAGAGAGAGAGAGAGGAAGAAGAAGAAGTTTACGGAGAAAGGAGGAAAAAGAAGGAGAAGGGAACTGCATGGGGATGAAGAAGAAGAAGAAGAAGAAGAAAAGGAGGAAGAGGAGGCCGCTAGGAAGGGAAAGAGAGCGGCGGCACTGTAGCGTGACGGCTACAGTGTCGCGGAAAGGGTAAGTTATAAGGGGGGTTAGGGTTTAGGGTTTTTGCTTTTTTTATTATTATTATTAAGAGAAAGAAAAACTCGAAGGGATAATCCGAAAGATCTCGGACGAGAAAACGTGTGACTTTTGAACAAATTTTCATGACAAATATGCAATAATTATAAAATTACCAAAATGCCCTTCGAGTTCCCAAACTCGAAAACAGGTAAATTGGGCCCAACATGGTGCCCACACTCTCTTCACTGTTACCAAGGTCCCTAAAACAACTCAGAGATCTGAAAATCTCTTCGAAAATTTAGAAAATTCGGGACAGGTCATTACAATGATCATTTTTCAGAATAATTAAATGAAGTTTAGATATTTACGATTTTGCCCTTCCAACTTCAAGAAGTTGGATCAATGAGCTATCGAGTTCGGATTAGGCCAAACTTGGACTTTTCAGAAAGACCACTCAGTAGTCTTCCCGATTAACGGAACACAAAGCATATTTAACGGTTCAAAATTACACAATTACAGATATGTTGTGCAAATGAATGTGCAGACTCAGATGGCATATGCGATCCTAACATGGGAATGAGATCTATAGGTTTTCTAGGTGTGCAATCATGCACGACTTCGAAGGGACTTATACATATAGACCAATTGATCGAGCTATTGTACGCAAATTTTGCAATTGGTAAGACAACATCCCATGATTGAGTATGCTCACCATCTAGATAATACAACATATTACCTAAGATACGATTGACTACCTCAGTCTGACCATCAGTCTGAGGATGATATGCAGACAAAAACTGAAGCCTAGTATCTATCATATGCCATATGGTTTTCCAAAAGCAACTCATAAACCTGACATCTCTAACACAAAGGTTTTGGGTAGCCCATGGAAGACCGGAACTACAACCTTTGGAAACTCAGTACCAACCTCGGGGGAAGTCTCCCTAGACACTGAGGGCAAACACAACCGAGGTGTCACTAGTCTCTTTCTCAAATTCCTTAGCAGTGATGATATGTAGAGACTTCGGGCTGAGTCTTTGTCTGAGCACTCAGTTTGTCCCTCTTTATAACCTCTTGCTTTGATGGAGTGTCCTTGGGCTGTACAAGGATGAGATTAATCTTCCGACCCTTGTACTTAAAACAACATAGGTATCACGGTCAAACAACTAAGGACGGCCCAAGATGATGTGTCCTACGCCCATAGGTATCACATCACACCACATGGTGTCCTGATAGTAAAATATTTGAATGGGCATGAGACACCACTGAGTGACTGGAGAGTGACGTGTCATTGACCCATGAAACTCGATAAGGATTAGGATGAGACTCAAGTTTCAAACCTAATCGAGTATCCGTGCTGCAGAATCAACATTTGCAACTCCCACTATCCACAATCAATTTGTAGGATTTCTCGCCGCACTTGATGTAGGTGTGGAAAATGGTTATTCATCTCCAATCTTCTGACGATTGGGATCGGGTGAAGCCACACCTAACCACTGCGAGGGTGTTGGCTTCTTCCTCATCAACATCCTTGTCACTTGGGGAATCTACTTCTACAAAGACCAAGAACCTTTTGTTGGGGAGAACAATCCAATGAAAAGACAAACTGTGGAAGATACAAATTTGATGCAGGACACAAACTTGAGTAAACCTAAATGTCAAATTTGATGTGGGACACTCACGAGTGAAATGCCCATAGCCTTGATAGTGACAACATTGTAGGCCACTCGTGGAAGAGCACGCACCAGAGGACTCGTTTTGCAATTGCATCCTTGTTCATGGGTGGACACTGGTGATTTGTCTGGGATGACTCCCTGTATTTTGCCGAACTCCTTGAGGAGTGTCTTGGAACTAGTTCCACAAGAATCAAATGGCTTTGGAGGGTTCGGTTTCAAGTATCGTTGTAAGTCTTGCACAAATTGGTAAGTTTCCTTCAAAGCTTCTACTCGATCCAACATGAGTTCACGCTAGAACTCAGGACGAAGACCTAATCAAAACCTAGAGTGGGTTTGGCTGGGCTCCTCATCTATCTCACATCGCATAAAGAACTCATCAAACTTAGCAATGTACTCACGCATGGTCTGGTTACCTTGACATAATAAGTTTCACTAGTTAATGAGTTTTTGTTTGTATTTAAGAGGGACGCATTTATCTTTTAATAACTCCTTCGTTTCGTCCCAAGTCGATTTGAGGGAGTCATCTCCCAATCTTCTGGTTTTCTATTCTACAATGGTCTAAAAAGCCTGGCATGCCCCCACCAATTTCATTTTGGTGAAACGGACTCGTCGAACTTCCGACATATCATGCCACTCGAACTCCTTCATTTCGTCCCAAGTTGATTCGAGGGAGTCGTCTCCCAATCTCCTGGTTTTCTATTCTATCATGGTCTAGAAAGCCAAGCTTGTCCCACCAATTTCATTTTGATGAAACGGACTTGCCTAATTTCCCACATATCATGCCACTCGAAGTAGTGATTCATGTCCAACAGCCAATTTAAGAAGACTTTGGGCTCTAGACAACCGTTATAGCTAGGGGCTTCCACATGAACTCTTTTCAAGACGCATTCGTCATTGTCGGTAGGTTTCTGGTGCCTATGTGTCTAGTACCAACCACGACCCATTCCTTGGCCTCTAGGGCCTCCATGCCTATGTCCTAGGTTCCTATTGTCTCAATGATTTGATCCCCATCCTCATTCGTAGGGGCTTCTAGGACTTCAGCCCTAGTTCTCACAGTGGCCAACTAAGTACTTAAGGCCTCTTGCGTTCTTTGAAGTTTGATCAATTGGGTAAGGATCTAAGTAATCCAAAGTGGTGGTTCCTCTCCTGACATGCCTCTAGATGGTTTTGATCCTCTCTGATAGGTAACTCCACTCCTAGTTGTCATACACGGACACACACACTAGCGTTCCTACAGATTCACAAGTAGGGAAAGACAAGATATATGCTATGTCCTAGACTCTATATGCAATGAATGACTTATGATGTAATGATGAGACGATCAATTTTTTTTTATCACAAAATAAAATGTAACCTAGGATGTGGATGTTTAAAAAAAAAATGCCAACTTGATTCTGATATTAAATTTGACGTAGGACACTAAACTGAATAGACCTAAATGACTAAATAATGCAAAACACAAAATAAATAGCAACCCTAGGAGATTAATGCAAATAAGAGGGAAAACAATTTCATTATTCATCGAACAAGGGTACAAAGGTTTATATAGAGTTTACAATATGTCTATATTGCCCCTAAATTAAAAAAAAAAAAAACCTAAAACTATATAAAATACCCTCAAATAAAACTTACTAAAATTGCGTGAACATGCTCTGCATCATTTGTCGTCACCACGTACCTGTAAGATTGTTTCTCTGCAACCTCAGCTCAATCAAATTTTCAACATTCCCTACTTGCTGGGGAATCATACCGGAAATATGGGTTTTGAACAACAACAAATGAACCAGGTTCTTAAGGTTTCTGATCTGTGATGGAACTGAGCCTGAAATATGGTTCTGAAAGAGGGACAACAGGGTCAGCTCTTTCAGGTTACCCAAAGAAGAAGGAATAGATCCTGAGAGGTTATTTTTCGACAAGTCTAGCTGTGTGAGGCTCAACAGATTTCCCAGTTCTTGTGGAATTGGACCAGATAACTGGTTGTTGTAGAGGTAGAGAAGGGTCAATTTGGTCAAATTACCCAGAGACGGTGGAATCGGACCACTGAGTTTATTCGAGTACAAGCACAGCTGAACCAAGTTCTTGAGTTGACCCAGTTCGTGGGGGATGGAACCAGAAATGGATGTCTGAAAAACGTGCAAATATGCCAACTGAGCCAAGTTTCCGAAAGTGCGGGGGATTGGACCTGTTAGAAAGTTGGCAGACATGTCCAAAAATCTCAAGTTCTTGAGACCGCCCATCTGTGGAGGAATTGGGCCAGTAATTGGATTTGAACTGAGGTACAACTGGGTAAGGCTATGCAAGTTTCCAAGAGTGGGAGGAATAGAACCAGTGAGAACGTTGGAGGAAAAGCAGAGCACACTGAGGCCCTTCATATTTCCTATCTCTTCAGGAATTGAACCAGAAAGTCGATTATGAGAAAGGTCTAGGAGGGAGAGGTTGGAAAGCGAGCTGATTTCTGGTGGGATGGTTCCAAAGAGAGAATTGTTGCTGAGATCAAGATGGATGAGGTTGGGAAAGGAGGAGAAGCTGAAGTCATAGAGATTACCTTCCAAACTGGCATTCCTCAGGTTTATTTTCATCACTCTTCCCTCATTATTGCATGTAATTCCAGCCCACGAACATGGAGTGAAATTGGTATTGGAATTGGGGAGTGATAGGGTCCATGACTGTAGAGTGTGAGACTGCAGAAGAGTGGCTTTCCAATTGAATAGAGCCTCTGCTTCGCATTCCAAAGCAATAGCTGTTTGTGCGACATTGGAAGCAAGCAAGATTGCTGCATTGCATACAAATAGCAGGAAAGATTTCTTAACTACAACGGACATCATCGCTGGGCTAATGCATTAGTCGGGAACTGCAGCCCCATTTTAACATAGGTAAAGTAGAAGGAGACGCAACGTCGCGGATTGTACTCGTCCAGTTCCCTGCACCTTCCTCAAGAGGACCCACACCTGTTATGTAAAGTCACGTGGATAATGAAAAGTGATAATTCCTATGTTCCAAATTAAATTTTAGAATTATTTAAAAATAGTTATCTCATTTATATTAAATAGTATAAAGTATATTGAAAATGTATGATTTCATATAAAGTACTAGTCTTATATAGAGAATTTTTTAAAACAATTAAAATGAAATGGAGAGAGTATTATTTTACAAGCCATGTCGCTTTCAACGGTTCAATCCAATGTACCTCATAGTATTAAAAATAAGTTTTTTTTTTTTAATTTAAATGTAAAAAATCATGAGATAGTGCGTAAAACTTCAATGGATGGTGAATTTTGATAAAAATAAAAAAATAAACAGTGCAAACCTGTGGAAAAACGCCAGATTTGTCTCTCGGGGATCTCCATTGCTGCAAATCTGTGATACAAGATTCTGAACTCTCAAGTCCTTACAACTTCTTACGGGCGACGCCCTTCTACCTCCAGCGAAGCTCTCCCTCCCTCCTCTGTTTTTTTTTAAAAAATTCCGTACTGATTTTTTTTTCTGTCAATTCTCTCGACTTCGCGTGAGTTTCTCATATATTTTTTTAATTGTCTACCTTCTCTTGTTTTGCTTGATTCTCTCTCAAATCTCTGTTGAGTCTTTCTCCCTTCTTTGATTTTCAAATCGCTCTCGTTTCTGAAGCTTTCTCCATAGAGATCCATCTCTCGTATAATTCAGCGACATACACCAGCATCTTTGCTTTTGTATTTTTTGTAGGATTCCCATGGTTGATGAAATGATATACAAATCAAATCCTTTGGAAATGAGGACAGGAATATTGTATTTTGTATTTCATGACTTATATTCATTTTAGGAGATCATTTTTAAGCAATTGCAGTAAACCGGTGGCCATCAATTTATTAAGATTTTTGAAGAGTCGCACCCCTGATCCACGATTTATGAGAGAAGAGTGAGCTCCGACGAACAAGACGGATGTCTTGGAACCCTTGGACAAGACTTCTATCTCGGTGTCTCCGTCTAAATAATTAATAGAAAAATGCCAATCTCGGTGTCTCGAAAGTCTCTGAACCCTTTTATTATAATAGACACCAATATCCCTATCAATTTTCGTCAGATTACTTACTAAATCAACAGAATATAAAAAAGTATAATTTTAGTGTAAACTTAGCATTTTTCTTAAAAATTACAAAAAAAATACAATTCCATCAATATTATCAATTTAGATTATAGTGTTTCTATTTTTTTTATGTGCCTTGGCTTGCAATGATTCTAAATTATTATCAATGATCTAATTAAATGTAGTAATTTTTTTATTAATCAACTATTTACACCTAATATTAATTTTATAATTTGAATAATGAGTACTCATCAACCATATTAAATTGAGTAAAATCTCATTTGACCCACCAACTCCAGTGAAAGTTATTTTATTTAAAAAGGGCATACACTCCATATTGAAGACTAATTTATTAAAAAATCTAGTCGGCTCAAACCCACTTATTTGGCAAAAGTAGAAAGTCAACATATTACATAAAATAAAATAAAATATTTGAAGGTTGGTTTTAATCCATTCTTCCTAAGTAAGACACAGCATTTTCTTTTTAAAAAACATCTAGTTCCATATTATCATTTGTTAACTTAGCTTTTTTAAATCCATAGATGGTTATAGTCCATTCTTCCTTGCATCATAAGACAAAGCGTTTTCTTTTAAAAAAGCATCTAATTCCATATCTCTTTCATTTGTTAACTTAGCACTTTTAAATCCATAGTTGGTTTTAGTCCATTCTTCCTTGTATCATAAGTAAGACAAAGCATTTTCTTTTTTAAAAGCATCTAGCTCCATATTTCTTTCATTTGTAAGCCTACCTTTTTTAAATCCACTAGCCCTACGTAGTAAGTCGGAATCAATACTACTTAGAATGGCTCTCCCATATTGAGAAATTCTGTCTAGTGGCATTCGACCACGAATGTGCTTGATTTTTTTTTTTCATTGAGTGAATATCTCATTTGGAACATTTTAAGAGTTTATATATATTTTTATACATCGAAATTTGGAAATAACACTTGACTTTTCTCTCAAAGCATCAATTATAAATTGTTAAATAGTTAATTTGAAATGGTTAATAGATTAACTCATTTCAAAAATAGATAAATGGATTTAGAAAAAGTTCACCTAATTATTTTGATATTAATATTAGTGAAGAAGAAATCTACCTATGTGGTAAACTAATAGATTTCAAGTAAGAAAAAATAGATAAATAAATCAAATAAACTTGACTTAGCCCAACTCATTATCTTTTAATCATCATTCTTAATAATTTAATATTCCATAAGTGATTTGGATAGATATGTGAAATATTGATTATAAAAAGAAAGCTAGTGAGGGAATTTGATATCATTTAATAACAGTTTTTCTTATGTGAAAACTCTAGTGGAAGTCTCTATTTAAGAAGGGTGCTTTAAGGTCACATATTTTCTGATGAGACAATCGATTATATAAAACTTGAGACTTATCTCATTATAACTATCTTGTGATTATAGAGTTTGAAAATCTGATTATTACAAAACCATTACTTTTTAATGGTCCATCTCACAAAATTATGATGATCAAATCGATGAATTTTTCTTAATATATATCATCTATAAAATTATTTATCTATCTTACTTGATTATATAAAGTCCATGTCATGATAAATGTGCAATCTTCCATTTAAAATGGGTACTCAAGTCTCTTTATATCAAAAATAAAATTGCCTTAACTACTAAGAGAGCCTCCAATGAATGACCATTAATTACTTTCACCCAACGCTAGATCCAAAGTTACGACGACTTAATTATAGTGGCATGTTTCACGCAATGTGGGTAAAGAATACTTTATGGAACAAATATGTCTCAATTAGTATGATGTGGTTTACTTTGTTTACTTTCAGTTCACATATGCTTTTTCAGTTTTACATTGGAATGTACATCTATACACACTCTAAAATGTTTCATGTTAGTTAAAGGCAGAGGTTCAATTATATCTCAAAATTTAAACAACCTCTGAACAAGATAATGTGGAACTATTTCCATTGAAGAACTACTCTCACTTTAGGCCCTCTTGATCTCCGTTATACACTTCTTTTAATCTTTTAATTTTGATGTATAAAAAAGCTAAGACATTTTCTACATGCATAAAGAATTACTTATCATTTATATAAATAATAACAATTTAAAAGGTTAAGAATTAACATAAGTTAGTATAGAAATGTTAACAAAATCATTTTATTTGGTGTTAGAAAATCATGATTTGATAACATTCTTGAAGTATAATCTACTTTCAAAATCTAGTTGCTGAGAGGAGGGTTCCTCAAGTGTTATATAGAGTTATTGGTTTATCAAATTAATCGTTGTGGGACTTTTGTCACTTTCACACTCACCCTCACGTGCAACTGCACACTGTCGTTGCAGGTGAAAACTTTCAGGCCCGCCCTCACGTGTAGCTAGATCCTATGACTGTATGTAGAACTTACTCTTATACCATATTAAGAAATCATGACTTAATAATATTTTTGAGGTAGAACTCACTCTCAAAAGCTAATCGTTAAGAGGATAATCCTCAAATATTATATTGAATCATTGGTTTCTCAAATTAACCGATGTGGTTTGTCACTTCACTTGATTCTCAGGTTTTGACTGATCAAACATTATTTTAAAGAATTTATATGAAACCCAAAATTCTCACTTCCGCTTTGTCCACACCTGCGCGCGGGAGCATGAAAACTTCATTCTCGATTCCATTAGAATTTTTATGAAAGAGTTTCATTTGCTTCTCTTCAACGGAAGTTTCATTTTCCTAATTGAAAGCCATATTTCGACTCGTTGTTTTTGGGATGCCCCTAATAACTAACGAATGACAAATGTTTTTCCTTATGTAGATCCTATTTCAATAACTGAAAAATGAAAAAAGAACATTTTATAGAAAGGATTTGAGCTATCAATGTCATGTTTAAACTTGAAAAGTAAAGAAAATTCATAAAAATTAGAAAAATAAATTTTAAATTTAAATTTGGTGAATTGAAAAGATTTAATGTACATTTGTCGTATAAAGGATGATTATTTGCACACGGTGTGTGTTATATTATCCTTGCATATCTAGGCATAGAGGCACCAAATGAGATGATAATAGATCTATTAAAAATTATTTTATTGAGTATGTGCTCCTCTAAAAATTGTCTTGATTGAATATATTAAGTTGTCTTTGAAGGCTTCAAAGTTTAAAAAAAATTAAAAAATATTTTAAACTTATTAAAATTTGAAGAGTACAGAAATTTAATTGATTGATTCAGTTACAATGATTTCTGTAGAGAATAAATTTAGTGAATTTTTTTCCAACAGACCGATAGTCACTCTATTTTCCGACCCCTGCTTGAACATCAGATTTTAAAACTATCTTGAAGTGATTTGCACTTTGTACGTAACCTTTCACCTTTTTATAAGCATTACCAACGTCAGATGTGGGACGCAGTAAGATAGCCAAAACGAGAGCATAGTGGATGTGGGTACTGTAACAAATCTCGTTGTCGTGATATTAATGGTAATTATTAATAGTAAGATATTTTTAAGTTTTTAAATTTTATCGAGAATTTAATGAAAAATTTTTATAGAAAATATAATATTTAAAAATAATAAAAATAAATATAATAAATAAATAATATGGCCAGAATTTAAAAATATAGATGATATTTTAGAAATAAATATATTTGGCCCTAGTGGTTTTAATCAAAATTTAATGGTAGAATCTTTTGATTTTAATGGGAATTTACCATTTCTTGCAATAAAAATGTATTTTTAATGGGAATTTAACATTAACAATGGCAGACGCAATAAATTTGAATTTTTAACACGCAAAAGTTATTTTGTAGATATTTCTGTGATAAAAATAAAAATGTCGAAGATATTTGTTACTTTGGATGTGGGACGATATTGATGAAATAATCGAACTTTTTAAAAATGTCTTTTTTTCTACAATGGTGATGCCCTTCGCCACTATGCTATTGGCTGAAAAGGAAACTTCATGCTATAGTTTTTAAAAAATATTTTACTTGACTATTTATACAAATATAGAGTTTTAGATTGGTCAAAAAGTTAAGTGTAGATATTTTTAATTAAATTAAATTTTATAAATTTTATATAACTTAAAAAGTTACAAAAATTTAGAGATTAAAATTATTTAAAGATATTAAAATTTAAAAGTTTAAGAAATGACGTGTTTGATTTGAATAAAGAATTTTTGTTGATTCATATTAAAAAATAATTTTTGATTTAAAATTTTATTTTATTTTATCAACTAAATCTTAATTAATAATTTAATATTATTTATAATATTTATATTAATTACATAAGTTTGACTGAATTTGACCAAAATTGAAGTGGATTGAATATTATTTAACCAATCTTCCATCGAGATATTTTACTTAACGGGTCAATTTTTAAAATATTGATTTATACACACTATTTTGTGGAGCTAATTTTCTTTTAAGTTTAAACAATATTTTAAAGTAATTTATAAGATTTATGTTTTAAAAAATCAATTCAAAATAATTGAAATGATTGGTTTCACATCTGCCTAGAGTCTGGGAAGTCGTGCCTCGCTGTATTCGAGACAACGACTTGGGCGACTAGCTGTTTTGGTGGGTAGACAAGTTAAGTGAGACATGACATCTTAATAGTAAAAAAGGTCAAATATCTTTAATGACGATAGTGACGTTTGGTGTGATTTGTCATCAAACGATTTAGTCTTTATAAAAGGATTTATCACCGTCAAATCTTCTTTTTAACTTTAGATGAGATCATGAAAAAAATTTCCACAGACGAATGCACTGTAGTCATTCTATTTTTTATCATCTATCCATATGTACCATTAGATTTCTTATTAAACTTACATAGGATTCTCCTTCAACAAATTTCTTTTGCTACTGTTTTCCGCTATCGAAACTTAATTTTATAAATTTTTTTCTTAGATCCAAATGAATCTTATACTTCTGACTCAAAAATCGACACCACCATGATCGTCCCTAATCCACCTATGTACAGTTAAAGAAGACCTTGGATTTCGATCAACGGTAGGGCACATTATTTTTTTTTCCTCTCTTCTCCTCTATGTATTGAGTTAATCCTTATTTTTTTTTCCTCTCTTCTCCTCTATGTATTGAGTTAATCCTTCATCACAAGGAATGTTTCCTTTGTCCGCAAATGCGGAAGAATTATGTAGAAGGATAAAAAAATAATTTTATGTAAAAATTTAAAAAAGAGTGCATAGAAAAAGAAAATCTAGATATTCACTTGACTTGATTTTTTTCCTTTTATATTCTAAGTCTGCCCTTGCTAAGTTCATGGCTGACAGACATGGATTTAACCTTTTATTCTCCTGATAATGATCTATAGAATCCAGGGATTTAAATCTCATTACCTACTGACATATTGGTCTATTTTTTTAACAAAAAATTATTTTTATCAATTAATATAGTAAAATATATCGTCAATATATATCGAATATCGATTCATACATCTTAACTGATACTTTTAGAATCTATTCCTCTTCTGACCTTGTAGGTTTATGCTTGATTCATGTAAATGACAGGAAGTTCTCTACTTTCCGTCCACATGAATTTTCTCTTCCAAAAGAGGATAGTATGAAATAGAGAAACTTTTATATGCTTCCATGGCTCAGAAGAGGAATAGGTTCTACAGGAAAGAATAAAAGTTAAGGCTCTGTATGTATCTACTAGTCCACCACGTGAACATGGAAAACAGGAAACAACGAAGGGTAGACTTGAAATGTAAAAAGAAATAATCAAAAGGGGTGTATATATCATTACCTGTACAAAAACTCTAATTTAATATAACTGACTCAGACCGTTCTCCTTCTGACTCAGTTTGTATTTGATAATATAATAATTTATTAAAAAATATTCATCTTATCCAAACAAAGTAAACATTCGATAGGTGTAATTCAACTATCAGGGTCGGCTCTGAGATTTCAGGAGCTCTAGACGAGTTTTTAAGATAATGCCCTTATATACGAACAAAAAATAAAATTATACAATTTTTTTTTACAATGTGTGAAACTAAATAAAATATGATAATCAAATTTATAATAAAGTATTATTTAAAATTTATTTTTATTTTGAGATGCAAAATTACTAATTAAATTAATATATTTAAGTTTTTTTAACATTTATTTTTCAATAGATAAGATAGGTAATCCATTCAATATTTCTTGTGACATTGTATATCGAAGATAAGATTTTATGAGTTTTAAATTTGAAAAACTTATTTCTGCATAGGTAACTGTAATTGGTATAATCAACATTATTGTATAAGCAATTCATGTATTTAGGAAAACGACAATTCATTCTTTTTATATAATTTGGTAACTCATTCTTTTGGTACTGCATCTTTTATTATATTCGAGTGTGACACTAATGCAAATTCTTATTTGAACGAAGATATTATTATTATTTTAATTTTTCAATTTTTCTATATTTTTTAAAAAATAAAAATAAAAATTATCTTAATTATAATAATTTATACTTGTATATTACTTCTAATAAAATCTACATTAATCAAATGAATAAAGCTATGTTTTTTCATCTCTTCAAATTTTAAAACCTTTAAATTATATTTAATTCAAAATTATCAACTCAATATAGATTTCTCTTTCTCTTTATTTAGATGATAGATATATTTTAAAAGATTCTTTATTAACTAAAATTATTTTATTATTATTATTACATCATTATTTTAATTTTTTAAGAAACCTACGCTTTAAATAAAGTAGCAAAATTATCAAATAGTCAAATGATTTCAAGTAGTATTAATTTAAATTATTGTTATTTTTCATTATTATTAATAAATAACTTGATAAAAATAAAAATAAAAATTATTATCAATAACACAGCCCGGATATGATCCCTGGTCCTAAACTTAGGTAAAGACAAGTTTAACCAACTGGACAAGAATAAACTTGTGCTTTAATTATATATTATTAACTATTTAACATATACTAAAGGAGCTTATGGACTTGGGGGCCGTATTTATTTGGGGGCCCTAGGCGACCGCCTACTTCGCTATTAGCCAGGGCCGTTCTTGTCAACTAGTTGACTCTCTTCTCATACGGATTCTCGTATTCGTGAGAGTTTTACACTGAATCTTTTATAAATTTTCACACGTAAATTAAAAAAAAAAAAAAAATAAACATCATCAACATTAAAACTATAAAATCCATTACTATTTTTAAGTAAATATTTTTCAGTTAATAACTATAAAACTATAAAACATTAAAACATCATCAACACGTATATTTGATTTTAAGTAAATATTTTTCAGTTAATAAGTTATTTTTTAACTATTTATTTTATTTAATTTAAGTTTAATAACTAAAAATATTTGATAAACTTCTTTATTTAAAATTTTTAACAATAACTAATTTTTTAGTCTTGCAAGATTATTTTTTTCATGGTGCCCCATTTGGACACCCTCTCTTTCTGTTAGGGAACACCCCTTTTCAAATTTTTTGGAGAAATTACTGTTTTGCCCTTCCGTTAAAAATCCTTTTAACGATTCTTCCGTTTATTTTCCAGTTCCTTCGGACGATCGAATCATTGAAAGGATTATAAAGATCCTTCGGATGATTGAATCGTTCGAAGGATTATAAGGATCCTTCGAATGAAGGCAGTTGGTGCTATAGTAAAATCTATTTAAAAATTTAAATAGTAAAATCTCTTTTTTAAAATTTTAAAGTTATTTTTTGGAGTACTGTGTACTTTTAAAATTTCTCAAATTGAATATCAAGACTAAATACGATAGCCTAATAAAAATACTTTAAGAATTTAAGGTCTTTTTACACTTCCAAATGCTTAAAACATAGTATTTTACAAATAAAGGTATCCTTCGGCTGTGCAGAAAATACATTTGGGAGTGTCAAAAGATCTTAAAGTCTTAAAGTCTTTTTATCAAGTTATCGTAATTAGTCCGAATATTCAATTTGAGAAATTTTGAAAATACACAGTGATTAAAAAATAACTGTCTATGTTGCCGATATCTCCTTTAAAACTTTAAAGTTATTTTTTAAGCACTGTGTATTTTCAAAATTTCTCAAATTGAATATCCGGATTAATTATGATAACCTGATAAAAATACTTTAAGATTTTAAGGTCTTTTGATACTCCCAAATATATTTTTTACACAGCTGAGGGATACCCTTATTTGTAAAACTACTGTATTTTAAGCATTTAGGAGTGTCAAAAGACCTTAAATTAGTTAAATTATTTTTATCAGGCTATCGTATTTAGTCTTGATATTCAATTTGAGAAATTTTAAAAGTACACAGTACTCAAAAAATAACTTTAAAATTTTAAAAAGAAGATTTTACATATTAAAATTTTAAAATAAATTTTACTACCGGCATTCGTTCCTTCAGAAGAAAATGATTTTTAGTGGGAGAGTAAAATAATACCTTCTCTAAAAATTTTGAGAAGGAGTGTTCGCTCGCAGAGAGAGAGAGAGAGTGTACGAATGGAGCGTCTTATTTCATGTCTGCCAAATGTCATATGATATAAATTTTAGAAATTTCGTCGTAATTACGTTAGCAGTAACGCAACCTCTTTCCACCGACAGGTGGATGGCTCAAAGGTTAAGCATCAACCTGAAAAAGAAAAGTTCCTGCGTAGGTCCGGCGCACTGGTATCTGATACGAAATTTTTGCACCACCATTCATGACACGCTTCTCGAGAAACGCGTGACTCAAATTGTATTCTTAATTTCTTATAGGGTCGGACGTCACTTTTCTGAAGAGATTTTACCTTTCAGCTTCGTCCGTATCTCTTTAAAAATACAGACGTTACCGGTCTAACGGCTTTTGAATCGAGCGAATGTACTGGATAATTTCAAGCGGTGCACTGCATATATTTTTTTAAATTTTTAAAGTTATTTTTTAAATATTATATATTTAAAAAAAAAATTGATTATCTAAATTAATTATTGATAAAAATACTTTAACACTTTAAGATCTTTTGACACTTTCAAACACTTAAAATATAGTATTTTATAAATAAGGGTATCTCTTTACTGTAGTCGAAAATATATTTAGGAAGTGTCAAAAGATCTTAAAATCTTAAAATATTTTTATCAAATTATTATAATTAGTTCAGATATTTAATTTAAATTTTTTAAAAATATACAGTGTATAAAAAATAATTTTAAAATTTTAAAAGAGATTTTATTATTTAACTAATACACTATGCATTACTGTAGCATCTGCAACATAGATCGTTATTTTTTAAAGTACTGTATATTTTCAAAATTTCTCAAATTGAATATTCGAAGTAATTACAATAACCTGATAAAAATATTTTAAGACCTTAAGGTCTTTTGACACTCCCCAATGTGTTTCGACACAGCTAAGGGATACCCTTATTTATAAAACACTGTGTTTTAAGCATTTAGGAGCGTCAAAAGACTTTGAAGTTTTAAAGTATTTTTATCAAGTTATCGTAATTAGTCTGGATATTCAATTTGAGAAATTTTGAAAATACACGGTGTTTAAAAAATAACTTTAAAGTTTAAAAGAGATTTTATTATTTAACCAATGCACTATGTAGAACTATAGCATTTGCAATCTAGACAGTTATTTTCTAAGTACAGTGTATTTTTAAAATTTCTCAAATTGAATAGTTAGACTAATTACGATAACCTGATAAAAATACTTTAACACTTTAAGGTCTTTTAACACTTCCAAATGTGTTTCGGCACAGTTAAGGTATACTCTTATTTGTAAAATACTGTATTTTAAGCATTTGGAAGTATCAAAAGATATTGAAGTGTTAAAGTGTTTTTATCATGTTATTGTAATTAGTGTAGATATTTAATTTAAAATTTTTTAAAATACATATTACTTAAAAAATAATTTTAAAATTTTAAAAAAGATATTGAATACTGAATTTTTAAAATTATTAAATGAAATACATGCACCGTTCAAAATTATTATGCACGCTTCTTTTATTCAAAAGTTGGTACACTGCTAATTTTTAAAGAGATAAGGTGAGAAGGGTAAAATAGATTTTTCATTAAAATTTATAAAACCCGTGTTTGGTGACAGGAATGTCCCCGACGGCCATAAGGAAATAACGTAAGCACGTGGATGGTGATGACCTGTTAGTCACTGGAAGACCCAAGTCTTCATTTTAGAAAGTGGAAGGAACGTGTAATGGGAGGTTTAGGGTGGGGCCCACTTGGTTGGCTGAAAATAATTTTTAAAAATTCTACTAAAACAATATTTATGCAAAATGTTATAATTTTAATAAAGATTAGACATTCAAATCAGGCTACCTTTCAAATTTTGTTAAAAATAAATATTCTAGAATAATTTTAAAGATTCAAAAATAAATTTGATAAATAGTATTAAAAAAATTATAATTTCTTCCAAAAGTCCATGGCTTGAGTTTTCGAGCTCACATTTGATCAAACTTTGGCTCGTTGAAAAGCCTATATCGAGATCTACTTAACAAAACACTCTTAATCCAAAAATGATATTTCCATAATTTCTTAAAAAATATGATTTTGGATTGGGTCATTACAATTGAACCTTTTAGAGAGTTATACTGCATACATACAGTCTTCAGTCCTCTAGATCGACTGAATGAGTTTTCTTAATCAACAATACTATGTTTACTAGGAAGATCCTCTAAGATAAAAAAACCAACCTCCGATAGATGAGATATTGACTAATAATAATGATAATGCATAATATCATATATTAATAATTAATATGGTATCTACATTATTTACCAGTTGTGTTAGTTAGTTATTAATATGGTTAGATTAATATCTGCATACGGATACAAACATATGTTCAATTCAAATTCGGGTTCGAATTCAAAATATATAAAAATTTGCATCCAAACCCTTTTATTTAATGTCAAATATTTTAGACTTTTAGATTTTTTTTTTTAACTATCAATTTACGTTCCTATTTTCAAAAATTTTGATTCTAATCAACTTTAAAATTATATTCCATTAAAGAATTGAACAGAAAAATAATGAAAAAGAGAATTTTTTAGAAAAGTAAAAAATTTGAAAATATCAATTTTATACCATATCAGCCAATATAAACCAATATGATATGTTTTTCTATTACTTGGATTACAAGAATTTAACTCATACTTTTAATATTATTAATATTTATAAAAATTTATTAATATGAACTCCTGGTCTAAGTATCTAATTCAAATTTCAAATTTTATCACCAAAACCTAAGACTATTATTATGGCAGGTGGCAAATGAGACAAGTCACCAAGTCAAGTCTCCCTTATCCCCACAAGTTACCTTCCGGATCTGGCGTGTAACACGCAGAAAAGACTTTTGGCAGGTAGACAATTGCAACGCTTCTTTATTGGCCGCCTAAGACGGGATTTTTCCGTGTCTTTTCCGCAAGGAGACATGGGTTTTCAAAGTTGGTGGTGAAAAGTCTATTTTACATTTCATCTTGTGATCGTTGTACCAGTATTTTATAGATAATTTTAAAAAGTTCAGTGCTTAGTATCTTTTTAAAATATTAAATTTATTTTTTAAATGTTGTATATTTTCTCAAAAATTTAAATTAAATATTCAGATTAATTACAATAATTTGATAAAAATATTTTAAAATTTTAAGGTCTTTTTGGCACTCTCAAATACTTAAAATATAGTGTTTTACAAATAAGGATATTCCTTGGCCGTGCCGAAACACATTTGAGAGTGTCAAAAGACCTTAACGTTTTAAAGTATTTTTATCAAATTATCATAATTAGTCTGGATATTTAATTTGAGAAATTTAAAAAATACACAGTACTTAAAAAATAACTGTTTATATTGCAAATGCTACAGTAATGCATAGTATATTAGTTAAATAATAAAATCTCCTTTAAACTTTTAAAGTTATTTTTTAAACACTTTATATTTCCAAAATTTCTCAAATTAAATATTCAAACTAATTACGATAACCTAATAAAAATACTTTAAGACAGGGGTATAGATATCGGTCGATACGAAACGTATCGGCCGATATCATTCGGCTTTTAATTGTCGTATAAGTACGGCCGATATATCACCGAATCATATCGGTCCGATATCGGTCGATATAATTAATATCGGTATTTAAAAAAAAAAATCAAAACGGTGATAGGTCTGGGATGTAAATATTGGTTGATATCAGTCGATATTTACAATTTCAAATTTAAAAAAAAAAAAAACAGTTTCTTTTTTGATTTTTTATATTTTTTAATTAAAAAAAATAAAATAATAAAATAATACCGATATTTTGAAAAAAAAAAGAGGAGAGAGAATCATATCGGCCAATATTTGCATATCGGCTAATAATTCGGTGGAGGCATTTTTTCCACCCTGCTTTAAGACTTCAAGGTCTTTTGACACTTTCAAATGCTTTAAACAAAATGTTTTACAAATAAGGGTAGCCCTTGGCTGTGCCGAAACACATTTGGGAGTGTTAAAAGACCTTGAAGTCTTAAAGTATTTTTATCACGTTATCGTAATTAGTCCGAATATTCAATTTGAGAAATTTTGAAAATATACAGTACTTAAAAAATAACTGTCTATGTTGTAGATGCTACAATAATGCATAGTGCATTAGTTAAATAATAAAATCTCCTTTAAACCTTTAAATTTATTTTTTAAGTAATGTCTATTTCCAAAATTTCTCAAATTGAATATCCGAACTAATTACGATAACCTAATAAAAATATTTTAAGACAGGGGTATAGATAGATATCATTCAGCTTTTAACCGCTGTATAAGTACGGCCGATACGTATTGTATCAGCCAATATATCGCCGAATCATATCGGTCCGATATCGGCCGATATGATTAATATCGGTATTTAAAAAAAAAAATCAAAACTGGTGATAGGCCCGGGATGTAAATATCGGCCGATATCAGTCGATATTTACATTTTCAATTTTTTTTTTTTTAAAACAGTTTCTTTTTCGATTTTTTTATATATTTTTTAATTCATAAAAAATAAAATAATAAAATATATTGATATTTACAAAAAAACAAAAAGAGGAGAGATAATCATATCGGCCGATATTTGTATATCGGCTGATAATTCGGCAGAGACATTTTTTGCACCCTACTTTTAAGACTTCAAAGTCTTTTGACAGTCCCAAATGCTTAAAAGAAAGTGTTTTACAACTAAGGGTATCTCTTGACTGTGCCGAAACACATTTGGGAGTATCAAAAGACTTTGAAGTCTTAAAGTATTTTTATTAGGTTATCGTAATTAGTCCAGATATTCAATTTGAGAAATTTTGAAAATACATAATACTTAAAAAATAACTGTCTATGTTGCAGATGCTACAGTAATGAATAGTGCATTAGTTAAATAATAAAATCTCCTTTAAACCTTTAAAGTTATTTTTTAAGCACTGTCTATTTCTAAAATTTCTCAAATTGAATATCCGGACTAATTACGATAACCTAATAAAAATACTTTAAGACATGATTATAGATATTGGTCGGTACGAAATGTATCGGCCGCTATCATTCGGCTTTTAACCGCCGTATAAGTACGGCCGATATGTAATGACCCGGCCCGATATTTCGGGATCTTAGAGAGTTTTGTGGATCTTCAAGTTGTTTTTGGTGTTTTGGTGGCAGTGAGGATTGTGTAGGCTCCATGGTGGGCCCCAATTCGCCCGGTTTCAAGCTCTGAAGCTCAAAGGGCATTTTGGTAATTTTAATATTTTAATTATTTTTGTCATTTAAATTATTTGAAAATCACATTTTGGTTACCATTTTAAAAAACACCCTGTGAAAGTGATGCTTTCCTTTTTTGGTAAAAAAAAAAGAAAAAAAAAAGATACCTAAACCCTAAGACCCCCCATATTTAATCTCTCTGTCTCTCCCTTGCCAAACCCTAATCCCTCTTGCCCTCTCCTTTGAAACCCTAGCCACCGCACTCTCTCTCTCCCACTTCCTGCCGCTCATCTCTCTTTCTCCTTCCTCCCTTCGCCGCCGCCATCCCTCACTTTGTTTCTCCTTCCTCCTTTCACCGTAGCCATCTTGTTTCTCTCTATCTCTCTCTCTCGGCTTCATTCTTTTTCCTCTTCCCTCTCTAGGTTGGACGAGTAGCTTTCGTGCCCGACGTCCGTCCAAATCCGATTTCTTCGCTAGCAGCCACTGGATCTTCACCCCGTCGCCCTTTTCTCCCTAATTCTGGGTATCTATCTTCTTCTTCATCTTTCCCCTTCTTCTCTCTCGAGTTTTCCTATTGATTTTCCACAATTTTTCTCGATTTTCCTCTTTTTTCTCTTGATTTCCTGCGTTTTCTCTTGTTTTCCCTCTTTGACTCAGTGGGTGACTGAATCGACTCGGCCAAGTTCCTGAGTTAACTCAGGCGGACTCCTTATTCAACCCAGCTCACTATTTCAGCCCGTTTGGTTTTTCAGGCCTCCAAGCTTTCTAGGCCCAATTCGTGAGCCCAACGTCAGGCCCACGAGATTTGGCCCAAGCCTTTTGAGCCTAGCTTTCTAAACCTAGCAAATCCAAGCCCAACTCTCTTTTGGCCCAGTAGCTCAGCCCGGCGTAGGCCCAGTTCTAGGCCCGGCCCCAGGCCTGTTTCAGGTCCACTTCAGGCTCACTTCCATCGTGTTTTGGAGATCTTTTCTGGAGTGCTTCTGTATCTTCTTTAGCTCTTTCCAGCCCGTTCGCAGGATCGTTCTCAACCGTTTCAGCCAGTTTTGCGGGACCATCCTAGTTTTGCAGACCCACCGCAGTTTCTCGGGCTCGATAGCCCGTGCATCGCCTCCTTCAATCGTTCGACCTGTTTTCTTCACTCGGATTTCGAAAGCACACACAAGTGAGGGGACTTATCACACTTTAGCATGCATTGCATATATCAAATATGTATTTCAGGACATGAAGTGATCTAAATGGAACCTCTTATTTATTAAGCCACTCGGTAAGGGTGAACCGTTGATAATGATTAGGTGGCAAGGATCTATTCGGGTGCACTCTTGTCTACTATATGTTATTGTGAGAAACTTTAATTGGATAAATTAATATTGAATATGATACTTGGAATATATTGATGATATTTTGAGTGTTATTTATAAGATGCAAATGTAATCATGTCGAACATAGAGAGGTGTGTTTAAGTAACTTGTTATGTGCTTTTAACTCGCATGATGACGCATGATGTTGATTTTGGTTAATCATGTTAGAACATGCTTATATTGTTATACACGCTTATGTCATTTATATAGCTATAACATTTGAACGAATTCATGATGAGAATAAGTTACGTGTTAGATGTCAAACATAATTCTTGAGACTCAATGATAACGAGTTAGTGTCTATCTATACATGCGAATAAATTTATGTTGAGCGCCTACTTATAATATGTGAATGAGACCATGATGAATATGGGGTTTGTGTTTTGAGACCTTACTACATGCATATATTGTTACACATGCTTATGTCCTTATACATGATCATGAGATCATGTGCATACATAAGAAGTAACCCACAACGGACAGTGTACCATTGGGTATTGAAATGGATGATCTTTTTGCATATATATGTTTATGATGATGTGATGATGTTGGTTGTTGGGAGGACTTCCTCGTTAAGCGCCGGCGGTTGAGACCCCATAGGGGACGCGGGTCTCCCCATTGCGTTTCGGCGGTTGAGGTGCCTGCCCTAGAGTTTGGCTCTCCAGGGCTTGGTCGAGGTGGTTTTTCGACACGGCTCGTGTGGTTGAGATAGTGGTGTGTTTTATCATCAGCGTTGTCGAGATGGTTTTTTGACATGGCTGGTGTGGGTGAGGCAGTTGCGTATTCTTTAGTCTCCCGATGGTACTAATAGGGAGACTGGAGTTGTTGGAGGACCCGATGTGGGCTATAGAGATGATGTCTCGATTTTGGTCGGTGGATTATTGGTTTGTGGTGTATTTGGATTTCATGCATACGAGTACTCTTGTTATTATGATATTCTGCATTCGTACGTATTATATCCACTTATGTTACTGACTTGTAATAAGCATTATATCTTCATTGGGCTGGTTAGCTCACCCCTTACCTTTCAGGTACCCCGATTGTGGAGGCGCCTTGTGGGCCCTTTGAGTAAGCACCTGGGGAGGAGCGATAGTAGTTAAGCATTCATGTTCATGTTTATGTTTTAAACTTGGAGACTCTAGTTTGTTTGAGCTTATTACTACATACTTGTTTGGATGACTGTATAACTATGTTCAATTAGTCAAATGTCGTTTGTTATGCTTTGTGACTTTTTGAGCTTGTGGTTTATGAGCGGAAGGTAGTACCCGTTTTCAAAAAAAAAAAAAAATTTTTTGACCCAATAACCGTCTTTTGCGACTTCTGAGATGTTTCGGAGATAACGCGTCCGTAGCGGGATGGGGCGTTACACTGATACGTATTGTATCGGCCGATATGGCAGATATATCGCTGAATTATATCGGTTCGATATCGGCCGATATGATTAACATCGGTATTTAAAAAAAAAAATCAAAACGGTGATAGGCTCGGGATGTAAATATCAGCCGATATCAGTCGATATTTACATTTTCAATTTTTTTTTAAAAAAAAATAGTTTCTTTTTTATTTTTTTTTATATTTTTAATTCAGAAAAAATAAAATAATACCGATATTTACAAAAAACAAAAAGAGGAGAGAGAATTATATCGGCCGATATTTCCATATCGGCTGATAATTTGGCAGGGGCATTTTTTGCACCCTCCTTTAAGACTTTAAGGTCTTTTGACACTTCCAAATGCTTAAAATAAAGTGTTTTACAAATAAGAATATCCCTTGGCTGTACCGAATCACATTTGAGAGTGTCAAAAGACCTTGAAGTCTTAATGTATTTTTACCAGGTTATTGTAATTAGTCCGGATATTCAATTTGAGAAATTTTGGATAAACACAGTGCTTAAAAAATAATTTTGAAGTTTTCAAAGAAATATGCAGTGCACCACTCAAAATTATCAGTGCACCGCTCGATTCAAAAGCAGTTACACCTCTAACATTTGTTTTTTAAAGAGATACGGAAGATGAAGGGTAAAATGGACTTTTCACTTGAAATTTTGAAAACTCGTGTCTCCTGACAGAAAAGTCCCGTGTTAGGATGGGCGGCCTTATTTACTTAGAGAAGTGGACTCCAAGTCCGTGTTAGGATGGGTGGCCTTATTTACTTAGAGAAGTGAACTCCAAGTCTTCTTTAATTTTCATCCTAAGTCTTTTACTTGGCTGAGAATCCTCAAACATTAACTATAAAAAAATCTTGTTTCATAACTATAACTAAAGGTAACCTGGTATATTAATAATTTTTTGAGAAATTTTATAAAATCTAACCATTAAATAATATTCATGAAGTAAATGCTAACAATATAGCTTATAATAATTTTATTCAATGTTTATAGATTCTTTTTCATAATTATAACTTAAAATGAACACTTGCATTCTAATAGTAAAAAAATAAATAAATATTTTTTAGATATTATTATTTTAAATCCCAATAAATGAATAAAAAATGTCAACATATCTCTTCATAAAAATTTATAATTTGTTCTTTAGTGACATGAAATATATAATATAATAAACTATTATAATAGTTTAATAAATCACAGTTAAGATAAATTTAATATTAAAAATTGTCACGAGCTAAACTCTGAGACGCATGACTTTTTTTTCTTTACAAATTTTCGATTACAGGTGCACAACATGTGTGAAATATTATTATTATTTTTTTGCTACAAAGAGATTACCATGAACCTTACACTCTTTCGGAGTTCCGAGAGCCTATTGAAATTTCGATATAGTCAATCCTTAAAAATAGGACATTTTGACGACTTACCTTTATCTAATGTCTGACCACTACAAATATTTCTCATGCATTCACAAGCACTTCAAATAGAATATTAATAATTTTATTAGAATTAATATTTTTTATTAAATCTAAACAATATAAAAAAAAATTATGAAACAAAATTATTAAATAATATTCATCAATTAAAAAATATTTTAAAATATTTTTGCTCTATAGATACATAGAGGTGTAAAGAGGGGGCAAAAAGTTCTAATCAGTTGTACAATGATAGGTTAAACCACTCTAACATTACACACCTAGATTTTGAAAGGTTTGATCACCCTGGTTTAATCCTTGAAACCTATTTTCTATAGTGGTTCGAATACAAATGTAATACCCCAGCCCAATTTGGGGGTTAATTATAATTAATTTGATTAATAAAATAATATTTATTCATTAATTATGAATTATTTTTCCCTAGTCATGAAGATTATCAAATAAGTTTTCCAACAGATCTGAGTTTGACTTGATCCGAATCCGATAGCTCTTTTAAATTAAGTTTCAAAGATATATGGATAAGTTATGAATATAATAATAATATTATTTTAGGCTTACACCTTAGCTGCTATATAAAATTAGTTATTTGACTTAGTTTGAACTTCAAATTTTAGATTATGCATTATTTTTAAATTTCGGACCTAATGACATGCCAATCTCGTTATAATTTCGCTAATTTATTTTACCCCTAAGTTTTAAAGTGGTAAAACTCCAATTTGACAGGGTAGAGAAAGTCCCTAAAAATATAAAGAGAGAGTCAATACTCAATCTGTATTATAATTAAGCTGTTTATTTCTTTACATTTTAAAATAGTGAGTTTTTTATATTTATTTTAAGCCATGAAATATGGATCGTTGAATATTCTTTAACTTGGAAAATGTGGTTTTTGACTTCAAAATACTTTGAAACTTTAGAACGTTTTGATCGGACAAATTTACTCTATCGAACTATAAGGTTAGATACTTTCAAAGAGAATCTTGAAGATTAGGAGATCTTGTTAAAACAGTGATTTTTAGCAAAAACATTGAGTTTTTATGATAGATTTCACTCTAAATTTTAATACCATGCTTAGTTTTTAATGTTTAACCTAGTGAACCAAATGTATCAGTGTAGTGAGACCCTGAAATACTCAGATGAGAGAGAGGACATAGATGTAAATAGTAAAAAGAATAAACTAATATTATATTGATAAAAATCTTGATAATGTAGCAATCAACCTACCATTGCAGGTTTCAGTTATAGCTGTGGGACGTGTGCGGGAAAAAAAAAACTCAAAATTTTCATACCGTTTCTCTCTTTCTTTTTCTATCTTTACTTCCTCTCCATCGTCTTCGTTCAAAAACATCATCAGAAAGCGATTGTGAGAGAAAGAAAGAAAAAGTTATGGCTTTCTCTCTCTTAGTCATTTCCTTTTTCTTTGATTGTTCTTCTTCGCTTTACTCTTCTTTCGTCAGACCAGTAGCAGAGACATCGAGTTTTCCCTCGTACCCCCTCAAGTTTTCAAACTAAGTCTATTCTTATCAGGAAATTTGCACCCAAGGTATCAAAACGATCCCATTCTTATTTTTATTAACTCCAGAGCAAGTTAGGAGTAGAATGGCTTAACATTGGAGTTTAAAAATGAGATTTTTTGTAAATAAAAGGAAAAATAGATTTCCTCTTAAAATTTAAATTTCACCTTCAAGATTTGTATTATTTTACGTTCAAAATATAGTTTTCTACCCTAAGTAAAATCGGGGAAAAAATTAACCCCAGCTGACTATTGTATGTTTATTTTTCCGCCTTGTGCACTTAAATTCCTGTATTGTATCCTTTGGGCCAAATTCTCAATACGTTTTCATGGTCGTTCTTCTAGAAGACAATACGAGGATAGGACACTGAGTACTTTTATTTACTTTACTGTCTCTGTACCCTCTGGGCCTCTCACAATACGTCTCCATGATCCTTCCTCTAGAAGACAATACGAGAGAAGGCACTGAGTACTTTATATTTTTCATTTTATTGTAATGTTTTGGATGGCTGCCAACTAACTTTCTGACATAATTAAAAGAAATAGAAAGAGCCTAGGTGACTCATTACATATATCATGTTTTTTTTTTTTAAAATAACAAAGGGTTTGGGAAATTATTATGTGTGTATACTGATAAATAGAAAATTTATACATTTTACTCTATCTTACATATTTCTGTGAAAAACTCAACCAGAGAAGGTGAGGAGACTCGAACCAACACTTGTATTGTGTTATATGTTAAACCCACTAACACTAGACTGAAATGGGACCCATGGTCAATTAAAGAGAAGGAAAATGCTATATAGGTCCAGAATACGAGACCTGACACTGCCTATATGTAAGGGATGTAAATGTTCTAACTGTTTAGAATGTAGGCGTTAAAATGGTGTTGGGGAGTCGAGGACTTATAGTCTCTAACGCAGTATGGACCCATGGAGTGTCTGGGAATTGTCGGGTAAAAACTGGGTGAAGGCATTCATGTTATTAAATCCAGTTTTATATGTTTGTGTAATATTAATTATCTTATTGATTTCTTGTATTGGTATTGGATACACCAAATGGTAAGCCTGTAATATGGTGGTTCTTTCAGAATAAGTCCTTGTGTAAAGAGGGCACTGAAAATCAAGCATTATTATGCATTTGAAATTTTCATGTGATAATTATGTTCATAAATTAAATCTGTGGAAGATAATAAATTTGTAAAGTTGGATATTGGCCGTTGGGCTATAATTGCTGAGATTAGCCGAACATCGTTTGTGAACAGTTGGGTTGGATGTGTTAGTAGGCTGTGGTCGACCACCATCAACCGTTGGTGTTGAATGGGCTAGTAGACAGGGTAGCGGGGACCTTACGTATGGGGGCTGACCCCGTTAAAAATTGATAAAACACCTTAGAAAGTGATCGTAGGGTGAAAATGGGTTAAGCGGATTAACCGCATTGCATTCATGAAACATGCATTATCTATTGTTTCATATATTATGTCGGATGTTATGGTGAAAATGAGTTAAGTGAATTAACTGCATTTCATTCATGGAACATGCATTGTTTTTTATTTCATGAATATTGTATGTTAGATTTTATGGTGAGCTTTCCTCACTGGGCTAATAGCTCACGTCCCTTATAATGCAGGGTATGAGTTGGAAGATGGAGTGGGGGAACCAATGGCTCCTCGTTAGGAGTCGGAACTTGAGAATTGTCTGTGGTTTACCGCACGTGGAAACTAAGCGTACCTTTGGCTATTTTGTGTGTTTTTATTATAAATATGCCTTATGTAGCATAAGAAATTCATGTCTATAAGTTTTAATGTCGTATACATTATATCTGCTATGTTTTCATTCGTAATACTAATGAGATAAATGAGAATATTCATTGTGTAATATGGGTTTGTATATGGGGACATATGGTATATATTTGAGTCCAGGTATGAAGAGCACGTGTGACATTTCCTATGAACGGGCCAGCCCAGTTGTGACATTGGGTGATCAGAGTTTATCATTGAAAAAAAAAAAATTAGTCGCGTTTCTATCCCACATTTGGTTTTGGGGCGTGACAATGTGGTATCAGAGAATGGTTCAAATCTCGGACTGTGTGTATGGGAATTAGTAGAATGATTGTTTGAGTTTAGGTTCATCCCCTTGATTTTTAAAAGTTGGGTAGATGGAACCTTAAGTTGGAATGAGATCAAATCCCCTTTATTTTGATAAGTGGTGTGATTTTAATATCAAGTTGATACTTTAAACCCAATATTTGAATGTGACGGTATCTTGTGGATTGGAATCAAAATGTATTGGGAGTACTGAGAGGCTCTAACATCGATTAGGCTTGGGAGAGAACCTAGGAAGAAGATCAATACAAGATGATATAATTATGTGTATGTGTATTATTTTGTGATTAATGTATAAATTTGTTTGAACTTGGATGTAGGGGATTATACAAGCCCCAAATGGTATGTAATATATGTGATTTATGTTGTGTGACTTGGTAAATTCTTGCGTAAATAAGTTTGTGTTAATCACTAGTGTGATTAATAGAAAATATCAAGATCACAAGGAGATTCTTAAAATTAAGGGGAGAATGTTGTTCCATCCCCAAGGAATTAAAATAAACCCTTAGACGTTGTTTACATTATTCTTGAGGCTTTCCAAAGAATCGCCGATGATTTGCGATGACCTCGGGTTAAAACCCCAGAAGGAAGAGCTACCGCGGCTCTGTAAGCAGTTGAACCCCTAACTTTCTCAGGAAATGCTAACCCAATAAAGGCCGAAAATTGGGTCACTCAGGTTAGTCGAATCTTTGACACCTTAACCACTCCTAAAGATTTGAAAGTAATTTTGGCCACCTACCAACTAGAGGATAATGCTTACAAATGGTGGGAAGTAAAATACAACGTTAGGAATCAGGAAACCGAGAGTTCTTAAGAGTTGAAAATATTCTATAAAGTCTTGTTTGCTATCAGAAATCAGAGACCTCGGCAATGGGCTTCGAGACCTTGAATAGTTAATCATTTTAAAGCTAATTTTTTTTTTACCGTTGGATGAACAGCACTACCGAAATCTCAAACCTATGTTTTGAAAGCTCGAGAATGGCTTTCGAGATCTTGGATAACTAGCCGTTTGAATATTCTCTATAAATACCCATCTTGTTTTGAGAAGCTAAAGAACTGAAAATTCAAATTTCATTCCATGCGAAATTGCTAGTACATCAAGAAATATCGGAAATACATAGATTTTGCTAATTAAAAAAAAAAAACTTTAAATTAAGAAGCCTTCAAGTGATCATCGCCATTGTTGTTCTTGGATGATGATTTGTCGGGAATTGATGTCTGATCGACTAGCAATAAACCGAGAAAGTAAAGGATGGACCATCGGAAAACCAAGAGGCAAAAGGGGGCGGTGAGGAGGAGGACAATGCCTTCTTCCGCCGAGGGACTGTGATAATGAAGAGTGATTAGAATGAAGATGAAGAAGATTGTAGAAAAAATGAGGGAGAAGGCAAATATGATGGATTAAACGAAGGAATCTACCATGGAGGGATTGGTCGATGGTCTCAGGAATTAGGGTTTTGGCGAGAGAGGGTTTGGGTGAAGGTGAAAAGGGGAAGGAGAAAGGGTATAAGAGAAGAAAAAAAAAAGAAGTAGAGAGAGAGAAATACGGCGAACGACGGCTTGTGGGACCCAACGCTAGAAATATTATTTTAAAATACATTTTTCTGCGCCGAAATACATATATATAAAAAAATGTGAGTGATGCATAGACATTATAGATCATGTGGAAGTCTTGAAAAATGAATTAATTATTGTGAAAAATAATTTTGATTAAAAAATGCCCATCAGTTTGGGTAACGATGAGTGTTCTACAAGATAAGTAGCGACGTGAAGGCCAGATATGACAAGTCACAATAAGTTATCTGTGTACGACACTGTGCCGACATCAGTGATTTTCACAAATTTCCATATAAGAAATTTAACGTTACTTTTAGTAAAGATTAGGTGATTACCTATATATTGTTTTAAATTAATGATAAGCTATTAGAAAACTTAGGTGATTGTGGACTTTGGAAGTGTCTAACCAAAATATGGGCCGGTATAGTAAGATAGCTAATCTTGTTTAAGAAGACTTGAGATTTGTGGATATTAGTCAGACAGTTATTAACTACCTCCACACTAAGATGTTAAGTGCTACTTATCTCTACAAGTTAATATTGGTAAAATTAAAAGGAGTATTACAACTTTGGAAAGATTCTTGTCCAAACTAGTGTATACATCCAAGGAAACTTAACTTGGAATGTATTGACATAATTTTGTCAAATTAGTTGTTGGATTATTAAAAGTGAGATGTGGATATTCGTTTATTAAATAAACATAAAGATATCTCAAGGGATAAATGGCTAGAATAGATAAGTGTAAAGGCCAAATTAAATTTATTTTGCCAATGTTGAGCTAATAGAGGTTGAACGAATAAAACCTGATAAATCACTCTGAATGTTGATTGGTCATGAAATATTTATTGAATTGGTACGTATAACAAACTTATTTCTTGACCTATGTTTAAAAAATTCTGACTGTAATGTGAACATATACAGTCAAGTGGTTGGTGTGGATTAGAAAAATATGAGAAATACCTTACTGGATGTATGATTTATCTTTAAATGATAATGATTCCTACTGAGGTATTTATCTCCATGAAGGTGATATATTACTGTTGCATGTTAATAAGTTGTTGGATGTGTACAGTACGGCTAGTATGACTAAAATGTCATATTATGACTTGAACATAGATAATGATCCATACCGGTTTTGAAATTTGGGCATGAATATAGTGTGCTTTAAGATCTTAATCGGACACGACAAATCGGTAAGCTTTCTTCACATGAGAATATTGTATAATATTATACATGAGTGTAGGCATAAACCAAAGTAGAATATGCGAGCACGGAAATCAGATATACGATATATTAGACTAAGGGTGTACGAACACCTAGATGATTACCATATGTGGAAATTGAATCTTTTAATAGGTAAGAGGTTTAAAGATTAAGCAGAAGCATAGGCAATCTACAAAAATTGATAAGTAGGATTTTGAAAGCAAGAGAAATTGTCTTCACACACATGGTGAAAACTTTCCCCAATTAATGCACTTTGAGATGTGTGTATGGTTGCACATTTCAAAGACGTAGTTAGTTGAAGAGAATGATCAAACCAGAATTGAGCTAAGAAATTGACTAAGTAGAGAAACTTGGAGATTGTTTGTAATAGGAAGGTCTGGTTATGAAATGCCAGTCGGTGTGTGGTGAGAAATGCAAGGATTAGATGTAATAGGCTATATCAAAATATATGCATGCGACATTGTACTGCAATTGATATTGTCTAATAGACTATCGGTGAAATTAGTTAGTTCAAATGATAAGTTCAACTAAGAATAGACACGTGTTTGTTCTTAAAGGGAAAGAGAGTAAGCTACTCCTAAATCTCAATTGTGGTCAGGTAAGTAAATGCCATGTTTATGATATAAATTGATAATATCTCGGTATTATGTTTTAATCTTAATTGAATGATTTTGAAAAGTAAAAATTGTGTAAATTCAAGTATCACTAAAAGTGGATTTCAGGTAGTATGTTTTTGAGTACTTGAGGACATGTTGCGAGCTGGTGTCTCAAACATGTAGAGAGATTGATATCCTAAAAGGTTTGATTATTGAGAAAATACATGAGGAAATTCAGGATTTTTCAATCTAATACGCTGTGGAGAAGGTCATACATGTGATCTCGATATGATGGTAGCATGGTGGGATATAGAATACCACACGAGAAATAGAATCAGGAAATTAAAAGTTGTATCATGATTTTTCTGCAATTAAAGGTACGCAATTTCTTTTAAAATTTCGGGACAAATTTTTTTTTAGGGGGGTGGGATGTAATACCCCAGCCCAATTTAGGGGTTAATTATAATTAATTTGATTAATAAAATAATTTTTAGCCATTAATTATGAATTATTTTTCTCTAGTCATGAAGATTATCAAATAATTTTTCCAACGGATCTGAGTTTGACTTGATTTGAATCCGATAGCTCTTTTAAATTAAGTTTCATAGATATATGGGTAAGTTATGAATATAATAATAATATTATTTTAGGCTTAAACCTTAGCTGCTTTATAAACTCAGTCATTGGACTTAGTTTGAACTTCAAATTTTAGATTATGCATTATTTTTAAATTTCGGACCTAATGACATGCCAATCTCGTTATAATTTCGCTAATTTATTTTACTCCTAAGTTTTAAAGTGGTACAACTCCAATTTGACAGGATGGAGAAAGTCCTAAAAATATATAGAGAGAGTCAATACTCAATCTGTATTATAATTAAGCTGTTTATTTCTTTACACTCTAAAATAGTGAGTTTTTGATATTTATTTTAAGCCATGAAATATGGGTCGTTGAATATTCTTTCACTTGGAAAATGTGGTTTTTGACTTCAAAATACTTTGAAACTTTAGAATGTTTTTATCGGACAAATTTACTCTATCGAACTATAAGGTTAGATACTTTCAAAGAGAATCTTGAAGATTAGGAGATCTTGTTAAAACGGTGATTTTTAGCAAAAACACTGAGTTTTTTAGATAGATTTCACTCCAAATTTTAATACCATGCTTAGTTTTTAATATTTGACCTAGTGAACCAATTGTATCAGTATAGTGAGACCCTGAAATATTCAGATGAGAGAGATGACATAAATGTAAATAGTAAAAAGAATAAACTAATATTATATTGATAAAAATCTTGATAATGTAGCAATCAACCTACCGTTGCAGGTTTTAGTTATAGCTGTGGGATGTGTACGGAAAAAAAAAAACTCAAAATTTTCATGCCGTTTCTCTCTTTCTTTTTCTATCTTTACTTCCTCTCCATCGTCTTCGTTCAAAAACATCAAAGAAAAAGTTATGGCTTTCTCTCTCTTAGTCATTTCCTTTTTCTTTGATTGTTCTTCTTCGCTTTACTCTTCTTTCGTCAGACCAGTAGCAGAGACATCGAGTTTTCCCTCGTACCCCCTCAGGTTTTCAAACTAAGTCTATTCTTAGCAGGAAGTTTGCACCCAAGGTATCAAAACGATCACATTCTTATTTTTATTAACTCCAGAGCAAGTTAGGAGTAGAATGGCTTAACATTGGAGTTTAAAAATGAGATTTTTTGTAAATAAAAGGAAAAATAGATTTCCTCTTAAAATTTAAATTTCACCTTCAAGATTTGTATTATTTTACGTTCAAAATATAGTTTTCTACCCTAAGTAAAATCGGGGAAAAAATTAACCCCAGCTGACTATTGTATGTTTATTTTTCCGCCTTGTGCGCTTAAATTCCTGTATTGTATCCTTTGGACCAAATTCTCAATACGTTTTCATGGTCGTTCTTCCAGAAGACAATACGAGGATAGGGCACTGAGTACTTTTATTTACTTTACTGTCTCTGTACCTTCTGGGCCTCTCACAATACGTCTCCATGGTTCTTCTTCCAGAAGACAATACGAAAGAAGGCACTGAGTACTTTACATTTTTCATTTTATTGTAATGTTTTGGATGACTGACAACTAACTTTCTGACATAATTAAAAGAAATAGAAAGAGCCTAGGTGACTCATTACACATATCATGGTTTTTTTGTAAAATAGTACAGGGTTTGGGAAATTATTATGTGTATATACTGATACATAGAAAATTTATATATTTTACTCTATTTTAAAGATTTTCTGTGAAAAACTCAACTGGAGAAGGTGAGAAGATTCGAACCAACACTTGTATTGTGTTATATGTTAAACCCACTAACACTAGACTGAAATGGGACACATGGTCAATTAAAGATGAAAAAGGCTATATAGGTCAAGAATACGAGACTTGACACTGCCTACATGTATGGGATGTAAATGTTCTAACTGTTTAGAACGTAAGCATTAAAATGGTGTTGGGGAGTCGAGGACTTGTAGTCTCTGACGCAGTATGGACCCATGGAGTGTCTGGGAATTGTCGGGTAAAAACTGGGTGAAGGCATTCATGTTATTAAATCCAGTTTTACATGTTTGTGTGATATTAATTATCTTATTGATTTCTTGTATTGGTATTGGATACACCAAATGGTAAGCCTGCAATATGGTGGTTCTCTCAGAATAAGTCCCTATGTAAGGAGGGCACTAGAAATCAAGCATTATTATGCATTTGACATTTGCATGTGATAATTATGTTCATAAGTTAAATCTGTGGAAGATAATAAATTTGTAAAGTTGGATATTGGCCGTTGGGCTATAATTGCTAAGATTAGTCGAACACCGTTTGCGAACCGTTGGGTTGGGTGTGTTAGTAGGCTGTGGTTGACCACCATCAACCGTTGGTGTTGAATGGGCTAGTAGACAGGGTAGCGGGGACCTTATGTACTTGGAAGTTGCTAAATGGGGGCTGATCCCTGTAAAAATTGAAAAAACACCTTAAAAAGTGATCCTAGGGTGAAAATGGGTTAAGTGGATTAATCGCATTATATTCATAAAACATGCATTATCTATTGTTTCATATATTATGTCGGATGTTATGGTGAAAATGAGTTAAGTGGATTAACTGCATTTCATTCATGGAACATGCATTGTTTTATTCCATGAATATTGTATGTTAGATTTTATGGTGAGTTTTCCTCACTGGGCTAGTAGCTCAGGTCCCTTACAATGCAAGGTATGAGCTGGAAGAAGGAGTGGAGGAACCAATGGTTCCTCATTAGGAGTCGGAACTTGGGAATTGTCTGTGGTTTACCGCACGTGAAAACTAAGCGTACCTTTGGCTATTTTGTGTGTTTTTATTATAAATATGCCTTATGTAGCATAAGAAATTCATGTCTGTAAGTTTTAATGTCGTATACATTATATCTGCTATGTTTTCATTCGTAACAATGATGAGATAAATGAGAATATTCGTTGTGTGATATGGGTTTGTATATGGGGACATATGGTATATGTTTGAGTCCATGTGTGAAGAGCATGTGTGACATTTCCTATGAATGGACCAGCCCAGTTATGACATTGGATGATCAGAGTTTATTATTGTAAAAAAAAAAAAATTTAGTCACGTTCCGGCCCCACATTTGGGTTCGGGGCGTGACAACAGAGTTCTAATCAATTGTACAATGATTAATGAAATAAAACAAAAACCACTTGCCTTGGTTTAGCTCTGATCTTGAGTTGTATTATTGAAAGATCCCTTTTCACTTCGGTCCTTGATGTTTGAAATGCTACAGTGATTGTGCAACCATAAGAGAGGTTGGATCTAGGATAGGTTTAAGATGCTACAAGATTTTCCTAGATAATCGTCTTTTAATCACTTTCATTTTAAGGTTAAGATAGCTTGGAAATCACCATTAACAATTACTGAAGTGATTAGAGAAGAGTGAAGGAGGTTTAGATTGATTTGCAAAGGTTGGAACCCTTTCTAAGAGTCTGAGATAGGTTAGAATTAATCTCACTTAATTAGTCTTTTCTTTGCTTAGAGAAATGAGCTGTATATGGAAAGGCCAGCTAAGATATTTTGAAAGGGAATCCTCGAGGGGCTCAAGAGCGTGCCTTGAGGGGCTCGAACTTTGTATATGGAAAGGCCAGCTAAGATATTTTGAAAGGGAATACAACATGAAAATAACAGTTACATCTCAAGGGGCTTGAGACATACTCGAGGGGCTCGATTTGAGAGCAAAAGATAATTGTAGATAGTGGCGTTAAGGATTTAGATCAAGGGGCTCGAGCCAAGGCACGAAGAGCTTGAGCCTAACAGAGTTCAAATGTTCAAATTAAACTCTTTAGCTGTTTGTCCTTTTAGCTTTTGGGTGTTTGGGTTCCACCTAGAGTTCACTAGGTCATTTTACCTGTATAGTTGCCAACCCACGTGATGATATGCTCTGCAGTAAGCCTTTGATATTCAATGAGTCTTCACACTTCCAATGTAAGGTCGGACAAAGTCACAGAATTGACAAACTAGAGACTCAATCAACCTGAAACACTATCACAAAAGTAGTGTATAAAGTGTTCGAATTGATCACTGTGACCCTTTAAGAAAACTTACTCATAACATAAATTATATGGCCGAAATTGGGAGAAATGCAATCAAAGGGCTTTAGCTTGGGCCTCGATTAACCTGAATTTATGAAACTCGAGCCCGGTACAAATTGTATTTGTAGGAGCCCGATTCAATTTTAAGCTAAAATGTATATGCAGGCTTATTAGGGCTCAGACTTTTTTGGGCCAAAAATGAAACTTTTTCTGTTATTCTGTAAAATATAAATTATATATTATATAAACTTTATATTTATACACATATCAATTAAACAAGTTAAATTTAATAAAAATGTAGCTCAAATTTGGGCTTTTGGGCCAAACTTGAGCTTTCAAGTACTAGGTCTGACCATATTTTGAGCTAAAATTTAGCTTGACTTGAGCCCGAGCCAACCTGAAATTGAATTTTTCCTTGTTTCAAAAAAAAAAAAAATAGACTTGAGTTAAGCTCAGCACAAGTTGCACCCTTATAAATTTAATTTATTAATTAATTATATAATTTTCAGAAGCATTTACACGAATCCAATGTGTCATTGTATATATCGAGGATAAAATTCTTCTCAACATGGTCGATTAGAAACTCCTGTGTCTGAAGATTCGTATTTACCAAACATATGTGATGTGAGTCTGTTCATAATAAATTGGTATGAACTTTTAATCACAATCTTTAGAACAAAAAAGAAATTTTAAATTTTACTTTTTAAATTTATCTAATTATTCAAATTAAGAACTCTGAATGAAAGTTCACCCAATTTTTCTAAACCAGTTCAGAATGTACCATATCTCCTCTGCTGAACAGTGTGATTCAAATTTTTAATGAAACGTTATTATAGATGTTTAAACAATTAATGATTTCAATAAATTTAACAAGATCTCAAAAATTATTAATATACAATTTAATCAATTGGCTCTATATTTCTTTTTCTCTTTTTCATGAGGTAGGGTAATGAATCAAGAGTAATCCTTTGTAATGAACCAAGAATAATACTTTTTATTACTTCTTAATGATGAAAGGTTTTTCTAGAAATAGAACATTGACATAGTTGGCGCACTGTAAATGTTATTTTTTTCTTTAATGGAAAACAGAATAACATGTTTAGAAATGAGAAATGATCACATGCCATTAATATTGTTAGAAATCAAGAATCGGTATTATTTTCTTACATCAATATTTATAGTCTTTAGCCGACTTATGACTATTATACTTAAACTCAAATTCTAATATAATCTAAACTCAAATACATCTCTTAATAGAGATTAACTCAAATTTAAAGTCCTAATCTAATACAACTCCTAATTATATTCTAACAAATATAATATTCTTTGGGTGTAGCTATCCACATGGGTGTAGCTCAGCTGGTTATCTCTGGCTTCAAGAAGCGGGAGGTCATAGGTTCGAGTTCCCATGGCCTAACTTTGGTACTCCTTAGGAGTAGGGGACCACTAAAACCGGGTAACCATGGTTTCCCACACGTAAATTAAAAAAAAAAATGATGTTAAATGTCACTATTTGAGACATGTGAAATTCATTTTTTAAAAGTTTAAGTAAGTCATTAATTTATAAATATGATGATGCATTGAGATTTATTGTTGGATTGATCAAATGACAATAATTACTTTTTTATTTGAAATAATATCATTTACTATTATTTTTATCATTAAAATATCAGTACACGATGATTCCAGATGATAAACACATAACCATAGTGGAGAATAGAATCACAAGGTAGCGTGATAGGACTCACGAAGAATCAAACGCGACTTGAAGTCTGGACCATCCTTTAGTTTGTGAGAATATGGTTGTAAATAAAAAAAATAAAAATTAATTTTAAGATATTATTTAATCATTAAATCTGAAGTAAATCAAGCAAATATTTAAAGTGATGATCTTTTTTTCTTGCCCATTTAATTTACTTTAAGTTGTAAGTTAAAAATATTTAATGAGATTATTTTTCTTTGATACATCTGGACCACAAGTCAGACATATGAGATTAATGGACCTCCTCAAATGAGGACACGTGGCAATTGGAAGAAGTTGAAGACCATCTCATCATCGTTGCTTCAGGATTTTATATTGATTTTGATGAAACTTCTGAGGTTTCCAACTTAGATTGAAGGACAATTTAAACTCACTCAAATTTAATTGAGAAAATCAAATTCTAATTGGAAAAGAAAATCTAAAATCTAATTTCTCTCCAGAAAAGAAGATAAGGGGTCCAAATCTCATTGGGAAACTGTCATAAGAGAAATCACACTTAAAAATATAATTCAATTGAAAATAAGAATATAAATTGTGCGAACAATTAATTAAATTCAAGCAAAATAAAAATTAGAAATCAAAAGAAGAAAGGAAGATGATTTACTTGCTAGAAGCAAAATAAAACACAACTCAAAGATTCATCCTTTATGGAGTGCAATCCCTTTACTTATAGTCTTAGGATTACAAAATTTGCAAAAACAAACATTCCATCACTCTAAGGTAATCTGTTGTAAAATCATCCATAACTTTCTGTATGTATGTTAGAAGGCTGCCCATTTAGACACCAGTTTTTCTGCTAAGAGACACCAGTTTTCAGATTTCGAGGGAAAATTACGGTTTTGCCCTCTCGCGTTTTATCATTCGGACGATTTTTTAGTTCATTTTTCACTTCCTTCGAACGATTCACTGCACACTCGAATCGATCCCTTTTGCCCTCCTGCATTTTATCCTTCGAACAATTTTTCAGTTGATTTTTCAGTTCATTCGAACGATTCCACTGTGCAGTGGAATCGTTCGAAGGATCTTATGATTCGAATCAATGTTTGTAGCTACAGTAAAATCCTTTAAAAAAATTTAAACAGTAAAATGTCTTCTAAAATTTTAAAGTTATTTTTTAGGCATTATGTATTTTCAAAATTTCTAAAATTAAATATCCAAACTAATTACGATAATCTGATAAAAATACTTTAAGACTTCAAGGTCGTTTGACATTCCCAAATACTTAAAACACAGTGTTTTACAAATAAGGGTATCCCTCAGCTGTGTCAAAAATATATTTTGGAATGCCAAACGACCTTGAAGTCTTAAAGTATTTTTATCATGCTATCGTAATTAGTCTAGATATTCAATTTGAGAAATTTTAAAAATACACAGTGCTTAAAAAATAACTTTAAAGATTTAAAGGAGATTTTATTATTTAAAAAGTTATTTTTTAGGCACTGTGTATTTTTAAAATTTCTCAAATTGAATATCTGGACTAATTACGATAGCATAATAAAAATACTTTAAGACTTCAAGGTCGTTTGGCATTCCTAAATATATTTTTGACACAGCTGAGGGATACCCTTATTTGTAAAACACTGTGTTTTAAGTATTTGGGAATGTCAAACGACCTTGAAGTCTTAAAGTATTTTTATCAGATTATCGTAGTTAGTCTGGATATTTAATTTTAGAAATTTTGAAAATACACAGTGCTTAAAAAATAACTTTAATATTTTAGAAGACATTTTACTGTTTAAATTTTTTAAAAGGATTTTACTGTAGCTACAAACATTGATTCCTTCGAAAGATTCCACTGCACAGTGGAATCGTTCGAAGGAACTGAAAAATCCTTTGAACGATTCGACTGTGCAGTCGAATCGTTCGAAGGAACTGAAAAATTGTTCGAAGGATAAAACGCAGGAGGGCAAAAGGGATTGATTCGAGTGTGCAGTGAATCGTTCGAAGGAAGTGAAAAATGAACTAAAAAATTGTCCGAATGATAAAACGCGGGAGGGCAAAACTGTAATTTCCCCTCAAAATCTGAAAACTGGTGTCTCCTAGCAGAAAAACCTGGTGTCTAAATGGGCGGCCATGTTAGAATTGTTCAAGTTTGAATTCGTTGAAAAAGTCTTTTAGTAAGCTTTTCAATGGATTTAATTTTGTGTAAATTCAACATCGCTTGATGTATCAAATCTCTTTGCAAAATTATACTTTATTTCGTCAATCATAGAATGACAAGTGTCCTATTTAAAAATTAGAAAATAAAATAAAAATGAAAAATACAAAATTAACTATGGAGGTGGGTCCAAATTTGATATGGAAACCTTCTGAGCTTGAATTACTTACTTCTTAAGTAGAGGGATTTGGAATCTTCAATGTTGGGGGAGAGAGATCAATTCCCCCAACAATTTTTTATTCTTGATATGGGTGTAGCTTAACTGGTTGCCTCCCACCTCAGGAAGCAGGAGGTTGCAGGTTCGAGCCCCATAGCCTAACTTTGATGTGCCTTAGGGGTAGTTGGCTCATCTGTGGAGGTTTTAGTAGGATTGTATCTTAGTTTCCCATATGTTGGGCTAAAAAAAAAGGAGAGCTATATAGACACCCGAGAAATATTTTCCTACACACCTTTTTTCGAAAGTGGATGAAAATTACCTTTTTACCCTTCCAAAAGCTCTTAAAATCTTAAAGTATTTTTATCAGGTTATTGTAATTAGTTCGGATATTCAATTTGAGAAATTTTAGAAATACACAGTATACAAAAAATAACTTTAAAATTTTAAAAGAGATTTTATTATTTAATTGATGCACTATGTATTACTGTAGCATTTGCAACATAGATCGTTATTTTTTAAAACACTGTGTATTTCCAAAAAATTTCAAATTGAATATTCAAACTAATTACGATAATCTAATAAAAATACTTTAAGACCTTAAAGTCTTTTGACACCTCCAAATGTGTTTCGGCACAGCTAAGGAATACGCTTATTTGTAAAACACTGTGTTTTAAGCATTTAGGAGTGTCAAAAAACTTAAAGTTTTAAAATATTTTTATCAGATTATCGTAATTAGTCCGAATATTCAATTTGAGCAATTTTGAAAATACACAGTGCTTAAAAAATAACTTTAGAGTTTTAAAGGAGATTTTATTATTAAACCAATGCACTATGTATTACTGTAGCATTTGCAACATAGACAGTTATTTTTAAAGTACGGTGTATTTTTAAAATTTCTTAAATTAAATATTCGGACTAATTACGATAACCTAATAAAAATACTTTAACACTTCAAGATCTTTTGACATTCCCAAATGTATTTCGACACAGTTAAGGGATACCCGTATTTGTAAAACACTCTGTTTTAAGCATTTAGGAGTGTCAAAAAACATTGAAGTGTTAAAGTATTTTTACCAGGTTAATGTAATTAGTCCGGATATTTAATTTAAGAAATTTTGAAAATATATAGTACTTAAAAAATAATTTTAAAATTTTAAAAAAGATATTTAACACTGAGTTTTTAAAAATTATCAAGTGAAATACTTGACGATGCACCGTTCAAAATTATTAATATACCGCTCCATTCAAAATTATCAAGTTTTATTTTTCCTTTAAAACTTTAACATTATTTTTTAAGCACTGTGTATTTTCAAAATTTCTCAAATTGAATATCCGAACTAATTACGATAACCTGATAAAAATACTTTAAGACTTTAAGGTCTTTTGACACTCCTAAATGTGTTTTCGGCATACCCTAAGGATACCCTTATTTGTAAAATACTCTGTTTTAAGTATTTGGGAGTGTCAAAAGACCTTGAAGTTTTAACGTATTTTTATCAGGTTATCGTAATTAGTCCGGATATTAAATTTGAAAACTTTTGAAAACATACAGTGCTTAAAAAATAATTTTAAAGTTTTAAAAGAAGTTTTATTATTTAAATAATATATTAACTGTAGGATACATTAACAGAATCGATCGCACGATGGTGCGATAGATTTGTTACGCTGATTTTCCTTTCGCTCGTTCTCAGGTTCAATCGATCGATTGATTTCTTTAGCCCGTACTTCGATCGATCGATTTCTTCATATCAATTCCGCACAGAAGGGTAAAATGATAATTTTCATCTAAAATCTGAATTTCGGTGTCTACCGGCAGAAAATGTCGGTGTCTCTATGGGCACCCAAATTTATTAATATGAACTCCTGGTCTAAGTGTCCAATTCAAATTTCAAATTTTATCACCAAAACCTAAGTCTATTATTATGCCGGGTGGCAAATTAGACGAGTCAACGACTCAAGTCTCCCCTATCCCCACAAGTTACCTTCCGGATCTCGCGTGTAACAAGCAGAAGAGACTTTGGGCAGGAAGACCATTGCAAGGCTTCTTTTTTGGCCGCGGGATTTTTCCGTGTCTTTTCCGTGAGGAGACATAGTTTTCAAAATTCTAGGTGAATAGTCTATTTTACCTTTAAAAAGGCCGCGGGATTTTTCCATGTCTTTTCCGTGAGGAAACATGGTTTTCAAAATTCTAGGTGAATAGTGTATTTTACCTTTCATTCTTTTAAGTGGTGTATCGTTAAGTATTTCAATGATAATTTTTAAAAATTCAGTTTTTAGTATTTTTTAAAAGTTAAATTTATTTTTTAAATATTTTATATTTTTAAAATTTCTTAAATTGAATATTCAGACTAATTATAATAACTTAATACAAATAATTTAAGACTTAAGGCCTTTTTGACACTCTTAAATATTTAAAATACAGTATTTTACGAATAAGGGTATCCTTAGCTGTGCCGAAACATATTTCGGAGTGTCAAAAAACCTTTAAGTCTTAAAGTATTTTTATCAGGTTATCATAATTAGTCCGGATATTTAATTTGAGAAATTTTGAAAATACACAGTACTTAAAAAATAATTGTCTATGTTGCAGATGCTACAGTAATGCATAGTGCATTAGTTAAATAATAAAATCTCCTTTAAACTTTTAAAGTTATTTTTTAAGTATTGTCTATTTTCAAAATTTCTCAAATTGAATTTCTGGACTGATTACGATAACCTAATAAAAATACTTTAAGACGGGGGTATAGATATCGGCTTTTAACCACCGTATAAGTACGGCTGATACATATTGTATCGGCCGTACAGTCTTCATATCGGCCGATATATCGCCGAATCGTATTGGTCCGATATTGGTCGATAGAATTAATATCAGTATTTAAAAAAAAAAAATCAAAACGGTGATTGGCCCGGGATGTAAATATCGGCTGATATCAGTCGATATTTACATTTCCAAATTTTTTTTTTTAAAAAAAAGTTTCTTTTTTAAGTTTTTTATATTTTTTAATTCAGAAAAAATAAAATAATAAAATAATATCGATATTTACAAAAAAACAAAAAGAGGAGAGAGAATCATATCGGCCAATATTTGCATATCGGCTGATAATTCGGCTGAGACATTTTTTGCACCCTGCTTTAAGATTTCAAGGTCTTTTGACACTCGTAAATGCTTAAAACAAAGTGTATTACAAATAAGGGTATCCCTTGGCTGTGCTGAAACACATTTGGGAGTATCAAAAGACCTTGAAGTCTTAAAGTATTTTTATCAGGTTATCGTAATTAGTCCGGATATTCAATTTGAGAAATTTTGAAAATACACAGTACTTAAAAATAATTGTCTATGTTGTAGATACTACAATAATAAATAATGCATTAGTTAAATAATAAAATCTCCTTTAAATCTTTAAAGTTATTTTTTAAGCACTGTCTATTTTCAAAATTTCTTAAATTGAATATCCGGACTAATTACGATAACCTAATAAAAATACTTTAAGACAAGGGTATATATATCAGCCGATACGTGATATCATTCGGCTTTTAACCGCCGTATAAGTACGGCCGATACGTATTGTATCGGCCGTATAGCCTTCATATCGGCCGATATATCGCTGAATCATATCGGTATGTTTTTTTTTTTAAAAAAATCAAAACGGTGATAGGCCCCGGATGTAAATATAGGCCGATATTAGTCGATATTTACATTTTCAATTTTTTTTTTTAAACCAGTTTCTTTTTTCGATTTTTTAATATTTTTTAATTAAGAAAAAATTAAATAATAAAATAATACTGATATTTACAAAAAAAACAAAAAGAGGAGAGAGAATCATATTGGCCGATATTTGCATATCGGCTGATAATTCGACAAAGGCGTTTTTTGCACTATACTTTAAGACTTCAAGGTCTTTTGCCACTCCCAAATGCTTAAAACAAAGTGTTTTACAAATAAGGACATCCCTTGGCTGCACCAAAACACATTTGAGAGTATCAAAAGACCTTGAAGTCCTAAAGTATTTTTACCAGGTTATTGTAATTAGTCCGGATATTCAATTTGAGAAATTTTGGATAAACACAGTGCTTAAAAAATAACTTTGAAGTTTTAAAAGAGATATGCAGTGCACCGCTCAAAATTATCAGTGCACCGCTCGGTTTAAAAGCAGTTACACCGCTAACGTTTGCTTTTTAAAGAGATACGAAAGATGAAGGGTAAAATGGACTTTTCACTTAAAATTTTGAAAATCTGTGTATCTTGACAGAAAAGTCTCGTGTTAGGATGGGCGGCCTTATTTACTTAGAAAAGTGGACTCCAAGTCTTCTTTAATTTTCATCCTAAGTCTTTTACTTGGCTGAGAATCCTCAAACATTAACTATAACAAAATCTTGTTTCATAACTATAACCAAGGGTAACCTGATATATTAATAATTTTTTGAGAAATTTTATAAAATCTAATCATTAAATAATATTCATCTTTTTCATAATTATAACTTAAAATGAACACTTGCTGTAACGACCTGACCCTACCACAAAGCTTAGGGTCTAACTCAGTATGAAATTGTCCTCTTTGGGCCTCGCACACAAGCGAGCCCGCACGGTTTTTTCTCTTAGGCCCGGGCCAAAATGCGTCACACTATTTTAAGGTGGGCTGGCCTCTCATACACACCCCTTTCTCTTCCTTCTTAAACCGATGTGGGACTCCCCACATCGGTCCCGTTTCCACAACACCAAGGAAGGAGGAATGTAATGCTCCGTCCTGCTAAGGTCGTGTTATCTCCAAAACATCTCCAAAGTCGTAAAAGACAGTTATTGGGTCTAATTTTTTTTTTTTTTGAAAACGAGTACAACCTCCAGCTCAAGAACCACAAGTTCAAAAAGTCAAGAAGCATAACAAACGACATTTGACTAATTGAACATAGTTATACAGTCATCCGAACAAGCATGAATAAAAAGCTCATACAACCAGAGTCTCCAAGTTTAGAACATAAACATGAACATAAATGTTTAATTGCTATCGCTCCTTCCTAGGTGCTTACTCAAAAGGCCAGCACGGCCCCTCCGCGATCAGGGTACCTGAAAGGTAAGGGGTGAGCTAACCAGCCCAATGAGGATATAATGCTTATCACAAGTCAGCAACATAAGTGGATATTATACGTACAAATGCAAAATATCATGATAACAAGAGTACTCGTATGCATGAAATCCAAATACACCTCAAGCCAATAATCCACAGACCAAAATCGAGACATCATCTCGATAGCCCACACCGGGTCCTCCAACAACTCCGGTCTCCCTATCAGTACCATCGGGAGACTAGAGAATACGCAACTGCCTCACCTACACGAGCCATGTAGAAAAAACATCTCGACAACGCTCATGATAAAACACACAACTGCCTCAACCACTAGAGCCGTGTCGGAAAACCACCTCACCACGCCCGAGGGAGCCAAACTCTAGGGCAGGCACCTCAACTGCCGGAACGCAACGGGGAGACCCGCATCCCCTATGGGGGTCTCAACCGCCAGAGCGTAACGGGAAAGTCCTCCCAACAACCAACATCATCACGTCATCATAAATATATACACATAAAAGATCCTCTATCTCAATACCCAATGATACACTGTCCGTTGTGGGTTACCTCTTACGTATGCACATGATTTCATAATCATGTATAAGAACATAAGCGTGTGCAACAACATATGCATGTAGTAAGGTCTCAAAACACAAACCCCATGTTCATCATGGTCTCATTCACATATTATAAGTAGGCTCTCAACATAAATTCATTTGCATGTTATGGATAGACACATAACTCGTTATCGTTAAGTCTGAAGCATTATGTTTGACATCCAACACATAACTTATTCTTATCATGAATTCATTCAAATGTTATAGCTATATAAACGACATAAGCGTGTATAACAATATAAGCATGTCCTAACATAACTAACCAAAATCAAATTTATGCATCATCATGCGAGTCAAAAGCACACAACGAGTTACTTAAACACACCTCTCTATGTTCAACATGATTGCATTTGCATCTTATAAATAAACAATCAAAGTATCATCAACATTTTCCAAGTTTCATATTCGATATCAATTTATCCAATTAAAGTTTCTCACAATAACGTATGGTGGACAAGAGTGCACTCGAACAAACCCCTCTCCACATAATCATTCTCAACAGTTCACCCTTACCGAGTGGCTTAATAATTAGAGGGTCCCATTCGAATCATTCCATGTCCGGAAGTACATATTTGGTATATGCAATGCATGCTAAAACCGTGATAAGTCCCCTCACTTGTGTGCACTTTTCGAAATCCGAGTGAAGAAAATCTGTCAAAGGATTGAAGGAGGCGATGCACGGGCTACCGAGCTCGAGAAACTGGGGTGGGTCTGCAAAACTAGGGTGGTCCCGTAAAGCTGGCTGAAACGGCTGGAAATGATCCTGCGAATAGGCTGGAACAAGCTAAAGAAGATCCAGAAGCACTCCAGAAAAGATCTCCAAAACACGCTGGAAGTGAGCCTGAAGTGGACCTGAAACGGGCCTGGGCCGGGCCGAGCTGGGCCAAAAGAGAGTGGAGCTGAATAAGGAGTCCGCCTGAGTTGACTCGGGAACTTGGCCGAGTCGACTCAATCACCCACTGAGTCAAAAGGGGGAAAATCGAGAAAACCAAGGAAAACAAGTGAAAATTCAGAAAATCAAGAGAAAAAGAGGAAAATCGAGAAAAGGGCGAGAGGGGGGGGGGGGGGGGGGGATCTGGTGGCCGCTGGCGAATAACTCGGATTTGGATGGCGTTGGCTCGAAGGCTGCTCGCCCAACCGAGGGAGGGAAGAAGAAAAAGAAAGAAACCGAGAGAGAGAAAAAGAAACAAGGTGGCTGCGGCGAAGAAGGAAGGAGAAAGAGAGATGAGCGGCGGTCGAAAGGAGGAAGGAGAGAGAGATGAGCGGCAGCGAAAGGAGGAAGGAGAGAGGGATGAGTGGCGGCGAAAGGAGGAAGGAGAGGGGGATGAGCGGCGGCGAGAGGGGGGAAAAAGGGAGAGTGCGGCGGCTAGGGTTTCAAAGGAGAGGGAAAGAGGGATTAGGGTTTGGTAAGGGAGAGAAAGAGAGATTAAATATGGGGGTCTTAGGGTTTAGTTTTTTTTTTTTTCCTTACAAAAAAAAACGGAAGCATCACTTTCACAAAGTGTTTTTAAAATGGTAACCAAAATGTGATTTTCAAATAATTTAAATGACAAAGATAATTAAAATATTAAAATTACCAAAATGCCCTTTGAGCTTCAGAGCTCGAAATCGGGCGAACTGGGGCCCACCATGGAGCCTACACAAACCTCACTGCCACCAAAACACCAAAAACAACTTGGAGATCCACAAAACTCTCTAAGATCCCGAAATATAGGGCCTGGTCATTACAAGGAAGGCCCACACAGTCGGAGTGTAGAACTGAGGCTCTGATACCATTTGTAACTACCCGACCTTACCACAAAGCTTAGGGTCTAACTCAGTGTGAAATTGTCCTCTTTGGACCTTGTACACAAGCGAGCCCGCATGGTTTTTTTCTCTTGGGCCCGAGCCCACATGGCCCGGCCCAAAACTCGTCACACTGTTTTAAGGTGGGCTGGCGTCTTATACACACCCCTTTCTCTTCCTTCTTATCAGATGTGGGACTCCCCACATCGGTTGGGCAAGGTATCACACTTGCGTTCTAATAGTAAAAAAATAAATAAATATTTTAGATATTATTATTTTAAATCCCAATAAATGAATAAAAAATCTCAATATATCTCATCATAAAAATTTATAATTTGTTCTTTAGTGACGTGAAATATATAATATAATAAACTATTATAATAGTTTAATAAATCACAATTAAGATAAATTTAATATTAAAAATTGTCACGGGCTGAACTCCGAGACGCATGACTTTTTTTTCTTTACAAATTTTCGATTACAGGTGCACATGTGTGAAATATTATTGTTATTTTTTTGCTACAAAGAGATTACTATGAACCTCAAACTATTTCGGAGTTCCGAGAGCCTATCGAAATTTTGATATAGTCAATCCTTAAAAATAGGACACTTTGATAACTTCCCTTTATCTAATGTTTGACCACCGCATATATTTCTCATGCATTCACAAGCACTTCAAATAAAACATTAATAATTTTATTAGAATTAATATTTTTATTAAATCTAAACAATATAAAAAATAAAAATAAAAATTTATGAAACATAATTATTAAATAATACTCATCAATTAAAAAATATTTTCAAATATTTTTGCTCTATAAATACATAGAGGGGTAAAGAGGGGCAAAATGTTCTAATCAACTGTTCAATGATAGGTTAAACCACCCTAACATTACACATCTAGATTTTGAAAGGTTTGACTACCCTGCTCTAATCTTTGAAACCTTTTCTTTATAGTGGTTCGAATACAGAGTTCTAATCAATTATACAATGATCAATGAAATAAAACAAAAACCACTTGCCTTGATTTAGATCTGATCTTTAGTTGTATTATTGAAAGATCCCTCTTCGCTTCGGTCCTTGATGTTTGAAATGCTACAGTGATAGTGCAACCATAAGAGAGGTTGGATCTAGGATAGGTTTAAGATGCTACAGGATTCTCCTAGATAATCATCTTTTAATAACTTTCATTTAAGGTTAAGATAGCTTGGAAATCACCATTAACAATAAAGTGGTTAGAGAAGAGTGAAGGAGGTTTAGATTGATTTGCAAAGCTTGGAACCCTTTCTAAGAGTCTGAGATAGGTTAGAATTAATCTCACTTAATTAGTCTTTTCATTGCTTAGAGACATGAGTTGTATATGGAAAGGCCAGCTAAGATATTTTGAAAGGGAATCCTCAAGGGGCTCAAAAGCGTGCCTTGAGGGGCTCGAACTTTATATATGGGAATGCCAGCTAAGATATTTTGAAAAGAAATATAATATGAAAATAATAGTTACATCTCGAGGGACTCGATTTGAGAGCAAAAGATAATTGTAGTTAGTGGCGTTAAGGATTCAGATCAAGGGGGTCGAGCCAGGGCACGAGGAGTTCGAGCCTGACAGAGTTCAAATGTTCAAATTAAACTCTTTAGCTGTTTGTCCTTTTAGCTTTAGGGTGTTTGGGTTCCACCGAGAGTTCACTAGGTCATTTTACCTGTATAGTTGCCAACTCACGTGATGATATGCTCTGCAGTAAGCCTTTGATATTCAATAAGTCTTCACACTTCCAACGCAAGGTCAGACACAGTCGCAGAATTAACAAACTAGAGACTCAGTCAACCTGAAGCATTATCACAAAAGTAGTGTATAAAGTGTTCGAATTGATCACTGGGATATACCTTTAAGAAAACTTACTCATACTTAACATAAATTATATGGCCGAAATTGGGATAACTACAATTAAAGGGCTTTAGCTTGGGCCTCGGTTAACCTGAATTTATGAAATTCGAGCCTGGTACAAATTGTATTTGTAGGAGCCCGATTCAATTTTAAGCTGAAATGTATATGCGGGCTTGTTAGGGCTCAGACTTCTTTGGGCCAAAAATGAAACTTCTTCTGTTATTATATAAATTTTATATTTATACACATATCAATTAAAAAATTTAAATTTAATAAAAATGTAGCTCAAATTTGGGCTTTTGGGCCAAACTTGAGCTTTCAAGTACTAGGTCTGACCATATTTTGAGCTAAAATTTAGCTTGACTTGAGCCCGAGCCAACATGAAATTGAATTTTTCTTTTTTTTAAAAAAAAAAAAATAGAGTTGAGTTAAGCTCAGCCCAAGTTGCACCCTTATAAACTTAATTTATTAATTAATTATATAATTTTTAGAAGCACTTACACGAATCCAATGTGTCATTGTATATATTGAGGATTAAATTCTTCTCAACATGGTCGATTAAAAATTCCTATGTTCGAAGATTCGTATTTACCAAACATATGTGATGTAAGTCTGTTCACGATAATTTGCTATGAACTTTTAATCACAATCTTTAAATGACAAAAAAGAAATTTTAAATCTTACTTTTTAAATTCATCTAATTATTCAAATTAAAAACTCTGAATGAATGTTCACCTAATTTTTGTAAACCAGTTCAGAATGGATCATATCTCCTCTGCTGAACAGTGTGATTCAGTTTCACAAAAAGTTGAGATGCAACATATGATGTGGAATGACTAAATAAACAAATTTTTAATGAAATGGTATCATAGATGTTTAAACAATTAATGATTTCAATAAATGTAACAAGATCTCAAAAAATATTAATATACAATTTAATCAATTGACTCTATATTTCTTTTTCTTCTTTTCATGAGGTAGGGTATGAACCAAGAGTAATACTTTGTAATGAACCAAGAATAATACTTTTTATTACTTCTTAATGATTGAAGGTTTTTCTAGAAACAGAACTTTGAGATAGTTGGCGCACTATAAATGATTTTTTTTTCTTTAATGAAAAACAGAATAACATGTTTAGAAATGAGAAATGATCACATGCCATTAATATGGTTAGAAATCAAGAATCGGGATTATTCTATTACATCAATATTTATAGCATCTAGTCGACCCTAGAAATATTATACTTAAACTCAAATTTTAATATAATCTAAATTCAAATACATCTCTTAATAGAGATTAACTCAAACTGAAAGTCCTAATCTAATATAACTCCTAATTATATTGTAACAAATATAATACTAAGAATGATAATAAATGCCACTACTCGAGACATGAGAAAATCATTTTTTAAAAATTTAAGTAAGTCATTAATTTATAAATATGATGATGCATTTAGATTTATTGTTGGATTGATCAAATGAAAATAAGTACTTTTTATTTTATCCTGCCAATGATAAGTTTAATAGTTTCGAAATATATAAAAAAACTATATATATATTATTGTAAGTGAAAAATAATAAATAGTTTAAACTTTTAATAAATAAACGCTATATATCTGAAATAATATCATTTACTATTATTTTTATCATTAAAATATCAGTACACCATGATTCCTAGTGATAAACACATAACCACAGTGGAGAATAGAATCACAAGGTAGCGTGAGAGGACTCAAACGCGACTTGAAGTCTTGACCATCCTTTAGCTTGTGAGAATATGATTGTAAATATAAAAAAAAAAAATTAATAATTTTAAGATATTATTTAATCATTGAATCTGAAGTAAATCAAGCAAATATTATCCTTGCATATCTAGGCATAGAGCCACCAAATGAAATGATAATAGATCTATTGAAAATTATTTTATTATGTGCTCCTCTAAAAATAGTCTTGATTGAATATATTAAGTTGTCTTTGAAGGCTTCAAAGTTTAAAAAAAATTAAAAAATATTTTAAACTTATTAAAATTTGAAGAGTACAGAAATTTAATTGAATGATTCAATCACAGTTATTTCTATAGAGCATATATTTAGTGAAAATCTTTCCCACAGACCAATAGTCACTCTATTTTTCGACCCCTGCTTGAACATCAGATTTTAAAACTATCTTGAAGTGATTTGCACTTTGCACTTAACCTTTCACCTTTTTATAAGCATTACCAACGTCAGATGTGGGACGCAGTAAGATAGCAAAAACGATGTGGGCATTGTAACAAATCTCGTTTTCGAGATATCAGTGATAATTATTAATAGTGAGATATTTTTAAGTTCTCAAGTTTTTATCAAAAATTTAATAAGAAAATCTCGTGAAAAATATAAATTTTAAAAATAATAAAAATAAATATAATAAATGAATAATGTGGTCGGAGTTTAAAAATATAGATGATATTTTAGAAATAAAAAATATATATTTGGCCCTAGTGTTTTTAATGTAAAATTAATGGTAGAATATCATGATTTTAACGGAAATTTATCGTTTCTTGCGATAAAAGCATATTTTTAATGGGAATTTATCATTAAAAATGACAGACGAGATAAATTTGAGTTTTTAACGTGCAAAAATTATTTTACCGATTATTTTTATAAAAGTGAAAATATCAACAAAATATAAAAAAAGGTATAATTTTAGTGTAAACTTAGCTTTTTTCTTAAAAATTACAATTCCATCAATATTATCAATTTATATTATAGTGTTTCTATTTTTTTATGTTCCTTGTCTTGCAATGACTAAATTATTATCAATTCTCTAATTAAATATAGTAATTTTTTTATTAATCAACTACACCTAATATTAATTTTATAATTTGAATAGTGAGTACTCATCAACCATATTAAATTGAGTAAAATCTCATTTGACCCACCAACTCGAGTCAAAGTCATTTTATTTAAAAAGGGCATACACTCCATGTTGAAGACTAATTTATTAAAAAATCTAGTCGGTTCAAACCCACTCATAATTATATTTAAGATGATTGATTAAGGGAAATGAAAGTCCTACTTGTTAGTCTTTTTATTATTATTTTTATTTTTATATGATTGAAGGTGTCTAGTTATATAATAACCTTAACAGTGTTTAGCAGCACATGTACCCTCTCTGAACGCATATGCCGAGTCCAACTGATGGAAAAATGTTCCCACAGATGGTGACTACCCTACAAAGGAGTTGGTCAGGAATTGACCCCAAGACTTTCCCCTCAACACAAGTGCCTTGAGAGTCAGGCTAACACTGCAGAGTGTTGTTAGTCTTATTATTTAAAGTAGGCAATTTAGTAATCAAAATTGTTTACACATATACCATTGAAGTTTACTCACTATATTAAAAAAATAAATTTTAGAGTAATATAATAATATTGAAATGATAGAAGTGCCCTTTTTTTTAAAAAAAAATAGATATTAAAAAATAAAAAGAAACATGTATTAATAGAAATTTGTCTATTTTAATTGTAAAATATTATTATGAATAGTTTTACTTTTTAAATAAAAGTATTTTAAAACAAAAAATGCTAAAAATGTTTTCAAGATAGAAACAATGTAAACTAACATTTTCCTATTTTAAATGGAATTTTTGGGTGCCCACAAATGCTAATAAGGTGCAACGTATCAACCAAATTTATTTCCTTTAAATGGAGACAGAGATCAATTCAAGATTTTCCCATTAAATTTTCACCTGATTTGCAAGGTTGAATCGTCGATTCCCCGCGATTGGATGCAAATGTTTAGTCGTCTCAACCTAGCAACCTAAAATGCTGACTTTAGAAATGTCATTTTAAAGGTTTAGCTGTCAATTTTCTTGGTTTAATTAAGAAGAATATTATCTTTTTATAATTTATCTGTGAAAAACTGAGAGATATTCAAATTCCTACAGATGAGTCCACTACTCTTAAAGTACACTAACGTTAGACCATGGAGTGCAAAATTCGATATTTACCAATATTATTATCTCTCCTATTTTCTTTTTTTTTTAAATCTGCCAATACAATATATATTGACCCATATTTGTACTTTTGAGTTAAATCGTGGAGGTTTGAAACTACAACCAAAATAAGATACTGTTCAATCTCACCAAAATTAATGTTTTTCAGTTGGACAGACCCAATTTTAAACTTCTTTTGATAATTTTGAGCAAAAAACCCCCTAATAAAAATTCATTTCTGAAATTTTAATAAGTAGACCATTATTTTTCTTAAGTGAAACATCTCATTTTTTTTAATAAAAATAAAAATAAAAGATGATAAATTAATAATAAATTAAAAAAATATAGAGAGAGAAAAAAAAAAAAAAAAAGCCTTGCAGTGGGCTAACCTGCCAAAAGTCCTTTCTGCGTGTTACTCGCCAGATACAGGTCAAGAAACTGTCGGGAGATGGGGGACACTGACTTGACTTGTTTAAAGAGTACGGAGTAGGGGCATTGACTCGTCTAATCAGCCACCGGCATAATAATAGTATTACGTTTTGGTGATAAAATTTGAAATTTAAAACGAAAGTGGCTGGAATTTCAAACACAGTCTTATTAAAATATATTAATTTAAAATCTAAAGTGAAAGTTGTTAGACACTTAGACCAAGAGTTCAAATTAATTATTTTTTATAAATATTAATAATATTAAAAGCATGAGTTAAATTCTTTTAATCTAAGTAATAGAAAAACATATCATATTGGCTTACATTGGCTGATATGGTATAAAATTGATATTTTCAAATTTTTTACTTTTCAAAAAAATTCTCTTTTTCATTATTTTTTTGTTCAAATCTTTAATGGAATATAATTTTAAAGTTGATTAGAAGCAAAAATTTTGAAAATAGGAACGTAAATTGATATTAAAAAAAATCTAAAAGTCCAAAATATTTGACATGAAATAAAAGGGTTTGGATACAAATATTTATATATTTTAGATTCGAACCTGAATTTGAATTGAACATATGTTTGTATCCATATGCATATGCAGATATTAATCTAACCATATTCAAATCTAATAACCGACTAACACAAATGGCAAATAATGTAGATAACATATTAATTATTAATATAGATATTATGTATTATCATCATCATTAGTCAATATCTCATCTATCGGACTTGGTTTTTTTAATCTCGGAGGATCCTCCTACAAACATAGTACTATTGATTGTGTAAAATGACTGAAAAAACTCATTCAGTCGACTTAGAGGATTGAAGACTGTACGTACACGGTATAAGTCTCCAAAAAATTCAATTGTAATGACCCGATCTGAGATCATGTTTTTTTGAGGAAATTATGGAAATTTCATTTTTGGATTAAGAGTGTTTTGTTACGTAGATCTCGATGTGGACTTTTCAATAAGGCAAAGTTTGATCAAATCCGACCTCAAAAGTTCAAGTCATGGCCTTTTGAAGAAATTATAAAATTTTGAATACCATTTAGCAAATTTATTTTTGAATCTTTAAAATTATTCCACAAGTATTTATTTTTAACAAAATTTGAAAGGTAGCCTAATTTGAATGTCTAATCTTTATTAAAATTATAAAATTTTGCATAAATATTGTTTTAGTGGAATTTTTAAAAATTATTTTCAACCAACCAAGTGGGCCCCACCCAAACCTCCCATAATCCCATTACACGTTCCTTCCACTTTCTAAAATGAAGACTTGGGCCTTCCAGTGACTAACAGTCATCCATTACCTTCTATACGCTTACCTCATCACTTACCTCATGTGCTTACGTTATTTCCTTTATTCCTTATTTACTTAGAGAAGTGGACTCCAAAGGCTTCTTTAATTTTCATTCTAAGTCTTTTACTTGATTGAGAATCCTCAAACATTAACTATAAAAAATCTTGTTTTGTAATTATAAATAAGGATAATTTGATATATTAATAATTTTTTGATAAATTTTATAAAATCTAATCATTAAATAATATTCATGAAATAAATGCTAACAATATAGCTTATAATAATATTATTTATTTTTTATAGATTTTTTTTATAATTATAATTTAAAATGAACACTTACATTCTAACAGTAAATAAATAAATAAAGAATTTTTTTTAGATATTATTATTTTAAATCCCAATAAATGAATAAAAAATGTCCACATATCTCTTCATAAAAATTTGTAACTTGCTCTTTGGTGACGTAAAATATATAATATATTAAACTATTATAATAGTTTAATAAATCATAGTTAAGATAAAATTAATATTAAAAACTGTCAAGGGTTGAATTCTGAGACGCATGACTATTTTTTTTTCTGTACAAATTTTTTATTACAAGTGCACAACATGTGTGAAAGATTATTATTATTATTATTATTATTATTTTGCTATAAAGAGATTACTATAAACCTCAAATTCTTTCGGAGTTCCGAGAGCCTATTGAAATTTCGATATGATCAACCCTTAAAAATAAGACATTTTGACAATTTCCCTTTATCTAATGTTTGACCACCACATATCTCTCTCATGCATTTACAAGCACTTCAAATAAAATATTAATAATTTTATTAGGATTAATAATTTTTATTAAATCTATACAATATAAAAATAAATAAAATTTTATGAAACACAATTATTAAATAATATTCATCAATTAAAAAATATTTTTGCTCCATAGGTGCATAGAGGGGGTAAAGAGGGGCAAAAAGTTCTAATCAACTGTACAATAATAAGGTAAACCGCCCTAACATTACACACCTAGGTTTTGAAAGGTTTGACCATCCTGGTCTAATCCTTAGACACTTTTTTTTTTATAGTGGTTCGAATACAGAGTTTTAATCAACTGTACAATGATAAATGAAATTAAACAAAAACCACTTGCCTTGGTTTAGCTCTGATCTTGAGTTGTGCTATTGAAAGATGCCTCCTCTCTTTGGTCCTTGATGCTTGAAATGCTCGAGTGATTGCAACCGTAAGAGAGGTTGGACCTAGGATATGTTTAAGATGCTACAGGATTTTCCTAGATAATCGCTCTTAATTACTTTCATTTAAAGCTAAGATAGCTTGGGGTGTGCTTAGGGATCATTTGGGTTCCAAAAGTGTTGTGTTTTCAGAATCGATGGGTTCTAAGGAAACTAATGAGGCGAAACTTCTTAGTATTCAGAGAGCCTTAGCCTTAGGGTTTGAGTTAAGGGGGATTAAATTAATTATTGAGAGTGATTCCTCCAATACTATTAAATGAGCCAATGATGGAAAGTGTCCTCCTTGGAGGCTTATCAATTTGGTGAAGGAGATTAAGGTGCTGGCTTTGGGCATGGAGGTCTCATTTTCGCTTGTCAAGCGCTCAACAAACGGGGTGGCGGACTTCTTCTCTAAAAATGGTGTGGAGGGAGCTATCCAGGGCATTTTTCATTTTTCTGGAGGATAGTTTTTGTCAGATTCTTTTCTTGTAATGTTCATTTGGGTTTCATTGGATTTCGGGTTTTCTTGTATTTCTCTTGTGGCCTATAACTCTTAGGCCCTTTCTATCTTTTATTTCCTTTCTCTTGTATACTTTTCTTTTAATGAATTTATTTTCACCGCTCAAAAGAAAAAAAAAAATTACTGAAGTGATTAGAGAAGATTGAAGGAGGTTTAGATTGATTTGCAAAGTTTGGAACCCTTTCTAAGAGTCTGAGATAGGTTAGAATTAATCTCACTTAATTAATCTTTTCTATGCTTAGATAAATGAGCCGTATATATAGATTTACTGTTCATAACGGCTAATCCTCGAGGGACTCAAGAGCGTGCCTTGAGGGGCTCGAATTTTTTTTTTTATGGAAAGCCCGGCTAAGATATTTTGAAAGGGAATACAACTTGAAAATAACAGTTACATCTCGAGGGCCTCGATTTGAGAGCAAAAAATAATTGCAGATAGTGGCATTAAGGATTCAAATCAAGGGGCTCGAACCAGGGCACGAGTGGCTCGAGCCTGACAGAGTTCAAATGTTGAAATTAAACTCTTTAACTGTTTGTCCTTTTAGCTTTAGGGTGTTTTGGTTCCACCTAGAGTTCACTGGGTCATTTTACCTATATAGTTGCCAAACGACATGATGATATGCTCCGCAGCAAGCCTTTGATATTCAATAAGTCTTCACGCTTCCAAGGCAAAGTCGGACACAGTCACGGAATTGACAAACTAGAGACTCGGTTAAAGTGAAGCACTATCACAAAAGTAGTGTATAGAGTGTTGGAATTGATCACTGGGATATATGCCCTTTAAGGAAAACTTACTCATAAGTCATACTTAATATAAATTATATGGCCGAAATTGGGAGAACTGCAATTAAAGGGCTTTAGCTTGGGCCTCGGTTAACCTGAATTTATGAAACTCGAGCCCAGTACAAATTGTATTTGTAGGAGCCCGATTCAATTTTAAGCTAAAATGTATATGCGGGCTTATTAGGGCTCAGACTTCTTTGGGCCAAAAATGAAACTTTTTCTGTTATTCTGTAAAATATAAATTATATATTATATAAACTTTATATTTATACACATATCAATTAAAAAAGTTAAATTTAATAAAAATGTAGCTCAAATTTGGGCTTTTGGGCCAAACTTGAGCTTTCAAGTACTAGGTCTGACCATATTTTGAGCTAAAATTTAGCTTCAATTGAGCCCGAGCCAACCTGAAATTGAATTTTTCCTTTTTTTTTTTAAAAAAAAAATATAGACTTGAGTTAAGCTCAGCCCAAGTTGCACCCTTATAAACTTAATTTATTAATTAATTATATAATTTTTAGAAGCACTTAACACGAATCCAATGTGTCATTGTATATATCGAGGATTAAATTCTTCTCAACATAGTCGATTAGAAATTCCTGTGTTCGAAGATTCGTATTTACCAAATATATGTGATGTGAGTCTGTTCACGATAATTTGATATGAACTTTTAATCACAATCTTTAAATGACAAAGAAGAAATTTTAGATCTTACTTTTTAAATTCACCTAATTATTCAAATTAAAAACTCTGAATGAATGTTCACCTAATTTTTCTAAACCAGTTCAGAATGGATCATATCTCCTCTGCTGAACAGTGTGATTCAGTTTCACAAAAAGTTGAGATGCAACATATGATGTGGAATGACTTAATAAACAATTTTTTAATGAAATGGTATCATAGATGTTTAAACAATTAATGATTTCAATAACTTTAACAAGATCTCAAAAAATATTAATATACAATTTAATCAATTGACTCTATATTTCTTTTTCTTCTTTTCATGAGGTAGGGTATGAACCAAGAGTAATACTTTGTAATGCACCAAGAATAATACTTTTTATTACTTCTTAATGATGAAAGGTTTTTCTACAAATAGAACTTTGACATAGTTGGCGCACTATAAATGTTTTTTTTTTTTTTTCTTTAATGGAAAACAGAATGACATGTTTAGAAATGAGAAATGATCACATGCCATTAATATTGTTAGAAATCAATAATCGGTATTATTTTATTACATCAATACTTATAGTCTCTAGTCGATCCTAAGGCTATTACACTTAAACTCAAATTCAAATATAATATAAACTCAAATGCATCTCTTAATAGAGATTAACTCAAACTGAAAGTCTTAATCTAATATAACTCCTAATTATATTCTAACAAATATAATACTAAGAATGATAATAAATGGCACTACTTGAGACATGAGAAAATCATTTTTAAAAAATTTAAGTAAGTCATTAATTTATAAATATGATGATGCATTTAGATTTATTGTTGGATTGATCAAATGAAAATAAGTACTTTTTATTTTATCCTGCCAATGATAAGTTTAATAGTTTCGAAATATATATATATATATATATATATATAAGTGAAAAATAATAAATAGTTTAAATTTTTAATAAATAAACTCTATATATCTGAAATAATATCATTTACTATTATTTTTATCATTAAAATATCAGTACACGATGATTCCTGGTGATAAACACATAACCACAGTGGAGAATAGAATCGCAAGGTAGCGTGAGAGGACTCAAACGCGACTTGAAGTCTTGACCATCCTTTAGCTTGTGAGAATATGATTGCAAAAATAAAAAAAAAAATTAATTTTAAGATATTATTTAATCATTGAATCTGAAGTAAATCAAGCTAATATTTAAAGTGATGATCTATTTTTCTTGCCCATTTAATTTACTTTAAGTTGTAAGTTAAAAATGTTTAATGATATTATTTTTCTTTGATACATCTAGACTACATGTTGGACATATGAGTTTAATGGACCTCCTCAAATGAGGACACGTGACAATTGGAAGAAGTTGAAGACCAACTCATCATCGTTGCTTCAGGATTTTATATTGATTTTGATGAATCTTCTGAGGTTTCCAGCTTAGATTGAAGGACAATTTAAACTTACTCAAATTTAATTGAGAAAATCAAATTCTAATTGGAAAAGAAAATCTAAAATCTAATTTCTCTCCAGAAAAGAAGATAAAGGGTCCAAATCTCATTGGGAAACTGTCATAAGAGAAATCACACTATAAAAATATAATTCAATTGAAAATAACAATATAAATTGTGCCAACAATTAATTAAATTCAAGCAAAATAAAAATTAGGAATCAAAAGAACAAAGGAAGATGCTTTACTTGCTAGAAGCAAAAGAAAACAACTCAAAGATTCATCCTTTATGGAGTGAAATCCCTTTACTTATAGTCTTAGGATTACAAAATTTGCAAAAACAAACATTCCATCACTCTAAGGTAATCTATTGTAAAATCATCTATAACTTTCTATATGTATGTTAGAATTGTTCAAGTTTGAAATCGTTGAAAAAGTCTTTTAGTAAGCTTTTCAATGGATTTAATTCTGTGTAAATTCAACATCGCTTGATGTATCAAATCTCTTTGCAAAATTATACTTTATTTCAACAATCATAGAATGACAAGTGTCCTATTTAAAAATTAGAAAATAAAATAAAAATGAAAAATACAAAATTAACTATGGAGGTGGGTCCAAATTTGATATGAAAACCTTCGTGTCTTGAATTACTTGCTTCTTAAGTAGAGGGATTTGGAATCTTCAATGTTGCTGGAGAGCGATCCATTCTCCCAACAATTTTTTATTCTTAATATGGGTGTAGCACAATTGGTTGTCTCCCGCCTCAGAAAGTGGAAGGTTGCGGGTTCGAGCCCCCATAGCCTAACCTTGATGTGCTTTAGGGGTAGTGGGCTCATCTGTGGGGGTTTTAGTAGGACTGTGTCTGAGTTTTCCATATGTTGGGCTAAAAAAAAGAGGAGCCATATAGACACCCGAAAAATCTTTCCCTACACATCCTTTTTCCAAAAGTAGATGGAAATTACTTTTTTACCTTTCCACTTAAAAATGCCGCATCCACTGAATGGGTGATCCACCGAATGAAAAAAATTCGTTCGAATGAATGGGCTGTGAGTGGGATTTTCAAATGAAGCCGTTTCTCGATTGATTTCTACGAACAAGGTATCAAAATTCATCTGCTCTGAATTTTATGAACTCCGGGACTCATTTTAAGTGAAAATGGTATAATTTTGGGCTTAAAAAATTGTATCCAAAGAATTAAGGAACTTTCCTCTTAGTTTTTTGGGTACGATTTTTGAAACCCAAAACTATACCTTTTTCACTTAAAAGCAGTCATATAGTTCATAAAATTCAGATTAGATGAATTTTGATATATTGTTTATAGAAATCGGTAGAGAAACTGCCTTGTTTGAAAATCCCACTCCACAGTCCAGGAACAAAGGAATTCCCACTTCATTCGAACGAATGAATTCTTTCGTTCGAAGGAAGTGGGTTGTACAGTGGAATTTTCAAACGAGCCCGTTTCTCAACTAATTTCTACAAACAAAGTATTAAAATTTATCTACTTTGAATTTTATGAACTCCAATACTGATTTTAAATGAAAAGGGTATAGTTTGGGGTTTTAAATCGTACCCAAAGAATTAAGGAACTTCCATCTTAATTATTTGGATACGATTTTTGAAGTCCAAAATTTTATCTTTTTCACTTAAAATCAGTCCCGGCGTTCATAAATTTTAGAGTAGATGAATTTTGATACCTTGTTTGTAAAAATCGGTCGAGAAACGGCTTCGTTTGAAAATTCCACTTTACAGCCAATTCGTTCAAACGATTTTTTGAATTTGTCTGAGCAAATTTTTGAATTCGGTGGATCATCGGTTCGGAGGATGAGACGTTTTTAAGTGAAAGGGCAAAATGATAATTTCCATCCACTTTTGAAAAAAAGGGTGTGTAGACAAGAGATTTTCCAGGTGTCTATATAGGCTAAAAAAAAAAAAAATTAAGCCCAAATTGAGAAATTGACCTATACCCATACCCAATGAACCACTTATTTTAGTGTTTTTCCCAAAGCAATCATGCTCACATGATTCTTCCTCAAGATAACTTAATAGACTAGATGGCCAATTGGATCACCCACGTTGATTAATCCAATTTGCACAATGGGTACTGAAACTTTTCTAAAATTCTGAAAATGTAAAAGTGCAATCCCATCTGAATACTCAATTCAACTCGGTCCATAATCACAGTGGAACTCAATACAGACTCGGTACTGCAGTTGGAGTGCTCAACTCAGTATTGTTTACTTTTCTTCAGTCAAGTCACTACTGTAATACTCAATGCATTCAAACTAAGCCCAGGTTAGTTTAATCACGCCTACCAGATCGGCAGGGCCGGCCCTGAGATCCCTTAAAATCTCAGGGGCCCTAGGCAGATTGTGATTTCAGAGGCCGTTTGTGATTGATATATTAAGGAGTTTAAGTGTGTGGCCGGCCCTGCAGGCCGATTCTGAAATGGTTTGATAATTGGTTCACTACATGAAACCAGGCAACACACCCATTACTCCTGACTCGGTATAGCAGTGTGCTGCACTCAGCCAGATTCAGATCGCTGTTATAGCAGTAACCCAGACCAGGTTTACACAGGCTGCAAGCTGGTTTTACCACAGCACTCAAACTGATTCAATAACGGGTTGCTGACTGGGTTTCAGTAAGAAACCAATCTGGCCCAGCAGTTGCATGCTGATTGGTCTACAGGCAGGTTTATAGGCAGTAATTAGACCGATTTTGGCTGGGTTTAACAGCAATAAACCGGGCTGGTTTCAAACGGCTGCCCTCTTGCAGGTCCTAGACCGGCCTCAGCATACGTAACACAGCTGGGCCTGCAGGTCCTAAACTGACTGGCAGACTTAGCCCAGTTGTGTCCAAACTCCAAACCATTCAGCAAAACAACAGTTAACTCTGGGCTGTTTGGTGAGTCCATACAGTCCCCAAAATCTGAGTCAAATAATTAGAGAAAATTCAGAAACAAAAAAGGGTCTAACAACACATTGTTAAGATCCACACAATCAGCAATTAATCAACATAATCAAATTAAATCACTCACATAAACTAGTCAAATGATAAGTCACCCGGGATTTGAACTTGAGCCGCACTTGACTTGTTGAATGCTCACACTTGAGCCTTTAATTTCTTCAATGAAATTACAATGGATTTCTCTCAAGGAGATCTCTTCCAAAGGCCTTCTACCAAGGTCCTTCCCCAAGAGAATTTCCTTCAGGGTCTCTCTCAAAAGCCTCAAACTCGGACTCTCACTGAGGCCCTAACTCGATTTCATGCCTTAGCTCTTTCTTTGAAAGAGTAACAAATAATTTCATTAATACCTTAACTCAGATCTTTTCTTGAAACAGTAACGAATAATTTCATTGATATAAGTAGATGATACAAATGAGAATGAGCCAAGTGTTGTGGGACTATTATTCCACACTAAGAATAGGAGAATTATACAAGGCTCTAAAATAGAAGGAATAAAAAACAACACTATATGTACAATACTTCAACACTAACATAAGATACAATCAGCAGCCCTCATCTCCCCATATACCAAAAGCAGTATCACAATCTAAACAACTCCATTGCCCAGGTTTATCAATTGTAGCCCCATCCAGGTTGAAGTTACATGAGCCCTGAGGTGGCGCTACCGACTCATTCTTGGGTTTTCTAACTTTCCCAACCCCCCTCGTAGACCTTTCCCATGATAGGTAGAAGCAGGGGTTTAAATATCGGCCGATACATATCGTATCGGCCGATATATATCGGTTTTGGGCATGTGAATATCGGCCGATATGTATCGTATCGGCCGATATTCACAATATCGGCCTTGATATCGGCCGTATTATATCGGCCCGATATCAAAATATCGGCCGATATTTAAAAAAACAAAGAAGAAAGAGAAAAATATCGGCCGATATATCGGCCGATAACGATATATCGGTCGACATATCGTATCGGCCCATATATCGGCCGATACCGACTTTTAAACCCCTGGGTAGAAGTCCTCATGTGTTAGTCCCACGAACTCCTTGTAAATTGATAGCCATCCTATCAATTGCCACTTTGCTTTCTCGAAAACTTATCCTATTGTCCCCATTTTACTAGGGCTGCAACTTGGGTCGGATTTTGGCCTGACCCGCATGCCCCAACCCAAGAAATCATGTTGGTCGGATTACAAGGGTCGGGCCATAGGGTTGGGTTGGGTTGAGAACAGAAAAACCTTTATGAAATTTGGATCGAGTTGAACTAAAGTCTTTAAATATCAATCCGACTCGGATTTCCTAACTTAATATAAAACTCTCTACCCTCAAACCCTAATCGGCTAGGTGCCTGTACTGTAAACCCTAACAAAAAATACTAACACACTATAATGTATGGAAAACTGCATGGGAAAGGATGGAAAGCCTCCACACCTTTTCTTCTAATTTGATTTCCTCTGCTTCCGTCTTTTTTTTTCCTAGGCTCTGTTCTTTATCTCTTTTTGGGTTTCAGATAAAAGATCTCTGACTTGGGATTTCTCTCTCTCTCTCTCTCTCTGTAGTTCTTGGATACTCTTTTTTCTCTCGTTCAACTTTTCTCCTTTGCTATACTGAACTCCTGTTTATTATCCGTCCAACCAAGTTTTCTGGGTGGAACAAATTCCTGTTTTCCCATCTCGTTTGATGATGGAAATGTTGGTGGAACTGATGAAAGAATGCGAAAACAGGAGCTGTTTGGATTGAGATTTCGGCGAACTGTGATAAAAATGTTGGTTACCTTGCTTTCTCATACTACAAATGCTGTTCTGTTGTTTCATCAATTTAATTATTGCTTTAATGAAGGACTAAAGGAAAGAGTGGGTGAGTTGGAATTGGCCAGAACCTGTTACTGTTGACAGAACAGGGGCGTGGGTCTTGGACAAGGGAATGTATACCGGTTGGGTTAAATGGAGTGAGTGGAAAAGACGGAAGAAAGGATGAGGCTGGCAAGGCTGGACGTTGGAGAAGGGCTGGTTGGGTTAAGAAGGAGAGGGGTTTGAAAGGTTGATGATGGGCGAATGGACAGTGAGATGAAGAATAGGAGGTCTGGATAAAGAAGATGGAGATGGAGGTGATGAATGGGTTCAGCAGATGGGTTTTGGGTTTATGGTGAGGGCTGCAACTCGGGTCATGTCGGGCCGCGTTGGGCCATCAGTTGGGTTGAGGGTATCTTTACACAATGGAAGGGTGCAAAACGTGATTTTGAGGGAGTTAGGGTTCATGAGGATGTAAAGGTGTTGAAGGAAGCATATCACATTGCAAATGGCTTGATGAGGGATGTTTAACACTTTCTTGTTTTTATAGTGCAGGTGATTGATTAAAGTGATATGCCCTTGGACTAAGTCATACATAGATCAGTATTATAGTTGTGAGACTTGGCAATAAGTGGATGAGGCTTTTCAGTTTTCATATTTTTTCTGAGGTGTTTGATACTTTAATTGTTGCTGGAGGTTTGTGTTATTCATTGGCTTGTATGAAAGGTAATAGTATCACTGTCATCACTCCTTGGAGGCTGATATTCATAGTCAATGAAATCAACATGCTATCTTCCCATTTGGATCGCACTGCAATCATGTTATAGGGCTGTTGATGAGGACATTGACAAGTTGGCTGAGGCAGGAGCACTGAGACTGCATTGTTCCATCAATGAATCCTTATGCTCATGTTTGTGACATTTTTTTTTTTCAAATAGATGTTTGTTTAATTGTTTCATGTTTAGCTAGGTAGCTTTTTATAGATTTCCTTTCTTATATTTTTCCCAATTGCTGTCTTTTTCTTTCAGGAGAAACTTAGGAATTAGGGCTTCTAAAATGCCCCAAAGAGGAGAGATCTCAAGGTGAGAGCTCCATGTGGAGCCAACCTATGATCATGAGATTGGGTGGGTTAGAAAGATCTATCCTAAGCATCACAACATTTTATGGTATATAGGCTAAAACTAGAATAAACCTGGGTGTAATCTGTTGACGGTGGCTCAAATCCATCTTACTCGGTCAAGAGATTGGCTGAAATAAAGGAAGACAAATCTACATGACAGTAATAGCAGTTTCTATTCCGATGGATGTGGGAAGGTAAACTCGGCAACTGCTATGTGTAGCATGTTAGGATACGTCAGAAACAAACTTAGCAGTTGTTGTCTTGTAGGACAAGGCCATGTTGCAAGGAGTCGTGATTGGAAACTGCTATATGCAGCAGAAAGGGGACCGACTAGAAAATATTATAAAAGGCTGGCTGGTTTGCCGATGGAAGGGAGTGTGGGTGCTCAGCATACACGGTACAGGAGACGTGTATACAGCAAGAGAAAGAGAGGGGTGTTTCATTGAGGGTCAAAAGGGCTGTTTGCAGACAGAGGCGCAAACAGAGAGCTGTCATCTTCAAGTGTTCGGTGTAGCTGCCATCGACCAATAGAGGACACTGTTGATCTGTCTAATAGCAGATCAGTGGTTGGGTTCTTTGCTCAGTTGAGACTGGTGGAAAGAGAGAGACAGACATTACAGTTGGGGTTTCACAAAGCAGATTTGCTGAGTTGTGTTTGTATTGGGTTCAAACACAAGAAACTATTGTTTGTATATCTTTTTTATTTTCTCTCTTAATAAAATCTCTTTCACGCTCCGTGGACGTAGGCCGGGTGGGGCCGAACCACGTAAATTTGCTTGTGTTGGATTGTGCTTGTTTTTCCCGTTCGATTTCTTGTTTATCACGCTGTAAGCACTAACAAGTGGTATCAGTAGCTTTGGTTGGAGACCAGGGACTCGTGGGTGAACGGATCACAGCACACAGGGAGGCTTCGGGTTGTCGGAGGTAATGGAAATCAACACCGCCCGGATGATTACTCTCAATGGAGCAAATTACTTATTGTGGCAGGCAAGGATGGAAGACCTTCTATATTGTAGAGATCTCTACAAACCGATCGCAGGCAGACCGAAGGTGCAAGCGACGGAGTCTTCCGATGACAAAGGGAAGGCAAAACTGAAGGTCGAGATGTCTGATGATGAATGGAACGATCTTGATCGGAGGTGCCTCGGTTTTATTCGACAGTGGCTGGATGACAGTGTGTTTCATCTGGTGTCCACTGAAACGACGGCGCAATCTCTCTGGAATAAATTGGAGGGATTATATGCGAGAAAGACTGTGGGCAACAAGACGTTCCTAATCAGAAAGTTGGTGAATCTGAAGTACAATGAAAGTACTTCGATTGCGGAGCATCTGAATGAGATGCAGAGTATAATCAATCAACTCTCATCCATGAGGATGGTTCTTGATGGTGAGTTGCAGGCCATACTACTTCTCAGTTCTCTACCTGAGAGTTGGGAGACCTTGGTGGTGTCAATCAGCAATTCAGCGCCAGAGGGTATTGTCACTATGACGTCTGTGACAAGCAGTTTGCTGAACGAGGAGACAAGAAGAAAGTCTTCGGTGGGTTCTTCTCAGACACAGTCTCAGACACAGGCTCTTTATACAGAGAACAGAGGGAGAAACAACAGCAAAAAACCTCAAGACCGTAACAACTTCAGAGGGTCAAGGTCAAAATCCAGAGGGAGAGGTGGAGGAAAGCTTATATGTTTCTACTGTGAGAAAGAGGGGCATAAGATGATGGACTGCAACAAAAAGAAGCGAGATCTGGAAATCAGACCTCAAAGTTCAGATCAATCAAATGCCGTACAAAGTGACTCAGACGATGTTGCAGGTGTTGTCGTGTGCACAGTCACCACAGGTATGAATAATCCAACTGATCAGTGGATTCTAGATTCTGGGTGTTCTTACCATATGTGTCCACGCAGAGAGTCGTTTGACACATACAAATCCTGTGATGAGGGACCTGTCTATGTGGGCAATGGTGCTAGTTGCAAAACCATTGGCGTTGGGACAGTCAAAATCAGGATGTTTGATAGCATGGTAAGAAAGTTGGAGAACGTACGGCATGTTCCTGAGTTAAAGAAAAATTTGATTTCTTTGGGGACACTGGACACTGATGGGTTTACCTTCAAGGCGAAGGATGGGGCTCTTAGAGTTACTAAAGGAGCCATGATCGTCATGAAAGGGAAGAAAGAAAATAATCTGTACACACTGAAGGGAAGTACAGTAATCGACCGGCAGAGGGATACTACTAGTCGGGCCGCATGAAAAAGGAGAAGAAACAAAAAGTCAGGTGACAGGTATGACTTTAAAAATAAAGTTTCTTTTGCAGGTTGTGATGGTCCGTCCGAATTCCATGGTGCTACCGGAGATGGAAAAGCGAAGGGGGACGAAAAATCACATAGAGGCGGTAGGACCGACACAGTCTGTGGCGGGTCCAACAAATCCGGTGATGGGCGTCAAGTTCAAGCGAGGCTTGGGCTTGGGCAATTCTTTTAATTAAAGAAGACAGGTGGAGCACCCCAGAGCGTGGGGGTGCGCGCATCTCACACAGAGATGCAGATGGGCTGCAGTTGCAGATCTGATACTGTCTGGAGGACAGCTCGACGGCAGGAGAGGGGTAGAGGTAACAATGCTATACCGTTGCAGATCTGGGTTTTCAGATCTGTGAGTGGCAGCCAGCAGGAGTGCGGCTGGAAAGAGAAAGCCCCATCGCCAGAGCAGAAGTTGCAGTTGCAGGTGGAGCTCAGTAGGGAGCAGTCGGTATGCACAGAGGTGCATAGTGTCAGGTGTTGTGGATGATGGTATTTCAGTTCATCTTCGGAGGTTGGTGGTATTTTCGCCAAGGTGGAGATTGTTGACGGTGGCTCAAATCCATCTTACTCGGTCAAGAGATTGGCTGAAATAAAGGAAGACAAATCTACATGACAGTAATAGCAGTTTCTATTCCGATGGATGTGGGAAGGTAAACTCGGCAACTGCTATGTGTAGCATGTTAGGATACGTCAAAAACAAACTTAGCAGTTGTTGTCTTGTAGGACAAGGCCATGTTGCAAGGAGTCGTGATTGGAAACTGCTATATGCAGCAAAAAGGGGACCGACTAGAAAATATTATAAAAGGCTGGCTGGTTTGCCGATGGAAGGGAGTGTGGGTGCTCAGCATACACGGTACAGGAGACGTGTATACAGCAAGAGAAAGAGAGGGGTGTTTCATTGAGGGTCAAAAGGGTTGTTTGCAGACAGAGGCGCAAACAGAGAGCTGTCATCTTCAAGTGTTCGGTGTAGCTGCCATCGACCAATAGAGGACACTGCTGATCAGTCTAATAGCAGATCGGTGGTTGGGTTCTTTGCTCAGTTGAGACTGGTGGAAAGAGAGAGACAGACATTACAGTTGGGGTTTCACAAGGCAGATTTGCTGAGTTGTGTTTGTATTGGGTTCAAACACAAGAAACTATTGTTTGTATATCTTTTTTATTTTCTCTCTTAATAAAATCTCTTTCACGCTCTGTGGACGTAGGCCGGGTGGGGCCGAACCACGTAAATTTGCTTGTATTGGATTGTGCTTGTTTTTTCCGTTCGATTTCTTGTTTATCACGCTGTAAGCACTAACATAATCAACACCCCATTCCACGTCAAGGATAAAACACTTGAAAAGTTACCTTGAAAGAGGTGATAGCATATTTCTTTACCTCTGAAAACTCGTGCATTTGTCTCCTCTGAAATGGACCAAAGAATTGCAGCTGGAACAGGTTGTCACATAATAGATGCCTTGTTTTTGAACTGTATAACTTCCCAATACGTCGTGGTGTAAGTTTGTTATTCCACTGTTTCCCTAAACAACCGTATAAGCAAATCAACTGATTCCATATTGAGCTTACATTAGACGAACAAATGGTCTCTTGATTCCTCATGTTTGCTGCGAAGCACACAGTTAATGTTCTCAATCCACATCATTTGATAATATCTTTTGTTAAGCTTTGTATTTGGAAGTCATGGTAGCCACTGAATTAGGCAGAACTCATTACTTGACTCGTCAACTTGATATGGACTTTGGGGCAATTCCACTTTTCTAACACTTAGAAAATTGTTGTATCTAATCGTTAAAATGCCATGGGTGGCACTGAAGTGTCAGAATACTATATAAGCTCCTTTCAAACTCAGTCTTGTGTTTGATGGCATTCCAAATTGCTCCATAACTAGGTCCTCTCTGTCTCAAGTAGAGTCTTGGGTTTAATATCTTGGGCAGAAACAGCACCCAGAAATTACCACCTTGAAAGATTTACTTGACCCTTTTTCCTTGTCATTAATTTGTGTTCTTATGGTGATATTATAGTGTATTTTTTATGCTATTTGTTTTGGTTAATTGAAAAAAACGTTGTCACTTGGAAAAGATCAATTTGATATAATGAATTCTTGTTTTTTTGTTGTAGGTTCTAAAATCCTATGGCTGGATGCTTCCGGCTATCATCATATCCATGTTGATTGGAACAGGCCCCAAAGCTTTCCTCATGGCATTAGCAATACCTCTTGGACAGTCGGCACTATCCTTGGCATTTAATAAGGTATGGGAAGCAACAGGCAATGCCCCTAAACCCAGATCAAAGGGCAGGAGAAGGCCATTTTCCAAAGCAGCCAGCACTGTCGAAAGGGAAGAAAAAACTAGTGGCAATGATAGAGAGGTACGATCAGGATTTCAGACATGGGTGGAAACAGCTGATGATGTGGTTGATAAGGGTAGAAGGCGTCGTGCATCTAGCTTCGGTGGATGGGATGAGTTGGAGAAGCGTGGTTGATCTAAAGATGGGCCTGCAAGGCAGCCATCTCAAACAACAGGCAGGCCGCAGCGATCACAAACAGAGAAGAGGAGCAAGTTGACTCGACGAAGGAGAACAGATGTGCCCTTGCTTATAAGGTTGTTGATAGCTGTTTTCCCCTTTCTGGGTTCATGGACCAAGTTTTTATAGTGGTTCTCAGTATGAGACTGCTCAAGGCCAACTGAGTGTCTCATATCTTCATAACTGATGACAGATACGAATCAGGTTAGTGGTCGGGATTGGACTACATACTTCTGAGCGGATGGATTCTGGACTGGTTGAATGCTATAAAACATTGTTGGGTCACAGTCATCATCATTTTTGGGCAGATCCGATATTTAGTGGGTTGGCCCCGGTTGTGTTATTATTGTAAACATTATTGGATCATTAAGAAGAATATGTCTGTTTATGCCAAAGGAGGATCCGGATTGTGATGTTAATAATCGTTCCAGTAAGGTATATAAGATGATAGCGAGTTTCAGAACATAATAGCAAAATCTTATTTGTATGAGTGGATCAGTTGGTTTAAATTTTTAGGATTAGATTACAAGTCTTGGGTTCGACTCCTCTTAAGGTTCACTGTAAAATTAATTTGAGGTAGGGATATCTATGTTATTAAAAAACAGATGATAGTTTCATGCAGGACATCAACATTTACCACAAATAATTGTGTCATTTGTACGATATTATACAACCTTTAAATTCATTAAATTTATGAGATCATTTTTTTTAAATTTTGTCTTTTATTTTCATGAATTTTCTATATTTTGTAGGTGCTACGGTATGAAGGGTGGGTCCAATTGTTTTAACACTCTAACTCATATTTTAAAATCCTTTTATTTATTTTTAGCTATTACTACATGAATTTTTCTATTTTCTTATGTATTGTCAAATGCTTCAAACTCATAACATTAATTTATAATTTTTTCTATCTTTCATTAAGGGTGAAATAGAATCTTCTTATGTATTCTTTCATTAAGAGTGAAGTAGAAAGGTTAAAATTATCCTTTTGTATTTGCTTAAGCAATGAATATATTTTAACACAATTTTAGAAATGGTAATAAAATTTTCACCTAAAAAGAATCTCTGATGAATAACTTAAAAGTACAGTGAGCCCACAAAAGAAGATATTCAAAGATGAACTCTCACAAAGTGATAGACACTCGTGTAAGACAAGAGTTGAGTATCTTTAAAAACCTATGTTTGGTGGATCAACCATAAAAGCCTAGGAAAAAAAAAATTAGAGAGAAATATAGAGAGAAAACAAGAACCTTAGCATAATTTTTGTTGACTTAGAAAAGACATAAAATAGAGTGCAAAAAAACTATTATAGAGATCATTAAGAAATAAATGTATTCTTAATGATTACGTAGAAATTATCAAGGATAAGTGTGAGAGTGCAACCACCAATGTGAGAACTATTTGCAGAGAAATGGTGGAATTCTCTGCAAGAGTTGGACTCCAACAAGGATCTGCTTTAAGACTGCACTTTTGATCAATCATGGATAAGTTAGCATTTTACATCTGTGGTATATATTTTTTTGTTGACGATGGGTATAAAATTAATTTGTGTGACAAAACCATAACTCAATGATAAACTAAAATCTTGGAGGCGAACGTTGGAAATAAATGGTCTAAAAATTAATAGAATAAAAACAAAATATATAGTGCAATTTTAATAGTATCGGAGATAGAGAATGAGGTCTAATTAGAATGGGAAACAATCTAGTCACACACTACAATAAGTTTAGGTACTTGAGATATATGGTAAAATATGTTAGAGGATTGGACGTAGATACAACTAATAGAATGAGAGCTGTGATGAAGAGTTCCACTTCATTTAAAGGGATGATTTTATAAAAAAATTATTAGATCTGCAATATTATATGGAACAGAGTGTTGGACAATGAAGAAAAGACAAATAAATAAAGTTAAGATGACAAAAGATGCATATGATACATTGGATGAGTAGATTAACTCTAAGAGATAGAGTTAGAAATGACTTTGTTAGGGACAATATAAAAAATAGCCCTAATAGAGGATAAATTAAGAGAAATCCATTTGAGGTGGTTTGAACATGTTATTAGAAGACTAGAGTTAGCTTCAGTCAAGAGCACACAAAAGGCAGGTACGAGGAGAACAGACAAATCATTGAAAATGTTAAGGAGTACAAAAAGATTATGACAAATAATGGAGTGGCTGATCATAAGGTCTATGATGTATACGGAGTAGAACTTGCAAAGCTGATATCAAATATATAAGATTTATGCTTTAATAAATATGATGACAGTTTAGAGACTTTAGATTGAATTTTGATAGTTTGGCCAACATTGTGGGAAGTAATAATATTAATTTTCCATGAAAGATAACGACAATAACGATCTATCCATAGGAAATTGAGCCTTGGAACAAATATAGATGGTGCTACTTTTTATGGGCCTTTGTTACACTTATGCAAGAGACTGGCTTTCAAACTGGAGATATCACATAGAGTTGCAAGGCATGTGGGGCGTGCCAAATGAAGAGAAAGGGTACTATTTTTTTTTGAATGGTTAATATATTAAGATAAAAGAGAACACCAGAGGTGCAAATACATAGACCTACAAGACCAAAAAAAGAAGAAAAGGAAACAAAGCTGGCCCAAGTCAACCGCGAAGTAAGCACAACCACGAAGCACACTTGGCAAAAACTCTTATAGAAACAGCTTCGGACGATTCAGCACTATCCTTAAAAATTATATTATTGCATTCCCACTAAAGACTCCACATAGTGGCAAAAAAGGTTAGGCGCCACAAAGAAGAATATTTTCTGGAAACTGAAATCATGCTCCAAGCATAGAATAGGTCCGCAACCGTAGAAGGCATTACCCAATCCACACCAAACTTTTGGAGCACGGCACACCACACAACATAGGAAAAAGGGCAATGGATAAGGAGGTGATTCACTTCTTCCGAGGCATAAATGCAAAAAGGACAAGCACTAACAATGGTTCTTCCTCTTTTGCGCGAGTTGTCATGAGTCAGGATTTTCCCCATACCCGCTGTCCAAAGGAAGCAAATAGCACATGGAGGGGCTTTGGAAGTCCAAATGTCGGGGTTGACGATAGCCAGAGTAGTTAACGGATTTTTCCATTTGAAGAATGACTTGACAGAGTATTAACACGTTGGGTCTGGCCACCACACAAGATAATCATCACTGGAGGTCTGGATCTGATAGGCAGAAATAAGATGAAGAAGAGCCGAAAAGTCTCCAATCTTAGAGTCAGACATGTTACCCCGAATGGAGATATTCCAGACAATCTGGTCACTGCAAACAAAGTAGAAATCAGAAATGACACCAGTTGGAAGCTGAGAAAGCCTGAAAAGGGAAGGAAATCGATGTGCCAAAGTAGAATTGCCACACCAAGTATCAGTCCAAAACTTAGCTCTGTTACCACGGCCCACTTTACATCTGATTCCATCTTTAAATTTTTCGACACACGCTGCAATTGCTCTCCACATGCCAGATGCCCTTCGAGGTGAAGGAGTGATCTCTCAACCTTGATTTCCCACTCTGTATTTTTGAATCAAAATATTTTTCCAAGGAGACTCTCCATCCGTGCCTAAGCGCCAAAGCCACTTGGATAGAAGAGCAACATTAATATCCTGTGAAGGACACACCAAGCCCACCGGCATTAATAGGAAGACAAACATGCTTCAAATTCACAAGGTGATATTTTTTCCTATCATCTTGGTCACCCCAAAGGAAATTTCTCATAATTTTCTCAATAGACTGGACCACTTTGCATGGGCATCTAAAAGCATATAGGAATTAGATCGGGAGAGCAACGAGGATAGCCTTAAGGAGAGTGATCTGCCACTGAAAGATAGATACTTTCCTTTCCACGAAGCGAGGCGCTTACTAAATTTGTGAATGATGGATTCCCACTGGGAAAATCCAGGGGTCCCTAAGCATAGAGGCAAGCCCAAATATGTGAAAGGGAGAGAAGAAGAAACACATTCCAAAATTTCAGAGAACCAATCAATTTCATTGGCGTAAATATTAATGCTGTAAATCTCGCTCTTCTGATAGTTGATACAAAGGGAGGAAGATAACTCAAACCATCTGAGAAGGCAATGGAGATTCATAATAGCTTCATCGATAGCTTCACAAAAGATGATGGTGTCATCAACAAACTGTAAATGACTAATCTGTAGAGGAGAGTCACCAATCGTGAAGCCATGAAAGAGAGATAAATCCGTAGCTTTGTTCAGAAGTAGGCTCAAAGACTTAGTCACCATGACAAAGAGAGCCGGGGATAGTGGATCACCCTGTCGAAGACCCCTGGAGCTCTTGAAGAAACCTTTAGGAGAGCCATTGATGAGAATAGAAAAATAAGCTGAAAAAACACATTCATAAATCCACAGACACCATTTTCGACTGAAGCCCATACTGCTAAGAATAAATTGAAGAAAGTGCCAATCCACCATATCATAAGCTTTTTCCAAATCGAGCTTGCAAATGATGCCTCTTTGACGTGACTTATGTTGAGAATAGATACACTCATGGACAGTGAGGATAGCATCCATAATTTGATGACCTTCAACAGCAGCTGACTGGGAAGGAAAAATAAGCTGGGGGAGTAAAGGCTTAAGTCTATTTGCAAGAACCTTGGATAGAATTTTGTAGGGGCTACCGAGAAGGCTGATAGGTCTGAAATCAGAAAGTGAAGACGCGACATGTTTCTTAGGAGCCAAAACAAGAAAGGATGCCCCTAACTCCTTCGGAAGCTGACTTCTACAATGAAATTCTTCAATGAAGTCAACGACATTAAGCTTTACAATATCCCAGAAAATCTTAAAGAAAGCGATGGGGAAACCATCCGGCCCATGAGTTCTATCCTCACAAAGGTCCCAAACAGTTTTTCTTATCTCATCTTCAGAAAAAGATCGCTCAAGGGAGGAAGCTTCCACAGAAGAAATCGATCTAAAAGGCAGACCTGGGATCGGCAGTTTGTCAAAGGGGTTCGCAGAATACAACTACTTGAAGTGATTTAAAATGGCCTCAATGATATCCTCTTTTTCTGTCACTGTCTCACCATCAACTGTAAGAGATCTGATTTTATTTACCCTTCTATGAGTGGAGGCCACAACATGGAAAAACTTGGTGTTTTTGTCTCCTTCCTTGATCCATTTATCTCTGGATCTCTGTCTCCACTTGATTTCTTCCTGTAAACTCTTTGCACGATATTGATCCTGCAAATTCTGGCGAATGAAGACTTCTTTCTCAGTAACAGATCCATTTTACTCACACAAATCAATCTGATTAATACCGTTGAGAAGATCGGCAAGAGAGTTAGAGACGAATCTGAAATTGGTGGCACTTCAAGACTTCAAATTCCCTTTCAAGAACTTCAATTTCTGGTGAAGGATGTAGCTTTTTTTACCTGAAGGGATGAAATCAGTCCACCACTGGGTAATGAGATCCCGAAGACCCTTATCTTCAACACAACATAATTCAAATCTGAAAGGAGATGGACCCCATGACTCATCAAAAGTATCCAAAAGCAATGGCCAATGATCAGAGGTGGGGCGTGGACGTGCAGATATGTGAGAATCAAGGAAGAGATCCATCCACTCAGTCGAAGCAAGAAACCTGTCGATCCTAGATAGGATAGGCCTCTCTTGCCCATTGGACCAGGTAAACTCAACACCTGAGAGAAGGAGATCCACAAGGTCAAGAGAGGAGATGCAATCAGAGAACCGAGACATGATGGGAGTTTAATGTTGTGACGCCAGTCCTTTCATGAGGGAATCTAATTAGATTAAAGTTGTAACACCCCAATTTCTCAATGATATGAATATTTACGAAAATGCCACTGGAATGGTAAATTTAATAGATGTGATTGTAAATGAGAAAATGGTGGGGCCCATTGTTCAAATTAAGACCCTATGAACATGTTATAAGGATCAAATTTAAGTAAAGGGGTAATGTACATAAAATTGGGTCAAAATGGTTAATTGGGTTAAAGGACCCAATTGGGACCCAATGGGTCATGGTGGACTTATTTGACCATTGGGTAAGCTCAATTTTATTATGGTTAAGCTGAATTGATTTGAAACTAAATGGAGCATAAATGGGTAGGCTTGATGCAAATATGAAAATCACATGTAAATGGGTAAACCACCCATAAATGGGTTAGGGCGTCAAAGTGGATCAATGAGCTAAGTTGGGACACAATGGATCGAGTTGACCATGTTGACCATGGTTGACCATGTGGACCCTCAAGTGAGCTCAAATGTGAGTCAAATCAGGTTGAGTTGGGACTGAAATGAATTGGATTTGAATTAAGTAATGGAGTTGACTCAAGTGCATTAAATGAATGGCATTAAATGTGGTGAGTTGGGCTAATGAGTTGGGTGAGTTAAAAATGGAAACCAAAGGGACCTTGTAATTACATTGAGTCAAATGGGAGATGAAGGAGTTGCCATGGTCTTAAACACCACAAAACAAGTCCCACACGTTGGGTACTTGTGGAGTGGGTTTCCCATGAAAAGATTTAATGGAATGGCATGGGGAATTTGGAGGGTTTCCATCATGGCTCCAACGTTGGGAGTGCCAAGGGGTTCCTTGATTGGCACCAAATGTCTCCTTGGTTTGATCAAGGATTGATGAGGACTAATGAAGGGTCCAAGGGCTGTTTAACAAAAACAAAACACCACACCCCTTGGCCGATTGTCACCCAAAGAAACCTTAGAATTCTCATCTCTCTCCCTCTCTCAAGAACCTACCTCCTTGGCCGAATTATCCTTTGTGTTTTCACCATTTTTCAAGCTTCCAATCAGCTAAGGACTAAGGAAGCAAGAAGGAAGAAAGCAAGGACCAAAAGGAGAGAAGAAAAGCAAAGGAAATTGGTAAGTACTCCATGGAATTTGGTTTAATAAAGTTGGTTAAATAGAACATGATTTGGCCATGGTATGGCCGAATCTACCAGAGGTTTAAATTATGCATAATGATGTTTAAAAAGATAGAAAACATGGACCATAGGGTTCGGCCACTTTGGATGGCCGAACCCCATGAAAGGAGTTGATTAGATTGATGGTTTTTGAAGGCTAAAAACCATGCAAAACCATGGAGATTTCTACATGTTTTAATGGGATACAAAATATATGTTATGGCCGAATTAACCAATGGTTTAAATTATGATAATGAGGTTTAAAAAGATAGAAAACATGGACCATAGGGTTCGGCCACTTTGGATGGCCGAACCCCATGAAATAGTTTGGTTATGTTGATGGTTTTTGTAAGTTAAAAACCATGCAATATGATGGACAGTTTTAGATGTTTGTATTAGACATAAGATATATGTTTAAGAAGTTCAAATCATAGGCCATAGGGTTCGGCCACTTGTTAGGGCTGAACCCCATGAAATGAGTTGATGAGTTTATAGTTAATTGTGATGGTTTTTGAGAGATAAAAACCATACAATATTATGGGGTGTTTATGTGATTTAAATGGAGTTAAGGCTAATGTGTAGGATCGGCCAATGTATGGCTGAATCATATTATTCTTATGATTAAGATATGTGTATGAACCATGCACAAGGATGGAAGGATTGAGCCAAAGAGAACCATAGATACATGGCCGAACCCCATGGACCATTTTATGGGATAAATGGACCCTTGTATGGGTATTTGGATTTTTAAGTTCATAATTAGTAATTGATAATGGTTTATATGATGTTTTAAGAGCTTAACATAGATGAAAGAATGATGGATTTAGATGTGTACAATTCATCAACAAGAATGGCAAGTGGAGCACCAAAACCAAAAAGGGGTGAGGTTCGGCCATGGGGTATGGCCGAACCCCACCAAGTGATTTGAATGGCATTTGAATGTGATTAGAATGGATTAAGAGATCCAAATGGGATTGGTGAGGTTCGGCCATGTTGTATGGCCGAACCCCACTAAGGTGGTTTTATGGATCTTGTTTTTCTAAGCAAGATTAAAAATGATTTAAGTCTAGTGGCAAAGCTGTAAATACAGGTAATAATGTAAATATGGATAGAAAAGGATGAAAGGACTTAAAAGAGGGGTCAAACCAAAGTGGTATGGTTCGGCCATGTTGTATGGCCGAACCCTACCAAGTTATATTATGTAATAAAAGGTGTTTAGATGAATGATATTGATCAAATGAAAGGAGGATCAAATCCAAAGTGGGTGAGGTTCGACCATGGGTATGGCCGAACCCCACAAGATGGTTTTTGGATCTTAGATGTGAATGGAAATTTAATTGATAATGTATTGACTTGTTGTTAAATCACAAGGTAACGGAACTTGAACGGCGCACGAGTCGTGATCGGGTGACGCTTAAAAGGAATCGACACTTAAGCAAATTTTCAGTAGGTTTCCTATCTACTTGTAACCACTTTTATAATGGTTTTTTTATGAGATATATTGTTATAGCTTTTTGTTTCAAATTGGTTTTGAATGATGAGATATATATTTACAATTGACATATATTCATTGACATCTCATGCATGGCATGGGGTGATGATATAACTTAATGATAAGGTTCCTATCCATAGGAAATGAGGAGTACTGTGAATTACTTTGACATGAGATTCTTATCCATAGGAAATGAGGAGTACTGTTGATTACTTTGACATGAGATTCTTATCCATAAGAAATGAGGAGTACTGTTGATTACTTTGACATGAAAGTCTTATCCATAGGAAATGAGGAGTACTGTGGATTACCTTGACGTGAGAGTCCCGTCAAGTGATACCTATGTATACTTGTGATGGGTGGGACTCATTACATTTGCATTTACATACATAGCATTGATTTCAGATGTTTTTAATGATCATATACTATGATATATGCATGTTTTTATATACTAACCATGTGGTAGCCCTGATATGAAAACCTACTGGGCGCGTTGATCTAACGCCCTATTTCTATCCTTAGAGGATAATGCAGGAAAAGGGAAAGGAAAAGAGAAGGTCGAGGACAGCGAGGAAGGCCAAGCTTAAGTGCTTGGGTGTTGGATTGGATTTCTATTTTACTGTCTTTTGAATACTTTTATATGGTCATGTAATAGTTTATTAACTTTTCTATGGTTTGTGAGTAGTTTGATATGGTATTGAAATGGTTAGTTTAAAGTAAACTTGACTTGTACTTTGCTATCTGAGAATGAGTGGTTAACTTAAGATTGATTATATTCCGCAATCAGTTTAGTTCCGCGACTAGTTATTATTATTCCGCATGATTTACTTAGTTCCATTTGTGGAGTGTTTCTCATGGGTTTAGTCCATGCACACATGGGTGGCCAGTTAAGGGTCCGACTTTGGAAGTCCGAACTTAGCTCGCGTCGTGACGTCTCCCCGCTCTCTTCCACTTGTTTATTTATATAAAAAAAAAAAAATAGACTCTGATTTTTGAAAGGTTGGAAAAGAGCGGGGCGTTACAAAAGTCACCACAGATGCACCACCGATTGTTCCACCGGCCGTAAATAGATTCAATTTCAGCTAGAAATCCATTTTTTTTAGACTCATCACACAGACCATAGACCGAAGTTAAAGTTCATTCCATACTGGAGATTCTACCTTGGAAAAGAACAGATAATGAAAACTCTCCAATAAAAGAGTCCAACTTGCTGAGATTACTAGAGTCCCAACAGATGATAATGCCACCAGAAGCACCAATGGAAGGTGTGGCTGTCCACAGAAACCTCCGATCACCACCACAAGACTTGATGATCGAATCAGACGGATCTTCTAATTTGGATTCTTGGAAACAAATAATAGAGGGTCGTATTGATTTAATGAAATTCTTTACCGTAGCTCTCTTTTCTGGATTCCCAAGGCCCTTAATATTCCAAGACAAAATCTTCATGGGGTAACTGGCTGATTAGTCAGGCTGGTATTAGCAACATCTACAGTATCTCCCACTTTTCCTTTTTTGCGGCGACTGTAATTAACCGATGAGCTGAGCCAGTTGAACTCCTTAGCAATCCTATCATTCCTCTTGGCAAATGATGGATCAAGATTCTTGATAGCAACTAGAAATGAGAGTAGCGTATCTTCCTGTCCTTCCAAAATGAGTCTGAGCTTTCGTCCAATCTTCAACATTCTGTCATCAATCCAGTCCGGCAGCATGGATTTAAAGACGAAGAAGGATCATCCAGATGTCTGTTGGCTTTATAGTTTGGTGAACCCTCACATTTTTACCCATTGGTTGCTGCAAAGGGACGTGCTTAACATCCTGAGTGCTAAACCAATCACAAGATCAAACACAAATCCAAGCAATCACACACAAATAGGAAAAATATACAGTTTTATGTGATTCGGCAAAATCGTCTAGTCTAAGAAGCGTGATGATTTCATTAAGAAGAAGTTATCGGACATGTTATAAAGATTGTAAATTCAATACTATCTACATTTTCTCTCAATCGCTCTCCATTCACACCTGTACTGTTGTTACACAAATTGAAATGAATCTGTAAAATATGGATATACAACTGAGCTCCACCTTTTGAAAAAAAAAAACCAACGGAATGATTGTTGATCCCTAATAGCCCAAAAAATAGCTTGGGAAGTGTGGTACTTCATTTACTTGAGAATTAGCTTCCCTAGCGAGAATAGTACCTTCTTCTTAACTGACGTTAAAAGGAGGGTCATTTCTCGTGCAGACGTATTCTTGTCTTAGTACTATGAGCGGTTGTTGCAGGGGTGACGTATTCTATTTGTTATTTTTGGTGCCGTTGGGCTTGTTTTCAGTGTAATTTATTTTTATCACAAAAATATTGATTTGACAAAATAATTTGAAGAAATAAAAATAGAAAGAAAATGTTCTACATCAGCCTTGTTTATTATTAAAGAAATTAATAAACTGTCCATTTTATTTAATATCTATGCTATTACATTTATTTATAACCTCTAACCGACACTAGAATTATCTCAATCAAACACAAATTCTAATCTAATTCTAAACTAAATATATCTCTTATTAAAGATAATACCAAATTTAGAATCTAATCACATAATAATTATACTATATTATAAAATCCTAAATATATTCAAAAAGTTATTATGCAAAATATATACTCTTGACTACCTGATTATATCTTAAGACTCATTAGCTGATACAATGTAATTGTGCAAAAGGGATAATCAAGAGGTGGCCTCCTGGAAGACAGCTCTCGTGACAGATGGTTCATGGTTGGGCGAGATTTTGGATTAGGATGCAAGCAGGCAAGTGCCAACGCCACCGTCGAAGCCACTTCCGTAGCATCATGAGCAATGGGTGGTGGAAGGCGATGATCAAGGAGATCCTTTAGCAGTATATTTTGGCTACTTGATGACGAAGAAGACATGAGTTCACCTGGATGTACTCCCATCATAATTTCTAAAGTTACCACTCCAAAGCTATAAACATCACATTTTTCAGTCACTTTCATTGTGTAAGCAAGCTCTGCAATAGTCAACAAAATATAATTTACATAGATACTTAATTCTCAAATTTTTTTTTTTTTTGAATAAAGGGTAAGATTCATTCAAAAAGGGAAAAAATATTATTGATAGTTAATGACTTTGTTGACTATTTAAAAAAGCTAAGAAAAACTCACTTGGAGGTGGGAGAGTCACTAATTTTTATTTATTTTGATTAAGGTGTGGAAAATTCAGGTAGTCTTAGTAAAATCTCCATGGATGAGGCCACTACCCTAAAGGCACACCAAAGTTAAGTCTTGGAGGTTCGAACCTACAACCTCCCGCTTTTTGAGACGGGAGGTAACTAGTTGAGCTACATCCATATGGGTGAGAGCCACTAAGTTATACCAAGTTTTGAACAAAAACTTGAAAAACACACCAAATTGCTCAACTCTATAAAATTTTGAGCCAACTTAAAGTTTTAAAATCATCTATTCATTTAAATGATTGGCCAAAAAGTGCACAAGAACATAAAAAATAGTTTAGACTATATATATATATATATATATATATATATATGTGTGTGTGTGTGTGAAATATATGATGTATGAAGATGAGTTAATCTATCATCTGTTTACAATCACATCAAATTGTTTTTGAGAATTACTCAAAAGTTTGATAGAGAATGTATTGGGCACTGTTCAACTGCATATCCTATAAAGTGATCTCACGGTGAAAACTTCATGTGGAACCTACCAATAATCATGAGATTGTATAAGTAGAAAGATGTATACTTATCTAAATCAACTCTAATGAATGACTAGTCACAGTGTTAAAGGAACAAAAAAACCAATGGTAAATGGGGGTGCATTTTCATCAAATTCAATTTATGGCTAGAGTCATTTAATGGTGCCTTTTTTTTAATTAGTATATATAAAATAGATTTTCAAACTCATCGATTCCTATGAAATTTTAAGCAAGTTGAGTTTTAAAAACATCTATTCATTTAAATGATTAGCCAAAAAGTGCACAAAAGCATGAAACATGGTTTAAACTAGCAAAGAAACTTCTAGTTGATATATACATGAAATGATTATATGTTGTCATATTTATGGTAGTTTTTATGAATACGAGTTAATCTATCATCCATTTTGCGACAACCACATCAAACTGTCTGTGAAAACTACTCAAAAGTTTGATAGGACAACGGTCAACCTCATATCCTATAAAGTGATCTCACGGTGAGAGTTTCGTGTGGAGCCCACCAATAATCATGGGTTTGTATAAGTTGAAAGATGTATACTTACTCTCTTGAATGATTCCAACCACAGTTTTAAAAAGGTCCAAAAACTAATAATAAATAGAGGTGCATTCTCATCAAATTCAATCTATGGCTAGTCATTTAATAGAGCTAATTTTTTAAGTAGTATATACAAAATAGATCTTTTGTAGTCACCCATCTCACGTGAAGTTCTTATTGTAAGAGCACTTTATTGATTTTGTAGCTAAAAATACCCATCTATGTTTGTATAGGCCTATAGGGCATGAATCATATAGGCATTAGTGCTTAAGCACTCCTAGGTAGGCCCGCCTAGGCCTGCATGGTTGGGCAGGTTCAAAAGCTCTTGGCTTGCATATGGTGCCTTTAAAAAATAATTTCAATTAGACAAATGAAGCCATGCTTTTCTTAAGGTAAAAACATTCAACTTTAATGGCGTTGGAAATTCACTAGGTTATACCTATAAACTATACTCAAATTGGTGTTAAATTGGATATGTGTGCAATTTATTAGAGATAGGTGGGAATGAGGAAGGGGTGTGATCCATTGAATCCATATTGGGCACCACGTGTAGGAATGTAAATGGGTTTGACTCTGGTTAGGGTTAGGTAAAATAAAATTTTGCATCCAATTAAAAGTGCCTGATTCTAATTGTGTCACATTCAGATTTAGATTCATAAATGTCTAGTTTAACTCACTCTCCATCTACTTAAACGATTTAGATTTAGATGTTTCCAAAACTAGAAATATTGGCATTCTCCTCTAGAAAATGAAAACCAAATTAATTAAATAATTAAGATCCCATATGAAAATACAATCCAAATCTTATACAAATCCCATAATATATAATAAAAAAACCTATAAAAATAATCTTAAGAAATTATTAAAAATATAGTTCAAAAGAAACCACAGAATGCAAAAATAAAGCAAATGATTAAATCTTCATTCTAAATAGTGGAATCCAATTATATATTACTCCCTCCATCTCATTTTAGTTGTCTTATTTGAAATATTTATACTTTTTAAGAAACTCTCTATATATGGCTAGCACTCATGTGATCTCATCCATTTTCAACATATTTTATACTATTCCAATACAAATGAGACAACTATTTTGAGGCAATTCCAAAATCTATATAAGATAACTAATTTGGAATAGAGAGAGTATATTATTATATATGATACTATCACCTAATATCAAATATGATAGGAACATAGAAAGGATTATATGAGCGTAAATGTTAAGAGTCATATCCTCATATAGATAACATATTTATTAACAATAAATATATTATGTCAATTAGGTTAGTGTGTCATCGGGCAAGAACCAAACCCACATTGAAAAACAAATAGATTTTACTTGAGAATTTTAAACTTAGGATAAAAAAGTTGAACAACTCCAAAGTTTGCATCCATATCTATTCATTTCGGGTCAGATGCTTTCGGATTTTAGATTTTGCATATTCATTTACATCCCTACCACATGGCTTTTGTGCTCAGAGAATAAATTAGGATGACATCTTCAAATTGTAATTTGAGGACTCTTGTAAGATGGAGCTCACTTTGACCTAGGGGTATAAATATCGGTCTCGGCCGATATATTGGCCGAGAAATCTATCTCTTAATTTTTTTAAAATTTTTTAATCAAAACTATTCATATCGACTGATATATATCGGATATCGCTCAATATCAATAAATATCGACCGGTATATATACGTTTTCACACCCACCTATCTCCCATGATTAGATCCCTTAAGAACAATTCTTATAGATTTCCATGCACACATTATACTAGTCCCCACCTAGGGCTACATAGATCAGTATGTTTTAAAGGTTTTGACTTGTATATTGTGTAAGGTAGGACGAGGTTCCGACCCGACCCAAAATTGGAAGCCCGATTCTTTTTATTTCTTTATTTGTATTTTCATTTTTAATTATTTCCTTATTTTTAGGATTAGAGTTTTATTTTTCTATAAATACTAAATTAGATAATGTATTTGGGGGATTATTGATAATAAAAAAGTTGAAATTTTCTCTTCTCTCATTCGAGTCGGACTCCCGGCCTGTATTTGGATGGGGGGTAAGGGAGGGTTACCCCCTTTACCTTTGTTTGGCAATGGAGGAGTGAGGGTAATAATTCAAAATTTTATCCATCTCCCTCCTTTTATGAATACCCCTTGGAGCATGGGGGTTTTCATGAAACCCTTGCCCCAATTTATCCTTCTTTACCCCTCTTTACCTCCCTTTATCCCTCTTTGCACATATGGAACAAAAATATTTTAAAATATTTTTTAATTGATGAATATTATTTATTAATTAATTTTCATAAAAAAATATTTTTATTTTTTATATTATACGAATTTAATAAAAACTGTTAATATATTACCCTCCTTACCCCCTCTTTGCACCTATAAAGCAAAATTATTTTAAAATATTTTTAATTGATGAATATTATTTAATAATTATGTTTAATATTTTTTTTATTATTATATAAATTTATTAAAAATTATTAATTCTAATAAACCCTCTTTATCCCTCTTTATCCATCTTTACCCTTCTTTACCCCTCTTTACCCTCCTTTACCCCTCTTTGCACCTATTGCCCTTCTTTACCCCTCTTTGCACATACTACCCTTCTTTACACCCTTCTCCTCCTTTACCCCTCTTTACACCTATTATCCTTCTTTACCTCTCTAAACCCTTTTTACCCCTCTTTGCACCTAGTACCCTTTTTTATCCCTCTTTACCCATATTTGCACCGAATACCCTTCTTTACCCCTCTAAATCATCTTTACCCTTCTTTATCTCTCTTTACCCTCCTCTAGCCCTCTTTGCACCTATTACCCTTCTTTACCCCTATTTGCACCTATAGAGCAAAAATATTTTAAAATATTTTTTAATTGATGAATATTATTTAATAATTATAGTTTATTATTTTTTATATTATATGAATTTAATAAAATTATCTATTGTAATGAAGTTGTTAATATATTACCCCTCTTTACCCCCTTTTTGCACATATGTAGCAAAAATATTTTAAAATATTTTTTAATTGGTGAATATTACTTAGTAATCATGTTTTATTATTTTTTATATTATATGAATTTAATAAATTTTTTGATATATTACCCCTTTTTGCACTTGTGGAGTTAAAATATTTAAAATATTTTTAATTGATGAATATTATTTAATAATTATATTTTATAATTTTTTTATTTTTTTATCATATTAAATTTAATAAAAAATATTAATTCTAATAAAATTATTAATATATCAAGTTACCCTGCTAATAATTACTAAAGAAGATTTATTTACCCTTAAATCAGTTCTTACTTTACCACTACAGTTATCAAAGAAGATAAAAGTAACTCTCTTCAAGAGTGACCCTGCTCATGTAACCCTTTTAAAATTTACCACTCATCCAAACGCATCCCCGATTCTTATCAGCTTCTCTCTTCTTCTCCCGTTTGAGTCGATTCCCAAACACAGCAAATCACTTGCTGCTGCTCGACCATCGCCCAACCTTCAGATCCCCACTGCCGCTCGCTCTGCCACCGGATCCGTTGGAAACCATCTCCTTACTGTCTAAATCTGACGCCATCGCCCTGTTCCGTCATCGCCTTTCTTCCGCTGATTCCCCTTTTCCCTGTTGCCGTTCTTACCACAGCCATCGCTCTCCACCATCGGCCAGATCTGTCCTTACTTGTTCCATTAGCCACCCATCACACCTGCAACCAATCTACATCCCTGTCAAACGCCTCAGCCACCAACTCCGTCCACTCCCCTCTCAGATTCGACCCTTTCGCCCATCACAGCCTGCCCCTGCCAATGCCTTTCTTCTCCTCAATATTTTCAACTCCCATTTACTCATTTGACCGTTTGTCCCTTGACCCTTTGACCCTACTATTAGGTAATCCAGCAACGTTGACTCGTTACCATTGACCAATCAAACCACCACATTAAACCCATTTAACCCATTCTAAACTCGATTAATCCCATTCCCTAAGCCCAATCAAATCTCATCGATCGAGTCACCCGTCCATTCGAAACCTAATCTTGTTTTGCACTATGTCATTTGGACCTATAAATTTTTATCTTAATACTGCATATACTTCATTGAATTGAATAGTGTATCACAATTAAATTATACACTATAGTTTATACACATAAAATCATAAATTTTAGAAAACCATATTAAATCATGACTTTGCTTTAATTTATGTAAACTAAAGTTTTAGTTTATATGTATGTAAATGTCAAAAATTAACATTGAATCAATTATCATCCAAAGCATAAAGATAGGCTACCATCTAGCTACTAAAGAAAATATCGTCATCGTCATCGTCATCATAAACTAGAATCCATTATTAGGGGTCAACTTTTCAAATTCTATATCACTATTTATCCCTTTCAGATACCTTACCGATGAGCATTCTATTATCTAACCTATCTATCTTTATTCCTTCCTTCTAAGTTTTAGAAGGTCAACAAGGGCGGGTGTCTAAATATTTTACTAACACGAGCAAACCACCTCAAACAAGGGATTTAAATCTTAGATATCGGCCAATATCTGGACCGAGAAATTTCTCTCTCCTATTTTTTTTTAAAACCACCTTATCAGTAGATATATATCAGATATCGGCCGATATCTCAAATCTCGACCAATACATATCGTATCGGCCGAGATTCGTTTCCCTGCGTCAAAACAAGTTTCTCTCAACTTATCTTCAATTTGAGCTATTTTAAAACTATTTCTAATGTAGTCATTCCTAACTCTATCCAACAAAATTAGCCCTCTCGTCCAACATACCAGTCATATCTTTGTTATCCAAACTTTGTACCCATTAAAGAAAAAGTGTCTAAGAATATTAAATATTTAAGAAAATAAATTGAAGTCATCAAAATTATAAGTTTTTAAAAAATATAGTTTCTATGATTGGATCATATGATTTTTATGAGGTTCCATATCTGTGTTAAAATCTTTTAATACACCACCAAATGGAGTGAAAGTGGGCCACATGTAGGATACAAATTATGATTTGAAAATAATTTAAATCAATTAACATTTTTAGAGTTTAAAAAATGACTTCCATGTTGGATATCATGTTAGAAAAGATTTATTTCAAAGACCCATCATATAGAAAAAAAAACTGAACCCCACAGCGAATGCAAAAGTTTAGTGAATAAGAAAATAAAAAAATAATTCAAGTCCTGAAAATATGAAGCTGTTAAAACAAAACTTCTGTAATTGAATTAAGATAATTTTATTTTGTTCCTATACTCAATTGAAGATCACTGTACTAGATAAAAGTGCATTAGCCATTTAATAAATTGAAAACCTATATTCATTTGATAGATATCTAAAAGTATTATATGAGAAAGTTTTCATGGGATGACTCTCTATCGATTAAACTAGTGTGTGTGGGGTGAAAAGTTTCGTCTTACAAGTATAATACTAGTATTAAGCAACAAATTCCTAACTATGGTGCACCTAGTCTATTTTCCTTTCTTTTCTTTTCTTTTTTTTTTTAATTTTTTTTTTGCGCTCATTAAAAATCAAATTTTTATATTGTAAGTCAACTAATGAGTCATAAGTTGGTCAAATTTAAGCTCAAAATTGAATTTAAGACCACTTAATCTTAATGATTAAAATTACCAAATGTCTTTGATAATTTTTACCATTGAGATCAAGTTGGTAAGAATTGAATTCTATTATAAATGTAAATGGTTGGATTTTTTTGTGGAATTCAAAAAAAAAAAAAAAAAAAGCCCAAGTGCAACCCATGTAGTTTAGTCACACCTAATCTTTTGGATATGTATATTTGTGTAGATTAGAAATTTGAAGGTTCACGCGTGACACCTTCAAGGGGGTTGGCCTGACCATCAAGACGCCCACCTCATGAAATGAGGTTTTGAGTTCAATTCACGTTCTGGCCACTTTCCATGAGTTTACTCTTCGACTAAAAGAGTGTGTGTGGACCGGAAAGTTTCATCTCACATGCGAGAGGGGGACAACCATAACCATATTAAAAAAAAAAAAAAAAATGAAGGTTCAAATGAATAGTTTACCTGGGGCAATGTATCCACGAGTTCCAGCAAGCGGGGAGCAATTTGATGAGTCGGACTTTACAAGTCTAGCAGTGCCAAAGTCGGAGACAAAAGCTTCGTACTCCTTATTCAACAAAATGTTGCTGCTGGTCAAGTCGCAGTGAAGGACAGGAGGATCCAAACCATGGTGCATGTAGGCTAAAGCTTGGGCCACAAGTTTGATCACCTTCACCCTCTTAACCCAATCCAATTGCATGGCTCTCTCCTCATTGCCCAGAATACTGGCTAAGCTCCCCCTCTCCATGTACTCATACACCAGAAACGAGCATCGCCAGTGAGAGCAAAACCCTTTAAGCTTCACAATATTTCGATGTCGAATTCTTGTCAGTGCCTGCAACTCATTGTTGAAACTTGTTTGATCTGCTCCCTCACTGTCTTCCAACGGGTGAAGTTTCTTTATCGCCATAACTTGGCCTGTTGGTAGCTTTGCTTTATAAACTCTCCCATGCCCTCCATCTCCAATGCAATACTTGTGGCTGAAATTCTCAGTCGCTTCAATGATATCATCATACACAATCTTTCCATCATAGTCCCATATGGAAAATAGGTCCCTTCTGTCCAAGTCCTGGACCTTCTTCTCCACGTTTCTTCTTCTCCACTGAAGCATAGAATAAGAGACAACCAGAAACACTCCAATGGCGGGAAGTAAAATTTCGATCACAAATTTGGGGCCTCTGTTTTTTCCATCATCCTTATTTAGAGAGGAGAAATTACAGTGTGGTAGACCTTTCACTTCCCCACAGAGTCCTCTGTTTTTCATGAATGCCTGTGCTGGAGCTTCTTGAAAAGCTCTGTTGTCCGGAAGAGGGCCTTCCAAATCATTGTATGAGAAATCAATCCACACGAGACTGACCATCTCACGTAGAGAAGATGGAATTGAACCTGAGAGCATATTATGGGAAAGATTCAGAGTTTCCAGCATGCGCAGTCCTCCGAATTGTCGTGGCACATCTCCGACAAGCATGTTATAACTGAGATCTAGCATTTTTTCAAGATATGCTAGATTACCAAGCTGGAAAGGAATGGTCCCATTTAGATAATTTTTACTCAAATTCAAACTCTGTAGTTGGTAACAATTCTCCAGCTCCTGCGGTATTGATCCGCTCAGTTTGTTTGCCGACAAGTCTAGAATCTGCAAATTGGGTATTTTTCCAAATTCTTGCGGTATCGAACTGGCGAGTCGATTTTTGCTCAAAGTTAAGTTGTATAACTTTGATAACCTCTCCAAGTCATTTGGGATCTGTCCTTCCAATTGGTTTGAAGAAAGGTCGAGTACGCGGAGGTTGGTCAGTTTCCCAATTTCGGGTGGTATCTCCCCTGTAATATTATTTCCGGAAATCTTTAGAGAGGTCAAACTTTGACAATCTCCCCAGTCTGATGAGAGCTCTCCATAGAATTTATTGTAACTCAAATCAATATACGATAGGTTGGGATATATGCCAAAGGCTTGAGATATATTTCCAGTGAGTTGATTTCCTTCGAGTCGGACTCTTTCCAGAGATGTGCAGTTTCTAAGGCTAGTAGGAATGGAACCAGTGAAATGGTTGTTGGGTGCTGTAAAATGTACCAGCTTTCCACCTTGGCAAATTTGAGGTAAGTGCCCTGAGAAGTTGTTGGAACTCAATTCGAGCATTTGCAAACTCGACAAGTTTGCCATTTCTTGAGGCAATGCACCAGAAAATTGATTTTGGAGCACATTGAAGACGGACAGGTTTCTCAAGTTGCCAAAAGATGAAGGAATGGTGCCAGCGAGGTTGTTGCAGCTCAAAGATAGGTTGTTTAAATGACTGAGGTTTCCTATTTCTGGTGGGATTGAGCCAGACAATTTGTTCTCAAACAATCCAAGGTAGGCTAGATGAGTTAGATTTGCAATTTGTTTAGGTATTGGACCAATGAGATTGTTTGTGTTCAACCTCAGCTCAATCAGATTTTCAAGATTCCCTATTTGCTGGGGAATCATACCGGAAATTTGGTTCTTGAACAACAACAACTGAACCAGGTTCTTAAGGCTTCCGATCTGCGATGGAACTGAGCCAGAAATCTGGTTCTGAAAGAGGGACAACAGGGTAAGCTCTTCCAGGTTACCCAAAGACGAAGGGATACAGCCCTTGAGGTTATTTTTCGACAAGGCTAGCTGTGTGAGGCTCAACAGATTTCCCAGTTCTTGTGGAATTGGACCAGATAACTGGTTGTTGTAGAGGTAGAGAAGGGTCAATTTGGTCAAATTACCCAGAGACGGTGGAATCAGACCACTGACTTTATTGGAGTACAAGCACAGCTGAACCAAGTTCTTGAGTTGACCCAGTTCGTGGGGGATGGAACCAGAAATGGATGTCTGAAAAACGTGCAAATATGCCAACTGAGTCAAGTTTCCGAAAGTGCGAGGGATTGGACCTGTTAGATTGTTGGCAGACATCTCCAAAAATCTCAAGTTCTTGAGACAACCCATCTGTGGAGGAATTGGGCCAGTAATTGGATTTGAACTGAGGTACAACTGGGTAAGGCTATGCAAGTTTCCAAAAGTGGGAGGGATAGAACCAGTGAGAAGGTTGGAGGAAAAGCAGAGCACACTCAGACTCCTCATATTCCCTATCTCTTCAGGAATTGAACCAGAAAGTTGATTATGAGAAAGGTCTAGGAGGGAGAGGTTGGAAAGGGAGCTGATTTCTGGCGGGATTGTTCCAAAGAGAGAATTGTTGCTGAGATCAAGATGGATGAGGTTGGGAAAGGAGGAGAAGCTGAAGTCATAGAGATTACCTTCCAAACTGGCATTCCTCAGGTTTACATTTGTCACACTTCCGGCATCGTTGCATGTGATTCCCAACCATTTGCATGGACTTGGGTTGGTTACGTTCACCGTTGCTTTGGCATTGAGGGGTGACAGAGTCCATGACTCTAGAGCTTGGTTCTGCCGGAGACTGGCTTTCCAGTTGATAAGCGCCTCTGCTACTGCTGCTGCTGCTGCTTCTTTGTATTTGTATTCCTGAGCAGTAGCTTCTCCGGCTGCATTACAAGCCTGCAGATTTGTTGCAATCCACAGAAATAAGAGGAGGAAAGATTTCTCTGCTGCCCCAGCGAGGGAAATCATGTTTCTTTCCTTCAAAGCTAGTAGTGCTCTGAGTAGTAGTACGTTACCGTTGCCCCGTGTCATCATTTAAATAGTAAGAGCAGGTGGATAAAAATGTAATTTAAGATTATTTTCTAACAAAATAGGGGGTTTAAGCTGGATATCCACGATTTCCGGCACTTAAATAAAAAAAAAAAAAAAAAAATTTACCCTTCATTCAAACGCGATCCAATAAACACTTTCTTTTCAAAAGTATTCCCATGTAACGATGTCGTATCAAAACCAACCTCTCATGCACCTGACGTCAGTGTTTGTGTTTCATGCAAGTCAAAAACTAACTTATGATTCACGGCCTCACGAATCCCACGTTAATAACAATTATCGGGGCTCTGTACATTTACAGTTTACCGTAGATGATTATACATGGAAAAACTTTTATAAGTTTATTTAAGGCGATCCGTTTACACACCCGATTTTTTTTTCCTTTACACACCCATTTTTGGATGCAGGTGGCTAATTACCATTTTGCCCCCGCATTTTCATTCGTTTAAACGAATTCTCAGTTTATTTCGACATTCGTTCGAACGAATAAACCCATACCTCATCCAATTTTGATTCATTCGAACGAATCCCTTTAAAAAACCAATTCATTTGAATGAATGAATCAGGTGAAGAGTAACGTGCGTTACTGTTCACTCATGTTACTGTTCACCCGTGAACGAATTCACTGAATGAATCGATTTTTTTTTTAAATTTCAAAGTTATTTTTTAACCACTGTGTATTTTTAAAATTTCTCAAGTTAAATATCCGGACTAATTACGATAATCTGATAAAAATACTTTAGACTTTAAGGTCTTTTGACTCTCCTAAATATTTAAAATACAGTATTTTACAAATAAGGGTATCCCTAGGGTGTGCCGAAAATACATTTAGGAGTGTCAAAAGACCTTAAAGTTTTAAAGTATTTTTATCAGGTTATCGTAATTAGTCCGGATATTCAATTTGAGAAATTTTGGAAATACATCATGCTTAAAAAATAACTTTAAAGTTTTAAAGGAGATTTTATTATTTAATACACTATGCACATATTTTTTAAACACCGTGTATTTTCAAAAATTTTCAAATTGAATATCCGGACTAATTACGATAACCTGATAAATATACTTTAAGACTTTAAGGTCTTTTGAAACTCTTAAATGTGTTTTTGGTACACCCTAGGGATACCCTTATCTGTAAAATATTATGTTTTAAATATTTAGGAGTGTCAAAAGACCTTGAAATTTTAAAGTATTTTTATCAAGATTATCGTAATTAGTCCGGATATTTAATTTGAGAAATTTTAAAAATACACAGTGCTTAAAAAATAATTTTGAAATTTAAAAAAAAAAAACAATTCATTAGAAATGATTCATTCGAATGAATCGATTTTTTTTTAAATTTCAAAGTTATTTTTTAAGCACTGTGTATCTTTGAAATTTCTCAAATTAAATATTCGGACTAATTACGATAATCTGATAAAAATACTTTAAAACTTCAAGGTCTTTTGACACTCCTAAATATTTAAAACACAGTATTTTACAAATAAGGGTATCTCTAGGGTGTGCCGAAAATACAATTAGGAGTGTCAAAAGACCTTAAAGTCTTAAAGTATATTTATTAGGTTATCGTAATTAGTCCGGATATTCAATTTGAGAAATTTTGAAAATACACAGTGCTTTAAAAAATAATGTGCATAGTGTATTAAATAATAAAATCTCCTTTAAAACTGTAAAATTATTTTTTAGGCATGGTGTATTTTCAAAATTTCTCAAATTGAATATCCGGACTAATTACGATAACCTAATAAATATACTTTAAGACTTTAAGATCTTTTGACACTTATAAATGTATTTTCGGCACACCCTTATTTGTAAAATACTGTATTTTAAAAATTTAGGAAGTGTCAAAAGACCTTAAAGTTTTAAAGTATTTTTATCAGATTATCGTAATTAGTCCGGATATTTAATTTGAGAAATTTTAAAAATACACAGTGCTTAAAAAATAATTTTGAAATTTAAAAAAAAATCAATTCATTCAATGAATTCGTTCACGGGTGAACAGTAACGTGCGTTACTGTTCACCCGATTCATTCATTTGAACGAATTAGTTTTTTAAAGGAATTCATTCGAACGAATCAAAATTGGATGGGGTATGTATCCATTCGTTCGAACTAATGCTGAAATAAACTGAGAATTCGTTCGAACAAATAGAAACGCAGGGGCAAAATAGTAATTAGCCACCCACACCCAAAAATGGGTGTGTAGAGGCAGAAAAACTGGGTGTGTAAACGGATGGCCTTATTTAAATAAGAGTATACTTTAAAAAAAAATTGATAAGCTATTTTCATTAATGAATTGAACTTTAGGCTCTTAAGACTCTAAAACTTAATGAAAAGACCATTTTTTTAATTAAAATTTATTCATACTAGATTTGTCTATTTTCTCTCTATTTTTATAAAAAAAAATTCTAAAAAGTTAAAAACTTGAAGATAGTAGTTGCATATCGGCAATTTAATGCATAAATTGGATCACAAAATTTGATACGAACTATCAATCAAAACCCTTAGATTAAGTAAAACTGTAAAAGTGGTTAACTTTAACTTTTTATTTATTTTACTTTTACCTTTTTTGAATTCAGACACAATATTCTCATTCAACGGGTGTGAATCTTTCACTCAAACTTCAAAGAACATATTTACAATGTATTATTTCTCAATAAGAAGTCATTGTATTAGGTGGAGACGAAGACCGAGTCGAGTGTAAGCTCAGCTTTGATAACTCTTTCGACTTGATGCATGGGAGTGTAAGTACAATTTTAAAATATTTTTTTGTAAAATAAATATATAAAGATATAATGATATAGTTTATGGGACAGAAAAAATACGTGTTAATTTATTTTTATGGAACATCAATTTTTTACTTTAATTTCTTAAAATCCTGTAATTGGCATGTTTTTGGTTTTACACACTTGTTAGAGATTTTCTGTGTCCATCATCAAGCAACCTATCCCTCCTAAAACTTATCCATTTTGAGTCGGTCTGTTGTAAACTCAATGACTTAATTTGTACAAGTTCTATTTTAGATGATGAAAATAAGTTGATTTAGAATATCTACTCTTTATAAAATGTAATAAAATTTAATTTGAATAAATCATTTTTCATATAATTTTAAATACTATAAACTTCTAACAATTTGTCTTTCATAACTATTATTGTCGTCTTCATTTAGTCATTTATCACATCAATCTCATTTAAGCTTTTATATTTAGATCCTCCATCAATTTAAGATAGGCTTTCAACAAATCACTTTTTACTATAATTTTTAAGACTATAAACTTCTAATCATTTGTTTGTTATTATCATTATAATCATCTAGCCATTTAACCTATTAATTTGGAGTAGGCTTTCATATTTAGACATCCCATCAATCTTAGATAAGCTCTCATATTTAGATTTGGTAAATTCTTTTGATGCAAAGACTCTCTTATCTAGCACTCATGAGAATTGAACATGTAATCTCTAAACTATTATCACGAGCATTGATTGGTTTATGCAACAACCATTTATTTGTCTTAAATTTAATTCAACAGTGTGCCTCTACATGAGTTCAAATTGACTCTATATCTACGGTAATGAATAAAAATATATTTAATAAATAATAATTGTTCAATTCAAAATAAGTGAATTTGCAATGAATAAATGTTGTTAGAGTCTGGTTAACTTCCCATTTTAAGAAGTGTCTCTATGCCTAACTTGATGTACCATAAAAGCAGTGGATATTACTTATGGACAGGGGTTGAAATATCGGTCGATATATATCGTATCGGTTGATATATAGCGGTTTTTTAGAACTGCACATAAAGTTTATTGGCTGATATGACTGATAAATGGTCAGCAATATCGATCACTATATCGGTCGATATGTATAAAAATTAGTATTTAAAATATTTAATTGATTTAAAAAAAAAAAACCAATTTTGACTATGTTTGATGGTTTTGACGGATTTTTACTATTTTGAACATCGACGAAGAGAGAAATACAATTAAATGTAAATATGAGAGAGAAATGTATTGAACGATATTGCAGCAGATATCGATGCTTACGGGGGTTTTATATGATTCCGAGATTTTTGACAGGTAAATTTAAAAGAAAAAGTGAATTTACAATGAATAATTGCTGTTAGAATCTTCTATCCCACGCGTTTTTATAAAAACAAGTCAACCCAAGCCGACAAAAACTGAGCCCACGAGAATAATTTGTCACGTTGAAGCGGAGTATTTCAAAAGCCACCAGTCTATACTGTATAGTCTATACAAAATTTATAATATATTTATGATATTTAGTGGAGTTCGACTTTATTTTGACTAGAGTTTTAAATAACTGTATATCATCTTTATTACCTTTGTAATATAGTATTATATTTGCATGGGATCTCCTTCCATATATTTAGAAGTTTATTTGCATTTATGTCATCTAAATTTGAAATGGAGCCCTTTTTTTTATTAGGGGGATAAAGTATTAATAATTCTAGAGTGTAATTCTAAAGAGGTATGATCATATATGCCAAGATAAAAAATAAATAAATCATAGGAACCATGTTGAATGATCTTCCAATTTGAAAATATAATGCTTATTAATGATAATTCATTGATAGAGTCATTGATTATTTAAGAGAATGTGATTTTTTTATTTTTTATTTAAAAGAAAGATGTGATGCATCTATCTTGACTGAGTCAGTCAAGTAAAATTATAATATAAAATATTATTTTAAGGTGGTCATTTATACATTTTACTTTTTTTTAAGAGACACTCCATTTCAAAATTTAATATAAAAATTATCATTTGTTCCTCAATTTTTTTAAAAAGATAATTCCTCCACACAAAATTAAAGGACAAAATGATAATTTCACATAAAATTTTAAAATAAAATATCTTTTAAAAGAAAAATAAATTGTATAAATAACTACCTTTATTTTGCACTATCTAACATCACTGAGTTATTTCACACTACGTGAGTCAATGATTGTTTAAGGTAACAGAAGAAGACTCTCCTAGTCTTTTTTTTAATGTTTGTTGAGTAAAGCCTATCTTGAAAAATGGGCCTACTCCGGGTTGGATTAGTCCTGCACAACTTGATTTTGAATAAATTAAGTTGCACTTAGCAGCAATTTTAATATCCTTTTTGTGGGTGTGGCATAAAAATAAGTTTTATTAGATATTTTAATTCACTCAATCTAAGGCTCTAAGCTAAGATGAATTGAGCCCTTCATTTTATATGTATTTTTCACCATTTAAATAATAATATATTAAAAAATAAAATAATTTTTTTTATAAAAGGTATACAAGTTACAATTTTTTCAAGAAGAGAATATGTGAACTTTGTATTTGTTATTTAAGGTGAATACATATATTATCATTGATAAACAGATTTCAGAATTTTGCTCCAATTATAATAATTACTTATAAAATAAGATGATTAAGTGTGAATACATATTAAAAACAATAAATACCATCCTTACAATTCATTTTTTAGTGACAGGTGGATTTAAAGTATTCAAAATTCAAAGTCTTCAGATTTCTGACATGTATCTTTTGACCGTTTTACCCATCTTTCGTGTTTCTATTTTCTAATATTAAAGTCATTAGTCTCACTAAACGGACCCACTGTTTACCACCAAATAATAAATAGGTATTGCAAGTTGAAAAACTTAATGTGAATGGTTTTATTTATTTATAGTTATATAGTTTAAATAATCAAATAAAAATTAAAAACAACACTATAAAATTATAAAGAACTCTAGTGCAGATGAGGTAGTCAATTTCTTTGAGAAAGTTAGTCATCTAATAAGTAAAAAATGAACAAACAAACATTCAAAGTCTACGCGCGTGTAGCTCAAGGTAGTGGGTAGATTTCTCACAGTTTTCCATATATAAATTCAGAAAAAAAGTTAAGTCATCTAATATGAGTAGATCTTATATAATTGAATAAAAACGATAAAGAGAAATGATAAATTGAAAGATTTGTAATCTAATCATTCAGTAATCTTAATTGTTTTAGATGGGTTATTAACATTCAATCATTTATAATCAAATTTTTAAAGTATAGAATTATGAGATTAGGATGATGGGATGGAGTTTAAATTGTATCTGATGGTCTATAGTATTTTCCAGAAAACTTATCTAGACATTTGTAAGTCATGTAAGAAATTGATAAGCAACCTTCCTAGTTCCTACTTCCCATGGCTTGAATAGCGTCCTCAGGATTTTGTATGAATTCAACATATGCCAGAGTACAAAATGATATATAGGAATTCTTTTTTGCCTGACATGGCCAATACAAATGGTTTTCATTGAAAATGTTAATCTTCCAATATTTTTTATGATAAAGAAATCCAAGATCTCTACCTCTTTCTGAATTCGATAGCATTGGATAAAATTATGAATACACGCATTCCGTTGCAAGCCACATAAATCGAGTGACTATAAGACTCGAACATGTGACCTTTGGTTTTTGAGCCAAAGTGTCAGTCACTTGGGCTGCGTTTGGATAGGGGGTAATTTTTATAGGGGTTACCCCTAAGTAGGGGTCACCCTTGAGTATGGGTGACCCTTGAAGTGGGATTACCCTTATCTTATTTGGTAATTACAGTGGTAAAGTAAAACCTTACCCTAAGAGGTAAAAAATCTTATTTGGTAACTATAAGCAAGGGTAACCTAATATATTAATATTTTTTTATTTTTTTATAAAACATAATTATTAAATAATATTCATGAAATAAATTCTAATAATATAACTTATAATAATATTATCTAATTTTTATAAATTATTTTTCATAATTATAATTTAAAATGAACACTTCCATTCCAACATTAAAAAAATAAGTAAAGAATTTTTTTTGATATTACTATTTTAAATCCCAATAAATAAATAAAAAATATCAACATATCTCTTCATAAAAATTATAATTATTATTTTTTATATTATATGAATTTAATAAAAATATTAATTCTCATAAAATTATTAATATGTCAGTTTACCCCTACTCAAGGATAACCCCTGTAAAAATTTACCACTCACTTCAAATGCATTACGTTGAAAATATTGCAGAAATTTTATTTTTATCTTATATAGATTTAATAAAATTATTAATTCTCATAAAATTGTTAATATGTGAGTTTACCCCTATGAACAATTACCCCTACTCAAGGGTAACCCCTGTAAAAATTTATCCCTCACCCAAATGTATCACGTTGAAAATGTTGTAAAAAGTTTATTTTTATATTATATAGATTTAATAAAATTATTAATTCTCATACAATTGTTAATATATCAGTTTACCCCTACTTACAATTACCCCTACTCAAAAGTACAATTACCCCTACTCAAGGGTAACTCCTGTAAAAATTTATCCCTCATCCAAATGCATCACGTTGAATATGTTGCAGAAATTTTATTTTTATGTTATATAGATTTAATAAAATTATTAATTCTCATAAAATTGTTAATATATCAGTTTACCCCTACTTATAATTACCCCTACTCAAGCGTAACCCCTATAAAAATTTACCCCTCACCCAAATGCATCACGTTGAAAATGTTGCAGAAATGTTGTTTTTATATTATATAGATTTAATAAAATTATTAATTCTGATAAAATTGTTAATATGTCAGTTTACCACTACTTACAATTACTCCTACTCAAGGGTAACCCCTATAAAAATTTACCCCTCACCCAAATGCATCACTGTTGAAAATGTTGTAGAATTTTTTTTTATATTATATAGATTTAATAAAATTATTAATTCTCATAAAATTGTTAATATGTCAGTTTACCTCTACTTACAATTACCCTTACTCAATGGTAACCCCTGTAAAATTTACCCCTCACCCAAATGCATCACTTTGAAAATGTTGACAAATTTTTAAAATAATCTTCTAACAGAATAAATTATTAATTAGCCTTGAAAGAGATTATCATGAACCTCAAACTTTTTCAGTGTTTTGAGACTCTATTGAAATTTCGACAGAATTACCCCTTAAAAATAGAACATTTTGACAAATACGTTTAAGAAAATTTTATTTTTATTTTTATATTATATGGATTAAATAAAATTATTAATTATTCTAAAATTATTAATATGTCAGGTTACCCCTACTTACAATTACCCCTACTCAAGAGTAATCCCTGTAAAAAATTACTCCTCATCCAAATGCATTATGTTGAAAATCTATATAATAAAAAAATTATTTGAAATCTATTAAATTTTCAATTATATAATATATAATTGAAAAATAAAGGAAGGCACGGGATAAATAGGAGAAAGGTTTCCTAAAAAAATAAAAAATAAATAAAAAACCACTATTATTATTTTAAATTTCAATAAATGAATAAAAAAAATTCTACATATCTCTTCATAAAAAAATATAATTTGTTGTTTGGTGATATGAAATTTATCAAATAGAAATTATGGAGTACTTTTAAAAAAAAATAAAAGCCAAATACTCACCAAAATAAATAAATAAATAAAATGTTAAAAAAAAAAAATCTCATAAAAGAGCAAAAGGGAGGGTAAGGAGGGGTATTCAAGAATGAATACCCCAAGCCCCATGGGGGTATTCAAAATGGTTGCAAGAGAGGTAAAAATTCAAATTTTTACCCTTACCCCTTTGTTACCAAATGAGGGTAACAAGGGGTAACGGGGTTTATCCCCTCTTACCCCCATCGAAACGCAGCCTTGAACTACCTCATTCAAAGTGGTTAATCTTTGAATATGAGTTCTAAAAAAGAAAAAGGAAAAAAAAAAAAATACCTAGAGCACATATTACTAAAGTCATATTTTTGAAGGCTCTAATTTTTTGAATCATTTTAAATATTTATAATCCTAATTATGAGGGAGGTAAAAATTCAAAGATAAAGATGATATCTAAATCCATTCAGATTATATAGGAATTCTATCACTAGGACTTGCACTTTTTGTTTGGGGTCGGAGAGGAGAAATAGGTGAACGAAACTAATGTACAAAAAAGGTGGGGGCGATACGTATCGTTGATATGGTTTTTCTCTCCTTAATTTCTTATGTTCTAAAAAATATAAAAATGAGAAAATAGGGAGATATGGAAAACCTACTGTGAGCATTTTTTTTATTAAATATAATGGTCATTTTTATGGAGTATTAGACTCTTGAGAGTTGACATTTCTATATGAATAAGATATTTCCTGAAAATTTGAAAAATTTCATAAAAATTGAAAATTGTCTAAAATTTTAGTAAATAGGAAACCAACATGTGGAAGTACCTAATATGAAATTCATATTATCAATAATCCCATAGTAACATCTATCTTCTATTACAATTCATAAATTTTTTAACATAAAAATATTGAAATATTAGAAAAATGACACAAACACCGTAAAGTTATATCAATCACACTAAATGATATTTATTTAATTATAGAAACATTTTTATATCATTTTATTAATTTTTCCACAAGAGACTAAAAAATAGAACATATCTTAGAGAATCCAAATTTCATTAATTTTTTAGAAAATAGTTAAAAAATCACACAAGCACCCTTACAAACTATATCAATCACATTAAGACATCTTCATTAAATTCTATAAGTACTGAATATTATTTCATTAAATTATTTTTACAAAAAATCCTTAATTTGATATTATCTTATAGCTGAAATTCAAAAAATAAATAATAAAAATAACTTAAAATGGTCAAATTTCAAGGGAAAAATGTTTAGAATTGACAAATATCTTCCACGCTTGAATTGCTTACTTCTAAACCTTCTTAAAATTACACCCCATACAAGATTTAACTCAAAAAAATAGCTGTGACAGTTTTTTTAATTAGAGATTTATACCGGCCAATATTATTTGATACCAGTGTTTTAAAGTTCAACCACGGACCAATTTTTAAATAAACCTCTACAATATATAAGCCCTTAAAAACCGGTCAAATTCCCCTCAAACCTTCCATAAAACCGTTTAAAAATTGAAATATATAAAAAAAAATTAATGGACTATAAATTAACAAAAAAATTAAAATTATATGAATAAGATATTTAAAAATTATTTTTAGTTTCCTATATCATTTAAAAGTAATAAGTGAGGATAACTTCAATTGTTAAAATGAGATCATGATGAAAGAACAGGTAAGATTTCTACAATTATTAATAATGAATTAGATACTAAATAGGTATTTGTAGTGCAAAAATAAAATAAATAGCATATATTTTTGTTTAAAATTTTATTTTAACTCATCAATTAAATCTTAATTAATAATTTTCTATTATTTATAATATTTATGCACGGATTTATCCAGGTTTGACTATAGTGGAACCCGATTAAATTTTATTTAACTCAACTTTCCATTTAGACGGTTCGATACACGGGCTGATTTTTAAAACATTGGTTGATACGCATGTTGTGTGGCTGATGCAATATGTAAAGGAAATTATATATATTCATTTAATCCATCTACGATATTCTTTTAATATATTTAGTTGGGCTAAGTATTAATCTAAAAAGAGTAATAATTTTATTATTTTAGATTTATTATGATTGGAACTCATTTAAGCCCTACTGATTTAGATTACGCTAACATGGTTGTGAATTAAGTATATGATATTGTGGTTCAAAGGTCTAATCGTCACAAAAGTAAAAGGTCATAGTCCAAATGGAAGTTTGGAGGTTGTGACTGTTACTGAAGTTGGATTGTGACCTTAGGACCCCTCTATTTTATATGAATTCTTAACTTGACTAAGACTAGCAAATTGGTTTAGAATATTGACGTGAATATTAGTTATTATGGTCAAGTAACGAGGGTCTGCCAAAAGAATAACCAGGCAACAACCAAAGGTGCAACGACTACATGCCTTGATTTTCGTGATATCGACTTACCAACAAACATGCATTTAGACGAGAACCTATCAAATGGGGTGATGATGGAATTCTTAAATTGATCTTTTATTTAATATATTATTAACCAAAATATTATTAATTAAATTGATCAAACTATATTTTATAATTTCTAAATTTCATCATCTTTAAAAGTATGGATTGATCAATATAATTAAGAAATACTATTTCAGTGAGTCCATGAGACTCTATTTAAGCAAAACATGAAAAACAGACACTTCCTTGGCTTGGACGTCCAAGGCTATGTTTTTCCATATGACAAGTCATCAATCTTAGTTACACTTTATTTTCTCTCCAATTGTGAACCACGGTTTAGGGGGTTTGGAAAATTATTATTATTTTTTTTTCTAAAAAGGCCTTAAGTCTATGGTGAAAAACTTGAAAATGAAGAGTGGAAACTGGAAAGAAAGAAGAGAAAGAAGAAAAGCCCCAACCTCGTCTATCCCTATGTTTTACGAGAATGGAAGATGTTTGAACATCCAACATTTTAGATTGAGCAACTTCTAAATTTTTCCTTGTGGTCACATTACAAATTTTTGAAAAAAAGTTAAACTTAAATAAAAATTAAATTTTGATTTAAATCTTAGATGTATGAGATGAAATATTTTTGTTAGACTGATATTGGAACATAAAAGTTGGATTGTTAATTTTTGGTATTTAAAATTGTTTTTGTGAGAACAAGAATATTCTTTTACAAAAATATAATCTTGTCTTTTATTATGTGTTTTGTAGTTATATTTTATTTTTTTATAGTTATTTACAAAATGAAGAAGGTGCAACTAAGCACTATTTGCACTATTTTCTCATTCAACAAAACTACCTTTAGTTGATAACTTCATACTAGGATTTTATATTTGAATAATATGGGATTGAGACTTATATTATATTTGGGACTGTATTTGAATAATGTGAGACTTATAATAAGTTATATTATTATATAAGTGGTTGGGACTTATAATAAGTTATATTATTATATAAGATAGACTTATATAATTATATTTCAGATGAAACTTCTTATTTTGATGGTATTATTGGAGGATGGATATTGGATTGTTGGATTAGATTGTGAGATTATAGATTATGAAACCCTTTTCTTGGAATGATATTGGAACATGAATGTTGGATTATTAATTTTAGTGCGACATTCAGACATCAGGATTTCCTGCCTCTACACACCCATTTTCAGATTTTTGGATGAAGTTACCATTCTACCCCCATGTTTTAACTCATCCGAACGAACTACCAGTTCATTCTCAGTTCGTTTGGATGAATAAAGGCATTTGAACGAATGCTTCAGTGTAAATTTAGTGCATTCGAACGCATGGGCATAACAGTGTTCATTCGTTCGAATGAACCAACCCGTTCATTCGAACGAATTTATCTGAGAGGAATGGTTTTTTACAGTCGTTCACTCGAATGTCATTCCTTCGAATGAACTGGTTGGTTTATTCGAACAAATTAATCTGAGAGCAATGGTTTTTTACAGTCGTTCACTCGAATGTCATTCGTTTGAATGAACCAACCTGTTCATTCGAACGAATGACATATATATGCCCACTTGTTCGAATGAACTACATTTACACTGAGGTATTCGTTCGCATGACTTATTCATCCGAACGAATACCTTAGTGTAAATGTAGTTCATTCGAACTAGTGGGGGCAGAACAGTGTTTATTCGTTCGAATGAATGGGTTGGTTCATTTGAATGAATTTATCTAAGAGCAATAGTTTTTCACAGTCGTTCACTCGAATGTCATTCGTTCAAATGAACCAACCTGTTCATTCGAACGAATGACATATATATATGTTCATTCGTTCGAATGAACAGTTTAGTTCATTAGAACAAATGAACATATATACGTTCATTTGTTCGAATGAACAACTTAGTTCATTCAAATGAATGAGAACGTATATAAATCCTTTACTCATTCGATCGATCGATCAAACCCTTATCCCTCTCCCTCCTTCGAAGATTTTCCCTAAACCCTAAATCTATCTCTGCCTCTCCCTCTTAGTCGTTTGTAGCTCTCCCTCATTCGAAGCTCTCTCTCGCTCATTTGAAGCTCCCCTCTCCCTCTCCCTTCGAAGCTCTCCCTCTCCCTTTCCCTCTCAATCGTTCGAATCAATCCCCCCTTTCAATCGTTTGAACCAACGTGTATATTGTAACGACCCGTCCCGCTACGAGTACGTTAAACTAATATAAAGTCCCGAAACCGATCTATTACTATTTCAAGGGTATTTTTTTTTTAAATGGGAGACACTGCTCCAACAATTCAAAGTAACCACGGGCAACCCACAATTAAACCAATAACCAATAGTACCAATAAAGTATTAATCATAATTGGGAACAATGACCTTATTCCATTATTACATTCATCAAACTCAATGAAAAATACGCATATCTCAAATACATTAGCAAGTCCTCAATTACAAAGTGGAACCATAACAAAGTACAAAGCTGCAACTCTACGCCCAACGTCCGACTGAGGGTCCCGCCGACCCTTCCTCTATGAAGTACCTGTGAGGCAAGGGGTGATCTCTACATGCTCAATGAGGGTAACACATGCATTATATGTCATCAAGCATACACTACATATAATCATATTGACACATCAATGTCTAGGATGTCTACATGCACGACCATACAAACGTGTGCCCTACCCCTAGCACACGGGCCTACAACAACCGGACCTCTAGCACATCCTCTAACCAACCCAATGCAACTCTAAGGCAACTCCCTTATATGCCCAACGACTACAGTCCTTTGACCCTCACAGGACAACCCGTACACTTACCACAATTAACCCGTAAGCCAGGCTCACTAGAGTCCCAAACAGACTATCACAAGGGGGTAACTATCGCGCTAGTCCTTGATGGACTGCCAATCAGACTCATCGGTGGTCTCCTCGAACGAGTACCAGACTCCTGGTAGTCACACCTTTGACCTCGGGCCCCGCTCGCGGGTCTCTATACAACCGGCATAAACACCCCAACGGAATTTTATAGGTCTTCAACCGAGTGAGCCGGCTGAACTCACTCGTTAGCCGCCCATAAATTCCCGGCGAGTCAACACCCACAACATAAGTTTCAACAATGAACCTCAAAGTCATAACCGCAGGTAAACACACTACCACATCACACCACAGGCTGTCCCCACCATACAGGTGTCCTAGCTTGAAATATCATATCTCAAATTGTACCCACCCTGCAAGTGTCATAGCTTGGAATATCATACCTCAGATTGTACCCACCTTGTAGGTGTCATAGCCAGGACTAGCATACCTAAGACTGTAACCACTCTACAGGTGTCATAACCTGGAACATCATCTCACACCACACCGCAGGTTGTCCCCACCCTACAGGTGTCCTAGCCTGGAATATCTCATCACATCACACCGCAGACTGTCCCCACCCTACAGGTGTCGTAGACTGGAACATCTCATCACATCACACCGCAGGCTGTCCCCACCCTATAGGTGTCATAGCCTGGAATATCTCATCACATCACACCGTAGGCTGTCCCCACCCTACAAGTGTCATAGCCTAGAATATCTCATCACATCACATCGCAGGTTGCACCCACCCTACAGGTGTCCTAACCTGGAACATTTCATCACATCATCCCTCGACCAATGAGTAGGGGAGCAAGTCCTCAGCTTACTCGGTCATCCGGGAATAAAAAACGATACCACCGGGAGCTGTCCCTCACCGCACCATCCCTCGACCGATGAGCAGATGAGCACCTTCTCAGCCTATTCGGTTATTCGGGGATCACCTCATCCATCACGCGCTCGAGTACGTGTCTGTAATAACTTCTAAGTCTATCTTGGGTGAATCAATACTCAACCCAGGGACTTTCGTTAGGTCATCATGGCTGCCTCACTGCTTGTCCCGACTGAGACTCCAGTGTACCTCGTCCTCCAAGCCAAACAACGCTCTCCCACAGGCGCATTAAAAGGCCACAAAGGGTAGACTGACCCACACTAAGAATTATATCCACCACTGGGTAATCCATAGCTCAACCACGCTTCCACTGCGCAGCTTCACACAACCTTCAACCCCAACTACCTGATAGGCTAGGGAGAGTCTTTAGATCCTGGTGTAGCCTAGTACTTATGCACCACTGGCATCCCACAATTACTAGCTACATGCATACACAGTTGTTTATAAGCATGTTACCAAAATGGTAATTATAATAATGAATCATAATTAAGTATGTGCATAGCTATCTTTAGTAGACCAACATATTGGCACTCGAACATGTTATCAGCCAATCATCATTTAACAATAAAATGTGGTTATACAAAATAACATCACATTCATTCATCAGGTGTATACATCTCTAACTATCACATACTAGCATGTATCATCCAAACACGTTATCAATCAAAACACATTCCAAACAAGCATAGTAGGCAATACCATCTACTATCTACCGCATGCGATCCTACAACATGTTGATTAACCATCAATTGCAACCATCGCAGGTTATCACATATTTCAACCAATCATATTATCAAGCTGTTAATTCCATCATGAGATCAAATAAACAACTCATATATACTCATATGAGCTAAGGGTACTAATACACCCGGATGGGGTCCCTGCCACATAATGATATCAACAGCTCCCTTGACGAGTGGCTCATAATACCAGGGAATCTCATTCGCCGCATTCCATACCCGAACATTTGATAGAGAAGTAGTATGCGTAAATGCATGCTGAAATCGGTGGTGAGTCCCCTCACCTGTGTGCGTGTTGCTAAAATCTAAAGCAAGAAAACGGATCCGTTGGGTTGAATGAAGTTCAATCTGTTGAAACGAGAACACAATGATAAGTAACCGGGCAAAACGGGTCAAAGTAAGTGTAGACTACAAACGGGCCCGAAAGCGAGTTGGGTCCAAACCGAACTGAAGTGGGCCCGAAACTGAAAACTGGGTCCAAAATTGGGTCGGGCTCGAAACTGAGCCCAAAACTGGAAACTGGGTTTGAAATTGGGTCGGGCCCAAAACTGGGTAGAAACGGGCCGGGCCTGAAATCGGGTAGGGCCGAATTGGGTCGGACCTGAAATCGGGCTGGGCCGAACCAGATCTGGCGAACTGGGCCAGATCTGGAAGCTAGGCTGGGCCTGGTTTGCTGGTCCAACATTGAAATGAGCTTGGGTTGCCAAGCCCAGAACCGAACCTACCCGAGTCAACTCAGTGACTCGATTGAGTTGGCTCGGCACTTAGCTGAGAAACCAAAAAAAAAGGAAAAAGAAGGAAAAGAAAGGAAAGAAGGGAAGAGAAAGGAAAACCAGAGAGAGGGAAAGAGAAAGAAGAAGATCAAGGAGAAGAGAGGAGAAGGAACTCGAGTACCTGGTAGCACCGGAGGAGGATCCGAATGTCGGGGCAAGCGAATCGAAGTGGAGAAGAAGACCAAGGGAGCGGTGGCTGGAGAAGGGGATTTAGGCCGAAAGGAGGAAAGAAAAGAGAGGAGATCGCAAGAGAGAGAGAAAAGGGAGTGGCGGCAGCGGCACCGAAGGGGGAGGGGAGTTTAAGGTTAGGGTTAGGAGAAGGAAAGGAGAAGAGAAAAGAGGGAAGGAGAGGAAAGAGACGGGAGAGAGAGCAAGAAGGGCATGCGGCACTGTAGCCGCAATTGCTACAGTGTTGCGGGAAAAGAGGGGATATTTAGGGGTTAGGGTTTAGGTGGGTTTGGGGTTTTCTTTTTGCAAAAATAACAAATTAAATTTAAAACCTAAAAACAGTTTGAATGTTGAACATCAAGAGAGAAAAATGTGTAATTTTAAAATATTTTGGCATGACAAGAGGTTCAATAATTCAAATTACCAAAATGCCCTTCAAGTCTCCAAACTGAGAATGAACTGGCATCTCGTTCGGATGAGTCAAAATGAGGGGGTAGAATGGTAATTTCACCTAAAAATTCGAAAATGGGTGTGTAGAGGTAGGAAATCTAAGTGCCTATATGGGGCGCCTTAATTTTTTATATTTGTAATTGTGTTTGTGAGAATAAGATTTTTTTATGAAAAATATTTTTATGAATATTTATAATATTATATTTGTAACAACCCGACCCGAAAACAAGGCTTAGGGTCTAACTCAATGTGATATTGTCCGCTTTATGCCTCGCACACAAGCTCGAACCCACACAGGTTTTGTTCCTGAGCCCTGGCCCACATGGCTAAGTCCAAAAGGCCTCATTAGAGTAGAGGTGGGTCGTCTCAAATAAATCCACCATCCTCTTTCTCCCAAACCAATATGGGACTTTCCCACATCAGTTTGGTGTGTCTCACAATGGGTAGGGGGTATCACAATCAACCCCCCTAAGGCCTCGAGCCGCCCTCGGCTCGACTCAGCCCAGCTCAACAGTACCATGGAAGGAGGAAAGCCCACACAATCCGAGTGTTAAACTCGGCTCTGATACCAATTTGTAATGACCCGACCCGAAAACAGGGCTTATGATCCAACTCAGTGTGATATTGTCCACTTTGGGCCTCGCACACAAGCTCGAACCCACACGGTTTTGTTCTTGGGCCCTGACCCACATGGCCAGGTCCAAAAGGCCTCACACTAGAGTAGAGGTGGGTGGCCTCAAATAAACCCACCATCCTCTTTCTCCCAAACCGATGTGGGACTTTCCCACATCAGTTTGGTGTGTTTCACAATGGGCAGGGGTATCACAATATTAATGGGCACAGGTTTAATCGAATTTGACCATAGTTAAACCTTATTTAACTCAACTTTCCTCATAAACGGTTCGGTAGATAATCCGGTTATGATAACATTGATTCTTTATCTCTATAATTAAGATCCAACAACGCCATTAATAGAAAATGGGTTTGGACCACAATTAATAGAAAATGGGCTTCGACCATAAATCTTGGACCTAGGGCCACTTAGCATTTTCCAACCATTTGCTCTCCGATTTAAGTTGATTCTCTAAGCAATCCATTTTCTCATAAAAGTAAGGGCTAAATCAATGACTTCATCTTCTATTTCTTCTATGTGCTTTTGTTTCAACAAGCATTGGACAACTTTGTTAATCTAGAAGTTTGGGATGTCAAACCCAATTTTAGAAAGGCTTCAAGCATGTGGAGAGCCATTTTCCCTTGTGTGGGTGTCAGCTCTATAATCAAGTTTTGGAAGACCTTTTGTGTGGTGGCTCTATTCTTGTAGCCCAATTTTCATCTATTCTCAAAATATCTTCCTCTCCAGATGTGTTGGTTGATAACAATTTTAATCTAAGTTAATGATCATGTTGTGTGGAGCATCTAATTTTGTAAGAATGTACCAAATTGTGAACCCAAAGCTTTGTCAATCATCTTCATCTCCTTGAGTGAGTCCATTTGTCTCCTTCAAGTTATAATACTAGGATTTAGATGCAGACCCATTGGACTCCTTTGTGAAATTGTTTTCATTATAGTGCCATTGCCTATCCTCACTTCTCAAATCATTTATAGGAAGCATCTCATCATGGGAAGTGAATTTGACCTTTGCCTTCAGTGGCTAAAGATGTAGATCATCTCCTATTACATCTTTTATTTTTGTAGAAGATTGGAGTTTAATGATCAACCTCTTTGAAGATAGGTGTCACCTACTTTTCTTGCTTGTCTTTCTTACTTTTGGATGTATTTTAAAAGATAATCAAGTTCACTGTTAATTGATACGTTGCCCTCTGCCATGATCTAGAGTACTTGGTGAGAAAGGAAAATAGGTTCTTCAAGCGTACCGGCAAAAACCATCCTTTTTATTGCCTTTAGAGCTCACGTTTGGATATTAAATCTGTCATGCTTGGATATATATATATATATATATAAAATCCTGAGGGATTAGTTTGATGGTCAATTCACACTTTTGTTTGTGGGAAGTCTTAGGATTAAGCTTTCCTCAACACAAAAAGAGTTACTCTTCTTAGTTTTATACCAGATGTGCATTTGTCTCTCTCATGTGCAATCCTTGTGCCTTTTATATATTAAATTTTATCATTTAAAAAAGAATTCAAAGAGCCAAGTTCCACTATAGGTGAGGAACTTTTGTTTTTCAAGCAAGGTAGAGAACTTTGGGAAACTCCTACTCAAGCCTAATGCTCCCATTAACTAGTTCTCTAGTTTTTGCCAAATTGTATTAAAGTGTTCCATCTTTACATTCATGAGGGCTGACCTGACAAATTAAAGTTCACAAGGATCATTACAATGCGTTACGCTTCATATTCAAATTACACTAAAATTTTAAAGGAGCCTATCATATGATTCAGTAACAATGCAAAGCCCATGATTGAACTCAAAATTTTAGAGGAGCCTATCATATAATTCACTAACAATGCAAAGCCCATGATTGAACTCAACTACTTTCTTAAGTTAATAATGGTAATGAATCGTGTCATGGGTTTCTAATCTCTAAAAATTGAGTACTTAACATTAGTTGACAATTTAGAAGGTGGGCCACTATAACTATAATACATTACTGGGGCATCATTAAGCCCATCTGTAATAACTCTGACTCGACTCCTCGAGCATGATATTATCCTCTTTGGGCCTTCGGTCCAGCCCATTACGTTGCTGATAGAGCCAACCCTCAAAGTTTTACTTTGACCTCGACCCACTTGACCTGGCCTAAAAGGCCTCATGCTTGGAGTGGGGTTCCCCTCTCTCTTAAACTCTTCTTCCATGCTCATCCTGGGCGACATGTGACTTTTCCCACACGCCTAGGTAGGGTGGGTGGGGCATCACAATCCACCCTCCTTAAGCCCAGAGTCATCCTCAGCTCAACTACACATCACACTGATAGAGGACCCATACAAGCAAAGGGTTGAACCATCTTTGATTCCATTTGTAAGTTGCAACAACCTTGATCCGACTCGGCCCGACTCTCCGAGCATGATATTGTCCTCTTTGGGCCCTTGGTCCAGCCCATTACTCTGCTGATAGAGCCAACCCTCAAAGTTTTGCTTTGGGCCCGGCCCACTTGACCAGGCCTAAAAGGCCTCATGCTTGGAGTGGGGTTCCCCTCTCGCTCATCTTGGGTGACATGGGGCTTTTCCCACACGCCCAGGTGGGTGGGTGGGTCCAAAGTCGTCCTCGACTCAACTACACATCACACTGGTAGGGGCCCATACAATGAGAGGGTTGAACTATCTCTGATTCCATTTGTAAGTTGTAACACCCTTGACCCAACTCCCGAATATGATATTGTCCTCTTTGGGCCCTTGGTCCAGCTCATTACTCTGCTAACAGAGCCAACCCTCAAAGTTTTGCTTTGGACCTTACCCACTTGACCAGGCCAAAAGGCCTCATGCTTGGAGTGAGGCTCCCGTCTCTCTTGAACTCTTCTCCCATGCCCATCCTGAGCGACGTGGGACTTTTCCTACACGTCCAGGTGAGTGGGTGGGGTGTTACAATCCACCTCCCTTAAGCCCAAAGTCGTCCTCGGCTCAGCTACACATCACACTGGTAGAGGGCCCATACAGGTAGAGGGTTGAACCATCTCTGAAGCCATTTGTAACAACCCTGACCTGACTCCCCAAGCATGATATTGTCCTCTTTGGACCCTCGGTCCAACCCATCACTCTACTGACAGATCCAACCCTCAAGGTTTTACTTTGAGCCCGACACACTTGACCAAACTCAAAAGGCCTCATGCTTGGAGTGGGGCCCCCCTCTATCTTAAACTCTTCTCCCATGACCACCCTAGGAGACGTGGGTCTTTTCCCACACGCCCAGGTGGGTGGGTGGGGACGTCACACCATCCTCCTTCTAATGGATTTTCTTCAATCATTTTCTATTTATGGGTTTGTCATGTTTTCTAATAACAATGTGGGTTTTGTGTTGAGATGAAAAAAAAAAAGAATATAACATTTATATTATTAATGATGGTTTAGTTTCCACTAGATCTCACATGATGTGATGGAAACATGAAGAACTTTCTAAAAGTCACCTTAGGAGGCCCACTCTAATACCCTTGTACATTATATTAAGCAAACACAAAGACACTATTATCTTATTCCATTCGTTACACATCTAAATTGGAAATTATTCTTTGGATTTTCTCCTCTCATGAGCATGAAAATAATATTGAGGTCAAGAACCTTGATCTGGATCTACCTTCTCCATGATGCTTGACACACTGAGAGTGGCTCCTATATATATAGAATATGGAGTTCCCTTAAGTTAATTCCCAATTGTAAGCTTTGCAGAATATGGAGTTGACTCTAATTGCCTCAATATGATTGCAAGTGTCTTGTTCTCATTTTTTCAATTCTATTTAACGAGAATTACTTATATAGATGTATATTGACAGGGGTTGAAAATCTGAGAGTGCTACTTTTTCTTTTTCTTTTTCTTTTTAAAAAATGAATTGCATGGAAGGTGGAGAAACAAAAAGCAAAGGGGAGAACAAGGAAAACAGTCACATTACAATGCTCAAAGCCTCAAAGCTTCAATAATTTAATTGAAATTAGTTACAATATTCTGACATCTAGGCTGCGTTTGGATGCGGTAAGAGGGAGTAACCCCCATTATCCCTTGTTACCCTCGTTTGGTAACAAGGGGATGAGGGTAAAATTTTGAAAATTTACCCCTCATCTCATTTTTGAATACCCCTTTGGAGGTTGGAGTATTCACAATACCCCCTACCCCTCAATACCTCTCTTTATCAATTAAATATTATACAATTAAAATATTTCAAAAACATATATATTATATAATTAAAAAAAATATATTTCAAGTAATTAGAAATTTAATTTTGTTTGAAATTTATTTTAAAAATGTGTCAACATTTTCAACATGATGCATTTGGATGAGGGATAAATTTTATAAAGGTTACCTTTGAGTAGGGGTAACTGTAAGTAAGGGTAAACTTACATATTAACAATTTTATGAGAATTAATTTTTTTATTAAATCTATTTAGTATAAATAATAAAAAGAAAATTTTATAAAACATAATTGTCGAAATATCCTATTTTTAAGGGGTGATTCTGTCGAAATTTCGATAAGGTCTCGAAACTCTGAAAGAGTTCGATCTTCATCATAATCTCTTTCGGAGTAATTAGCAATTTATTCTCTTAGAAGTTTATTTTAAAAATGTGTCAACATTTTCAACATGATGCATTTGGATAAGGGATAAATTTTACGGGGGTTACCCAATGTTACCCTTGAGTAGAGGTAATATAAGCAGGGATAATTGACATTACAATTTTATAAGAATTAATAATTTTTATTTAATTCATATAATATAAAAAATAAAATTAAAATTTTATGAAACATAATTGTCAAAATGTCATTTTTTTTAAGGAGTGACTCTGTCCAATTTCAAAAGAGTCTCGAAACTACAAAAAAGTTTGAAGTTCATGGTAATTTTTTTTGGATAATTAGCAATTTATTTTGTTGAATGTTTATTTTAAAAATTTGTCAATATATTCAACGTGATGAATTTAGATGAAGGGTAAATTTTACAGGAGTTACTCAGGATTACCCTTAAGTAGAGGTAACTGTAAGCAGAGATAACTTGACATATTAACAATTTTATGAGAATTAATATTTTTATTGAATTCATATAATATAAAAAATTATAATTATAATTTTTTATGAAGAGATATGTTGATATTTTTTATTCATTCATTAAGATTTAAAATAATAATATAAAAAAAATTCTTTATTTATTTTTTTAATGTTAGAATGTAAGTGTTCATTTTAAATTATAATTATAAAAAATAATTTATAAAAAAATAGATAATATTATTATAAATTATATTATTAGAATTTACTTCATGAATATTATTTAAAAATTATATTTTATAAAAAATTTAAAAAATATTAATATATCAAGTTACCTTTTCTTTTAGTTACAAAAAAAGCTTTTTTACTTTTAAAGTAAGCTTTTACTTTACCACTACAATTACCAAACAAGATAAGGGTAATTCCAGTTCAAAGGTCACCCCTACTCAAGGGTGAACCCCTCTAAAATTTACCCCTCATCCAAACGCAGTAAAACATAACTATTAAAATCTAAAACTGCGAACATATCAAAATGTTTAAAATCAGTGAAAAGCAATCACTCTTGAATTCACAGAGGAAATGAACCCTCGAGGTTTCAATAAAAAAACAAGAAGTTAACACTTCCTAAAGCCTCAAATGTTGATCGGTTCTATTCCTACCAAAAGATTCATCATTCTTGATCCATCGATTGCTGAAATCCTTGGTGAAACTTTTTTTTTTTTTTCAATTAGAGGTAACGTTAAAAAAATTATTGAAAGAAGTACAAAGAAACATAACAACTGAAAACAACAAAAGAGACGAACAAAAGAGACGACCTACAAGAACGACGTCGAAAAATAAAACAAATTGTGCAGCAACAAACTACATAAAAAAGAAACAAACATCGTGCAAATAGTTCTCAAAAGTTTCCCTTCTTCAAATGTAGAAAATCCCAGATACTTAGTTGATGACCCCATTTTTTATAAGAAAGTCTGCCACGCCATTTGTTATGTGATCAACACCAACAAAGGAAACATCCAATTCCGATGCTAAACCTCTAATTTTCCTTGCTATGGTAATCATTCTTTGAAGAAGAAGAAACTGTTCTTTGGATGGCCAGTAGGGGAAGAAGAACAAGGACACAAAAAATTCACATAAATCAAATCAACAATCAATAAATATTGATAACAACTTCAAAAAAAAAAAAAAAAGAAAAGAAACAAGCTTCTTACTGAAATGTATCATGTGTGATGTTCAGGGTTGTCAACAGGATCTGGACCAACTGGCATGGCTCTTTCATATTCGTCTGTTGGAACCTCATTACTACTCATTTGTCTGCGGAAGACTACATCATGGTTCACCAATCTCCTTAGTTCTTTCCTATGATACTTAGACACTTCAAAGTCAGCAATGTTCTCATGTTGTGTCACGTCGGGTACTTCAAGTGTAAAATCTGTGTTCTTGCCATACCCATGCCATGTCCTTTCTGTGTCCATGCCGAGTTTGGGCATCATAGATTCCTTCTCATTTTGGTATGGACTCGGCACATGAGACTCAGCCTTTCCGGCAAAAAACAATGTTAAGAACATAGTAGCCAGAAGCAGCAACATCCCCAAGCTTGCCATCCTCCTGCGTAGCACCTTCAGCAGTAGTTTTATAAGCATATTTTTAAGCTGTAACTAATAGCAATCAAGACGTAGAGAGGAGCAACTACAAAGCCTTAGAAACTCACTAGTTGATTAATATTACAATAAATAGTAACTAGGAAAAACATTGTGTATACAATTTGCAATTAAACTTACCACATCATGAGAACACCGTCAACTATCATCTATTGGCTAATCATATATCAAGACATTGACTTTACAATTGTAAGCACTTAGCCAACTCAAGAAAGCCACCTTAAAAAGTTGAAACTACAAACCATGCATGTTATTGATAGTGTTGGTGAGAAACCCATGGATTATTCCTAATCATATATTGATGCCCAAAAAACTTCAATTGTGCCTCTTATAGTAAACTTTTGAGCAGAAAGTTTCCTGAAAATTCTGATAATGACAACATCAAAATTAACAAGAGGATATTTATTCTCTCTTCTATATAGAACCTTTCATGTGTGACTATAAATTCTGACGAAAGATTTCCTTTACTAATCCCAGAACTTGTTAATTGATTATATTTAATACTAATTCCAGTTCAGATAAAGTATTAAGCCAAACAGCATCAATTGCTTTATGTTTTTACCTAAAGTTCCTCGCTTAATAAAACCATGGAATCAGTCTTGTTTTCCTAATTGTCTGGCTGGAATTACCTGTTCCTTCCTTTATGTATACTTCGGGGCTTTCATTTGGCAGTTGACAAAAGAAAATCCCTAACCCTTTTTTTTCCTCTTTCTAGGATGAAGGCATCTACAACCCTTCCCCAAGCACTATACACCTCATCAGCCATTTCTTAAACACAAACTCAGGCAAATTTTCCACAAAAAGAGTAATCAATGCTGAGTGCTGCTGCATCCTCTGCCTTCTGCTGATCACATCCTGCCACCCTGGACCCTTGGCTTGCTGATTTTCACCCCATGCCCGCCGGATTCCTCCACTAAGTTTCGCTCTTTGCCCTTGGTCTTCACTCACCTCAGCCATTGCATTCACCAAACCTTAGTTGCTACCACCCATTCAATCTCATGACTACCAAATACCTTTGGGTCCACTAGCAAACCAGTTAGTGTTGGGCCTTATCATTACCACTACTATAAACAAATAGAAATAGAAACGTTGGTAGCTGATCTCTCATCTTGGGTGTAATCTGACCAAGTAGAAGGCTATACTCATATCTCGTGTTGCTAATAAAAAAGTATGATGGGTCTTGACCATTGATTATTGGGCACTCAATCACATCATTATCAAGGACAAATTTCCTATACTAGTAATTGATGAGTTTTTGGATGAGTTATATGGTTCACAACATTATTCCAAGCTTGATCTCCAATTAGGCCACAATCAAATTCAAATGCATCCATCAAATATATCAAAAACCGCCCTCAAGACACATCAGGGACACTATGAGCTCCTTTTGATGCCATTTGGCTTAACCAATGCTCCATCCACATTTCAATCTTTTTGATGAATGAGGTCTTCCAAAAATATTTATCGAAATTTGTTCTAGTATTTTTTAATGATATTTTGATATACAGTAGAACTCAGGATGGGCATTTACAACACTTGGAGATGAACTTGAGGTAGCATAAATTATTTGTGAAAAAAAAATGCAGCTTTTGTCAAGCCCAAATCCAATATTTAGGGCACATAATTAGTCACAAGGGAGTGGAAGTTGATCGCATGAAAATACAAGCAATGTTGGAATGGCCCAAAATAGGGGTGGAATTTGGGTAGGTGGGTAGAGTTGAGAGTCAAATCTTGGCCCACCCACATTTAGTTCAAGTCACTATTTTTTAGACAATCTATATTTTGGCCTCCTCCAACCCACGCATAACCAACCCAAGTTTAGTTTAGGTCAACCAATTCGAATCGGGTTAAATCGGGTCACAGGCCCACCCATATATTAAGTAGATAATGTGGCCCGTATATATTGTGTTGCTATGCTTCAAGTGAAGAGGTATCTATAAAACAAGTAATTATCATTAAAACATAATTATTGTAGAGAGTTAATTCTAAAAAATCAACAAATAATGATATAAAAATGAGGGGTGTGTTTATATATATTCATATTTGAATGACTTTCTGTGGGACGATTAGGTAGAATAGAAAAAGGATCGCCTTGTGAGTTGGAAGCATCTTTGTCTTCCTTTAGAAGCAAGGGGCCTTGGTGTTCATCCACTTAAGGAGATCAACCAGGATTTTCTCCAAATGGTTGTGGCAGCTCGGGACAGAGGACAATGGCCCCTGGAAAGATCTTCTAATTGAAAAGTACAAAATTGGGAACCAAGGATTAGACATCAATCCTGCACCTCGAAGGGCTTCAACCATGTGATGGGTTCTTTGTGCTTGTGTTTTTAAGGAAGGAATCAGATTCAAAGTGGGTCGTGGGGATCGTGTTCGTTTTAGGTCGGATATCTGGTGCGGCTCCTCCCCTCGGATCAGTTTCCTTCTCTTTTCCGACTCACCGTCTCCCTTAGAGGGTTCATCTTAGGCTTCTACTATCTCTCTAGGGGTCGATGGTTTGGGATCTTTGCCTCTGTAGAAATCTCATGGATGTTGAAGCAAATGCCTTTTCTTGACCTAACCCAAGTTGCACCCCTAGCCTAAACCCACTTTTCTTAAATCTTAAGAGGTTTTCTTGGGCTAACTGGCTATTACAAAAAAATTATACAAGGATATGGAAGAATTGTAGCACCTCTTACTGATATGCTATAGAAGGATGCTTTCAATTGGACCACATCTACAGTGATGCAGCGGGGATCGGGTTAAATGGATTTGGGAATGGATGACAAAGGTTACGGCTAACTGAATGTGAGTTAGTAAATATGGAGAATAATAATTTGGTGAAAAATAAGTGGGTTGGTGGGAAATAAAATAAATAAAGTAAAGATAGGAAAGGGAAGGTAAGATGAAGTGTGTATTGGCGTGAACAGAGGGCAGCAGTAGGTGTTACGGTTTGGGGGGAATAGCAGGGACGTCAAGATGGGTTGAAGGCTGAATGGGTTAGAGAAGATGGAGGGTGAGCAGATAGGAAAGGACAGATGGATAGAAATATGGGTGGTGGGTTGTTCTGGTTGAAGGTGGGAAGAAAGGGGCTGAAGGATGAAGATAAGGGGCGAACAATACCTGGCTTCAGGAACTGAAGGAGCAACAATACACGATCTGTGGAACAGATCTGGCTGCCATATAAACACAGAACAGCAGTAGGGGACAGCTTATGGGTTGTCGTCGTCGCTAGCTGATCTGAAAAGGGGCTCTTCCTTTTACTTGCAAGCAGAAAGGGAAGAAAAAATCAGGGACTCCGGGGTTGTCTTCAAACGCTGTTGAAAACCCAAACCCAAAGAGGAAAATCCAGCAAACAAGAACAAGAATTTGAAACGAAAACTCAAATCTATTCAATCAATCGTATCTATTACAATCCACAAAAGGGGTATTTATATACATACCCTAAACACTAAAATAGGAACGAAAATAAACAAAGAAAGATGAAGAAAAGAAAAGATAGAAAGAGGTGCTTGAATTGTCGGGATCGGGGCCTAAATCGTCGGGATTGGGGGCCGTCGGCATCTTCATCTACAACTCTCGTGTCAATGATGTGAAGAAAGAAGAGAAAGAAGGGGGGGAAAAAAAGTGGAGAAACAAAAGGAAAGGGCTGCCCTGCCGTACCCCTTTTGTTTACAAAGCCGTGTGTGTCACGTGTGGACACACAAGTGCTGCATCAATCTCCCCTGGTTGAAAAAGACTCGTCCTCGAGTCTATGACCATTGAAGCGGACACCGGAGGATGATATTCAAACAAGTATTGAACGTTGAAGGTCTTCGATATGCCATAATTGTCTGGAAGATCGATCACAAAGGCATTATCATTGATCTTGCGAAGAACTTTGAAGGGTTCAATCTTCTTTGGATTCAACTTGCTATAAGTACCTGTAGGAACCCTTTCTTTGCGTAGATGCACCATGACCATAACACCTTCTTTGTAGACTTTCAATCGTCGACTCTTATCTGCAGTTTTCTTGTATTTCACATTGGCATTCTCAAAATGTTGTTTTACCTCTTCATGAATCTGCGCCATGCGAGTAACCATATTATCTGCTGCTTAACTAGCACCGGGCACTTTGGGCAACTTTGCAAGGTCCACTGAATGAGTTGGGGACCTTCCCATGACAATTTCAAAAGGTGATTTACCAGTAGATCTGTTCTTTACACTGTTGTATGCAAACTCGGCTTAAGCAAGAGCCAAGTCCCATTGTTTTGGACGATCCTGGAGAGGCTGAGAATAAGATTTCCAAATGTTCTATTGACAACCTCGGTTTGCCCATCGGTTTGTGGATGGCAAGTACTGCTAAACTGGAGAGAAGTATCATACCGTGACCATAGGAGGCTCCAAAAGTAACTGAGAAACTTGGTATCACGATCCGATGTGATGGTCTTTGGAACTCCGTGCAAACGCACAACCTCTCTGAAGAATAGGTGAGCAACACTAGAGGCATCTGATGTCTTCTTGCATGCTACGAAATGAGCCATCTTAGAAAATCTATCCACAATCACAAAAACTGAGTCAAATTCACGTTGTGTGCGCAAAAGGCCTAAGATGAAATCCATCGATAGATCCTCCCACGGAGCATTAGGAACTAGTAGTGGAATGTATAGACCCGTGTTCTGTGCTTGCCCCTTGGATGCTTGACAGATGTAGCATCTTTGGACGAATTTTGAAACATCACGCTTTAGCTGGGGCCAATAGTAGCGTTCTTCAACCTGAGCAATGCTTTTATCTTTTCCAAAGTGACCTCCAAGGCCACCTCCATGCAATTCCTGTATGAGGTGCTCTCGAAATGAACTGCGTCATGGAGTTGAAATTCCCCTTATAAGGCTTTTCTTCATGGAGAAGCTTCCACTCATTTGCAAAATCTTCATCATCTGCATATAAGTCTTTAAGAAAATCAAAACCAATTATCTCACCTCATGCGATATTGAGTAGAGTTGTTTTCCGACTTAAAGCATTGACAACTTTATTTTGTTGTCCAGCTTTATGTTTAAGCGCAAAGGTGAACCCTTGAATGAGAGCGATCCATCTGGCATGGTTGCGGTTTGGAGTGGTTGAACCATTTAGATACTTGAGAGCCTGATGATCTGTGTAAAGGATGAACTCTCGTTGTATCAAATAGTGTCTCCAATACTTCAAAGCTTGAACTACCGCATACATCTCTTGCTCATAGGTAGACCATTTCTTCTATGCATCGCTTAGCTTTTCACTGAAATAAGCCACAGGTCTGCCTTCTTGAGATAAAACTGCTCCAATGCCAACTCCAGAGACATCACAATCGACTTCGAACAACTTGTCAAAGCTTGGCAAGGCTAAGACTGGAGCAGTGGTGAGTTTCTCCTTAATCAAGTTGAAACTCTTTTCAGCAGCTTCGGTCCATGTGAATTGTTTCTTCTTTAGGCATTCAGTGAGGGGCTACACTGCTGAAATTCTTCATAAACCGTCAATAGAAGGTTGCAAGGCCATGGAAACTCCTAACATCACTAACCGTTCGTGGAGTGGGCCACTCACGGATAGCACGGACCTTCTCTCCATCGACTTGTATTCCAGAGGATCCAACAACGTACCCCAGGAAGACAAGCTTATCTGCAAGAAAAGTATACTTCTTTTTATGAACATATAAACTATTGCCCTTGAGTACCTAGAATACTTCGCGTAGATGCTGCAGGTGATCCTCCTTTGAACGGCTGTAGATGAGAATGTCGTCGAAGTAGACAACGACAAACTTCCCAATGAAAGGCTTCAATACTTGGTTCATCAGCCGCATGAATGTGCTTGGTGCATTGAAGAGTCCAAACGACATCACCATCCATTCATAAAGTCCTCCTTTGGTTTTGAAGGCAGTCTTCCATTCATCTCCAGGCCGGATGCGAATTTGATGATACCCGCTTCTGAGATCCAGTTTGGAGAAGACTTTGGCTCCTTCAAGCATATCTAGCATATCATTCAAGCAAGGAATAGGGAACCGGTACTTAACAGTGATTTTGTTGATGGCAAGACTGTCAATGCACATTCGCCAACTTCCGTCCTTCTTGGGTGTCAACAATGCTGGAACGGCACATGGGCTCATGCTAGTGCGAATCACGCCCTTGTGCAATAAGTCCTCCACTTGGCCCTGTAAGATATCAAACTCCTTAGGGTTCATCCTGTAGTAGGGGCAGGTGTGGCAAACTGGCTCCAGGGACAAGATCTATGTGATGTTGGATGTCCTGAGTCAGAGGCAAGCCATCTGGAAGCTCATCTAGCATCAAGTCTTGGAACTCGTACAGAATTGGGGTTACTTCTGGTTGGGCCGGTATGGCTACTGAGTCTGGTTCTTGGACAACCAATGCAACGATTTCACCTGTTTCACGTGACTCACGCTCAATGTCGTTGACTAGGAGAAAAGACTTTTTTTTCTCAGGTGGTGGTGGTGTATGGTGGCCTTTTCCTGACTTGGTGCTGAAGGTGACTATTACTCCATCTTTGCAAAAGTTGAAGATATTTGCACGTCCCCAATGATGGGAATCAACGTCGTTAAATCATGTGGCTGACGTCCATATCAACAACGTCACAGAGGGCCTCATCTTTGTATCTATTACCAAGGGAGAATGAGACAAGGCACTGCTTCGTTACTCGGATATCTTCCACATTCTTGATCTATCCGACCAAGTAGGGAGAGGGATGTGGTTGGGTCGGCAAGCCCAATCTACCATCAACTAGGAGATCATATTCTCGCAGCCACCGCCATCAATGTTAGCATCACAGACTTTATCATTGACGGTGCATCGAGTCCTGAAGATCTTGTGACGTTGCGATGGGAGGTCCTTCCTCGGTGTGCATAGCAATCTGCGAACCACCAAAGAGGATCCTTCGTCTCCATAGTCGACAGTCTTCTTCATTGTCAACAACATCTTCTTCTTGTCCTTCAATGTACTCATCTTCTTCATCCTGGGCTTTCATTAGTGGTAATTGCAACTGGATGATGAGTAGGACAATTATTTGAACGGTGTCCTAGCTCACCACAACGAAAGCAATTACCTACCATAGGTCTGGCGTACGGGTTGTTTCGTCCTGTGTCTTAGCCAGCGGCAGACCTCGGCAGGGCAACTGGTTGGTTCCGTGGTGGAACTTGTCAAGGAGGCACTATCTGCTGAGAAGTACGTCCTGAGGTTGGTGGGGGAGTCGAAGAAGTTGATGGAAGGGTGTGCCTAACCATCTGTGTATTCATTCCGCCCGAGCGATCATTCTGACTTTCAAGTGTTGTGGCTAACTGGATTGCCTCGCTCAAAGTGTGAACAAGCTGATACTTGAAGCAGTCGCGAAGTGAAACGCGAAGACCACCCAAGAATCGTGAGACTTGTTGGGTCTCAGTCCCAGGCAAGTCGGCTCTGGCAGAAAGGCGATAGAACTCTTCTGCGTAGTCACAAATTGCACGATTACCCTGAAGGCAATTCTGATACTGTCGAAAAGAACTTGTTCATAATTAGCAGGAAGGAAGCGAGTCCGCAGTAACTCTCTCATTCGAGTCCATGAATTGATAGGACGCTTTCCCTGTCGTTTTCGAGCAGCTTCTAGCTGTTGCCACCATGCGGTTGCTCCAGCCTTGAGTTGGCTGGCTACCAGCTTTACTTTCTGCGCCTCATCGATTTCCATGCAATTGAAGAAGAGTTCGACCTTAGAGAGCCAATCAAGGAAGCCTTCGACATGTAGTTGACCGTTGAAAGATGGTAAGTCCATCTTTGGACGGTATTTTAGATTATTCTTGTTGTCCGGAGGCTCACGGTTGTCTTCTGACTCCTCATCGCTAGAGTCATACTCGGGTCAAACTGGGGGTCTCCTACCACGATTGTCACGATCACGCGATTGTCGCGGTTAAGGAGTTGTTGCATCATCACTCGCAAATCTTTGATAGAATGTTGAACTGCATTCATCTCAGCCCCTGGTGACAGGCTGATTGTCTTCAAGATTGGGAGTGGCAGCCATGGATTTTTTTTTTTTGAATCTAGGCTCTAAATACCACTTGACGCAACGGGGATCAGGTTAAATGGATTTGGGAATGGATGACTAAGGTTAAGGCTAACTGAATGTGAGTTAGTAAATATGGGGAATAATAATTTGGTGAAACTTAAGTGGGTTGGTGGGAAATAAAATAAATAAAGTAAAGATAGGAAAGGGAAGGTAAGATGAAGTGTGTATTGGCGTGAACAGAGGGCAGCAGTAGGTGTTACGGCTTGGGGGGGAATAGCAGGGACGTCAAGATGGGTTGAAGGCTGAATGGGTTAGAGAAGATGGAGGGTGAGCAGGTAGGAAAGGACAGATGGATAGAAATATGGGTGGTGGGTTGTTCTGGTTGAAGGTGGGAAGAAAGGGGCTGAAGGATGAAGATAAGAGGCGAACAATACCTGGCTTCAAGAACTGAAGGAGCAGCAATACACGATCTGTGGAACAGATCTGGCTGCCGTATAAACACAGAACAGCAGTAGAGGACAGCTTATGGGTTGTCGTCGTCGCTGGCTGGTCTGAAAAGGGGCTCTTCCTTCTACTTGCAGGCAGAAAAGGAAGAAAAAATCAGGGACTCCGGGGTTGTCTTCAAACACTGTTGAAAACCCAAACCCAAAGAGGAAAATCCAGCAAACAAGAACAAGAATTTTAAACGAAAACTCAAATCAATTCAATCAATCGTATCTATTACAATCTACAAAAGGGGTATTTATATACATACCCATAACACTAAAATAGGGACGAAAATAAACAAAGAAAGAAGAAGAAAAGAAAAGATAGAAAGAGGTGCCTGAATTGTCGGGATCGGGGCCTGAATCTTCGGGATCAGGGGCCGTCGACATCTTCATCTACAACTCTCGTGTCGGTGATGTGAAGAAAGAAGAGAAAGAAGGGAAAAAAAAAAAAGAAAGTAGAGAAACAAAAGGAAAGGGCTGCCCTGCTGTGCCCCTTTTGTTTACAAAGCCGTGTGTGTCACGTGTGGACACACACGTGCTGCATCATACAGTTGAGGAATTTGAGCAGCTCAAGTCCGCCATGACACAAGCTGCTCTATTAGCCTTGCCTGATTTCTTTAAACAATTTCTTATGTAATGTGATGCATCAAGAAAGGGGATTGGCAGTTGATGCAGCGGATGTAGGATGTGGAGAACTTCCCCGATGTCGGACGATCGCCAACTAGACTTGATGGCCTACCAGCTGTGAACAACTAATATTGTAGCAACTCTAGCCCACGTTGATGGGTTCTCGGGCGTGACTAAATGGAAGATGGGGTCAATAGGCCCACAGCTGGATGTCTTGGAATGGTGTGAAAGGAAAGAATTGAAGGTTGAAGAAGAAGCAGCAGCCGAAGGGGGCTGCACTGGCGGCAGTCTGGACAGCAGCGGAACCTCTATTGTTGGATCTGAAACAGGGCAGCAAGAGGTGAGAACAGCAGCAAGCAGGAGCATTGAGGCAGCAGCAGAAGAAGGGGCCTGGCTGAATCTGCAGGCGTCGATCCAAGCGGCAACAGGGTTGCTCGATGCGATTCTGGCAGCAGCCAGAAAGATCTGGACAGTAACAGATCTGCAAGAGAATAGAAGAGGAAGAGAAGAAGGAGGAGGACAGCAGCAGTAGAGGGGCTGCACTGGCAGCAGTCTGCAGTAAGCGGATGATGCAGGCTAATGGAAGCAGTGCTCTGGACGACAGGCTAGACGAGCAAAAGATCTGGGCAGCAACTCTGGATTTGAGCGGCAGCAGAGATGGATTCTCAACTGCAATCAGGTATCTCGGGTTGCAGCAAAACTGTAGAAAGAAAGGGGAAAGAAGAGAGAAGATAAAAAGAAGCAGCACAGCAACTAATGCTGTCTCAGAGGAGAAAAGGAATCAAGGAGAGGAAGAACAGCAAAACGGGAAGAAGAGCAGTTTTCAATTCTTGAATATCTGGTTGTATCTTTCCTTCCCACCACGGTACTCTCTTTATAACAAGAGAGAGTTGGCTGTGCCACAAAGAATCCGGGATTCAATCGGAGATTAGAAGTTTCCATTGCAAAAGTTTCTCCACTTCCGTAGGAGATGGAATCAGCAAGGAAAAGGTGAGTCGGCTGAGAGGGGAAGATTCCCTCTCCCATGTGGGTCTTACCCGTGCTACATCAGCAGTATTGGTGCAAGATCAATGACCAATTGCATATTTCAGCCAAGCTTTCCACGGAAAAAAACTGTTGGCACTTGTGGTCAAAACTGATCAACAAAGCCTCAAACATTTGTTATCCCACGAATTACAACCATAGCCCAGCAACATTGGTTATCCAAACTAATGGGTTATGACTTTGAAATACAGTACAAGAGTGGGAAGGATAATTTTGTGGCAGGATGCATTATCGCTAGATTTGAGGAAGGTGAGTCATCAACATTTGTCTCAACCTATTCCTAATTGGCTAGACACAATAGAAAAAGAAAATGTTACTCATCCCCAACTCATCAAATTGGTGGAATTCGCCGAATCTGGAGAAGCCATGGGACCTTAAGCATATAAAGATGTTGTATTATTTTTTTAAACAGAGAATATATTTGAGGGAGGACTATCCTCTCATCACAGACATCCTCAATGGATGCCATTCTGCCACACACGAAGGTTACACAAGATCCTCCATCGAATTAATTCTGATTTTTATTGGAGGATGAGAAGTTGTGTTCCCAATCATGTGAAGCAATGTGATGCATGCCAAAGAAAAAAAGTAGAAAATCTCATGCCTTCCAGGTTGCATCAACCATTGCCTACACCGGAACAAGTTTGGTCTGATATCTCCATGGATTCTATTGATGACCTACCCATCTCTCAAGGGAAACCAACAATCTATGTTGTGGTTGAATAGGCTAAGTGTGCACACTTCATTCCCATAGTTCATCCATACACTGCATTTGGAATTGCACAAATTTTCTTTGACCATGTATTGAAGTTACATGTAATGCTGACTTCTATAGTTTGTAATCGTGATGTAACTTTCACCAGCATTTTTTGGAAGGAATTGTTCAAATTGCAGGGGACTGATTTCAGATTCAGCTCATCCTATCATTCTCAGACAATGGACAAATGGAGGCAACTAATCGAACAGCGGAGATGTATCTGTGGTGCTTCGTTTATGGAAGGTAACATGGCTGGGGAATGAATTTCATGGGCTGAATACTGTTAAAATACAAGTCTTCATTCAGCCACTAAGAAAACCCCATCAAAGATATGGCAGAACCTCCTCCAACATTAAGGTCCTATGTGCTACGAACTACTGCAATGGAGGCCGTGGACAAAGAATTACAGCAGCATGATGAAGTCCTTATCTCCTTGAAGGAAACCTTAAAGTAGCTCAAGATAGAATGAAGAGAATTGAAAACAATATCCATAGAGAAAAGGAGTTTAAAAAGGGTGATCGGGTCCTTCTTGATTTGCAGCGATATAATCGAACATCAACCTCCATGCGGCAAAATCTCAAACTTTCTCCTAGATTCTATGGACCTTATAAAATCATTTGACCTGTAGGATGTGTGGCTTATGAGATTGAGTTATAGGCTAGTTCTAATACAACCAATTTTTCATGTTTCAAAGCTCAAGAAGCATCTTGGTCCAAAATCTCAAACTCAAGATTTTCTGCCCACAGTTATAGAATGGGAAGGTGTGTTGCTTTGTAAACCGCAGGTCATCTTGGATCATCGGATTCGAAAAAGACGCACTGAAGTCTTAGTTCATTGGCAAGGGTTGTTGCCAGCTGAAGCTACTTGGGAAAAAGGGAAAAAAGAAAGATCAATAAAAGGTTTCCTAATTTCTCTCCTTGACAACAAGGGTCCTTGGAGAGGAGGGAAATGGTTACAGTCAGACTCTTGTTAACAGTCCTCATTATGTAGTGGTTAAATGTTTGTTAGTTGGAAGAGATCTAAAAATAATAATAATAGCAATAAGGAGGGCTTTTCAAGCGCTTAGCTTCTGCTAGCGGCGCAACTTCGGGTTAGGAAGGGTACTTCATTCAAGTCGTGCTTCAGGCTACTTCTCCTGTCTTAAGAGTTGTTAGGACTCTCTACATGGTTAGGCAGTTAGGATTTTCCTTATTTTTTGTTAGTTGTTTCTTTTTTCCAAGTTAAGTATTTTAGTGGCTTGAGTCAATGGGACTTGGGGAATAAGAATATCCAACATTATTTTGCTTCTCTTTACCAGTGCACAAAGAATCATTGGAGGTTGGTCTCTCTCTCTCTCTCTCTCTCTCTCTCTCTCTCAGACCTGCTATAGTGCCCATTTACCATTCTTTCCTACTTCCCACTTCTGCACCTGATTTACAAAATTCAAGAGTCACAAAATAGGGAAAGGAAAGAAGAAACGCTGACTGAAATGAATTCTGGGGTGAAGATAACATTAAGTGGCTGAGTAATTAATCAAAACAACAAAAGTTGCAAAGAATCTCATTCAGGACGCAAACAGATAAAAGCATACATACATATATACATATAAATATGTATATATAAAGAAAATCACTGAAAAGGGGCAGACGAAAAGAGGGTCTAAGTCATGACTTAGGCCAAACCTGGCCCCAAAAAGTGATAGGTTCCAAAGCATCATTTGCTTCCAAAACCATGGTACAGTTGGGTCTTCTGAATCCAACTCCTTCTACAACTATAGTCATAAGATAGAAACGAACAGTTGTCATCACTTGAATGTCATCTGATTCTCCATGAAGTTTTAATGAAATAAAAGACACAGACTATGGTTTGGAACTGGTCACTTCTGAATTGTCAAATTCTATTATGCTGATTTATGCATTTCAATTCAAACCCATGCAAAATCATTCACTTCACTCACTTATTCACTTTGAGATTGTAAAGCATACATGTTAATTTCAATGAGAGAAGATTTGCCTAAACCCAAAGTGGGAACAAAAACCAAACCTAAATATTCAGCTAAGAATCCAGTGACAATTCCACGAATTAACAAGCAAGTAATTCAGCTATGGAGAGAAGGGAGATGGCGGGGGCAGCAACAGGAAGAGAAAGTGAAAGGAACCAAAAAAATAAAATAAAAAAGCAGTCTGAAAAAATGATAAGAGGAGATCTCTTCCTTCATTTCATGAATGAAGCATAAAACAATGAATGCACAAAAAGCTAAATGTAGAGCTAAAGAGAACCCAAAAGAAAATTGATTTTATTCATCTAAATGTGCATGACAGAGCCCTATTTTATTAGAAATTCCTAGCAATTTGATCATGGTGTGAACGAATCATACAGGAAACTCGAATACATATTTAAATGCTAGATTGGTGGGAAACACAGTCCTGTTCCTGCCACCTATTCTTTATGTCCATATTTTTGTACGAGGATATTATGTCTCAGTTATTGCAACCATCGTTGACAATGGCTCTATAGGATCACATAGACAGATGCATGCATGAACATACTTTGATGAGAAAAAAAAAAGAGGAATGACAAGGAACAAATTGCATAATTGAAACAGATGAAAAACAGCTCAATTAACTGAATGTTGTATTCATATCGAGAAATGAATGTTATTACATCATATTGCGAAAAAGACATCTTTAGAACATCATGCAAGAAAGGTATTTATGGAGAAGAACAGATAAGGAAAAAAGAATTTATATGGATTGATGATTAGTATACTTGACCATTTTAAATCATCATCTTAGGCCACTAATCTCATCTATCCGGGTTGGCTTTCTGTGTTCTACTTCTCCACTCTACTCCTATTTAAGACCACAGACCGATCACCCCAAAATCTATCTTGTCATTCATTATCCCTAGAAGCCAGGTTTTTGTACCTTCTACGTGTAGCCTTTCAGTCTTTCAAAGAGAGGTTCTTTCTGGTCTTATATATGCCTGCCAAAATCACTTTTAAGTGCCATTACCTCATCTTCTCGTCTCTTGGTCCTACTTGTAAGGTTTCTCTAATGCATCATTTCGAGCTTTTAACATTACCTGCATATCCCATCTAAGCATAACCATTCCTATTTCCATAACTTTATATGGTCAAATTTTTCTCATTATTTGTCATATCAATCACTAAATGGCTTGTTCTAGCACTAAATACAATCTGGGGAACAAGGAAATTCAGGTGCACAAAATGGATAGCAGGAAAAACACAGTAGTGTAGAAAAAGCCCATAGAAATCATGGCCTATTCACAGGGGAACACTTCATTACTAAACCATGAGTTTTGCTTTACATAAAGTAGAAATCCTTAGTTCTAGTGATCCGGTCCTTCAGATTCTAGTTTAATTCAAACTTATGAAGATATGATGGTGCATATATGCAAAGGGCTATACCATGATGCTGGTGTGAAGATGCAATTGGAGGTCCAAAACAAAACCCTTCTCAGTTCTCACCAATGTGCACACACTATTTGTTGCAATCACTGCTTTTCAGAAATGATTAATGAAACACTCCTTGTAGACAGTGATTACTTAAAATACCGTCCACAGTCTGGGATAATCAGGGCCTCATTATGGTTGTAACTAGTAACAAATGTTTTATATGGTAGCAAAATGCCTCTGATTTGAGTGGTCAGTAAGAATAACTGTACCAGATCGATGCTGCTTGAGAAGCAAGCTTTTCCAGTAAGCGTTGTGTATTACTCATCAATCATTGGCCTGAAATCTGGGCTCTGGAAAGTAATAATTGTACCAATCATATTGCCATAGTATTGAAAGGTTGTTTTACATAACCTTGTGTTTAAAGTTCCTTGAAGAAGAGTAAATTCCATTCTGTGAAGCAGAAGAAGAACACGCTGAATAAACAGAAGAAGAGGCAGGGTTGCGTCAGGTTCAAGGAGAGGAAGGCAAATGAAGCCCGAAGGCTCATTTTCCCCATTCACATAGAGAACACCTAAGAAAGGACGGCCACTGGCAGTAAAACAAGCAATTAGCAAAGAACAGGAGTCAGCAGCAACAGATCCAGGGGAGTCTCTGAAGTTTGATCACTGATCAGTTTTGGCCTGGCCCAGGCTACGAAGCACAGATACTTCGAAATCCTTCGAGTATCACCTGACACGGATATGGCCGGATATGGCTCGGATAAGTGTTGGATATGCATCCAATTAATTAAAATATTTTTTAAATACGGATACTCCATCGATACGTCCCGATATGGCCCGGGTTGTGGGCTTTAACTTGTTCTTTTGTTCTTTGGGCTCCCCACTTTGAATGAATATCTAACCAATCATTAAAAAAAGAATCTATTTACAGAGTTGGAATTTTGCTTTGATGCGTCACATTCTATGGACATTAAGAGTCCCTACCCCTTTTCTGGTGGTCTTCTACATGCATTCTCCCTTTCACAGCCAGAGCACATATTGGTTAGTAACAGGTAAAACAGGGTATCCAGAAAAATATACAATTCACTCTTAAACTTTTCAACCTCTTTAATGACAATGGATCTAATAGGTTGCATAAAGGACATATCTGGACCTGATTAGAAAACAGATAACAGGACAGAAAATAAAGACTTCAAGGAAGCATCTCCCAGAATCCACTTCACACAAACAGACACAGAGATGGCAAAAAACAAGGAGTAAAAGAAAAAACTATCTGCACTTTCCATCCTGAAAAATCCAAGAAAAAGATAGGAGAAAACAACTTGTCCTCTACCTCAAAGGAAAATCAAATCCATTTTTCCTCTGATCCTGATTGGGAGTTCAGATAACTTAAACAAGCAGAAAAAGGGGTTTTCCCTGTCTCAGATCTTTGCAAGAGTACTAACATATGAGGACTGCGAACAGGCATTTGATCCATAAAACAAAAGAAGAAGAAGGTGAAGAAGAACTTACCTAGAGAAATCACAGAACTTTTTCTCCTTCTTTGGTTATGGTTCCTTAGAATTTGCTTTCAAACCTCTGTGCACTTTGATTGGGAGAGTGCTTCGAGCGCCGAGAGACAGTGAGAGAGTGAGAAAGCTGTGGAGACGAGAGATGGCAGAACGGTGGGAAGGAGGAAGGGTTAGCGTAGATGTTACGCAAAGAGGACAGTACCCAGTGATATTTGATAGTGGCTAATGACGTGTTTGATGATGATCTAATCAATGATATTGTGCGACAAAAGTCGATCCATGTCTTTTACCAGCATTTTTAAATTGGAACCTATATATACTCTTTTGTTTTAAAAATTATTTATTTATATTAAAGTTTTATTATAACAGATGATTATATTATCTATAATAGATTTTAAACGAGTAGCAATCCTCTCACACGTATTTTGTGTAATGAGACACAAAATTTAGAGTATTGTCCATTTTAACCTTCTCCTGTTATACCAAAGCATTTAAAAAAAAATTCACTGATGCAGTTAGTGATCCAATTTGTTGTTCTGTATGAAAAAAATAGTCTAAATAAATTTCAGTGAACCGGTCAGTGATTCGGTTAATGATCAGGCGAACGGGTCAGTGAGTCGATTTATACCGCAGTGGAAGGGTCAGTGATCCCTCGAGCTGATTCAAAGGGTTTGGCAAGCCACATCGAAGGATAAAATGGACAATACAGTAAAATATGTGTCGGATTATACAAAATATCCATTTTAAACATTCAAAAAGGTCAATAAAGTATCCGTTATATAAAAGATGAATTATTTCAATCCATTAACTTCTATTTGTTTTAAATTATGTTTAAAATAGGCTCAATCGATAGTTTTCATATCTTTAGGCAATACATTTCATCATAGGACGTTTTAATTTATTTAAAAATAGTCTTGATATTAAATTTTTTTTGGAAGAGTTTCCGTAGTTTGACTCAAAGTAATATAAATAAGATATAAATTTTATTATTTTAATTATGAGAGTTTCAAGTTCAATTGTGTTACTAATGTACCTATTAAATGGTTACTTCGCATTAGTCGCTCAGATGTAAAGAGTTAAACTTATCAGAACTATATATCCAAATAGTTAGAGACCACTTTAACTTGTTAGTATACAATTATAAACCATTTATAAATATAAATTGATTTATATTTGTTTGTTTGAAAATTACTTTTCAAAATGACGATATAACATATTTAGACTGGCAATAGATCAGGTCGGGACAAGTTCAAGACCAATATTATTTGATTCCGGTCTATATAGATTTGGTCCTATTTAAAGGTCTTGTTAAATGAGTGTAGCCAATGAGGGTCTATTTCAAGTTCCGTTCATATCGTGTTTATCTATTATCTAGTTAAAGAAACTTTTCTAATGAGACACATACTAAGATTACCTTCAAATGGGTATAGACCTCGTACGATTGCATTTGCATGGCAATAATGGGGCAAGTCGGGTCTATCCATTTAAAAATGGGTCCAATTAGGGTCAGATCAATCGGGACATTTATCAAAATGGGCTGGTTCAGGTTGGGTTAATTTTTGCCAGGTCTTATTTAGACTAGCTTGGGATTATGTAAATCCATCATTTGACACATTATTATATTTTTATTTATAGGTATTTTATATCATATATATTTTTGTGATGAGCAAAATGTCTAAATGGGTGAATGAGTTGAAATGAATTTGGGTTGGGTAAATGGATCAACTCATTGTAGGGGTATATGGATTTGGGTATTACCTAAATTGATTATTCTTAAAAATGAGCCAAATGTCTCGATGATTAGTGAGTCAAAATGAGTAAATCGAATTAAGTTAGGTAAAGGGTAATTCAAACACAACTAAGACTCAACCCGACTAACTCAATTCATGAACAAGTAATAAAATAAGAGAGTGACCTAAGCAACATAATAACACTTTTTTTATGACCAAAGTGTCTAGGTATTTTAGAGCACATAACTAATCCTTGAGACATGTGCAAGCCTCCTTAGCCACACACACCGGATAACTCTTCGGAGAGTAACCCTTTGGGGTGGAGTGGGAATCAAACTATTGACTCCCGCTCCTTGATACGAGATCCTGCCCATCACTCCAATCCCTTTGAGTTAACACTAGACAAAATGAGGCAAAGGTAAACTACGCATATTAGGGATATATTTAGGTATTAAAATATATTTAGATATTAAATATATTTAAGATTTACTTAATATTGTGTTTACTATATTTAGGGATTTTTCTTGATTATATCTTCCATATTTGTATGTCAGTTTATCTATAAATAAGATCAAAGAGTCTCTTTTTTTATTAAGGGAGACACACCAAATATCTGCGTGTAATTCTATAATGCCGTTCGATGAGGAGAAAATTTGTAAGATTTTTCTTCTATATAGGTTTTCCTTAAATAAGAGTTTTCAAAGTCTTTTTTTTTAACTGTAGTGGAAAAGGTAGAGGGGAAAAACAAAGAGAGAAAAACTCTAGACTATAATTTTATGAGAATCAAAGATATTTTTTGGATTCATACCATTATCACCACAATCATCATCTAGTCATTTATCTCATCAATTTAGAGTAAGCTTTGATATTTGGATTTGTCAAATGCTTTTCATGGACCGACTACTCTATGTGACACCCACATGACTTAAACTTACAACCTCTAGACTACAATTATGAGTCTTGATAAGTTATGCTATAGGTTATTGTCAAGTGGACCCATATCATATAAAAAAAATCAAAATTTAAATTTTGATAGAAGTATAATTATTACATAATATGCATCAAATAAAAAATAATAATATATCATGTGATCGAGAGAGTAGAGGATGATAGGGGGTATGGAGAGACAACGAAAGGGGGATGTAAGATGATTAACTCTTGGGTAGAGGGGTTCTTGTTTCCCAATACATAGAGGTAAATAATTGATGGTTTTGCTCCTTGAATATCGTTAAAAAAAACTCCTCTTCCTTTTTTCCAAATGCAGCAAGGGAAGCACTTTTCGTCCCAAAATAACCATCCATTATATGTGGCATCTGTCTCCACTTATAAGCCCAACACACATACACCCGCGTTACATAGACCTTTCTTTAATTTATAAGATCATTTATTCATTTCATTCAACTATAAAGATTTCATGGTATGATAGTCTACTATTTGCAAAGGAAAAAGAGGTTAGCCTTTGAAATATTATAATTTAGTTTTTTTAAAGGCTTTTTGTCTTTCAAATTTATTTGAAAAAAATATTTGTCTTTTATACTTTTAAAAAAAAAAACTTAATTTTTCAATAAATCCTATAGTGGCCCTTTGACCTTGGTTAACTATTTTTCAATGAATTCTATAATGGCCCTTTGACATTTTGTTAACTAACGGTTCAATTGATTTTTGTACTTTGAGATTTTTTAAAAGTATATTGTGGAGCCAATCGGAAGGTCTACACTAATTAAAAAAATAGTCTAACTAAAAAATAGTTTTTGACCCATATGGATGGTAGTTCAATTGGTTGCCTCCCGCTTTAGAAAGGTGGGAGGTTGTGGATTCGAACTCCCATGACCTAACCTCAATATACCCTAAGAGTAGTGAACTCACCTGTAGAGATTTTACGCTTGGTATCCCACGGTCTCTCACGTGTAAATTCAAAAAAAAAAAAAATAGTTTTTATTGATTAGTAGTATCTGAAAAATCAACTAAATTAAATATTTTAATAATAAAATTCAATAATAACAATAAATCTCAATTTTCAATTCAATCGTGAGAATAATTTTGATCAAATTAAAATTCTTACTATGGCAAGTGCACACCAAATGTATTGAGTGAGAGAGAGAGGGTGAGAAAATGGTTCTATTGAGCTCTGTAAAATACTTTATAATGGTATAAATCATCTATTACATGCACAAATAATTTTAAAAGAGCACTCAACATTTCTCCGTCAAGGGACTTTTAATGTAATAATTAATTTATATATTATATATCAATAAAACAAATTTTCTTATTTTAAATGAAATAAATGATTTTACAAATTTAGTTTTTGCTTGACATTGACGCAACAGCCAATTTGCGGCGCTGCGCCAAGTCGACATAAGCCGATACAAGTCTAGGTGACAGCTGCTCTGAGCACCGCTATTTTAGACATATTTACTGGCCGACTTGATAAAAAAGCTGAATCGATTTATATCTAATTATCTACATAAGTTTGGATTCATTTGTCTGCGTTTAAAATTTATTTATTTTATATTTAATATATCTCTTTATGTTTTCAATTTTTATTTTATAATTTATAATTATAGTTCTATAAAAATTTACACCAATTAATAACTCAAAATTAGATTTAAATCATGGGTGGTCATTTTAGACACGAGATTTTTCTGCCAAGAGACACAAGCTTTCAAAATCTTGTTTGAAATTACTATTTTGTCCTTCGATTTTAAAAAAACTATAATCTTTTTGCATTGTCCGAACGTTATTCAGAACATTTTTCGTGCGTTCGACAGGTCCGTCCGAACGTACAAAGGAATGTATATGAGATTGTTCGAACGATCTATTCTCTTATATTGAGTGTGGACTATGGAGAGTGATTTTTAAACGAGGTTATTTCTCTATCGATTTCTACAAACAATGTATCAAAATTCATCTACTCTGAATTTTATGAACTCTAGGACTGATTTTAACTGAAAATGATCCTTTTTACGTTCGAACGATTGCATTTTACCTTGAAATGTGCGTTCGAACGGTTCGACCGTCCGAACACATGAAAAATGTTCTGAATGGCATTTGGACAATGCATGAAGGATTCCTTTTTTTTTTTAAATCGAAGGGCAAAATGGTAATTTCACACGGGATTTTGAAATCCCGTGTCTAAAAGGCCACCCTAAATCATTTAATTTTAATAGTCAAAATTGGTATATATTTTAAAAAAGATTTGATAAGTCAAAATTGGTATATATTTTAAAAAGGATTTGATACTTAGTGATTATAATTTTTAAGATTGAATGACTAAAAATTAAATTTTAATAAGTAATAAATATTTAAATGTGCTTTCAATCTATATAATTAAAATTTTAATTTATGAAAGAAAATTAAAAAATAAAATACTGAATATTATTTTATAATATATATCTACTCTGAGCTTATCCTATTCAAATAAAATGTTATGGCGATATAGACACTCTCAAAAAAATTTTATATACAGCCCTCCTTTTTCTTTTCCATTTTACCCTTGCACGTATCAAAAACTTCTCTCTATTTACCATTGCAGGCTGGCAACCTCTACCTATGTGTACCCACTCTTCTTCTTTCCTCCCATGTGTACCCACTCTTCTGCTTTCTTCTTTTCTCTTCTCCATTCTCTTCTTCTTCTTCAAGTTCTGATCTTCTCTACTTCTCTCATTTTGCCCACTCTCTTCTACCTCTCTCTTTCACTCTGCACTACAAGAGCTTCCTTTCCCAACTCCTTGCTGAGATATTATTAGATTATATTTGATATATTTAGATTTATTTAAATTATTTCTCTAATTAGGGATTTACATAATATTGTATTTCTCCATTTAGAGTTTTCTCATTTTATTTGATTTTCTCTTTATTTATATAAATAAAATAAGAGTCTCTCCTTAATTCACAAGGAGACACCTCTAATTATTTTCACATGGTACATGCCAAGTAAAATCTATTTTTTTCCCACCCTTCCTTTAAGAGAGTCTTCGATCACACCGTCCCTTCTTCTCTCCCTCTGCCGACAGAGGGAGGAGCCATCGTCTTAACCCTCTTCTCAAAAAAAAAAAAATCCAATCCTTTTTTTTTTTTTCTTCTTGCTTCGTTCCCAAACCAAAAAAAACCCTTCTTCACTCTACTTTGATGAGATCTAGATCTCCAAACCGTCCATCCCCATTTACAAGGGCTTTCGATCTAGTGCCCTTCATCTCTTCCCATGCAACAACTCTCGTTCCACACCAGAGCACCACTTGCATCTTCATTTTCTTCCCCGATGTATTAGACTCCTGGCATTGCGGCTGACCGATTTCTCTTCGCAATCTCGATCGTCTTCTTCCGTCAGTCCCTGCATCATCACTGCCCAAATCCGATTCCGTCACTCCCCTATTCGAGCATTTCCCCAGATCACACTCAAAAAAAAAAAAAAGATGAAGAAAAAGAGAACTAGGTGCAAATGCCTCTCCATCGATCACCGATCCTGCACCTCTCATCTCAACCTATGCCACTAAGGGTCGCTCTATCAGTTTTCTTTTGGGCCTTCTACTTCCGCCCCGTTTCCCTTCTCCACTGAGGGTAAAAAAAAAAAACAGTTGCTGATTTTGTTCAAGCGACTCATCTTTTTCTCTCTCTCTCCTCTTTGGTGGTCAGTTGGATCACGCTCATCGATATTCCTACGAGACTACCATTTTGGATATTCAAGCAAAAAAAAAAAAAAGCTTAAAAATAAAATTCAGATCGTCATGTTTATTCGCCGCCTATCAGTTCGCAACCAATCAGGGTATTGCTGTTTCGCAGCCAGTCAACGTGCTACTATTCCATCATCTATGTAGCCAGTCAATGTGTTGTCAATTCACCGTTGTAGCCAGTGAGTGTGCTGCACGTTTATCTCTTCTCTGGCCAAGTCAATGAGCTAGTTTTCAAAGTTCATCCAAATTTCGAAGATTTCCAAGCTTTGCCATTCTTTTCATCCACGATTCCGCTTGCGAGGGCGTGTTAAGGTATTATTAGATTTATTTAAATTATTTCTCTAATTAGGGATTTAGATAATATTGTACTTCTCCATTTAGAGCTTTCTTCTTTTATTTGATTCACCTGCTTTATTTGTTTTTCTCTTTCTTTATATAAATAAAATCAAGATCTCTCCTCAATTCACAAGGGAGAAACGTCTAATTATTTTCGCACTCCTTCATCCCTCTTCAATCGCCTAACACAACCCAATTCCATACCTACGCCCACTTCCTCATGCTCATGCTCTTCAGCCTCTGTTTCCCAAGACACAGGGCCGTCTAGACACAAGTTGAGGCTAAGGCAAAAAATGTAAATGGGGCCTTCTTGATATTTAATATATTATTATAAATAATATTTAATTAAATGTTAATTATATATAATAAAAAATTATCTAAAATCTACTTTTCTTGCTTTTTAAGATGCAAAATTACAATTTAAATTTTTGTGTTCAAGTTTTGCTAAAATTTCATTTTCAATTGATAATATGACTAATTCACTTAATCTTTCTTGTGACATTGTTGATCGTAGATAAGATTTTATCAATTTTAGTTTTGAAAAACTTCTTTCTGCAGAAGCAACTGTTACAGGTATTGTCAATGATATTCGGTATGCAATATCAGTATTTGCAAACGAATCTAATCTTTTAATATAATTCAAAATTTCAATTGGAGTTATTTCTGTTTGTAAAATTTCTCTTTAAGACTTTTAACTCTGAATACAAATCTAAACCATCTATATCAGAAACCTCATTATGTTTCAAAAGACATTCAAGATTAAGACAATATTTTTTCAAACTATCATCATTTAATGATTTTAATTTTTTAAAATAAAAAATATCTTCATATTTTTTAAATTGTTCAAACTTACTTTGAATTGAAGAAATCGTTTGATCTACTATATATATAAAAAAAAAAACTAACTTTAAAAGATTCTTCGGCCAATTGCATTGACTCATCATCGACATTTTCATCAAACTGTTTTTTTTTTAACAAATTTTAAGTCTTTCATTAAATACAGGTTCTATATCCATTTTAGTTGCAATCTCTTTCGCTTCAGTCATAGCTAATGTCAATCCATTTTCTCTATACTTATTAAAAAAACTAATAAGACCTTCTAAGTGATCTATAGCAACATCAATATGCATATTTTTAAATTGTAAAGTTTTACAAACTAAGTTAACAGTAAATAATATATCATACCAAATAGTCATACCTAATAAAAATTTAAAATTTTAGATCTCATATATAGCTAAACTTTTAGCTTCACTTCTTATTTTAGGGTTTTCACTAGTTTTTGCTAATTGAAGTAGAACATCTCTAATTTCTGGAGCTTGATATTTTATCGCTTTAACACTTTTAATACGACTTTCCCAATGTTTTTGTGACAATGACTTTATAGTTAAAGTAGATAAATTATCTTGTAAAATTTTCTACCGCTTTGTAGAAGAAGAAAATAATGTATATATACGTTGTACTACTCCAAAAAAAGATATAGCTTTAGGACACGAGTTTGCCATATCACAAAGTACCAAGTTTAAATTATGAGAACCACATAGTATGTAGAAAGCTCTAGGATTTATATCTAATAGTCTTTTTTTTGTACACCTTGTTGTTTTTCTTTCATATTTGATCCATTATCATACCCTTGTCCTCTTATATCATTAATATCAAGTCCTAAATTTTTTATTACATTTAAAAGTTCATTAAAAAACCATTTTCTAGATGTATCGTCTACTTTTAAAAATTTTAAAAAATATTCTTCAATTTTTATTAGATCTATTGAAACATTCATCCAACACAATATTAGAGTCATTTGTTCTTGGTGACTTGCATCTAGAGTACAATCAAGTATAATTGAATAATATTTTGCCTCTTTAACTTTTTTAATAATTGTATTTTTAATTTTACATGCTAAAATATGTATTAATTCATTTTGTATATTATGTCCAAGATAATGATTACGGATTTCACCATTTTTAATACAACGAAGATGTTCATGCATTATTGGATCAAATTTTGCAATCATTCAATTAAACCTAAAAAAATTCCATTATTTTCTTCATATATCTTGCTATTATTTCCACGAAATGGTATGTTATTTTTAGCAAGAGCTTCCACAATAACAATAATTCTTAAGAATACTTTTTTTCCAATGTTCTTTTTCTTTGTTAATCTGAATATTTTTATCGATTATCTTATTTTTTAACAATCTTGATTCTATATCAATCTAATTTTTCATATTTATAATATGCTCATTTGTTAGTTCATGATGTTTAAGCTTAGAATTAAGATTTTTTCAATCTCTAGTTCTATTTGTGACTAACACACTTATACTCGGTTTTGAATTAAGCAACTTGCAACAAAAACAAAATACCAAATCCATCTCTTTTGAATATACTAGCCATTTTCTATTTTTCTTTTCTCCATTTGATAATACTCTAGTATAATAGTTAGTAGAGAAATGCCTAGAGTTGTTATCCATAGGAAATTTTATATTTTTATCTCTAATTGGACCTCTTTCTACTAATAATTCTCTTATTTTTGTATCTATAGTTTCCCATCGTCCTGGATCATAACTAATTGTAGAAATAGAATTGGTTATTTCATTTTCTTTTCTTATTTCTTTTTCTTCTAAATTTTTTTGAGTATCATTATGAATCTGTTCATTGTCATTCTTTTCTACTATTAGTTCATCATGCTCTAAATCTATTAAATGAATTGGTTGTTCATTTGTTAAATCTTCATTTAAATTACTTGTTAAATTTTGTTTATTGCCACTAATAAATTTATCAAGAGCCCCTCTTTGAGATTGAACTAGTTTTTCTATTCTTTTTTCTTTTTGAAGTTTTTTAAGTCCAGATTCATATTTTCTAGTAGACATATTTATGATTAAAACACAATTATAAATAAGACAAAAACCTTTAAGATTACAAATAACTAAAATGAACTAAAATTGAAAGGTTAAAGAACAATAGAACCTGACACCGTGAAAATACGTTAATTGATGAATGGTTGCAAGGTCCTTTATAGCTCTATTACTCTACCAATTCACCACAGATCTCTAAATTAAAAGTCACAGCTTTATCTGCATGAAAAAACAAAGGAAAAAAAATAAAAGGTTTAGATTCAATAAGAATAAGAGTTTAGATTCAATAATACATAAATGTAAGTGGAGAAGATCAAAGAAAAAAGTATCCTGTCCATAGAAGACTTGATTATCCAAAGATGTAATCAATCATCATGACCCAAATAAAGAAGTAAAGAACCAATCTAAAAAGTGATGTTAATACCATTTAAATACAATCCTTGAATCATTTGTTTTTTCTATCCTATTATTTTCTCTTTGTATAATCAGCCCTACGCCCCTGCCCATCTCTCTTCTTTCTATTTCTCTTTCTTTGACCCAGTTTTTTTCTGTTCTTGAGATCTGTCTAGAGTAATGCCAAAGCTAAGCTAATATATAGACAGAAGATGAACATATCCAACAAAGAGAGAATAGAGAAAGGAAGAGAAGGTTTTGGTTATGTTGTTGAGTAGAAGAAATGGCAGACATTGCCATGTTGGTGGCAGAGGAGTTCCAGAGGAGGAATAGATAGGAGCAAGAGATGAGAGGGAAAGAACTGGATTCAACTTCATCTTTCTTATTTTTCTGCAAAAGGGTTGAGAAAGCTTCATTGATGGAAGTGGGGAAGAAGAGATTGGAGGCTGCAAAAAGGGTTTTGGAGCCCAAAAGCCAGCTTTATTTGGTAGCCACTGATAGGTTCTTTTCCGCTTGAATTTGAGAGTTTCTGTAATCCGATTTTATCATTTTTGTTTTCATCTATGCAATGTAAATATTTTTAATTTCATTTTATTTCTTCATCTTTCTCTCTTTGTTTGTCATGTTAGATCTAGTTTCGACGCCACAAGTTTTTTTTTTTTAAGATCTGAAAATCCATCTAAGATCTGAGAAAAACTGAAATAAAAAATCAGTTTTTTGATCGAGCCGCACCCATTTACCCTTTTAATCTGAGCCTTGATCCATTAAATCGCCCACTAATCTCATCTATTAACCCCATGAAATCTCATTTAATACCAGCTATTTATTAATTTTATCGAGTTATCCATCCTATTAAGCTCGATCCTGTTCAAAGATAAACCCAAGACATCATTAAAAAGGATTTAAGAGCAGCAGACACAATCGAATCAAACGATTTGATGAAAAAAAAAAAACCCAAAATCCGAGTAAATGAAGTCCAAAGTCATGATGCAGATGAAATAGAGAGAGAGAGCATATCTTGCCACCGAGGAAAAAAGTTGTATAAAAGAGTGACTGAAGCCACGGATCCAACAATGATGGGCGGTGTCAATGACCTAGGCTCCAAGTAGAGGGGCAGTCGCCAGCCGGGCAGATCGACGTTCGTCGAGAGAGAACACTGAGAGAGGAGAGCGAGAGAGAGCCAGAGAGGAGAGTCAGAGAGTCAGAGAGTGAGACCGAGAGAGAGAGAGCAATGTCGTGAGGTGAGAGTCGGGAGCGAGAGAAGAGAGAGAAGTGAGAGCAGATAGGGTATGGGAACTTTTTTATTGAGACTTTTTTCCTTTTTTTTTCGTTAGCTATTCTTTTGATACTACACAGCGTGGGTTTTACTGCACAGTCAAAGCACGAGTGGAGAAGAGGAGTGTGTACACATAGGTAGAGGTTGCCAGCTGCCATGAAAAATGGAGAGAAGTTTTTGACATGTGCAAAGGTAAAATGGGGAAAAAAAAAAAGAAGGAAAGGTGTATATAAAAAGATTTTAGCTATTTAAATATATAAGTTGGATTCCAACCTTATCACCGATCAAATTCCGAGAAATCAACATGCCGACCAGGTCAAAAGCTTAAAAAAGAATACTACCGAAAGTGGCAAATTCCTTTTTGACCCTACAAGAATAGAATATTTATGAAACCATCCTACTATCAATACAAGAATAGGGCTCGGCATTTAGACACCACGGGAATCTATCATCAGACACCGAATTTCAGATTTTGAGTGGAAATTACGATTCTACCCTTCCGTGTGGAATCGACCGATTGAACAGACAGTTCATTTTCACTTCGATAGATCGATCCCTTCCGCGTAGAATCGTGCAATTGATTCCATGGGATCGTGCGATTGATCCCTCGAACACGAACGGAAGATAGGGTAAACATGAATCAATCGCACGATTCCATAAGCTAGCTGGAGAAATCGAATCAATCGTACGATTCTGTTTTGTAAAACAGAATCGACCGATTGAAACATGCGATTGATTCAATTTCTCCAGCTAACACGAACGGAGAAAATCGACCGATTGAAACATGTGATTGATTCATGTTTAATCTACAGTAACGCATAGTATATTATTTAAATAATAAAATTTCCTTTAAAACTTTAACGTTATTTTTTAAGCACTGTGTATTTTCAAAAATTCTCAAATTGAATATCCGGACTAATTACGATAACCTGATAAAAATACTTTAAGACTTCAAGGTCTTTTGACACTCCCAAATGCTTAAAACAGAGTGTTTTATAAATAAGAGTATTCCTCGGCTGTGCCGAAAACATAGAATGTTTCTATTATGCACTTGCCCTGTCCTTTTCTTGATCCTTGTAATGAAAGAAAAGAACCTCACATACAATTTTTTAATTTGAGTTCAGCTAATAATAAATATATCAACTAAAATTATCTAATTACATATATTATCAAATAGTTGAAAAGTTTTAGATAATTAAATCTCTATGATAGATTATTTTATAGATATCAAATATATAAATTTATAATATCAAATGATAATTTAAGTCATGTAATTTTATTCTTTAAATTTTAAATATTTATTAAATTATTGAATTTTAAATTTTTAAATTCAAATATTAAAATAATTAGATAAAGATCAAACTTCATACATAATCTATTTATACTATTCATTTTTATATTAGATTCAACTATGTAAATTTTAAAATCTATATGATAATATATTTTTATTAGAGAGTTTCAATAGAAGTATTAATTCTTCCACAGGAGGTTTGTATAACCAGACACGGGTTTTAATGTATTGCCAATTTTACCCTTCACATGATAAGTAAAATCTGCTAACCGAAATTCGCTTGAAGAGTAAATCGGCTCGTCGAAATTCGTATGAACAGTAAAATCTACTAACCGAAATTCGCATGAACAGTAAATCGGCTTGTCGAAATTTTACTGTTCGTGCAAAATGTCTGATTTTACTGTTCATGTGAATCAAAATTGACAATACACTAAAACCCGTGTCAAGTTACACATAATACCCGTGGGAGGATCGTTAATAGATCCTACGTGATAGAATTTTTGTTTGAACTCTAAAAGACAAAGATAGAGATTCAAAATTCAAGCACGAATACCATACATTTTTTTTTTAAATACTATACACATTTGTTGTCACGAGGATCAATGAGTTTAGTTTGGATTTTGTTACTCTATTAGTTATAAATTAGCAGCATATTTCGTGATTAAAAAGTCATTTGAATAATTTACAATTAGATATTTGAATAATTATAAAGAACAAAAGTAAATTTTATATTCTATTATTATATATATTTTTTGAGGTTCTCTCTCATAAAAGAAGTACAGTACTTTTAAAAATATATTTCATTTAATTGCTTTTAAAAATATTCTTTCTAAACAATGATAAGAGACACGGAAGAGTTAATTATATTAGTTGGGTTTACAAATTACAAAGATTATTTTTATATACTATGTCAATTAAACTATTCATCCTTTATTTTAATTTCGGGCTTCTTAAAAATTTAAACATTCTAATGATAATATTTATTATTATTAGTGAATTTCATAATAATATAAAATAATCATTGATGACGAATCTCTTAGAATATGTATAATATATAGAACTTTAAAATTATTAGATAATTTTGAGTTTTCCGTTTAGACACATGGTAAGAAAAGTTTCAAATAATGATAATGATAGAGTCAATTTTAGCTTAGATATATTCATAAAATATGAACTTTTAATTGAATTTTAAAATGTGATCGAGAGATGACCGTTGATAAGTGAGAAATTTCGAATGAGAAAATATCACTTAAATAACAAAATTGTAAGATTTGTGAGTTGGGTGCTAATTATTTGTGATTATAATTAGATACAATGAAAATTACTATTTTATTTTATTAAAATATTATAACAATCAATATGAATTTTCAAACTTTCTAATGGGTCCATTACATTCGATTAATGTAGCTAAGATAAGATGCAAAAATTGAATGATCAGAAGAAAATTTAAAGGCTTAAAGTTTTTATTTGAGCAGACTTTTTTCAATATCATATTAACACTTGCACCTTTTTCCATGATTTATTACATTGGATCAATATGACCCTTAAATAGAATAAAAAAGTTTAAGGATTAATTTTTTTAAGGCTCTCAAGGTTTGAGAAACTTAAAATGATTTTATTGATCCAATTAAAACAACTTACTTAATGAAGGTGACTTTGTTCATTCTTATATTTAGGATTAGACCTTTTTCTATTTTACAGTTTATTGGAGCAAAGTGGGCATCACAATGGGTGACGAATATTCAAAGATAAAAATAATAATTTAAATCCCTAAATGGGCCTAATATTAGAGTGCAAAAACTTTAAGATCAAAAAAATAATTTGAAATCCTTAAAATTTAATAGTTTAAAAGTATGTCTTCAATGATTTAATTTTTTTTTAAGTCTTATTCATATTTAGAACTTTTCATAGTACACATTACAGTGGTCGACGGTGTGAAAGTTAAAAAAAAAAACTTAAAATAATTAAAATTAAAAGAGTCAAAATTATTTTATTTATTTAATTAAAATGACTTTAATTTGTTCTTTATAATTATAACTTTTTTAAATATTGTACTAGAGAAAACTCAAGAGCAAGACAAAATCACGACATATTTGTAATTAAAAAAAATTGTTGAAAGAAACTGAAAGTAAGGGCAACCGGTGTGGGGTGGCCATATATGGCTGGCTATGTCACTAAATGTAGCCAGCCATATAATTAAATAATATATTTTTTGATGACATGGCTGGCTATAATTTTTAGCCAGCCTCGTCACACGGTATAGTGTTAACTAGAATGGCTACTTTTTAATATTTTATTATTATTTTTTTATGTACATTTTTTTAACAAATTTAAAAGAAAATAAATATAAAGACATTACATATTTTTTCACAAGTAATTAAATAAATTACCAAAACATATATATTTTCTCACAAGTAATTAAATAAATTAAAAAACATACATATTCTTTCACAAGAAATTAAATAAATTAAAAAGACATACATATTTGTGATGCTGGAAATAAATAAATTAAAAAGACATTACATACTCTAGTATAAATAAAAATACATTACATATGATTGCCACCTTGAGTTAATTTATTTATGATTGCATTTTGTTGCGCAATGATCCACGCTTTTTCCATTTCTGCCATTTCTGTTACCGCCTTTGATGGATCTCGACTCATTATATTTTTAAAGAGAATATTTTTAGAAATGTAATTTTTCATATTGTTTGCGATGAATAAAATATTTTTTTAATATTTTTGTTTCTCAATAGCTATAATTTTAATTTTTTGTACAGAATAATTTTAATTTTTTGTTTCTCATATATTTTGTTTACAAATGTAAAGGAAAAAAAATCAAAAGGTAAAGAGTTATTTTTTATTTTTTGTATAAAAAATAAAATAATAAAGTAAAGAAAAAAATAATTATTTGCCCTAATATACAAATTATACCAAAAACAAAACAAAAAATCCAAAATAATAAAATAAATAAATAAAAAGAGAAAATAAAAAAAATCAAAAACTATATGCAATTTAATATATATATATATATATAAAAGAGGAGAGAGAGAAATGGCTGGCTACATGTATATTATCTGTAGCCAACTATTTAACAAAAAATGGTGTAGACCCCATAAATAACCAGCTCCATACCGTCCAAATAAGGTGGCAATATGACCACCACACCGGTTGCCCCAAAGACACTGCCACACTGCAATGCTATTGTTGTTGGTGCAAATTCTAAGAAATGAATAATGTGGTACAAAGAGGAGACTCGAGAGAGGAGAATGGCATTAAAGAAGGAAGAATTATAAATACATATGTCAGTATCCAAAAATAATACAAAATTTCTCTGTGTATCGAGGGCTGTCTCAATATAAGTTGAGGTCTAAGAAAAAAAATTCTAAATGAGACCTTTCTAATATTTAATATATTATTATAAGTAATATTTAATTAAAATTTTAACCCGTGCTATGAATATTATATTAACAATAATATTAAATTATTAAGTAAAATATGATTTATGAGTTAAAAAAGTAGATATTATTTTAAAAAAAGAAGAGAAAAATATATCTTTTATTTAATAATTTTTGAAATAAATAAATTCCTATTAAAAAGTATATGATATATATATATATATATATAGATAGATTTAGATTATTTTTATTCTCTCTCTACTCTAAAGATATCTAAATTGACTAATATTTCACTCATAATTAAGTCAATAGCTAAAAATAAATGGACTATATTGTTAATAAATCACATCTTTTGAAATGAAGACATGGACTAAAGTACAGCTATGGTAAACATATGTTGAGGCTGATGATGGGAGTTGATGGTATCGAATGCCACTTTAAAGTTTAAATCAATTCAAAATGGGTATTTAAGGTAGTGATCCTTCCACAAGCTTTTTGTATAATCAGATACAGAAATTAGTTGATTTCTGATTTTATCCTTCGCATGAAGAGTAAAATTGGCTCATCAACCCTTATAATGAACAGTAAATTAGCTCACCGAAATTCACATGAACAGTAGATTCGCTTGCCAAAATTCACATTAATAGTAAATCAGCTTACCGAAATTTCCATGAACAGTAGCATCGGCTTGCCAAAATTTCTATAAACAGTAAATCGACTCGCCGAAATTCACATAAACATTAACATTGACTCATCAAAATTTGCATGAACAGTAAATCAGCTAACTAAATATTTAAATCGATTAGCTGTTCAAAAGAAATGATCGATTTTAAACGTCGTTACACGATCGCTACCCATTCAAAATAGGCTAGAAGGTAAAAGGTATTAACCCTCTCAGCCTACCCCTTCCCGAGACTTCTCTCAGCAGAGTTCATCCTTCCCCAGCACTGTTCTCATTTTTGCATCTCAGCCTCGAGCCACTCACCCTCCTCTTTCTCAAGCAAAATTCTCTCTTTCTTTACTTCTCTGTGATTTTCCCCTTCCTGTAGCTAGAGTTTCCATCTCCATTTTCTTCCTCTGTGAATCAAGTGTACCGACGAACAAGAAAATAGCAGCTCAGGTATGACATTTTCCCTTCTATCTCTATCTTATTTGCTCAAGATTTTCAATCATCTCTTCTTTTTAACTCTCTCGATACTTTCCTTATCTCTTCCTTTTTTTCCTCCCATCTTCCTCTCAACTTTCCTCAAAGTCCCTCAACGATTTTCATCTTCTTCGTCCCAAATCCTCTCTCCCAATGGAAAAATCACACTCATCTTCCTGACTATATCTGACATAGAAGCACTTCTTTTTCATTCCTGCTATGGTTAGACGGGTCTGACCTTTCACAAAACTTTTATTTATAAAGTGTAAAATGGTGAGTGTGATACAGTGGAATAAGGGATAGTGAAATTCTATTTTATTTTTACCGGGTACTACTTATCAATTATCGATGTATTGATAACACGCTACATGCATGCACGTATATGTTCTGTATATCGGTACATTGATACTTGACGAACGGTAGACTAATAGAGATAAAATGAGAATTTTACTCTATTCCGTCTCCTAACAAAATTTGACATGTCAGAATCTGCCACCATGCAAAACTCATTTTTGAGGAATCTCACGCTTGTTCTTCCATTTTCTTGTTTTTAGTTTTCAATTTCATATTTTATGATGTACGTGGTAGAGGTGTAGAACAATTATCATTTTTGTGTTTTGAGAATATGGATGTGATATGTATCGCTTATCGAGCATCTTTTAATGAATAAAAATTCTGTGTGAAATATATATTTTTTTAAATGATCAAAAGTGTTCAATTAATCTTTAGGAGCATGTGAAAACCTTTCAATCTATATATATTTGATAATTTTTTTTTTGAAAATATTTATATGTTAATAGATAAAGAGGCAGCAGAAGTGCAACATATCAGATAGATTTATGAGGAGTGACTCTTTAAAATTGAGTGTAAATCAAATGTAAAATCTCCACTTTTTAAAGCGGGTTAAGCTCATAAATTTATACCCTTTTTATTGCATTGCATGTTAAGCTCTTTTTTTATTCTTTTCAATTCAAAAAGTAGGAGGGAATTGTATATGACGGATCTTACTAAGATTGTTTTACCAAAAACACAACTACGAAGGCCTTAGGAAGAATGTCTATTAATTTTTCAAGTAGATTATATGTTTAGAAAATGATATGAATGATGGTTGGCCAAATTTGCAACTCCATTAGGTCTTTTTTATGATATTTGGAGATCATACGGAAAGGGAAAGTATCCATATTCCTCTTATTTATGGAATCCCTAAGTTGCAGATTTTAATCAAAGTCAAATTTTCGGTCTCAAGGGACCAAAAAATTTTAGCTAATATTTCAACATATATTTTGTAAATGGACAATATCAGCCTTGTCAGCAATATGTGTAGAAACGAGTCAAAATATTCCAAAATTTCAGCTGAAAAAAGGCTGGTATTGTTGATATACATCTCAACTTAGAATCTAGACAAACAAATTTTGGTCCAAAATTTTAAATTTCATTTGGAATTTACAATCTACAAATGAATCAGGTTAACTTGAAAAGGTTGGTTTGCACGGTCAAGATACTCATCTCATGAAGCGGATATTGAGTTCGATTCTTGCCAATCCCTACAAGGCCACTCTCTTTGGAGTTACTCTTCATTCGACTTACCTAGTATATGTGGATTGAGAGATTTACATATACTTATGAGAGTCTCACCTCTAACATAAGCTGGAGATACCCATATTAAAAATTATTTCGAGAAAAGCAAGTATGAGAATGATGACATAAAATACTCAAGTGTCGAAGGGGTCATGGTGATGAGAGGATTGACTCTCTAACTTTTATAAGATATTATTGAAGAAAATGTTTATTTGTTATATTTCTCAAATATTTCAAATGATTTAGGCTAAAATTTTAATATGTCCTTTTGTTGGAACAAAATCAATTCCAAGATTAGATCTGCTTCATGGTCTGATATGTAACACGTGCTACTACATATCAATTTGACAAGGATCCATGTATATTGATCGATACCTTTCAAATCGCTATACATGTATTGTATTGGCCAATACGGCTGTTTAACGACCCATTTTGTATTGAAATATATCGGTTGATATAACTATGGTAGTATGGTATCGAACTATCAATCTTTCAAAAAAAGAAAAAAATAATTTTTACTTCCATCATTTTTAGGTTTAAATCTTGCATTGATATGGTTTTAAAAAGATTTAGAAGCTATTTTTTCATTTGATGAAAGGTTGTTGTCCATTCTAACCTCGTTTTCTTTTAGATTTTTCTATTTAATTTATTTTTATCATTTATTTTTGAATTTTCTCTAAAATAATCTCGATTTTAAGATTTTTTGCTTTAATAAAATGACATTGAGTGTTTGTGGAATTGAATAGTGATATCTTAATGTAAGTGATATAGTTTTTAGGTTGTTTATGTGATTTTCTTGGTTGTTTTAAAAAAAAAATCATAAAATTCTGATTTTCTAAGATAATCTCCATTTTGAAAGCTTTTTGTAGAAAAAAAATGAATGAATGAGATTAAATGACGAGCTCTTAATGTGATTGATATTATTTGTAAGGTTTTTGTGAGATTTTTCTAATTTTCCAATATTTTCATAAAATTAAGTTTTTTTTAAAAAGTTGATAAAATAAAAATAGAAGATACAAAATTTCATATTAAGTGTTTTCTCTTATTGATTTTTCATTTTCTAAAGGTTTTAGAAATTTTTCAATCTATAAGATATACGTTATTTATATTGAAATTTCAACTCTCAAAGTTTAATAATCTATTCAAAAAGACCTCTTCCTTAACTAAAATACGTATACTATATATTTTCATTTTTCTATTTTTTATTATTTTTGTTTTTTTTTCAAAATGATTAAAAAATGGGAAGAGAGAGACAACCGTATTGGCCAGCATATTTTTAACCCCTTCAAAGTTAAGTATTGGGCTTTAGGCTTTGAGCTTGACCCCATATGTGGAAGCCCATCTTGATTTTTAGATGGGTTTCTTTTTAAGCCCAAGTGTAGCCTAATTCAGATTTGAGCTGAAAACAAAATGCTGCAAGTCCTACTTTCTTCTACCTAGGACTTCTTGGGCTTTTTGGTTTTCGGGCCTCATTGATATCCTTACTTGAAAGTAAGCCCTGAGAATGGCCCTGGGAACTGATAATGTGTTCAAACCAGGTCATTTATGATGGGTTAGGATGACTTACCATTTAAGAGCAGCAGTTTGAACAATGCAACACCCATCGACCAAACGATCTCTTAATCACCAATATACTCTAGTAGATAAATTTTCATTCTAGCTTGAATCTGGAGTTTTAAACTGAGCTCCCTCTGAGTGATCAAAAGTTTAGAAGAAGAAAAAAAGAAAGAAAGAAAGAAACCATGTTGTTAGAGAGATTTAGAACTTTTAGATTTATGGCTCAAAGCTCATTTACCCTAGTGGGCCCAATATGTTATAAGCAACATATATAATGAATCTTTCTGTAGGATTTTCTTTGGACTGAACAAAGAGAAAGCCATCCCACTGGACATCCAAGGAGATAATAATGCACATCAAAAACAAAAGTGTTCGTCAATCAAAATTATGCAGGAAACAAATTCTGATGCCAACTGATGATGACAATGTTCGATTTTTCAACTTTATTGAATCTTCAAATAAAAAAAATAGCAGACTCAAATTCCACTCAAGTTTTAGAGCACTTGAGAAAACCTTTCTCTAGAAAAATAAAAAAGTTCCTCAGTTTCTACGTTTGCACGCCCGGTCCTACCTAAACACTAACTTGCTAAGCTTTAATACATCTAATCATAAGCTTTCATGTGGCTTTAAGACATCATAATTAAAAGAAAATAAAAATAAAAATTCTAATTCTTCTAAAAGGCGAATAAGTTTTTTCTATGATTGTTGTTTATTGTTGATTTGTGATCCAGAAACATCCTTGGGCGAATGGGCGAAGATCTTGTTGTTGATTTTGTCTTGATTCCATACACAAATAGCTGATTTTGCAGATTTGCATGCTCATTTATAAAAGAGGTGAAAGTATCTATATAGAAAAAATTTCTACAAATTTTCTCTCTTCTCAGCACATGGGTATTTAGGTGTCCAAACACCTTAAATAGTCTTTAGATTTATACACTAGGTCGATGTGCTCCTCATTGAACTATTTAATGGCCGATTGAACAATTTTATCTTAATTTTCTTCCACTATGTTGATGCAGGACACTAAACTAAATAGACTTAAATGGCTAAAAACACAAAATAAATAGCAACTCTAGAAGACTATGGTCAAATATCTATGAGTGAAATTAAAATCTAAATCAATAATTGAAATTTAATAATATAACCCTGTCACAAATAATCATGCAATCCTAGAAATCTAATATAAATGATTATAAAACAATATAGGCCAAATCACATTCGCAGTAAGGGTCCCTCAAAACAAAGAAGTTTTGTCAAATCCCATAAACTTGTAAATCTTTAATCAGAATCAAAGCTCAAGCTAGCTGTTTGACAACAATATGTAAGTGAAAACTCTAGGACAACAACAATATGTGACTTAGAACGTGTAGAGCAACAAAACTTGTAACGACTCGTCCCGCTACGAGTACATTAAACTGATATAAAGTCCAGAAACCGATCTGTTACTATTTCAAGGGTATATTATTTTTTTTCAAAATAAAGGAAGTACTGTTCCCACAACCTACACTCAAATCAATAGCCGATAGTGCCAATAAACTATCAATCATAATTGGAGACAATAACATCATTCCATTATTACATTCCTCTAATTTAATGAAATGTACACATATCTCAAATACATTAACAGGTTCTCAAATACAAAATAAAACTATGACAAGTGCAAAGCTGCAAGCCTACGCCCAATATCCAATTGAGGGTCCCGCCGACCCTTCTTCTATGAAGTACCTGTGAGGCAAGGGGTGAGCTCTACATGCCCAGTGAGGGTAACACACGTATCATATATCACCAAACATACACTGTATATGATCATATAAACACATCAATGTCTATGATGTCTACATGCATGGCTATGCAAGCGGGTGCCCTACCCCTAATATACGGGCCCACATCTGTTGGGCCTCCAGTACATCCTCAAACCATCTCAATACAATTCCATGGCAACTCCCTCATGTGCCCATCTACTGCAGTCCACCCACACTTGGGTACTCAGACTGATCTCCAACCGAATCAGGGTCCATAATCTTCGACCAGACCTATGACCCTCTCATGACAACCAGTACAAATACCACTGACCAACCCAAGAATCTGACTCACTAGAGTCCCAAACCGACTACCACACGGGAGTAACCACCTCACCAGTCCTCAACGGACTGCAAATCAGACTCATTTATGGTCTCCTCAACCAAGCACCAGGGTCTCGATAGTCAAACCTATAACCTTGGACCCTATCTGTTGGTCTCCACACGACTAGCGTATCCACCCCTCACAGAATTCTATAAGTCTTCTACCGAGTGAGCCAGCCGGATTCACTCGTTAGGCGCCCATAAATTCCTGGTGAGTCAACACCTAGAACACAAGTCTCAACAATGAACCCCAAAGTCATACCAAGGGTAAACACACTACCACATCACACCACAAGTTGTCCCCACCATACATGTGTCTTAGCTTGGAATATCTCATCACATCACATCGCAGGCTGTCCTCACCCTACAGGTGTCCTAGCCTGGAATATCACACCTCAGCATCCCCCGACCAATGAACGGCGAGCACATCCTCAGCCTACTCAGTCATCCGGGGAATCACAAACCACACCAGCAGGAGTTGTCCCTCACCGCATCGTCCCTCGACCAATGAGCGGGCGAGCACCTTCTCAGCTTACTCGGTCATCCGGGGAATCATAAACCACACCAGCAGGAGTTGTCCCTCACCGCATCGTCCCTTGACCAATGAGCGGGCGAGCACCTCCTCAGCCGACTCAGTCATCCGGGGGATCATAAACCACACCAGCGGGAGCTGTCCCTCACCGCGTCGTCCCTCGACCAATGAGTGGGCGAGCACCTCCTCAGCTGACTCGGTCATCCGGGGAATCACAAACTACACCAGAGGGAGCTATCCCTCACCGCATTGTCCCTCGACCAATGAGCGGGCGAGCAACTCCTTAGCCGACTCAGTCATTCGGGGAATCACAAACTGCACTAGCGGGAGATGTCCCTCATCATCCCTCAACCAATGAGAGGACGAGCACCTCCTCAGCCGACTCAGTCATCCGGGGAATCACAAACCACACCAGCGGGAGTTGTCCCTCACCGCATCGTCCCTTGACCAATGAGCGGGTGAGCACCTCCTCAGCGGACTCGGTCATCCGGGGAATCATAAACCACACCAGCGAGAGTTGTCCCTAACCACATCGTCCCTCGACCAATGAACGAGCGAGCACCTCCTCAGTCTACTCGGTCATCTAGGGATGCCTCATCCACCCCACACTCGGGTACCGTGACCGTAGGGTCTTCCAAGACTACCCTGAGTGAACCAACATTCAGCCCGATGGTCTCTCTCTAGGCTAACATAACTACCTCCCAATTAGTCCTTATCTGGGACTCCCAAGCACCTTGTTCTCTAAATCAGATTACACCTCTCTCATAGGTATGTCTGAGAAACACTAGACGGACCGACCATTTGATCCATGGAAGGGGGTACAACTATCCATTTCCAATCACAAGGGAGTCCGCATCCCAATCATGCATCTACTGCGCAATCCCACATGATGTCTCTACCCTAACTACCCGACAAGCTAGTGAGAGTCTCTAGATCCTGATGTGGCCTAGTACCCATGCCCCACCAGCACCCCACATATGCTAGCTATATGCATGCACACTTACCACTGCACGTACTAATAACATAGCTCATCATATAATAATCATGTGTATATATATCACTATCTGTCACGGGTTGGCATGTTAACATCCAAGCATGTTATAATGTCTAGCAGTCCAAACTAATCATCATATAGTTATATGGTATATCATCAACAGAATACATCACACCATAATCAGGCATATACCATCACGTACCACATATTCACATGTTGCCATATTAACATATTGTCAATAAAAATAAACTCCAATCATGTCACCACACAATCAATCAATTATGACATCAAATAATCAATTCATATATGCATCTGCGGGCATCGAATACGAATACACCCAGATGGGGACCCGCCACATAATGGTATCCACAGTTCCCTTGCCTAGTGGTTCACAATATCGGGGACCCCCATTCGCCTCATTCTGTACCCTGCACATCTAATAGAGTAGTAATATGCATAAATGCATGCTAAAAGCGGTGATAAGTTCCCTCACCTGTGTGTATCCTTGAAATTCAATGCGAGAAAACGAGTCTGAGGGTTGAAGGGGCTCAATCTGTTGAGACAAGAATAAGAGGGTAAGAAATTGGGATGAAACGGGTCAAACTGGGCCTAGAATGCAAATGGGCCCAAGAACGGGTCGGGTCCGAATCGGGCCTGACTCGGCTGGGTTGAATCCGGCGAACTGGGCCAGACCAAGCTTGGGCCTGATTGAGCCTGGGTTACCAAGCCCAAAACCGAACCCACCTGAGTCAACTTAGTGACTCGGCTGAGTTGGCTCGGCACTCAGTTGAGAATCCAGGAAACGGAAGGAAAGAAGAGGAAAAAAAGGGAAGAGGAAGGAAAAACGGAGAGAGAGAGAGAGCAAGAAGAAGGTCAAGGAGAAGAGAGGGAAAGGAACTTGAGTACCTGATAGCATCGGAGGAGGTCCGACAGTCGGAGCAAGCGAATCGGAGTGGAGATGAAGACCATGGGAGCGGAGGTTGGGGAAGGAGGGGAGAAAAGAGGGAAAGAGAGAAAATAGACAGGAGAGCGGCGGGAGGGAGAGAAAATGTGAAGGACGGCCGAAGAGGGGTTGCCAAGGGGAGGGGCGGCGACAAAGGATTAGGGTTTTAGGGAGAGGAAAAGAGGGAAGAAAGGGGAAAAAGAAGAGAAGCAGGGGGAAAGGGTCGCAACACTGTAGCTGCGACGCTACAGTGCTGCGGAAATGGGAATAAGGGGGTTAGGATTTCCTTAGGGTTTTTTCGCAAAAATAACAAATAAAATTTAAAACCTGAAAACAGTTAAAAAGTTGAACATCAAAAGAGAAGAATGTGTAATTTTAAAATATTTAGGCATGACAAGAAGTTCGATAATTCAAATTAGCAAAATGCCCTTCGAGTCACCAAACTCAAAATCGGGCAAACCGAGGCCCACCGCGGGGCCCACTGCTACTAAGGCCCTAGAATCTCGATAAATCGGGTCAGGTTGTTTCAAAACTAAAGATCTTAATGGATGTGGTAGCAGTATACAATCATATATGAGGTTGTTATGGAGTTGGGACAGTAGTATAGAGATACAGAAAGATGCGGCAACAAAGGGTAAAGACAAATATGGGAGGATTTAGGGTTAGGGTTTAAAAAGATGACAAGAATTAAGATTTAGATGTGGGCTGGGGTTAGGATTTAGGGGATATGGCGAGTTAAACAAGATAGAAGGGATCGACTAACGCTGGGGTTGATGTGTTTTAATGGGCGACAACACAAGAAAGGGGGAAAGGGGTAATTCGAAGCAATTAGAGTTAGGTTTTGAAAAGGGAATGGGGGCGGCAACACTAGGAAGGAGAGGGTGGAATTTGAGGCAGTTAAGGAAGGGTTTTGAAAGTATAGATGGGACAGGAGCCAAGGGAAAATCGAGTAGGCTAGGGTTTGAAGGGAAAAAGAAGGGAGGAATAGAAGAAGAGACAAAAGAGAAAATAGATAGGAAAATATAGAAGAATACTTGGATAGGAGAAAAGGCTTCTCAAACCTGCTTGGGTTCTCACCAAGTTCTTGGCTTCTCACTAAGGGAGCACCATCATGTGGGGCAAGAGGACTTGCACCCTCAAATAAAATTAACTAGAACTCCACATAATGAAATAACGAAAAAAATAAACACATGATGCGTGAACATGCTCCGCATCAATCCCCTCATCTGAGAAAAACTCGACCTCAAATTCAAACAGATAAGAAGATACATCAAACCACATGCATGCCTTCCTAGTGTGGGATCTTCAAAGTGTAATCATGTGCACGTGAGGCCTTCAGGCGTCATCCAATCAGATCATCATTGAGCCACAAACATAGGGCTGGAGTGACTCTTCTCCGTCATCACTAATATACTCAGAACCTTGTCCTAGCATCACTGTCAGCTTGCTCTGGGTGAGGAGGATGCAACTCTGGCGTGACAAAGCTCTGAATCTCTCCAATAGGTCCTGGTCCAATCACTGTAGCTCATCATCAGTCAACCAGGTTGCATTTCTCATCGGTTTGTTCTTCCATTTCACGATATACTTTTGGAAACCTCCAGCATTGGTTGAAAGTTGAAACTGACTTCCTCATCTAGGATTGATTCTATCACATCTCTCTTAGGTGACAAGGAAGGTAAGGAAGATAAAGGCTAAGAAGGTTGCGTAGGTGCATTCCACGAGTCATGAAGTGAATCAGGAAGACCACTAGGAGGGTCAGGATGATGCTGGTGTGGGGTGGGACTTGAGGGTGAAGTTATTATACCATGAAAGGGTGGTAGATCTTTCACATTAAAGGTAGAGCTAATGCCCATGTCTGATGGAAGGTCTATGACATATGTGTTGGATCCAACTAGCCTCAAAATTTTAAAAGACCGAGCGTGCAGCTTTTTTACAGTTCCTTGTCGGAACCGTTCGGGTCTGATTTTGATCATGACATAATTATCCACATCAAATTCCTTGAACCTATGATGAGAATCTGCAGCAAACTTATACATTTCATTGCTCATATTAATTTTTCTCCTAATTTTAGCATGCAAATCATGGATATTCTCATTCCTTGGCTTGATGTGGGCTTAGGACACGGCTTATTTTTTATGTTAAATAATCATATTTAGGAATACCCTATGGGCCTCTATCTAAGGTCTAAATAGAAAATATCACGCTTGCCTTTCTCAAATGGACTTCAACACATACCATAAGTCTCCCATGTACAAACACATAGTTATACATAACACAACATAACATACTATATCATATCATTACATCAGAGTAGCATATGAAAACACAGTGGTTATTACATGCTTAGGTCTTTATGCCACAAGAGGCATAATTATTAACAATACATCGTTAGCATAAAAATAAACATAATAAACATATTTCTCGTCGGCGGGAAATATGACGGAGTTCAGGGAGTCCATCTTCTAAGACATCAATGGTGGTTCCTCGGTTTTCCCTTCAGGTATTAATCCTCCAATGTATGGAACATGAGCTAACAATCTAGTGAAGAGTATTCAACAATAACCAAACTATCATAATATATAAATCACAATACAAAATGCAATTATTATATCACTTCTAATACCATGAATCAATATCCTAAAAATGGTCCATCTCAACCATTTTTAATACATGTTCTTTTCCTTTTCACACAGATCTGCCTTAATAAATTTTCACACAATCTACACCGGTTTCATAACTTAAACCAATGCTTCACCCAATCCACAATGCATTTAGTCCTGACACAGTCAAAATGTTGTACATAGCAAGAGCGCTTTATTCTCAATTACCTCACATAGTGCGCTAATGCAGTTTCTTATGCACTTAGCTTTATGGATTAAATTACTAAGAATGAATAAGATACCGAGTTTAAAAGTATTACAAGCATTCATCAACGCCCCACGGCTCAAGGATAAATCAAATTAGTACTGAAAATAAAAGGAGGAGCATCACAACCTGTGTTTGTTCCTATATCATTCACCTATTGTTCCAAGTGCCCTTTTTGCATAGGATTTTACACAAGAGAATACCAGATTGTATCTGGTCATTAGGCTATTTTGCAATTCCAGTTTCAAGACCGGGGATAGCTAAGTTACAAGCCCTGCACAAGAATATGACAACACAATATACAATATATAACATTTCGACTTGATTACTAAGGTCCGCGCGCCTTCATCAAATTCATTTAACCTATTAGCCTCTATTTCCCATACTGAGTTTATAGACTATTAGGCCTCAGATCCTTGACACCATTATACGCTTACGTTCTATCAGTTAGAACTAAATTACATCCCTTACATGTAAGCGATGTCAGATCTCACATTTTTGTCATATTTAGTCTTTTCCATCATTATTATATCCATGGGTCCCATCATTGTCATAGATTTAAAGGTTTCCAAATATAAAAGGCATTTTGAAAGTAAAAAGGTGTAGTTGAAACTCCTCACCGTAGTCTGGCGAGTTTTATTGAATAACTGTAAAAAAAAATTTGTGTAAATATTTGTCGAAAATAAAATACACGTGTTAAATATATAGATGTTAAGTTTAGTGTATGAATTTCCAAGAAAAGTGCGAAAATGGTTGAGTCTGATTACACGTAATTAATCCAGTTTAAGTGATAAAATTTAAAGTGTGAATCATACAAAACACACAATAAAAAGAAAAATAACACCTACGACCTAGCGTTTTAAAGTAGAAAAATAAATAATAATACCCAGTGCTCGGTCTCGAGTATTCCCGAACGATAGCAACTGGTGAATATTGAGAGTTCAGCCCAGAGAATACAGAACTATGAAGTATGCAAAAAGTAAATTGCTGAAACGTAAATAACCCTTTTGGACCAGTTCAAATAGAGTTAATGTGTTAGAGAGTTAGGAGTCAGCAATTAGTATGTTATATTTAGACCGAGAAGGCTAACAAAAAGTAAATGTTGTAATATAAAGTACGGAAAAATAAACACACAATATATAAAGTAAACAAACAAAGCTTAAATTGAAGTGTTCTCTGGTCGGACGTCCGATATGTAGGTATCAGACTTCTAATAGCATGGTATCGGACTTCCGATAACAATAGAGAGCAATATAGAACATGAAATCTACAAAATTCAGTGTTAGAAATCATTTTTCGACTTCCGATAAATTTACCTATCAGACTTCTGATGAAGAAAGTATCAGACGTTGGACAGTAAAGTTACATACATTCAAATTTTCAATTTTTCTATTTAGAGTATCGGACTTCCGATACGGCCCAGAACTCACAGTTATGGGCGGAAAAATAGAATTAACTGATTCTGTTTCTAGTGGCTTAAAATTTTTCATTTTTATGATGAATCGGTTGTGTAGGTTCAGATTTATGTCCTCTTCACTGTAGAAGGAGGAAAATTAGATTTTGATGAAAATGAGATTGATTTTAAGGGTGTAAGTAGAAGGTGGATAAAAGCCATTTTTTCATGGGTTTCCAAAACCTCCATTTTCTACTCCATTTTTATCTCATTTCAATCCTAACCTTTTCTAAAGCTTATAATAAAATGAAAGGGTAAGTTTTTTATACCTTCTTGAAGAGTTTTGGACAGAGTTTGGACTTCTACCAAAATCACTGAAGAAGACGAGTTGCAAAAGAATTCCAAAAAGAAGAAGTACAGAAGTAGAAGAAGAAAATTGGAAATGGAGATAAAAGAGAGAGAAAGCTAAGAACATGAATGTATTCTTCTCCATTTACAATACATGTTCATCGGCATGCGACGGTGGAAGAAGATGGTTGCGATATCTACAGTTACAGAGTATAGAGTTGATGATTAATAAACTTATAAACTTTACTTAACACACAGAAAAATTGGAAAATCTTCGAGAAAATCTGACTTCGCAGATGAGCCCGGGAAATGAGATTTAGTTTAGTATAAACTGTTTTGAAAAGAAATAGTGACAAAAGCCAATAAATCGGGATCAAAACGTTGATTTGCTTAAATCAACGGTTCGTATTCCAATGCTCAGATTGGGTGTCAAAAATCTCACAATAGAAATACAGAAACACAAAATGTTCGATCATAACACAAATTAAACATACGATATTTTTTGGAAATCTTAGACTTTCATTGTTATTTTTAACTTATGGTTTTACAAAGTGAGTCCTTTACAGGGGTTAAAAAACATGAAAATCGGGCAATGAGTAAAAAGAACGGAAGAGCCTGTAGAACTCAAAACTTGAAATCATAGTGTGTGTGAGTTTGGGAATTCAAATATCTCAAATGAGTGGTTTTCCAGAGTGAAACAATTTTATGATCAATTTTTCAGAATAATTAAATGAAGTCTATATATTTACGATTTTGCCCTTCCAACTTCAAGAAGTTGGATCAATGAGCTATCAAGCTCGGATTGGGCCAAACTTGGACTTTTCAGAAAGACCACTCAGTAATCTTCCCGATTAACAGAACACAAAGCATATTTAACGGTTCAAAATTACACAATTACAGATATGTTGTGCAAATGAATGTGCAGATTCAGATGGCATATGCAATACTAACATGGGAATGAGATCTATAGGTTTTCTAGGTGTAATATGCATGACTTCGAAGGGACTTATACATATAGACCAATTGATCGAGCTATTGTACACAAATTCTGCAATTGGTAGGACAACATCCCATGATCGCATATGCTCACCATCTAGATAATGCAACAAATTACCTAAGATACGATTGACTACCTCAGTTTGACCATCAGTCTGAGGATGATATGCGGACAAAAACTGAAGCCTAATAACCATCATGTGCCATATGGTTTTCCAAAAGTAACTCATAAACTTGACATCCTTATCTTTTTTTTTGAATGAATTCCTGACATCCTTATCTAACACAAAGGTTTTGGCTAGCCCATGGAAGATCGGAACTACAACCTTTAGAAACATCAGTACCAACCTCGGGGGAAGTCTCCCTAGACACGAGGGCAAACACAACCGAGGTGTCACTAGTCTCTTTCTCAAATTCCTTAGCAGTGATGATGTGTAGAGACTTGGGTTGGGCCTTTGTCTCAGCACTCGGTTTGTCCCTCTTTATAACCTCTTACTTTGATGGAGTGTCCTTGGGCTATACAAGGGTGAGATTAATCTTCTGACCCTTGTACTCAAAACAACATAGGTATCACTGTCAAACAACTAAGGACGGCCCAAAATGATGTGTCCTACTCCCATAGGTATGACATCACACCACATGGTGTCCTGATTGGAAAATATCTGAATGGGCATGGGACACCACTGAGTGACGGAGAGTGACGTGTCATTGACCCACGAAACTCGATGAGGATTAGGATGAGACTCAAGTTTCAAACCTAATCGAATATCCGTGCTGCAGACCCAACATTTGCAACTCCCACTATCCACAATCAATTTGTAGGATTTCTCGCCGCGCTTGATGTAGGTGTGGAAAATGGTTATTCGTCTCCATTCTTCTGACGGTTGGGAGCGGGTGTAGCCACGCCTAACCACTGTGAGGGTGTTTGCTTCTTCCTCATCTACATCCTCGTCACTTGGGGAATTTACTTCTACAAAGACAAGGAACCAAGAAAGAGCTCTCTTGTTGGGAGAACAATCCAATGAAGAGACAAACTATGGAAGATACAAAAATTGATGCAGGACACAAACTTGAGTAAACCTAAATGTCAAATTTGATGTAGGACACTCACGAGTGAAATGCCCATAGCCTTGATAGTGACAACACCGTAGGCCACTCGTGGAAGAGCTCGCACCAGAGGCTCGTTTTGTAATTGCATCCTTGTTCATGGGTGGAGCACTAGTGAGTTGTCTGGGATGACTCCTTGTATTTTGCTGAACTCCTTGAGGGGTGCCTTGGAACTAGTTCCACATGAATCAAATGGCTTTGGAGGGTTCGGTTTCAAGTACCGTTCTAAGTGTTGTACAAATTGATAAGTTTCATCCAAAGCTTCTACTCGATCCAACATGAGTTCATGCTAGAACTCAGGACGAAGACCTAATCAAACCTAGAGTGGGTTTGGCAGGGCTCCTCATCTATCTCACATCGCATAAAAAACTCATCAAACTTAACAATGTACTCACGAATGGTCTGGTTACCCGGACATAATAAGTTTCACTGGTTAATGAGTTTTTGTTTGTGTTTAAGAGGGACGCATTTCTCTTTTAATAACTCCTTCATTTCGTCCCAAGTCGATTTGAGGGAGTCATCTCCCAATCTTCTGGCTTTCTATTCTACAATGGTCTAGAAAAGTCTTTCATTTTGGTGAAACAGACTTGCCGAACTTCCGACATATCATGCCACTCGAACTCCTTCATTTCGTCCCAAGTCGATTCGAGGGAGTCATCTCCTAATCTCCTGGTTTTCTATTCTACCATGGTCTAGAAAGTTTGGCTTGTCCCACCAATTTCATTTTGGTGAAACGGGCTTGCCGAACTTCCGATATATCATGCCACTCGAAGTAGCAATTCATGTCCGACAACCAATTTAAGAAGACTTTGGGCTCTAGACAACCATCATAGCTAGGGGCTTCCACATGAATGCTCTTCAAGACTCATTCGTCACTGTCGGTAGGTTTCTGGTGCCTATGTATCTAGTACCAACCACGACCCATTCCTTGGCCTAGGGATACAGATATCGGCCGATACGAAACGTATCGGCCGATGTACATCAAATTTTCAACGCCGATTAATATCGGCCGATACGTATTGTATCGGCCGTACAACCTTCATCTCGGACGATATGGCCGAAATATATCAGTCCGATATCAGCCGAGATGATTTATATCGGTATTTAAAAAAAATCAAAACGTGGATGGGCCCGGGTCAAAATATCTGCTGATATCAGCCCAGATATCGGCTGATATTCAAAATATCGGCCGATATCAGTCGATATTTACGTTTTCAATTTTTTTTTAAAAACACAATTTCTTTTTCTATTTTTTTATATTTTTTAAGTCAGAAAAAATAAAATAATACCGATATTTACAAAAAAAAAAAAACAAAAGAGGAGAGAGAATCATATCGGTCGATAATTCAGCCGGGGCATTTTTTGCACCCCTGCCTTGGCCTCTAGGGCCTCCATGCCTATGTCCTAGGTTCCTATTGTCTCAATGATATGATCCCTATCCTCATTCGTAGGGGCTTCTAGGACTTCAACCCTTGTTTTTACGGTGGCCAAGTAAGTACTTAAGGCCTCTTGCATTCTTTGAAGTTTGGTCAATTGGGTAACGATCTGAGTAATCCAAAGTGGTGGTTCCTCCAATGACATGCCTCTAGATGGTTCTGATCCTTTCTGATAGGTAACCCCACTCCTAGTTGTCATGCATGGACACACACACTAGGGTTCTTATAGATTCACAAGTAGGGAAAGATTGGATATTGTTGGATATGCGACTCGATTCCACACAATTGAGTCAGAGATTTTCTCTTAGAAAATCTAGAAAGAGGAATTAGAAACTGCTATTTATTGATTGGGAATTTGACGTGCTTAGAGCTTGCTATGAAGGGGGCTAACTGTATAGGTGCTTATAAATAGCAGATGTATTAACATGTATTTTCTAATTCAAGTGGGACTGCCAAATCAGATACAATGAAATCATAAAAGGTTTCGTTGGCAGTATATCACAAAATCACAATACACGTTGGACTTGTATTGGATATGCATGACAGTAGGGACCGACTGCATCTTGGGTTTGATAAATAGAGGACTTCACAACGTGCAGGACGTGTGTGTGGAATCCCAAGGGGGACACCGAGAGAGGGAGAGCAAAAAGTACAGCCTTTGGTCGTAGGCCTCTAATGGCCGCCTGGAGTGGTCCATTGCAGTGGTGGCAATAGAGGTTTGCTCTCAACGGTGAAGATCCATGGAAGGAGCCGCAGATCTGATACTGTCTGGAGGACAGCTCGATGGCCGAAGAGGGGCAGAAGAAACAGTGCAGTACCGCTGCAGATCTGGATTTTTCAGATATGTGAGTGGCAGCCAGCAGAAGTGCGGCTGGAAAGAGAAAGCCCCATCGCCAGAGCAGAAGTGTAGATCTGTGTGTGTGGGACATACCATCGTCGGAGACGCTCGCATTTGAGAAGCATGTCGGGAGTTGCTCGTAGGACGCAGGAAGCGTAGAGGGAGGAACACAGAAGTAGGGTTCACTATTCTGGGTATGAAAGAGATCACATCAACTGAGAGGTAACGTCGGTGTGTTATATACAAGGGCGTACAAGGGGCTCGGGACTTCGGGTTTGGGCTCATGACTCAAGGGAGTCATTAATATTGTACTTGTATATTCTTTCTTTTTATAGTGAATATTCTGTCACTCCGTTGAAGTAGGCCAGGTGGGCCGAACCACGTTAAAATATTGTATTGTGCTGTGTTTTTATTTCCGTTCAATTTTTATTGTTTCCGCGCGTAACGCTAACATGATATATGCTATGTTCTAGACTTTATATGCAATGAATGACTTATGATGTAATGATGAAACAATCAATTTTTTTTTATCACAAAATAAAATGTAACCTAGGATGTGGATGTTTAAAAAAAAATCCCAACTTAGTTCTGATTCCAAATTTGACGTAGGACACTAAACTGAATAGACCTAATTGGTTAAATTGATGCAAAATACAAAATAAACAGCAACCCTAGGAGATTAATGCAAATAAGAGGGAAAACAATTCCATTACTCCATTAATACAAGGGTACAAAGGGTTTATATAGAGTTTACAATATGTCTATATTGCCCCTAAATTAAGAAAAAAAAAAGCCTAAAATTATATAAAATACCCTCAAATTAAACTAACTAAAATAGCGTGAACATGCTCTGCATCATTTGTCGTCACCACGTACCTGTAAATTTGTTTCTCTGCAACCTCAGCTCAATCAGATTTTCAAGATTCTCTACTTGCTGGGGAATCATACCGGAAATATGGGTTTTGAACAACAACAAATGAACCAGGTTCTTAAGGTTTCCTATCTGTGATGGAACTGAGCCAGAAATCTGGTTCTGAAAGAGGGACAACAGGGTCAGCTCTTTCAGGTTACCCAAAGACGAAGGAATAGAGCCGGAGAGGTTATTTTTCGACAAGTCTAGCTGTGTGAGGCTCAACAGATTTCCCAGTTCTTGTGGAATTGGACCAGATAACTGGTTGTTGTAGAGGTAGAGAAGGGTCAATTTGCTCAAATTACCCAGAGACGGCGGAATCAGACCACTGAGTTTATTCGAGTACAAGCACAGCTGAACCAAGTTCTTGAGGTGACCCAGTTCGTGGGGGATGGAACCAGAAATGGATGTCTGAAAAACGTGCAAATATGCCAACTGAGCCAAGTTTCCGAAAGAGCTAGGAATTGGACCTGTTAGAAAGTTGGCAGACATCTCCAAAAATCTCAAGTTCTTGAGACCGCCCATCTGTGGAGGAATTGGGCCAGTAATGGGATTTGAACTGATGTACAACTGGGTAAGGCTATGCAAGTTTCCAAGAGTGGGAGGAATAGAACCAGTGAGAAGGTTGGAGGAAAAGCAGAGCACACTCAGACTCGTCATATTCCCTATCTCTTCAGGAATTGAACCAGAAAGTTGATTATGAGAAAGGTCTAGGAGGGAGAGGTTGGAAAGGGAGCTTATTTCTGGTGGGATGGTTCCAAAGAGAGAATTGTTGCTGAGATCAAGATGGATGAGGTTGGGAAAGGAGGAGAAGCTGAAGTCATGGAGATTACCTTCCAAACTGGCATTCCTCAGGTTTAATTTCGTCACTCTTCCCTCATTATTGCATGTAATTCCAGCCCACGAGCATGGAGTGAAATTGGAATTGGGGAGTAATAGGGTCCATGACTGTAGAGTGTGAGACTGCAGAAGAGTGGCTTTCCAATTGAATAGAGCCTCTGCTTCGCATTCCAAAGCAATAGCTGTTTGTGCGACATTGGAAGCAAGCAAGATTGCTGCATTGCATACAAATAGCAGGAGAGATTTCTTAACTACAACGGAGATCATCTCTGGGTTAATGCATTAGTCAGGACTTGTTGCCCTCTATAAGAAGAGGTAAAAAGGAATACTCTTGGTCACGGGTCCACTTATTTTCCCAACGCCTTCCTCACGACTCAGGAGGCTACACTATCTTCCGTGTATCTGCAGGGTCGAAAATTTGGACGAAATTTCGAGTGACATCTTTCTTTCTCTTCAATTTTTTTTTTTTAAATATCCATGGTTTTTTCTTAAAAGAAAAAAAAAATTGTTTTAAAAAAAAAAAATATATATATATATATATATATATATATATATATATATATATATATATATATATATATATATATATCGGTCGATATGAGCTGATTTTTAAATATCAACCGATATATCAGCTCGGGCCCACAAATAAAAGTAATCAGCCAAAATCTTGACCGAAATTTTTTTATTTATCGTATCGAGTGAGATATCTCAATCTTTTTGTCAATTCTCTCTCCTTCTCGACTTCACGTCAGATTCTCATACTTTTTTTTAATTGTCTACCCTTTCTTCATTCAGTTGATTCTCTCTCAGTTCTCTCTCAGTCTTTCTCCCTTCTTTGATCTTCAAATCGCTCTCGTCTCTGAAGCTCTCTCCACAGAGATCCACCTCTCGTATAATTCAGCGACATACACCAGCATCTTTGGTTTTGTATTTTTGTAGGATTTCAATGGTTGATGAGATTATTTTTAAGCATTTGAAGTAAACCGGTGGCGATCAATTTATTAGGATTTTTGAAGAGTTGCGCCCCTGATCCACGATTTATAAGAGAAGAAAGGACGAGCTTCTCTGGCCTGGCCTCCGCAGTGAGCGAACTCCGACGATGACGACGGAAGTCTTGGAACCCTTGAACGAGACTTCTGTCTCGGTGTCTCCCGTCTAAATAATTAAATGGAAAAACTCGTATCTAAGTATTAACCATATCTGCTAGCATTGCGGTAATATAGTCTATGATATAATTCAATACATTCAAAAATATTACATCTGTTATGACCATTTAAAAAAAAAAAACAGAAAAAAATAGCTTATTATTTTACCAATTTTCATTTGAAATCTTCTATTTGATATAATTTTAAAAAAGTTTAGAAGTAAGGTCTTAACGTTTAAAAAACACTTTTCATTCCAACCTCGTTTTCTTTTTAATTTATTTATTTTGAGTTACGTTTATCTATCTTTATTGAAGTTTTGTAATAAAATAATGTTCACTTTGGTGGTTTTTGTGTAAATTTTTTTGATGAAATGATACTTAGTGTTTATGAAATTAGATGAAGATGCTTCAGTTTGATTGATATAATTTGAATGTTGCTTGTGTAATTTTCCTAATTTTTCAATATTTTTATAAAATTAAAGTTGTTTTGCAAAAAAATCAAGAATTGTAAGAGAAGATATAGGTTATTATAGGGCAATTGAAAACACGAATATTATATCAAGTGTTTGCTAATATTGGTTTTTAATTTTTTCAGAGACTTTGGATATTTTTCAAGTTTTTGGAAAAGATTTATTTGTAAAAAAAAAATTTGCTGTAAGTTTGATGGGTCTAATACCTATGAAAATGACCATTTTTTCACTCAAAATATATTCACAATAGGTTTTTCATTTTTACTATATTTCTATATATTTTTGAAAAAAAATATTTAATTTATCCATTTTGCCACGTATCAGTCATAAAGTGTTAATATGTATCTTATTGTCGATATGTATTTGTTGAGATATGCGGCTCGACTCCACAAATTGAGATCGTGATTTTATCTTAGAAAATCATGGTGTGTTGGCAAGAATGGGACACAGCAGAGAGGACAGCGTGTGACTTTGTATGGCAAATACTAGGCAACTTTATTTTTGGAGATATATATATATATATATATATATATATATATAGTATGCATGAGATCTAATTAGATTAGATCTGCATGCTCGTTGCCTAGTAAAACAGGTTGGACTTTGTATTTTTTGAGACTCTTTTTAGTATAAATATCATGGGTGTATGCGGATGAAAGTGTGGGCCTTCGTGGTCACTATGAGAGAAGTTTTAATATAGAGGGTGTTGACTACATGTCAACACATGGGTTCATGGTGCTGCTATACACCATGGAAGGAGATGCAACTTGACGTCCGTGAATCACATTGGGATGTGCTCGTAAAACGTAGGAAGTAGAGAGAAGAGTAAGACAGAAGTTGGGTTCACTCTTCTGGGTATAAGAAAGATTCACATCAATTGAGAGGTGATGTCTGTGTATTGTATACATAGATGTACAAGGGACTCGAAACTTCAGGTTTGGACTCATAACTCTGGTAGTTAATCTTGTACATGTATTCCTTTTAACTTTTATAGTGAAATATTTTGTCGCTCCGTTGACGTAAGCCAGGTGGGCCGAACCACATAAAAATATTGTGTTGTGCTATATATTTATTTCCGTTCGATTTTTCTTATTGACACGTGTAACACTAACAGTATTACCTTTTATTTCTAAAATGCTTAGTTAAATTCCTATTCAAAGGGAAATGACAGGAACACTAGCATTTTTTACAATAAGAGACATTAGAGTTGTGTTTTTGTCTACTTATTTATCAAATAAATGGTGAAAAGGTTCATGAGTATCTTTTGTTATAATAAACACCAATATCCCTATCAATTTTCGTCAAATTACTTACTAAATCAACAAAATATAAAGAAGTATACTTTTAGTGTAAACTTGGCATTTTTCTTAAAAATTACAATTCCATCAATATTATCAATTTAGATTATAGTGTTTCTATTTTTTTATGTTCCTTGTCTTGCAATGATTCTAAATTATTATCAATGCTCTAATTAAATATAGTATTTTTTTATTAATCAACTACACCTAATATTAATTTTATAATTTGAATAGTGAGTACTCATCAACCATATTAAATTGAGTAAAATCTCATTTGACCCACCAACTCGAGCCAAAGTCATTTTAATTGAAACGGTCACACTCCATATTGAAGACTAATTTATTAAAAAATCTAGTCGGCTCAAACCCACTTGTAATTTTATGGAATATGAAAATCTAGTCGGCCAAATTAGAAGTCAACATGTTATATAAAATAAAATAAAACATTTGAAGGTTGTTCTTAGTCCATTCTTCCTTGCATTACAGGCAAGACAAAGCAGTTTCTTTTAAAAAAGCATTTAGTTCTATATTTCTTTCATTTGTTAATCTACCTTTTTTAAATCCATAGTCCCACGTAGTAAGTTGGAATCAATCCTACTTAGAATGGCTCTCTCATATTGAGAAATTATGTCTTAGTGGCATTCGACCATAAATGCGCTTGATTTTTTTCTTCATTGAGTGAATATTTCATTTGGAACATTTTAAGAGTTTATATATATTTTTATACATCGAAATTTGGAAATAACACTTCATTTTCTCTCAAAGTATCAATTATAAACTGTTAAATAGTTAATTTGAAATGGTTAATAAGTTAACCCATTTCAAAATAGATAAATGGATTTAGAAAACGTTATCCTAATTATATTGATATTAGTATTAGTAAAGAAGAAATCTACCTATGTGGTAAACTAAGATTTCAAGTAAGAAAATTAGATAAATAAATCAAATAAACTTGACTTGGCCCAACTCATTATCTTTTAATCATCATTCTTAATAATTTAATATTCCATAAGTGATTTTACTAGATATGTGAAATATTGATCATAAAAAGGAAAGCTAGTGAGGGAATTTGATATCATTTAATAACAGTTTTTTATGTGAAAACTCTAGTGGAAGTCTCTATTTAAGAAGGGTGTTTTAAGGTCACATATTTTCTAATGAGATATATAGAGAATGACAAATAGATTGATTATATAAAATTTGAGACTCATCTCGTTATAGGGATCTTGTGATTATAGAGTTTGAAAATCTGATTATTATAGAACCATTAATTTTTAATGGTCTATCTCACAAAATTATGATGATCAAATTGAAGAGTTGTCCTTAATATATATGATCCAGGGGTTTAAATACCGTTATCGGCCGATCCGATATGTCGACCGATATATTGTTATCGGCCGATATTTTTCTCTCTCCAGCCAATATCGGCCGATATTTTGATATCGGCCGATATAATACGGCCGATATATCGACCGAGAAGGTGAATATCGGCCAATAACGATATATATCGGCCGATATGCACTCCTTCAAAATCGACACATATCGGCTGATATTTTATCATATCGGCCGATATTTGTACCTTGGTATCATCTATAAAATTCTATATCTATCTTACTTGATTAATAGAGTCCATCTCATGATAAATGTGCAATCTTCCATTTAAAATGGGTACTCGAGTCTCTTTATATCAAATATAAAATTGCCTTGACCAGCAACCGAGCCTCCAATGAATGACCATGAATTACTTTCACTGTACGCTAGATCTAAAGTTACAAAAATGGAGCAGTTAAATGACGCGTAAGGACGACTCAATTATAGTGAAATGTTTCACACAATATGGGGAAAGAATACTTTATGGAACAAATATGTGTTAATCAGTGTGATATTGTTTACTTTACATTTACACGTACTTTTATGATTGTACGCTTATACACACTCTAAAATGTTTCATGCCAGTTAAAGGTAGAGGTTCACTTATGTCTCAAGATCTAGACAACCTCCCGACAAAATAATGAGGAACTATTTCCATTGAACAGCTACTCTCACTTTCGGCCCTCTTGATCTCCGTTATATACTGCTTTTAATCTTTTGATTTTGACGTATAAAAAAGCAAAACATTTTCTACATGCATAAAAGAATTACTTATCATTTATATAAATAATAACAATGTAGAAAGTTAAGAATTAACATAAGCTAGAATAAAAAAGGTTAACAAAATCTTTTTATTTGATATTAGAAAACCATGATTTGATAACATTTTTTTAAGTATAACTCACTCTCAAAATTTAGTTATTGAGAGGAAGGTTTCTCAAGTGTTATATGGAGTCATTAGTTTCTTAAATTAGCTATTGTGGGACTTTTGTCACTTTCACACCCACCCTCACTTTCAACTGCACACTGTAGTTGCAAGTGAAAACTTCAGGTGCACGTAGAAGTTACTCTGATACCATGTTAGGAAATCATGTCTTAATAACATTCTTAAGGTAGAATTCACTCTAAAAAGTCAGTCGTTAAAAAGATAGTCCTCAAGTATTATATTGAATAATTGGTTTCTCAAATTAACCGATGTGGTTTGTCACTTCACTTGATTCTTGGGTTTTGACTTATCAAACATTATTTTTCAAAAATTATATGAAACCCAACATTCTCACTTCCACTTTGTCCACACCTGCTCGCTCAGGAGCATGAAAACTTCATTCTCGATTCCTTTAGAATTTTTATAAACGCGTTTCATTTGCTTCTCTTTTATAGAAGTATTATTTTCCCAGTTAAAAGCCATATTTGGACTTGGACGTTATTGGGATGCCCCTAGTAACCAACAATGGCAAATGATTTTCCTCGTGTAGATCTTATTTCAATAACTGAAAATGAAAAAAAATATTTTATGATTGAGTTTATTAGTAGAAAGGATTTGAGCTATCATTGTCATATTTGAACTTGAAAAGTAAAGAGAATTCATAAAAAATGGAAAAATAAAATTTAAATTTAAATTTGGTGAATTGAAAAGATTTGACATACATTTGCCGTATAAAGGATGATTATTTGCACAGAGTGTGTTATATTATCCTTGCATATGTAGGCATAGAGCCACCAAATGAAATGATAATAGATCTATTGAAAATTATTTTATTGAGTATGTGCTCCTCTAAAAATTGTCTTGATTAAATATATTAAGTTGTCTTTGAAGGCTTCAAAGTTTAAAAAAAAATTTAAAAATATTTTAAACTTATTAAAATTTGAAGAGTACAGAAATTTAATTGATTGATTCAATCACATGATTTCTGTAGAGCATATATTTAGTGAAAATCTTTCCCACAGACCAATAGTCACTCAATTTTTCGACCCTGCTTGAACATCAGATTTTAAAACCAGCTTGAAGCGATTTGCACTTTGCACTTTGCACTTTGCACTTTGACCTTTTTATAAGCATTACCAACGTCAGATGTGGGACGCAGTTAGATAGCAAAAACGAGAGCATAGTGGATTTGGGCATTGTAACAAATCTAGTTTTAAACATATCAATGGCAAGTGGGATATTTTTAAATTCTTGAGTTTTTATTAAAAAATTAATAGAAAAATCTTGTAGAAAATATAATATTTAAAAAATAATAATAAAATATAATAAATGAATAATGTGGCCAGAATTTGAAAATATAGATAATATTTTAGAAATAAAAAATATATATTTAGCCTTCGTGTTTTTAATGAAAAATTAATGGTAGAATCTAGTGATTTTAACGGGAATTTATCATTTTTTACCATAAAAATATATTTTTAACTTGAATTTACTATTAAAAACGACAGACACAATAAATTTAGATTTTTAACACAAAAATATTATTTTACTGATTTTTTTTATAAAAATTAAAATATCAAAGATATTTGTTATATTGGACGTGGGACGGTAGTGATGAAATGAACCAACTATTTAAAAATGTCTTTTTCTACAATGGTAATGCCCTTTGCCTCTATGCTATTGGCTGAAAAGGAAACTTCATCATATGCCATATTTTTTTTAAAATATTTTACTTGACTATTTATACAAATATAGAGTTTTAGATTGGTCAAAAAGTTAAGTATAGATTTTTAATTAAATTAATTTTAATAAAATTTATATAACTTTAAAAGTTACAAAAATTTAGAGATTAAAATTATTTAAAGATATTAACATTTGAAAGTTTAAAAAATAACGTGTTTGATTTGATTAAAGTATTTTTGTTGAATCATATTAAAAAATAATTTTTGATTTAAAATTTTATTTCAATTTGACCAAAGTTAAACCCGGTTGAATTTATTTAATCTAAATCTTCCATAGAGATATTTCACTTAACGGGTCAATATTTAAAATATTGATTTATACACACTATTTCGTGGAGCTAATTTTTTTGTGAGTTTAAGACTTTAAACAATATTTTAAAGTAATTTATAAGATTTATTTAAAAAAAATTACTCAAAATAACTGAAATGATTGGATCCACATCTGCGTAGAGTCTGGGAAGTCGCTGTATTCGAAACGACGACTTGGGCGACATGATGTAGCCTGTAGGGTAGACTAGTTAGTGTGACGTCACAATTCAATGGAAAAAAGGTCAAATATCTTTACTGATGATAGTGACGTCTAATGTTATTGGGCGACATGCTGTAGCCTGTAGGGTAGACTAGTTAGTGTGACATCACATCTCAATGGAAAAAAAGGTCGAATATCTTTAATGATGATAGTGACGTCTAATGTTATTTTTCATCAACTACTACAATTTCTTTAGGGTGACTACATAGCCACTGGCATTTTTCTGTCAGTAGATACACTGAAATTCAGATTTTAGGTGAAAATTATCATTCTACCCTTTTATCTTTTTATGCAGAATTAATATGAAAAAATCGATCGATCGAAGCACGAAAAAGAAATTAATCGATCGATCAATTGATCGTGAGAATGAAAATAAACCGATCGATCGATTGATCCTGAAAACGAGCGAAACTAAAATCAGTTTAACAAATCGATCGCACCATCGTGTAATTGATTCTGTTAATGATCCTACAGTTAACATATTATTTAAATAGTAATTTTTTTTTTAAACTTTAAAGTTATTTTTTAAGCACTGTGTATTTTCAAAATTTCTCAAATTTAATATCCGGACTAATTACGATAACCTGATAAAAATACTTTAAGACTTTAAGGTCTTTTTACACTCCTAAATGCTTAAAACAGAGTATTTTACAAATAAGGGTATCTCTAGAATGTGCCAAAAACACATTTAGGAGTGTCAAAAGACCTTAAAGTATTTTTATCACATTACTGTAATTAATCTAGATATTCAATTTGAGAAATTTTGAAAATACACAATGTTTAAAAAATAACGTTAAAGTTTTATCTTTCCTTTAAAACTTTAATATTATTTTTTAAACACTGTATATTTTCAAAATTTCTTAAATTGAATATCCAGACTAATTAACATAACCTGATAAAAATACTTTAAGACTTCAAGGTCTTTTGACACACCTAAATGTGTTTTCGGCACACCCTAGGATACCCTTATTTGTAAAACACTATGTTTAAGCATTTGGGAGTATCAAAAGACCTTGAAGTCTTAAAGTATTTTTATCAGGTTATCGTAATTAGTCCGGATATTTAATTTGAGAAATTTTGAATATACATAGTGCTTAAGAAATAACTTTAAAGTTTTAAAGGAAAGATAAAACTTTAATATTATTTTTTAAGTACTGTGTATTTTCAAAATTTCTCAAATTAAATATCCAGACTAATTACGATAACCTGATAAAAATATTTTAAAACTTCAAGGTCTTTTAACACTCCTAAATGTGTTTTCGGCACACCCTAGGGATACCTTTATTTGTAAAATACTCTGTTTTAAGTATTTAGGAGTGTCAAAAGACCTTAAAGTCTTAAAGTATTTTTATCAGGTTATCGTAATTAGTCTGGATATTCAATTAATTTGAGAAATTTTGAAAATATATAGTACTTAAAAAATAACTTTAAAATTTTAAATTTTATTTATTTATTTAATTACTATATGAATCGATCAATTGCTAGCATGTTATAAATCGATCGATTGATACCATGCTATCAATTGACCGACATAATCAATCGCACATTTTTGCGATCATTTTCATCCGCTCGTATAATTGATCCATCGATGCAAAAAATATAGTGCATAGTTGTTCGATCGATTCTATATGAAAAGGTAAAATAGTAATTTTCACTTAAAATCTAAAGAATGGTACCTACTAAAAGATTTCTGCCATATCTCTATGGTCACCCTTTCTTTTATCATACTCTTTAGACTTTTCTTTTTATATTCTAAGTCCGCCCTTCCTTAGATCATGGCTGACGAGGTATAACCTTTCATGATAGTGACGTATGATGTTATTCGTCATCAAACGATTTAGTCTTACACATACATAAACACTCCCAATATCTTTTACACTTCTTTCCAAATTACTGTTTTGCCCTCTGCTAAAAGACGTTTGAACGATAATTCAGGTCAATTTTTTAATCCTTTGAACGAAAGGGACGAAAGGACTGTAAAGATCCTTCCAATAATACTATAGTAAAATTGATTTAAAACTTTTAAATATTAATTTTTTTTAATTTTTAAATTATTTTTTAAGTATTATGCATATTCAAAATTTCTCTAATTAAATATCCGGACTAATTATGATAGCGTGATAAAAATACTTTAAGAATTTAAGGCCTTTTGACACTATCAAATATTTAAAATACAGTATTTTACAAATAAAGGTATTCTTTGATTATATGGAAAATATATTTAGAAGTGTCAAAAGACCTTAAAGTCTTAAAATATTTTTATCAGATTGTCGTAATTAGTCCGGATATTCAATTTGAGAAATTTTGAAAATACACAGTGCTTAAAAAATAACTTTAAAGTTTTAAAGGAGATATTGACAATATACCCAGTTATTTTTTAGGTACTGTGTATTTTCAACATTTCTCAAATTAAATATTCGGACTAATTGCGACAGTCTGATAAAAATAATTTAAGAATTAAAGGTCTTTTGACACTCCCAAATAGTTAAAATATAGTGTTTTACAAATAAAGGTATCATTTGGCTGTGTGGAAAATACATTTGGGAGTGTCAAAAGACCTTAAAGTCCTAAAGTATTTTTATCAGGTTATCGTAATTAGTCTGAATATTCAATTTGAGAAATTTTGGAAATAAATCGTGCTTAAAAAATAACTTTAAAGTTTTAAATGAGATATTGACAACATAGACAGTTGTTTTTTAAGCACTGTGTATTTTCAAAATTTCTCAAATTGAATATCCGGACTAATTACGATAACATGATAAAAATACTTAAGACTTTAAGGTCTTTTGACACTCTCAAATGTATTTTCCACACATCCGAGGGATACCCTTATTTGTAAAACACTGTGTTTTAAGCATTTACGAGTGTCAAAAGATCTTAAATTTTTAAAGTATTTTTATCAGGCTATCGTAATTAGTCCGGATATTTAATTTGAGAAATTTTGAAAATACAAAGTGTTTAAAAAATAATTGTCTATATTGTCAATATCTCCTTTAAAACTTTAAAGTTATTTTTTAAGCACCGTGTATTTCCAAAATTTCTCAAATTGAATATCTTGACTAATTACGATAACCTGATAAAAATATTTTAAGACTTTAAGGTCTTTTGATACTCCCAAATGTATTTTCCACACAGGCAAGAAATACCCTTATTTATAAAACACTGTGTTTTAAGTATTTAGGAGTGTCAAAAGACCTTTAATTTTTAAAGTATTTTTATCAGACTATCATAATTAGTCCGGATATTTAATTTGAGAAATTTTGAAAATACACAGTGCTTAAAAAATAATTGCCTATATTGTCAATATTTCCTTTAAAACTTTAAAGTTATTTTTTAAGCACTGTGTATTTTCAAAATTTCTCAAATTGAATATCTTGACTAATTACGATAACCTGATAAAAATATTTTAAGACTCTAAGGTCTTTTGATACTCCCAAATGTATTTTCTACACAGCCAAGAAATACCCTTGTTTATAAAACACTGTGTTTTAAATATTTAGGAGTGTCAAAAGACCTTTAATTTTTAAAATATTTTTATCAGACTATCATAATTAGTTTGAATATTTAATTTGAAATTTTTTGAAAATATATAATATTTAAAAAATAACTTTAAAATTTTAAAAAATAAAAATTATTTTTTAAAATTTTTAAATCAATTTACTGTAGAAGAATCTTTTCACTCCTTTAAAATGATACTATGGTTCGAAAGATTCAAAAAGTGTACTGAGTTATAATTCTAAGATTTTTGAGTGAGAAGGCAAATCAGTAATTTAATACATAAAATTTGAAAAAGCGTGTTCTCAGACAAGGGGTGTGGGGCGCCTTTCTTTTATCATACTCTTTTGATTTTTTCTTTTTATATTTATATTCTAAGTCTGCCCTTCCTTAGATCATGGCTGCGGACGTGGATAACGTTTGATGATAGTGACGTATGATGTTATTTATCATCAAACGATTTAGTCTTAAAAAAAGATAATGACATATACACCCCCAATTTCTTTTGTCATTACTCTTTTGATTTTTTCTTTTTATATTCTAAGTCTGTCCTTCCATAGTTCATGGCTGACGTCGTGGATTTAACCTTGCTGATTTATAGAATTCGGTATCTATTGAAATATTAGTCTAATTTTTTTAATTATTTTTATCAAATGATATCAGTGAAATTTATTATCAATATATATCGAATCTCAATCGATATTTTAAATTTCGACCGTTGCTTATAGAATTTGTTCCTTGTAAGTCTATGCTTGATTCATGTAAATGAGAGGAAGTTCTCTCCCTTCTGTCCACATGAATTTTCTCATCTGAAAAGAGGATAGTATGAAATAGAGAAACTTTTGTACGCTTCCGTGACTCAGAAGATGGTTAAAATCACGGGGCTCTATATGTATCTACTAGTCCACCACGTGAACATGGAAAACAGGAAACAACGAGGGGTAGACTTGAAATGCAAAAAGAAATGATCAAAAGGGTGTATATATCATTACCTTTACAAAAACTCTAATTTAATATAACTCACTCTGACCGTTCCCTTCTGACTCAGTTTGTTTTTGATAATATAATAATTTATTAAAAAATATTCATCTTATACAAACAAAGTAAACATCATATCAACATCATCAACATTAAAACTATAAAATCCAAATTTTATTTAAAAATCTATATATATTTGATTTTAAGTAAATATTTTTCAGTTAATAAGTTATTTTTTAACTATTTATTTTATTTAATTTAAGTTTAATAACTAAAAATATTTGATAAACTTCTTTATTTTAAATTTTTACCAATAACTATTTTTTTAGTTTTGCAAGATTATTATTTCATCTCTCACTTTCAAATGTCATATGATATAAATTTTAGAAATTTCGTCGTAGTTACGTTAGCGTAACGCAACCTCTTTCCACCGACAGGTGACGGCTCAAAGGTAAAGCAAGAATATGACGTCATCAATCTGAAAAAAGAAAACTTCCTGTACCTAAAGATACGAAATTTTTGCACCACCATTCAAGACACGCTTCTAGAGAAACGCGTGACTCAAATTGTATTCTTATAGGACCGCCCTTCACTTTTCTGAAGAGATTTTACCTTACATCTTCTTCCGTATCACTTTAAAAACACGAACGTTAGTGGAGTGTGCAGCATATTTATTTAAAAATTATTTTTTAAAAATTACGTATTTTTAAAAAAATTTAAATTGATTATTTAGACTAATTATAATAATTTGATAAAAATATTTAAAAATTTAAAAATTTTTGACAGTTTTAAACACTTAAAATAATATTTTACAAATAAGAGTATCTCTCGATTATGTCAAAAATACATTTAGAAAGTGTCAAAAGATCTTAAAATCTTAAGGTATTTTTATTAGGTTATCGTAATTAGTTTGGATATTCAATTTGAGAAAATTTAGAAATACATAATTCATAAAAAATGAGATTTTATTATTTAACTAATGCACTATGTATTGCTGTAGCATCTACAACATAGATCGTTATTTTTGAATGCACTATGTATTTTCAAAAAAATTTAAATTAAATATCCAGACTAATTATGATAATTTGATAAAAATACTTTAAGACCTTAAGATCTTTTGACACCTTCAAATGTGTTTCGGCACACTTTTATTTGTAAAGCACTGCGTTTTAAGTATTTGGGAGTGTCAAAAGAAATTGAAGTTTTAAAGTATTTTTATCACATTATTATAATTAGTTTGAATAATCAATTTGAATTTTTTTAAAAATACACAATATTTAAAAAATAACTTTAAAATTTTAAAAGAGATATACAGTACACCATTTAAAATTATATTTACATCGCTCGATTCAAAAGCCGTTAGACCGCTAACTTTCATGTTTTTAAAGAGATACGGAAGAAGACGAAAGGTAAAATCTCTTCAGAAAAGTGATGGGCGGCCCTATAAGAATACAATTTGAGTCATGCGTTTCTTGACAAGCATCTTTTAAGATCTTTTGATACTTTCAAATGTATTTTCAGCATGGCCGAGATATAACCTTATTTATAAAATACTGTATTTTAAGCGTTTGAAAGTGTCAAAAGACCTTTAAATGTTAAAATATTTTTATTAGATTATTGTAATTAGTTTAGATATTTAATTTGAAAATTTTTAAAAATACATAATACTTAAAAAATAATTTCAAAATTTTAAAGAAATATTGAGCACTAAATTTTTAAAAATTATCTGTGAAATATTAAAGAGTGCACCTCTCAAAATTATTAGTGCACTGTTCCGTTCAAAAGTAAGTACACCTAACTTTTAAGGGATAGGATGACTTTTCATTGAAATTTTAAAAAACCATGTCCGTGACAGAAAAGTCCCGGACGGCCATAAGGAAATAACGTAAGCACATGAGGTAAGTGTATCGAAGGTAAGATTTGGACGGTGATGACTGTTAGGCATTGGAAGACCCAAGTCCCCATTTTAGAAAGTGGAAGGAACGTGAAATGGGAGGTTTGGGTGGGGCCCACTTGATTGGCTGAAAATAATTTTTAAAAATTCCACTAAAATAATATTTATGCAAAATTTTATAATTTTAATAAAGATTAGACATTCAAAAATAAATTTGATGAATAGCATTCAAGAATTTATAATTTCTTCCAAAAGGCTATGACTTGAGTTTTCGAGTTCAGATTTGATCAAACTTTGGCTCGTTGAAAAGTCTACATCGAAATCTACGTAACAAAACACTCTTAATCCAGATTTGATCAAACTTTGGCTCGTTGAAAAGTCTACATCGAAATCTATGTAACAAAACACTCTTAATCCAAAAATGATATTTTCATAATTTCCTCAAAAAAATATGATTCCGGATCGGATCGTTACAATTGAACCTTTTAGAAACTTATACTGCGTACATAGTCTTCAGTCCTCTAGATTGACTGAATGAGTTTTCTCAGTCATTTTACACAATCAATAGTAATATGTTTGCTAGAAGATACTCTGAGATTAAAAAAAACCAACTCTCGATAAATGAGATATTGACTAATGATGATGATAATACATAATATCATATATTAATAATTAATATGGTATCTACATTATTTGCCAGTTGTGTTAGTCAGGTATTAGATTCGAATATGGTTAGATTAATATCTGCATACGGATACAAACATATGTTCAATTCAAATTCGGGTTTGAATCCAAAATATATAAAAATTTGCATCCAAACCATTTTATTTCATGTCAAATATTTTGGACTTTTAGATTTTTTTTAATATCAATTTACGTTCCTATTTTCAAAAATTTTGATTCTAATCAACTTTAAAATTATATTCCATTAAAGATTTGAACAGAAAAATAATGAAAAGGAGAATTTCTTAGAAAAGTAAAAAATTTGAAAATATCAATTTTATACCATGTCAGCCAATATAAACCAATATGATATGTTTTTCTATTACTTGGATTACAAGAATTTAACTCATACTTTTAATATTAATAATATTTATAAAAAATTATTAATATGAACTCCTGGTCTAAGTGTCTAATTCAAATTTCAAATTTTATCACCAAAAACCTAGGTCTATTATTATGCCGGTGGCAAATAAGACAAGTCAAGTCTCCCCTACCCGCACAGGTAACCTTCCGGATCTGGCGTGTAAAAGACTTTTGGCAGGTAGACAATTGCAACGCTTCTTTTTGGCCACCTAAGACGGGACTTTTCCGTGTCTTTTCCGTAAGGAGACATGGGTTTTCAAAATTGTTACGTGAAAAGTTTATTTTATTTTTCATTTTATGAACGGTGTACCGTTAAGTAATAATTTTTAAAAATTTAGTGTTCAATATCCTTTTAAAACGTTAAATTTATTTTTTAAATATTGTGTATTTTCAAAATTTCTTAAATTAAATATTAAGATTAATTATAATAATCTGATAAAAATATTTTAAAAATTTAAGGTCTTTTTGGCACTTTCAAATTTTTAAAACACATTGTTTTACAAATAAGGATATTCCTTGGCTGTGCCGAAATACGTTTGGCAGTGTCAAAAGACCTTAAAGTCTTAAAGTATTTTTATCAAGTTATCGTAATTAGTCTGGATGTTCAATTTGAGAAATTTTGAAAATACACAGTACTTAAAAAATAATTATTTATGATACAGTAATGCATAATGCATTAGTTAAATAATAAAATCTCCTTTAAACCTTTAAAATTATTTTTTAAGCATTGACTATTTCCAAAAAATTTCAAATTAAATATCCGGATTAATTACGATAACCTAATAAAAATACTTTAAGATAGGGGTATAGATATCGGCTTTTAACCGCCGTATAAGTACGACCGATACGTATTGTATCGGTCGTACAGTCTTCATATCGGCAGATATGGCCGATATATCGCCGAATCATATCGGTCCGATATCGATCGATATGATTAATATCAGTATTTAAAAAAAAAAATCAAAATGGTGATAGGCCCGGGATGTAAATATCGGCTGATATCAGTCGATATTTACATTTTCAAATAAAAAAAAAAAACAGTTTCTTTTTCGATTTTTTAATATTTTTTAATTAAGAAAAAATAAAATAATAAAATAATACCGATATTTACAAAAAAACAAAAAGAGGAGAGAGAATCATATCGGCCAATATTTGCATATCGGCTGATAATTCGGCCGATGCGTTTTTTGCACCTTGCTTTAAAATTTCAAGGTCTTTTGACACTCCCAAATGCTTAAAATAAAGTATTTTACAAATAAGGGTATCCCTTGGCTGTGCCGAAACACATTTGGGAGTGTCAAAAGACCTTGAAGCCTTAAAGTATTTTTATCAAGTTATCGTAATTAGTCCGGATATTCAATTTGAGAAATTTTGAAAATACACAGTACTTAAAAAATAACTGTCTATGTTGCAGATGCTACAGTTGTAGTGACCCGTCCCAAATTTTCTAAATTTTTTTCGAAGAGATTTTCGGATCTCTGAGTTGTTTTAGGGACCTTGGTATCAGTGAAAAGAGTGTGGGCGCCATGGTGGGCCCAGTTTACCTGTTTTCGAGTTGGGGAACTCGAAGGGCATTTTGGTAATTTTATAATTATTGCATATTTGTCATGAAAATTTGTTCAAAAGTCACACGTTTTCTCGCCCGAGATCTTTCGGATTATTCCTTCGAGTTTTTCTTTCTCAAAAAAAAAAAGGAGAGCAAAAACCCTAAACCCTAACCCTTCTTAAACCCTTTTTCCGTGACACTGTAGCCTCTCTTGCTACAGTGTGGCCGCTGCCCAACCGTAGCTGCTGCTTCTTCTTCTTCTTCTCCTTCTCCTTCTCCTTCTCCTTCTCCTTCTTCCTCTCGCTCCGGTAAGCTCCTTCTCCTTCTCTCTCTCTTCCTCGGTCTCTTCTTTTTCTCCTTCCCTACCTCCGACCGCCCCCTTCTCCCTTCGTTTTTCCCCTTTTTCCTCTTTTCCCTTCTCCGATTTTTTTAGGGTTCTTTCGGTTTTCCCTGTTTTTCCCATTTCTTCTCTTTTCCTTTCTTAGATACTCGGTTTACTTATTCCCTTTCTTCTTCTCTCTGTTTTTCCGGGAAATCCCTTTTCTTTTCCCTCTTCTTTTCCCCCTTTCTTCCATTTTCCTGATTTCCTGGTTTTTCCCCCTTTCCCCTCCAACTCGGCTTAGTACTGAGTCGCTCGGCCGAGTGCCGAGTCGACTCAGTTGAGTCTTGGTGCTGAGTCAGCCCGGCCCTTGGGCTGGAGTGGCAACCCAGCCACTCGGCTCAGGCTCGACCCGACCCCGTCTGGCCCAATCCAACCCCGACCAGGCCCAAACCAGTTCGGCCCATGTTTGGCAGGCCCACTTTTTCAGCCCAATCCACCCCGGCCCAGTTTCCAGTTCGGCCCATTTTCAAAGCCCGACCTGTTTTTAGACCCAGCCCAGTTCGGCCCTTTTTGGGCCCGGCCCAATTGTAGGCCCGTTTTCTCCCGACCTCTTCTTGACCTGTTTTGTCTTGATTATTTATCCGTTCTTCCTTGTTTCTACACATTGAACTCCCTTCAAACCAAACAAGTCGCTTGCTCGTTTTGGACTTTTGACTCCACACACGCGGTGAGGGAATTAATCACTGTTTTAGCATGCATTCGTATTCTTAACCTATAATCTTGAACATCGAGTGACCTGAATGGGACCCTTTCGTTTATTAAGCCACTCGGTAAGGGAACTATTGAAATGAATATGTGGCAAGAGATCCGTTCGGGTTCACCCATGTCAATTGTATGTGATTAATGGAAAAATTTAATTGAACGAATGATTATTGATGCTTGAAAGTTGTTGAAAATATGTTTGTGATTAATCATAACACATATATGCTATTATGATGGATGTGACCATGGTAGTTGGAAGATGTTGTGAATTATTGGGTGTTTATGCATAAGATGTAAATGTAATCGCATGTTGGATAAAGAAGTATGAGCGTAAGCATTGTTATGTGTCGTTAACCGCATGAGGATGCATGTCGTTGATATTGATGTTATGTTAGGACATGTTTGTGTTGTCATACATGATCATGATGCTATGTGCATGCATGGGGGGTTTTGTTCATGTGTATACATTTATAATGATGAGATGAGATTGGTGGTTGGGAGGACTTCCCCGTTACACTCCGGCGGTCGAAACCCCATAGGGGATGTGGGTTTCCCCGTTATGTTCCGGCGGTCGAGGTGCCTGCCCTAGAGTTTGGTTCCCTCGGGCGTGGTCGAGGTGGTTTCCGACACGACTCATGTGGGTGAGGCAGTTGTGTATTCTTTAGTCTCCCGATGATAATAGTAGGTAGACGGGGGTTTGTTGGAGGGCCTAATGTGGACTATGGGGATGATTTCTTGGATTTGGTTAATGGAATATCGGTTAATATATTAGTTGAATACGGTAGACATGGATGTTTTATTCACTTGTGATATTTACTGTCATTTCATATGTGACCTATATCTATCTTGTTAAAATGTGATATGTTCTTTCGCTGGGCTGTTTTGCTAATCCTTTACCTTTCAGGTGCCCCGATCTCGAAGGGGTCAGGCGGGCCCCTTGAGTAAGCACCAAGAGAAGAGTAGTATAGACTAAAAGCTTATGTTTATGCTTTGTGTGATGTTTGAGAACTTTAGTTATATAGTTTCAATCACATGTTTGTTTGAATGACTGTATAACCTGTTGATTAGTTACATTTGTGGTTCGTTGTGTCTGTTCTAGTTTTGAACTTGTGGGTTGTTGGACGGGAAGAAGTTACTCTGTTTCAAAAAAAAAATGCTGCTATTCTTGTACCCGATATCTATCTTTTATAACATTCTAAGGTTTTTCGGAGATAACGCGCCCGTAGCGGGACGGGGCATTACAACAGTAATGCATAATGCATTAGTTAAATAATAAAAGCTCCTTTAAACCTTTAAATTTATTTTTTTAAGCAATGACTATTTTCAAAATTTTTCAAATTGAATATCCGGACTAATTACGATAAACTAATAAATATACTTTAAGATAGGGGTATAGATATTGGCTTCTAACTGCCATATAAGTACGGCCGATATGTATTGTATCGCCGTACAACCTTCATATCAGCCGATATGGCCGATATATCACCGACTCATATCGATCTGATATCGGCCGATACGATTAATATCAGTATTTTTTTTAAAAAAAATCAAAATGGTGATAGGCCCAGGATGTAAATATCGGCCGATATCAGTCAATATTTACATTTTCAATTTTTTTTTTAAAATAGTTTCTTTTTCAATTTTTTTATATTTTTTAATTCAGAAAAAATAAAATAATAAAATAATACCTATATTTACAAAAAAAAAAAAAGGAGAGAGAATCACATCGTCCGATATTTGCATATCGGCTGATAATTAGGCAGAGGCATTTTTTGCACCCTGTTTTAAGACTTTAAGGTCTTTTGACACTCCCAAATGCTTAAAATAAAGTATTTTACAAATAAGGATATCCGTTGGCTGTACCGAAATACATTTGAGAGTGTCAAAAGACCTTAAAGTCTTAAAGTATTTTTACCAGGTTATTGTAATTAATCCAGATATTCAATTTGAGAAATTTTGGATAAACACAGTACTTAAAAAATAACTTTGAACTTTTAAAAGAGATATGCAGTGCACTGCTCAAAATTATCAGTACACCGCTCGGTTCAAAAGCAGTTACACCGCTAACGTTTCATGTTTAAAGAGATATGGAAGATGAAGGGTAAAATGGACTTTTCACTTGAAATTTTGAAAACTCGTGTCTCCTGACAGAAAAGTCCCGTGTTATGATGGGTGGCCTTATTTACTTAGAGAAGTGGACTCCAAGTCTTCTTTAATTTTCATCCTAAGTCTTTTACTTGGCTGAGAATCCTCAAACATTAACTATAAAAAAATCTTGTTTCATAACTATAACCAAGGTAACCTCATATATTAATAATTTTTTGAGAAATTTTATAACATCTAATCATTAAATAATATTCATGAAGTAAATGCTAACAATATAGCTTATAATAATATTATTCAATTTTTATAGATTCTTTTCATAATTATAACTTAAAATGAACACTTGCGTTTTAATAGTAAAAAAATAAATAAATATTTTTTAGATATTATTATTTTAAATCCCAATAAATAAATAAAAAATGTCAACATGTCTCTTCATAAAAATTTATAATTTATTCTTTAGTGACGTGAAATATATAATATAATAAACTATTATAATAGTTTAATAAATCACAATTAAGATAAATGTAATATTAAAAATTGTCACGGGCTGAACTCCGAGACGCATGACTTTTTTTTTCTTTACAAATTTTCGATTACAGGTGCACAATATGTGTGAAATATTATTATTATTTTTTTGCTACAAAAAAATTTCATGAACCTCAAACTCTTTCGGAGTTCCGAGAGCTTATTGAAATTTCGATATAGTCAATCCTTAAAAATAGGACATTTTGACAATTTCCCTTTATCTAATGTCTGACCACCACATATATTTCTCATGCATTAACAAGCACTTTAAATAAAATATTAATAATTTTATTAGAATTAATATTTTTTTTATTAAATCTAAATAATATAAAAAATAAAAATAAAAATTTATGCAACATAATTATTAAATAATATTCATTAATTAAAAAATATTTTAAAATATTTTTGCTCTATAGATACATAAGGGGTAAAGTGTTAGCGCTACAACGGAATAAACAAGAAAAATCGAACGGAAATAAAACACAGCACAACACAATATTTTAACGTGGTTCGGCTCACCTGACCTACGTCCATGGAGCGACAGAATATTCACTATAAAATAGAAAGAAATACATGTACAATATTAATGACTCCCTTGAGTCATGAGCCCAAACCAAAAGTCCCAAGCCCCTTGTACACCCATGTATAAGACACACCGACATCACCTCTCAGTTGATGTGAATCTCTTTCATACCCAAAATAGTGAACCCAACTTCTGTGTTGCTCCCTCTCTACGCTTCCTGCGTCCTACAAGCAACTCCCGACATGCTTCTCAAAAGCGAGTGTCTCCAATGATGGTGTCCCCTCACATACACAGATCTGCACTTCTGCTCTGGCAAAGGGGCTTTGTTTTTCTAGCTGCACTTCTTTTGGCTGCCACTCAGATCTGTAAACCCAGATCTATAGCGGTACTGCACTGTTGCTTCTGCCTCTCTCTGGCCGTTGATCTGCATCTTCTCTGCCGTTGATAGTGTGATCCCACACACACCCTTTCTTGCATGCGGCCATGTCAGGCCCTCATCAAATGCAGCACTTAGCCAAAGGCCTGAGACCCGAAGGCATAAAAGCCCACAGCCAAAAGGTCGTCCCCCTCTTTAGTTCTTCTCTGCCGTGTGTTGCTCCTGAAATTCCACACCCACACTCACGTTGGTGAGTTCCATCTTTTATAGAAGAAAACAATTGTACACATTGGCTACCCTTCCTTTTAAACAAGAGGCTGCCGTGCCTAATCCTAGAAGGATTTGGACCAAGCCTCAAGGCAATCTCCTAAAAGAATTAGGAATCCACAGCCGTGTCAAATCCTATTCTTTCTCCATGTGTAGATTTTGAGAGAGATCCTCTCCACTGCCATGTACAAGCAGCAGTGTGGGCTCCACATCCTTGGAAAAGTGGAATTGAGACACCGTCTAACAAACTCCACCTTGGCGCAATTCCACCAACCTCCGGAGATAAACTTAAGCACCATCATCCACAACATCTACAACTATACACCTCTGTGCACACCAGCCGCTTCCGGCTGAGCTCCACCTGCAGTTGCATCCATCTGCATCTTTGTGTGAGATGCACGCATCCCCACGCTGTAGGATGCTCCACCTGGCAGATCCAGACTGCAGATCATTAGATCTGCACTTTCCGTCTTAGCTGCAGTCCTCTAGCGCCCCTCAGATGCTTTTCCTTCTACAAAGTCGTCTGTCCCGTCGAAAGGCTCCACCTTGAACTTTGTGCTCGGCACTCCTCTCATGCCCATTGTGTTATTTTCCGATCACCCATGAGTCCCTAGTCTCCAACCAAAGCTTTGATACCACTTGTTAGCGCTACAGTGGAATAAACAAGAAAAATCGAACGGAAATAAAACACAGCACAACACAATATTTTAACGTGGTTCGGCCCACCTGGCCTACGTTCACGGAGCAACAAAATAGTCACTATAAAAGAGAAAGAAATACATGTACAATATTAATGACTCCCTTGAGTCATGAGCCCAAACCCGAAGTCCCGAGCCCCTTGTACACCCATGTATAAGACACACCGACGTCACCTCTCAGTTGATGTGAATCTCTCTCATACCCAAAATAGTGAACCCAACTTCTGTGTTGCTCCCTCTCTATGCTTCCTGCGTCCTACGAGTAACTCCCGATATGCTTCTCAAATGTGAGCGTCTCCAATGATGGTGTGTCCTCACACACACAGATCTGCACTTCTGCTCTGGAGAATGGGCTTTGTCTTTCCAGCCGCACTTCTGCTGGCTGCCACTTACAGATCTGTATACCCATATCTGCAGCGATACTGCACTGTTGCTTTCGCCTCTCTCCGGCCGTTGAGCTACATCTTCTCTGCCGTTGATGGTGTGATCCCACACATACCCTTTCCTGCATGCGGCGATGTTAGGCCCTCATCACATGCAGCATTTGGCCAAAGGTCTGAGACCCGAAGGCATAGAAGCCCACGACCAAAAGGTCGTCCCCATCTTTGGTTCTTCTCTGTCGTGTGTTGCTCCTGAGATTCCACACCCATACTCACGTTGGTGAGTTCCATCTTTTAAAGAAGAAAACAGCTATTGTACATGTTGGCTGCCCCTCCTTTTAGGCAAGAAGCTGCCGTGCCTAATCCTAGAAAGATTTGGACCAAGCCTCAAAGCAATCTCCTAAAAGAATTAGGAATCCATAGCCGTGTCAATCCCTATTCTTTCTCCATGTGTAGATTTTGAGAGATCCTCTCCACTGCCATGTACAAGCAGCCATGTGGGCTCCACATCCTTGGACAAGTGGAATTGAGACACCATCTAACATAAAGAGGGGGCAAAAAGTTCTAATCAACTGTACAATGATAGGTTAAACCAACCTAACATTACACACCTAGATTTTGAAAGGTTTGAACATCCTGGTCTAATCCTTGAAAGCTATTTTTTTTATAGTGGTTCGAATACAGAGTTCGAATCAATTGTACAATGATCAATGAAATAAAACAAAAATCACTTGCCTTGGTTTAGCTCTGATCTTGAGTTGTATTATTGAAAGATCCCTCTTCGCTTCAGTCCTTGATGTTTGAAATGCTACAGTGATTATGCAACTATAAGAGAGGTTGGATCTAGGATAGGTTTAAGATGCTACAAGATTTTCCTAGATAATCGTCTTTTAATCACTTTCATTTAAGGCTAAGATAGCTTGGAAATCACCATTAACAATTACTGAAGTGATTAGAGAAGAGTGAAGGAGGTTTAGATTGATTTGCAAAGGTTGGAACCCTTTCTAAGAGTCTACGATAGGTTAGAATTAATCTCACTTAATTAGTCTTTTCTTTGCTTAGAGAAATGAGTTGTATATGGAAAGGCCAGCTAAGATATTTTGAAAGGGAATACAACATGAAAATAACAGTTACATCTCGAGGGGCTAGATTTGAGAGCAAAAGATAATTGTAGATAGTGGCGTTAATGATTCAGATCAAGGGGCTCGAGCCAGGGTACGAGGAGCTTGAGCCTGACAGAGTTCAAATGTTCAAATTAAACACTTTAGTTGTTTGTCCTTTTAGCTTTAGGGTGTCTGGGTTCCACCTAGAGTTCACTAGGTCATTTTACCTGTATAGTTGCCAACCCACGTGATGATATGCTCTGCAGTAAGCCTTTGATATTCAATGAGTCTTCACACTTCCAATGCAAGGTCGGACACAGTCACAGAATTGACAAACTAGAGACTCGGCCAACCTGAAGCACTATCACAAAAGTAGTGTATAAAGTGTTTGAATTGATCACTGGGATATATGCCCTTTAAGAAAACTTACTCATACTTAACATAAATTATATGGCCGAAATTGGGAGAACTGCAATTCAAGGGCTTTAGCTTGGGCCTCGGTTAACCTGGATTTATGAAACTCGAGCCCGGTACAAATTGTATTTGTAGGAGCCCGATTCAATTTTAAGCTAAAATGTATATGCGGGCTTATTAGGGCTCAGACTTCTTTGGGCCAAAAATGAAACTTTTTCTGTTATTCTGTAAAATATAAATTATATATTATATAAACTTTATATTTATACACATATCAATTAAAAAGTTAAATTTAATAAAAATGTAGCTCAAATTTGGGCTTTTGGGCCAAACTTGAGCTTTCAAGTACTAGGTCTGACCATATTTTGAGCTACAATTTAGGTTGACTTGAGCCCGAGCCAACCTGAAATTGAATTTTTCCTTTTTTCAAAAAAAAAAAAAGACTTGAGTTAAGCTCAGCCCAAGTTGCACCCTTATAAACTTAATTTATTAATTAATTATATAATTTTTTAGAAGCACTAACACGAATCCTATGTGTCATTGTATATATCGAGGATTAAGTTCTTCTCAACATGGTCAATTAGAAATTCCTGTGTTCGAAGATTCGTATTTACCAAACATATGTGATGTGGGTCTGTTCACGATAAAAATGATAATTTGGTATGAACTTTTAATCACAATCTTTAAATGACAAAAAAGAAATTTTGTATCTTACTTTTTAAATTCATCTAATTATTCAAATTAAAAACTCTGAATGAATGTTCACCTAATTTTTCTAAACCAGTTCAGAATGGATCATATCTCCTCTGCTGAACAGTGTGATTCAGTTTCACAAAAAGTTGAGATGCAACATATGATGTGGAATGACTTAATAAACAAATTCTTACTGAAATGGTATCATAGATGTTTAAACAATTAATGACTTCAATAAATTTAAGAAGATCTCAAAAAATATTAATATACAATTTAATCAATTGACTCTATATTTCTTTTTATTCTTTTCATGAGGTAGGGTATGAACCAAGAGTAATCCTTTGTAATGAACCAAGAATAATACTTTTTATTACTTCTTAATGATGAAAGGTTTTTCTAGAAACAGAACTTTGATATAGTTGGCGCACTATAAATGTTATTTTTTTCTTTAATGGAAAACAGAATAACATGTTTAGAAATGAGAAATGATCACATGCCATTAATATTGTTAGAAATCAAGAATCGGTATTATTCTATTACATCAATATTTATAGTCTCTAGTCGATTATAGGGCTATTACACTTAAACTCAAATTCAAATATAATCTAAACTCAAATGCATCTCTTAATAGAGATTAACTCAAACTGAAAGTCCTAATCTAATATAACTCCTAATTATATTCTAACAAATATAATACTAAGAATGATAATAAATGCCACTAGTTGAGACATGAGAAAATCATTTTTAAAAAATTTAAGTTAGTCATTAATTTATAAATATGATGATGCATTTAGATTTATTGTTGGATTGATCAAATGAAAATAAGTACTTTTTATTTTATCCTGCCAATGATAAGTTTAATAGTTTCGAAATATATAAAAAAACACGTATATATATATATATATATGTATATATATGTATATATGTATATATATGTATATATGTATATATATATATATATATATATATATATATATATATATATATATATATATATATATATATGTGTATGTCTATATATATATACATATATATATATATATATATTATTGTAAGTGAAAAATAATAAATAGTTTAATTTTTTAATAAATAAACTCTATATATCTGAAATAATATCATTTACTATTATTTTTATCATTAAAATACCAGTACACGATGATTCCTGGTGATAAACACATAACCACAGTGGAGAATATAATCGCAAGGTAGCGTGAGAGGACTCAAACGCGACTTGAAGTCTTGACCATCCTTTAGCTTGTGAGAATATGATTGTAAATATAAAAAAATAAAAATAAAAATAAAAATTAATTTTAAGATATTATTTAATCATTGAATCTGAAGTAAATCAAGCTAATATTATCCTTGCATATCTAGGCATAGAGCCACCAAATGAAATGATAATAGATCTATTGAAAATTATTTTATTGAGTATGTGCTCCTCTAAAAATTGTCTTGATTGAATATATGTTGTCTTTGAAGGCTTCAAAGTTTAAAAAAAATTTAAAAATATTTTAAACTTATTAAAATTTGAAGAGTACAGAAATTTAATTGATTGATTCAATCACAGTTATTTCTGTGGAGCATATATTTAGTGAAAATCTTTCCCACAGACCAATAGGCACTCTATTTTTCTACCCCTGCTTGAACATCAGATTTTAAAATTATCTTGAAGTGATTTGCACTTTGCACTCAACCTTTCACCTTTTTATAAGCATTACCAACGTCAGATGTGGGACGCAGTAAGATAGCCAAAACGAGAGCATAGTGGATGTGGGTACTGTAACAAATCTCGTTGTCATGATATTAATGGTAATTATTAATAGTACGATATTTTTAAGTTCTTGAATTTTATTGAGAATTTAACGAGAAAATTTTATAGAAAATATAATATTTAAAAATAATAAAAATAAATATAATAAATAAATAATATGGCCAGAATTTAAAAATATAGATGATATTTTAGAAATAAATATATTTGCCCCTAGTGTTTTTAATAAAAATTTAATGGTAGAATCTTTTGATTTTAAAGGGAATTTACCATTTCTTGCAATAAAAATGTATTTTTAATGGGAATTTAACATTAACAATGGCAGACGCAATAAATTTGAATTTTTAACGTGCAAAAGTTATTTTGTAGATATTTCTGTGATAAAAATAAAAATGTCGAGGATATTCGTTACATTGGATGTCAGAAGGTATTGATGAAATGACCAAACTATTTAAAAATGTCTTTTTTGTACAATGGTGATGCCCTTCACCACTATGCTATTGGCGGAAAAGGAAACTTCATGCTATAGTTTTTAAAAAATATTTTACTTTGACTATTTATACAAATATAGAGTTTTAGATTGTCAAAAAGTTAAGTATAGATATTTTTAATTAAATTAATTTTTATAAATTTTATATAACTTAAAAAGTTACAAAAATTTAGAGATTAAAATTATTTAAAGATATTAAAATTTAAAAGTTTAAGAAATGACGTGTTTGATTTGATTAAAGTATTTTTGTTGATTCATATTAAAAATAATTTTTGATTTAAAATTTTATTTCATTTTATCAACTAAATCTTAATTAATAATTTAATATTATTTATAATATTTATATTAATTACATGAGTTTGACTGAATTTGACCAAAATTGAAGTGGATTGAATATTATTTAACCAATCTTCCATCGAGATATTTCACTTAATGGGTCAATTTTTAAAATATTGATTTATACACACTATTTTGTGGAGCTAATTTTTTTTTAAGTTTAAACAATATTTTAAAGTAATTTATAAGATTTATGTTTTAAAAAAATTAACTCAAAATAATTGACATGATTGGTTCCACATCTGCCTAGAGTCTGGGAAGTCGCTGCGTCGCTGTATTCGAGACAACGACTTGGGCGACCAGCTGTTTTGGCGGGTAGACAAGTTTACTGAGACATAACATCTTAATAGTAAAAAGGTCAAATATCTGTAATGATGATAGTTACGTATGATGTGATTTGTCATCAAACGATTTAGTTTTGTAAAAGGATTTATCACTGTCAAATCTTCTTTTCGAATAAGTTTTTACTGAATATTTAAGTTACTAGAGATCGTTCATTCGAACGAGTAATCAGTTAAAATTTATTTTTTAAGTATTATGTATTTTTAAAAATTTTCAAATTAAATATTTAGATTAATTACGATAATTTGATAAAAATATTTTAAAATTTAAAGGTCTTTTGACACTAATAAATGTATTTTCGGCACACCTTATTTGTAAAATACTGTGTTTTAAATATTTAGGAGTGTCAAAAGACCTTGAAGTCTTAAAGTATTTTTATCAGGTTATCGTAATTAGTCCGGATATTTAATTTGAAAAATTTTGGAAATACACCGTGCTTAAAAAATAAGTGTAAAGTTTTAAAATAAATTTTATTATTTAAATCATTTGAATGAATGATCCTCATTCATTCGAATGAATGGGCTGAGCAGTATTCCGTGTTACTGCTCAGCCCATTTATTCGACTGAATTGAAATTACACTTGGGCATTCATTCGAATGAATGACAAAATGAACTGGGCATTCATTCGAATGAATAGAAATACGGGGGTAAAATTGTAATTTCACCTGAAAATCCAATTTCAGGTGTGTAGAGGCAGGAAATCCGAGTGTGTGTAAGTGCTCCCTCTCATATTTGTGAAAGTTTTGCTCTAAATATTTTATAATTTCTCACACATAAATTTTAAAAGAAAAATAAACATCATCAACATTAAAACTATAAAATCCAACAGATTTTAGCAGCACATGTAGCCTCTCTGAACACACATGCTGAGTTCAATTGATGGAAAAATGTTCCCACAAAGGGTGACTATCCTCGAAAGGAATTGGTCAGGAATTGACCTCAAGACTTTCCCATCAACACAAGTGCCTTGAGGGTCAGGCTAACACTGCAGAGTGTTGTTAGTCTTATTACTTAAAGTAGGGAATTTAGTAATCAAAATTGTTTACACATATACCATTGAAGTTTACTCACTATATTAAAAAAATAAATTTTAGAGTAATATAAGAATATTGAAATGATAGAAGTGCCCTTTTTTTTTTTAAAAAAAAAAATAGATATTAAAAAATAAAAAGAAACATGTATTAATAGAAATTTGTCTATTTTAATTGTAAAATATTATTATGAATAGTTTTACTTTTTTAATAAAAGTATTTTAAAACAAAAAATGCTAAAAATGTTTTCAAGATAGAAACAATGTAAACTAACATGTTCCTATTTTAAATGGAATTTTTGGGTACCTTCAAATGCTAATAAGGTGCAACGTATCAACCAAATTTATTTCCTTTGAATTTTAAACGGAGACAGAGATCAATTCAAGATTTTCCCATTAAATTTTCACCTGATTTGCAATGTTGAATCGTCGATTCCCCGTGATTGGATGCAAATGTTTAGTCGTCTCACGTGAAAGTACCTAACAACCTAAAATGCTGACTTTAGAAATGTCATTTTAAAGGTTTAGCTGTCAATTTTCTTGGTTTAATTAAGAAGAATATTATTATTTTTTTTAATTCATCTGTGGGAAATGGTGAGATATCCAAATTCTTACATATTATTCCAGTACTCTTACGACACATTAACGTTAGATCATGGAGTGCAAAATTTGATATTTACCAATATTATTTTTCTCCTATTTTCTTTTCTCTTTTAAATCTGTCAATACGATATATATATAGACCATATTTACACTTTTAAGTTAGATTATAGGAATTCAAAAGTACAACAAAAATAAGATCCTGTTCATTCTCACTAAAATTAATGTATTTGAGTTGTGCGAACTCAATTTTAAACTTCATTTGATAATTTTGAGCAAAAAACCCCATAATAAAAATTCATTTCTGAAATTTTAATAAGTTGACCATTATTTTTCTTAAGTGAAACATCTCATTTTTTTAAATAAAAATAAAAATAAAAATGAAAGATGATAAATTAATAATAAATTAAAGAAATAGAGAGAGAGAAAAAAAAAAAAAAAAAAGCCTTGCAGTGGTCTAACCTGCCAAAAGTCCTTTCTGCGTGTTACTCGCCAGATACAGGTCAAGTAAACTGTCGGGCGATGGGGGACACTGACTTGACTTATTTAAAGAGTACGGAGTAGGGGCATTGACGTGTCTAATTAGCCACCGGCGTAATAATAGTATTACGTTTTGGTGATAAAATTTGAAATTTAAAACGAAAGTGGCTGGAAATTCAAAGACAGTCTGATTAAAATATATTAATTTAAAATTTAAAGTGAAAGTGGTTAGACACTTAGACCAAGAGTTCATATTAATTATTTTTTATAAATATTAATAATATTAAAAGTATGAGTTAAATTCTTTTAATCTAAGTAATAGAAAAACATATCATATTGGTTTATATTAAAATTTCGAAAATAGGAACGTAAATTGATATTAAAAAAATCTAAAAGTCCAAAATATTTGACATGAAATAAAAGGGTCTGGATACAAATATTTATATATTTTAGATTCGAACCCGAATTTGAATTGAACATATGTTTGTATCCATATGCAGATATTAATCTAACCATATTCAAATCTAATAACCGACTAACACAAATGGCAAATAATGTAGATAACATATTAATTATTAATATAGATATTACGTATTATTATTATCATTAGTCAATATCTCATTTATTGGACTTGGTTTTTTTATCTTGGAGGATCCTCCTGCAAACATTGTACTGTTGATTGTGTAAAATGACTGAAAAAACCATTCAGTCGACTTAGAGGACTCAAGAATGTACGTACATGATATAAGTCTCCAAAAAATTCAATTGTAATGACCTGATCTGAGATCATGTTTTTTTGAGGACATTATGGAAATTTCATTTTTGGATTAAGAGTGTTTTGTTACGTAGATCTCGATGTGGACTTTTCAATAAGGCAAAATTTGATCAAATCCGAGCTCGAAAGTTCAAGTTATGACATTTTGAAGAAACTATAAAATTTTGAATACTATTCAGCAAATTTATTTTTGAATCTTTAAAATTATTCTACGAGTATTTATTTTTAACAAAATTTGAAAGGTAGCCTAATTTGAATGTCTAATCTTTATTAAAATTATAAAATTTTGCATAAATATTGTTTTTGTGGAATTTTAAAAAATTATTTTCAGCCAACCAAGTGGGCTCCACCCAAACCTCCCATAGTCCAATTACACGTTCCTTCCACTTTCTAAAATGAAGACTTCGGCCTTCCAGTGACTAACAGTCATCACCGTCCGTTACCTTCCATAGACTTACCTCATCACGTACCTCATGTGCTTACGTTATTTCCTTTATTCCTTATTTACTTAGAGAAGTGGACTCCAAAGTCTTCTTTAAGTTTCATCCTAAGTCTTTTACTTGGCTGAGAATCCTCAACCATTAACTATAAAAAATCTTGTTTCATAATTATAAATAAGGATAATCTAATATATTAATAATTTTTTGAGAAATTTTATAAATTCTAATTATTAAATAATATTCATGAAATAAATGCTAACAATATAGCTTATAATAATATTATTTATTTTTTTATAGATTTTTTTTCATAATTATAATTTAAATGAACACTTGCATTCAACAGTAAAAAAAAAAATAAGGAATTTTTGTAGATATTATTATTTTAGATCCCAATAAATGAATAAAAAATATCCACATATCTCTTCATAAAAATTTATAACTTGTTCTTTGGTGACATGAAATATATAATATACTAAACTATTATAATAGTTTAATAAATCACAGTTAAGATAAAATTAATATTAAAAGCTGTCAAGGGCTGAACTCTGAGATGCATGACTATTTTTTTCCTTTACAAATTTTTTATTACAACTGCACAACATGTGTGAAAGATTATTATTATTATTATTATTATTTTGCTATAAAGAGATTACCATGAACTTCAAATTCTTTTGGAGTTCCGAGAGCTTATTGAAATTTCGATATAATCAACCTACAAAAATAAGACATTTTGACAATTTTCCTTTATCTAATGTCTGACCATCACATATCTCTCTCATGCATTTACAAACACTTCACATAAACTATTAATAATTTTATTAGGATTAATAATTTGTATTAAATCTATACAATATAAAAATAAATAAAATTTTATGAAACACAATTATTAAATAATATTCATCAATTAAAAAATATTTTTGCTCCATAGGTGCATAGAGGGGGTAAAGAGGGGCAAAAAGTTCTAATCAACTGTACAATAATAAGGTAAACCACCCTAACACTACACACTTAGGTTTTGAAAGGTTTGACCACCCTGGTCTAATCCTTGACACCTTTTTTTTTACAATGGTTCGAATACAGAGTTTTAATCAACTGTACAATGATAAATGAAATTAAACAAAAACCACTTGCCTTAGTTTAGTTCTGATCTTGAGTTGTGCTATTGAAAGATGCCTCCTCGCTTTGGTCCTTAATGCTTGAAATGCTTGAGTGATTGCGCAACCGTAAGAGAGGTTGGACCTAGGATAGGTTTAAGATGCTACAGGATTTTCCTAGATAATCGTCTCTTAATCACTTTCATTTAAAGCTAAGATAGCTTGGGGTGTGCTTAGGGATCATTTGGGTTCCATAAGTGTTGTGTTTTCGGAATCGATGGGTTCTAAGGAATGAGGCGGAACTTCTTAGTATTTAGAGAGCCTTAGTCTTAGGATCTGAGTTAAGAGGGATTAAATTAATTATTGAGAGTGATTCCTCCAATACTATTAAATGAGCCAATGGTGGAAAGTGTCCTTCCTGGAGGCTTATCAATTTGGTGAAGGAGATTAAGGTGCTGGCTTTGGGCATGGAGGTCTCATTTTCGCTTGTCAAGCGCTCAGCAACTGGGGTGGCGGACTTCTTCACTAAAAATGGTGTATTGTAACACCCCGGATTTTCAATTTATTAATATATGTGAAAATTACCCATTTAATTTGTGAATTATTAAATATGGATCTTATATGGGTAATGTATTGGGTCATTGGCTCAATTAGGACCCAACGCTTTTGGAAAGGGTTCTAATAAAAATTAAAAGGGGTTGAATTTAATTAATAAAATAATATTAAATAAATAAGGAAATGGATAATTGAGCATGGCCGATTATTAGGTTGCATATCTATGATTATGCGCATACAAGATAAGATAGGCTAGTGTATCTTGGAAAGGTGTGCTTTCTTTGTTAGGAATAATATTCGGGTAATTGCTAAATTACAATGGGTGCATGTTATATTTAGAACTCTCTAAAGTGGGAAGCCAAGGTCGGCAATTGCTATTTTAAATTGGGATCAATGGGAGATTAAAAGAAGCAAGGGCACACGGCATTACTAATTAAGACAAGGGGCGCACGGCCTAAGGGGGATTGGTTATTTTAAGCACCTTCTAAGTTGGGTTCAAGTGTAAGTAATAAAAGGAAAGAAGGACAAGGGCACACGGTTTACACCCACCATGGCCGAATTTTCTCTTCATCTCAATTCTTATTCACGCCAAAACAAGAGGAAGAAAAGGCAGCCAACAAAAGGTGTTCTCGGCTTGGGAAAAAGAATCAAGAAGAAAGGAGAAGGATTGGAAGAGCAAGAATCAATCGGAACCGGTTAGTATTTTATAAATTTTGTTTGAAATAAAAGAACCATAGGGTTCGGCCATGGTGTTTGGCCGAACCCCATGGAAGAGAATTGGTAGATAGAAGAGTTTTGATAATTTTAATAGAAGTATGAACCATAGGGTTCGGCCACAGTGCATGGCCGAATCCCATGAAAGAAGACATGGTTAATCTATGGATTTTTAATGAGGAAAAACCATGGGAGTTGGTTAATATAATTCATATGGTTTTAATGGAAGAACTCGATGATTCTTTTTAATGGAAAGTTATTGGTTTTATTTTAAGGAACGAAAACCATGGAAGATGGTTACTATTTTTAGTAAGTTTCTAATTAAGGATATGGGTCAGCCATTGCATGGCCGAACTATAATTTTAATATGGCTAAGATGCTAGATCAATGATTAATGATTTTTGAAAGAAGGTTCATAATTTAGAAAGGTTATTATGTTTGATTGTTGGATCAAAAGAATAGAAAAGAAGGGGTGAGGTTCGGCCATGGTGTATGGCCGAACCCCACCAAATATAGTTATGAATTTGGGGTTTCTTACACATTGAATCATGTAGATTGATTTATTAATTTTAAAGGGTTGCAAAACATAAAAACCATGGAAAGGGTTAAGGAAGTTTTAAAGGTCTAAAATGATTTAAAGAAGGAAAGATGATGGACCATAGGGTTCGGCTAGTTTGTATGGCCGAACCCCATGAAGAGACATTGGTTTTATTTCAAATGGAAATAAGGAACCCATGGACCATTTTTATGGGCTATTGGTGATGTGAACCATGAATAAATAATTGGATGTTTGAGCAAGAAAACAATGGATTTCAGTATGTATAACTATGATCTTAGAGTATGTTATTGGTCATGAAATGTTATGAATGACAATATTGTAATTAGAGGCTAAAATGAAAGATCCTGGGTTCGGCCATGGTGTATGGCCGAACCCCATGAACCATGGTAATGGGATATTTGTTAGCCTAAACATGTTTTAAATGAATAGAATGAACAATGGCATAGAATGTAAATATGGGTAAACATGCAAGATCACGGGTTCGGCCATGGTGAATGGCCGAACCCCATGAGGATTGTGGTTATGGACTTAAACATTATTTAAATCAAGTGGGACTTAGTTTTTGATTAATTGTATATTATAAGGTAACGGGACCTCACAAGGTGTGTACGATCGTGAGAGGTTATCGGATGAAAGACGCAAGGACACGTTAGCGGTCTTTGGTAGGATTCCACCTCTTTGAAACCATGGGTTTATGTACATTTGTTTTATCTTATTTTTGATGAAATTATGTTTCAAAGGATATGTTTTAAATTGAATTTTAAATGCTATGTTTAATTGTATAAATAGCATGTGTTGAATATGTTCAAAAGTTGATTTTAAATGCTATGTTTATGTTATAAAATAACATGTGTTCATTGGCATCTCATGCATGGCATGGGGTGAAGGATTTGTAACCGGAGGGTCCACACTCCGTCGGGGCGTCAGAAAAACCTATGTGGGGTATCTTGATGTGCTTTTCCATCAGGAAGAAACCAAAGGGTCCACACTCCGTCGGGGTGTCCGAAAGACCTATGTGGTGGGTACTTTTATGTACATGTGATGGGTGAGACTCATTGCATTTGTCATCATTGCATGGTATGGTTTTATTTGGTTTTGGATATTATGTTATAATATATGTTTTGTACTAACCATGTGTTAACCGTAACTGGAATACCTACTGGGCGCGTTGTTCTAACGCCCTACTTCTACCCTAGTTGATGATACAGGAAACAAGGGGAACGATGAACGCAAGGAGGGCCAGGCATAGGAGCTTGGATGATTTATTTTATATGTTTTGAATAAAGTTACTTATGAACATGTATTTGAGTAACTAGGTTCTGGGAATGTAATAACTTAGATGGTTGGATGTTAATTTTGATAATTATGATATCTGAATGATGATTAAGAACTTGACGTACTTTGCTATCTGAATGGAATAGAACTTGGTTGTATTATAATTTCGTATGTTATGATTTTTATTCCGCAAGTTGATGCACACATAGGGTTGGCCAGTTAAGGGTCGGACTTTGGAAGTTCGGACTTAGCTCGCGTCGTGATGTCCCTCTCTATATCACTCTACTTTGTTATAAAAAAAAAATAGACTCTGATTTACGGGAAGAAGTGAGTGAAAAATGGTGGGGCGTTACAGTGGAGGGAGCTATCCAGGGCATTTTTCATTTTTCTAGAGGATAGTTTTTGTCAGATTCTTTTCTTGTAATGTTCTTTTGGGTTTCATTGAATTTCGGATTTTCTTGTATTTCTCTTGGGGCCTATAACTCTTAGGTCCTTTCTGTCTTTTATTTCCTTTCTCTTGTATGCTTTTCTTTTAATGAATTTATTTTCACCGCTCAAAAAAAAAAAAAATTACAAAACTGATTAGAGAAGAGTGAAGGAGGTTTATATTGATTTACAAAGGTTGGAACCCTTTCTAAGAGTTTGAGATAGGTTAGAATTAATCTCACTTAATTAATCTTTTCTATGCTTAGATAAATGAGCCGTATATATAGATTTACTGTTCATAACGAACTTTTTTCATGGAAAGCCCGGCTAAGATATTTTGAAAGGGAATACAACTTAAAAATAACAGTTACATCTCGAGGGCCTTGATTTGAGAGCAAAAAATAATTGTAGATAGTGGCATTAAGGATTCAAATCAAGGGGCTCGAGCCAGGGCATGAGTGGTTTGAGCCTGACAGAGTTCAAATGTTGAAATTAAACTCTTTAACTGTTTGTCCTTTTAGCTTTAGGGTGTTTCGGTTCCACCTAGAGTTCACTAGGTCATTTTACTTGTATAGTTGCCAAACTACATGATGATATGCTCCGCAGCAAGCCTTTGATATTCAATAAGTTTTCACGCTTCCAAGGCAAGGTCGGACACAGTCACGGAATTGACAAATTAGAGACTCGGTCAACGTGAAGCACTATGACAAAAGTAGTGTATAGAGTGTTGGAATTGATCACTGGGATATATGCCCTTTAAGGAAAACTTGCTCATAAGTCATACTTAATATAAATTATATGGCCGAAATTGGGAGAACTGCAAATCTGCAATTAAAGGACCTTAGCTTGGGCCTCAGTTAACCTGAATTTATGAAACTTGAGCCCGGTACAAATTGTATTCATAGGAGCCTGATTCAATTTTAAGCTAAAGTGTATATGCGGGCTTATTTGGGCTCAGACTTCTTTGGGCCAAAAATGAAACTGTTTCTGTTATTCTGTAAAATATAAATTATATATTATATAAACTTTATATTTATACACATATCAATTAAAAAAGTTAAATTTAATAAAAATGTAGCTCAAATTTGGTCTTTTGGGCCAAACTTTGACCATATTTTTAGCTAAAATTTAGCTTGACTTGAGCCCGAGCCAATCTAAAATTGATTTTTTCCTTTTTTTCAAAAAAAAAAAATATAGACTTGAGTTAAGCTCAACCCAAGTTGCACCCTTATAAACTTAATTTATTAATTAATTATATAATTTTTAGTAGCACTTACATGAATCCAATGTGTCATTGTATATATCGAGGATAAAATTCTTCTCAGCATGGTCGATTAGAAATTCTTGTGTCTAAAGATTCGTATTTACCAAATATATGTGATGTGAGTCCATTCACAATAAATTGGTATGAACTTTTAATCACAATCTTTAGAACAAAAAAGAAATTTTAAATTTTACTTTTTAAATTTATCTAATTATTCAAATTAAGAACTCTGAATGAAAGTTCACCTAATTTTTCTAAACCAGTTCAGAATGTACCATATCTCCTCTGCTGAATAGTGTGATTCAAATTTTTAATGAAACTTTATCATAGATGTTTAAACAATTAATGATTTCAATAAATTTAACAAGATCTCAAAAAATATTAATATACAATTTAATCAAATGACTATATTTCTTTTTCTTTTTTTCATGAGGTAGGGTATGAACCAAGAGTAATACTTTGTAATGAACCAAGAATAATTCTTTTTATTACTTCTTAATGATGAAAGGTTTTTCTAAAAATAGAACTTTGACATAGTTCGTGCACTATAAATGTTATTTTTTTCTTTAATGGAAAACATAATAACATGTTTAGAAATGAGAAATGAGAAATGATCACATGCCATTAATATTGTTAGAAATCAAGAATCGGTATTATTTTATTACATCAATATGTATAGTCTTTAGCCGATCCTAGGACTATTACACTTAAACTCAAATACATCTCTTAATAGAGATTAACTCAAACTGAAAGTCTTAATCTAAGATAACTCCTAATTATATTGTAACAAATATAATACTAAGAATGATAATAAATGCCACTACTTGAGACATGAGAAAATCATTTTTTAAAAATTTAAGTAAGTCATTAATTTATAAATATGATGATGCATTTAGATTTATTGTTGGATTGATCAAATGAAAATAAGTACTTTTTATTTTATCCTGCCAATGATAAGTTTAATAGTTTCGAAATATATAAAAAAACACGTGTATATATATATATATATATATATATATATATATTATTGTAAGTGAAAAATAATAAATAGTTTAAATTTTTAATAAATAAACTCTATATATCTGAAATAATATCATTTACTATTATTTTTATCATTAAAATATCAGTACACTATGATTGCTGGTGATAAACACATAACCACAGTGGAGAATAGAATCGCAAGGTAGCGTGAGAGGACTCAAACGCGACTTGAAGTCTTGACCATCCTTTAGTTTGTGAGAATATGATTGTAAATATAAAAAAATAAAATTAAAAATAAAAATTAATTTTAAGATATTATTTAATCATTGAATCTGAAGTAAATCAAGCTAATATTTAAAGTGATGATCTATTTTTCTTGCCCATTTAATTTACTTTAAGTTGTAAGCTAAAAATATTTAATGAGATTATTTTTCTTTGATACATCTAGACCACAAATTGGACATATGAGTTTAATGGACCTCCTCAAATGAGGACACGTGGCAATTGGAAGAAGTTGAAGACCATCTCATCATCGTTGCTTCAGGATTTTATATTGATTTTGATGAATCTTCTGAGGTTTCCAACTTAGATTGAAGGACAATTTAAACTTGGCTCAAATTCTAATTGGAAAAGAAAATCTAAAATCTAATTTCTCTCCAGAAAAGAAGATAATGGTTCAAATCTCATTGGGAAACTGTCATAAGAGAAATCACACCATGAAAATATAATTCAATTGAAAATAAAAATATAAATTGTGCGAACAATTAATTAAATTCAAGCAAAATAAAAACTGGGAATCAAAAGAACAATGGAAGATGATTTACTTGCTAGAACCAAAGAGAAAACACAACTCAGAGATTCATTCTTTATGGAGTGCAATCCCTTTATTTATAGTCTTAGACTCTTAGGATTACAAAATTTGCAAAAACAAACGTTCCATCACTCTAAGGCAACCTATTGTAAATTCGTCCATAACTTTCTCTATGTATGTTAGAATTGTTCAAGTTTGAATTCGTTGAAAAAGTCTTTGAGTAAGCTTTCCAATGGATTTAATTTTATGTAAATTCAACATCACTTGATGTATCAAATCTCTTTGCAAAATTATACTTTATTTCGTCAATCATAGAATGACAAGTGTCCTATTTAAAAATTAGAAAATAAAATAAAAATGAAAAATACAAAATTAACTATGGAGGTGGGTCCAAATTTGATATGGAAACCTTCTGAGCTTGAATTACTTGCTTCTTAAGTAGAGGGATTTGGAATCTTCAATGTTGCTAGAGAGAGATCCATTCCACCAACAATTTTTTATTCTTAATATGGGTATAGTTCAAGTGGTTGTCTCCCGCCTTAGGAAGTGGGAGGTTGTGGGTTTGAGCCCCATGGCCTAACCTTGATGTACCTTGGGGGTAGTGGGCTCATCTGTGGGGGGGAGCCATATAGACACCCGAGAAATCTTTTCCTACACACCTTTTTTCCAAAAGTGGATGAAAATTACCTTTTTACCCTTCCACTTAAAAATGCAACATCCATTGAATGAGTGATCCAACGAATGAAAAACATCCGTTCGAACGAATGGGCTGTGAGTGAGATTTTCAAACGAAATCGTTTCTCGACTGATTTCTACAAACAAGGTATCAAAATTCATCTACTCTAAATTTTATGAACTCCGGGACTCATTTTAAGTGAAAATGGTAAAATTTTGGGCTTAAAAAATTGTATCCAAAGAATTAAGGAACTTTTCTCTTAATTCTTTGGGTACGATTTTTGAAACCCAAAACTATACCATTTTCACTTAAAATCAGTCATGTAGTTCATAAAATTCAGAGTAGATGAATTTTGATATATTGTTTATAGAAATCGGTCGAGAAACTACCTCGTTTGAAAGTCTCACTCCATAGTCCAAGAACGAAGGAATTCCCACTTCATTCGAACGAACGAATTCCTTCGTTCGAAGGAAGTGGGCTGTAGAGTGGAATTTTCAAACGAGTCCGTTTCTCGACTGATTTTTACAAACAAGGTATCAAAATTCATTTCCTTTGAATTTTATGAACTCCGGGACTAATTTTAAGTGAAAAGGGTATAATTTGGGGTTTTAAATCGTACCCAAAGAATTAAGGAACTTCCATCTTAATTATTTGGGTATGATTTTCGAAGTCCAAAACTATATCATTTTCAGTTAAAAAATCAGTCCCGGAGTTCATAAAATTTGGAGTAGATGAATTTTGATACCTTGTTTGTAAAAATTAATCGAGAAACGGCTTCGTTTGAAAATTCCACTTTACAGCCAATTCGTTCGAACAATTTTTTGAATTCGTCTGAGCGAATTTTTGAATTCGGTGGATCATCGGTTAGGAGGATGAGGCGTTTTTAAGTGGAAGGGCAAAAGGATAATTTTCATCTACTTTTGAAAAAAGGGTATGTAGAGAAAGATTTTCCAAGTGTCTATACAGGCTCAAAAAAAAAAAAAAATTAAGCCCAAATTGAGAAATTGACCTATACCCATACCCAATGAACCACTTATTTTAGTGTTTTTCCCAAAGCAATCATGCTCACATGACTCTTCCTCCAGATAACTTAATAGACTAGATGGCCAATTGGATCACCCATGTTGATTAATCCAATTTGCACAATGGGTACTGAAACTTTTCTAAAATTCTGAAAATGTAAACATGCAATCTCATCTGAATACTCAATTCAACATGGTCCACAATCACAGTGGAACTCAATACAGACTCGGTACTGTAGTTGGAGTGCTCAACTCAGTATTGTTTACTTTTCTTCAATCAACTCACTACTGTAATACTCACTGCATTCAAACTAGGCCCAGGTTGGTTTAATCACGCCTACCAGATCGGCAGGGCCGGCCCTGAGATCCCCTAAAATCTCAGGAGCCCTAAGCAGATTGTGATTTTAGAGGCTCTTTGTGATTGATATATTAAGGAGTTTAAGTGTGTGGCCGGCCCTGCAGGCCGATTCTGAAATGGTTTGATAATTGGTTCACTACAGCAAACCAGGCAGCACTCCCATTACTCCTGACTCGGTATAGCAGTGTGCTGCACTCAGCCAGATTCAGATCGCTGTTATAGCAGTAATCCAGACCGGGTTTACACGGTCTGCAAGCTGGTTTTACCACAACACTCAAACCGATTCAATAACGGGTTGATGACTGGGTTTTAGTAAGAAACCAATCTGGCCCAGCAGTTGCATGCTGATTGGTCTACAGGCAGGTTTATAGGCAATAATTAGATCGATTTTGGCTGGGTTTAACAGCAATAAACCGGGCTGGTTTCAAACGGCTGCCCTCTTGCAGGTCTTAGACCGGCCTCAACATAGGTAACACAGCTGGGCCTGCAGGTCCTAACTGACTTGCAGACTTAGCCCAATTGTGTCCAAACTCCAAACCATTCAGCAAAACAACAGTTAATTCTGGGCTGTTTGGTGAGTCCATACAATCCCCAAAATCCAAGTCAAATAATTAGAGAAAATTCAGAAACAAACAAGGGATCTAACAACACATTGTTAAGATCCACACAATCAACAATTAATCAACATAATCCAATTAAATCTGTAACGACCCGATCCATATACAGGGCTTAGGGCTCAAACTCAGCAAGATATTGTCCGCTCTGGGCCTCGCACACAAGCGAGCCCGCACGGTTTTGCCTTTAGGCCGGGGCTCACCTGGCCCGGCCCAAAACGCGTCATGCTAGTTTAATGGGCTTTGGCCTCTTAAATACCCCCTCTATTTAGCCTCCACTACCGATGTGGGACTCTTCCCACATCGGTGGCATGGTTTCACAAAATCACTCACATAAACTAGTCAAATGATAAGTCACCCGGGATTTGAACTTGAGCCGCACTTGACTTGTTGAACGCTCACACTTGAGCCTTTAATTTCTTCAATGAAATTACAATGGATTTCTCTCAAGGTGATCTCTTCCAAAGGCCTTCTACCAAGGTCCTTCCCCAAGAGATTTTCCTTCAGGGTCTCTCTCAAGAGCCTCAAACTTGGACTCTCACTGAGGCCCTAACTCGATCTCATGCCTTAACTCAGCTCTTTTTTTGAAAGAGTAACAAATAATTTCATTAATACCTTAACTCAGCTCTTTTCTTGAAACAATAACGAATAATTTCATTGATATAAGTAGATGATACAAATGAGAATGAGCCAAGTGTTGTGGGACTATTATTCCACACCAAGAATAGGAGAATTATACAAGGCTCTAAAAAAGAAGGAATAAAAAACAACACTATATGTACAATACTTCAACACTAACATAAGATACAATCAGAAGCCCTCATCTCCCCATACACCAAAAACAGTATCATAATCTAAACAACTCCATTGCATGTCTCGCTTCTGTACTCCTCCTTCGCTAGAAAATCTGCCACATTGTTTGCCGATTGAGATATGTGTGTAAAGGCGGGGGCGGAGGAGGGGGAGGAGGAGGGGGGAGGGAGAGAGGGAGGTGGTGGTTTAACCCAGGAGATGGGATTAGTCGAATCTCCTTCAACGATAAGATTATCATTCCCAGATCTAGACCAATTCTAAAGGGCTCTCATGAGTGTTCTCAATTCCACCTCATTTGACACCAAAATTCCTAAGGGCAAAAAAAATGATAATAACATTCTACCTCTATCGTCATGCAACACTTCTGTCATTCCTATCGGCCCAGATTTGTCCATTGCAGCCCCATCCAGGTTGAATTTACACGAGCCTTGAGGTGGCGCAACTGACTCATTCTTGGGTTTTCTAACTTTCCCAACCCCCCTCGTACACCTTTCCCATGATAGGTAGAAGTCCTCAGGTGTTAGTCCCACGAACTCCTTGCAAATTGATAGCCATCATATCAATTGCCACTTTGCTTTCTCGAAAACTTTTCCTATTGTCCCCATTTTACTAGGGTTGCAACTTGGGTCAGGTTTTGGCCCGATCCGCATGCCCCGACCCAAGAATCATGTTGATTGGGTTACAAGGGTAGGGCCATAGGGTTCGGTCGGGTTGAGAAGAGAAAAACTTGTATGAAATTCAGATTGGATTGAGCTTAAGTCTTTAAATCTCAATCCGACCCGGATTTCCTAACTTAATATAAAACTCTCTACCCTCAAATCCTAATTGGCTAGGTGCCTATACTGTAAACCCTAACAAAAAATACTAACACACTATAATGTATGGAAAACTGCATAGGACAGGATGGAAAGCCTCCACACCTTTCCTTCTAATTTGATTTTCGTCTTTGTTTTTTCCTAGGCTCTGTTCTTTATCTCTTTTTGGGTTTCAGATAAAAGATCTCTGACTTGGGATTCTCTCTCTCTCTGTAGTTCTTGGATACTCTTTTTTCTCTCGTTCAACTTTACTCCTTTGCTATACTGAACTCCTGTTTATTATCCGTCCAACCAAGTTTTCTGGGTGGAACAAATTCCCGTTTTCCCATCTAGTTTGATGATGGAAATGTTGGTGGAACTGATGAAAGAATGCGAAAACAGGAGCTGTTTGGATTGAGATTTCGGCGAACTGTGATAAAAATGTTGGTTACCTTGCTTTCTCATACTACAAATGCTGTTCTGTTGTTTCATCAATTTAATTATTGCTTTAATGAAGGACTAAAGGAAAGAGTGGGTGAGTTGGAATTGGCCAGAACCTGTTACTGTTGATAGAACAGGGGCGTGGGTCTGGGACAAGGGAATGTATACTGGTTGGGTTAAATGGAGTGAGTGGAAAAGACGGAAGAAAGGATGACGCTGGCAAGGCTGGACGTTGGAGAAGGGCTGGTTGGGTTAAGAAGGAGAGGGGTTTGAAAGGTTGATGATGGGCGAATGGACAGTGAGATGAAGATTAGGAGGCCTGGATAAAGAAGATGGAGATGGAGGTGATGAATGGGTTCAGCAGATGGGTTTTGGGTTTACGGTGAGGGCTGCAACTTGGGTCATGTCGGGCCGCGTTGGGCCATCAGGTGGGTTGAGGGTATTACAAACTCGGGCCAGATTCAAATGTGTTGTGACGTGAATTAGAGTTGAGTTTATTAAAACCCGATCAGTCCAACTTGAGTTGCAGCCCTACATTTTACCCCCAAAGATCCTCTCCTTCCATATTTCCCACGTGATCGCGGATAACACCAGCCTCTATCCACCCTGCATCTATCTCTAACGGGGCCTCCCAACCAACTGAAACTAAACCCTCCACCCTGCTCTCCAAGACCCACGAGCATCAAAATAAATCCAAGAAGCAACCCCATATCACCCACGTAAAGCGGCACCATCTCATCTTCGTCCCCACATAGTGAACACACTTCTGTGACTCTTCTGGGAGAAGACCCCTTCTCCTAAGGCCTCTTCTAACTCAGCACCCTCTAGGACCTGCTCTTAGACTCGGCCTATCTCCCCCAGGCATGCCTCTCAAACTCAGCTCTAAGGCTCCCTCCTAGGCTGCTTTACTCAGTCACACTCCATGGGCTTTTATAGAACTTACAAGCCCACAAACTTGAGCTGAACTTACTCTGTTCTTATCGAGTTAACCACTTAGGAAACAACAATTTAAACTTAGCCAATCCCATTCATTGGCTGAGTCGGCTGGGACTTCAGACTCTCCACACGCCACTTAGGCCTAATCTAAATGAGACTTAATGAGTCTCACCCCCAAACCGGTCCATTTGAATTTCAAACAAGTCCTAGACCCATTGAGAATCAATGAGTCACTCGCCAACTCCCTTAAGTCTGCTGGTTTGAAGTCCAAAAGACTTCTAACCCCACTGAAGTTGGTGAGTCCACTCTTGGCCCACTTGGAAGTTGAGTTGGATCTCTTGTGGGTCTTCTAGTGACACGTCATGGGCCCAACTTGGTTCATTGAAGGTTTAAAGTGGGTCCTACCATTCGGTGTTGGGTCCACACACAATAAACCGGCTAATTGATAGGTCTCGTTAGCCACTCTGCCCATGCCTTTACCCTTGTGGAATTTATTATAGAATTCCATAGCAACTATCACAACCTTGTCCTCTGTTGCACTCCCGATTTCCACATCACTCTCCCCACCGTGGAAAGAACTCAACCTCGAGTTCAATTCATTCTCAGACTGACAAACTCCCTCGTCCTTACATCTATAATTGAGAAGATGCCGCAACACCTCGCACTGGCCTTTAACTCGCCACTTCCCATAAGTCCCTGTAGGACACCGCTCCCTCCGAAGTGACTCAACATGAGGTTGACTTCTGCAGTCTGAGTACACAGGGTGTATGTTTTCATGCCACCGTCTAACGATGGGGTTGTAAAAATGTCATCATCAGCCAGTAATCCCATCTAATTAGATCCTAAAGTGTATTAACAAAATATTGCCTCTTCACTTACCTATGTTGCAAAAGGCATTTTCAAATTTTCATGCTATTATCATGATATGGGATTTTTTTAAGAAGTGGAGTAAAGCTTAAATTCAGATTAGAAGTATTTTCTGCAAGATATGCTCATGAGAGTACACATTCCTCTGTTATTCGCTTTAACTAAAGGATCACCTGCGTTCTTGACAATGGATTAATGTAACGCCTCCCTGTCTGGAGGGCACACGTGTCTCTGTTTTTATTTCAATTTCTGTGACCCATTTTAGTAGGATTACCCATGATTTTTACATGGGATTAAGCAAACTCTTATTATATTTTGAATGGACAATTAATCACATGGCATGTAATAGACATGGAATCAGTTTCCACAAATTTATTTGGGGTAAAACAAACTTCTTTCACTTACAAAATCCATAACTTTCTTCTTGCAATGACAACTACCAGAGGCACAATACAAACTCCTCTTGTGAAAGAAAATAACTGGTTGATGTCCCTTTCTGGCCACAGTGAGGGAATTTAATTTCCATACAAGAAAATGAAGATGAGTACTTCTACATCAATGTGTTCCATCCGCTCATTCACATTTCGAGGTCCATTAGCTGACGCAGTGTACATGCATTGAGGGATTCATGTAGAGAACAAGGCCTTTGAGCACGTAGCTCATTAGATAAGCATTGCATGGTTGGTCGAGATTGCGGGTTGCCGTTCAAGCATTTCAGTGCCAGCATTGCTGCAGTGACCACTTCATTTGACATTGGTGGTGGGAGTCGCGGGTCTAGAACGTCCTTTAACAGAATATCTTGGCCACTAGATGAAGACAGAGATGAGATGAGTTCCCCAGGATGCTTTCCCACCATCACTTCTAACATGACCACCCCAAAGCTGTAGACATCGCATTTTTCAGTTACTGTCATCGTGAAAGCGAGCTCTGCAAGAAGGTAACAAAATCAGAATTTTCATTACATTTTTGAGTAAGTAATGTTCTTACATATGCTGGAAAAGACATTAATGCCAAGATTGCAAAAATTCTTTTGTGGGTCAATTGATTGCATAGATAACACAACTTAATTCTATTAAAGAGTTCATCAGTATATTTGTAGAGATTATGAGACTAATGTACTTCATATCATCTCAAGTTACAACAAAACAACAAAACTAGCCTTCCAAAATCAAGCTTCAATTTGAATTTTAATCTAATTGACACCCAATGATTTAGATTGGGGCACTGCAGTTTTCAAATTTTGCATTTGGAAATACAGTCCCTGAAGTATTATGACTCCATAATTAAATGGATGGATGAATGATGATCAATGAAATACTTGTCATAAGAAATCTTAGATGAATTTGAAAGGGAAGTGGGTTATCACATTTTCTTTTACAAGTTACATCACAGAGGACCATGAACTACTTACAAGAGTCAATTTGTTCCGTGACTGTGGGTCTAAAAATTCAATAATGAGAGGAAAAATATGCTTGTAGAGCCAAATGCAACTTTTGTTGCCTCAATACCTTCCATGATTGATGCTCAGAGTTCATTAGTCTATGCCATTCACAGTCATGACCGAAACAAAAATATAAAACTTGTATGAAATATGGTGATCTAGGAGGAAAAAATAACAAAAAAGGGTAAGTGATTTACCTGGAGCCACATATCCATAAGTTCCAGCAACAGCAGACCAATTGGATGAATCAGGCTTCAAAAATCTGGCAGTCCCAAAGTCTGAGACACAAGGCTCAAGATTCGAATTGAGCAAAATGTTGTTGCTTGACAAGTCCCTATGAACCACAGGTGGGTTGCAGTCATGGTGCATGTATGATAAAGCATTGGCCACACCCCTAATGACGTTCATTCGTTTAATCCAATCCAATTCCACTGCTCCTTGATCATTTCTTAGAATCTTGGCCAAGCTTCCTCTTTCCATATACTCATACACCAGAAATGAAGATCTAATGTGAGAGCAAAACCCATAAAGTTTTACTATGTTTCGGTGACGAATTTCTGTCAATGCTCGTATCTCATTTCTAAAACTTCTCTGGTAAGTCAGGTCTCCATGCTCCGATTGGTGAAATTTCTTTACAGCTACTACCTTACCAGTTGGTAAATCTACCTTATAGACATTACCACATCCTCCCCCTCCAATGCAATATTTATCATCAAAATCCCTTGTTGCTCTGACGATATCTTCATATGCGATTTTGCCGTCATAATTCCATATGGAAAATGGAGCTCTAACATTCATGTCATGGACCTCATTCTCTTTTCTTCTCAAATGACACATCAAATAAATCACCAGAAAAATTAATAGAAGACAGATCGCCGCCACAGGAAGAAGAACATATGCAATGATTTTGTAACTTCTGTGTTTATTTATGGAAGGAGAATCGCAGAGTGGTAGACCTTTTACCCCACCACATAAGCCTCTGTTTTCAATGAAGGCTTCCATCGAAGCTTGTCGAAAGGCCTTGCTATCAGGAAGAGGACCCTCCAAGTCATTGTACGACAAGTCGACGGAGGTGAGACTAGACATCTCTTTCAATGAGGAGGGAATAAGACCTGAGAGCATATTGTGTGAGAGATTAAACTTTTCTAGCATGACAAACTTTCCAAACTGCGATGGTATCTGTCCCGTAAGCATGTTATGACTGAGATCCAATTCAGCCTGCAGGTTGCCTAAATTTTCAATCTGGACTGGAATGCTTCCATTCAAAATATTGCCATTCAATTTCAAATTCCTCAGCTTGGAGCAATTTCCTATTTCTTTTGGTATGGGTCCACTCAGTTTGTTCAAGGACAGGTCAAGAATTTCCAGATTGGATAATTCCCCAAGTTCTTTGGGCACATGACCAGAGAGTTCGTTGCCACTCAAACTGAAGTTGTATAGCAATGATAACCTTCCAAAGTTACTGGGAATCTCTCCCACCAAGTGGTTTGAAGAGAGATCAAGTATGCGTAGCTGAGTCAGTTGCCCGATTTCGGGCGGTATTGTGCCTGTAATATTATTCCAAGATATCCTTAACTTGAACAAATTTTTGCAACCACCCCAATTCGATGAAATCTCTCCATAAAACCTGTTGTAGCTCAAACCAATGTATAACAGATTGGGATATACTCCCAAGCTTTCAGATATGTTTGCAGTGAGCTGATTACTTTCGAAGCAAATTCTTCTCAAGCTTGTGCAGTTTCTCACACTGGTAGGGATGGGACCAGTGAAATGGTTGTTGTTTGCCATAAAGTGTCGAATTGACCCACTTCTGCAAATTTCAGGCAGAGTGCCCGACAAGTTGTTGAAACTCAAGTCAAAAAATTGAAAGTGTGTTAAATTTTCTATCTGTTGCGGTAAGGGACCAGATAATTGATTTTCGAATATATGAAGAACATTCAGGTTGCTCAAGTTACCTATAGATGGTGGAAGATAACCAATAAGGTTGTTCATGGGGATTCTCAGTGAAACCAAGTTCTTCAGATTTCCAATTTGTGGGGGAATTGAGCCAGATATTTGGTTTTGGGAAAGGTCTAATTCGACCAATTTGCTCAAATTCACCAAGGATGGAGGGATTGACCCAGTGAGCTTGTTTGTGGAAAAATCAAGCTCAGCTAGGTTCTCAAGCTTGCTTATTTCCCAAGGTATTGAACTGCTTATCTGATTTCGGCTCATGTCCAAGATGTGAAGGTTTGTCAAGAGGCCTATTTCAGATGGAATTCTTCCACTGAGTTGATTGTCTTGGAGCAGAAGAGAGGTGAGTTTGCTCCAGTTGGAAAACAGGCGATGCGATATTTCGCCAGTTAAAGTGTTGTTGCAGATATTGAGCTTGTAAATTTGAGTGAGATTGGATAATGACAGTGGCAACGTACCCGAGAACTGATTCGCAGACAGATCGAGGAATGTGAGTTTAGAAAGAGTGCCAATATGGGCTGGAATGGTCCCATTGAGTGAATTTCTGCCAAGGTTGAGGCTGATGAGAAATGGAAAGGAGGAGAAGCTGAATTGATCAAGATTACCTTGCAGACCGCAATTGGGAAGGTTAATTTCTGTCACCTTTCCTGCATCGTCACACGAGATTCCAGCCCACTCACACAGAGAGCCATTTTTGAGTGTCCAAGATTTGAGAGCTTGGCTTTGGAGGAGACTTCCTTTCCATTTGATCAGAGCTTCTGCTTCTTGTATTTTTGGTGGTGCTGCTATTTCAGCATCACTAGAAGCAGAGACAGTCAACAAATGTAGAAGCAACAGCAGCGACATGAAGAGAGGAGAAGATGATTTCTTGGTTACCATAATTGGTGATCATTTGAATTTTCTCATGTTATCTCTGTTTTTATAATCGATCAAACGTTAGAATTTCCACCATCGTGCTTGGAATTGGAAACTGTAACGTAAATGTTCTTCTAATAATGCATACTTCTTTGAAACCACGCCATTGACTAGTAATTTCCCATTCTACTGAAGAAATATAATAATTTCTTTGAAAGAAGAAATTTTGTTGACAGATCCCAGTATAATAAGGAAAAAAAGTTGAAAGACTTGGAATGGATATTTTCTCATAGAAACCATTACAAAGGCTTTATGAAGTAGAATTTAATTAATAAATAGTTATTATTAGAGATATATTTAGGCATTAAGATATATTTAGATTTAAGAAATATTGTATTTCCCTATTTACATATTTCCTCATTTGATTTACCTTCCATATTTGTATTTGTCATTCTCTATAAATGAGATTACATGGGTCTCTCCTTGATTAAGGGAGACACACCAAACTATGTGTATTATTCTACATGATATCAGAGCCAAACCTAGATCAATTTTTTTTCTCCACCACTTCCTTTGAACATACCTTTCTTCTAGACCCTATTATTCTCCTCTTGCTTCTAGATCTCCTCTTGCTACCTGCGTCATCTCTTCTTCTTGCTCTCGACTACCACATTACTCTTTCAGTTGAGCACGGTGTTGCCTGCTAGTTCGACACGTATGTTATGACCAATTGTTGCGACATTTCTCACCGCACTTATCATCTTTGGGCAAAGATTTGTTTTCTCGTAGACAAGCTGTGCGTTACTTCCATACACCCTAGAGCTTGAGGGGGAGTATTAGAGATATATTTAGGCATTAAGATATATTTAGATTTAAGAAATATTGTATTTCCCTATTTACATATTTCCTCATTTAATTTACCTTCCATATTTGTATTTGTCATTCTCTATAGATAAGATTATAGTCTCTCATTGATTAAGGGAGACACACCAAACTCTGTGTTTTATTCTACAGTTATCAACTAATTTTGACCCCCTCACCTCTCCGACTATCCTTCTCTGTGATAATCTCAATGCCACGTGCATGGTTGTGAATCCTGTCTTTCATGTTCGGACTAAGCACATTGAACTTGATTATCACTTCATTTGCGAACATATTACCACAGGCTCCATCAGATATATTTTGTGTCTTCCATGGACATCTTCATTAAGGGGGCTTCCGAAGCAAAGATTTTCCAAATTCGTCGTTCATCCACTGCCGAGTTTGCAGGGAAGTATTAACGGATGATGACCATCCACCGTCGTAGCTTTCCATCTTTGTCTAATTACTCAATCTTAGGGATAGACATTACTCATTCATTGAATCTTTCCCTGTATAAAGAGATTGTAAACTCTATATATTAGTCATCTAATGAAAGAGGCCATTGAGCCAAAATTTCTACAGACCTCGTTATAAGTTAAAATAAAACTGAGTCAATTTCATAATGTAAGGCCCATTTTTCTTAAAAGAAGCTACTTATTTAGAGTTAACATTTTGATTAATTTAACTAATAATTCATTTTTAGCGTATAAAACTTAAGTATATCATTTCTTCTTTCTGATTGGATCATATTAAAAAAATGATTTTCACTAACTAATTGGTGTAGATCATCCCATGCATTACGGTGTTTAATGTCAATCCAAGTCAAGCACAATTGGACAAAGCGCTTCCCCATAGACACGGCACCATCTAACTTGGTGGCATTTCTTCTTCTAGAATGTCCATGGAGTAAAATCCAATTTAGATAACAATAGAAGGATTTGCAAATAGACTATAGAGTCCTAATTATATTAAAGTCATCATTGTGGTGTAAGTCAAACTAAAAAGGTCGAATTAAAAAGTGATTGTTTAACATTTGATTCAAATACTTTGAAATTAATATTCTAAATTGAATGAGTAAAAAAGTTATTTGTCCTACGTTTTAATTTTGGAACACTACACAACTAGATCTTTAATCTGATAGGATTCATTGAGCCACAAAATATTTTAAATAGAAAACAATTTATATTATTTTATTAAAGAAACAAAATTCCATTACATCAGCAGTTTAGCATTCTTGGGTGAATTTCGTTGGTATTTCACATGAGTAGGTCACTTACAAGTCATTCCCCTTTCTCTTGTTTCACCACACAATGTTATCCCTATCTTGAGTGTAGAAAGGGAAAAATAGAGAGGAATATGGAGTTGTAAATGAGTCTCACAGTAGAAGTGTAGAAAGAGATCTAGAGTTTTTTTTTTTTTTTTGGATTAACGTGTGGAAAACTCGGACACAGTTCAACTAAAACTCCCACGGATGAGCATACTACTCCTAAGGTATGAAGTCATAGGGGCTCGAACATGCAACCTCTCGCTTCTTGAGGCGGGAGGCACTAGTTAACACACAACCTTCAGAACTAGAGTTAGACGCACTACCATTGCGCCAAGGATCCAGGTCCTAACAAGCAGTGCTGCCCCTGAGATTTCAAAGGCCCTAAGAGAACTCTTAAGATGGACCTTTTATACACTCACAAAAAATAAAATCATACATTTTTTATTTATTTTTGGGCCTATTTTACTAGGTTTAATTTTGATTTTTTTTGGACTTATATAACAAAGGAGTTTACGGACTTTGGGGGTCCTATCTATTTAGGGACCTTAGGCGGCGTCATACTCCACCTATAGACAGCACTGGACCTTTTAATAAGTGGAATGAGAGCCACGTCTCAAGTTATTTCATATGGGACTTACCATGAACGAGTCTATGTTAAAAGTGTAAAGAGATCTAAGGATTTATAAAATGATTCAGGTCACTCCACTTAATAGACTAGTTTTTTTGGATGGATACTCAAATCCTAACAAAGAAGAGAGAAATCCATTTAAAAGTTCTTTTTGTTGTAAAGGAAAAGTGAGATTTTGTTTTCTTCTCTCAAATAAGAGAATAGCAAAAGTGGTCTTTTATTAATGACATGGTAATCCTGGTGCTAATATCTTATACATGTATTCTTGTAACCTTAATATTGCATAGTGAACTTGGGTTGTAAATTGGTGTGTTCATCTCTCTATATTGCTCTCTTTGTTTTTACCATTTCATTATTTATGATAATTGTGATGAATTGACATATTTTATAACATAGTTGTCGTGTTTATTAAAATTCCTAGTTGACTTATAAAAGAGAGGTAGCTTCACATTACTCTACAACACTTAAATTACATTTGGATGAGGGGTAAATTTTAGAATCCCTAATTAGAGATTACTCAAGATAATATGAAAATCCTTAACTTAAAAAAGGTTTCCAAAATTGAGGGAGAGGGGTAAAAAATCCTCTTAATTATCAATGTTAACCATCAAATACTCTCCGTTACCCCCATTCAAACACAGACAAATTTGTTCACACGGCAATGCTCGTGTAGTGGGTTGGTAAGATGACATCAATCCAATGACTTCTGAAGACCCATTCGTAAATCAATTAGAGTATAAAACACGTTCCAAAAGGTGGGGGCCCTACTTTATAGGCAGTTTGATTTTAGGACATGTGAGAAGGGAAATATTCTCCCTTGGGTGGGGGCCTACAGCTATGGCACGTGAAAATATTCAAATCAAGGATTTCTTGCAGATCTTACGGACATTGTTTTGTCGGTTAATATTCATACCTTTCTCGCTTTAGACTGACTTTCTGAAAAAAATATGTACTTTTATAGTGTCATTCAATTTAATATTCAGCGTGGGATGTACAGATGTAAAATCTCTAGAGGTAAATTTATTGTCCTTAGAACAGATTAAGATTAAGTTACAGAGACTCGTACTTACAACGTCTCACTTTTTAAGATGAGGGACAAGCAGTTGAGCTACATCCATGTAAATATATAAAGTCTTATTTATTAAATCCTTATTACATTTAGATCCATTCAAACTATCATTTTCTTGTGGCGCATCCCTCATCGTGAAAATCTATGCTTCAATTCTTATCTGGGTGTTTAGATTGAAAATTAGTCTATGAAAAATAGTTCATCGAATTTAGATATAAATGTGAATCTATGGCTTGATGATTGTGAATTTGTGACGATGATGATACTTTAAAAATAATTATGTGAATTTAAGATTTGGAATTTGACTGTTAAACAGATACATTGATTTTAGCCAGCAATATAGACAATGACCCAAATAATTGATTTAGAAGGGCTAACATAAGCTATTGTCCTCTTTTATGTGGGATGTAAAGTTTAGGACAAGGCTTTGAGCAAACAAAAGCTCCACTCAATTGGGTTCAAAATGTTCATACAAAAATTGAAATTATAATCCACATTAGTATAGTTTAACTGCTTGCCTCTCATTTTAAGAAGCAGAAGGTTGTGGGTTCGAGCTCTCAGAGTATAACTTTAGTGTACTTTAAAGGTAGTGTGCTCATCCGTGAGAATTTTAATAGGACTATATTTAAGTTTTACACACGTTAATCCAAAAAAAAATATTGAAATTATTAGTTATTCTCATGCATAAGGATAGGAATTAGAGTCAGTTGCTAACTTGAAGTCATTTTAATCACAAGATTTCATCTGAGCAATTATTAATTAAGTTGAACATATACACTTAAATTCAGATTACCAACTATGGTCAAGGTAAACTAGTGGAGTCAATCAGTTAAACATTACGAATGCCACCATTTAGTTCCAATGGACTGACCAAAATCAACTTAGGTTGGTCCAAACGCCAGAATACATAAGCCCATCCAATTACCATGTAACAAAGAATTTAGGTCTAACATAAAATCCTAATAATCACTTGGATCCAAAATGGAACTTATAATTAGCCTGAATTTGTAGGTTTAAATTGGCATGTCCAACATCTGCTAGACAGTTTGGACTTTGGACCCAATAAACACTACTCATAAACAACAATTATCCATATATTTGACATTGGGGACACTAGGGTTCAATTTATAATCTTTTTTTCTAATAATATGATGATGGTAGAATGTTGAAAACTTGAAATATATCTATTTTCAAAGTGGGTAGATTATAATTTTTTCTAATAATATGATGACGGTAGAATGTTGAAAAGTTGAAATATATCTATTTTCAAAGTTGGTAGGTTAATAATCGTTTTCTAATATTATGATGATGATGGTAGAATGTTGAAAACTTGAAATATATCTATTTTTAAAGTTGAAAAGGGTGAAAAAGGCATAAACTCAAGTAAAAGTTTTAAGAAGCGCAGTATAGTAAACAATGAATATCACTTCATAATTTTTCATAAATCGACTTAAGGAATAGAAGTTTTGAATTTTAATCTCATCTCATCTCAATAGCCACTCTCCGTAGTTTATCCGATGTGTGTTGGTAGAAAGATTTGTACATGTCTTGAGAACTAATCGGACGTTAAAGAGGCTCTGAAGATCTCGGTCCTAAAACAAATTTATGAATCTAATAGTATTTTAGATTATGCCATTTGAAGTTGTGTAATAGTGTTGACAAGTTGGAGAAAAGTTGACCTCATAGTAGATTACTTTTGACCCCAACATTTGCTCGGAAATTTACCAACTGGACCATAAAAATTTTCCACCTTAGATGGCAACCGGGGTTTTTCCTTTTTTTTTATTGAACTTCCTTCATTTTGTCAAAGAAGCAGTAGCATAGTCGTTGTTCTGAGGATATTAAGGGTGATTAGTAATATTAATAAAATAAAATAAAATAATAAGGAATTTGCAGGATATTATCACAATATTACCATTTATCGCATTTTTATTAGGAATTTATCAGAAATTTACCATCGTGTCGGTAAATACGCATTATTAACTCGATAATAGTATTTTGCTGATAAAAATGAGATAAATTTGTAAATACCACTGATATTTGTGACATGGGTTAATAGGAGAGAATTTTCGATTTTCACAAGCAGATCTACACTAGTGATCCTTTATTTTCAAGTCTTAGGCCGTGTTTTTCTATTTAACTGAACAACAGATTTTCATTGAAAATGAGAAACAACATAATGATCAAACATTGTTTGATGGATTCTTTTCTACTCGAGATTCAAAATTTTGATCAATGATTGTTTCCTTCTTCATTAAAACTATATGGATGTCATAACAAAAATGAATTCAATGAAACTATCAGAAATTGTCTTAGAGTAACATGTCCATAAAAGCCTTTTAAGTAAAACGAAAGTGATGTACCAGCCTTCAAAATTATTGCAGTGTGAAAATCAGATAGTCATCTAAATCATCAATTTCATCAATTCAAGATTAACATTTTAATTTAGATTTGACAAATTATTTTTCATGAATCAACTACTTATCTGACACCCATAAAACACAAAACCTTTACCAATTGTATTAAAGTCGTATGTATAAGCCATAAAATCCAAATCCAACGAAGTTGAAAGATCAACATGAATGGTTGGAGGATTACAAGCATGGTGCATGTAAGAAAGAGCGTCAGGCTGCACCACTGATAGCCTCTATCCTTTTCTTTCAATTAGGGGTGAAACGTTGGTCGGGTCAGCCGGTCGGGTGGGATTGAGAAGACAAAAACGCCGCATTGAATTCAGGTTGGGTCGGGTTGAGGGATTTTGAAGTTAACCCATCCTGACTCGATCAAACCCGACCAACCCGACCCGACCTAGTTAAATTTAGGCTAAAGTGTGTTCAAAATGCGAGTCGGGTCAAAATTCGGGTTGAGTTGGGTTATAATTCGGGTCAAGTCGGGTTGGGACATTCAAGTTAGAAGTTTAGGTTGGGTTGCGTCAGATTCTATATTTTAGTATTAAAACTCGATCCGACTCGGCCCGATTTCAACCCTAGTTCCAATCCAGTTCTCATTACTTACGACATTGGCTGAACTTCCCCTATGCATATACTCGTACAGAAGAACATGCATCGCTCATTTAGGCAAAACCCACATAGAGCTTCACAATATTTTAGCTAATACCTGTGTCTCAGTTCTAAAACTTTTTAGACCAGTGGATCACCAATCTTCCAATGTATAAGTTTCTTCACAGCTACCACTTTGTAAACTCTATGTCCCATGCCAATGCAATATTTGTCATTGAAATCCAAAGTTGCTTCAATAATGTCTTCACACACCACCTTCGCCTTATGACCACATGTGAAAAATGTACACTGATTGCTCATTTCATGGACCTTTGCGTTTCATTTCTCTTCTTCTTATGAAAAATGTCAAGGACGCCAAAAAGTGATTATAGAAGAAATATATAATCTCTCCCTGCTAAAGTAATTAATAGTTTGTTAAGATTGGGTATCTAATTTAAAAGACTAGTCAATTAGTAGAGTGACCCAAGTCCAATATAAGACCCTAGATTTCTCTCTTCACAATCGATGTGGGATTCGTGCGGCTGCTCAACAATCCCCCCTCTTTCCTTCAAACAATGCTCTCTGGCAAATAAAACGTCGCTGACCATCCTGTCAGGCTAAGGGATCCCCTGAGTCTACATGCGGTAGTTTGGGACACGGCTCTTGTTAAGACTGGGTATCCTACTCAAAATACTAGCCCATTAGGTGGAGTGACCCAAGTTCAATATAATCCTCTAAATCTCTCTCTTCACAACCGATGTGGAACTCGTTTGACTGCTCAACACAGTGATGACCATAATTTTGCAAACTTTCTTCCCATCATCCTTGCTCAACAAAGGGGAAATGCAAGGTGGCATACCCTTCACTCCACCACATAAGCCTTCATTTTTTATGAATGTCTCTGTTGAGGTCCATTGGAGAACTTTGTTATCAGGAATTGGATCCTCCAAATCATTGTACGCAAAGTCAATCGAGTAGAGGCTAAACATGTCACTGAAAGAGGATGAATAGAACCTGAGAGCATGTTGTGGGAGAGATTCAACTTTTCCAACATACTTAGATTTACAAATTGTGCAGGAATTGTTCCAGTAAGCTTGTTGTGGCTGGGATCCAATAGATCCTGCAAGTTCCCCAAAGTGCCAAGCTGAATTGGGATACTTCCATTCAAATTTATTCCCATTCAATTTTAAATACCGCAGTTCGTAGCAGTTTTCTAGTTGTTCAGGTATTGGCCCATTCAAGTTGTTCATGGAAAGGTCAAGAATTTCTAGTCTGGACAATTTTCCAAGTTCATGAGGTAACAAGCCAGACAGATGGTGGTTGTCACTCAAACAGAGATTGAATAGTAATGATAATGTCCACAACTCACTGGGAATTTTCCCCACAAAGTGATTTGATGAAAGGTCAAGAATTTGTAGCTGATTCAATTTTCGAATCTGGGTTGGTATCATTCCTGTGATATTGTTCTCACAGACCTTCAGTGTTGTCAAATTTCAACCATTTCTCCAGTTCGTCGATAAATCGCTGCAAAATCTGTTGTGACTCAAATCAATGTATGACAAACTGAGATATACTCCAAATGCTTCAGAGATATTTCCAGTTAGCACATTTATTTGAATCTCCACTCTTTCTAAGGTTCTACAGTCTCTCAGGCTTCTAGGGATGGGACCAGTTAAATAGTCTCCGATCCCTGCGAAGTACGCCAACGACCCATTTCGTCATATTACACAAAATATGAAGAGACGTGTGAGTTTTGCAATTTCATGGGGTAGTGAACCAGATAATATGAAGAGAGGGTTTTTAGGCTTGCTAAGTCTTCAAAGGACTGAAGAATAGGACCAGTGAGAGTTGTTAAAGTGCAATTGCATATCATTCAAATGATTTAGATTTCCCATTATTTGTGGGATTGATTTAGAGAAAAAATTCTCAAATAGTGAAATAGGTGTAGAGTAGCAAGAATAGTCAAGTTTCCTTAAGTGGTAGGAATGGAGCCCAAAATTTGATTCTTGAAGACGTGCAGACCAATTAAATTGGTCAAGTTTCATAAGAGTGGAAGGAATGGAACACATCAGGTTGTTATTAGAAAGGTCCAGTTGATACATGTTCTTAAGATTTCCAATCTCTTGGTGGATGGAGTGAGAAATTCTATTTCAATGGAGGTGCCAAATGGTAAGATTGCTCAACCTCCCCAAACCCATTGGGATTGGACCTTCAATGATGTCATTGGATAGAATGAGCGGTTAAAGACTTAGTCAAGTTTCCCATGGCAGGAGTAATGAGTCCAGAGATTTTGTTTCAAGAGAGGACTAGTTGTGCTAGATTGTTCAAATTTCTGAGAGATGGAGGGATTTGCCCAGTGAGATTGTTTTCCGAAAAAATGGAGAGCAATGAGGCTTCCAAGCTTCCCAATTTCTGAAGGTATTGAACCGTTTATCTGATTTTGGTGAAAATCCAAAATGCAAAGCTTTGTTATGAAGTTCAATAGAGACAAGTCTGCTCCAATTGGCAAAGAGGGAGGGAGATAACTCACCAGTTAAAAGATTGCTAGACACATTCAACTCAGAAATGAGAGAGAGTTTAGCCAATGACAGTGGTAAGAAATCCGAGAGACAATTAGAGGAATCTAAACTCTGATACCAATTGTTGCTGAGAAATTGATCCGAGAGGGGAGGTAAATTAGGTCAATGCAAACTTTTGAAATTCCTTAAATTACACAATTTAGAAACATAAAATATAAATTTACAATAAATAAAAGCACAAGTAAATAGAAGATATGAGAAGAGAAGGAAAGAGTGAACCCGAAATTTTTACGAGGTTAGGCTTCTTTGCCCACGTTCTCGTCTCAAATACACTACTTGAGAATTAAAATCACTAAACTTCTCCTTTAAGGATGGAGAAGAAATAGGATACAAGGTTTCAAGTACACCACTCCTCAAGTTGAAGTAGAAGAACCTTCTTCTATCTTCAATAGGGTTACACAAACCTTTTACAATTTGATCTCTCAAGAAAAGTAAGGATTACAAGTTTAAAGCTCAAAAGTAACTCTCAGAGATGTACAAATGCTGATTACTAAGAGTTACTCAAAGAAGAATTTGCAAGTATTGAGGATTTTGAGCTAAGATTGTGATTGAAGTGATTTCTCAAGATTTGCAAGTAGGTGAACAGTAATCAACGCTCATTAAGGCTTATATTTATAGGTATTTCAAATTTGTAACTGTTTGGTAGCAATAAATGCAAGATTTTGCCTATTGGGTTGGGGGGGGTGGGGGGGGGGGGGGCATCAAATGCTCAAAAATCGACGGTTGCCGCCTAATCAGTCGACTGATGGATCAACTGAACTTATCAGAACATTTTACAGAACAGATGTCAGTCGAGAATTCAGTCGACGGATGAATCGACTCAACATTTCTGAAACTCTTTAAGATTTTTCTTTTTATAGTCATCAGTCGATTGTTAAATCGCTTGATGGATCAATTGATCATATCAGGGGCTTTCAGCAGTTTTCATACCGTCACCTGTCGATTGTTCAGTCACCTAATGGATTGACTGAACATATCAGAGGCTTTTAGCAGTTTTCATACAGTCATAAGTCTATAGTTCAGCAAACTGATGGATCAATTGAACCTATCACAGACTTATACACGTTTTTATACAGTTATCAGTCGATTGTCATTTGACTAATGGGTCGACTAATTGTCCTAAGAATTCAGTTGTGTCATGTTTTAGCCTCTTTTAGTTCATAATGATGTTCAATGAATGTGTTTAGAGTATTTTTAAGGTCCTAGAGTCCAACTAAAGTTGGGTTGAGCCAAGGTGTTCAAACATTGAGTAATAAAACTCCATTTGAAATATTAATTATCTAATTCAATGGTTTATTATCATCAAAATTACCCTTACATTTTTTAGTTGAATCCTTGGGGCCAACCAATAGAACCCAGTAAGACTCACCAACACTTTGGAGAAGCCCACAAAGCAATATTTGCTTCAAATTCAACTCAAATTTTCTGTGTGTGCAAAGTCTGACGAAACCATGAATTTATAGGTCTAAATCCAAATTAAAAAAAAAAAAAGGGAAAAAAAAAAAACCAAACTAGTAGCTGTTAGGCCTGCACGCCCAACCTGGCTGAACTGGGTCTGGCTTAGTTCTTAACTATCAGACTAAAAAAAGAAAGAAAAAATAGATATGAATTTGCTGGGATGCTGGCCGAATCTGTGGAAAGAATTCCAGCCCTCGGTTTGGTTTTCTTGCCTTTTAATATAGATCGAAAAATCAGGCCCATTGTCTGCTCAAATAAGTCTGGACGCTGCTTGCTGTTTCTCGGTTGATTTCAGTAAAACAGAAGAAGAAGATTTGTTGCTGCAGAAGTGGCCTATTGTGTTGTCAAGGTATGGGTGAAAATTTCCCTTGAATCTGGACCCTTCATCTCATCTCTTTCCTTGGCCCAAATCTTCTTCAAATAAGGCTGGACGTCCCTATTGATTTGGTGGTTGTTCCAGCAGTGAATACAGGCCTTAATCCCTGATTTGCTGCCGTTCTTAAAGACCCAAAAATTCGGTTCAGATTGCTTGAATCCAGCACCTCAAGTCCAAGAAAGCTTCCCATTCTAGGGTTTGTAAAGTTGGCTAGAAGCAGGCCCAGCATCCCTTGTTGCTGTTTTGAGTGGGTTCTCTGACATGTTGGCATCCGAGATGGGGTCCACATGGTTATTTACTCAGCAGCTGACATGGAACTTCAAGTTCGCAGTCTTGAGGGAGAAAATGGGCTTATTTTAGTGGGCTTTTAGGGCCAAAAGTCTCCCAAACGGACCCTGGCTCATGACTTATGGGCTTTTAGGCTCTCTCTTCAATCAAAGAACTCCTGTCAATTAGGGTGGAAAGTTCAGCACATAAGGCAATATGGGCCCAATTCTCTTATAATGGGCCGCCTCTGATTTCGTTTGGTAATTTCTTAAACGTAGATATGTAATTTACTTAACTCAATGTCTGGTAATCATAATTTTTATCTTATTCTATTAAGATCGACTTGACATTCGTGATATATACTTTTTCATATACCATAAGTTTTGAAAGAAATGCATTCTTTCATTTATTATTCCTTGTTATATGTCTCATTTTTTTTTATTATTTTTATATGTTCATTACATTGCTTTCATTTATTATTCGTTGTTATATTTTTCATTCTTTATTTATAATTATCTTTATACATGAACTTCATTCTTTTCAATTATTTTCATAGGAATCCCTATTTATTCTCATGTTTACAAATTTTCGAGTAAATATTTTTAAATATAATTATTTTGTACTAATTAACTACATCAATATCATGTCAGAAAATTATTTTCCATTTTTCTGTGCTTTTGCTATTTTCAAAATTATTGAAATCTTGATTTCAGAACTTAAAAACACCATGTTAATGTCTAAACGTTCATTTAATAATGACACAATTATATAGATATGAAGCTCAGAATTTTCAAGGTTTTCTGTAATTCAACTGAGGAGAGAATGTATACAACGATCTATCATCGAAAAGAAGTTGTGCCGATAAGAGCGTGCATAACGGGTGTCTATATCAGTTTAACGCTATTTAAAACCCAAGCATAAATAATATAGACACCTAACATTAGTTAAAGAAAAAAAAAATGCAGATTTTTTTCCTACTCCTTCCAAATTTATTGGATTGTGCCCGAAAGATATATTGCCAAAGTAGATGTCAAAAGAAAATAACTTTACATTCTAATTTAAAATTTAAATGGAGCTCACTGCACCTCATTTACATGATGCAACTCCATTCACAATTATATGGTGTGTGAAGTCAATGGTTAGTACGTGCTAGGGCTGCAACTTGGGTCGGGTCAACGGGTTGAGTTGAGAATTTCATATCGGCGGATCGGATCAGATTGAAAAGACAAAAACCCGCATGGTATTTGGGTCAGGTTGAGAAGACAAAAATCCACTATGGAATTTAGGTCGAGTCGGTTTGAGGATTTTACAAGTTAACCCAACCCGACCTAACTCGACTGGACCTAGCTAAAATTAGATTAAAATGGGTACAAAATGCGGGTCGGGTCAGAATTCAGATTCATTTGGGTTAGAATTTGAGTCGGGTCGGATTAAGAAGTTTAAATCGAGAATTCAGATCGGGTCAATTTGAATTCCATAAATATTAACCCGCCCGACCCGAGATATAGCCCTATTAGTAACCCATTTAATCTTATTGTCAAACTACACTTACTCTACTAGTGAATAGTCTGGTATCATCACCATCCCACTGATTGGCTTTAAATAAAAACAAAGTCAGCCATAGAAATTCAATGGGCGAAATTGGAAGGCTAGGAATTGCTAAATTTGCATGGAGGAGAAGACTAACGTGCCGTCGTGTATGATTGTCAACCAGTTATGTTTTCAAAGCCACATTGGGTTCTTAAGTTCTCATTGACATCTTGCATTCCCACACCCATTTTTCAATGATCCCCTCTGGTTGACATTTGACAATTAATCAAATCTCAGACGCCATTTGTTGAATTCTTGAAGATTCAAACGTCGACTAACAACAGTAATCAAACAATAGGTGCTTGTATTTTCAAATTAAAATTCTATTAGAAATTTAGCTAATCCATTAAAAGCTTCAGAGTTGATAAAGTGTATAAAGTCGAGCCTTTTATCATGAGTTATTGAAGAATCTAAACACTTTCCCTCATTGAAAAGTCGGCACACAACAAATCACAACGTTGCAGCGCCAGTAGTCATTTCTACCTCTAGTTACCTCCACAAAAATTCAGAAACAGAAAATGCAACTCGCTCTGATAAGTTTTGACGTTCGGATAGAAATCGCAAAACTATATTACTCAAGGTCTATTACATTTGTATATATATTATCTGACCGATTCTAAGGTTATTTCAGTCAAACTTAAACTCTCATCCTAAACTAAACATTTTTCTAATAAGATCCCTAAACTAAACACATCTCTTAATAAGAGATTAAGACAAACTGATATTCCTAATCTAATACTAATTCTAATATATTCTAACATCCCCCCTTAAACTCAAGTAAGTTCACCACTTGAGTATACAATTATTGAACTGAAGAAAAAGCTGATAACTAGATAATCCAATGGTCGAGTGACGCTATCTGGTGAAGCAGTAGCAGACCAATGGTGACCCAGAAACTAAACTAATGTGTCACGTGTGTTGCAGGTTGCCAGAGAAGAGGGATTACTGGTGTTGATTGTTGTGCAAACATGCAATGGGTTACATACAATGTAGAGTGCAAGCAATGCAGGGAAAAGACGGTGCAAGAATACTAGAAAGATGATGGCAAGGGATCAAACTGAACAGACTGCCGACTTATGCAAGAACAAAAGAAAATGATGCAGAAAAGACCGGTGCAAATAAGGACTGCAAAGTGTGAGGAGGCTGCAAACATTGGACTGCTATCACGCTGCAAAAGAGAGGTTGAGGAAGAAGATCGGTTGCAAGCGTCGAATTCTAGTGACTAGAAGAAGATAAAACAGAGCGATACTTGAACAAAGCCCCAGATAGCACAATATACAAAACGAGAAACCAAGAGAAACAAAGTTGCAAATGCAGGCAATACAAGGTAGCAGAAAACAAAGTAGAACAAAGGCCTGGTGGAGAATCAAAATATCAGATGTATCCGGAGCACTCGAAGAACTCATGTAAGTGAATGATAGTGAACATGAGGTTTGAACATAGGTGCAAGGCAATTGCTGGTCTTTCTTGGGTACCAATAGAATGTAGATGTCCCCTCCCTCTGCCAGACATGTCTCCTCTGGCACAGGGAGAGAAGAGGAACCCTCTGTTGAACGAACTCTTGTGAGAGAAGAACTCTTGCAAGAGAGGATCGACCTAGGCTCTCGATACCATGATAGAAAACACAAAATTATATTACTCAAGGTCCATTATATTTGTATATATAGCCTCTAGCCAAATCTAGGACTATTTCAGTCAAACTCAAACTCTAATCTTAAACTAAACATATCTCTTAATAAGTGTCTTAAATCAAATACATCTCTTAATAAGAGATTAAGACGAATTGATATTCCTAATCTAATACTAATTCTAGTATATTCTAAGTGGTTCAAACAAATTCATTGTATTTCAAATGAGCTATCGAGCCATTTGTAATATAATCACCATTCATTATCCAAACTCTAATAGACATACTTCAGTGGCCTGTGTACACAGAGGTGAGGAGTTGTCAATGGGATGGATGATATTGTCACGGGACGTCTATGAGAGTTGGTTGGTGAATTCTTGCCAAGGTGGAGATTGTTGAGATGTGGCTAGATTCTCCACCGCTATAGCGGAAATTTTCGCTTAGAAAATAATGGAGTTGCTAGAGTGTGGAGTGTGGAGTGTGGAGTGTGGAGAATAAGGGTCCTTGATCTTCTCCTTGAATCAAGCAGTATTGGTCGGACAAAAGATAACAACTTTTGCATACATGTTGGCTTATACCAGAGCAGTGGATGTACATGTTGGAGGCCTCTTAAATGGGGAAGGTTTCCTAGGTAACAGGAGATTCTTACACGACAATAAGATTGAGACCAACTGTAAGTGAAACTATATATGTGGCAGTTGATTTCATGGAAATCCTGCCTTTGGCTTAGTGCCTTGTGCCGCATGCGATGAGGGCCTGAGATGGCCGCATGCAGGAGAGTGTGGAGAGGGTGAAAGAGTGAGTCTGGTTCCTACTTCTAGGAGGATCTGGCTTCCTCCGTTTTGGGGGGTCAGAAAAACTAAACGCTTTATTCCGAAACTACCCCTTTTCAGACGAGTGCTTCCGTTGAAAAGTCAACATTTTCGAAGCAAAACCGAAGGCTGCGTAAAGTAAAACACAGCAAATAACCGAAGTCTAGAGTCCAGAAGTTGGAAAGTACCGTTCCCCTTTCCTTTTCTTCCAACGATTATAAAATCCCGTTCTCTTCTCTCTCTCTTTGCACTTTCTTCTTCTTCTTCTCCGCCTCCACTCGTGCAGAGGTAGAGCCACTGAGCCATGGCGGACCTCACATGCTCAGCTGCCGAGCTGGCCACGCTCTTTGGCTCAACCACTAACCTCACCGCCGCTTCTTACATCTGTCAGAGGTTCGATACCATTGCCACCCAGCTTTCCGACACAAAGTATGCGGTGAACACCACCTACCTCCTTTTCTCTGCCTACCTCGTCTTCTCTATGCAGTTGGGTTTCGCCATGCTCTGCGCTGGCTCTGTTCGCGCCAAGAACACCATGAACATCATGCTCACCAACGTCCTCGACGCTGCAACGGGTGGCCTTTTCTACTATCTCTTCGGTTTTGCCTTCGCCTTCGGGGCGCCCTCCAATTCCTTCATTGGCCGCCACTTCTTCGGCCTCAAGGACATCCCCGACCGCGACTTTGACTATTCCTTCTTTCTCTACCAATGGGCTTTCGCCATCGCTGCAGCTGGAATCACCAGTGGGTCCATAGCCGAGCGAACCAAGTTTGTGGCCTATCTAATCTACTCTTCGTTTCTCACTGGCTTCGTCTACCCAGTCGTCTCGCACTGGTTCTGGTCCGTCGATGGCTGGGCCAGCGCCACCAATTCTGATAACCTTCTTTTCGGAACGGGCGTGATTGACTTCGCCGGCTCGGGTGTTGTTCACATGGTGGGCGGCATCGCAGGCCTCTGGGGAGCCCTCATCGAAGGGCCTCGCATCGGCCGTTTTGATAACAACACCGGCCGCCAGATTTCGTTCCGGGGCCACAGCGGCACTCTCGTCGTGCTGGGCACTTTTCTCCTCTGGTTCGGATGGTACGGATTCAACCCGGGTTCCTTCATCACCATCCTCAAGGGGTACGGGACAGATACGCCCTACTACGGGCAGTGGAGCGCGGTCGGGCGGACGGCTGTCACCACCACACTCGCCGGGTGCACAGCCGCTCTAACCACCCTCTTTGGGAAGCGGATCTTGTCCGGGCACTGGAACGTGACGGACGTCTGCAACGGCCTTCTCGGCGGATTCGCTGCCATCACTTCTGGCTGCTCCGTCGTCGAGCCATGGGCTGCGATTGTCTGCGGGTTTGTAGCTGCCGCCGTCTTGATTGGGTGCAACAAACTCGCCGAGAAACTCAAGTACGACGACCCGCTCGAGGCCGCGCAACTCCACGGAGGTTGCGGGGCGTGGGGCATCATCTTCACGGCGTTGTTTGCGAAGAAGGCGTACGTGAACGAGGTGTATCCCGACAAGCCCGGCAGGCCATACGGGCTCTTCATGGGCGGCGGCGGGAGGCTTCTGGCCGCCCACGTGATCCAGATACTGGTGATCACGGGGTGGGTGAGCGCCCTCATGGGATCCCTGTTCTTCGTACTGCACCGCTTGGGCCTGCTCCGAATCTCGGCGGAGGACGAAATGGCCGGCATGGATTTGACCAGGCACGGTGGCTTTGCTTACGTGTACGACGATGATGAGTCGCACAAGAATGGTGGATTCATAGTCAAGACCACACCCATGCGTGTGGGGCCCAGCAACAACAATCAAGTCTAGTGTGTTATGAATGAAATTTTGTGCCTCACATCTTCGGTCAAGTGGATAATCTTTTCTGTACATCACCTTTTTACTATTATTATTTTTTGGGGATAATTATTTATTTTATGGGTGGTTGTGGGTCAGATCAGGTATGGCCCACTAATGGCTGTTGGTGATTGTAAAATGTAGTCATTATTCTGTCGGTTTCCATTGGAGGAGTCACGTTTTGTTTGGCTGGGTGAATTTTAATTTTGAATTGGTGGGACCAATGTCTCCTCTTTTTTATCTAGGTCGTGCAAACGAGATATGTAGGCTTCATGAGTTTGTTCGATGGATGAGTCACTCTACCGTGTAATATTTATTTATTTTATAATCTTAAACATCATTATATATTTTTTAAATTTTTTTTAATTTATAATCTGTCAATTTTATATTTTGGAGCTATATTTGGTGTTCAATCAATATATACTTCAAATGAATTTTGTTTTAATTTGTTATATATTAAAATTATCTTTAAATTATCTTTAATGCTCTTATTTTAACTTTATCTTTTGAATTTAATCTAATCATTTAATTTAGGCAGTCCATACAGACACCTGGTTTTCCTGCCTCTACATACTCGAATTTGAATTTTCGTGGCAAATTATCATTTTACCTCCGCATTTCTATCATTTGAATGAATGTCCAATTTATTTTGACAATCATTTGAATAAATGTTGAAGTGTAATTTCAATTCATTCGAATGAATGGGCTGAACAGTCATACGGAATACTACTCAGTCCATTCATTCGAATAATTACTCTTAAATAATAAAATTTATTTTTAAAACTTTAAAATTATTTTTTGAGCAGTGTATATTTTCAAAATTTATCAAATTAAATATCCGGACTAATTACGATAATCTGATAAAAAAAATTTAACACTTTAAGGTCTTTTGACACTCTTAAATATTTAAAACACATTATTTTACAAATAAGGGTATCCCTAGGCTGTGCCGAAAACACATTTAGAAGTGTTAAAAGACGTTGAAGTCTTAAAGTATTTTTATCAGATTATCGTAATTAGTCTGGATATTTAATTTGATAAATTTTGAAAATACACAGTACTTAAAAAATAAATTTAAAGTTTTAAAAATAAATTTTATTATTTAACAATAATCATTCGAATGAATGGGCTTTATTCATTCGAATGAATATTGTTTCAACTATAGATTCGAATGAACGAAGCCCATTCATTCGAATGATTACTGTTAAATAATAAAATTTATTTTTAAAATTTTAAAGTTATTTTTTGAGCAATATGTATTTTCAAAATTTCTCAAATTAAATATCCAGACTAATTACAATAATCTGATAAAAATACTTTAAGACTTTAAGGTCTTTTGACACTCCTAAATATTTAAGACACAGTATTTTATAAATAAGGGTATCTCTAGACTGTGCCGAAAACACATTTGGAAGTGTTAAAAGACCTTGAAGTCTTAAAGTATTTTTATCAGATTATCGTAAATATTCAATTTGAGAAATTTTAGAAATACACAGTCTTTAAAAAATAACTTTAAAGTTTTAAAAATAAATTTTATTATTTAACAATAATCATTCAAATGAATGGGCTTTATTCATTCGAATGAATATTGTTTCAACTATACATTCGAATTAACGAAGCTCATTCATTCAAATGATTACTGTTAAATAATAAAATTTATTTTTAAAATTTTAAAGTTATTTTTTGAGCAGTGTATATTTTCAAAATTTCTCAAATTAAATATTCAGACTAATTACGATAATCTGATAAAAATACTTTAAGACTTAAAGGTCTTTTGACACTCGTAAATATTTAAAACACAGTATTTTATAAATAAGGGTATCCCTAACTATGCCGAAAACATATTTGGAAGTGTTAAAAGACCTTGAAGTCTTAGAGTATTTTTATCAGGTTATCGTAATTAGTCCAGATATTCAATTTGAGAAATTTTATAAATACACAGTGCTTAAAAAATAACTGTCCATGTTTTAAAGAATATTTTATAGCATCGGCAACATAGACAGTTATTTTTTAAGCACTATGTATTTTTAAAATTTCTCAAATTGAATATCCTAACTAATTACGATAAGTTGATAAAAATACTTTAAGACTTAGAGGTCTTTTGACACTTGCAAATGTGTTTTCGGCACAGCGTAGGGATACCCTTGTTTGTAAAATACTGTGTTTTAAATATTTAGGAGTGTCAAAAGACCTTGAAGTTTTAAAGTATTTTTATCGGATTATCGTAATTAGTCCGGATATTTAATTTGAAAAGTTTTAAAAATACACACTGCTCAAAAAATAACTTTAAAGTTTTTAAAAATAAATTTTATTATTTAATAGTAATCATCCGAATGAATGTCAAAATGAACTGGACATTCATTCAAATGATTAGAAATGCAGGGGTAAAATAGTGATTTGCCACGAAAATTCAGATTGAGGTGTGTAGAGGCAGGAAAACCGAATGTGTGAATGAATGGCCACTTTTGATTCACTTGTGGGGCTCGCATGATTTTGCATTGATAAGATAACTTAATGCTACTCTCAAAAGACCTTAGTGCTAAAAAGGCCTTAGTGCTAGAAAGAGAAAAACTTTATTTTATATATTAGGAAATTTTCTAATGCAAAAAACGATGTGGAACTTATGGAGCACTTGAGTGTCAGACTTTTTTTCCAATAGAGACATTCCACACTCCATATCCTCTTTTAGGGCGGGATATTATGAGTGATGGAGTTGATTTTTGTACCGGGACTTTTTGTAAGTGGCATGGATGATGAAAAAAATTCTCATTTACATCATTCGGTGTCTATTTTAAAAAATTACACACCTCTCAGGCATAATATGATGCTCTCTCATCTTATTATCTTTTAGTGACATAGCATCAAATAATTCATGTTGTCATTAATCACTTAGTCATGTGGATTGATTTGAAGGTAACTTAGGTCATTTTAGCTTCATAGAAGTAATTTAAATTTTTTATTATCACCAACTCATCGTTACGTTGTCTTTATAAAAGTGTTAATTGATTTCATCATAAATTGTCTAGTGTTATAGTTTTAAATGATCTAAATTTGCACTTGTTATGGTACCTTGATGAGTTCTCTTATATCATCAAAAGTTGTTATAGGATATATGACTACTTTAAGTAAGATTTATTAGATTATCTTATTTCTTGATATTTAATATAAAAGACAACGATTACTCTCTCATTTAATTTCATCACGACAATGTGTCTAATGGAATCAAAACTGGGGGAAATATCTTTTAATTAATTATTTTGGATTATTTCAATTCTAGCCTCGACCGAAAGCTCTTTGATGTCATTAAGTCATTTGTTGTTTAAAGAGCGGTCTAAAAAATGGTGAATCCGAGATCTCAACGTCGGCCAATATCTATCCGATATTGGGTATTTTTTTTTCTCTCTTTTTTTTTCAAATCTCGGTCGTATCGGCGAGATCTCAGTTATATCGGCCGAGATCTCACCCTTACAGCAGAGATATCTTGGACATAAAAATTCTGAGATATCTCGATCGATACAAAATATGCCTAGCGTTTTTTTTACCCTTTAAAAAAGATGGGTATGTTGGGCAGCCCATGTGAGAACACGTGAGACAAAGAAAGAAGGAAAAAAAAATCAAAAAAGACACGTGCGAGACTGCTGTCTTTCAAAATAAATGACTCTCGATCTTAGATTCTAATCTAAAAAGATTGATGGAGAGGCATTATTGTGATAGTGGCCTTAATAAATATATTATTTCTCATGTAGAAGACAATTTTATCTTCGAGACGAGCACTAATTATGGTTGATAGTGCCAATTATTGAATCGATTGAGTTAAACAATTTGAATTTTTTAAAATCTAAATTAATTTTTTATTATTGATTGTGAAAGAATATTTAGGTTGGGACGAATTTAACAGAGAAGTTCAGTTTCTCAATTCAATCCTAGAGAACAGTGTTTGAAAATTCTAGTTGGAAACTAATTTGCACATTTAATATTCTTATAATTTGTAAATGATTTTTCCTTTTATTAAATATTTTAATTTTTTATTAAATAAAAATATATCCGAAAATATATATTAAAAAAAGATGGAAGAAAAAAATACACCAAAATTTGAATCAAAGGCCATGGTATCTTGTTAATATAATTGGGAAATATTTTTTTTAAATTCTTTTTTTTTAACTACTTTAGGAGCCTATCCATTAAGATTGCAACCTATCTCTTTCTTGTGGGGGTGCAATCTTTTTTACAGGGAGGGAGATTAAGAATTAAATTTTAGGCTGTTCATAATTAATTTAAATGACTATTTTTCAACTTAACTCATATTTAGACTCCCATCATCACTCTTGTAGGAAGTGTGTACCATCTTTTATCCAAGGTCTTAACTCGTAAGATCTGAGTGGCATTTGAGAAGTTAATAGGTGAGACTCCGAGGCAAATTCTAGATGAGGAGTTGAGATATCAGTCTACAGTGTATATATTGGCGATAACAACCGATATTGATATATTTAAAAAAAAATTAAAAGAGAAAAATATCGGTGAATATCAAATTTCAATTATACTAAATTATTACAATTATTTTATTAATAATTTCTTTTATCTTTTAGAGCCAATAAAGCTCGTATCTTTAGCAGTTGCCAAGTCATGTAATCCAACTTTTAAGTCTCTTGACTAGTTACTGCAGTGGTGGGCCCTGGACCCCACTGTCTATTGGAGATGGCATTCACGGCTTTTTGACTTTGACTTGTCAAAGATGGTTGGCAGCTTGAAAGATTTATTTTGCTCTTGACTGGAAAAGAAGGTGTTTTGCTTGGTTGAAAGAAGCAACACATTAATTTGTATTTTATTTTATAGGGTAAGGCATTGACTTCAAGGCTCTGTACGGTCTTTCCTCCCATCTGAACAGTCTTCGTCAATTTAGTACCAAAGACCAAATACAATTTCATTTTCTGCCCTTTCACACTCAAAGGACTCAGTCCTGTTATGCTGAGATTAAAATATAAATCGTAGATTTGAATATTAAACTATTAATTAAGGGAAGTGATCTGTGAACCCTGTACTGTGCACTCTCTTAAAGTGAAATTACACTTTTGCCCACCTATCACTTTTTCTTTTTGGCTAGATTTTTACACACGTGGAATTCTTACCTCTACACATTTGATTCTGAGTGTGGGTAGCTAATTACCACGATATTCTCGTGTTTCCATTCGTTCGAACGAATTTCCAATTCATTTCGGCATTCGTTCTAACGAATGGACGCATACCCCTACTATTTTCATTCATTCGAATGAATGCCCAGTTCATTTCGACATTCGTTCCAATGAATACATGCATCCTACTGAGATTTTGACTCATTCGAACGAATGTTCATGTCACGCCCCGCCTTCCAACGGCTAGACGAGCATGATCTGACTGTACAAATTTACAACACCTGCTGCCCTAAACGGGTCTTACTTTCAAAATCTGTGGTTAAATTCAAAACAAACATAATTACATTCACAAGCCACCAAAGTTCTTCAAGCCCACAACCTGCTTGAAGATATAACATTTCATTTGAGCTTCCCAAATAACTCAAAGGGATAAATATCACTCACATAAGGATTCCTAAACGCATCACTTACTCACATTCCCATAACAATCACATTAAAATGTTCTCAAAATTAATCCATATTTGAATTCATTATCCAAGTTTGCACAAATTAAAAAATAAAAGAATAAACAACTTTTTCAAAGTCTCAAATCAAATAAACAACCAACTTATAATCTAAATAATAAATTCTGCACTAACTAAGCATTTGTACGAATTCTTCATCGACTCCTCGCCTTCTAAGCTCAGTTGTGATTATCATTCAAACTCAAGTCCAAGGGATTGCCTGCAATGTAAGGGATAAGCTCCATACCCAGTGAATAAAACAATAACACAAACATAGCGTATGATATTCCTACTTCCTCAATGATATTTCAAATAAGCAAGAATAACAATTTATTACATGCTCATGCCGTTACAAAATGTAATACTCAATGCCAAATGCCATATTTCAACCCATTATTACAATTACTGATATTTGGTGGTTTTCCCGATGAATCGAGGATAACACAACATCGCCTTAATGGCCTTCCCACATAAAGTGAGGATAACACAACCTACCACCAAATAACAGCCCTCATGACTTGTCACGGATATCACATCTCATCTACCATAATGGTCTTCCCACTTAAATGAAGCTAACAATACTACCACCGTCATGGTCTTCGTGACAATCATGGATCACACCCTCATACTCAATGCTATGAATATGAGAATGTTATGCTCAATGCCATTTCAACATGCTTAATTCATCATGACATACTTATAGAATTATGATTTCCATTCTAAGCAGATTATTACATCATAATCGATATCTCATTTATTATAGCATGCATATACCTTGAAATAAACAAAGCAATAATTCAAGCATCATAATGATTTGAATCATATAGACCAACATTCAAACATGTGCCATCAAGATTGAAATTCAACAATACCATACAATTAATCATTAATATACGAATATAAAATCATTGGATCTTTCAATACATTAATGGTTAGATTTCACAATCAGGGCGGACTGGATCGCTTCACGGCCAATAGAATATTTAGCCAAAATCTCCCTTACATTACTGTGAGTGAGCACCGGATTATAACCATCATTAACATGCATCCAGTCTTTTCTAGATCTAACAATTATATTCATAACGTACCAACAATGCAATATTTTTGTCACGCCCTGAACCCAAATGTGGGCCCGGAACGCGACTAAATTTTTTTTTCTTTTAACAATAAACTCTAATCACTCAATGTCATAATTGGGCTGGATCTTCAAGTTTACCAAAACTCGATCATAGAAAATGTCAAACGTGCTCTTCACACATGGACTCAAACATATACCATATCTTCTCATATACAAGCCCATATCACACAAAGAAAATTTTTATTTATCTCATCAGTGTTACGAACGAAATATAGTGGATATAATGTATACGATATTAAAACTTATAAACATAAGTTTCTTATAGTACATGAGGCATATTTATAATAAAAACACACAAAATAGCCAAAGGTATGCTTAGTTTCCACGTGTGGGAAACCACAGACAATTCTCAAGTTCCGACTCCTAACGAGGCACCATTGGTTCCTCCATTCCATATTCCAGCTCATACCCTGCATTGTAAGGGACGCGAGCTACTAGCCCAGTGAGGAGAGCTCACCATAAAATCCAACATACAATATTCATGGAATAAATAACAATGCATGTTCCATAAATGAAACGCAGTTAATCCACTTAACTCATTTTCACCATAACATCCAACATAATATATGAAACAATAATGCATGTCTCATAATGCAATGCAGTTAATCCACTTAATCCATTTTCACCCTAGGATTACTTTCTAAGGTGTTTTATCAATTTTTACCGAGGTCAGCCCCCATTTAACAACTTGCAAGTGCATAAGGTCTCCGCTACCCGGTCTACTAACCCATTCAACACCAACGGTTGATGGCGGTCGACCATAACCTACTAACACTTCCAACCCAACGGTTCGTAAACGGCGTTCGGCCTAACATCAGAAGGTCTCCATGACCCGGTCTACTAGTCCATCCAACACCAACGGTTGATGGCGATCGACCATAGCCTACTAACACATCAAACCCAACGGTTCGCAAATGGTGTTCAGCTAATCTCAGCAATTATAGTTCAACGGCTAATATCCAACTTTACAAAGTTATTATCTTCTACAGATTTAACTTATAAACATAATTATCACATGCAAATGTCAAATGCATAATAATGCTTGATTTTCAGTGCCCTCCTTACACAGAGACTTGTTCTGAGAGAACCATCATATTTCAGCTTTACTATTTGGTGTATCAAATACTAGTACAAGAAATCAATGAAATGATCAATATCAGTCCAACATATAAAACTGGATTTAATAACACAAATGCCTTCACCCAGTTTTTACCCGACAATTTCCAGACACTCCATGGGTCCATACTGCGTTAGAGACTACAAGTCATCGACTCCCCGACACCATTTTAACGCGTACGTTTTAAACAGTTAGAACATTTACATCCCTTACATGTAGGCAGTGTCAGGTCTCGTATTCTGGACCTATATAGCATTTTCCATCTTTAATTGACCATGGGTCCCATTTCAATCTACTGTTAGTGAGTTTAACATATAACACAATATAAGTGTTGGTTTGAGTCTCCTCACCTTCTCCGGTTGAGTTTTTCACAGAAAATCTGTAAGATAGAGTAAAATGTATAAATTTTCTATTTATCAATATATACACATAATAATTTTCCAAACCCCGTGCTATTTTCCAAAAAAAAACATGATATGTGTAATGAGTCACCTAGGCTCTTTCTACTCCTTTAGATTATGTCAGAAAGTTAGTTGTCAGCCATCCAAAACATTACAATAAAATGAAAAATGTAAAGTACTCAGTGCCTTCTCTCGTATTGTCTTTTGGAGAAAGGACCACGGAGACGTATTGTGAGAGGCCCAGTGGGTACAGAGACAGTAAAATAAATAAAAGTACTCAGTGTCCTATCCTCGTATTGTCTTCTAGAAGAAGGACCATGGAGACGTATTGAGAATTTGGCCCAGAGGGTACAGTATAAGAATTTAAACACACAAGGTGGAAAAATAAACACACAATAGTCAGCTGGGGTTAACCTTTTCCCCGATTTTACTTATACTCGAAAATTATATTTTGAACATAAAATAATACAAATCTTGAGGGTGAAATTTAAATTTTAAGAGGAAATCTATTTTTCCTCTATATAAAAAAAAACTCATTTTTTTGAACCCCAATACTAAGTTATTTTACTCCTAACTTGCTATGGAGTTAATAAGAATAGAATTATTTCGATACCTTGGGTGCAAAATTCTATGTAAGATTGACTAAATTTGAAAACCCTTAAAAGAATGTGGAAAACCCGAACATTCGGCTGCTGTTGGTATGGCCAAAGCAAGAGAAAGAAGATGAAAGAAAAATAGGAGAGAGAGAACTTTCTGTTTTGAAAGAAGCAGAAATACTTTAAGGGGTTTTTTTTTTTTTCTTCTTTCTTGCTTCCTCTCCGATGACTCCTATTTGTAAGCAACCGTATGGATTTTTTTAACCATACCAGTTGCCTAAGCTATTCATTAGCTTTCTAGGTTTTTAATAAGTATGCATTTATTATTATATATTTTATAATTATTATTACAATTACCACACAGTGACATAGGCAATTGGCGGTGTTGTAATCTTCCAGCACAACTACAAGCTACATCCGTAGCTTTGAAACTTATCTTTCGTCTGTTTTCTGATATTATTTTATAATATAATATTAGTTTATTCTTTTTACTATTTACATCTATGTCATTTCTTTTATCGGGGTATTTCAGGATCTCACTAAATTGATACAATTGTTTCAGTAGGTCAGGTATTAAAAATTAAGAATGATATTAAAATTTGGAGTGAAATCTATCTCAAAACCTTTTTTGCTAAAAATCACCGTTTTAACAAAATCTCCTAATCTTCAAGATTCTTTTTGAAAGTATCCAACCTTATATTTTGATAGAGTAAATTTGTCTGATAAAAATATCCTAAAGTTTCAAAGTGTTTTGAAGTCAAAAATCAAATTTTCCAAGTGAAAGATTATTTAATGGCTCATATTTCACGGCTTAAAGTAAATATCAAAAACTCACTATTTTAGAGTGTAAAAAACTAAACAGTTTAGTTATAATACAGATTGAGTACTGACTCTCTCTTTATATTTTTAGGACTTCCTCTACTCTGTCAAATTGGAGTTTTACCACTTTAAAACTTAGGGGTAAAATAAATTAGCGAAATTATAACGAGATTGGCATGTCATTAGATCCAGAATTTAAAAATAATGCATAATCTAAAATTTAAAGTTCAAAGTAAGTCAAATAACTGAGTTTATAAAGCAGCAAAGGTTTAAGCCTAAAATAATAATATTATTATATTCATAACTTACCCATATATTCTTTGAAACTTAATTAAAAGAGCTATCGGATTCGGATCGAGTCAAACTCAGATCCGTTGGAAAACTTATTTGATAATCTTCAAGACTAGAGAAAAATAATTCATAATGAATGAGTAAAAATTATTTTATTAATCACAATTAATTATAATTAATCCCTAAATTGGGCTGGGGTATTACATCCCACCCCCTTAAAAAAATTTCATCCCGAAATTTCAAAAGAAATTGCGTACCTTTAATTGCCGGAAAATCATGATACAACTTTTAATTTTCTGATTCTATTTCTCGTGTGGTATTTTATATCCCACCATGCTGCCATCATATCGAGATCACCTGTATGACCTCTCCACAATGTATTAGATTTGAAAATCCTAAATTTTCACATGTATTTTCTCAATAATCAAACCTTTTGGGATATCAATATCCCTGCATGTTTGAGACACCAGCTCGCAACATGTCCTCAAGTACTCAAAAACATATTACCTGAAATCCACTTTTAGCAATACTTGAGTTTACACAATTTTTTTTTTTCACAATCATTTAATTAAAATCAGAACATAATACCGAGATATTATCAATTTATATCATAAACATGGCATTTACTTACCTAACCACAGTTGAGATTTAGGAGTACCTTACTCTCTTTCCCTCTCTTTCACTTTAAGGACAAACATGTGTTTGTTCTTAGTTGAACTTATCATCTGAATTGACTAATTTCACCGATAGTCTGTTAGAAAATATCAATTGTAGTACAATGTCGCATACATATATTTTGATACAGCCTGTTACATCTGTTCCATGCATTTCTCACCACACGCCGATGACATTTCATAACCAGACCTGCCTATTACAAACAATCTCCAAGTTTCTCTACTTAGTCAGTTTCTTAGCTCAATTCTGGTTTGATCATTCTCTTCAACTAACTACGTCTTTGAAATGTGCAGCCATACACACATTTCAAAGTGCATTAATTGAGGAAAGTTTTCACCATGTGTGTGAAGACAATTTCTCTTGCTTTCAAAATCCTACTTATCAATTTTTGCAGATTGCCTATGCTTCTGCTTAATCTTTAAACCTCTTACCCATTGAAAGATTCAATTTCCACATATGTTAATCATCTAGGTGTTCGTACACCCTTAGTCTAATATATCGTATTTCTGATTTCTGTGCTCGCATATTCTACTTTGGTTTATGCCTACACTCATGCATAATATTATACAATATTCTTATGTGAAGAAAGCTTACCGATTTGTCGTGTCCGATTAAGATTTAAAGCACACTATATTCATGTCCAAATTTCAAAACCGGTATGGATCATTATCCATGTTCAAGTCATAATATGACATTCCAATCATATTAGCCGTACTTTACACATCCAACAACTTATTAACATGCAGTAATATATCACCTTCATGGAGATAAATACCTCAGTAGGAATCACTATCATTTAAAGATAAATCAAACATCGAGCAAGGTATTTCTCATATTTTTTTTTTTTCTAATCCACACCAACCACTTGACTGTGTATGTTCACATTGCAGTGAGAATTTTATAATCATAGGTCAAGAAATAAGTTTGTTATACTTACCAGTTTAATGGACATTTCATGACCAATCAACATTCAGAGCGATCTATCAGGTTTAATTCGTTCAATCTCTATTAGCTCAACATTGGCAAAATAAATTTAACTTGGCCTTTACACTTATCTACTCCAACCGTTCATCCCTTGAGATGCCTTTATCTCTTATTTAACAAACAAATATCCACATCTCACTTTTAATAATCCAACAACCTAATTTGACAAAATTATGTCCATACATTCCAAGTTAAGTTTCCTTGCATGTATATACTAGTTGGACAAGAATCTTTCCAACGTTGTAATACTCCTTTTAATTTTACCAATATTAACTTGTAGAGGTAAGTAGCACCTAATGTCTTAGTGTAGAGGCAGTTAATAGCTGTCTGACTAATATCCACAAATCTCAAGTCTTCTTAACCAAGATTAGCCATCTTACTATACCGGCCCATATTCTGGTTAGACACTTCCAAACTTCACAATCACCTAAGCTTTCTAATAGCTTATCATTAATTTAAAACAATATATAGGGTAATCACCTAATCTTTACTAAAAAATAACGTTAAATTTCTTATATAAAATTTGTGCAAATTACTGATGTCGACACAGTGTCGTACACAGATAATTTATTGTGACCTGTCATATCTGGCCTTCACGTCGCTACTTATTTTGTAGAACACTCATTGTTGCCCAAACTGATGGGCATTTTTTAATCAAAATTATTTTTCACAATAATTAATTCATTTTCCAAGACTATCCACATGATCTATAATGTCTATGCATCACTCACATTTTTTTTTATTATATGTATTTCGGCGAAGAAAAATGTATTTTCAAATAATATTTCTGGCGTTGGATCCCACAAGCCGTCGTTCACCGTATTTCTCTCTCTCTACTTCTCTTTTTTTTTTTCTTCTCTTATACCCTTTCTCCTTCCCCTTTTCACCTTCACCCAAACCCTCTCTCGCCGAAACCCTAATTCCCGAGACCGTCGACCAATCCCTCCATGGCAAATTCCGTCGTTCAATCCATCATCTTTGCCTTCTCCCTCATTTTTTCTGCAATGAGGGTATCTTTAGGCTGTGCCGAAAACATATTTGGAAGTGTCAAAAGACCTTAAAGTCTTAAAGTATTTTTATCAGGTTATCGTAATTAATCTGGATATTTAATTTGAGAAATTTTAGAAATACACAGTGCTTAAAAAATAACTGTATATGTTGCCGATGCTATAAAATATTATTTAAAACATAGACAGTTATTTTTTAAGCACTGTGTATTTCTTAAATTGAATATCTGAACTAATTACGATAACTTGATAAAAATACTTTAAGACTTTAAGGTCTTTTGACACTTCCAAATGTGTTTTCGGCACAACCTAGGGATACTCTTATTTATAAAATACTGTGTTTTAAATATTTAAGAGTGTCAAAAGACCTTTAAGTCTTAAAGTATTTTTATCAGATTATCGTAGTTAGTCTGGATATTTAATTTGAGAAATTTTGAAAATACACACTGCTCAAAAAATAACTTTATACATTCAAATGAATGAAACCCATTCATTCGAATGATTACTGGTAAATAATAAAATTTATTTTTAAAACTTTAAAGTTATTTTTTGAGCAGTGTGTATTTTCAAAAAATTTCAAATTAAATATCCGGACTAATTACGATAATCTGATAAAAATACTTTAAGACTTTAAGGTCTTTTGACACTCCTAAATATTTAAAACACAGTATTTTATAAATAAGAGTATCCCTAGGTTGTGCCAAAAACACATTTGGAAGTGTCAAAAGACATTGAAGTCTTAAAGTATTTTTATCAAGTTATCGTAATTAGTCCAGATATTCAATTTGAGAAATACACAGTGCTTAAAAAATAACTGTCTATGTTTTAAATAATATTTTATAGCATCGGCAACATATACAGTTATTTTTTAAGCACTGTGTATTTCTAAAATTTCTCAAATTAAATATCCAGACTAATTACGATAACCTGATAAAAATACTTTAACACTTTAAGGTCTTTTGACACTTTCAAATGTGTTTTCGGCATAGCCTAAGGATACCCTTATTTGTAAAATACTGTGTTTTAAATATTTAGAAGTGTCAAAACATCTTAAAGTCTTAAAGTATTTTTATCAGATTATCGTAATTAGTCTGGATATTTAATTTGAGAAATTTTAAAAATACACACTATTCAAAAAATAACTTTAAAGTTTTAAAAATAAATTTTATTATTTAACAGTAATCATTCGAATGAATAGGCTTCATTCGTATGAATGATGCTCATTAATTCAAATTAATGAGCTGAATAGTATTCTTTGTTACTTTTCAGTCCATTCATTCGAATAAATTAAAATTACATTTGAACAATTAACTAATGCAATAAATATCAAAATTAATTGGACATTAATTTGAATGATTAAAAGTGTAAAATAGTACTACGAAAATTCAGATTTGATAGGGCTCAATTTTGGCCTTACTTTGTTATCTTCACAGCTGCCACAACATGGGTTGGTTAGGGTAGGGTAGGATAGGGCTTTCAGAACGTGGCCACGTGCACCCAATCTATTTGAACTCCCGTGATCCCATAATTTCAATTGAATCTGAAATAAGAAAGAATGACTTCAAGATATTGGTTAGGAGCAGATCTAGAAACTGTATATCTGTTATAAATTAAATCAACATTAGTGGTTCAGATAAATAGAGAATTTCACAAATAATATAATTTCCATTTAATTATTTTAGGTCTGTGAGATGGAGTTTAAAATCAGCAGCAATTCAATATATAAAATCATGAAGTCAAAATAATAAGATGAAGTTCAAACTATTTAATTAATTATTTATTTCTATATATTCTGCCGTGAAATATATGTCCACCTTAAATCTTAAAAATCACTGTTTTTTTTTTAAAAAAAATGTGTATGGATAGTCAGCAGAAACTTTTACACTGAATCAATTGAAAAATCAAAAATGCTTTGAAGACTAGGGAGTTGTGCATCTCATTATTGTCGAGATGATATGGTGTATTAATTGGTGCTCCCATTTTTAATGGTAAATTTTAGATAAAATTATATTAAAAATACAATAAATAATAATATCACGATAGTATTTTGATTAATTTTCAATAATATTTTAGTAAATTTCCTATTAAAAAATCTTTTCAATAACTTTAATGGAATTTTTCCAATGATTTAAAATATTTGTCAATATTTTAAAGATGATAGGATATTTATTAAACTGAATTCTAATATATTGTTTGTTCTGAATTGATTATTAGTTGTTTATGAATAATATGAAAAAGTTATTTATTATTTTTAATATTTATATTTTCTGCAGATTTTTTGTTAACTTTTTTATAAAATTTAACAATTTAAAAATATTCCGATCAATCACCACCGTTAATATTCGGATATTTGTGATAGTGTGCAATATAAATGAGAAAACAAAGAGGAAGAGAAGGAAAGGGCACACATGATAAGGCAACCAAAAGGTAAGGTGCATGAGCTAACTCATGTTGTTGTCTCTAATCTTTTCAAAGAATTTGCTCACCTGTCTGTCTTCCCAAAAACATCACTTTCCATGTTTATATCCCCATATTGAGTAATTGTTGAAGTGTTGGGATTTATCCCCATATAGCGTTGTAATAAAATCTAATAAAAGTAATAGGATTTAAGAAAATGAGAATTTTAGAGCCCAATTCAATTGATTAAGAGGTTATTCTTCCACAAATTTTTCACCATTACTAGGGCTGCAACTCGGGTCGGGCGGGCCGGGTTTTAATAAACCCAACCCTAACCCGACTCACTCTATATTGAACCTGACCCGACCCGACCCGAAAAAAAATCCGAGATAGTGAACCCGACCCGACCCGAGATTGTAATACCCTTAACCCAACCCGACCCGACCCTAGTTGCAGCCCTACTTAGTACCGAATGAACCGATCTTACAAACAGAAATCGTAGAATTTAATCCTAAAATATTATGGATTTTAAAGAATAATTATGTGGAATGCAACAACTTATTCAAGTGAAATCAAAGAGAGGTTTTGATTTCAGACAGACGAATAATCAGTTCAAAGCTTCAACATCCAAGAAAAACAAGGATCACCTCTAAAAAAATTTCAAAAACATATTACATCCTGAGAGTCAACAGGAAAATGAAAAAAAAAAAAACACTGTCCTGAAAGATAAAGTTTGATTTTGCACTAAAGTGAATATAAAATTTATGAAGAAAATGCATACATTCCTTTGTCTGTCCGAGAGTGTGAAGAAAATGGAGCTGGAGAAGAGGGAGCGGGTCACTCTACTCCACAACGCGATGATCGTGACCATGGATCCCGACAAGAGAGTCTTTCGGGACGGCGGGATCCTCGTTCAGGGAGATAAGATTGCAGCCGTTGGTCAATCTCATCAAATCCTCCACGATTTCTCCACTTCCGCACATGAGATCCTCGATCTCCAATGCCCCAAACGAGAGCGAGATGGGAAAAGAAGGTTCCCTAGACTCGTAGAAGCCATCTGGTGTTACCTTTCTCTGCTAGGGTTTGTGTTACCTTTCTCTGCTTAGGGTTTTGAGACATTTAGGGTGAAGGCAGCCTTTTATATTAGTTATGAAAATCGGGTCGGGTCGGGTCGGGTCTTCTCGGGTCGGGTTTTCTAGGGTCAGGTCGGGTCGGGTTGAAATTTAAAGGCCTCAGCCCAACCCGACCCGAATTTCGGTCGGGTTTTTCTTTTCTCAACCCGACCCGACCCTATAGTCCGATTATTGTAACCCGACCCACATGATTTCTTGGGTCGGGTCATGCGGGTCGAGACAAAACCCTACCCGAGTTGCAGCCCTAACCATTACTATAATTTATATGTCAGCACAATTGATGACTCTCTAGGTGTGAAGTGAGATTTTTCTTTGTGGATTTATGTGCGAGGTAAAAAATATTAGGGTTTTTCTAGGCATATATATATAAAGGTAACATTATATTTTTTATATTTTTTTCAATTTTTTTTTTGAATTTAGACATTCTTGAGATACAAATATAGTAATTATAATTCACATGAGTGTAACTCAATTGGTTGCCTCCTGCCTTTTAAGGTTATGGGTTCGAGCCTTCATGACTTAACCTTAGTATGTCTTAGCGATAGTGGGCTCATCAGTAGAGTTTTACACTGGATATCCTGCGGTTTCTCACAAAAATTTTCTTTTTATTATTAATGAATATTCTCTTAAATTTATTATGTACGTTGAGTAATTTTACTATTTTTCACTTATTTTTACATTATCTTGTGATGTAATTATTTTTTTAGTTTTCTATATTAATTCACATATATATCGATCATCCATTATCTTCCTAACAAGTTTTTATTATTTTTCTATTCAATTTCCTTTACTCATCATTTGACATATCATTTGGTTATGCATCATAAATTTTGAAAAGTACATATGAATCCTCAGAAAATAATATATTTATATATTTTGACTTTCGATATATCTTCTTGAGCCGTTAAAGTTAACCATTCCATCTGCAATGCTCCGCATCCTTTTAAATTCACACACAACAAATAATAATGAAGATGATAGGCAGGGCCGTCCAGACCCTTAGGCAAGGAAGGCGAATGCCTTAGGCCCCCAGATGAAGAAGGCCCCTCTCGACGTGGCTGAGTTTCAATTAGTACATTAGTTAAAAAAAATTATATAATTCCTATAGTTTTTAATAATAAAATCTCCTTAATTAAAGTTATTTTTTAAGCATTGTTTACCAAAAATAGGTGACCTTTTCCCATCTCAAATCTCATCCCTTCTTCAAAACAAAAAAAATCCAGTTAAATAATAATTTAAAAGATCTAAGTTTTCAAATTTTACATATTTGTTTAGTTTTGAATTTGGAGTTTAATGGTTTTTACGATTTTTCGTTTGGACTTCCGGAAGTGTATTTTCGGCACAGCCGACGGATACCTTTATTTGTAAAACACTGTGTTTTAAACATTTGGGAGTGTCAAAAGACCTTAAAGTGTTAAAGTATTTTTATCAGGTTATCGTAATTAGTCTGGATATTCAATTTGAGAAATTTTGGAAATACACCGAGCTTAAAAAATAACTTTAAAGTTTTAAAGGAGATTTTATTATTCAAAACTATACGAATTTTATAGTTTTTTTAACTAATGCACTATGCACTATTGTGACATCTGTAGACTGTCCGGATAAATGGAATTTACGCATGAATAATGGTCCGAACGAAGGAAAAATGTTCTTAACTCACGTCCGGACGGTGTGGAAGTGGAAGGGCAAAATGGTAATTTCTAGTAAAAATTTGGAAACCCGTGTCTGCTGAAAGAAAAATCTCGTGTCTAAATAATTACCTTTCAAATTATATAGTAAAGAAGAAGAAGATAAGAGCAGTAGAGAGAACACATCTCTTATTCTCTGTTTACACTTCAGCCCACTTGGTATACTGATCTTTTAAAGTATTCTTATTCTATTTTAATTTCTGAATGTGCTAATTTCACTGGGATAAATATGCTAATTTCACTCGGATGGGTAAATTTTCAATGCTCTGTATTGTTGGCCTCTTGATTTTTTTAAGTTAAAAAAATTATTGTCTAGAATAATTTATTTTATAATATATAATTAAATATTACTTATAATAATATATTAAATATCAATAAGGCCCATTTAAATTTTTTGTCTGAGGCCTCAACTTGTTTCTAGACGGCCCTGATGATAGGGATATTAATACCATAGTCCATAGCATTAGGTCAAGAGATTGCAATACTCACATTTACATAAGAAAGATATCTCCATGCTTGTTTTAGAACACCAAGTGGGTGATTGTCAAAAGTGCTTTATATCATGAAAATATTATTTTACAATATGTAGATCAAGAGAATTTAGAATTTGGTGTTATGATAATGAGTAATAACGAGTATCCAACGATCCGTCCACTAGCACAATATTGTTCGATTTGAAGTTTATTGTGATGACATTCATCTGTGTGGGTGAGGTGCCTCTTTTTTATTCTCTTAATGTGATATGTCCTCTCCTTAAGAAATACACAGTTGACTGACTCATCCAAAAGATGGTGATCCATATCAGTTCCCGAGAAATCTCCATCGCCTCAATGGGTGTACGCATTGTCACAAATACCATTTTAAATAAAAAAATTAATAAATTAAAATATCAATAAAGAATTTACTGATAATTTACAGAAAATTTATCAGAATATTATTATAATATTATCATTTATCGCATTTTTAACACGATTTTATCAAGAATTTATTGAAAATTTATCACAATACTGATAGATCTCAGAATATTAACGAAGATTGATATTTTACCAATAAAAATGAAATAAATTTAAAAATATAACCGATATTTGTAACATTAGATGCACATACGTTGCCAAAAGTATTTTGACTTTCATTATCCATACATATCTTTTCACAATGACCTGATGGAACAGACCATCTGACTGGTCCAAATTAATCATATACAAGAGGAATTCTACATTAATCATATACATAATCAGCCAAATTAGGAATTTTAAACCACTGACACAAGAATAAATAAACGGTTAAAATAAACATCTATTAAAGGCCATCTCAACCTTCCTCGATCAGAATGGCCACAACGCCGATACATTTCGGCGTTCCTTCCTTTATAGAGACAAAACCAGAACAGATCTAACAAGAGGTGCTACATTCCATCGGCCTCCTAATTCCACACCTGCTGGGATTAACATGTTGACAGAAACAATGGGAAAAAATATGCATGCACAGATGAGTGCCAACAAAACCCAGTCAATGGGTACATTACTTGCAAAATCATTAGGCTGTGTATCTGTTTGAATCCACAATTTCTAACAAGTTCATAAGCATCTCATCTTCTAAATATGCACAAGAAGGCCTTTCTACAGGAAAGGAACAAAGGAAAGCCTTTTTGTGAGGATCATGATCAGAGTAACCCATCAGCAAACGGAAGAAGCGTAAAAACATAAAAAGAAAAACTATACCTAATTATTTACATGATGATTTCATTATTTCTCTCTCTAAAGACTAACAAAGGCATGTGTTTTAGAGCGTCCACAAGTTATCTGACTCATAAAAAGCTCCCCCAGGATCCACTGTGGTGAGTTGAAGTGGGAAGAACGCCAGATCGGACAGTGAAGGATCCACTGCATTCTCTTGAACAGAAACTTGATGTTCAAGAGTACTATGAATCCAATTTTCATCAGGGAAACCCAATGATCCCAGGGTGCTCTCCATATGCTCATCTTCGGCTTGCATGATGACTGGCAGCTCAAATGGCTGTACACTTTGAAGCGTGTGATCCATTGGGTTGCTCCGAGATGCCACATTTGACTGCATGCTGTTGTTATCCAGTGTATCTGGATTGGTCGCATCCTGTGCAGGAGTCCCAAACTGATGCACATCTTGGTTGATGTCCGACTGAGGATGAGACTGGTAATATGCTTGAGGTTGGGAAGAAATAGATCCACAGTGGAAATCTGTGAAACTGCAATTGCTGTTTGGTTTGGAGTAGTTCTGAAATGCACTCGGTTCTGAATCACTAAGAAGAAAATCTTGCAACCTTTTCAGCTGAATGTCATCTGCCGGTGATGTCTGAGTTCTTTGGCTTGGTTGCACAACAGTGTATGACAGATTTCCATTATACAAAAGTTGCCCAGATTGGTTGACTGCAACATTGGATCTTCTTTGAGATGTACTTTTGACTTTGCAGTTGGGAGGGATTAAAAAACCACGCCTCTCCCGATAGACGGCAGGCATCCTGGCCATTTGCTTCCGCTGGGGCTGTCTGTTTCTGGTATCTTTCAAACTCAAGCACAGATTAGGTCCATTGTTTCCTGTTCTGCTAAAACCGGTAGATAAGTAGGAACGGAGTTGGGATGATTTAGGCACGGGTTTGTAAGCAGTTGCTCTCATTGCAGGAGCGGTATCGGAAACTTTGACTATAGGTGCTGCCACAATGCCCTTAAAATTTTTCCTCTGGGTTCTCCAGACTTCCTCTTTATCGGTAGAATTGCAATGGTCAGTGAAAATGGCACCAGTGCCCCAGTAGATGCAAGGAGCTCGTGAGTCACAGACATAACAATGACACTGCATTTACCAATTCAGTGTCAATCTACTAACAAAATTGATTAGTTTTACCATTTATGCAGGGTTAGGCCTGCACCTAGCCAATTTACATACTGGCCTGAACTAAGCCCAAGACTGGCTCATTGATTTACTGGGTCAGTAATTCAGAGCCATGTCTATCACATGACAACCAAAAATGAACTTGGTTAGGGGTTTAGATGGGCCTCTACAGGAATCCTTGTAAAAACTGATTGCACAGCCACAGTAAAAATAAGTCCAAGCCAAGGGCATGATGGATAGTCCAAAAAGCCAGACAATTCAGACCTATGGAGGAAATGTCCACAAGTAGGGATGGTTATCAGGCTGGGCTTTACTAAAAAATGCCCAAGCCTGACCATTTTTGGGAAGCATGAGACCAAGCCCGACCAAAGCCCGAGCCCATTTGATTAAGCCCGATTGTTTTAAAAGTCAAGTTTTAATTCTTTTTAATACAGAATTTTCCAGAACCCAGGAAAGGGAGAGGGAGGGAGGGCGAGAGAGAGAGAGACCATCTGATTAAGCCCGACTGTTTTAAAAGTCAAATTTTAATTCTTTTTAATTCAGAATTTTCCAGAACCCAGGAAAGGGAGAGAGGGGGAGAGAGAGAGAGAGAGAGAGAGAGAGAGAGAGCACCTAGGAACGGGCAACGGCAACGGCTCGGGATTCCTCCTCTTCTGCAGTTCTGCAGTTTTGGGGAATTGGGGCAATTTTGGGGATAACTGGAATTCGATGACTATATATATATATGACCTAAAATTACCAGGCTTAAGAAAAGCCAATCAGTCACCAACAGACTTTATTTTAAAGCCCGAGCCCGGCCTGTCGAACAAAATGCTTTGCCCGAGCCCATCCAATTAGCTCGGCGGCAGGTCAGGCTTGGGCCGGGTTCAGACAAATGAACACCCTTATCCACAAGTAACAAGAAGGGTACTGATGTAGTGATGTAAAACCCAGTATTTGAGTTACAGTGAGACATGTATTTGGTAGAAAACAACAAAAAAATTAGAGGAAAGATCTTACCAAATTGCAGTACTTTTCATGTGCAGTGGTGCTGAAAGGAAAGTTTGCACAAAGGTGTCGTGGATGAGGGTAATCTCTGCATGCTATCTGTGAAATGAAAAGATAATTTGGTAATCAAGCTCGATACATGAATTCATTGGAAAGATGGTAATCCTTACCGGTTTGCAAGCACAACAAATTCTACAATTTCATGACACAAAAGATCAAGGTAAGTTCATGTAAATGTTTCATAATGAAACAAACCATTGGACAGACCCTTCCCCCCTATAATTGGCAATGTGATTCAGTCCTTGCAAAAGGAAGACCTTAGGATTGAAACCACCCCAGTAAGCACATGCCTGAAATGACACTAATTACAGTGATATGCATGGTTAGATTAAACCAGCATAGATGAAGTGAACAAATCCAGCGGATTCTTAACTTGAAACACAATATATTTAGATTACCAACTCCTGCTTTTTTCCTTTTGGTATGAAATGAATGCCATTGTTTAGAGAGAAAAAATCCATTAAACACCAAATACGATTGAACTCTAATCTCATTTTATGCTGGAGGCCAAAGTATCTGACATCTTCATGAAGATAGAACAATTCTGTATCGAAAAAGATATGATCCTCCAAATCAAAGAAGATCTGATTTCTACCAAAGAAAAAGGAAAAGGAAAGGGAAGAATCTGATGATGCTTTGTCTTGATACATTCACAACACTGCCTAAGATATCATGAATGCTGCCTATTACAAAGTTATCAATTGAACATTGTGGGTAGAAAACCAACCAGCACTGGATAATGTAAAAAAAAAAGCTCCAGGAATGCACATGTAGCTGCTGTGGCAACCTCATTTCAGCCTAAAACTGCTGCCTTCCAAGCCCGCATGTGTAGCTCAGTTGGGTTGAGCTTCTAGGAATAGACTAGAGATCTCATGTTCGACCCTCCTCGGAGGTACCCGATATACGAGGCTCATGCGGTTTTGTGTATCCATGAGATTATCCTCACTTTCAATGTAGGGTACCCGATATACGAGGCTCATGCGGTTTTGTGTATCCAAGAGATTATCCTCACTTTCAATGTATGGTGGTGATACCCATGACATTCCACTTCCAATCCCATCCCCCCTCCCACCCCACCTTCTTCCCCCAAAAAAATGTAAAAAATAACTGCCACCTTCATTATATAAGCCAAAGGATTTGATTCCTACAAAATTCTCTTGCTACTAGCTCTTTTGAAAATGATTCTCTTGGCTATCATTTGGTTTGTTTGGTAGGAACGTAATAGAAGAATATTTAAAGATAACCTGCCTCCGTCAGACAATATGACTCCCAAAATCAAGTTGAATATCATTCGTTAGGCTTGGCTACAGATTCGTTTCGTTGAGTTGATAGTGCTTAGTTTGGGTTTAGTTAGAAGTCACAAACTTAGTTATGTGTTAGATGTTAAATCAATTTGAATATCATTCGTAAGGCTTGGCTACAGATTCTTTTTGTGGAGTTGATAGTGCTTTACTTTGGGTTTAGTTGGAATTTGGAAGTCACTAACTTAATTATGTGCAAGGTGTTTCATGGTTTTATTTTCTGTTTTCTCTGGTTAACTCTGTGTACTCTTTTTGAACTAATAAAATTTGCATGTTATCTTTTAAAAAAAATCTCTTGCCACCAAACTCCACGGTATTACAAAATGTAGGGCCAGGGGCAGTGCCAAAACTTTTTGGACCACGTTTTAGGTAATCTTTAATGAGCTATGCAATGACACTAACAAGAGGGTGGAACCACAACTTACCAACATAAAATCAGGGTTGTGGATTTGCCAATAGACCAAAAATCAGCTTAACTAACGTTTCTCGTCATCTGATGTGAGGTAATGATTGTGAGTCATTGAAATTTTAATGGTTCAGAAATCAGAACTATGGACAGACTGCTAGCAATATGTGATGGATCTTATTTCAAGTCATTGACTAATTCACCAACCCTCCTTTTATTTTAAGTTCTCTTAAAATTATCGAAGGGTAAATTAACTAAAATGCCAGTCAAGTAGTACACAGAATAATAGCCACATTATGTTCAACTAAACCACAAATTACATAAACCAAAATAGTAATAACATAAGTAGAGATCCGTGCAGGATCATGGAAGTCAATCTTCAAAAACTTCTAAAATACACTTCAAGGGCACAAGGAAGCTATCCAAGCAACTCACAGAACTCACAATGGTAATATGCAAAATCAACACGGAGATCAGACAAACATTAAAAAATGACCAACCTTCTCCTTACTTTTGGGCCGAGCCCCCTTCCCCCCTCCCGCAAAAGAAATAAATAAAACCTTCTCCAATTTATGAAAATGAAAATATCTCCCCATGACACACTATAACAAATCTCGGCGGTAAAATGGAATTTACCACTAATTTATCGGATAAATACCGTTCGCGCGATAAAAACGGTTATTTATCGTGGATGTTATTTTTATCGTGAATTTCGCAATTAAAACACGTTTTCAACGCGATAAGATATTTTCTCGCGTTAAAAACGCATTTATACCCGTGATAGTATCCACGTGTGAAAACTGAAAATTCGAAAACCGAAAAGTCACCTTTACATCTTAGCCTCTTTGTCTCACATTCGTTGGTAGTAGTTAGACTAAGTTACATCTTTTTATATACTAGCATAAATACTAGCGTCAAGACTTCATTCTTTGACTTCTTGACTTTCTTTAGTGCACACTATTTTTATTTATTAAACTATCATAGTTTTATATAAATCATTAATTTGATAAAAGATTTAATATATTTTGTTTATATTAATATTAAAAAATAAAAAATATAACAATCATCTAAAATAGAAAGAGATTTGAAATTTATATTTGATTACTGAAATGATTTAGTCCAAGTTTATAAATTATGATTTGGTCTAATTTTATATTTGATTACCTTTGATAGTATGTTAATTGAAACTTCAAATTAGGCTTATTCGGTGGATGATTATGACTTTTATTGTTATTTTGATTTTGAATAACTTTATGGATTTAGTAATTAACTCATGTAGAATTGTATGATATTTTTTCTCAGAAATATTAGATGAGAATTATTTATTTATTTATTAGTTTTATTTTTTAATATTTATATTTTCCGCGAGATTTTCCCGGTAAAATCCCGAAAATTTAAAAATATCCCGTTATTTATCAGTTGTCGTTAATATCCCGAGAACGCTATTTGTGACATTGCCTGGTAGTCAACAACATCAAGGCAAATATTAGCTAATACCTAACCTTCCATACATAGCTGACATCTTAAAGGACTCTCTCAAAAGTTACACCAGCTTACAACAAGGATGATATTCTTATAAGGAGGGCTACAAAGAAGTAGAATTCTTAGAATTTGCTTGTAAAAGGGCAAAGTAATGCTTCTATAAATGTTCTGCCTGTGGTGTGAACCAAACGATCTTTGGTGCAATGCTTACTCCACTTTTTGAGTAAAAGACTGCACTACTCAATGATGAATCTGTTGTATTTCTTTCCTATTTCATGTTTGTTTTAAGGAAAACTAAAAGTACACATGAAAGAGAGATGCTTTTGATATAAAAAGTGCGAGAACCATATAAAAATATTTTTATAACCCAAACAGGTAGGAATAGACAATAGGTCTCAGTTTTGACTCCTCCCTTAGTAACCTGATACACAAGGCTTCTGAACAGCTTCATATATCAGTGAGATTAGTCTCACATCCACGTGGAGTGAGAATACCCATGTTATTCATAGGTAATTGACAGAGAGCAGCTGGAAAATAGCTTGCAACATCTGCACATAGAAGGCTTTTCTGAAACTTTGTTGGGGCTATGTGTCATGGGACAAAAGTCCCACATCGGAAGTTCCCCAAGGAATTCCTGGGTTTAAAAAGTAGGGGATAGGCATCTCCCAAATGGCTAGTCATTTTGGGATGGGAACCGCCCCCTAACATATGGCACCCCTAGCCCATGGTGAAGGCTACAAGCCTCGACAATGCACATGAAGCTGCTTTAGCTTGGGAAATCCTTCACTGTCTCTTTCCTTATATACCCAAGGCAATAGCAGATTAGCCCCTGTGCCCCTTGGAAAGATCCACTTGCCCACCCATCCATCAAAGTCCAAATGGAGCAAGAAGTGGCCCATCCATTGAAAAATGACCAGAAAGAAAGAACAAATGGAGAGCAACAAAAAGGGAACTGTATAAAAAGATGACTAATCAATTCCTTGTTTGACCAACAAATAAAACATTTGGGATAAAAAGTTTGGGGTTTGTTAATCATCAATAATCAGTTTCCCACCTCCCATCCCAATATGGCAGCCCTGCAAAGGCTTTAATTTTGGGCAATGCCATGCACCTTGGCACAGCTTTAAAAGGGAAAAGGTATGTAGGCTTTGGGTCTGATCAAGGAAAAGATCAGTCTGCTAGAGAAAGAAAGTATTCAACTCCATAAGGTACTCTCCTATCTTCCCTTACCAATGATTGTATGACATCAAAAATAATACCAAGGAGATCTTCTAGTTGTGGAGTTTCATGATCCATAACAGTTATCCTAAATGTTGTCATCACCGTCATCAAAGTCATTCTTCCCTGGAATTTGGGGATGGCACTTCTAACTTGATTTGGAAAATTATTTTCCATGGGCCAACTGCTTATGGGACACACATGACTCAAAATGCCCAATGAGGAGCACTTAACAATTGTTCTGCAAGCTCTTATATGCCAAGCCAACTAGTCTTCCCCCAGTTGGGCTCCATATAGAGATCTTTTTAGTGAATATTTATAATCATCAAGACAAATTTATTATTTCTCTCTCCAAGCAAAATATCTTCTCAAAATCTAATTTTTGATCTATTTGCCCACCACAACCATTGCTTCTTCTAACAAAATATAAATCTCACAATATAATAGCAACTTGAAGCTAACCAAACGTGCTTCCATACCTTTCCCTAAATCACCATATGAAAAATCCAACCCCTATATCACCTCCCCATAATTTACTATTCTCACTAATCTCACAAAGTGCACCTTCCCTCCCCAAACTTCCACCATATTTTATACAAAGAGCCCTTTCTTATTTCCACAATGTTCCATAACCCAAGCCCCCATTTTCTTTAGGTAAATAACTGTCTTCACTTCACAAGATAAGTCTTTTTCTCTTCACCATGTCCATTCCACAATAAATCATGTATATTTTCAAACAAATTAGCAACTTTTTGGGATTTAAAAAAAGGTAAAAGGTAAACAGATGGGTTTGCTAATGTGGAATTCATCAGGGCCATCCAACCACAAAATGTAAGATTTTCTAATCCAAGAGGCTCACCTAAGGTTGAATCTTTTTCTTTTCTTTTTTTGAATTGGTAAATCATAATATATTAAAAGCATCAAAGGTGCAAAAAGAGAGTACATAGAAAAATGGAACCTAAGGTTAGAATCTTTTGAGGACTGGGTCCCACACTGATAGAGATATAGTGCAGCCCCCAAAAGTAAACTTTATAACACTATCCAAAATGAGATGTCAATGCCTAAGTGGTCATCACATCCACAGTTATCTTAGCAATTGCGCATTTTGCAATGTTCACCGTTCTCAAGCCAACCTAAAAACACTTCAGCAATGTTAAATATATCGTTGATTTGTTCCACATTTCCATTATAGAAGTATAGTGGTCCCTGAGGGGTTAGCTTGATGGTCAATTCTCACCCTTGTTTGTGGGAGGTCTTGAAATCAAGCCCCCCTCAACACAAAAAGGGTCACTCTCCTTAGTTTTGTACCCGACGTGTGTGGATTGGGAGGTTTACACATTCCCCAAGGATGAGTTAGGTGGGAAGCTTGGATACCATGGTCTTAAAAAAAAATCAAGTACGTCAACAACGGAACATTTTTTATTTTGAGACAACTCATGAAGAGGCTTTAAAAAAAGGAAAAATTTACATGTGGCCTTCATAGACTTAGAAAAGGCCTGTGATATGGTGCCAAGACATTTAATTTGGCAAGCTTTGAAAAAAAATGTGTTCCTAAAAAGTATATTAAGATTATACAGGATATGTATGAATAGCGATAACTAGTGTAAAGATGATGTGTGGGAAGATGAAGAAGATGAAGAGTTGGACTTTATCAAAGATCAACTTTAAGTCTATATTTATTTGTCTTAGTTATAGACTACCTAATAGAGGATATACAAGATGCAGTGTGCAAACTATTTGTGGATGATATTATATTAGTCAATGAAACAAGAAATCAATTGAATGAGAAACTGGAACTATGGAAGATAGGAAAGCTTTGGAGAGAATAGATTGACAATTGGTAGAACAAGGATAGAATATAAAGAGTGTAACTTTAGTGGTTTAGGAGCATAGAAAAGGAACCAATTAAAATTGGAAACAACTTGTTATCACATTATGATAAATTTAGATGCTAAGGTGAAACCGTTGAACCAAATTGAGTAATAGATCTAGATATAGTTGATAAGATGAGAGCAGGTTGGGTAACATGTAGACAAGCTAGTGGAATGCCATGTCACAGAAGAGAACTTTGCAAATTAAAAGTTGGCAATTAGAAAAGTTATGTTGATTTGTTGACATCACTTTCATGGAAAGATCATTGTGGAAATTGACTCGGCTAATGTAGTGAGTTAAGCTTCAGGAAGAAAGAAACCACCATGGATACTTATCCCTTTGCTTAGAAAAATCAAAATCTTTGCTCATCGATAGATATTCCTTCGTACATATTCAGAGATCAACTAACATAGTGGCAGATTTCTTGGCTAAGGATTTTTCTCTTTATTGATGCTATCCTCTTAATTGTTGTTTTTAGATCCATCCCTTTTCTTTTATTGTATCTTTGTGTCCACCTCAGCTACTCCTTTATTCTAATTGACTTTTACTATGAACTAAGTTATTTATTACCTTTTCAAAATAATAATAATAAAAGGGAGGTTCTATAAGACAACCATTAAGCCAGTTATTCTTTATAGAGCTGAGTATTGGCCAATTAAGAAAAAACAAGTAGACATGGTAATGGTAACAGAAAAGTGTATTCTAAAAAGGATTACTAGAGTAACCTTAAAAAGATAGAATTAAAAAATAATGTGCTAGAGAAACCTTTAGAGCAGCCCAAATAGATAAGAAAATGAGAGAAAGACACTTAAGGTGGTCTAAACACAAACACAGAAGACTAGAAACAACCCTTAATGGGATGGTTTTTCTTTGAGAGAATAACTGGCAATGGGTCAGTTTCCCACACGTCAATTAAAAAAAAAAAAAAGATTGTAGAGTAATGGAGGGGATGGTTTTTTATAAAATAGAGAGAAGAGAACTCAAAATTACAGTTGGCATCTTGGAATTTAAGAAAATTAGGGGATGGATTCAAGCTATTCTACGTAGGGGAGTGTAATTTTAGAAATGGACTCGATCTCTTCGGGCCCAGTTCATGTTTGGCTCAACCCACCTAAACCTAGGCTTGAGCCCGTTTTTCCGAACCCAGCCAGACTTAAGCCTCCCTATCCATGGCCATCATTAATATCGGCCTTGACCCAGGATCCTTCTCTCGATCCACTTCTTCTCCAGTTATTCTCTCCAAGCCTTCATTGCCCTAGCACCTTACACTCCCATCTCCCAGCCAGTAGTTCCACTGTGGCGTCGCCTCCCCTGCGACACCAGCTCTCGTGATATGGCAGCTACCTATCCACTTTGGTTTCAAGCCTCGACAGAAAATCGGGAAGCCTAAGATGTCTGTTCAAGATTGATTTATTTTTAAATTTATGGAGTTTTTTCATTTTCTTTGTTTCTCCCGTTTTCAATACAGTTCAGGTTTAGCTTTTTTTTTCCTTCTTCTTCTTTTGGCTCTCTGTACTGGCACCTCTGGTGCTTTTTCTATATTAATAAGATTACCATTTCATATAAAAAAACAAGGAAAGCAGCAGTTAAATTTGTGCATCTGATCAAACCTCCAATACCCTCACATCTTATTCAACTTCATAGAATGCAGAAAAGGCAGTCCCACGTCACAAACTACAAGACTTAACAAACGAAACTTCCACGAAAGATAACCAATTGTGCATAAAATTAGTTTCTCCAACTCCTTTGAATTATTTGAAAGACAAAACCCTAAGATATTACCTTAAATTTAGCCAATTAAGACCACTTGTGTTGAAAAAGAGGAAATATTGTTGAAAGAGCAATCATTTCTCTCTCCCCACAAACACAATAAGATTTCCAAAAGAGAGTCTCCCAACAAATTGTTCCAAGCATCAAAAAAAAATCTCAATAACACAAAAATTGATTGCAAACAAAGTGATAAAAAAGGACCCAAACTTCCAAACAAAGTGATCAAACAACCTTAAAACAATTATCAATCCTTACTAGCATAAAACACCAAAACAAGCTATACAATCTATGGAACCATGCATCTGAACCTATCAAAGTGTGCAAGCACCTTTCTCCGTATGCACCCATGAGATATAGCACTCCCCTATTTTCATTTGAATATAATTGTATTATTACACAATTCTATAGCATCATAAAAGAACCCTTTTTTAAATGAAAAAGGCTAAAAGAATACAAAAAGTAAAGGCCGCATAAAGAATAATGTATGCCAAGAGAAATAACATGAAAAGTGGTGACTTAATGTGGCTGTCTTTCCAAGCTCTACAAATTCCAAAATCAATAAATGATAGAAGTCCTTCAATGATGCCCAAGACAAGAACTAGTGTGACAGGGCAAGAATCCTTACATGACTTAAAATCCTACAGAATAGTAAAACAAGCAGCTTCTAGCAAATTGTACATTTAGCACATATTTGTACTTCTCTGCATCAATTTAGAATTTAAAGTGTTTAATAAGCATGAAAATTTAACATAGACAAGCATAATTTAAATGCCTTCCTCCCCTACGAGCACCTATTTTAACTGAATAGTGTGGGTTGAAACCCAAATAATGTTAAGGTGAGAACCTCTAACTGCTCCAAGAACCATGGAAACTGTGCTATATTTTCAGTGAGAATAGGGGCATTCCTCCTTTGCTCAAACTAATTTTATCGACATGCATTGAGGAGCAATGAAATACATTAAAACACCACACACACGATGACGAATCCTTCTTTAGTTCTCAGTACCATACCTATTCCATTTTTAGATCCTAAGGGTTTATTTAAAGGCTTAGAATTCTTAGGGTGGACGAATTGGTAGTTTATGTAGTTCACAAAACTCCCCAATAATTATGTGTTTAATGAAACCAAATTTCAATAATGGGAGTTATGAAATCCCTTAATATTCCAATTTCAGGGACTAATAGATGCCCAACTACAAGTGTTATTTGGAATTCCAAAACTATGATAACTTGCTAAGGAATTCTCAATTTCCAACTAAGAATTCAAAGCCTGTCAAAGACAAACAGCCTGTTGCAAGAATTCTCCAAATTCCCGAATTAGCAATTTTCTAAATTCAGGAATGGAGAAATACAAATTCTGACGGAACTTATACCTTAGTATTGATAAATGAATATCTGAGACCTAAGAAAAGAATGAGTAAACAGCATGTTTGAAACAAAAACACAGTAGAAACCTTGAAACCAAACAAAGGACAATGTAAATGCAAAACTATGATTGAAGAAAAAAAAAAACCCAAAGAAAGAAAGAAAGAAAGAAAATCAAAAGATGGAGAAGACATACCTGCCCCTTCTCCCAAACAATTCGCAGATCATCTGATTCATTCCCCAACTCATTGACAGCGGCAACAGAATTATCAGGATTGGCATCCAAAACTAAGCAATCATCATCTGAATTATTTTCTGAAACACATTTGGCCTCATTTGCCTCTGCAAAATTCTGCTTCTTAATTGTCGAATCACAAGAATCCCCATCCACAACTACAACATCATCATCAGAATCTCTACATTTGACATTGCCATCACCAAACAACTCGGAAAGCCAATCAGGTGAATCAGCATTCAATTCACCCAAACCACTATCCTCCTCTGAACTGATTTCGAGAATTATGGGTTCTGAATTCATAGTGATGTATTTCAACAGAATTTAATAAGTGAACAAACAAAAATGTACCTCTGTAAAATAATATACCTAGTCATAGGTACGAAAATAAGCAATTTGGACGAACCCAGAAGAGAAGAAGGCAAGCTTTTTCTCCTTTCCAAATTGATAGTAAGCAACGGACATATACTAGTTGGGGGAGAAAGCCTGATGTGGAATATAAAACGATAATTACGTAGAAATGCAAGTCAAGAGGGGGGAGAACCACGAAAATGGTTGGAAAGTGAAGAACGAGGGATTGATTGGGGAAGATCATAGAGATGTGAGACTGTAAAACCCTTTTGCGCTTCCAAATTCCAAGAATAAATTGAAGGTTTAAGAAAAAATGCGGGAGTTTGGACCTCGGAACAATTGGCAGCGAAAATTAATAAGAGTACACGCAAAGGGTGTTATCGGAAGGATACGAGAACGGCTGCGGTAGAAGTCGGTTCGTCCAGGTAATTTTTTATTAGATTTTTACAAATCATTATCTTAATTTTTTATTAGATTTATTTAATCCAATGAAAACACAATAAGAGCCAATTGATGGAGAACACGTGGCCTAAATAAAAGCACAAAAAATAAAATTAAATTGGACGACTTGCTCACTAATTGGAATTCCTTCACCTTTACCATGAATAGTAATAAGTGAAATTGAGTATGTCAATTGAGATACATTTTCTACAAAATTTTAAGTTACAGTAAAATCTAATATGAAGAAATTATTTAATAATTTATAAAGGTTAAATATCCATTTACCATAATAATACAATTTTTTTAATGCTTTCAAATAAATTTTAATTCGTTAATGACTTAATGGTGTTGTTTTTGCATATATGAGTTGGAAAATATGATAATTTAAATTTCTAATCAACATTTATTCAATCAGCATGGAATTGTTTTTTTTTACATATAAGAATAAGAAAAGATAAAAAAATATAATATTCGCCCAAATAGCTCAGATAACTAAGTGTGTAGGTTTGAATTAGAGAGTTGAGTCTAAATTTTTTTTTTTTTAAGTTTACATGATATACGAAGTTTGTGGATGATTTCATATATTTGGTAATACCTATGTTATCCAAAAAACATATATAATAATTTGCAAAATATAAGAGATCGTAAGAGTGTTTGAATTTTAGTATTAACAACTACATAAATTTAGTTTTCCTTTATTGTAGTGGTGTGACGTTTCCTCTCAATTTTATTTTGTTTTTGGTTTTTCTTTAGCTTGTACTCCTTTTTGTTTCTGCACCTCTGATCCTTCTATCTATTATATATGAATTATTTCAAAAAAAAAAACCTATATAAATTTTTATCTTTAATTTTTTTACTTTAAAATAAAAATACTGAAATACAAAAGTCTCGCCTATTTTGGATCTATTCAGTCATGAATCACCTATGCTAAAACTCTTTTTTTTTCATTTAAAAAGGTTTATTTTCAAACTTATTCAACTAATTTTATGATGTTATCTAGATGAATTTTTTTCTAAAGAATTTGATTGATAAGCATGACAACGTAGATTATTGTGATTAAATTAATTAAATGGTTTAATTTATCAGCTTACAGTAAGCAGATAAATCTCAACTAATTGCAATATATTTTCTCATTGTTTATCCATAAACTTTTCTATCAAATTTGGGTTTTTTTATATTATACAAGGAGTTTGATAACGATGGTTTGTTATAACACTTGAGCGTTCAACTCATTTTTAATTTAACCTACTCATTAAATGGATTGTCCGCTCCCATTATCTGACCAAGATTAAATATTTTAACGTTAAATTATTTATTTACTAAATTGTTTACATACTCTAATTCATATTAATGCTAGCATATTTATTTAACAAGTTGTCTCAGTTTACTTAGATCTAATATATTAAATAGTGTAATTGCTTTAAATTATTACTTTAACTGCTATTGCGGCCTTTTAAAACAAGCGACTCCAACCACATTTTAATTAAAGAATCCTCTATAAGATCCTCTATAAGAATTTCCTTTGAGGAACGAATGAAACACCAATTAATTCCCTTGAACCTTCGTAGAGAGTAAAATTGCTCTAAAGAGTGGCTTCGAGGAGAGGAGTTAAGCATAAATTAAATTAAATTAAAAATCACATTTTATGAGACCAAGTCTTAACTATGAAGTCAACCTTTTATACACTTTAATAAAGATTTTAATACCAATTAATACGATACGTATCATACAACATTTGATGAGATTTCTCAGTTGATACTGAGATTTCAAGCCACCCGCTCTATACAAACACAAGACATTAGAGGAATCAAAATCTTTTAAAAGTACTGACATGGGCATCTTAAGATCGGAGCAATTGTGATTTTTTGTTAGAGGGGCGCTGCTGATATCATAATTATTATCTTCTTCATCAATTACAACTTAGAAGGAAAATTCTACCTCTTTAGCCAATAAAAATTTGACTAGTGTAACACTTTTCTCTCTATAAAGTATAGACCACCCAGTTGACATTAGCTTCTCATGCATCTTCCCGCCTTCATTTGTAAGTATAAATAATGGTGCTTCAGCAACTCAGAATTCCAAACTTAGCATTTTTAATTCGGCTAGCGATCCTCAAATAGGTATTTTGTATATACAAATACTTGTTAGCGTTACGCGCGGAAACAAGAAAAATTCGAACGGAAATAAAACACAGCACAACACAATATTTTAACGTGGTTCGGCCCACCTGGCCTACGTCCACGGAGCTGACAGAATATTCACTATATGAGAAAGAAATACATGTATAATAATATGACTCCCTTGAGTCATGAGCCCAAACTCGAAGTCCCGAGCCCCTTTGTACAACACATCGACGTCACCTCTCAGTTGATGTGAATCTCTCTCATACCCAGAATAGTGAACCCAAACCTCTGTGTTCCTCCCTCTACGCTTCCTGCGTCCTACGAGCAATCCCGACATGCTTCTCAAACGCGAGCGTCTCCGATGATGGTGTATCCCACACACACACAGATCTCCACCTCTGCTCTGGCGAAGGGGCTTCATCTCTCCAGCCGCACTCCTGCTGGCTGCCACTCACAGATCTGACAACCCAGATCTGCAGCGGTATTGCACTGTTGCTTCTGCCCCTTTCCGGCCGTCGAGCTGTCCTCCAGACAGTATCAGATCTGCGGCTCATTCCATGGATCTTCACCGTTTAGAGCAAACCTCTATTGCCACCACTGCAATGGACCACTCTATGCGGCTATTAGAGGCCCACGGCCAAAGGCCGTATTTTTGCTCTCCCTCTCTCGGTGTCCACCTTGGGATTCCACACACACTGTCGTGTGTTCAACCCTCATGTATATATAACCATATACTAGCACCAAACTAGGCAACTTCCAAGTAAGAATAGGAAGGCTTGATATGCAGTATCCAAAGAATAAGTCCATCCTCTGTTTCCTTACTGTTGATCCCTTGTCCTAGTAGAATAAGACATTCTATTCTTGAGGAGTCTTGCCAAGTTTACAACCTGCTTGCTGGCTATTCAATCGGTACCCTTCATAAATTGAGAATGGCAATTTCCTTCCAATTAGAAGCCCTTAGTTTTAGGAGAGAATAATGGTGGGATTTAAGCCACCGTCCCAACAATACAAATATGGATTTTATCATGATGTCCAATTTACAATTCACTTACCGTATCGAAGAAAAAAGAATGTCAAAATTCATAAACAATTTAATTGGTTCACTGAAATTCATGAACAGTGCAAATTAACTCGCTGAAATTGTAAGTTAGCTTGTCAAAATAAATAAACAGTGCAATTCGGCTTGTCGAAATTTACATGAACAGTAAAAATCAATCTATCAAAATTTTATTGTTTATGTGAAAGGTAAAATCGAGAATACACTAAAACGCGTGTCGATAAACACAAAATGCCCGTGGGATGATCGTTGGCCTTTTAATCCTTGCATTGCATTTTAAGAAGTTTCGTTCAATTATTTGTGAGTCGGTGTATTCCCTGTGATTGTAATGTAATGTTCCCTTGTTCACATGATCACACGGTATTATTGTGTGCACGGAGGTTTGAAACTCACCAAATAAAGTGTTGATGGACCCATTAGAATAAACTTTGGTCAATATATTGATCACTAAAATTCACCTTAATCAAATTAATCTAGTCATGTATTCAAAGGCGGTAAAGTTAAGGAAGGGGTTCAAAAATTATTTAAATGATAAAATTTTGAGAGTTTTAAAAATATACCTTGATCCACATGCGTACAAAGAGGTACATGCGGGTCTCATACGTATGATTCAAGTTCAAGACTTCAAGCCAATAAAATTATCCACACGAATTATTATTATTATTATTTTTTTCGTGTTGCGGAATTGATTGGCCTGCCAGTTCCGGTATAGGATAAGCTCAGAAGCCCTCGTTTATACATTCTTCTAAACAATACATGTCCAAATCTAAAATGGAAATCATAAAATTTTGGAGGACAAATAAAATTGTATTTCATTTAATTTAGTAAAATAGATTTAAGAATTCTGAAGTTACTCTTTTCTTAATTATATTCATCTTTATATCCAAATTTTGATTGAAAAATCACATACAAACCTGAGAATTGAAATTGCAATATCAGAAGAGAATCTGGCATTTCTCCAAAAGTAGCCGTTTAACACTAATTAGTTACACCAGCGAAAAGTGGGTACTAACGGAATGGGGAGCGGAGAGACAACGGCAGCTAAAATGGAATGAAATCATGTATGGGATTGCTAGGATTTCTCAGGCCCAAGAATTCCATTAACGACGGAAGAAGCGATCAACACCCCCGCCAGCTCCGCCCCTGCCACCGCCGCTGCCTGCGCCAGGTCCCCCGCTACACCGATGCCGAAACTCGCCACCGTTTCGATCTCCTGCTCTGCCGTCACTATCTCCTTTTCGGCAGTCACGATCCCTTTCTCTGCCGTCTCAATCCCCTTCTCCAACGCCTTCTCTCCCTCTCTCAGTATCACCTCTGCCTCCTCCTCCGCTTTCCTCAGCTTCTTCCGCAGTCCAAACAGCGGAATGTCCTCCGCCTTCGCCGTTAGATCTCCCGTTGCTGTAGCCACTGCTGTCGACGCAGTTAGCAGGAGTAGACACTGCCGCCGGCCGTGGGACGACGGTGCGTGTTTGGGGACGTTTGCCGCGCAGGTTGTACGGTGGGCGTGATTCGCACGTGAGAGATGGAAGGAGGTGTGGAGCAGGGGCGAGCTTGTGGAAGCCATGGATTTGGTACGGAATTTCTGATCTCTTGGCTCCGGTTACCACTTTCAAGTGGCTGGTTTTTTACAGATTGATTTCAAATACGACACATTTAACCCACACCGCACATGGACTTCTATGGCTCCAAATCGTTCATATTGGTGGGCCCTCATTCGACACAAAACTTGGCTCCAATCCCATTCGCTTTAGTAAAGAAATTTTAGAAAAAAAATATAATAATTAAAAAAAAATTGTATTCTTTTCTAACACTTTTTTTTTATTAAAAATCATATTTGCAATTTACTTATCTTTTTTATAAAAAATAAATTTAAAAAAAAATTCATGGCTTGGAACTATTATCCTTGGGCTACAAAACAACTAATGTTGCACCCATAAAAGATGCACGTTTTTTCATGTGAAGTTTATTAAATATTTATTTTGAGAATAAGTATGTCATTATATATTTTTTTTAAATTTACATGTGAAAAATCAAATGATATCCAGCATAAAATCCCCACAAGTGAACCCATTACCTCTAGGACACACTAAAATTAGGTCATGAGGGTTCGAACCTTCAACCTCCCATTATAATTTATTTACGCATGACTTGCAAAATTTCTCCAATAAATATAATTTTGGAAAAAGAGGTACACAATTGATAGTTTTTCTAGAGAATCAGATGAATATAAATTTTTAGATTTACTCTATAACAATAAGAAGTCGATCTATGAAAGAATTTAGTACTTTTATTTCTTTAATTGTTTTTTATTGTTCTTTTCATTTAATTTCCTCCTATATACACTTCAACTTATATTGTTTTGTGACATCTTCTCTATACTTACGATCATTCTCTAATATCTAACTTGATCTAATAAATAGGTTGGTGTTGAAATCGTGTTAACCTCTTGAAAATGAATCAAGTTAGTTATAAAAATAATCAATGGTTCAAGACCAAAATTGTATTTTTTATAGTTTATTTTTTGAATAAACATTTCTTCATAAGTTATAGTGAGAGAGAATTTAGCTTCTCTTTTTTACAATATTTAGCCCTAAGAATTTTGATTACTCAAGAAAGTCTTAATTTTTAAGAAAAATGAATTTTTTTTAAAATGTATGCAAATAAATACATCATAATTGAGAATTGTTCACTTTCTCTTAGACAATTCATATAAAAGTAAAAATAAATAAATAGAAATAATTGAGATTTTTAATGAAAGTTAAATTTTTATGATATAAAAAAAATTAAATAACATTTTTCATCTCTATCATCAATTTTCTGAGATTAGAAAACTCTAATCAAGTAGATTAAAATGTTTTTAATTAGTATGGAATGGTGCTACAGCCACGTGTCTTTTCTAAAATTATTTAACTATATTATAGATAATGCAAAAATTGATTTATACACTAGTATTATTTTTAAAATGGAAAACTCAATGATGTCACTTTAGAATTTTTCTTATTTTACACTTTCTCTTTAAATTTACTTTAAGAAAAAATGATAAAAAATAAAATAAAATAAAACGACGCCATCTAATTTTTTATTTAAATATAATACCGGTGTACAAATCAATTTTCATATGATGCATAAAAAGTATTCTGGTTAAAAAAAACCTTTGAACAATTTAATCCTGATGGAGTATGATTCGCGCCTTCGGTTCCTCTTCCGACGCCAGAGTCACTCGATTTCTCAGTCTTCGTCTTACGGTCACCGTACTTCCGACGAGCTCATGTCTTGGGCGTTACCATGCCGGAAATATCCACCCTGACCCTGTTTCTCTCAACTCCCAGATCGCAAAATTGATGCGAAACGGTCTTATCGAATACGCACAGAAGCTGTTCGACGCAAGTCCTCATCGAAATACGGTCACTTGGAATTCAATGATCCGAGGTTACTTTCAGAACGGAGAATTCAATCTAGCTGTCCTTTTCTTCAATCAAATGCCCCATCGTGATATCTTCTCTTACAACACAATGATCGCTGGACTAATGAAATACGGTGATGTAGATAGTGCAAAGCAAATGTTTTATGAGATGCCTGTGAGAGATATTATTTCTTGGAATTCGATGCTCTCGGGTTACGTGCATAAATCTTTGATGACTGAAGCACTTTTATTGTTCAATGAAATGCCTGAGAGAAACACCATTTCTTGGAACACATTGATGGCGGGGCTTGTGAATTCTTGCTCTTTTGATCTTGCAGAACGGATTTTTTACGAAATGCCTGTCCGAGACATCGCTTCTTCGACAGTCATGATTTCTTGCCTCATGAATCAGGGCCGGATTACAGAAGCTCGAAAACTGTTTGAAGAAATGCCTGAAAGAGATATTCGAGTATGGAATACAATGTTAGTTGGATATATAGAAAATGAGAGAGTTGAAATTGCAGAAGATCTGTTTAAGGAGATGCCAGAGCGGGATTTGAATTCTTGGAATGTACTTATCAATGGGTTGGTGGGTAGTCAATGTCTGAGCGATGCATTAAGATATTTTTCACTGATGCCTCACAGAAGTCCACATTCATGGAATTCAATTTTGTTAGGATTGACTCGAGGAGGGCTTGTTGAAGAAGCTCATGCTTTTTTTGAGAAAAACCCGCATAGTGATATCATTGCATGGACGAATTTGATTGTGGGTTATTTTGAAATAGGTGACATTAACATGTCACTTAAGCTTTTCAAGATGGCACCTAATCAAGATGAAACTTTGTGGAATGTAACAATTTTTGGATTGGGAGAGAATAATTTTGGTGAAGAAGGCCTCAAAATCTTCGTGAGGATGAAGAGAGAGGATTTCAATCCTGACCATGCAACGTTTACAAGCATTCTAAACATCTGTTCAACCTTACCATCCTTGGATTTTGGGAAGCAAGCTCATGGGCAGATAATCAAAACAGGATTTGATTATTTTGTCGCGGTCTCTAATGCTGTTGTCACCATGTATGCAAGATGTGGAAGCATTCATTCTGCCTCAAGAGCATTTTCTTACATGCCCAGCCATGATACAATCTCTTGGAATTCTATTATATGTGGATTCTCCAACCATGGAAATGGTAGAGAAGCTCTAAAGCTCTTTGAGCAAATGAAACTAACAGATAGCAAACCTGATCAAATAACATTCATTGGGGTTCTCTCAGCATGTAGCCATACAGGTTTGATTAATGAGGGACTATACTATTTTAACTTTATGAGGTACAAGTGCTTTCTTCAGCCAACGTCTGAACACTATACCTGTATGGTTGATTTATTGGGGAGATACGGATATGTAGAAGCAGCAATGAAGTTCATTGATGGAATGAGAGGAGACGGTGTTGAGGCTAGTGCAAGTGTGTGGGGTGCATTACTTGGAGCCTGTCGAATCTATAGGAATGTTCAAGTGGGTGAGATTGCAGCTCACAGAGTCTTGGAGATGGAACCATGGAATGCTGGTGCATACATGATATTGGCCGAGATATATCTCGTTGTCGGACGGAGGTGGGATGCGGAGATGACTTGGATTTTGATGAAGGAGAGAGGGGTGAAGAAACAGCCAGGCTGCAGTTGGATTGAGGTGAACAACAGGGTGGATGTGTTTCTTGCTGGTGATGGATCACACCCTGAAATTAATAGGATCTATGGTTTGCTGGATATACTGAATAGAGATATGGAGCTGCGTTTATCTGATTGAAAAGTTACTAATGACTGATTGGATGATGGATTAATTGTGGTTGTTGCCCACAGAAAAGATGAATGGCTGATGCACAGTTTTCTTAGGAATTTTTGCCAGTCTTCTCTAACCAACCAATTTTCCTTTTTTTTTTAAAAAAAAAAAGATTATAAAGAATAGATTCATTGATGGAAGGGACAAGCAAGTCCACCAGCTTAGGATTACCACTCCTTAGGGGTGAAGGAAAGCAGTCTAAATCATTAAAGCAATCTGATGGGAGCTTATCAGGCAACAACGACCATTTGAACTTCATTTGTCTTCATTAAGATAAGGAAATTAGACTAAGATCTTTGAATTATGCATGCTGTCAGTCTCATTTTCCTTTATTCTTGTATGCAATAGTCCATGCATTGTAGGATATCATTGCATACTTATCTAATTTGATTGAAGCATCAAAAGGAGTAAATTAATGGTTTTAGATTATTATCACAAATGTCTTTTTTGGGATATTAATGACGATTAGTAACATCGGAATATTTTCAAAATCTCGAATTTTTACCGAAAAATTAATTAGAAAATCTCGTAGAAAATATAATATTGAAAAATAATAAAATATAATAAATGAAAACATTAATAAAATAAAAAAGTTAATAAGGAATTTATTAGGAATTTATCAAGATATTACTGCAATATTACCATTTATTGCATATTTTATGCGATTTTATCAGAAATTTACTATTGCGTCGATAAATATGTGTTATAAACACGATAATAATATTTTACTAATAAAAACATGATAAATTTAAAAATATCGAATATTTGTGACATTCATTTACATCTCATTGTTTCCATGCATCCTAAAAAGCAACTCCATTTTTTCAGCAGTCACTTGTAAGCTCCATTTTACCCTTTTCACTTCAGTTTTCTATCCTTCACTGGGCGTCATTCATTCATCTTCCCAACCAATGGGTCTTACATGGGGCATTGTAATTGTTTTAGCATATCAAATTTTGCAATTTCCGCTAGGCATGTATCTCGACCATTGTTAGAAAAAGAAAAAAAAAAGAGTGAAGAGTGTTTTTAAATACTCACTGCAGTGTAACTTGATGGATATAACGTATGATTTGAAATTATACTTACAAGCAAAGGGTGAAAATATCGGTCGATACATCGTGAATTTTTTAACATGATATGTATATAGTTTAAAAATAGGGAATATCAGCCGATTTGATTTTTTTTTAAAAACAGAAAAAAAAAAAACCCACCGTACCCGGCCGATATCTCGGTCCAATATCGGCCAGTATCGGCCGAAATTGGTTTTGGGAAAAAAACTAGGGTTTGGGAGAAAAACCAAAGTGGTTTCGGAAAAGCCAGGTGCTTAAAATTGCCCTTCAATAAAAAAAATCTAAATAAGTTTAGCAGTAATTTGAACATCTAAATAACGATCCACACATTCAATTTTCTACCAAAAAAATTCATAATTTTATTAATAAATTTGGAAAATCCCAATGTTGTAACTTCAAAATAACATTTGAACATGTAATGACCGATTTTTAATGAAAAAATTGCATAGCCTATAAGCCCATAATTTTCTGCATTTTCTATAATTTTTTTGATTTTTTTTAAAAATAAAAATTAAAAAATAAATCGGATGAGAGTGAATGATATCGGCCGATATAGACGATATTGCATCAAACCGATTTTTAAACCCTTGCTTACAAGGAAATACAAGAGAACTAAATTTCAGTTAAAAGTTTAATTTTCAACCACTTGATATTAGTTCTCAAAATCACTTGACCTACTTTAAAAAAAAGTTAAAAAAGACACTAGAGATTTTAACCACTAAGATCAAATAACAAAGAAATTTAATTTTTTTTACTGAAAGTTGGATTTCTTATAACTCATTAAGTCTACTTTTAATATTTATATTTATTTTTAAAATGTCAAAAAAATTTAAAAAGGGGAAATGGACTAGGTGCGACACATCTACCAAGTCTCTTATTTTATAAATCTCTTTGATTTTACAAATATATTTATTTGGTTTCTCATTTTATACTTTCAAATATTAATTGATATACGTGACTCTAAAGGGTTTAAGATTTATAGAGATGAGTTTCGAGTCCTTAAATTGATAATTATAGATTGAAGATATTTTTTTTTCTTTGTTCTCCTGAGACACTCATGTTTTCTAGAATTTGTCGAGTCCATAGTTTCAATTGTTTAGAGTTAAAATCAATGTTATCAGAATCGAACCGTCTGTCGAACCGTCTCTGAGGGAGGTTGGATTCAACCGTGTTTAGCCGAGTTGAGCCGTAGTCAAAGCCAGTCAAAGCCATACTCATCAATATAATATTATAAATAATATTAAATATTCATAAAAAATAAAAAAATTTGTTCTCACAAACACAATTATAAATCTAAAAGCTATTAATTTAATATCTAATCTCACAATCCAAATATCCATCATATACCATCAAAATAAAAAGTTCCATAATCTAAAATATCATTTAACAACTCAATGCTAATTAATATCCATGATCATTGTCCTAATCTAAGTCATTATCAATCCACCCAAACCACTCGCCTTCTCTATTAACCTCTTTCCTTCACCAATCACCTACACCCTCATTATCTTTCCTACCTCCAAGGAACCCAAATAACAATGATAAAATGACACCTATAATTTTTTGTCCCCTTTTTCTTATACAAAAATTACACTATATTATCCTTTTACAGAAAAAGAAAAGTACAACAATAAAATGAATTAACTGTTCAAAGATACATAAATATAATGAACAACTGCAAAAAAAAAAATTAATAATGAAAAACATTTCAAAAAGGGAAAAAAGAAGAGATAATTTAAAAAATAAATACAATAAAAGAGGAAAAATTACCAAAAACGATGGAAGAAGAAACTCACAGAAGGCCGAGAGTAGAAGCTTGAGAGAAACGGACGGAAGATGGAGAATTGCAGGAAGGCCGAGAGTAAACTTGAGGAACTGTTGGAAGCAGAAGAGTAGCAGGGGAGTTAGATTTTTGGTGAACTGAAGGAAGATCGAATTCCTTTGAATAAAATATCCCCAGACAATGACACGTGGCATTTTCAAGGAAGAGTAAGAATGGGAAGAAATCCATTCCTTTACTCCACTAGTTCACCGCCCAAGAATGGGAGGAAATCATTCTTTTACTCCATCAGTTCACCGCCACCTCCCTATTCCCTAGGGAAGGGAATTCTTTTCGTTTCCGGTTTTCCAAATCCCATCGGTTTTTTTTTTTTTTTTAACTCAAGCCGCGGCCCACAGCTCACAGCTGTATTAAGAAAGCCGCAAAAAATCGCGATCCGGAGCGGTTTTTTGCGGCTTAACTCATCAGAAGGTTTTTTACTATAACCGAACTGACAATATGGCGATCGTAGCTGATCCAGCGGTTCAGCGGCAGTCCGGTCCGGTTCTAATAACACTAGTTAAAATAGAGAAATTTCATTTATCATTTTGTAGACATGGTTGAGGACTTCATATGTTAATGTGAGAAAAAATTCTTCAATATGATGGATTTGAGATAAAGCTCATTACTTAGTAAGCAAGTTATAATTTGAGTCTATTATGTATTACTTATAAGATCATTTAAAGGGTCCTATTTATTTCTAACAAAGTTCACAATTCATATTTCTTATAGTGAGAACTTATGACTTTTAGATCTCTTTTAGATAAATTGTCATCCATTTCAATATAATCCTTTTTTCACAGGAAAAAAACTAACCAAACAATTATGTTCATGAATTTTATCCATTCTTTAGTCTTTACCATATACATTTCTATATTTTGTTGTTATTTTCTATATTTGTTACACCACAATTCTACATTCAAAACTCTAGATTAAGAGATAAATAAGAGAATTTAAAGATTTTATTTTGGTGGGTCAACACACTGCACGTAGATCTTAACAGTACATCAGAATTGCTACATGCAACTTACCACATAAACACATTGACTTAAAACTTAAGGTAAGCTGATGTAGTAAAGTCTCAATCTATTTTTTAAAGACTAAAGTGTCCAGGCCTTATAGAGCATCTAACTAATCCTTGGAAGATATACAAACCTCCCTATCCTATCCAAGCACACCCATTAAAACAACCGGAATGTAGTAAAGCCTTTGGCACTCTTCAAATGGGTATGCACATCAAAATTCTGTATTATGGCCGAAATTTCAGAACTTACACACAGAGAGAGAACCTAAAATACTAAATACCACTGATTCAACATAAAATCCCCAATGCACAAAATATTGGGTTAGAAGTTACAACTGGATGAATATGTGGGAGGCTCCACTTTCCCTCTCGTCACTTAATAAAACAAAGAAACATCATCATCTGTTGTTGTTCCCATCAAATGCTAAGCCCCACAACGATCCCTGAGAAGACATAAAAAATAAAAGAAAATCGTATTTTACAAGTGCTGTATCTGCCACTGACGTTTCCTAGATCAATAATAGCCACTGTAGTATGCTTGAGGAACTGGAGCCTGCGGTTGAGTTGAAGTGAAAGCTGTGGTGGTCTGAGCATAGTTTTGTTGTGGATAAGTAGGCTGATCAACAAGAAAAGCAATATCAGAAAAATAAAATAATTCTACATACACGATGGCAGCTTGTCTCAAAATAAATATAAAATAAAGAGTTTTTCTTCTTCCTGCAAAATGCTAATGAAGATATGTATCTATTACCACTTCGCTCTATCGTGGATGATAATACATGTAGAGAAGTTTCCAGGATAATGGTCCAGAGTAACAACTACAAATGGGAATGGGAAGTGCCTAGGTGGAAAATGCTGGTACCTGGACAGGAGGATATGCTGAAGGGTAAGCACCATAAGCTGCAGCACTTTGAGGAGCTGTTGTAGGCACTTGTGCATAGTTGCCATAGGCCACATAACCACCATACCCGGTCTGAAAAAGGAAAAGGAAATTTGAATGATGGAGATGGTAGGGAGAAAACAACAGGGTTTTATTTATTTATTTGAATGTAAACAGACATGCATCAATGGTGCAACCTGCTATTTCTACATTTTGATGGATATCATTTTTAATAGATAAAATAAAAACTATTGAAAAAGAATGCTTTCAATATAACAATGACAAACTGTAGAACATGCAGAACCACAAGACATGCAAGAGCAACCTGTCAGCACCCCAAAGATTTCGGAGAGAGGGAGGGGGGGACAACTCATAAAGATCAAACTACCTAGATAAATCCTTTTAGAGAAGCAAATGGATCAATTTGTGCAGATCCAGGATAGAACCGGATCCAAATCTAAATTCAGGCCAAGGATCCAGAGCTGCACCCCAATCCAAGGAACAGCCCAAATCCATGGCCAAGGGTCCTTTTCAAATAGGATCCTTACCAAGGATATGGATTTTTTTTCCTTGAAAGATATGGATGCCTTGATATCTTTCTCCATTTATATCAAGTTATCAATTATAAGCGGGATATAAATACAAAATAGTTATTTCTAATATTGAATACGATAATAACAAATTGAGAGACATGTCTGAGGTGGTTTGATCATATTAGTAGAAGACCAAATAGGGTCCCAGCATGTAGAGTTGAAAAGTTAAGGATAAAGGCGCTAGGAGGAGAGGCCGACCACTGAAAACTTAGAGGGAATAAAGGAGTGCTGAATTGTAGAATGACTAATGGTTATAGTATATAATAGGATCAATTGGAGAAGAACTCATAAATCCGACGCTAGATAGATGAGATTCTAGTCTTTGATGAAGGTGATGATTATTGAATACGATATATGGTAAACAGATTTGGCTAAATGGGCCATGGAGTGTGAATATGCCTTGATATAAACCTATCAATACAATCCAAATCTGTACTATGGACCAGATCTGACACAGAAATGGTCAATGAACAACGTTTTTAAGTTAAATACTTCAGAAGGTCCATAGACAGTCATGAAAGTCATTGAATAATAAATTACTTCAGTTCTTGTCTATCATGCCAACATCCATAATATCTATGTCATACATTCTTAACAATGAGTCGTACATAATACATGGCTACAGGCTCACCTGTTGCGTATAGCCAGTATTCCACTGCTGCCCCTGTGCCTGAGAAACCTGCGACCAAGCTTGAGGCTGGGTTCCATAACCAGCTGTCCACTGGTTTTGGGCACTTGGGTAGGCACCCATTACTGACTGTGCTTGTGAAGAAACGGCTGAATAAGTCTTGGCCAATTTTGATTTATCCGAAGCCAGAAAATCGTCAGCATGTCGTTTTTTGGACTCTGACATGCTCTTCTGGTGCAAAAATAATTTAGCATGCCGGTTCTCAGCCTTCTTTATTGACTGTGAATCTCCAAATAAATCCAAAAACTGCAACCATTCTAAAAAATATTAAAAACATAAAATAATACATCTCTGCAAACAGGATTTAGTGCAAGCTAATTGCAGCATAAAAAAATTCAGTACTTCTTCTGAGGCCCACCTGCAGTCAAAGACCTGGATATGATCTTGTTTGGATTAAGGTTGGGCCAAAATCAGCACTGTTTAATGATTTGGCCCTGTTTAATGATAATAGTTACAATTTAGTGGCCGCTGAGGTGCATACATAGAGTAACTAACTCCATTTCAGGTAAACGTGATCAATCCAACAGTAAATATCATGGCAAATGGAATGAAATGAACAAGAGAGGGAGAAGGGGAGGGAGAGTGTTGGAGAGAAGGGGAGGACAACAGAGCAGGTCTACCCGTGTGCATGCATGTCACACAAACGTGCATGTGCCCACATGAGCAAGAAAGAAAGAAACTTTGGTTGGCTTGTAGTTTATCATTTTACTGAGAAAAAAAATGAAAGTTTCAAAATTAGTAACTCAAAAAAAAAAAGAAAAGCAACCTTTCCTTCCGAGGATTGAATGACATAATTTCATGGCCTTCTTAATGGTGACAACTAGAACCTGCATCGTCTTTAGTTACAACAATGAGGACTTGCCAACTCCTATTTAGGAGTTATAGTTGGTCACAATGCTCCATATCTTGGCTAGAAACAATGAACCAAGCAAAATTTGTGGTGGTTATGTTTCACCAGCATTGCCACAGTTCCATATTTTTTTAATGAGATAAGCTAGCTCCCATGATCCATATGTTTACTAGAAACAGTGAATCAAGAAAAGTTTGTGGTTGTTATGTCTTCACAAACATTGCCACAGTTACATATTTTTAATAAGACACTAGCTTTTCTACAATTCAGTGTGTAAACCTCTTTCAGATGATCAGTAGTATTTAACAATTTGCTTCGTTCATAATATATCAAGAGCAATAGGAAGTTGCCAAGGGAAGAAATGCATTGTCTCTATGCACAAATCATTCCTTTCCATTTGGAAGGGATTCAGGAAGGAAAATATTCTGGAACGAACAAAAGCACTAACATGAATTATTCCAACCTCTCTCTCTCTCCACCCCCAGCCAGCTCCCCACAAAATAGAAATAAAAATAATAAACAACACAACAAAGGACACCATGAATTACCTCCAAAAATATGCTAGATAAGTCTTCCCTCTCTGAAGCACTTGTCATGTTAGTGTTTTCAGCGCTAGGTGTTATAAATTTCTCCACTAATGAATCCAAATACTCAATTCGTTTTGGAGAGGATTGAATTGACTCTAAATGGATTATAGCCTGCAAAACTCACAGACAGAGATCACAGTTAAGGATAAATGAACATGAAATAAGGTGTATGAAACCTCATATAGTATAGAGAATATCGAGGATCAAAAGAATAAACCTCCAGAAGTGGTTTTGACAATTGAACTTGCTCAAGAGCTCCAGCTAAAATATCTCTGGCCTTCTCTGCATTGCCAACAACCTGCAATAGCAAATTATTAAATGATACCAATGCTGCATTGTCCTCTTTTTGGATGGACAGTAAACATTCCCCGAGAAAAGGCTTTAAAGCATAGGTCAGGAACGATTCTGTAATTTACACAACATAGCATAGGCACCACTGGCTGATTAGTTGCAAATTCTGCAGAAGCAAGGGCTCTCAGAACAGCTTGCACATTTCCTTAAGCAATCTTATCTAAACATTTCAACTGTAAGTGAAGACTGAGGAAGCCATTTTCTTTGTATATGGAACAAAATCCGATTAAAAATTAATGAGGTCATCATCATTGGTAAGAAAATCTCACTTGGAAGCCTCGTCATTAGTCCAATACCAACTAATAAGATCCTAATGTCCATTTAACAGCTTTGGTTTCTAAAAATGACCCAAGTACAACTGGAAGTAACTTGAATAAATTTTTTACTTAGGCCATCATACCAAATGGAGAAATCGCGAGTACTGAATAAACAGAAATGGCAATATTTGGGACTGCTCTTTTCCTCGTTCAGTTGCAATAGCCTCTTCAAATACAGAGAATGCAGCTTCCACATTTCCCTGCAAAATTACAATATGGAGTAATTTATATTCGCAAAAAGATAAACCTGAACAGAATTACTGACAGGATATAAAGATGCCACACCAGTCTATGTTCCATGTTTGCATGCTTGACAACAGCTTCTAGTAAACCAGGTGAAAGTTCAGAGTGCACAAGCTGATACTCAGCATGTGCTCCTGAAATATCACCACCGTGTTCCTTGAATCTAGCAGCAAAAAGGTGAATTTCTGGTTGCCTCTGCAGACCACGTCAAAACAAGCAATAAGGAAAATGATGTTAATAAAGATAACCAACTACTGAATAATGTTGATCATCAGGGATTGCCACAATGCACACATGCAAAATTGAGATGATGGTACTTCTCAGGGAGAATTAGCAGCAGAAGTTGAGAATAGATAAAATTTGCGGTCTAAAACCATTAAGTTCTGAATGTAACATATGAGAAACTAAATTTGCCATTCCCACAGTTATCTCCTTGGCCAGAATAACGCCATTCTTTAACCTTGATGAAAGAGTATCAAAAGTGTTTTTTCCCCTCACTCACCAACACACCCACAAAGAGAAGAGAGGGTGAGAGAGACGGAGAGATATTCAATGCAGCCTTCCCTCTATAACAAAAAAGCCAATCAGCCTCTATTTAGTAGAAGCTTAGGTGAATTGAGTCTGAGACAAACTATGTTGCATGGACACTTCAAAATGTAAGAGGCGTCCGTGTTGGGCACTTGTTGATACTTGCTCGTGTTAGAAACTTGTAGACACTTGCATTCGTTCTTCATGGACTTTTGGTACTTTTTAATATTGTTTCTCAAGATGACTAAAAGATTTTTTTTTGAAAGGTCAAGACGACTAAAATATTACGACACCTGCCCCTCTTAAAACTTAATTAAAATATCAATGTCTTTTTTCGTCATCTAAACGTTTTAAGGTAAAACTAGTACATTGTTTTCTATTAGTGTTATTTTTATACTTTATTTTTATTTAAAAAAAACTTAAATTTAAATTTATTTAAATATGGTGACGTGTTCCCATGTTCTATCTTTTCTAGACTGCCAAGTCCGACATCTTGCTCTTGTGTTGGACTCCTGCACTCAGCGTACCCATGCAACTTAGATTTAAATTTATTTAAATATGGTGACGTGTTTCCATGTCCTATCTTTTCTAGACTGCCAAGTCCGACACCTTGCTTTTGTGTTGGACTCCTGCACTCACCGTACCCATGCAACTTAGGCCCTAATTGTGAGAAACATCGCACAATTTTGTCTCCTATGTTGCATAGACACTTCAAAATGTTTGATGTCTGTGTAGACATTTGACTCAGACTCGTTCTTCATGGACTATTTTAGTGATTTTTAACAATATTTTCTAACATAACTAAAATATTACAACACATTTCCCCCCTTTTAAAACCCTTGTCAGCTAAATATTTAGAGGAAAACTAGTATATCATTTTCTATTGGCGTCAACTTCACACCTTGTTTCATTTAAGTTTAACTTTATTTAAATATGGTTTTGTGTCCACGTGTCCTATTTTTGTTTTTGGGTCGCAATGTCTGACTCCTCATACCTGTGGCAGACACCAACACTTGTAGCCATACTCAGGCAACTTAGCTACTGAATTTCAAAACAAAACCTGGGCTGCATGGTGGGACTTGATAGTCATTGCATGTGCTTATAGCAAACGTCCTATTCAGCAGGCAGCATGAAATGATTGTCATGTTTCTTTCCAGGCAATACCTGAATTCTGCTTTTCCCAATTGCCTGTTAGTCTTTCCATGGACGAATATTCATCATCTTTTGTGCTTCCAGGCTACACTTGGATTACATTTTTACGCTTCCTGTTTTTGTATACCTATGGATAGAAATTCCATTCTCTTTCTCTACTGCTGTACTTCAATTATGTATGATACCATAAATGTGTCTTGACATTTATGCATGATTCTCATGCGCCCACACATATAGCATCTGAATGATACTATAGATATGGTAAAGAGATTTTAACATAACAAAAACCTAAAAATGGCATACCTTAACAAAGACTTGGGTAGCACGAGCAAGAGCATTATTTGCAAGCTCCATGCTCCCACTGGCTTCCATGCATAAAACATAACGTATCCAATATTCAGGATAATTGGCACAAGCAATAAGGCATCTTTCGTACAACTTGATGACCTGAGATGAAAGGCATAATCAATAAATCCCAATTCATTGCAGTTTGAATGTATAAATTATAGCAATGAAGTGATGCATATACTTAGTTGGCCGATCATGGAGGCCCCTCAATATGGAAGGAGGGACCCTCCTGGTCTGATAGATGTTAATAGATAACATGATACCTGCATATATGAGATAGGAATTTTTGAAAAATTATATCCGCACTATACAACACATATCATGAACCTTGAATGTCCATATACAAATGAGAGTTTGAAGTACTTAGCCTCATAGAAACCAAATGAAAACCCCATGGCTCTGGCCTCAGTTCTATTTCCTGTTTTAAAAGGTTGCTTCATCCAACACTTTAGCCAAAGAAGCATATAATGCAGCCAAAAATGATTCAACTGTAAGTTCATAGCCATTTCAAGCAGCATGTTTAACAAGAAGGATGACCAAACACTACAACCCCTTAAAGAAACAGAAAAAATATATAATGAAACAACAAATTCGATCACACATACCTTGTTAAAGTCATCTCCTCCTTCAATAAAATCCAGATAACGATGCCAATTGTCGAGCTGCGCATCATCAAGGGGCCTTACATGGAAGTAGGGCCTCCTAATAGCTGTTTCAAAATCAATTATCTTAGAATCGAACTCTTTAGCTTTCTTACACATCTCATCTCTAATGGCGATATACTTCTCCAACTCCTCTGCTTCTGTTAAGCCTGCACTTACAGGTTTAGAAGATTGTTCTGCACCACCAGGATGAATCTCACCCTCAACTCCTTCACCACCAGTCTCTGAACTGGTAGCTACCATGGCAGCTTCTTCAGCAGTCCGAATTTCTGATAAAGGTCGACTTGCAGCCAACTCCTTGAAGCTGTAAAGCAGCATCCGAGATAATATAAGGGTTATGATGTGTCAACATCCACACAAACAAAGAACTGAAACAGCACAGCATATACTTGAACAAAGGAACGGAAGCAGCACAAACATTCCAAGCATCAATAGCAAATTGAATAAGGAAAATCCTAATGGAAAATGCTAATAGAAAATTACCTGTTAAAATAGCGATCTAGTTGTTGAATGGGACTCTCCAATATCCTCGTGTAGATCATAGCCAAGTGGCTCCATTCTTGCTGTGAGTACTCATATTCTATATATTTATCCCAGAGAGGATAGGATAAGTAATCAGTTCCAACATAGGCTAATCCTCGTTCAAAAAGCCTGAAACACCAAAGAATTATGGAACATGGTTATCGTAAATTTATAATTATCCTATTACCACTGTGAAGCCATCCATTGAAGAGAGTTGCTGCTAATGTTTGAACGAGAAGGAAATTTCACTCTAACAGGATATGACACTTCCAAACTTAGGCACAAATACGCTACATTTACCTTCCTGAAAAAATCATACTATGTCCGTCAAATGGAGCAGAGCATAGAGGCCATCTTAGCCTTTAACTGAACGTGATCTTCCCAGCAGCATCTTGTAAATTGATGCACCCATTATGGCCTCAACAGAGTCAAAGTTAAAGACAGCAGTAATTCGTGCAGAGAACTACATGACTACTAGACAGGCCTTTTGGAAAAGAGAAAATGAAGGGGACGATGAGGATATAAAAATGTAAGCAAATCCTAAAGAAGAAGAGGTAGCAACAAAATAAAGGGTTTGCACATTAGAAAAAAAGTATTTCTAAAGTGCATCCCCGGCAAACCTTCCGCCATACATGGGAGATACACTGTTGCAGGCATACCAAAACAAGGTTAGAAAGCAATAGAAAATCACAGCCACCTCGTTGTCATATGAGAAAACCAAGGAAGCATGACTCAACTTGCATCACTACTATCACACATGAAGGTAAGCAAATAGTAACTACCTCCGGATAGTATCTGGATCTCCATATGTTGCTATAGCAAACATGCAATAATGCAACCAGATGTCCACAGAATACGTCACAGCTTGAACGGCTCGTTCATAAACCTCAACAACTTTGTCAACAGTGCCAAGTCGTGCTTCGTGATCTGCATACTTTTTCCAGTAACCATAACACAAGGGGAATTCTGCCAGAAATGCATCATAGACTGTACGGAATTTTAATATGTTGTCCTGAAAACAGAGAAAATACATTTTTTTAATTCCAACAGGAAAGAAAAAGAAACTTCCCTCAACAGAATTCTTTTTTCGTAGGTAAAAGAACAGCAGGAATTTGCAAACAAACAAACTGTCCACGTGGACAGGTGAAAGAGAGAGAGAGAGAGAGCATCATTTCAAACTAGCCAACTGGGCAAAGAGGCATGCAATATGAACATGCAGCAGACAAGCAGACAAAAATGTTAATTAATGATGCCCTAATGAAGAACAAGTTTTTTTTTTAAGACCAAGGTGTCCTAAGAGCACCTGACTAATCCTTGGAGCATGTGCAAACCTCCCTACCACACACACTGGATAACATTATGGGGAGTGAAGAGAGAACAAGTATTTGGATGAGAAAAAATTAACAAATTGAGAATTAATTTACAGTGCCAAAAGACTTGCAGTACTCCATCCATAGACTCAATTTTTTACTTTTCAGTTCAAAATGCAACCTCCATTATTTGAACACAAGCTTGTACTAACTTTGAATTGAAATAAAGATTATTACTTTCAATTTTGTTCTAGGTATCCTCTCATCACCACATTATAGTTTGTTGCTCTTGTCAAGCTAGAAAGGTGAAGTTATTGAGTTACGAGTTGGGATGGTTTAAAGTCTGCACTTATTGTACCCCTTGAAAGTCATCTATGGCTATCAAAAGCCTTCAAAACTCTGATACAATTGAGGATTACTAGTAAACCTGCTTATGACTCCCACAGTATAAGCTATATTGGGTCTGCATTGCATACACTAAATTAACAAGAAATCAAGCATATTCACTTTAAGGAATTCATATTTACATAGGTTTATTTTAGAAGTTCATGATAATAATGTTTTGAATCTTAGGGTTGTTTGGTAGGTCATTCATGATAGAATGAAATGATTCTCATTCAAAGCGAAAATATCAACTCCTTTCCAAGAAAACTAAAAGGAGCACAAAAAACAAGAATTTTCTCAATAAATCTTTCTTAACCATTCTATTTTTTTTATGACCGAGGTGTCCAGGGCCTTAGAGCATCCAACTACCGGGAGTGGCCCTTTGGGGTGGGATGGGATTTGAAGTTAGGACTCCCGCTTCCGGATGCGAGTTCCCAGCCAACACATTGAGAAACATTCTTATTCAAAATGAGTCTTAGTCATTCTAGACCATTTATATACTAAGATGGAATGTTTAACCTCTCATCATCTCTCAGTCTCTTACACCTCAAAAATAAATAAATAAAAGCCTCATTGTCTCAGTATCTCATACATCAGCATGGCTTATATCCTTGTACCAAAGCATAACGAGCAAACTCTATTTATTTCAATCAAAATATTAAAATAGCATGCCCTTGGCATATAAGCATATTATAGAAATCAAGTCATTTGTAAAGCAAGAATAAAACATATGTCATTCATTTACTCTGCAGCCATTAGATAGTACAACACATTCCCATGCCTTGTGTTCTTTTTTTAGCAATAACAAAGAAACTACATTCATACGAAAAAGAGTACAAGGGCTAGAGAAGGTCTAAAAGAGATAGACCTGATAGAAAACAAAAAAAATGAAAAGAGAACAAAAGAAAACATAAAGAAACAAACACAAATACAAATAAAGTAGCCGGTAACCAACATCCCCTCAAACCAAAAAGCAACCAAAATGGCATCCTCAAGTATCAAAGTAAGAAGACTTACCTGAGAAGCCATTATCAACTCCCAGCTTAGTGATGAGTGCAAAATAATTACATATTTTACTCCTAAATTTATAATTGTTAATATCTCATTTGATTTAATTTTATCTAATTAGTATAATTTTATGTTTTGTAGGTTTAAAAGTGAGGATGACATAAAACATGCTTAAATGCAAAGCCTTGACCCATTGGGAGTTATTTTGGGACCTCAAACCCATTTGCAAAAACCCACTTCCTGTTACTAAAGAGAGAGCCCAAGAGCAGAACAGAAAGTGCAACAAATTGTGGCTGCCACCAAGAAATTCATCAAGAGATCTTTACGAAAAAAATCTGCAGAAAGAAAAGAAGATAGAACAGAGAAAAATCAGCAAGAAGAATGTTGACCAGCCAGCTTTGTCCATTGTATAGATGAACAGCAGGAATCTACCAAACAACTAAAGTGTTGCAACCCAGTCTTGAATAGTAGAGAAGCAAGGGACGTGTGCAGCAGTTGAATCAACATAGATCAACGTTTTTTCCACCTTGCAATCTACAGCTGTGATTCGTGTAAAGCTAAAGCAGAGAAGGTGAGTTGCAAATAATGGAAAATACTAGAGAGGAAAGAAGCACCAACGGGCAAGACCATCAATAAAGAAGCCAGAGATGGTGAGTCATTGAAACTAGTAGGAAGTCCAAGGAAAGAATCTTTCTGTTTTCACTGTGCTGACTGGATTGTTTACAGTAATAATAGAATGAGATGGCTTGCCCGAAAATCAAAAGAACAAAGAAGGAAAGAGGTGGTTTTTATTTCTACACCCGAATGAAAAGAGTTGAAACTGGAAGTTGCTGAATACAAACAGGGACATGCGCTTAACTGAGAATGGAAAAGAAACAAAAAGAAGAGTCGTGAGGAGAGAGAGTCGGCCAATATCTATAGAATCGGCTGGACTTGGAATGGGTCCCACTTTGCCTTGCTTTATTTATCCCCTCCAAACCATTATAAAAGGAGGCTTTGGGCTACAGTAACATTCGAACCTGGCTTAGAGGATTTGGAGGATTGAAGGATTTAGGAGTTCTTGGTTAGTTTTATTTTATTTATTTATTTTTTTGTAATTAGTTTCTTTTATTTTAATTCATGTCTTGTACTTTAATTTCATTAATAATAGTATAATTTCGTTTTGTTTTTATTTAAATTCAAAAATCCAATGCATTATAATTCTTAATTCCAAATTTTATTAATAATTAAAAGGCAGAAAAACCCTTAGAAATATGGTTTTCCACTTATTTATTTTTGTATGATGAAAATTTGATTTTATTTAATTCCTTTTATGGATTTATGTTAGAGATTATTCTAAGATATTCAATGAAGGCAGAAAAATATTTTAAACTGAATAGAACTTGATTTTTTCAGTCTAAGGCTCTTTTTAAGAGCAGAAAAACTTTTAGATTCGAAATTGCAAGTTGAAAATTTATTTAACCTAAGGCCGGATTTGAATTCTCTTATTTTAATTGATTTCATAAATTTCATAATGAGGATGTTAATAGATGAAGAATTTGAGTGCATGATAAATAATAAATGTGAGTTCCGTATTCTAGGCCTTGCTATTATTTTTAAAATATGGAAAATAAAGCCTCCATAATTCTTTGACCTAGTTCCAATGTAAATATGTAAAGAGATAATTTAGGTGTCTTTAATTTTATTTTTGTTTATAAATCAAAAAACTCTTGAAATTGATGAAATAGGTTGGAAATAATTTAATTGCATTTTAATTTTGTATTTTAAATTATATTGAGATTGTTTATATTTTTATATTAATTCCACCATCTTAATTAAAGTTAGTTAAATTGTTAGATTTTATGTTTAAATCTAGAATGTTTCTAAATTAAGATTAAAACTCATAGATTAGATAAATAACTCCATATTTATGATTTTTCTCCATGTTTCTCAAAGTTCTTAAAATATGTAATTCAGTGGCATGGTTTTCATGGATATATTTTCCTAAGTTCCGATGGGTTCGACCTCGTACTTAATCGCTATACTATTTAAATGGTTCGTACGCTTGCGAGTTATAAATTTAAAATTTGCACAACACTTAGCAAAGTACTATGCCGCACCATTAGCTATACAGCTGATATGAACAAAAGATATATCAAGCACTGTCACCAAAGATCTAATTTCCCTAACTATAGTGATCATTTTACAAGCTTTTTTGTGTCTCTAGATTCAACTATATGGTTAAATACTTAAATCCCATGATGTAACATTTTTTTCCTTTTTCTTCTTTCATTTTTTTTTTTTTTTGGGAAAGATAATGTAAACCATGAAGTACCATATCTATTGCCAGAAATATTTACTGTTTTGAGCATATGCCATAAATAAGCACTCAATGGTTTTATCACCTACTTTTGGAACTTTAGCACATCAAATTCTTATCAAAACATGGAAGATATCCTTATCTATTTATTTATTTTTATCAGTATTGAATCATTTAGTAGGAGAGTTAACTGAACATACCTCTGCCATCTTCTCAGTCTCTTGAATAAGCGCAGTCCAAGCATTGAAGTCTAGACTATTGGCTCTTACAATACTCCATAACCGATCTTCTTCGGTAGAAAGTGCTGCAAAAAATAAAATGACAAAACATACCATCAGGAAAAGAAAAAAGTGCATAATTCATGAATACATCAAGCACCAAATAACACGCCTGTTAATATGTCTGTGTGTGTGTGTGTGTGTGTGTGTGTGTGTGTGTGTGTGAGAGAGAGAGAGAGAGAGAGAGAGAGAGATTGTGTGGATATTTAAGAATGTTCAACATGATGTGTACTGAAATCATAAGAATAAGAACCTAAGAAGCAACCATTTTGGTATTCCAAATTAAATACAAGAATAATTACACAAAACTACAAGGTCTCCAACTTAATACAGCATAATGTGCACGTTAAAATGCACACAAAAAAGGTGGATAGGATGGATAATTGTTGGCAAAGGCAACCAGGACAGTATATGAACATCAAATAAATACAAGCACGCCAAATTTTATATTTACATAACTATTTTATCTATATCAGCAAGCAATGAAATCATTCCCAAAAGCAAATCTAGTGAACTTAATGAAGAAACCAGATTACTTTCAATCTCTTAAAAATGATTGCTTGGGCAGAGTTCTGAATGTGCAGTTGTGCACAAGAAGAAATCATGAAATAAAGCACAAACCAATATGGTTCAGTTTTAAGAGACAATAGCCAAAACTCAATGGATAGAAAAAACAGCTTAACAAGAACAAACCCAAATAGAAAAAAAAAAATGTTAAAGAGTTAGCCAGAAGATGCAAAACAATGCAATTGGGAGCTGGTCTGGTTCAAATAACCATATATAGTTTTGAGGAGTTGGAATTCTAGTGGGAGAGCTGGGATAGATCATATGAATGACTAGAAAGTTGATTTTAGGTATTCCAACCATATAACGGGTAATGTGATCTTTGATGAAACGTCGTCGTGGTGGTCAGATTTTGAAAACCTTCCTCTCTTAGATTCTCAAATGTCGAAGATGAAGTATAGAACTGTCTCAAACAAGAAGAATCAGAGCAAGACAGTAATGATCAGTCTGTGGTTTCAATTGGATGTCAAGGAGCTAAGATTGATGGAGTAAAGTCACCTAATGGTTCACCAAGTCAGCACAAGAGTCCATGGACGATTAGTATTAACTCATCAACAAAGCAAAAAGCTTAGGATAAGTGACTCTATCTCAACATGAACAGGAGGAAGCAAGACCTAAACTGCAGAGGTCTTCATGTCTGAGAAGGTTGAATTGTAAATATTCAGATGGAGCTTTTGCAAAGAACATGGTTAAGGAAGGATTTTGTGCAACACCCTGAACACCAATAACATAGATGCACAGCTATGGTTCCCTAGATGGGTTTGTGATTGCATGTGGTAACTGGTTGAATACTTTTACATAAGTGGCTTTATTTTATTACTTTTTAAGCATTGACACGTAGTTGGTTGGGTGTTTCTGAAAGTCCAAAGTGATAAATGATCATGCTGATGACGCATTGAGCATCTTTGACTGCGGGAAATTGGATCTAACATTTTTTGCACAGTTTGGCAACTTCACAAATCTTGAATGTGTCTAGTGAAAAGGAATGGCTGCAATTTCTCTAATAATTCAAACCATAAAATTTTTCAGCCATATTTTTCCTAACCAACCATTTCAATATACATATATATATATATATATATATATATATATATATATATATATATATCCTAACAAACTAGAAATGAGTAACAGAATAGATATCAGTTACATCAACGTCCAACAATCCAGTCAAGTAATTTCGTGGAACATAGAACATCTACTATTTCTACAAGGCAATGGTGGCACCTGCAATTTTCAGAAGTTTATCCACATCATCATCATCATCGCCATCAAAGCCTTAATCATATCTATTTGGAGTCGACTTTTGAGTTCTACTTCTCTATTTGACCCTATCAAAAAACATACATTCTATCACTCCACTATCTATCGCGTCTTTATTTATCCCTTCCCTTCATGTTTTCATTCGACTTTTGAGTTCTACTTTTCTATTTGAACCTATAAAAAACATACATTTTATCACTCCACTATCTATCACGTCTTTATTTATCCTTTCCCTTCATGTTTTCATTGGTCTACCCTTCTCATTGTACCAAAAACTTCTACAATAACTCGACGTACAGGGGATGCATTTAGTCTTTTATTTACATGCCCAAAACACTTTAAATGAGATTGGCTTAATTTGTCATCTAATTGGATATTTTTAAACTGTCTCTAACGTGATCATTTCTAACTCTTTGTTTCAAGAGTTAATTACCCATCCAACCTAAAAAACAAATATTTTGGGAAAACAAAAGAATTGAAAGAATTAATCGGTAAGAAATAAATACCAGAACCCTCTTCAAAATGTTGCTCACCAACAGATCCGCCAACCTCATTGGAAACATTTCCATTCTCAATACTGCCTGCCAGTGTGAAACTTCTTGTTTCATCAACACCATTTCCATTCGTAGTACCATAACCAGTGGCTTGAGTTGATTCTGCTGCAACATTTTCTTGGCTGACAAGGTTCTCACTAGAATCAGCTGCTCCACCAGCTGGTTTATTCTCATAATCGGAGCCAGGAGGAACTTCTTGCGTGACTGAATTTGGATTCATGCCATATGCATTTGCATCAACTAAACCAGAACCATCAGACATCGGATAATCTGAATCAGTTGCAGTGACAGATGCAATTGAACCTCCACCAGCACCAGTTGTATAAGCAGCAGTATCAGTAACAGAAGTGGAATCGGCCCCCAAATACTCAGCAGAAGCATAACCAGCAGCAGGATAGTCCATGACAGCTGATGCTTGGGTAACGACAGGTTCGCTGTCCCCCATTCTATTTGTTGATGTGTGGACAGATCGCCTGACAGTTACAAACAGATGAAATATTTCAACCCTTGACGTATAATAAGTAATAATTATAATAAAAAATGGATGAAACAAATGGTTAGTTGGGGAGATTAAAAGGGAAGTAAATAGGAAACAAGCAAATGACAGACTTGTTTTCAGATTTGAATATTCTCTACTACCTTCCAAATTATAGAGAAAGAGGAGGATATCATATCAGTGGGGACCTCATGTTCAGGTAACGTTATTACACACAATCTTCCTAGGTTCCTCCATTTATGTACCCTGAAACTTTTATCTCCTAGATAATGCTATTCTAATAAGTACTCTTTTGGTTTCACATATCCACTTTCAATGAAACAGAAAGAACTTTAGCTTGTATGGAAACAATTTCCAGAGAATAACAAATTAACAACAGAAGTGTCATTTGGTTACCTACATTTATTTGGCAAGGAATTAACCTCTGAGTAGAAGGCATAACTGATGTGTGTATCTATATCACCATAAACCAAATAATAATAATGACAACAACAATAATAACTATCAATGAAATTATAGCAAGCACAAATTTACAAAAATGAAAGCAACACAAGATAACTTTTCAGCAGAGAAAAAAAAATGTCTTTATGAGAGAGAGAGAGAGAGAGAGAGAGAGAGAGAGAGAGAGAGAGAGAGAGATCGGTAACCGCAGCATCTGAATTGCAGGACCTGTCTCCGACATAAAATATATTTTTAAAAACTTAAAGAAAGAGAGAAAATGATGTAAAAGTAAGTGAACTGCTTGAGTGTTGATCAAGGGGCAGAGCTGCCTCAAGAGATGAATCCATTTCCCTTGAGAATCCGATTCTAGTTTGAGGATAAAAGGGCAAAAAAAATTGAAATCACCAAATATGAAACTAGGAATTTGAAAGCAGAGAAAGAAGAATGTGCAGAAGAAAAGAAAGATACAAAAATGACATGAAAGGAAAGATACATACAGAGAAAAAACAGAGAGAGAGAGAGAGGGCGGGATGGAAGATGATACTTACTTGGGGAAGAACAGAGGGGAAGAGTTAGGAGACAGAAGCGACGGCAGTGTTGGAGTCGAGAAAGGAAGAAGTGAAGAGTAGGGCATCCAATTTCCTTTTGTGAGCGAGTTTCTACGAATTCTCTTATTTGGGATGCGGGATGTCCCCCATCCGGATTATTTGGGCCGATCTTGGAATCGGCCCGCCCAGATACGGGCCCATTTTACGAGGAAAGACCGGGCCTGACGTGGGAGATCCAGGGGTCAAAATATCGGTCGATACTGTGCATATCGGCCGATATAATTCGGTTTTTCAACCACCGAATTATATCGGCCGATACGTATAGTATCGGCCGTACAAAAAAAAATTCGGTCGATATGTCCGAATTTTTGACCGAATTATCGGTCATCATATCGGCCGAATTTTAAAAATTCGGTTTTTTGTTTTTTTTTTTTTAAAAAAAAACTTTTTTTATAATAAATATCGGCCGAGATGACCGATATATCGGTCCAAATCTCGGCCGAATCTGGGCCGAATCTGGGTCGAATCGGCCGTTTTTTCCCCCTGAAAACAGTAAATCTCGGGCCTGAGCCCAACTCAAGTTCGGCGATATTTTTCCGATATATCAGACGATATCTCATGTCCGATATATCGGGCGAGATCTCACCTGTCAACCAATTTCTCCCCATCACATCTCTGTGTACAGCGGACTGCAGGATTCGGCTGGTCCGGCATGCCTGAATATTTTATTATTTTTTTTAAATCCAAAAAATCGAACCGGTCCAATTTTTTCCTATAAATACCATTCACCTACATCTCAAATTTCACACCTTATTTTCAAAGAGAAAATCAGATTTTACTATTTATCTTTCAAAAAAATTGCACTCTTCATTACTTGATTTAAGTAAGTTCTAAACGACCCGGATTTGTTTGAAACCGAACGATCCAGACCGTTCAAAGGTTTCTTCATTTGCAGATCTACTGATCTTGTAAGTTTTGTAATTTATTTCGATTTATCTGTATTTTATTTTAATTTTTTTAGCCAAAAATAACATAAAAGAAGTTAAAAAATGCTTGAAGTTAAATAAGATATGTAGTAATAAAAGCTTTATATAGGTATTATAATTTTTTTTCCATCTTAATGTATCTGTAGTTAGTTTTTGTGTACTTTGTTAGTTACTATTTTTTTTCATTTATTTATTCATTTTTGTTAACTATTTCAACATAAAATAGCATAAATGAAAAAAAAAAGTTAGAAAATGATAATACCCATAAAATAATAGATGAACATTTTTCATTTGCTCTTAGTTACTGTTACTAACATGTTAAAATTTACAGCAACATTTTTTACATTCACTTACTCCTTATTTTAATTATTTCATTATTATCTATGGACTATGATATATAAATGTTAGTAAATGGTAAAACCTATAAAATAATACATGAAATTTTTTTATTTGTTGTTATTTAATGTATACTAACTTCTTTTACAGGGATGAAATTTTTTCCTTTTATTTTATTTCTTTTTGTAATTATTTCATTATTATCTATGGACTATGACATATAAATGTTAGAAAATGGTAAAACCTATAAAATAATACATGAAATTTTTTTATTTGCTGTTATTTAATGTATACTAACTTCTTTTACAGGGATGAAATTTTTTCCTTTTATTTTCTTTATTTTTGTAATTATTTCATTATTATCTATGGTCTATGATATATAAATGTTAGAAAATGGTAAAACCTATAAAATAATACATGAAATTTTTTTATTTGCTGTTATATAATGTATACTAACTTCTTTTACAAGGATGCAATTTTTTCCTTTTATTTTATTTCTTTTTGTAATTATTTCATTATTATCTATGGACTATGATATATAAATGTTAGAAAATGGTAAAACCTATAAAATAATACATGAACTTTTTTTATTTGCTGTTATTTAATGTATAATAACTTCTTTTAAAGGGATGCAATTTTTCCTTTTATTTTATTTCTTTTTGTAATTTTCACCATTTTATTACTATTTATATAATTTCCCACTATCGTAACTTCAAAAATATATTAGAAGATGTAAATGTCTGATATTTTATGAAAAAATTACATATTCAATAAGCTCATAATTTTCTGCATTTGCTGTAATTTTTTTGGATTTTTTTTTTTTTAAAAAAAAATAAAAAAAACGGAGAGGAGAGAGAAAAAGTTCGGCCGATATATCGGCTGATATGAAAAATCGGCCGGGATAACGGCCCGGCCGATTTTTTTACCCCTGGGGAGATCTAATATAGTAGCAGCAGTGTTTTAAAACTCAGACGAGCCCCACTGTTGAACCATCTATACACAGTTCGGCACTTCGGCTAGAGTTTTAACTAGGGTCGAAAATTTGGCCCGGCCGAAATATCGGCCAAGATTTTTTCTCTTTCTTCAAATTTTTTTTTTTTCAAATCTCGATGGCTTTTTTTTGAAAAAATTCATTAAAAAAATAAAAAAGGCTGTTTTTAAAAGAAAAAATTTAAAAATATAAATATCGGTTGATATTTGAAATATCGGCCATATTAAGGCCGATATTCTTCCGAGATATCGACTGGACCCACAATCAATACTTGTTTTTTTTAAATAAAAAATAAATAAGCTGATATTCAGCTGAATTATTTTTTTATCTGCCCGATACGATATGTATCGGCCGAATTTTATACCCCTGGTTTTAACTCATTTAAAGAAAAAACTAGGGGTGAAACTCGGGTCGGCTTGAGAAGATAAAAATCCACATTGAATTCAGGTCGGGTCGGTTTGAGGGATTTTCAAGTAAAACCGATCCGACCCGATTAAATTTAGGCTAAGTTGGGTTATAATTGGGTCGGGCCGGGCCGGGTTGAAATGCTAGGGTCAGAAGTTCGGATCCAGTCGATTTCACCTCTAGAAAAAAACTTATAAAAACCCTTTATGACTCTCAGTCAAAACAGGTTTTTAAATTCTGTCCGTAAGATTTGTTTATTTTAATTTTTTTAAGTAAAGACATAAATTCAAGACTAAATATGATAGCAAGTCCAGTGGAGTGAGTTTATTTGAAACTTTAGACTTTGTTTGAGTATACTTAGTAAGGTGAGTTCTATTTTAATTCTTTGAATTTAATTTGAATTTGTGTTTTTAAAATTGAATTGAATTATTCAGTTTCAATTTTTCTATGGTGGATTTATTGAGAAGGAGAAAGAAACAAGCGAGACCGAGTCAGATTTGGACTTAGGAATCTTAGTTGGATTCATTTATTTAATTTTTTAATTTTTTTAAAATAAAGGTTTATAAATTCATAGGCGGGCCAAGCATTGTAGCATGTTTAGTTGAGTGAGTTTATTTGAAGCTTTTGCTTTTGTTTGAGTCTCTCCAATGAGATGAGTCTTATTTTAATTATTTGAATTTAATCTAGACATGTGAGTTTATAATTGAATTTAATTATTCATATTTTAATTTTTGCATGATGGATTTAATTTCATGTCTAGCATTTTTTTCTCTATCCTTAATTAAATTACAATTCTGCAACCAATTTGATACTTAGAAGAATCAATGATTGTCAAATCTAATTAATGCTGGATTTAATTTCTATGCATACATGTCGGATTTAGGCCTCTAAAAAAGACAAAGTAAGAACTGATTTGATATTATTATTATTAGTATTTGTATTTATAATTGTATTTGTGGAAACAAGAATATTTTTTATAAAAATTATAATCTTATTGTATGCATATATATAATTAATAATTTAATATATTTATTTAATAATTAATAATTTAATATATGTTCATTGCATCCCAGCTTAGATAGTTATGTTATGCTAAAAGAAGGGAAAACATAAATAAATGATAATTTTAATTTTATTTGTGGTCTTTGTAAATTGTCGAATATGTGGCTTTATTTGGGATTTGTGCCCTATTAATCACATATCAATTAAATATATTAACAAAATACTTGATGTAATTATATTTACAACATTTACCCATTTAATTTTAGTGCATGAAATAAAGAATAGAAATTAAAAGATCTCGATATCTTATCACTCGTCAGTTCGTCTTGAATCTCATGCAAAAATACTGCAAACAGTTATAATTCTATATTTAATCAATCTAATCCTTATTTGGTAGATAGGGCGCAGGGCCGGCCCTGAGATTCCCTAAAATCTCAGGGTCCTAGGCGGAGTGAGATTTCAGGGGCTCTTTATAATTGATATATTAAAGAATTTAAGTGTGTGGAGGTCCTTTCTGTCTGGAGGCCTATGCAGCGGTCTACGCTCCCTATGCCCAGGGCCGGCCCTGATAGGGCGTTATAGTTGTGTTCATGATTTTTCTTTTATTTTAATGATAAATGAAAATCCTAATAACAATGAATATTGAGCATCTTTGTGCAAGAATGACCAAGTATTAAAGTGTAATGTGCACTAAACATTTTGCAATTAGAAATAAAAAATGGTGATGTTTGGTTATTGGAAATAGGTAAAAGACCATCCTATATATGTAATCAGATATCTATTTGTGATTGTCTTTATTTTTTTATAATTTATGATCAAGATGTCTAAAGTTTATTATAGCACTCGAATAGTTCTTAAGCGCAGGGGTTAAAAAATCGTTATCGGCCAATATTTTTCTCTCTCCTCCTTTTTTTTTAAAACACAGCCGATATAGGCCTATATTTTGATATCGACCGATATGATACGGCCGATATATCGACCGATATTGTAAATATCGGCCGATACGATAATGTGAAACCCCTACCCACCGATGTGGGAAAAGTCCCACATCGGTAGTAGAGGAGGAAAATTTGGGGGATTTAAGTGGCCAAAGCCCCTTGATCATGTGAGACGCGTTTTGGGCCGGGCCACGTGGGCCCGGGCCAAAATGCAAAACAGTGCAGGTTTGAGCTGTGTGCCAGGCCCAAAGCGGACAATATCTTATTGAGTCAAGCCCTAAGCCCTGTTTTCGGGTCGGGTCGTTACAAATGTAGTATTAGAGCCGATGTTCTACACTCGGACTGTGTGGGCCTTCCTCCTTCCCTGGAGTTGTTGAGTTGGACCGGCTCGAGCCGGGGACGGCTCGAGGCTTTAGGGGGGGTGATTGTGAAACCCCTACCCCACATCGGTAGTAAAGGAGGAAAATTTGAGGGATTTAAGTGGCCCAGACCCCTTGACCATGTGAGACGTGTTTTGGACAAGGCCACGTGGGCTCGGGCCCAAATGCAAAACCGTGATGGTTTGAGCTATGTGCGAGGCCCAAAGCGGACAATATATTACTGAGTCAAGCCCTAAGCCCTGTTTTTGGATCGGGTCGTTACAGATAAGATATCGGCCAATATAGTGCTCTCCAAAACCAATACATATCGGCCGATACAATATGTATCAGCCGATATTTCGACCCCTGCTTGTGCGTATACAAGCCTCCTTACACATTGAGTAAAGCCATTGAGAGTGTTCCTTTGTGATGAAATTTGAACTAAACTCTCACTTCCTCAAACCAAATCTATCTCATCTTTGTAAGAACCTCATGATCTTCTATGTAAAAACAAAAATTAGTTATCTGAAATATAAATTTTAAAAATAAATAACTTAGAGCTCTAAGTATCTATGAGGAGGGCCTCATATTAACCATTTGAATCTATCTCATTATGCCACCCTTATGATGTTAAACCTTGAAAATTTAATCTTCTACATTTTAGCCTACTATTTTTAATTTAAAATTTTTATAAAATTATCATAAAAAACTAAAGTTTTGGTTAAAATGAAGCAATTTTAGTATATTTTGGACGAAATTTATGTTTAATTAAATATTATATGTTATCTTTTATTTTTAATTAAAAAAACTGTTTACTCTCCCCCTCTCTCTCCTTAAGGTGATCGGGTTTTTCACAGAATTGATTCACTCACTAGACCAAGAGAATGGATGCAAGAAATGGAGCAAGGATAAAATGGAGACAAGTATCACGTTACTAACCTTTGATTTTTTTTTTTACTGCATAATAAATCGGGTGAATCGGATTTAACTCTAGTTAACAAATTAATTATTTGAGCTGGTTTTTGATATATTATTAATTGGGTTGATTTTATCTTTTGTATTTCTACTACATAATGAATCGGGTTTAACTCTAGTTAACAAATTTATTAATTGAATTGATTTCTGATATGTTATTAATTGAGTTTGATTTTTGATATATTATTAATTGAGGCTTTAATAAAATTATGAGTTCCAAATAGTTTACTTTGATAGAAAAGTGTGCTTGAATTTTTTATTGAAAAAATCTATGCTTCAATATGACCTCATAAATTTCGACCGCAATTAATGAAGGATTAAAAAAAAAAAAGTTGTCCAAAAGAATTAGACCAAAAAGAAGAACAAGAACAAGAACAAGAAAAAATGGACCAAATAAAAATAAAAATTACAAAAACAAAAACGAGGAAAAATACGCCTACCCAATGATTATATGATTGTCTACTGCTAATGTAGAAAGTTATTAATTTTTTTTTTTTTGCACTAACCAACTTATTCTTTCATTGTCCATTCTTTCTATTTTAAAAATATCATTCTTCAACATTCTCAGTAGAATGAGAGATTGGAAAAGTAGAATGTGGGATCCATCAATATTCCCAAAAACATATCTAAATCATTTAGAATCAAGTTGCTAACATATAAGTACCACCTTTATGAATATTCTGCCATCTTCTCTTTATCCAATGGTCTATTAGGCCCTAAGAGGAAGCAGAGATTAAGCACTTGCTGATGCCATAGCTCCATTAACAATGCCTGCTCCTATGAAATCTTGAGATTTACTCTCTCTTTTCTCTTCACCTTCATCATCCTCCGTTTCCCAGAGAAAATTAGCATAGGCTCCCAAAATATGACTGCAAAAAGAGGGAAACAACTACTCTTTGTCAGTTGTTAAGATGCCAATTAAGGGTAATGTTTTAGGATTTTGATCTTGTGCATGGTAATTTCTTTTAAAGAGGGCATTGGATGATGTAAAAATGAGATCCCACTCTCTGTGTTCCTTTCACCTTTACATCCTCCAATGCTTCTTGATTCTGTACATATTTTGTCTTTCGTTTATCCTTTCATGTATCGGAATGAAATGAAAGACAAAATGAACAAAATGAGCATCTTCGGCCCATTTCTTTTGGACAAGAATAGAGATGAAAGTTCCTTAGTTGTGACATTTGTTTTCTGATTTAACAAATGTCACAACTAAGGACCTTTCATCTGTTCAAGAAACTACGAGGAATTCCTCATGCATCTGGAAGAGGAGTGACTCACAACCCTTCTACATTGGGTGTCGACCATGCATATCCATGACATTTTATGATACTGGTCGACGAGTTTGTCAATTACTAGACTTTAGAGTGTTAAACATATGAGAACTCTCCCAATTAAGAAGAGGGGGTCCATGTGCTTATGAACTTCACATTTCAAAGATTCACTGGCGATGTGGGAGTTATGCTAACAAGCAGAATCACCAATTTGGAGTGAATCATGACTTATCTATATTTAAATGTCTACAGGGCAAGCCCCACATAAAATGTTATTCAAAATGTAAAATTATTTGAAGACCTAACGGTGTCTACATTAGAACCAGATTTATTAATTTTTCTTGAGTTTGCACCAACTCTTGGCTCGTCGATGAATTGGGTTTTCAGGTAAAAACCCAGGAGAATCAAATGAACTGTTTATGACAATCAAATTATGGGACATCAACTTGAGAAGTTAGATAATTGGGCATGGCTCCTACTTAACTGCAAAGATTATATCTACAAATACATCATAAAAAAAATCTCATTTCTCCACTTTTGAAGTTGAATACAGTTTGGGTATTTCATTACATACCTATCCTCTGGAGCAGCTTGAACTGCCTGTTCAAAGTAGCTTGATGCTCTTTCTTGTTCACGATGATGCTCCCATATTAGTTTAGCATACTGTGATAATATTTCACCATCACCGGGACCTGCAAGTATAGCGCGTGCATAGTACTCCTCGGCTCGCTCAATATCTCCCTTTATCTGAAATGAAAATATGAATAACCTTAGCACAAGTGAAAGGAGGAAAGGCATATAACAAAAAGTACAGTTGTTTATATCTTTCCATGCAACTATTTCATGTAAACTGATTATTTTGACACTGATGGCTAAAATAAATTAAGGATTTTGATTGTGCCGGGTGTGTGAATTAAGGACTTATCTCTGAAATAGTGAACAGCATTGATAGAGGGCAAATTTGAATAAACTCATGTTGAAAAGTGTATAGTTCATGGACTGGATCATTTATTGATCAATTGAAACCCCTTTCAACTACTTGTTCTCCCTAAACTCAAATGCAGCCCTGGGCTAGCGCCTCTATGCCTGATTCTCATTGTTGGACTAAGCATTCAAAAGCTAAAATTAAAAAAAATAACCAGCAGCTCATGAACAGGCAGCTAGTGCACACAATTTTGTATTCCATGTTAAAAATTAATCTGACTCTCCTAATTAGGTGGATCATAATTTCTTTTCTTTTTTTTATAATGATCGTGATATTCGTGAGGTATCTCTACCCGAGATTGGAGGTGAGTCTTCACATAAAGACAAGCCACCCACAAGCCCTGTGTATAAGGTTAAGCCCGAGAGGATTTGAACCCTAGACCTCTAGTCTAATCTTAACTGAGCTAAGTCCATATTCGAGGGCTAAGTGGATCATAAATCAGGATAATGCTATTTTTAGATTTTGTTAAATTAGAATAGATACTCTTTTAAATATTTTGAAATAAATTATTTCAAGAAGATAGTGGATGAAGAGACCTCACCTGATAAAGGAATTGAGCATAATTGCTCAGGAACAGAGGGTTGCAAGGATTTTCCTGGACCATCTTCCTGTAATAGCTCTCAACGTCAGACCCTTCACCTCCTCCATTACAATCGACAAGTGGCAAATAACTTCCTCCCCCTCCTCTACCACCACAACCACCGCCACCAGACGAGCCAGAACATGGATCAATTACATCAATTCCCAGCCCTTTCGCAAGAAACAGAGGAGGCGCTTCAATTCCATTATCAAATGTGCTGTCTTCTCTCTCCTTTGTATCAACCAAGCCCATTCCTTTTTTCTCAGAGAAACTGAAATCTCCTCCCATTGACAAGATACTTTCCCCAATGGTGACAGACCTCTCCAATCCATTACCTTCACCAACCTCTGTTGCTTCTTCTTCTTCCTCTTCTTCCTCTTCCTCCTCTTCCTCCTCTTCCTCCACATCTTTGAATCTTGACTTATACACTGAAAATGAAGGAATTGTCTGCAAAGCTGGAGTGGGTCGACGCGATGGTCTGGGTGGGTGTGAATAATGGAATTCATCCATTTCGAAAGCAAGGCCTTCTAAATTCCCATCTGATAGGGTCCTTCTGAAGCCTGAAGGGCTGGCACTGGATTCCCGTTCCAATTCGGAGATTCCCACAAAAGAATGGGAGATGGGAGACGAATTACTTGAATAGGGATGGAAACTAGAGTGCCCACCACGTGGGAAAGAGATCTTGTTGTGATTGTCAGAACACGAATGCGATTTATTGCTGTCAAAGGTGTTTGGACTGTCTGAAGAGGGGAGGAGGGATCCAAGTACAGGAGTAGAAGAGCTTCTAAGCAACATTTTACTGTTTTCCTTCAAAAGAAGCTGCTTAGCAGAAGAAAACAAAACAGTCGAAGGTCAGAAATTACATCTTTTGAAAAGAGAAGTAATTGTTCAGAAACAAGCAGCCAACAGATAAAAAAGAAAAAGAAAGCCAGTTTATTAATCTCTTGTGGATTGACATTGCAAGTCCCTCGCCGACTGTATCCAATCTGAGATTATGTTGCAATTAGGATTAGATCCAGATCAAATTATTTGGGTGATAACCTAAACCTATTAATGGAAATTTCTTTGTAGCTGTTGGTTAGTAAAGTCTGTGCTATCCAAAGAGGGCTTGGATTAACCCCCATTGATTTGGATAAATAGATTTTTGAGGCCTATGTTTTTTTGCTTGGCCCAACTTCATGAACAGCACAAACCAGAGAAATGATTATTAAATTGGAAGAAAATAAAGAAAAAGAGACTGTTTAATACCAAATTACCCTCCAACAGAGAAAGTTCATGATATGTATACCATACAAGGTCCTCCTCAGAGGGATTCTTGTGCTACCCCATGTGTCTGCTGGTTCACACCCAGTTGAATTTTTAAGGGTAAGAAGAACTTATTTCTCCTCAAATATCTCTCAATTTCATGTAGCTCTCAATGGTTTTAAAGACAAAGAGAAGCAGTACACCAAAATTCAGTGTATGATAGGTCCTCTAGGGTGGTGTTAACTGAGTATCCATCCCAAAAACCTAATTTATTAGGTGGAGTGACCCAAATCTCCCCCTTTTGTGTTGGACTCTCTGCAGCCCCAACAAACCCCCTCAAATGGCTCGGATAACACATTGCTAACCATCCCGTCCGTCTGAAGGATCCCTTGAGTCCACATGCATTGGCTCAGTGATCTGGCTCTCATATCATTTGCTAAGACTAGGTATCCATCTCAAAATACTAGCCCATTACATGGAGTGACTCAAATCTATATGTCTTTAAATCTTAGACTCGTTCGATGCGATGGTATGTGAGGTTTGTTTTTTTTTTCTCCTGGGTCTTTTCATAGGATGTGGTGTGGATTCATTTAATTGAAGGGATATGGCCATACAACAAGAAGCATAGATCTAAGATACAGAGTAGACGATTCATTTACAAGATTTGCAACTGAGTTGGGAATGGAGACAAGTTAACAGAGCAAAATGCTGCTCTCCCACGACCTTTTGTCCTCCCCAAAACAATATTGATTTCTTCTGGCTTCTAGAAAACAAAACTAAGCTACAATAAGCAAATAATAATCATAATATAACAATGTGGAGGAGAATAAGCAACTCACCTTGTAAGAAATTGAGAGAGAGAGGGGAGAATAAGATTAGTATTAGAGAGCAGAAATGCAAATGAAGAAAGGAGTTACAGTGGCAGCCATTTATATGCAGACAGAGAGGAAAGAATGGAAGGAAGGAGGAGAGATTTGATGTGAAATGCAAGCTGGCTGGGTAGTGGGTAAAAGACAGTCATAGTTTAGAAGTTTTCTGTAGAAGAATATTCAGAGAAGGAATCCCATAATAATTTTGAGGTGAATTGAATGGAATTCAACGGTGGATAGAGTCCCAACGAAGAGAAAGTAAAAGACAAGAACGGTGAATACATTATTGCATGTACTGGATTTGGATGGTAGCTGTTAAGAAGAACACGTGGCTCTGTCTGCCCTCTCAAGTCTCAACAAATGGCGAAAAAGATCTAAGCAGCTGTGTGGCTTTCGCCTCAGGCGATTTCAATGACGCACGCCAGTACGCGTGTCTTGCTTACGTTCTAACCTTCATGGAAATCAAAGTAAACTGCGACTTTCCTTGTAGCTGTCCATGTTCAAGCAAGCCACGTGTGCATTATTCATATTTTGATTCAAGAAATGTTTCCTGATAAAATATATTTTATTTTAAATAAATTATTTTATAAGATATTTGCAATTTATTATAAATTAAATGGTGACTATTTTATTTTAAATGTCATTTTTATTATATAATTTTTTTAAAATTTTCTCAATTTTCTGTAAAAATAGAAAAAATATATAATAATATAAATGTATAACTGAGACAATTGAAAAATATATAGAAATACTAGAAAATAGAAAATCCTTATGAGAAAACGTATAATATCATAATGATATAAATGTTTTATGATAATTCATAAAATTTTCTCTAAAAAACTTACATATATGAAAATGTTAGAGAATTAGAAAAATCACCTAATCAGCATACAAACTATATCAACTATATCAATCATGTTAATGGATCTTCATTTAATTTCATAATTGTATATCACTTCATTAAGATTTTCTTAAAAAAACTTTAAAATGGCAATTATTCTAGAAAACCCTAATTTAATGAACTTTTGAAAAAAATAGAAAAAATACATAAACACCCTATAAACTATATCAACCACAAATTAAATTTCATAAACACTCAATGTCACTTCATTAAATTATTTTAAAAAAAATCCAAAATCAATATTATCTTAGAGAAAAATAAAAAGTGATAAAAATAACTCAAAATTAACTAATTTAAAGGAAAATGATGTTGGTATAGATAACTAATTTTTACATATAAAATAAATTAATTAATTAAAACTATTCAATGAGTGAATTGTCAAAATTCATGTGACAGACATTAAAACTGTCTTTTTATATATAGATAAAGTAAAAGAATATTAGAATTATGTATTTCTATGAACAAATTTTTAAAATGTTTTTAGGAGTTTCATTGTATGTGAGTCACAATTTTATAGAGACGTTGGCTCACTGGGAGTAAGATGAGATATTGTTTGTTTTTTCATATATTTAAAATCATCTGATTTGCTGGGATTGCTTAGTTCACTTAATTTGAAATTATAGTTTTTTTAATTTATGAATTAGTTTGTATTGTACATTTGTTATTTTTTTAAATTTAATTTATTGTCATTTAACAATTTATACAAAACAAACAAAAAATTGTATTAATAAAATAAAGAGACACTCATAAATAAAGATATAAAATATAACTTTTCTATCAAAGTCTAATAAATTACATGTAAAACACCTTAAAAAATATAAATTACTCTAGAGCTTTGAAAAGAAAATCAATAAAACAAAAATAAAACCTAACCCTTTATTGAGACTTTTCATCATAAAATGCCTTTAATTTTGCTTATTGGAAGTCCAGGAACCCCACATTTATTTTTGATGTATAAAATGGAGGGTCATCCTATGATTTGTGTTTGGTTGCAAGAATGAGAAATGTGTATAATGTTCTCAAAAACCGGGCAAATTAAAATTAGGAGAAAGAAGTTTTGGTTCGATTTTCATTGGGTTTTTCAAGTCCTTTGAAGTCTTTTGTTGGATAAGAATTTGTTTGACATATTAGTGTGTAATAAATTTTTGGAAATTAAAAATTATTTTCACATTGAACTTATTTTTTATTATTTTGCGTAAATTCTTTCTATGGAAAATGATTTCTGTTGTTGGGTCATTTTTCATAAGAAGTGTGAAAATTGAATTTTTAGAGGAAGACGTCATAAAGCAATTTTCATAACTTGTGGATTTTGAGGTGGATATTTCAACCTATGGATTAATCAGTGCCCAACTAGATCCATGTTCCAAAATTCAATCCAAACACAACCTGTGACATGATCCATGACCCATGATCTATTTCATAATCCAATTGACTCAATCCATTATCCAATCCTTAGTCTAACCAATCTAATCCTTGCCTCATTAATAACCAAACCATGAATAATCCATCACTTAAGACTTAGTTGATAGTCCAACCTAACAAATCATAATCTCTATAACCCATTACTTGACTCATGAACAAACCCAAGCCGTATCTCATGCCCACCCATTGCCCGATCAACAGACTAATCTAATCCGGCCTAGCTTATGATTTTCTATATTAAATCGAAGTATGTCAGGCCTAGATCTGAACCAAATGTATTCCTTGTTACATTACATAATCTTTTAAGGTAAAATATGGGTTGAGTCAACTATAAAATATCGAATTGTTATTGTTGTTAATACTTTGATTATTATGATCACTATCATCATGACTATCATATCATTTAGAAATATGTAAAATCGAGGTACAAACTACATTTCAGCCACCTAACAAATAGAAATAATTCATTTATGAATTATTACAAAAACCTTATATGGCACTATAAAAAAAAATTAATATCTGTAGGAAGCAAAATATATAGATTTCATTTCATTTTACATAAAAACAGGAATTAGTGAGAAAATCAATTTTTATTGAAAATAGTTGCACATGTGTGTTCTTATAGAAACTGAGAGATCCCAACATCTATTCTTTTTTATGAACAAAATTACCTGCAAAATTCATTTATCAAGTAACTTCAAGTGAAATTGAATCTAAGATCTATAATCTAATCTTAAAAAAATAGATAATTGAATTACCGCTTCTGATCTTAGTGTCTCTTATATTCAATAAAATAACTATAAAGAATATAACGAAGACAAATGATAAAACCCATCGTTCAATTCTTGTAGATCCTATCTAAATCTATTGACACATGGCAGATTCTCTCACAGATAAGATGCCATCTACTTGTCTATAATTGGCTCAAGGGCTCAAGGCAACTTATAACTCTTATCATATGCCACCTATCATCCTCTCATTTGGTAATGGAGTGGACCCAATTTTTTTTTAAACGATAAAGAAGAAATTTCATTAGAAAAAAAGATACAAATAGAAAAAGGGAAAAACAATAATAAGGGGTCTAAGAGAGTTAGGCCAAATAAAAAAAAAAAAAAAGCAAAAAAAAAAAAAAAAACAAACAAAAGATCCAATGCCCTCCCAATACATTAAAGGAGTGGCTTCAATTGTTTGGAGTTAATGCCTTCACCAATTGCCATGTTCTCCATGCCAACACGTGAAGTATCTTTTTATTAGTAGGGAATATTTTTAAGTCTTTTTAAATGGTTGTATTTGATTTTCTAAATGGTAGATAAAAAAAAAAATGGATAATGATATGTGTATCATGAATTTTCACTATGGTATACCATCCTTAAAAGGAAAATACTATTTTACTCTCTTTTTTTAAAAGAGAAAACAGAGAAAAAAAGAAAAATAATGGTAAAATGATCTTTTCCTTTTAAAGGTGATGCACTGTGATGAAAACTCATGGTACACATATCATTATCCAAAAAAACTTCTGCAATCGAAGGCTCGAGATGTACACAGAGATTACTAGGGGAAACCCTCATTTGCAAGTTTATTTCTAGTACATAATATACACACACCTTGGTTCTCATGGGCGACAAAATTCATATGGGCCCATGTAGGCCCCACTTACCCTTCATACCCTCCTTGTATACTATACTACTTTACAAATAAATTAGATATATATTCAATTTGAACGTATTTTGAGATGATCTCATAATTGGATTGAAATTCATATAAAATTACATTTATTTTTACGATTGATTTGGACCTTTGCAAATCATGGATTTTGAAATCCAATAGACCTGATTTCTTATGAGAAGCATCATCTTGAAAATAGCTTTTGAAAGGACCCAAAGTGATTCTTTGGACTCACAAGTAAATGTTACACATGCGAAGGTAAAATTGAAAGTAAATTGATGACCTTTCACCAGTAACTCCAATAAAACACAATTACTAACCACTTGATCTTAACATCTAAAGCTAGTAGACATCTTTGGAAAAATTCAAGGATGCATAGTAATTTCGAATATTAACATCAAGTGGTTAGAAATTGAGTTTTGTACTAAAACTTTAGTTCATGGTAAGTCATTTAAGTCTATTTTAAATTTGTACAATTAGATTTTCAAATGAAAAAATAAATTTAAAAAGTAAAAATAGTTCAGATTTTTTTTTAAAACAACTATTGATACTAATACTAGATTAAAGGATATCCTCAAGAACATATGCATGAAATATTGGGCCCGCTTTTGGCTTTTCGATTGAGCATATATAAGCTTGAGTCCAACCCGAATATTAACCAAGCTCATGTCTTTATTGAATCCTAGCTCAATTGTTAATTGGGCTAAAAATTATGCTCAAGCTTACATTTTTAAAGTAAGCGTGAGATAGACAGTTGGTCGGAGAATTTTTTTTGTTAAATCTAATTATAAAGGTCAACCTTAGATTGATAGAATAAATGACTTAGATAATAATGATATAAACCATAATAAATATGTATACGCACGACTTTTAAAATAGAGCACCTTAATGATGATACCTCCCGTCTTCTTTAATTTATATTTAATAATTTATGAGTATAGGTGGTTCTTATAGAGGCCCATGCTTTGGTGAGTGAAGGCAAACCCAGCACCAACTCCTTTTGGTAAACAAAGTTTTAAACATTTAAGGAATCACCATTAACTCGAGTTTTAGCAAATTTAAGCTTACCATACAACTAAAAGAAATAGAAATCATGTCCCTAACTTCACTGGTGCTATGAACCAATTAGAAATGGTATGTGGTTTAGTTTCATCAATGGAAGTTGTCCTTACCCAATAACCGGTTTGGATGAACGGCCCTCAATTATGTTTTTTGTTTTTCATACACGCTCCTTAGTGCGAAACGTTGGTTACTATGATGAATAGCCCAGGCCCAGGAGCAAGCCCATGACCATGGTCAGTCATTCCATGGTGAGTCTTGGCGTTCCTTGAAGTATGTTGTGCCTTTGATATGTTGAACCTATAAATGAATGGTAATGTATGGAGGGTGCTAATGTGAAGCTGTGAACATTTAGTGAGGATTGGAATGGGTTGAAATGTGGTTTGCAGTGGGCTAATATGGGGTGGTGTTCTGAGAGTTAGAATGGGCTGGTTTGAGGTCTGGGCTCATTTTGCACCCCTGCCTCAAGGGATTAGTCTAACGCTTAAGATGCCTGTTTTATGAAGTGGAGGGTCTTGAGTTCTATTAATACTCAACTCTAACGGGCCACTCTCCGTAGACTTAACCAGTGTATGTGAATTGGGAGGTTTATAAATGTTCGTGGGATTAGTCTCACCTCCAATATGACAAGAGATTGAAGCACCAATTTTTCTTTAATGTTTATAACATGGGTGCATATCTTTTCTTTGATTAATACGGGTATTCTCACTCCTCATTGAAGGTGATCTCACCGGTATAACGTATATCGGACAAGTCTAGTTTTAAAAGGTTCATGTGCACCTATATGTTGGGGATTTTAGTCCAAAGTTCTCATTGGTATTTAAGTATGCAAATGTCAAAGTCTAGTTTAAATTGGGGTGTCTATAGTGAGTAGATATAAGTGATAGAACCATAAACTCACATCATCTTCATGCCGGATGGGTGTATTTACATAGATCATGAAACCGTTATTATAGGATTATTTGAAATAAAAAAAACAATGGTTAATTAAACTAACTAATCCTATCATATGACTAATCTAAAGAATCCTATAACTAACTTATAACATCAACACACCAATAATAAAAAATGTTGAAATGTGAATTTTCTTTAAGAAGACCACAAATTTATCAAGAGCTTATAATTGAGTGAAATGGATAGAGGATTTCATGTATAATTCAAAAAAATTCTTCTATTCACTTTGTGAAATAGATTAGAAAAATTAAATAATTGATAACAACCAAGTTTTAAATATCTAAAATTATAAGACAAAAGTGATCAGATGGTATCAAATTTCAGACAAACATTTCTCTTTCTATCTTTTACATGTCTTAACTAAAGATGTATGACCTACTTAAAATTTAATAAATTCCCTCCATCCCTTAAATAGGAATTCTTAGAAAGTACCACAGGAGTTTTCAATTATTTATGTTAACAAGAATAATATAAACATAAAATAAGTGACTTTACATAGCTCAATGCTCTAAAATATGATTTGAAGTTTGCACCCATTTAGCTCAATTGGCTTGAGTTTATAGAAATACGCAAGAGGTCTCATGTTGAGTTTTCTTTAAACTTATTTAATACATGAGATATAAGGCAATTTCATATATTTATTTGATTAATCTCATCTCCAATGTAATAGAGGAATGATCTGAGTTTTTTAAAAAGAGAAATCTCGATTTAAATGTATATAAAGAATACATATTTGATTTGGGATCAAAATGAGTAGAGCTGAACCTCGGGTCAGGTGAGGTTAGGTTTTAATAAATCCAATTCAACCCATATAAAAATTTATTGAACTTTACCAGAATCACTCAATTTGAACCGATCAGAATTTAAGACCCGAGTCAACCTAACCTAACTGCTGTTTTATAACTTGGTGCATACGGGTCAAGTCGCGTTACTTCTGATCGAGTTAATTTTAAATTTCTCAACTCAACTGGATCTGAATTTCATACGAGTTTTTATTTTTCCAACTCGACTCGACTCGAAATACACAAATACATAACCCTAATCCATCTGATGAAATACCTAAACCTTGCATTGCGCAGGGGAATCACTAGTCCAAAAATACACTCGATTTGACTCCCATCCAGCAATATACAAAGTGTTATAAAGTTTATGAGATTAAAATTAGGCGAAGTCTCCCCACCCTTGAGAAAATAACTGCCCCTCCCCAATTCTCTCTCATTTCCTTACGTTTGACCACACGTTTCGTTTCCAGAATCAGCTTTAGAGTGATGGGCCTTCTTTCATTCTTTGCGTTCCCCTCTAGACCTGAGGACCTGACCGATGGTCATGGCCCCTGGTAGGGGAACACCATTCCACCGCCACCACTTCCATGGCCCAACCACCGGAACGACCTGCGGCCCAATTGCAGCTCTTGGAGATCAACGTGATCTCGGCCCAGGACTTGTCTCCGCTCTCACGTAGCATGCGCACGTACGCCGTTGCATGGATTCACCAATACCATAAGCTCTCCACACGTGTGGACAGCAGGGGTGGTGTGGACCCCGCTTGGAATGACAAGTTTGTATTTCGAGTCGACGACTCCTTCCTCCGCTCCGACACGTCGTCTGTGAACGTCGACATCTATGCCCTCCGATGCCTCTTTCCAGACATCCACGTCGGCACCGTCCGCGTCCTCCTCTCCAATATTCTCCCCAGGGGATGGCAGCCCTCCTCCAAGGCCGGCCCCACCTCCTTCCCTGCCCGAGCCATCGCGCTTCAGGTTTGATTTCTTTTATAACGAAATAGGGACTCATCTCAAACGAGATATAATGATGAATCTCAAATATTTAATTTATTTAATAAATAATTATATAGTAATTAAATATATAATTTTTACTGTCAATTTAATCTTTAAATTTTGATGAGTATAGATTATTTATTTTAAAAAATTAAATGAAGTAAAATTTCATATACAAACCTACTCATGTGATCTTTTCTAAGTCACATCCAAATATGTAGGCTTGAAGATTCACTTAGTGTTATGTATTCCTAAAAAGGATTTTCTTAGAGTTTTTTATTTTATTTTATAGAGAATGATAATACATATAAAATTTTAGCATTTTGATAATATAATTATTAATTTTTATCATTGAAGAATTTCCTTTGGATTACCTTATTTATAAAATCCTATGTTCATTCTTTGCATTAAAAATAGTGCTCCAGCCACTCTAAAATTATTCTTTTATAATATTTCTTCCAACTTATTTTAGCTATCTGATTTGAAAGATTTGTATTTTTTAAGAAACTATATATATAAGACTAGCACTTTATATGATCTAATTCATTTTCAACACACGTTATGCTACTTCAATATGAATGTGACAACTATTTTAGAATAATTCCAAAATACATATAAGACAACTAAATTGGGACAGAGTGAGTCTTATATATAAATAAAACTTAATTATTCCTTGTTTAATAGAAAAAGCTATTTTAGATCATTTAAGATCTATTTTTAGAGGGAAGTTTATATAAAATTTATGAAATTTTATCGAAAGTAGTAGGTTATAGCATAATGAATTGTACTTATAGGCTTGCAGCAAAGAGTAAAAGGAATTTAATGAATTTACTTGATTATTAAAAATAAATCTAAATTGACAACTAACAACGAGAGGATTTAAAATATTTGTTGCTGTGATTTATTCTTATCATTTTTAAGCTCTATGTTTAGATCTAATAATCATAATCATTAAATTAAGTCGAACTTTAGGAAGTATAAAAATCAATAATAATTATTTTAAATTCAACCATCTGTTGTCCATCTAAATATTCTAAATTTGGCTACCAAGACAATGCAGCATCAAAGATGTCAATAATTTTTAATTATTTAATAACTTAATTAGTCACATATTTTTTTTATGTTTTTCTCAGTAATTTATAAATAGAATAAATCAATTTGTTCACTTGGATTTCAGGTTAGACGACCGTCAGGTCGTCCACAGGGCATCTTGAACGTGGCCGTGGCGGTTCTCGACGCCACCATGCGAAGCATGCCGCTCTACACCCACAACGACTCCTCCGCCCTTGGCTACCGCGACCTCATGAGCCACCCGCCTCATCACCGTCAGCACGACCATGACCATCCTGCCCCCAAGCTCCGTCGCTCCAAGAGCGAGCACCAATCTGAAGCTGGCGATGACAACCACTCCACCAAACCCGCCCCCACCACCTTCAACGGCTCATACCTTGGATCCGATTTGGGCCCGGCACCCTCGACTGTGGCTGCTAACAAGGCAGCGGAGTTCTTCCCGTTGGAGGAAAACGGGAGCTCGGTTTTGGGTGATTGGGCCTCAGAGGAGACGAAGACAGAGGGGCTGATGTCGAAACTAGAGAGGTGGCGGATGGAGCTGCCGCCTATCTCCGATACGGGGTTCGGAAGTTTCAGGTCGACTTCAAAGGGAGGGAAGAGGAAGAGGAAGAGGAAGGGAAAGGAGGATGCAGGAGGAGGACTCTTGTCTTGCTTTGGAGACTCGTACGGATGTGAGTGCTCCATTATGTGTGGTGTCCATCCAAGGGAGAAAAGGGTTTCGGTCGGTGGTATCCATGTCGATTCCTCTCGTGAAAAGATGCTCTCTTCATATAAGTAGAAATATGGATATAAAGCCAATGTGGTATCAAACTATGAATAACTATACTTATAAGAAGTTTTGATTTTTTTTTTTTCTTGTTTGTTGAAAATATTTAAGATAAACCTATTATTATTATTTGCTTTCTTTTTCAAAAACTGCAAAATGTAATTTGTATTTCTTTTTAGTTTTGTTTAATGTGTCATGGGTATTATTGAGGTGGTAATTAGTGAGTTCTAAGAGAGCCTCACTCACACTTTTGAATTCAAATCATAAATTAAAAATGCAATAATCATACTCTTAATAAAAGATAAAATGAAATCCAATATTAAGTTAGTGCACTATATAAGAGACACTGGATGATGAATAGTTCAATTTTATAATTAATCTTCAGAATATGTGCAAGTCGTATTTCTATTTACACACTGGATAACTCTAAAGGAAATGACCTTTGGGATGAAATTTGATCGAATTCAGGTACCATCATTCCAACCCATTTCGGTCGAGCTTGATTTTACAAATATCTAGCAAAGAAGACATGACAATAGATTTAAATATATTGGAAACTCTGTAATAATTATGTTTACTTGAGCCTAATTAGCGTGTTTAGATCTACGTCACTCAAGTTTTAATAGGTAATTAATTTGTCTTTCATGAGAATTGATCCAGTCTTGTCGTAGTAGTATGCATTTCAGTATGGTTTGAGCTTTTTTTTCAATTTGTGAACACATGTCCTTTTAACAAGTCTCATGATTCATGAACCATATCATTTGATTTATATTTGTTAGATATATTTAATAGAAAAAATTATTTTAAAATTATATTTTACTTCTTTCATGTAAAACTACAAAAAAATAGATAGATAAGCTAGGAAAAAGATTTCAAGATATCTTTTATGGTAAATGATTTTTGTTTCCAAACTCAACTATCTATTTTTGTGAATTCATAGAAAAAAACATAAAATATTTTTTAATAATACATCTTTTATTTAGATATATATGATAAATGAAATTATTTGTGGGACGCAAATGGGGCACATGTCAACACTTCAGAGAAAATGCCCTGAGCATATAAAATGCATAAAAGTAGAGCACGACTGACAAGTTTACTTGACATAAGTTCAAATCCAGACCGAAATTTTAAATAGATTAAACTTTTAGAAGCAAGATTCTTGAGTTTGATTTACTCGATGCGTGTGAGTAGGGAAACTTGCATATGTCTTGAGAATTACTTAAGGGTTCTAAAATGCTTGAACACCTTACTCATCTAAAGAAGAAAAAAGTGAGAAACAAAACTGCTTTAAATAGGAAAGAATTTCAATCTTTCTCTTTAAGATGGAGATTATGTGAGAACCTGACCTGGCTCAGATAGCCGAGTCCATGAGGGCAGGCTCAAAGGATTGAAAGTAAGAGAGGGGAGTTTGTTTGTGTGCTTGAGAGTGGGAAACAAAGTCTTACATTGGAAGTTTCCAACTTCCGCATGAGATTTATAAATAAATATTCCCCCTTCAACGAGTGAACGCGTTTTGGGCTGAGTACTTGGACCTGCCCCAAAGGTAAATTTAAAGCGGACAATTTTCACTGAGTTGAACTCTAAGTCCTATTTATAGGCCGGGTCATTACATATTATAGGAATGTATAATCTATACAGATACACGAAGCCTTGCACTTTCAATAATTCAATCAATTAAATCTTATTTATCTCATCAAAAAGATTGCGAACATCATGACTGTTGCTTTTTAGCTGTCCCTTTGAAGGCAATTATACAAACCGGTAGTAATGAAAGTTGAATCAAGTATGATTTTTGCAAGCGCATCAACTCAACAATTTTGTTCTTGCTTTTGTTGTTTGTGGGTGTTTAGATTCACTCTACTGCCACCGGATCAAAGTGGACCGCTCTTGCCTTTTGAGTAGGGGTGAAACTTGGGTCGGGTTTTAACTCAACTCATATGACCCGACCTGAGAAATCAAAGGGTTTGAGTTATGTTTTTGTATATCTTGAGTCGGTCGGGTTGAGAAAAATAAACCTGCATGAAATTCAAATCGAGTCAGGTTGAGAAATTTAAAAACAATCCGATCCGATTCAACTCCAGTGCACAAATTTATAAAACAACACTCGAGTTGAGTCGGGTCAGAACTTTGGTTCTAGTCGAGTTGAGTAACTCGTATCAACAATTTGAGTCGAGTTCAATAATATTTGACATGAGTGAAGTTAAATTTATTGAAACTCGATCAAGATCCGACTTACTTTTAGCCCTACTTTTGAGGATCAGTGGGAAGAGAAAATTTGAAATTTCATAAAAGTTTATTCGAAACCATTTTCAACAATAGGACAAGAGGAGAATTCTTATCCTATTGTTGAAAGTTGAAACCATTTTCAAAGTCATGGGCTGGATTTGGATTTGTTTGGATAAGGAATCCTTTTAAGTAGAGAATTCTTCTGAAAAATGTATTTTCTTTAGTAATTTATGAGAAAAGATACGAGTAAAAAATAAGGAAAAAGAAAAAGCAAGGGAAGAACGAGTAGAAATCATAGTTTCTCTTGGTACTTCAGAAAAATCAAATTATACTCTGAGAGATTTTTCTCCTTATTAATAAATAATAACGTAGAAAAACGAGGAAAATACTCTGCATTTTCCCACTTTCCTTCTGTCCAAATGCAGTCATAATATCCAAATAACAACATTAGATAAAGATCATGTTTTAATTAATTTGTGTATCACAGATATAAAGAAACTAAAATTCTTAAAGATCAACAATGTGGTTATGCATTTCAAGGTTCTAAACAATGTTATTCAATTTACTAGGAATGCGCAAGAAAGTGGATGGGCAAACAAGCAGAAATTTCAGTTAAATATAAGCTTGGTTGAAATTTTTCTGCATTTCAGAAAATGCAAAAAAAAAATAGTAATGAAAATTTAAAAAGGCCAGTTGTTTTAACACGGACAAAATTTGTTAGGAGACACGGGATTGAATGAAATTTCTATTTTATTTCTATTGGTGTATCGCACATCAAGCACCGGTGAACCGATAACACACCACTCTACATGTATATATTCTGCATATTGGTTCACCGGTACTTGATGATTGGAACACCTGTAAGAATAAAATGAGAATTTCACTCTATCTCGTGGTTCCTAACAATTTTGCCCGTGTTAACGTGGACATCCATTTAAAAATACTAGGAATGGTTGAAATTTTTTGGTCTTACAATTTTGCCTCATTTTAATATTGATTATTTTTTAATAAGTAGGAAAATCAATAATATCAGGTCAATTTTTTTTTTTTTTTCAGACGTTTTGAAATGGGAGAAAAGAATAAATTTCTTTTCGTTTTCATAAATGATTGAAAAGAAGATTTCCTAATCTAAAGTGAATCGAAATGCCAACCACTGGGAAGAAGAAAGAGTGCGACATCCTTTCGAGGCGGAAGACATATGTCTTTAATGTATATGAAATTATAGTCTTTCTTTCTGTCAAGTCTCATCTATTTATATAGAGAATTATATCTATCTTTATTTAAATTTATTTTGAATTGATCCCATTCAGGGGTAAAATTATCGGGATTGAATGATATCATACTCTCTCCTCTTTTTTTTATTTTTGGAAATATTAGTTTTTTTTAATTTAGGAAAAAAAAATATTAGCTGATATTCCGGCCGATACGCACTCGATATCACTCCGGTCCACACTGATATTCTTTTTTTTTTTTTTAAATCGTCGATATTTATTACAGCTGATACCTATTGTATCAGCCAAGATTTCATCCCCCGATCTCATCACGTAATTAAAAAATTATTAAAAGATAAAATATTTTTACTACTGATTTTTTAATCTTTAAAATTTTAAAAATTTTAAAAAAATAAAATCTAATTTCTATAAAAAAATATCATTTTATAAATATCTTTCAAAACTATCAATTATACCTCAAACTTGTAAATGTTACTATCATTCGTGGCAATGCTAATGCTACCTAATGAAATGTGAATAGAGTGGTACCGTTAGTTTGACAGCTACTAGACATTCAATCGTCAGCAGTGTCAATGGGCCCTTCATCAATAACCATTTTCATTATAATAAATATATAATAAATAAGTAAACAAACTTCCAAGAGATTATCCCAATTGATTTGAGAACAAGATCTCTAGAGAGAGATTTTGAGTTCAAAGCATCTGAGCTCGAATGAAGGACCATTTTCCATAGAAATATATATAGAGTAAGGTCATATTGATTTACTCGATATACGTGAATAAGAGATTTTTACATACTTTGAAATACTAGTTGAGTGCAACACTTGAACCAACACCTTCGAACCTCAAAAAAAAGAAAAAATATATATAGAGTAAATGGACACAAGACATTTGTTGCTGTCATTTTAATTTTATCTACCGATATCCATATCCATGTCCTTTCATTTAAAACTTAAAATTGGGGTGAACGAATCTTAAAGGTGGACTTTATTATTACATTGCACAGCTGGCATTCTTAATTTTCTTAAATAGTATTCCACGCGACAATGTGAATCTATCTGTAGTTACAATAAAGACAATCTTTCAAATAAATGTCATAAATACAGATGATATTTTCAAATGCATCATACATCGGTACTGCTGTAAATTTTTGATAAAATTATGATAAACGGTAATATAACGATAACATCTCAATAAATTTTCGATAAATTCTAGGTAAAATACCTATAAATTCCTTATTAATATTTTTATTATTTTTAAGTATTATATTTTCTGTGAAATTTTTTCGTTAATTTGCCAATAAAAATTCAAGAATTTAAAAATATCTTTATATTATCAATTATCGTTAATATCTCCCGACGGAGATTTTTTAGTAACTAATTTCAATAGTTCAACTGTTCTGCAATCTATTTTACCAATATACAATTAAAAAGCCCAAGACCTATGTCTGATTTGAAACTTCAAACTTATATACAAACTTAACTCGGTAGTTAAATTAAATTAAATCAAATTATTATATAAAATAATTTAATTAATGATTTGGTTTTTAAAAAAATTAATGATATCAGAGTGACAACAGAGTTTAACTAGTTTAAATTTCTAATCGAACATGCATTGACAAAGTTTGGCCTTGAGAAATAAAAACTATAACTTGACATTCCTGAGTCACGAGCTCTTCTAACTCTTCTTAATAATTATTATTTTTATATTAATTTTATCAAACTAAAGTACAGATTGTGAACAAGTTATTTATTAAAAACAAGTGATTTAAACAAATAAAATTAATAATTATTAGAAAATTATACTTTAATTAGATATATTATTTTGTTTAAATCATGTGGCATTATCAAAACAGTTTTTTAATTCTTACGTGAATAACTATTCATCTGATTTTATAAGGCTAATAAATTTAATTTATTATAAAGTATTATTTATTTTAACTTATGTGATGAAAAACTCGTGATCCAAGTCACATCAAATCAGTGTATTCCTTTTAGATCCGAAACGGGGTCGGGTCGAATTGAGTTCTAATAAATTCAATTTAACCTATGTCAAAATTTATTATATCCAATCTGACCCGACACAAATTGCTTACCTGAATTACTCAATCTAACCCGACTCAAATTGTTGACCTGAATCAACCCAAGAGGTGTTTTATAACTTAGTGCATACGGGTCCAGTCGGATCAGATCTAGTTAATTTTAAATTTTCAACTTAATCCGAACTAAATTACATATGAGTTCTAATTTTTCCAACTTGATCCGAATCAACCATACAAATACATAACCCAAACCCATTGATTTTTCGAATCAAGTCATCCAAGTTAGGTTAAAATCCAATCCAAGTTTCACCCCTACTTCGTTTGTATGAATGTTAAGAACTACGAGAAGCCATTGTTATGAAGCATGAGTATCGCATTCAATAAAGGACCCCAAGACAGCCAGTGAGATCCGAAGCTCTTTTGGGCCCACACGGAATTCATAAAAAATTTTATGTACCAGTGCTGGTAGGCGATGGAAAGGAAATGTTAAAAGGATGTCTCAATCAGTTATATTATAAATTTATAATATTTTTAAGCTTTTGTAAATTATATCAAAGAAGTAAGCACAAACTCATTAGACGTCCTTTGATACATCTAATTGCTTTTGTCTTTAGGCATTAGATATCTTTTAATATATCCAACTGTCTTTTTGTTTCAACTCTCGACTAAAAGAATTGGTTTGCTGTTACATAGTCATTATATAGAGTTAGATTTTGATTTTAACACTTAACTTATTTTAGCCCAGAGATATTTCTATCACTTTCTATTTAATAAGTAGATGTAGATATAACCATCTACTTATCCGTATATCTCATCTTTTATCGATGAAAAATTCAAAAATAACAAATTTCTTTAAGTATATATAGATATCTTACTAGATATTTGTGTAACAATTTTTGTTCGGAGGTTTACATATACACATAATATCAATAAATCGATCTATCAACTTTATCAATTCATACGCATTTCTTTATATTGTCCATCACCTCTCCAGACTTTGATCACAACACCGATGCGTTGCAGCGAATACCCATCATCCTTTATTTTTCAATACATTATGATCAATAATGTAATGTATCAACAACATTTTTTAGACTTACTTCACCACCGGTCCAGTTGAAAAATAGTAAAGGAGGCAAGAAAGAATTTAAAATTTTAGACAACTTTTCCACCGAAAAGCCAATCACCCGCTTCTTCTTAATCTTTTTCTAGATTCCACGCTCCTCCCATTCGAATCCCTAGAGCTTTTTCTATCTCTGTAATGAAAATTGAAATCACAACCTGCTTTTGAAATTTGAATCCAACGTACTCAAAAGTCAAAACTCAAATGGCGGATATCTTTTAACTATGTACAACAAAATAAATAGATAATATAGTATCTTTTATTATTAAAAATATTAATATCACTATTATTTTTTATATAAAATTTCATCTTTTATAATATAAAAAGCCCATTCCTCAATCTTTTAATCTTCCACGTTTAAACCTTGCAGACATATTCAGGCCCATTTGATAGAATTCTTTTTAAAATTTAAATTATAGCAAATTCTAAAACAAAAAAAAAATGTCTCTATCAATTCTTATTTTACTTTCTTTTGAATATACTAAAATTTGTACCATCAAAAAATTATACACAGGCCACATTATTGCTTGGAGTTGCACAGTGGATTGGACGATTAATTTAATTGTTTTATTATAAATTTTAATTGATTACTACATAATACTATATAAAAAAATAAGTAGGTAAATTTACATATCATTTGACACCCACGAAATTAAGTCTATAAAAGAAAGGATAATGATCCGTGTACCATGAGTTTTCATCATAGGTGCACCACTGTTAAAAGAAATTTTATCCTTTCATTTTTTGAAAAAGGAAGAAGAAAAGTAATGACAAAATAGACTTTTCCTTTTAAAGATAGTGTATTATGATGAAAATTCATAGTGCACAAATCATTACTCTAAAAGAAATATGATCATCATAGTTTTTTTTTACCTATTTTTCTATATTTTTTAAAATAAAAAAAATAGAAGAGAGAGAATCGTCAATATATTACGTACGTTACACACGTATCGATGCAACCCATTTTAAACCCATGGACCCGACTACTCCTAGTATTTCCTTAAAAATAGAAAATAACCAATAACTACTCACTATCCCAAAGTGTTGGGAGGTCTAACAAACCATAACCCATCTACAATGACAAGCTCATCTTTTAATCACTCGGAGGTTTACTTGTCAATTCCAATCCGTTCAGGCCAAGATGTACTGGATTTGGCTAGAAAACGGAATGGAACGGCTACGGGGTTTCATTCTAGCCTAGGTCGGACCGTTTCGGCCACAACAACTTGGCCCATTTTAACTCCATTTTAGCCCCATTTTAGCCCTACCTATTTTGCTCTATCAGTTTCAATTTTTTTATTATTTTTTATTTTTTAATTGATATAGAAAATCCAACCGTATAAGTAAAAGTAGACTTTATGGACCACAACTCTAAAAAGTTGAATTAAAGTTTAATATCCAGCCACTTATTTTAGTGAACAAAGTTATCAAGCGTTCTTGATTTAAAGAAGCTTGGATTTCTTGCTGAAATTTTAGTGTAGTTTTAGTTCAAGAAGTATATTTTTATTTTTATGATAAATATTTGAGAAAAAAATGAAATGAACCAGGTGTGTTTATATGTTTTAAGTTGTGACATTTAATTTTGAATAAAATGAGAACTTAAATTTATTTCTTAGATATTTTTTGGATTTTTTTTTTATAATTCAATTTGTAATTGATTCTAATTTGAGTAAAATTGAAACATTCTTGAATTAGTATTCGATAATTACACAATTATGAATTGAGATTACAGATATAAGTAGTTAGTTGATGATAATTTTGTATTTTATTCATGTAGATTAGTGTAAAATGATGAGAATAATTATTTAATATATTCATAAATGTATTATTTATTTTAATGTATCATTATATTTTTTTACCTTTTTAAAAAATTTATGATGTTTTTGAAATGGAATATTGAAATGAGGAGAACATCTTAAAATTTTGCTATAGAGACAAAGTCGAAACAAATTCTGGAACGATTGTCACGAGTATACCTAGAATTGTATATATGGCTGCATTTAGATAAGAGATAAATTTTACATCGGTTACTTGACGTTACTCTTGACTAAATGTTACTTTGAGTATTATGAATATCTTTTGTTTAGAATGAATTTTCAAAAGTGAAAAAAGAGAGGGAAAAAAAAAAAGTTGCGTTTGGATGAAAGGTAAATTTTATGGGTGTTACCTAATTATCCTTAACTATGGGTTAGCCTAGGTATTATGAATAGCTATTAATTGAAAAGGGTTTTCAAAAAATTCAAAGTGGACCTTACTTACCAAACAAGAATAATGAGTCTTAACCCCATTACCCCATCTAAATGGAGCCTTACCAAAAAAGGGTAATGAAGGGGGCCGTTACCTCCCTTCAAAGGCATCCATATTATAATTTGGTAATGTCACATTACCAAAATAGTACCAAAAAAATCAGCTTTTTACATCTACATTTGGGTTAACAGATTTTATTCTTACAATTGGCTTAACATATTTTAAAATATTTTAAAATTTCTCTTTTAATACAGTCCAATCTAAAAGTTCATCTGATAATATTTTTCTCTTTACAAAAATTATCATTTATCAACATAGCGTGGTCCACACTCTATTCATGTCTAAGTTAAAATGAAAAAAGAAAAAGAAAAAAAAAACAACTCTTTACAGCCTCCAATCGTCGCCTCTCGCTCTCTCTTCTCACTCTCAATCAAATTCTAGAATTTCCCGATCTCTGTAGATTTTGTTGGTTCCGCTTTAGAGAAAAAGCCAAAGCTGAATCTTCGCTCCTGATTTCTCCATCTTCATCTTCCACAAAATTATAAATAAAAAAGTTACGTGCCTCTGTAATTGCATTAATTTATTAAAATACGGGAGTAAAAGAGGAATCCATGCTGCTGCAACTCTAAAGTTCGACATTAGTAGGGCACCCATTAAAGTTCCACCTTCCTCTCTCTCTCTCTCTTCTCCCTCGAAAGACTGTCCTCCCAACATCAGAGAAATCCCCTTCCTTCTCTCTCTCTCTGTCTCTTGAAACCACGAACGAATGATCAGAAGTGCGATGACTTTTCCAAATTCTGTTTTTTAAGGAAAACAACATGCTGTCAATACCACCCCAAATTTCATTTTCCATCTATGGAGATTTGAACTTTGAGGAAGAAGAAGAAGACCCAGATGGGTTTCTCCTACAGTTCCTGCACTTTCTCCCTTGTCTTGGTTGTCGTTATCGGCTTTGCTTTCCTCATCCACACAACCACTGCTGCTGACATCTTCACCTTCGTCTTCAAGGGCTGTTCCGGGCAGGCAAACAGCGGCGGCTTTAAAGACACCGTGGCAGCTCTCTTCAACTCTCTTCTAGCCCAAGCCTCCAGCGTCCGCTTCTTCAAGACCTCTTCTGGGAGCGGCCAGACCGCTGTATCTGGTCTCTTCCAATGCCGCGGAGATCTCAGCAATGCCGACTGCTACAGTTGCGTGCGCAGAATCTACGAAAGGTCCAACAGCCTCTGCGGAAACTCCGTGGCGGCGCGCATACAGCTCTCTGGATGCTACGTCTACTATTCAATTGCTGGGTCTCAGGAGATCTCCGGCAGCGAGTTGCAGTACAAGACGTGCGGCAAGACAGGTGCGAGCTATGAGGAGAAGAGGGACACGGCAATTTCTCAGCTCGAGAGTGGGATTGCTGGGGGAAGCGGCTTCTATGCCACCACGTATGCATCGGTGTATGTGATCGGGCAGTGTCAGGGGGATTTGAGCGTTGGGGATTGTGGGGAATGCGTGAAAGAGGCAGCACAGAAGGCGGAGGTAGAGTGTGGGAATGCCATTTCCGGGCAGGTGTATTTGCATCGATGCTATATAAGCTACAGCTATTACCCAAATGGGATTCCTGGCCATTCGTCTTCTGGTATGTCTCCGGCTACATTGGATCTCTCTATTTTAATCTGTTCTGTAGTTACTCTCTTTTGTAGGTTTATTGTTCTGCATTTGTCTTGCTGTGTTTGAATTAGGAGATTTTTTTTTTGGAAATACTCCTGCTTGGGAAATGGCTCTTGGTAAAATTGGCAGAATTCTAATGACGATTCTAGAAAGAGGTGGTAGAATTCAGGTGTCTCAGAGCTGGTGAATTTGAAGACAAAATTCTCCTATTTAACAATTACCCCATAAGATAGTTACGGGGGAATCCTTCTTTTCACCTGGTTTTCCCAGTCCAAACAGGCCCTTTTGTTGAAAACTCAAGTGCCTTCCACTTGTTCAGGAGTTTGGATTTTCTTGTAAATCAATTTGAAGTTGTGTTTGGAGGTGTGAAAAAAGAAGAGATGAGTTTGTATTTCCAGCAATTATGCAGAACATTCTCCATTAAGTTTACAGATTTCTTGAAAGTTAAATTTCTGTTCTTATAATATATACATTTTGAGAGTAGGAGTTTGTCATTTCATTGAATGAGGAACCAATCTATACTACAACTCTTTTCAAGAATAATATCGATTTCAGCATAAAGACTTATGCAGGAATGTTGCAAGAATGGAAACTGGGTTGTAGTATAGATTGGATTTGATCTCCTTTCAATTCCTCTCCCTCTGCATTTATTACTATTATTTTTCTAGTGGTTACCTAGAGTCCAAATTACTAAATTAGGGGTGTAGCTGTTTGGATCCTGTCTTCTTGTTTCCATGATTTATGGAGCTGTTAAAATACCCCTTACGAGAGGGAAGATTGGCTCGGACTTGGATCACACACAGAGAGTTGATGTGGAAAATGTCTAGTTTCCAATAATAGACCACTGAAGAGCTCTACTGTTGTGAAGGATTTTGAGATGGGTTACCTAGACTGGAAAGGACATTTTGGTAGAAAATTCCTACTGAATTTATGATTCTTCAGAATTTGGAATTAGCAAATTCTACTAATTTGGAATTCATATAATTCTTGTACTGTCATTTCTGTGTTTAGTTGATTTTTGAATTACTCATTTGAATCTTAAAATTTTCATAATCCAAGTAATTGATGCTTAGGAATACCCAAATAAAATTTCATTATGGAAATTTATAGATCCCTAGAATTGAAATTCTATGGGAGTTTATACTCTTATTGTAGAATTCAGTTTGTACCAAATGTAGCATCTTGGAAATTTTTCTTAATCCCCTGGTTATGTGTAAGTGAACTTTCAGCTATTGTAACCTTTTGAGGGATTATGATCTCTCTCTGTCTCTCTCTCTCTAACTTAATTAAATTAGGCAGTTATGCAAATTATGCCCAAGTTTTGTCTGTATCACTTGGATTCTTGAAATGGGAATGGACCTCTGATGGAAATGTGTCTGTTGGATTTTCCATGGATTCTCTCTGGATTCGTTTGCTAGTATCTTAGTACCAATATTTACAATGAAATCTATACAATTTATACATTATATTTTTGTTATTAAATACTTTATACAAGATAAATATTTTCTAAAGTTTATTCAGATATTATGCTAACTTCTTGAATGCTATATTTTGGAATTTGACAAATTGGACATCTTGGAGTTTAACCTGCACGGGTAGCTTTTAGAATTGGACTAGAGGTCTTCGGTTCAACTTCTCCTTGGTTTACCTGATGCATGAGACTTGCAGGTGATTTCATTTATCCATGGGATTAGTCTCACTTCCAATGTGGGGTGGAAATACCCATGCTATCCAAAAAGAAAAAACTCATCTTGTACCTGCTTCCTTTATGTATCTGCAGCATACAACTTGATCGAAATCTTATGGAAGTTTTAAAATTATGCTAAGTTTGAACCTAAGTGAATGTTGGTTTGCAACGAGATCTCGTCATCAAGTATAAAACAACCATATGAACCATCAAGTGTAACTCACTCATGCTTGTGTGATGGGTGGTTTCAATGGAATAGATGGGCTTCTTGTTGTTGTCACACCCATGTCTTAAAAAAAGAAAAGAAAAAGTGTGTTTGAGAAGTTTTTGGAATGGCTAAAGAAGGAATGCCTTTTGGGCCATTCTAAATCACTTGCTTTTCGTTTGGAAAATTCCTTTAAAAAGAAAAAATCAACGAAGGCCATTCTTGATCTGCTATTGCTGAAATTGATTATCAATCTCTCATAAAAGTGGCTTACACTGATTCTTCCAATTCCTACTGTTGAAAATGGCTAACAAACCGATCTAATGCAAATGCCCATGACAAGGAACCTAAACTCAATGATTGAACCCAGAGCTGGAATTTCAGATTGTTCAACTCATGTGAGTTGAATCTACAGCTGGAATTCTAGATGTAGGCTCTCAACATTTATGAAGCAAGGCCATTGGGGAAGGTATGCCATCCATATGTATGGTAAGGAATAAAGAATTGTGCACTATAGGCTGTCATACCATCCTTAAGGTGGGTAATTTTTCATGTTCTTTGTATTTGTTGGCTCATGTTATATGATTGGATGGTTTGGTAGAAAACTATAAATGGATTTTTTTTCCAACCAACATACAGTCTATGAAAGATGGTATGATCTTGGTGAAACAAAGAGTAAAATCATATCTGGTGTTCATTCTTCATGTGTTTGTTTATGGGAAAACCATGTACTTTTCTTACAAAAACCAAACCAAGCTATGCCACCCAATCAGACTCTGAACGTTGGGATTTCGGGTCTAAAAGAGATTGGTATTTTGTTTTTGTTTGTATTAGGATCAGGGCAGCAGACGGGGAAGACAGTGGCTATTGTTTTTGGAGGGGCATTTGCTTTATTTTTCGTGGTTATCTGCCTACTTTTTCTTAGATCAATAAGCAAGAAGCGTGATGGTAAGTGCAGCAAATGCCAACTATTATTGTTAAAGAAAAATAAAAAAGAGAGAAACTTCTCTTTCAGACTAAAGATGTTAGCTTTCCTTTTCTTTTCTTTTTCTTTCCATCTCTTTCTTGCTTGTTGGGGAGGCTTTTGTCTTCAGTTCCATATCTGAATTTGTTTCTTGTTTTGTGCTTCTGCAGATTATTGAGAGGGTTAATCTTTGAACATTATTGGAGGTGATTTTGGAGATGATTTTGGGTTGACAGTGGCAGCACTAAAGTGGGTCCAATTGATTGGGGAAAAAGGTATTTTCTGTGAAGCTCAATTTAAGAGTTGGGTGTATGAAATGAGAATAATATTTGACTCTTTGGGAAGGACGGTGGGTCACTTTGGCTTTTTCCTCATTCCATGTGGGTCACTTTGGCTTTTTCCTCATTCCATGTGGGGTGCTCTGATTGGGTCCCAAGAAAATAATGCTTCTGCCTCACTACCCTTCTTACATTTCACACCCACTTTAGTTCTATCTTTGACGGGATTAATAACAGTTCAGGTTGCTACAGTGATGGCTGCTGAGATTGTAACATTGTCAAACGACTGTTGCATCAGTTGCTACAGTGTCGAATTTTGTATGTCCAAAGGAGAGTACAATTTTGTTAACAACTTGAAATCCAATGAAAAACCTTAATTCCAATTCCAATTCCAAAATCAAATGGAAAACTTTAATTCCAGTTTCAACGATTCTTGAATGTTGTATATTTTTAATGATAGTTATGAATCAGAATATCGACTGATGTATACGTATTCATCGATATATATTATTTTAGGCCTGGTCAATATGAATCGAAGAGTTTAACCTCAGTGGGGTTGGGTTGGTGGTCAAAATCCACTCTTGTTTGTACGAAGTCTTGGGATTAAGTATTCCCTCAACATGAAAAAGACCACTCTCCATTGATCTGTATCCCGTGTGTGCGGATTGAGAGGATTAGACATGTCCCAAAAATTAGTCAAGTGAAGAGTTGTCATATGGTCACGAATCAACTGATATAATAGCTGAAATGTTGGACTTTTGTTGGCTAAGAGCTCGGCCATGTATCGGCCCATTTTGCTCGGCCTAATTTTGAGCCCAAAATGATTTTTTTTTTCCTTTTAGTCCACTTTTACTTATCCTCTTTCTTCTTCTCTATTATTTTGTAATAGCTAACCCTCCTAAGAAAATTCCAGGACGTTTGCTAAATCCATTTTTCACCTCATAGTTCATTCTCTATGATAACATCCATTGAGTGTTTTTAAAAGAAATTAATAAAGGCATGCTAAGGGTTACGAAAATTAATGGAGATTTGATATTGTGATTTGGATAATTTGGATGATATTTGTTTCATTTTCACATGTTTTTCAAGAATTTCATAAAATTAGTAACAGGTGATGGAGAAAGTTTTTGTTGGTGGGACCCACCATACCCATTCCATTTTTTGATGGTCTATCCATCTGTACCATCAGATCTCTGATTTGGGTATGGTGGGACCCTTCTATGGCCAGTTTCTTCGGCTGCTGTTTGGGAGAGTCCTGAAAATCAATTTTTTTGGTTTTTTTGTTAGATCCTAAGTGGATCCTGTATTTCTGATTTTAGGATCGATACCATCATGATTGCTCCTGACCCACCTATCTACGACTAAGGAAGACCTTTGGTTTCGATCAACGGTGGGGCCCATCGATTTTTTTCCCTCTCTTGTGTATATTCGTTCGATGATTCGTCCGGAAGAAGGGTTCTTTCGGCTGGCATTCGGTGGAACATTAAGTGGAAGGGCAAAAGGGTCCCAACAATTTAGAGAAGGGTGTGTACGGTAAGAAAAATCGGGTGTCTGTATGACTCCCCTATATATTTGCTTTAGGTTCTTGCAATCTTTTCTGCGTATCCAAAATGTTGTCTCTTTTGAAGTCACAAAATTAGATCACTAATATCAGCTTCAACTCTTTCCCAAACGGCTTCATTAAATTTCAACTTGAAGTTCCCCATTTGGGTGGTCCGGTCCCTCTACCCATACTTATCAAAGGCTTAGTTGCTTGTATGGATTGCAGATGTGGAATTTGCATTCCATTCATCGTTCTAAGAGTGGCGCTATGACTTCATTAGGGACAGAGTTTACACCCTAAATACTCCCCACAGTTTGTCCATATTTGCCAAATGATAAATTTCATCAAAATGTTATCATTAGTTTAAGGTACACCTTCCAAATCAAAGACATACTATTATGACTTATGATTCTGTGGGAGAACAGATTGAGGGAATTTTTATGCCAATTTCTTTTCACTTGATGGCAGTTAGGGCTGAAACTCGGATCGGGTTGGGCCGGGTTTCAATAAACTCAACTCAGCCCATGTCAAAAATTATTAAATTCGATCCGATCCGAATTGCTGATTCGAGTTACTTAACCGATTCCATTCGAATTTTTGACTCGATTTAACGTAGGAGCTGTTTTCTAACTTGGTTAAAACCTGACCCAAGTTTCACCCATAATGGCAACCAAAGAAAAGATTATATTCAATGGATAGTGCAAACTAGGTGGACTACATTTTGAACCGACTAGGTCGAGTTGTTGGCTAACTCATCGAGTCAATCCAATCATAACAAATCAATGGGTTGATCAAGAACTTGGCTTAGTTGAGGTAGTTCCCCAAAGTTTGACCGGGTCGGTAGTTCCTAAGGCTATTATTTGGAAATCCTTGGCGCCCCCAAGAGTCCAAATGTTTGTCTGGTGTTGTATGAAGGAGAAGATCTTGACTAGGGTGGAGCTTAGGAGAAAAGGTCTCTTAACGGTTGAGGGTGATGTTAAATGCCCACTTTGTGAAATGGAGGATAAATCTATCGATCACCTTATTGTTACTTGTCCAGTGACTTGGAGACTTTGGAGTTGCTTCTTAGAGCTTTTGGGTGTATCGTGGGTCTGTCCTAGTTCGTGGGATGGGGTTATGAAGTATTGGCTCCTATCTGGATTGAGATGTAGGAAAAAGATTGTCTGGAACTTGATTCCTTTCAGTGGTTTTGTGGTAAATTTGGAAGGAGAGGAATTTAAGAGTCTTTGAAGAGATTAATTCGGATTTTAATGGTATCTTTCACAATGCTAAGTGGAGATTGTGTTGTTGGCTTTTTGTTAATAAGGAATTCAGGGAGTTTAAAACCGACGACTTGTTCCAAGCATGGGAAGGTTGTTTGATGAATCGTCCGAGAACCAAGAGGTGTGAGCCATGTGGTCTCTTCCGGCTTGTGGCGTTGTCAAGTTTAATGTTGATGGTGCTTTGAGAGGTAAACCAGGTCCGGCTGGGATTAGGGGTGTACTTAGGGATCATTTGGGCTCCTTAAGCGTTGTTTTTTCTGAATCTGTGGGGTCAAATGAATCTAACGATGCGAAACTTCTTGGTATACTGAGAGCCTTAATCTTAGGGTCTGATTTAGGGGGGATTAAATTAGACTCTTCCAACGCTATTAAATGGGCCAAAGGGGAGAAACGTCTGCCGTAGAGGCTTACTATTTTGATGAGGGAAATTAAGGGGTTGTTAGCAAGAATGAAGGTATCATTCTCGCTAGTTAGCCGCTCTGCTAATAGGGTTGAGGATTTTTTTGCAAAAAATAGCGTTGATGGAACTACGAGAGGCACTTTTCACTTTCCTGGTGGATAATTTACATGGGTGTGTGTTTTAATATTGAGTTCATTGGGTGTAAGAACTTTGGTTCTCTTTACGGCCTATATCTCTTAAGCCTCATCTTTGTATTTTCTTTTTTCTTTTTGTATCTCTGTTCTATTAATAAAATTTTCACCGTTGAAAAAAGAAAGAACTTAGCTTAGTTGAAAAACTATGATCGACAAGTTTCTCTCATATTGCTTGGTAGTGTATAGTTCAGGTCAATTAAAATCAGCCATTTTATTTTAAATCCTCATTTCAAAGGCATTCATTTATTAAATGTGTTCATGATTTGTACTCTATTTATAGAATAATGGTTCTATATTTTATTGTTAGAGTCTTCTCCTATCTAAAATGGTAAGAAATCACCAAATTAGATGGTATAAAGACAAATTTACTCTTGATTTTTACCATTTTGAGTATATTGTACTTTTGGTATTGAATAAGAGATATCTATATCAATAATCCCTTTTTAATATAGTATATATGTTTAATCACAAGTTCAATACAAATTTTTATTAAGTTGAACTGAGTTGAGTTGGAAGATCAATTGAATAATAGTAGGACTATTCTATTATAATAGAGTTGAAGTAAGTTGAGTTGTAATTGGATTCTAGAATTGTTGTGATTAATATTGTGAAAAATAGAAAACCTTTGATCAATAAATTCCAAGTAATCAAATGGGAGGAAACCAAAGTCGTCTTGATCAAGTAAGAATTGACTCATGGTGGTGACAATGGCAATCTTTTCCCTTTCCCCGAGGACCCAATTTCCTTTGAAACCAACAAGTAGGCTGCAACTCGGGCCGAGTCGGATCGGGTCGGGTTACCCAACTCGAATTCTTAATCCAAAATTCTCTACTCGACTCGACCCGACCCGAATTCTAATACGAATAAACTCGAATTCTGACCCGATACGCATTCTGAACCCATTTTAATCTAATTTTAGCCAGGTCGGATCGGGTTACCCAACGCAAATTCTAAACCCAAAATTCTCGATCCGACCCTGACCCGAATTCTAATACGAATCAACTCGAATTCTGACCCGACCTGTATTCTGAACCCATTTTAGTCTAATTTTAGCGAGGTCGGGTCAAGTTAACTGATAAAATCCTCAACTCGACTTAACCCGATTCCATGCAGGTTTTTCTGCTTCTCAACTTTACTCGAGTCACTGATCCTAAAATTCTCAACCTGACCCGCATGACCTGACCCGAGTTGCAGCCCTTCACAAGTTAGAGATAAGAGATTGGTATTTGGGCGAGGGAACGGAGAACCAAGGAGAAAGAGAATGAGTGGGGAGGTAGATCTGTCTTTAAAGAGATTAATAATATAGTTCCAGTGGAAGTGGCGGGCTTCCATAGCATAGTGGTATTGCGTTCGCTTCGTAAGCGAAAGGTCGCGAGTTCGATCCTCGCTGGGAGCTTTTCTGTCATTTTTAAGTGGATCTTTTTATTCAAGTTTTAAAACAATGCCAATATATAAATATGGAGTTTTTCTCCACCATCGTTAAAGAATAAAGATAGTACTGAAAAAAAAAACTCGAAGGAAAATTCAATTTTAAGAATCTTAATAGATAAATACAGCCTCTTTTTATCAAAATTTATTCAAGTTTTAAAACAATGCCATTTTATAAATATGAAGTTTTTCTACACCATCCTTATTAAAGATAGTACTAAAAAAAAATTTAATTTAAAAAATCTTAATAGATAAATATAACTTCCACCTAATACCGTCTCCACTTGGACTTATGTGGGGCCATTAAGACCTAAAATGACACTTTCTCCTTCTCACATACATGACCTAAAGTGAATTAATATTCCAATCTAATTTTAAATCATTGAAATAATCTCACCCTAGGTTTAAAGATCCGTCCAATAAATACCTCGTGTTAACAACGATCTTTAGACTCTTGAAAATTGTCTTTTTAAATCCAATGGAGTTATTTTTCTTTTATTTTTAGAAACATAAATTGCCTTGAATATACTTGAGGTACTGAGGAATGAATATCAAAACATTCTCAACCTAAGAGAGAGATCGAAAGTCCCTCTTAAAAAAATAGTATATTTGATTATAAAAAAAAACTCACTAAATTAAAACTAACATAACCAAATAAAAATATAACTTTAGCATTCTTGCATAAAAACCTATCAGTAAAAAATAGGATACAACTTTATCTAAAAAAACACCACCTTATTATTTAAAGGTGTTAAATTCTCAACATAAATAATGAAACAACATAATAACTAAATTTTCCATCATTAAGATAGGATGCTAATTTAAACCCAAAATAAATAACATCTAATGTTATCTAAAATACCCATAAATAAAAGAAATAACTAAAATGATAAGACTTAATCTAATAGATAACTATTAATTTCTAAAATAGTGGTGGTAACAAAATAAAACCCAAATAAATGGAGATTTGAGCATACAACACCTCGGTGTTAAACTAAGATGGGACGGTGCTGCCCCAAGCAACACCTCTGAGAAGAAATGACTTAAAAGAGAGATAAGAGGAGGAGGAAAAAGAATAATGGATTTTAAAATGTCCCCAATTAAATTGTAATCAAAGTTTAATATTAGAGTTGAAATTTAAAATAAAGGAAGAGAGAACTAAAGGAACTCACATGAAACTTGTAGAGAAAGGAGAAGAACAATGGATAAGAGAAAAAATGGTAAAAGAGAGGGAAAGAAAAACGTTGAATGAGAGATAGTCATTGTTTTTTTTTTTTTTAAAAAAATCTTCCTACCTACGTCACCTCCTCTCTTTACAGTTTTGGATGAGGGGTAAATTTTAAAGGGGTTAGCCTTGAATAGGGGTCACCCTTAACAGGGGTTACCCTTATCTTTTTTGGTAATTGCAGTTGTAAAGTAAGAACTGATCCTAAGGGTAAAAAATCTTATTTGGTAACAATAAGCATAGGTAACCTGATATATTAACAATTTTATTAGAATTAATATTTTTTATTAAATTCAATATAATAAAAAATAAAAATATAATTTTATAAAATATAATTATTAAATAATATTCGTCAATTAAAAAATATTTTAAATATTTTTTCTCCATAGGAGCAAAGAAGGGTAAAGAGGGGTAATATATTAACAATTTTATTAAATTCATATAATATAAATAGTAATAAAACATGATTATTAAATAATATTCATCAATTAAAAAATATTTTAAAATATTTTTGCTCCATAGGTGCAAAGAGGGGGGGTAAAGAGGGGTAATATATTAACAACTTTATTAGAATAGATAATTTTATTAAATTCATATAACATAAAAATAATAAAATATAATTATTAAATAATATTCATCAATTAAAAAATATTTTAAAAATATTTTTGCTCTATACAGTACAAAAAGGGGTAAAGAAGGGTAAAGAGTGTTTAGAGGGGTAAAGAAAGGCAATAGGTGCAAAGAGGGGTAAAGGGGGGGGGGGTAAAGAGGGGTAAAGATGATTTAGAGGGGTAAAGAAGAGTAATACTGTGCAAAGAGAGGTAAACAGAGGTAATAGATGCAAGTAGGGGTAAAGAGGGTTTAGAGGGGTAAAGAGGGTTTATTAGAATTAATAATTTTTACTAAATTTATATAATAAAAAATAAAAAAATTTATAAAACATAATTATTAAATAATATTCATTAATTAAAAATATTTTAAAATATTTTTGTTCTATAGGTGCAAAGAGGGGCTAAAGAGGGTAATAGGTGCAAAGATGGATAAAAGGGGGTAAAGAAGGGTAAAGAGGGTTTAGATGGGTAAAGAAGGGTAAAGAAGGGTAAAGAGGGTTTATTAGGATTAATAATTTTTACTAAATTTATATAATAAAAATAAAAAATTATAAAACATAATTATTAAATAATATTCATCAATTAAAATTATTTTAAAATATTTTTGCTCCATTGGTGCAAAGAGGGGGTAAGGAGGGTAATATATTAACAATTTCTATTAAATTCGTATAATATAAAAATAAAAATAAAATTTATGAAACATAATTAATAAATAATATGCATCAAGTAAAAAATATTTTAAAATATTTTTGCTACATAGATGCAAAGAGAGATAAAGGGGGGTAAAGAGGGGCAAGGGTTTCATGAAAACCCCCATCTCCAAGAGATTTTCAAAAAAAGGGAGGAAAGGGGTAAAATTTTGAATTTTTACCCTCATTGTTTCGTTACCAAATAAGGGTAAAGGGGGGTTTTCATCTGAACGCAGCCAAAGTGTAAAACCACATAAGTGGCTTGTGGAAGAGGAGCTCCCACGCTACCTAGGCTATTGAGCACTAGAGACGGTGAATAATCACCCATTTTATAATTTTTTTATTTATTAAAACTTTAATAAATATCCATTCATAAATAAATCCAAAACTATATAACCTCCATAGTTTAGATAAATAAATTAAAACAAAATAATTACTATAGTTTTGGAAAATAAATTAAACCTCTTTTTAGTTTTCAAAATTTAAATCGCACCATTAAAATACATTGAAAATCCAATGTTTTAATTAAAAATCACTTAAATACTAAATTTTAAAAAATTAAAATAACATTTTGTAAAACTTCTAACTTTATAGTCGGGTCAAACAATTTTAACCGACAAAAACACTCCAAAATTCCGAGATGTTTGACACTCTTAAACATTTAAAAATTAACTTTTTATAAATTAGGGATACCCTAACAAATCAAAATCCATACTTCTACAAATCAAAATGTCAGCCGAGAAAATTCTTTAGACTTAGAATTTTAAAACTAAATTAATGAGTGAAATTTGAGAATTTAAATACCTCAAATAATTTATTTTCCAAATACATATTATTTTAAGGATCTCAGTTAGAGAAAGTTTAGATAATTTCAACTTTCCCACTACACTTTAAACAAGTCGGATCCACTCGGGCCGAGTCAAACTTTGACTCTAAACAAAGCCCACTTGTTAATCTTTTAGATTAACGGGTCACTAATCACAATTAACAGCTAAATTCACATAATTAGACACTAATTAGATCGGAGTATTACACATTTAGACCTACATTAATTTCTATAAACCTTAAATGGTTAGATCTAAATGCTTAGAAATCGTATCCTCTATTATGATATATCATTTAACAAATTCTTACTCAAAAACCCTAATGTCATAAAATTCTTGAAAAAAATAAGAAAATCACATAAAACATCATTCAAATTTTCTAAATTGCATCTTCATTAAATTTCCAAGACATCTAGTATCTTTCATTCAAATTTTTATCAAAAGAGAAATCCAAAATAAATATTATCTTAGAGAGAAAAATTAAAAAATGAGGTGAAAATATGGTTTAATTTTTTTTCTCTCCCAAGAGGGTTAGGTGCTACAAATGATAGAGACAAAAGAAAAAGATGAGGGAAAGTGGGTTTACGAGAAAATTTCTTAAAAATTGTTTCGGGTAAAAGATTTAGCCTAAATTAATAAGTCGATCCATTGTCAAGACTGCTGCCCAGAAATTGACCCTAGAGGGGGGTGAATTGGGTCAATGCAAACTTTTTGGGTTTTTTTTTATTTCACAATTTAAGAAAAATAAGATGCAAACAAGTAGTAAATAAATGCCAAAATATAAAAGAGGAGATGAGAAGAGATAGAGAGATTGAACCCGAGATTTTTACGAGGTTCGGTGTTCTTGCCTACGTTTTCGCCTCAAGTACACCACTTGAGGATTGAATGCACTAAACTTCTCCTTCAAGGGTGGAGAAGAAACCTATTACAATGCTTGTAGAGAACACTCTCTGATTTGAAGGTGAAGACACCCTTTCTCCTTCACAAGGGTTACACCAACCCTTTACAAACTTTATCTCTCAAGGAAATGTAGAAGATTACAATGTAAAGCATAGGAGTAACTCTCAAGTGTTTACAAATCTAGTTTTCTAAGAGTTACTCAAAGAGTTGAACTGAAATGGCTCAACGTAAGATTGCAAGAGATGGGTTTTGAGCTAGAGTATGCTTGGGATTTGATTTCAATGGTTTCCTCTTGATTTCAAGTAATTCAGCTGCCCATTTACTCATAGAAGCTTGGTTTTATAATTTTGTCATATTTAGAACCGTTGCCAAGCATTAAATGAAGCAAGGGGCCGTTGGAGGGAGCATTTATTGTTCAAAAAATGTTACCGTTTCGCGATCCAGTCGACTAAAATGAAGATTCAGTCGACTGAAATGCCCTGAAACTCAAATAGTTTATATGTGAATAAGTCAGTAGGCTGAACCTGATAATTCAGTCGATTGAAATTACAAGCCATGAAAACTCTGACTTTCAGTCGGCTGAAACATCATTTCAGTCGACTGAAATCCCTGCTCTGTGAACATCTAGCATTTCAGTCGACTGAAATCACTCCCAACTGAAAATACAGTATTTCAGTCGGCTGAATGATTGATTCAGTAGACTGAAATCCCTCCTCCACCTAATCCATTGTTTCAGTCGACTGAAACCTCTAGTTTAGTCGACTGAAATGACCTTAATGATAATTTGTGTAATTTTGGCTTTATTTTGGTCATTTTCAAATACATTTGATAGGTCTTGGGGACTAGATCTTATCTTAGGATTCCATTTGTATGCATAAGATAAAACTTGGTCTCCTAGGGTCCACTAAAGGGTGACTTGAGCCATGGTGTTCAAACTCAATTAAGTAACTTTACATTTTGTTCCTAACACTCATGACCAATACTAAGAACACAAACTTGATCTTCAATCTTCAGTACTTGTTCTTCAGTCCTTGTATCATTTGTCATTTGATCTTCAAAGATTGATAATTCATCCGATCTATTCTATGGTGATCATGATTGTATTAAAATTGTTCTTCAATGATTTTGCCCTTCTTTCTTCTTTGACTATGTCTTTTTGTAAATGTGATACATGTCTTATAGAGTAATATCATTTGAAATATTAAATGTCACACTTTAATGGTTTGTGGTCATCAAAATACCCATATATCCTTGGGTTTAAACCTTGGGGCTAACAAAGACATCGATGGATATAAAGTGTAAAGACTTTCAATTACACTATTCTCATAGCCCCCTAAAAGATATTTCATTTTAAGATCTCAACTTTTTTTTTTTTTAAATATGCTACACCCACTTTTGTATAGCATGTTGAAGATGACAACGGCATGATTGTCGATTTTTTTATATATCATACCAAATGAAAAAAAAAAAAAAAAAAATCTTTAAATTCTTACATGAGCTGACTCCTTTATTAGTTGGGACTCATTATTGAATGAAATTTAAGTTTTTATTGATTATTGCCTAATATTAGATCATTGTGATTATTTATCACTTCATCTAAAAATACCTATTTAAGATAATTATCTCCATGGTCTAAGGTCAGCTTCCATAAAAAGATCTCAAATGTGATTTCATTCTAAGAATATCAAAATGATAATTCTTGTATGTCATACTTAGCTTTTTCTTTTTTAAACGATTGGATAAGGTTCATTAAAAAAACAAGAGAAAAAACATTTCCAAATTTACAAAAAGCACCCACATAACATAGGGGAAAGTCATTTTAGGAAGCGGGTGTTGTGCAAATTTTAAATTTATAACTCGCAAGCGCACGAACCATTTAAATAGTATAGCGATTAAGTGCGAGGTCGAACCCATCGGAACTTAGGAAAATATATTAATGAAAATTATACCATTGAATTATATATTTTAAGAACTTTGAGAAATATGGAGATAAATCATGAACGTGGAATTGTTAATCTAATCTATGAATTTTAATCTTAATTTAGAAACATTCTAGATTTAAACATAGAATATAACAATTTAACTAATTTTAATTAAGATGGTGGAATTAATATAAAAATATAAACAATCTTAATCTAATTTAGAAAACAAAATTAAGATGCAATTAAATTATTTCCAACCTAGTTCATCAATTTCAAAGATTTGAGTTTTTATAAACAAAAATAAAAATTAAAGACATCAAAATTACATCTGTACATATTTACAGTGGAACTGGGTCAAAGAATTATGGAGGGTTTATTTTCCATATTTTACAAATAATATCAAGGCCTAGAATACGGAGCTCACATTTATTATTTATCATGTACTCAAATTCTTCATCTATTAAAATCCTCATTATGAAATTTATGAAATCAATTAAAATAAGAAAATTCAAATCCGGCCTTAGGCTAAATAAAATGTAAACTTGCAATTTCGAATCTAAAAGTTTTTCTGCTCTTAAAAAGAGCCTTAGACTGAAAAAAATCAAGTTCTATTTATCCTAAAGATTTTTTCTGCTTTCATTGAACAACTTAAAATAATATCTAACATAAATCCATAAAAAGAATTAAAATAAAATCAAACTTTCATCATACAAAAATAAATAAGTGGAAAACCATATTTCTAAGGGTTTTTCTGCCTTTTAATTATTAATAAAATTTGGAATTAAGAATTATAATGCATTGAAATTTTGGAATAAAGACATAAGAAAAATACAATGGAAATCAAAATCCACCAACCTTAGAACCCAATGTAGATTGAAAATCCCACAGTCTTTCTCCTCCTCTTCTTCCTCTCCTCTCCTTTGCTTCAATGCCCAAGTTCAGTTTTCTCAATGGGAGAGGGCTAGTATTTATAGATGAAAGGATGTGGAATGAATGGATTGGATTCAAAGATTTAAATAAAGCAAGGGACACATGGAGGGCGGATTTGATTTGTGTTAAATATGGAGTGACTTAAAAGAGGCAATGAGCTAAATTTGTATAAGGAAAGTGGATGCAAAATCCCGTTTTTTACACATGTACCATCTTACAGCTCAGTTTTCACCCTTTTAACTTCCGAATCAGGAAAAGTCATAAACTACAAGGTTGTAGTTCTTGAAGTCTTCTTTCCAACGCAAAAAGAATCAATGTAATCGGATATCGGAGTGAAAAGTTATGACTAAAATACCGAACATATATCAAACCTTCCTTATTTTTCTTCCTTTCTTATTTTCTCTCTTTCCTTAATCCACTTGCCAAATTCGAAAATCCTCTTATATTGACTTCTAAATTTCGAATTTCCTCTTGAGATAATGAAGATATTATTCACACATATGGATTTCTTCATGGGCTCTTCTTAATGGGCTTAATAATTGGGCTTGAGGTCCAAAATAACTCATAATGGGCCCAGACTTTATATTTAAGCATTTTTCCTGTCAACATCACTATTAAACCTGGAAAACACAAAATTATATTAATTACATAAAATTAAATAAAATGAGATACTAACAATAATAAATTTAGCAATAAAATATGTAATTATTTTGCACTCATCAAATACCCCCAAAGTTACATTTTGCTAGTCCTCGAGCAAAACAAAAACTAAAAACTCTAAAAACAAAAATAAAATCCTAAACTATACCACTTTCGCTGGCACTCTCGATTGCATTTAGCGCATGCAACAAGCCTTTAAACCCCTATCTCACCACTAGTGGACGAGTTATAGTCTCGTGAGGGCTTTCAGTGATGATACCCACAAACATCAAATTTCAGCAAAAATATATAAATCAAAATTTAAAAATCATACAACTCCAAAATTATTTTACAAAATTTATACTCGAAGTGTAGTGTGTGACATAGCCAACATTAACTTAGCCTTCTTTTTCAAAATACACACAAGTTTTGCAACCACCGGCTGAAAATGCGTTTTGACTCCAAATCTCACAATGGTATATCTCTCAGAAAGACTTTCACTCAGAGATTGGGCTAATTTTCTCTCAAAAGTTAATGTGAGCGGAATAATTTCTCAAGTGCAAATATCTCACATATTTATCATCAAAGAACGATTAATAACAAAGAATAATATAGATCTCATGAAAGGATGCCATTTTCCTGAGAACGTTGAATCAAACACCATTATTCTTATTCATCTATTCTCCACTTAAATACCATATTAACTCAGAATCAATAGGACTTACTGTAGGACGAAACGTGGCTTAGGACCGGGTCATATCAAAGAAGGATAACAAGACTCTAAAATTAATATTTTGAATAGAAAAAGTTAGAGGTCTTCAAAATTTTATAATGTGATATTTCTTCCTCTATTTTTTTTTTAACACTCGGAATCTTCACAGCATTTCTTTTCTTTTCAAATTCAATTCTTTTTTTTTTTTCACTTTTTTTTTTTTTCACATCCTTCATTTATAATGTATGGATGTTCCCTTTCTTTCTTTTTTTTCTTTTCTTTTTAAATGATGCCTTTTCTTTTTTTTTCATTGATGATTTTCTTCTTTCTTTTGCATCTCTCATCACCATTTTTTTCTTTCAAGTGCCATAGTTTTCTCAGAGTACCATCTCAATAACAATCATCTCTAACCTTTTCTGGGCCCTAGAATAGGTCATAGATTTTTCAATTTTGTCTCAAACTCCACAACCGAAGTTGGGTATGGATAACATCGTTAATCAATAAAAATAGGCTAAATTTAAATTCAATGCTCAAAAGTGGGAACTAACATGATAACATATGACAAAAAATAGGTAGGCTTCAAAGGCTCAGACGGTCCAAAATAATGGCCTATATCACTTCCTAAGCTTTATATGACTATTTCATTAGCTTCAAAAAAATTTAGAAAAATATCTGGTGTAATAATCCAAAATTTGATGTCATTCTCAGTAATTTGACCAAAACAAAGAATAATGAGATCTAACAACAATAATGATTATGCGCACATCAAAGAAAATAAAGATTTACTTATAACACTCAGATAAATCGAATGGTTCAAAAGCTCACTGGGTCACAAGTCTCCACTGGTATTCTTCCGGTGATCACTCAACTCATGAATATTTATCTTTTTTTAGTTAACATTAATATTGCTGTGTAAAAATTTCCAAGCATAAATTTCACAAAATTCAAATGGAAAAGCATGATATAAAAATTTTAATCCACATATGAATGCTAAAAATCAAAGATTTTTTCAATTTTTTTTTTTTACTCCAAAACAAAACATAAGACTGATTTTTTTTTTTTTTTTTTCAAATTGACTCTAAAACGGACACAAGACTACAAACAAACACAGTGTAACCTCCTAATACCCCAAAACTTAAATTGAACATTGTCCTCAATGTTCTCTAATCTACAGTGATCAGTTGCAAATTAGAAGAAAATATTAGAAACGAACAACTAAAAATTCAGAAAAATACCTGAGAGGGCTCTCTTTATTCAAAACCTACAAAACAGATAACAAAAATACAAGCACACAACAAAGACTCTATACGGACACAAAAACAAAAAAAACTGACTTAACAAAAATGAAAACCTAAACTAAACATTGACAAACATTGATAGATACAAGACTCTAGGCAGACGCACAATCAGAACAACTATTATTATTATTTTTTTTTCTTTTTTTTTATGCAACCAAATCTAACAATGCAATACTCAAATTAAATATGCAAACAATAATAAAATAATTAGATTAATGGATGAAACTAATACCTTAATATGCATGAGCAAATTAAATATGCAATTTCTTTTTTTAATTTTTTTATATGCAAAATAAATGCAAGACAACCTAAGAAAATCAATATCAATGCATGAAACAATTAAAAATTTAAAGAAAAGAGATTTAGGCACTTACCTTAGCTTTTAGTGTTTACTTCCGCAAAAATTTAGAGCGTACGATTAAAATTCCTGAAAATAGAACACCACAAACTTTGGTGAAGATTCTGAATCTCATAAAAATTGAATGATTCCTAATCTAAATGCAATTTCCTAATGTTATAACTAGTGGAGGAAATTAAATGATTGGAACCTAATTAAGAACTCTAAATTAAATTAAGACCATAAAAATTTCTAAATTAATATCCACCAAATTAATCCAAATCAGATTTTCAAATAAGTTCAAAGTTGATCCAAATTTTTCAAAATTTTTTTTTTTTTGAAACTTTTTAGTTGGAACTTTCCAAATTTAGATCTACTTTCTAAAAATAGAACATAACTAAATTGGATTAAAATTCTAAGATTAGAAAATGCTAAAAATGGAAACTAGATATTTTTGAAAGTTTCTAAAAATAGAAATCTCCAAAAATAAAAATTTTCTAAATTTAGCAGTGGTTCCAAATTTAGATAATCTCCTGATTATTTTTAGAACTTCTAAATAAGGTAACCTTCTAAAATTAGAATTTCTAAAAAAAATAGAAACTGCTAATTTTAAAGAGTTGCCAAAAATAGATATTTCTAAAATAATCATTATTTCCAAAAATAAATAATTCAATGGCGATTTTTTTTTTAAGTTCCCCGGCAACGGCGCCAAAAACTTGTTGTGCAAATTTTAAATTTATAACTCGCAAGCGCACGAACCATTTAAATAGTATAGCGATTAAGTGCGAGGTCGAACCCATCGGAACTTAGGAAAATATATCAATGAAAATTATACCATTGAATTATATATTTTAAGAACTTTGAGAAATATGGAGATAAATCATGAACGTGGAATTGTTAATCTAATCTATGAATTTTAATCTTAATTTAGAAACATTCTAGATTTAAACATAGAATATAACAATTTAACTAATTTTAATTAAGATGGTGGAATTAATATAAAAATATAAACAATCTTAATCTAATTTAGAAAACAAAATTAAGATGCAATTAAATTATTTCCAACCTAGTTCATCAATTTCAAAGATTTGAGTTTTTATAAACAAAAATAAAAATTAAAGACATCTAAATTACATCTGTACATATTTACAGTGGAACTGGGTCAAAGAATTATGGAGGGTTTATTTTCCATATTTTACAAATAATATCAAGGCCTAGAATACGGAGCTCACATTTATTATTTATCATGTACTCAAATTCTTCATCTATTAAAATCCTCATTATGAAATTTATGAAATCAATTAAAATAAGAAAATTCAAATCCGGCCTTAGGCTAAATAAAATGTAAACTTGCAATTTCGAATTTAAAAGTTTTTCTGCTCTTAAAAAGAGCCTTAGACTGAAAAAAATCAAGTTCTATTTATCCTAAAGATTTTTTCTGCTTTCATTGAATAACTTAAAATAATATCTAACATAAATCCATAAAAAGAATTAAAATAAAATCAAACTTTCATCATACAAAAATAAATAAGTGGAAAACCATATTTCTAAGGGTTTTTCTGCCTTTTAATTATTAATAAAATTTGGAATTAAGAATTATAATGCATTGAAATTTTGGAATAAAGACATAAGAAAAATACAATGGAAATCAAAATCCACCAACCTTAGAACCCAATGTAGATTGAAAATCCCACAGTCTTTCTCCTCCTCTTCTTCCTCTCCTCTCCTTTGCTTCAATGCCCAAGTTCAGTTTTCTCAATGGGAGAGGGCTAGTATTTATAGATGAAAGGATGTGGAATGAATGGATTGGATTCAAAGATTTAAATAAAGCAAGGGACACATGGAGGGCGGATTTGATTTGTGTTAAATATGGAGTGACTTAAAAGAGGCAATGAGCTAAATTTGTATAAGGAAAGTGGATGCAAAATCCCGTTTTTTACACATGTACCATCTTACAGCTCAGTTTTCACCCTTTTAACTTCCGAATCAGGAAAAGTCGTAAACTATAAGGTTGTAGCTCTTGAAGTCTTCTTTCCAACGCAAAAAGAATCAATGTAATCGGATATCGGAGTGGAAAGTTATGACTAAAATACCGAACATATATCAAACCTTCCTTATTTTTCTTCCTTTCTTATTTTCTCTCTTTCCTTAATCCACTTGCCAAATTCGAAAATCCTCTTATATTGACTTCTAAATTTCGAATTTCCTCTTGAGATAATGAAGATATTATTCACACATATGGATTTCTTCATGGGCTCTTCTTAATGGGCTTAATAATTGGGCTTGAGGTCCAAAATAACTCATAATGGGCCCAGACTTTATATTTAAGCATTTTTCCTGTCAACATCACTATTAAACCTGGAAAACACAAAATTATATTAATTACATAAAATTAAATAAAATGAGATACTAACAATAATAAATTTAGCAATAAAATATGTAATTATTTTGCACTCATCAGCGGGAATCTTGAGTTTGATTCTCGTTCTATTCCAAAGGGCCACTCTCTTTAGAGTTACCAAAAGCTTGCATATGTTTCAAGAATTGTTGAGTGTTTTAAGAGACCTAAACACTTTAATCGTAAAACGAAAAAAGAATTGTGTGTTCTAATAGATCGTTTGTCAAGGAATCACAGCTAAACCTGTTTTTGGACATTGATCAGAAGGCTAAGATGTTCATATCTGTGAAATAAATGGAGCATTGGCTTTAAAGTCAGGGGAAATGGGATCAAAAGCCTTGGACAATGACTCTTCATCACTTTCTACTTGTCATTTCCAGAAAGTGGAATATTTTTGGCAATACTGTTTTTTCCATTGAAATTGGAATATTTTTTGATGATGAGCCGCACTAGAATGGAACACAATCCTGCCTCTAAAGTTGGGCGATTTTCTTCAGTGAATTCAATAATGCAATAGAATTTATCTGTATTTGGGAAAAGGAAAGCCTCACTGCAAGAGAACTTTGACCATTTTAGGCACAGAGAGATCATGAATTGATGGTAAATTATTTGCAGAGGCATATAAGAAGGAACTCAACATCATGTTAAAAGGATGTATTATTCCCATCTTCGTGAACCCAATATAATGATTTGTCGACTCGGCAGCAACCCGTACTCTGCCCGTACAGAAGCAAAGATCCATGAGGAGATGGTGGTGGAGGAACTCAGTTCAAAAATTGACCTCCTCTCACATTAGATGTCTGGAGATAGCTTAGATGATTAAGAATCTTATCTCTTATGGTTTGATGCAAAGCTATCCATGAAGGGATAGAACTTAGGGTGCAACTTTTGTTGAAACCCAATTGATCCAACCTGAGCTGTGTGAGTCTATTAACTTGACTTGTAAATGGTGTTTCGTGTGGTTTTTAAGATTCATTTTTTTAATGACTCATATATTAATAGATAAAGAGGCACCAGATAAAAGAAGAAAAAAGAATATGTAAAAAACAAGAAAAGAATTGTTCTAATATCTATTTTGGTTCAAATATATACAATAAAAACTAATATTTAAGTTTAAAATAGACAAATTAAAGCTTTAGTCAGCCATCTTAAAATTTGTTAGGAGATAAGAGATGAAGTGAAATTCTCATTTTATAACTACATGTATACCGATAATCAAGTATCGGTGTACCGATAATACACCGCTCTACATATATTCTTCATATCGGTACACCGGTACTTGACGAGCGGTACACCGGTATGGATAAAATGAGAATTTAACTTCATCCCGTGTCTCCTAATAACTTTTGTACGTTTTAGGATAGGCGCCCTAAAGCTTTATATTTAACTTTTTAAAGTATTTCTATTATTAAAAATTCATAGATGATGGTTCTTAGATCTACGTTCCTTACTAATGTTAGTGACTAGATAAACATGCATGAAAGCAACTTAAGATTTTACGCATTTTTTTTTCTTTAAAATTTTGAAAAAAAAAATATGTTAAAAACCAAAAAATAGGTAAAAAAATCTTCATCTAAGTAAGAAATGTTGTGAAAATCATCAAATTTGCATGAAAAAAATTGAAGAAGTAGCAAATATTTATGAAAAATAGAAAATTGAAGAATAAATAAATAGATGTCTGATAAAAAAATTGTTTGTATAATTTTTAGTTTCAGTACCAAGTAAATCATACCATTTTCAAGATTTTTTTTAAAAAACTACCCTTTTATATGTGATATTTTGAAATATCAACTGGTATTTTCAATATACTAGGTGATATTTTCAAATGAGAATACAGGCCAGTATTTTGTCGATATTTTTAAAAAGTGCGTGATATTTTACATATCCAATTTGAAGTTATAAAATGGTGCTACTATTGATCGATTCATCATTCAAATCAGCCCGTTTTCCATGACCTCACTCACTTGACGTACCCTCTACTACAGTGTTTGAAAACTTAAAATTCAGATTTAACTCAAAATCTTATCAAATCGAGAAACTCAATTAAACATTTAGAAAATATTTAAAAAGCTCAGAAAAATATACAGACTCGCTAGACTCGAAATCTTGTTGAGTTGAGTTGACTGAGATTGATTTGCCTAATCATTTTAAGCTTTTAAACCATGCCCCACTACCCAGTCAAGAGGATTCTTTGCATGATTAATGGCATCACATCAATCCTTAGCCTTTTGGTTTTGCTATTGTTCCCATCATTTCTTACCTTTCAGGCATAATTCAAAATCTCAGATCATGCAAAAGCTTGACTACATGCAATGCTTGCTAAGTTCTCTCTCTTTCTCTCTCTCTCTGTGAGAGTATGTAAGGAGCAGAGTCGAGGAAATTCCTTATTTTGGTCAATCCAACTCTTCTTTTGAAGTTTCTGGTTGTACCAGTGCAACTGAACTATCTAATAAAAGTATTTAGGACCAACTGGTGACATGTCACTCGCTGCCACATAGGACCATAACCCATGTGTCACCTCCCTATTGGCCCTGTGAGAACAAACGCGTAGTTCAAATTTACAGCTAACTTAAGCAACACCTTTACAACTTATCTTTATAAATAGAGACTCCTCTCCATTCTCTCCCACTCTCAAAACTCTCTTCATTGTCTTCATCATTCCCACCAACAAAGCCTTGTCTTTGTACTCCCTTTCTCTCTTTTTCTTTTCCTTTTTTATTTATTTTTGATAATTTATTCTTGTTGTTTGAGAAGAGAAATGATGAAAAACATAGAAATACGAAATAATCTGGTATTGTTGGGAGGAGAGGTTGAAGTTTGAGAAGTTTTCCCCAGAAGAATAGATGGTGCAGGATGTGTTGCATTCATCGGTAAATCTTGTATGCTTTGATTAAACTTATCAAGTTATATTTCTTTTTCTATGTTACTCTCTCTGTCTTAAAATACTTGTTTTATATGCATTTTGGAATTGTTCTAAATTATTTATCTGATTATTTTATTTTCAACTTCAAATCGCATTCTAACGTGAATAAGCTTTGATTTGTCCAAATAATAAAATACCAACATCTGAAAAATAATATTTTATAAAGCAATCTTCAAGAAATAAAAAATTCTGAAATGGGACAAGTATTTTGAGACGGAAGGAGTATTTTTTAAACACTTTATGAAATTTCTTGTTTCATTTATTTCTTTATTATTAACATTTTTATAGTTTTGATACTTCCTTTTTTAATATATATAATATACATGGATTATAATCCTTGGGAATAAGTTTGCAACATAATACCTCATAAACCCATTGCACGAGCCACTTTTACACATATTTCTCCATCACATACATTATTATGTCGAATTAAATCTCACCCTAATTTTATACACTTTTGAGTTACACTTACCATTAGATTAAATACAAATTCTGTGAAAAAATTGTCTTTGAAACCTTAGGAAAAAAATTGTTGAAATAATTTAATTAAGGTGATTTTTCGTAAACTTCCTATCTAGACATAAAACTTTTATAACTTATTCCCGTATCCTAGACTCATAAAACTATGAAAGGAGTACATTCGGTAAGCATTTGTTAAGAACGTGTATTGTTAAGGCTGAGTATCCTTATAAAAAAACTAGTTTATTCGATAAGGTGATTCAAATCCTTTATAACCCATCTTTAAATCTCTCTAATCAATCTTACCTTGTCCTTGTGGTGCCACTTAGGTGGGCCTGAATAGTTGGGATAGAATTGTTTAAATTTTTTTTTTTTTCATAATGATGCAGCCAAAAAGCTAATATTTTAAGGGTTTAAAAGTAAATTGTGAAACGAGACTAATTTTAAATAGATTTCAATTAAACGGTGAGATTAATACAGAATGAGTTAGAAATATATTATGAAACTAATTTATGAGTGTTAATAGGGACCCAGTCAATCTCACGTGGTCTTCCAAAAAATCTGACACTGACAGGCCAACTGAAATTGCAAAACTACATTGAAAGTTGACTTTTTTTTTTTTTTTGTAGGATTTTGAATATTTTTAATCAAAATTTTCATTTTGTTACATTTTTAGCATTTTGGAACAATTTTAAATTTTGGAACCTTTATAATTTCTTATACTTTTATTTCACTTGCACCCTTTTATGAGCCTTTTAGTTGAATCTAAAATGCTTTTACCGCAGTGGACAATCACCATTGAAAGAAATCTTGAATGGGAAAATTTTGAAGGAACCCCTACAATTTTTTATAAAACTATAAAAATATTCTGCATTTTTTTAAATATTAAAAAACCTTCTAACTTTTCATAAGAATCTCAAGAAACCCACCATTACTTGTCATATAAAATTTTAAAAATGACAAAATTACCCATTTAGACAAAAATAACAAAATTGTGCTTATATATTTTAAAAAGAAAATCTCTACTCATCCTGCACTTCTTAGCTCCAATATTAATTTTTCTTTGACTAATCAACACTCCATATTTTATTAATTTTACTTTCTTTTGAATTATAATTTTTTTGAGGTTCTTTTAAACAGTTATAGAGTTTTTAATATTTTTGTGCTCATCCTTCAACTTTTTCTTTCATAGACCCATCTCTATTTTCTTATTAATTGTCATAGAATATTTTTATTATTCTAAGAAAAATATTAATTTTTTTTCCTTTTTATTCTTTATTTGAAGGGTATTTTTATTATTTTATATGATAGAATGTATTAACCAATGGTTAAAAAGAGTTTTATATAAAATTTATATGAATTTTCCAAGGGTTGTTAATAGTAATGATGGAATTTTTTGTAATATTTATTACAGGAGGAGGATTTTTCAGACCTCATCAACTCTCAGATGTGTGATTTCGACGACAATGGCTTATTACGTGAAACCGTTCAAAACTCTGAAGTCTCTTGCTCCTCCAGCGGCTACAATGACGATAACTCCCACACCACAGACCTTTCTTCTTCCTCCCTCTCTGACTTTAAATATTTCAATCAGAACAAGGAAGGCATCCTCTCAGACAACCTCAACTCACAATACCAGATCATACTAGAGGCGCTCACCGCCGCAACGGCGTCGGCGATGGCAGCCTCCGCTGTTCCTTTGAATACAAATCATCATCATGACCAATTGGACTTGCTGCAATTCCAGTCTCAATTCCCATTTGCAGAAGTTAAAGACAGCAATGGGTGCAGAGTGTATTCCCCTGACTCTACAATTACAGACCCACTACTGCAATTCCCATCAGAATTTGAGAATTACCCATCTGCGTTCCGATCATACACCCATACAAATCTATTGCAATTTTCATTTCCTGATTACTCTGTTTTGATGGGCAATCTAAATACTTCGGCGGCAATGTCCGCAGAAGGATTGGGGTTATTCTCAGGCAGTGTCTTCAATACAGAGCCGCTACTGCATTCACAGGATTTGGAGTTTCAAGGGGAGAATGAGAGCTTTTATTCCTCTGATCAATCAGGTTACGCCTCCGGAGATATGCAGGTACCACACAAAAACAGAGCAAATTTGGATTTGGTTTTATTAGTAATACCTATTATAAGATCCTTCCAGTTACTGCTTACAGTATTTTACTGTTTAATCAGAATTGTTATGAACTTAATGCGCCAATTAAATCAAGTTGGCCAATGAATTAACCATTAGAACACTCATTTTGTGGATCACAATTTCTTGTAGGAACAGTTCAGATCTCTAGTTATGGGTTCTGCTCTGTATGTGAGGTCGGGATAGATGATATGAATGGCTTTAACAAATATGGAGATTTTCTCAGAGACCTCTAAAGATCTTTATGCATCATGATGGCCACATAGAATCGATTCATAAAGAAAAAGATATCTAAAATTCATTCACCATCATCATGATTAGAGTTATTTATCTCATCTATTTAGATTTGTCATTCACAATTGAATCTGAAAATCTTTCTATTCTACGATGGTTTGTCTCTTTAACCCGTATAAAAACTTGGACTTGACTTTTATGGCTGCAACAATGCTCTTAATGAGTTTTTTTTTTTCCCTTGATTTTATATGGAAGACATTATATGGCAATAACAATCAGCGCTTAGCAAGCAGTTGCAGCAGTCCAGTTCTATTGACCTGTGATACCTCCAACTTAGATGAGTCCACCTATGGAGTCAGACGCCTCACAGTGGATGAGAGGAAGGAGAAGATCAATCGATACCTCAAGAAGAGGAACAAAAGGAATTTCACTAAAACGATAAAGGTACACTTTTTATCATGTCCATATTCTATTCCACCCAAGCCATTTTGCTTGCATTTCAATCATTATTTTCAGCGCCACCTTTAGCATTTACTACTTGGAATCTAAGGTAAAGGTTACGTAATGGAATTATTATGGATATCGTTATTAGTATTAGAAAATTATGATATGATAATATTTATGAGGTAGAACTGACTTTCAAAAGTTAGTCATTGATAGTAACTGGTTTATCAAATTAGCCGATGTGGGACTTTTGTCATTTTACCCTCATTCTCACGTGCAGTTGCGTTATGCGGCTGCACGTGGAAATTTCAGGCCTGCTCTAACGTGACCCCATGGCCGTGCAAAGAACCTGCTTTGATACCAAGTTAGAAAACTATGACTTGATAACATTCATGAGGTAGTACTTACTCTCAAAAGCTAATCATTAAGAGAATGGTGCATCAAGTGTTATATGAAATTACTGATTTTTGAAATTTTTGTCACTTCACACACAACGGCTGCACGGTGTAGTGGTCTGTAGCACTGAACTAAGGGTGCTCTCACACGAGTCGAGTCATAACGGGCACGTTGAAAATCTGAAATTTTAAATAATTGTAAAAAAATATTATTCAAAATAATATTTTAAACCCTTATTGAATTCTATTACACCGGGTTCGTGGATCCACTTTTTTCTCTTAGATGCTTGAGACAAGCTGACTGGTTCAATTTCTGTTGGATTACATATTTTCTTATTCTGATTGTATCTTTTACTAACAGATCATTCCAAAAATGCAGTACGTATGCCGGAAAACGCTTGCTGATAGCCGACCCCGTGTTAGGGGGAGATTTGCGAAGAATGGGGAATCCGGTGAGGGAGTGACACCCGTAAGCAGCAATTATGAAGATGAATTTGATGTAAGATTTTCTTTCTTCATTTACTAACCAAATTATAGGACTTTCTTTTTTTTTTTTTAAAAAAAAAAAAACACTAGAATATAGGAAACTTGAAAAATGATTGTAAAATTATTAGGAGACTATAAAATTAATTTATCTTTTTTTTTTTTCTCAAATTAAGTCAAAATGATCTTAAAAACTTGATTCAAAATGTATTTATTGGATTTTGTCTAGGAGACCCTCCGGCGTATCAACTTCAAGAAAGATACAACATTTTCTCACAAATTCAATTAACAATCCAGATAATTGATCACTCAGGCCTACTATAGATGATGAATTCCCAGTATCTCTTAATTAGAACTTGAGTATCAAGTCCAAAAAACTAGTCTCTTAGGAAGAATAATCCAAGTCTATTATAAAGCCCTAAATTTCCCTCTACACTTCTAACGTGGGACTCGTTCACAACCAGCCTTAACAACCCCTTCCTCGAACGAGGACAACTAACTCATCCGTCTTGGGGATATTCAGAGTCCACGTGACGTAGCCTGATACTTAGCTTTAACATCACTTGTTAGGAACTGGATATCAATCTCAAAAGACAAGTCTGTTAGGTGGAATGAACCAAGTCCATTATAAACCCTTAAATCTCTCTTTACACTTCCAATGTAGAACTCATTCGCAGCCAGTTCCGATACATCTTTAGACCCGTTTCCATCCGAGGTTGAAGCCTATACTAACCGCCATTGTGCGAGGCATACCCCTCTACGATTACAAGCACATTTATGCATTTTAGTGGTATGTGTAGTTAGTCATAAGTGAAATTGAACAATTTAATTGTTGCTTTGTGCCTTTTTATATCTTCTATGACATTTTGTTATCAACCTTTTTATGTTTTAATATAGGTAGGGACAAAGGCAGAAGAGAATATGAATTCCGAACCGGACTTTGGCAACCTAAGTGAGGTGAATTCTTTCATATGCAACAACTACCAAATCCCATATTGGACGTGAGTGACTCAACTCACGCCGAGTTTCATTTTCTACATATTTAAGACCTCCATTTGAGTCCTGTTACTCTCAACTCAGCCAACAAATAAATGGTGGAGTGGGAGATTTCTTATTTTTTTAAGAAACTTCTCTTTTTCCTTTTTTTCTTTTTTTCTTTTTTATCGCAGTGTTCAAAATTTTGAATCATGTTGAAGCTAAGGTTATGAAAAGCGTCAAAAGAAGATATAGTGCCACCAAATTGTATTAATTGATTTCGGCATGTCTGTGCACGCCATCAACTGTAGAAAGAGAAAAAAAAATTATATTGAAATTATTATTTATTTTTTTTATGAACTTTTTTATAATAAATAATTTTCTCTGCTCATTCTTTTTTTATAATTTTTGTATATGACAAACTCATAGGAAAAGGTGGAAAGCAATTTCCATGAATTGTAAGTTTCGATGCATATAGCCCACAAATGAATTAACCATGATTTGATCACACCCATGATCAAACTTCTAAGGCAAACATAACCAACGACCCAACCAGCCTAACCCATGACCCATGATCTGAACTGACGAAACACATGATTTATGATTAATAGGGGTAAAAAATTCAAGTTCATCGAGATATTGGTGTCTCAACAGATATCTCGGTATCTCGGATATCGGCCGAAAACTTAGCAGATCTCAGCCGGTATCTCTCTCTCTATCCTAATTTTTTTTTTAAAAAAAATCTCGTTGTGTATTTGCCGATTTCGACGAGATCTCGGCCATATTGGCTGATATTCACTAGTTTGGCCGATACGCACCATATCGATCGAGATCTATAGCCCTGATGATTAATGATTTAACTCATGATCCAACCCAACGTATAACCCATGCCTAAGCACCCCTGACTCATGAACCGATTTGATCACCCTAGTAAATTTTTTTTGTTTAGATCAATGTTGGTTATGACATAACTTTACCCACAAAATATTATCTCTCTAAACAAAATGATAATTAAATAAAATATATAATGCATGTAATTTACATAGTTCATGTTGTTGCTTCCATTGTCATCTAGAATTAGGTGAGAAAGAGTGATAACCTACGTATCAATCATGTAATAGTAGAATGAATTATTATGGGAACATTTTGACAGACGAAATAATAAAAATTGATAATCATTTTTTTTCTATGTGAATCATTGTACACAAGCATGTCTTGAGATCCATTTGTGTACTATAGTAAATTCAAGCAACAAAAAATACTTTGGATGGATTTTCAATAAAAAATTATTTGTCTATTATTTAGAATGTCAATGTGGCTCACTTGTATGATATGGGCCATTGAATGCACAATGAAGAGCAGCCTTCTCAAACTTTTTGAGACGAATTGAGGAAAAATTAAAATATATTGATAAAGTTACCTCTACTTTGGATATTAGTTGTACTTGTTATTTAAAATAATAAAAATAAAAAATAACTTCATTTCTACGTAGTCAAAGTTTAGTATTTTTAATATTTCAAATTTTAATGTCTCTAAAATATATATATAATATAAAGTGCCTTTATTATTTCGAGTTTTAAAACTAATAGAGAACCTCTTACAGTACGAGCATTTTTAAGTGGTGCCTAAAGTATTTTAAAGTCTCACATGAAAAAGAAAAAGAAAGAAGATTGGTAAGGCTTTTTATGTTTTTATTGACATGTTAATGGGCTTGGGCCTACACTCTGTTGGGTTTGGCTCAAAATGCTCAAGTTGGGGCCCAACAGGCCCAAGTCTATTCTGTAAGGGCTTTATTTTTCCTCTAGGATTTTAAAATGTTGGTGAGATCTTCTTAGTGAAAGAGAAGAAAGAGAGGAGAGACTGAAATTTATGCAGCAACCAGTTTTATCTTCTTTATAGTGGAATTGAGCCAAATGCTTTGTGAACATAGTCTTCAACGGTGAACCACGTAAAACTCTCAGTGTTTTTATGTGGTTTGATTTGTGTTTGCATCTTATTTTTTCTAACACGTTCAATGCATGTGGCCCTTAATTGTTGCTTGCTAAGTCCAGGTCCTTGGCCGGTCCTTTCCTATCCATTAGCATTGCAGAGCCTTTCATCTTCTTCACTTTTACCAACTGCAAGACTTAAAATGTTTCCAATTGTTGGCCTTTATTTTTACGTAAGTTGCAGCTAAGGTGTTTAAGTGAGGCTAAGGCAGGTGACTATTGGGAATTTGGGATTTCCTGAGAATCTCTATCTAAAGGGTACCATAGAATCATTTACGGGTATGGTCAAGGTGTCTGCTTCAAGAAGTGGAATCTTGAATTCGATTTACATTTAACGCCAGTATACCACTCTTCGTAATTGCTTACACAATATGTTTGGGATTGAGAGACTTGCATATGTCTCAAAAACTAGTCAGATTAAAATTTACCCCTGTCCTAATACAGTTGAGACGCCAAAACACCTTGATCATAAAAAAAATTACCTTAAAATAACATATTTATATAAATGCAACTTTTTTCTGCAATGAAGGTAAACCACAACACGAGTATTGTGAATCATTTGTGCTAGCTCAAAGTGCACCAAAGTAGCACATATTCTGACCATGTACCCAAGGAGTTCAAGGGACGGTGAGACAACAATAGCCTACAATCTTATACATCTGCAAACGGGGCCTAAGAGGGAGGCAAAATCTTTCTTTACACAATGTTCACTGGTAATGTGACTTAATTTTAATTTTATAAAAATTTCATTTTATAGTTACCCATTTATTCGACTTTCCAACAATTTGAAGATGGATATATTCATTTATATTGGAAATGGCACCTTCATTTGAGTTGCCCAATGAATTGAAAAATTCCAAAACTGAGGTACTTGATTGCACCAATTTCAAGAGGTAGTAGCAGAAAATACAATTTTATCCACTCTTCATATGTTCATATCTTCTAACATTAGAAAATAAACCAACTCGGGCGCAGAAAATATATGATTGGTCTCTGTATTGATTTCAAGTGGTGGAAGAAAAGTTCATCCTTGATTAATTCTATGAATTGCTAAAGTTGGCCAAAGAGATGCTAATGAAGAATATGGTGAAACTTTCCAACTGAAAGAAGAACTCAAAGTATTGACTATGACTCACCTATAAAACTTAAAATAAGCAAGAGGAACAGGAAAAAAAAAACCTAACTTTGGAGCCAACTTTTAAACTTTTATTAGAAATAGAGGTACAAACTTACCAAGAGCCAATTTCTACTCCGGATGGTAATACACTTGCAAGTTAATTGATTTTCTACCAGCGTGCAAACTAATAAGTCGTAAATGGAATTTTTAAAAATAAAATGAATCTAGATAGTTGTATAGATAAATATAAAATAAGATTAGTGGCAAGATGTTTCAATCAACAAGAATCCCTTGATTCCTTTTGTATTTATTCTCCAGTGGCCAAAAAATTGCAACATAAGAGTAGGAATAGTGATAGCCACTATAAACAACATGTCGTAAACAAGATTCCTAAATAGATAATTAGAAGAAGAAACACACATAAAAGAATATAAAGGGTTTTAGGCCGAAAATATAAAGTTTGTAGACTTACAAGATCTTTATATGACTTAAAATAAACACTTTTATAATGGCATGAAAAACATGATCAAGTGATGTGTGCATATGCAACGACAATGCTTTCTCCTGATCCAAATCTCCAAATCAGAAAGGTCGTACGGTTGCTATGTATGAACTGATAAGATGATGTCCGAATTTAGCCATGGTGGCTCAACGAATGGGGTTACTCACTTCTTCACGTGCTTTAGTGTTTCACTAATTTGACCGAAAGTCCTATGAAAATGTTTGAGTTATTGTTTGCTTTTACATGGATGAAATGTTAACCTTAAATGATCACCTGCTTTATAATGTAAAAGGTTTCTTATCTTCTACCTTTTGATATCAAAGATCTTGCATAAGTTAATGAGATACTTAGGCATAAAATTTCTAAAAGGCCTTAATGGGGTTAGCCTATCTCAAGCACATTATATAGAAAATTTGCTTAAAAAGTTGAAGAGAAGAAAAAGAAAAGGAAGAGAAATGATAAAAATAAGAAGAAAAAAGGGAAGAAAAGAGGAAATGAAAGGAGGGAGTGGGAGTGAAGAAAGAAGAAGCACCAAAGCAAAAGAGTGAAAGGAAGGTGAAAGTCACAATTTTAATGGAAGGGAGACAATAAGTTTATTGTCCCTTTTTGAATAAAAAGGAACATAATATTCTATTGAAAGTGATTCGACTTTATAAAATAATCACTAATAGAGTGAAGGTGGATGAAATATGTAGAAAAAAAGTTGAATTCTTTTGCAAATGTATGGCTTTCTCAATTCTTTAAAATTCAAATTCTTTTAACTATAAAAAAAAAAATGAAAATATCGTTGGTATTGCCATTGACAAATAGATTATATGGAAATCATATGCTAATTTTTTTTATTTTTCTCCATCATTTTCACGCATAATCATCCACCTGCTAAAACCCTACTTTTTCTAAATGCCATGAAGAACCCAAGTGCCCAACTCAATGCAAAGCAAGCAAAACTCCATGCGTGTACACAGTTCTGCCATTCATTCCATGAATCCCTTAATCATTTGAGTTACGATTTCATCACTTCATCTTCCCCACTCCCAACTGCACAACACCTGCTCCTGCCCATGCCTTTAAATCTAAGGAGGTTGCTCATTTGAGTTAGGTTTTACAAATAAATTTCACAATTTTTTCATATTTTTAAGATTTAAAAAATCGGACAAATCACGAGTTTGTAGGACACATTGATGGTATCAAACGAAAAAGGAAAGTTTTCACATGTTAAATCCATTTTAGAATTTTATATTAAATTTTAAAAATGAAACTATATGACACTAATTTTTTCTTTCATTTTTCGAGTAGACGTACAGCCGATGTATAGTGTGTGTCCACATTTTGTCAAGTCCATTATAAAAAAGTTATAAACTGTTGTAATGAAATAAGAATAGTTAGATCCATGAGATTTCTTTTAATTAGTTGTTGGTTGGTGTCATCATAATAAATAAGATATTTAAGAAAGAACTTTAATGCTGTTTAGATGCAAGGGAAGATTGGTGGGAAATTCTATCTAACATTTCATGTTTGGTGGTACTACTAAAATAAGAATCTAGGAATTTTCAAATATTCCCCAATTTCTGAAGGTTCTCCGGCCGGCGGCATATGGGATAAATCGAACTTTTCCCTTTCATCCCCTTGTGTCAGCTACTAGTCCTCGGAAGGACAGTAACACTTCCTTAATGTGATCATTAACAGTTCTGGGCAGTTGATTTCGAATAGAATTGAAGGGAATAGAAAGGTGAAGAAGCTTCTGAAAAGCCCATCATCTCATCAATTAGGTGCTTCTGATAGTAGCAGGAGTCTACTGAGGGCAAATTCAGTTGACATGAAAGATAAGAAAGGTCCCAAGTTCTTCAGATCGCCTTCAGCACCGACTAGTCCTCGGAAGCTAATAAAAGGAAATACACATTCAAGGAAACTAAGATACGCATCAGATGTTACTGATAAAATGCCTTTTGCTTCCTCAGGTACAAACTCATCATCTTCACTTCAGTCCACTTCATCTGCTGGTGCTATTGGCTTCAAGGGTGTGCTTCATTGTATATGGAAGTGTGGGTTACCATTTTTTGTATTTTCATGGGGTGATCAAGGGGAGGTCTATGTAGCCGACCTTTATGAGGACTCTTCTAACGACGATACTCGAAATTACATGTACTCTTTCTATTCGAGGACAGACGAGCAACCAGAAATTGGGCCTTCTGGTGATAATGTGTCTGATATTGTAGGAAAGATGAAGGTATTAAGTTCTTCGACTCTTGATTCAAACAATTTAAAACTTGTTGAGACTGAGTTTGTCTTATTTGGTGCCACTGAAGATAGTTTTCTGATGATGCAAAGTCGAAATACTAGTGCTAGAAATAACAAGGGGTTGCCAGAGAAGATGGTGGATGTATTTAGGACAAGTTCATACAAGCAAAGGTCTACACTAAAATCTGGTGACCAAAGCTCGATGCTCGTGTTCTTCTCTCAAGAACCATGTCCAGATGCCTACAGTAAATGTGATGAATTGGTTAAAGATAGCTTCCTTGAAAATCATCTTGCACCCAATCTTGAGTTAGCTGCCATTGTTGTTAAAGAATATCATCATGATAACAGTCAAGTGATAGCAAATGGAGGTTGGGGCTTGAAATTTCTTGATAATGTTCCATCTGAATGTGTTGATAATCTGCTAAATTCCTCTTTGAAAATTGTCAATGTAGTGACATAAATAAAAAAAATACTCTTGTGAACATGAATGTGATAGTCCCGGCAGGCTTTCATGGTGGCGCCATAAACAGTAATTGTGCTCCATCAAGACTTATTGATAGATGGAGATCGGGTGGGCATTGTGACTGTGGTGGGTGGGATACTGGCTGCCCTCTTACAGTACTCAACAGCCGAAAAAGCAATACTGAAAGTTTGCCTCAAAAAGAGAGACAAGAGCATTGCAAATCATTTGATCTTTTCATTCAGGTGTGTAAATCTTGTATAATTAAGTTTATTAATTAGATCATGACGAATAGAGAGAGTTTTTCTGAATGAGATACAGGAAGACATCTGATATTTCCCAGATCCATTAAAATATTCTTCATCAATGAACTCTCTTGTGATTTTCAGATGCTCCTTGTTCATCTTGCATATGAAAAATCATTTTCTTGACTTCTCATATTGAAAAAAAGAAAGAGAGAGAGATTGAATGCTTTAAAGCATAGAGCAAGTGCTCTTAGGCTGGTGATCTCCAACACCCAGGATTTTTCTCATTTGACTCTCATATTTACAATGAGTTGTACTTCTCCAGGAAGGGTGGTGAAAGGCTCTCCAGTAGACATCATGAATGTTGAGGTTTAATTCAAGAGCCATTTGGCTCTTTACCATTTCAGAGCTAATGGGCATTTATATTAATATTAATTAAATTTATATTCGACCACAGATAAGACAGCATGTAGACTATGGACTTTTTTTTTCATTATTTCTTATTACTCTTTTCATTTATTCTAGGATGTCTTTTAATTTGAATAGCTATCAGCCATCATAGTGACAGTATTAAAAAGTTAAAAGAGTGCTAGGATATTGGCAGCAATATGCTTGTTTAAGACACACTGGGTAACAAAATGATTGATGGTTTGAAGTGGAACTGAATGTGTCTATATGCAACCTGATGTTCAATAATTTAAGAGAGTTGGACTTGAGTTGTTTTGCATCTATTGCCATCTGAATTTGGATGTTGCAGTAAGATAGCAGGCTGTTAGGATTGGGTATCTAGCTAAAAAAGCAAGACTAAGACCTGGCTCTGATACCACTTGTTAGGATTCGGTATCTATCCCAAAATACTAGTATATTAGGTGGAGTGGCCCAAGTCCTTTATAAATCCCTAGATCTTCCTCTACACTTCCAATGTGAGACTCGTTAGCAGCCCCAACACAGACTGATTCAGTTTATGCCTTTACAACTTTAATTACCATTTGAGTTCTTTCTCAAGTTTGTATAAATTAGTACTATATTTGGATGCTTTCTACCTAATTCTGCAAAATCGTGGAAAGCTTCGACCTTTGTTCTAGATCATTCTTTGAAATACTCTCTATCCATGTTGATTGTTGTTTACTTCGGAATTATGCCATTGAGTGCTGGGGGAGAGATCTATTTCAGATTAAGGGTTAATCTATCTTGTCAATTTAGACTTTTTCTTTTTTGATAGATATCAATCGCATGCATACAATTACTATCTTCTTGGGTAAACTTGAACTTGATTAAGCAACTTGTCATTTGCAGGGCTCAAAGCTAGGCGTTCCCACCTTGAAAATGGTGAACATGCATGAGGGCCTATATTTTGTTTACTTCCAATCACCTCTGTCAGCTTTGCAGTCTTTCTCAATGGGAGTGGCCATCATCCATACCCGAACTCCATCCCTTCATCCAAAACTGTAACAATTACATTACTGGAGTATTTGTAATTATATTCTCCTGGAATACATTATCATCATCATCATCATGGCAGAATCTCATTATTCTAGAGTCGGTTTTTCAAGTTTGATCCGCCATTTGACCCTATCGTACCATGCTGTCAGTCACTCCAGTGTTGCGATATGACCTGTAAAAAAATAAGGTAAATGAGAAGATAGAGCTCTAAGTAGGATCCGGCAACAGGTGAACAAGCAAATGGGCCACCATTTTTCTCCTGCAATACATGGATCAACATTTTTGTAGGGATTCACACGTTTCTGAAGATGATCTTTTGAATTCCAAGAAGGATATTTAATTCTGTATGACGGCAGAATGCTACCGCATTCTGTTTTTCCCCGGCAAAGTTTCAGGCTTTAGATCCCATGCATAGTTTCGCAGGCAAAATTTAGACAACTCTAGAACCACTCTATAGTAAAAACATTCTTCAAAATCCCCTTCATGCATGCACTTCTGTGGGGAATTGGGATCCTCATCTGATAAGAAAATCATGTTTTCCATTCATTGCTTCTATGTATCATAAGTTGAGATGAACTCAACATTCAGAGCTTTGTCATCTTCAGTGGATTCTCCATACGATTGTCTTCACTGCATTTGATGGGCTGCATTTGCTTCACACAAATTTGGTCTTGTGATTGATTATCAAGGATAGATAGTGCTTGATGACAATGAGGTTAAAATCTTTTGAGAAATGTTTCCTATGAAAATCTATGAAAGAAAACTTCAAGAACTTGACCTATTAAATCCTAAACATTTTAATCATATGTATAACCTATTTACAAAACGAAATAATCCAACCAAGTTTAAATGAGTTAATGAACTTGTTCCACTTGGTAAATAGATTAACCCGACCTCGGAGAAATATTAAATTGGTTGACTACACCCATATCATTTACAAATGGGTAACTCAATAGATATTGACTATTTATTCAATAAGTTGATTTGATTTAAGTAGACGACCATGTTTAATGTGTCAACCCAACTAGATATATTTATTAAAAGGCTAATCCAACCTAAACCTCATTTAATGGATCTTGACCTATTTATTAAGCAAGTTGACTTAAATCCAAGTAGATGAATAAGCAAATGTATTTACTCAATTTGGAGCATTTGTTAAAAGCTTGATCCAAACTAATCATACAAAGGTTGACCCGCTTATTAAATGGTTCACCATCGTTTCCCAACTGCTACCCCATTTATCAAATGGTTCTACCTAATTTTTGTAGATGGCCAAGCTTAAGTGGGTCAACCAACTAGACTCATTTATTAAAAGCATAATCCAATCCATTTCATATTAAACTTGACCCACTTAGTGTAACGACCAGTCCCGCTAGCATGATATTGTCCACTCTGGGCCTCACACACGGTAACGCCACTAGCAATGTGAGACTTTTTAGGGCAGGGTATTATAATCTACCCCTAAAGCCAGAGCCATCCCCGGCTCTGCACACACAACAACCAAGGTGTACCATTTGTAACGACCCGTCCCGCTAGCATGATATTGTTCTCTCTGGGCCTCACACACGGCCTGCACGACTTTCAATTGGTGAGACAAACCCATTGTTACTCCCAAAAGGCCTCATGCTAGAGGAAAAAGCTATTACTTATATACCAGGGAATTTCCAGTGCTACTAGCAATGTGGGACTTTTCAGGACATGGTATTACAATTAGACCCATTAATTGAAGGGGTTAACTCAATTAGAACAATTTAAATGGGTCGATGCAATCCATACATGACATATTTATTTATTAAATAAGTTAATCTAATTCAAGCACATGATTAAGTTTAAATAGGTTGACCAAACTTTTATTCCGTTTATAGAATAGTTGACAATTTGACTCATCTAACCTAATTCATTCACTAAATAGATTGATCTAACTCAAAATGATCTATATTGGCTTCTCAATTTGTAATTGTAATATCCTGACCCACATTAGGCGTAGTTTAGCTTAATAATCTTGCTTGGACCGGTTAATCTCGAAGATTACGGTTAGGCTTTGAGGAAAGCCCAGGTGTGGCCCAATCCGAACTCGAATACTCAGTGATCCAGCTCGTCCAGCTGGGAGGGTAAAATGGTAATTTACTGCTTATTGTTATTATTTTATAAATTGTGTTATTATGTGATTATTATTGGTTGATATGATTCTCCTTAGTCAATGATTTCTATTTCTGATTTTAAAATAGTTTTATTTTCAGAAAAATAGTATATAAAACCGCCCGTCAAAACCCCGAAAGGGAGTAATAAATATTTTAAAATGATTTTGAAGATGAAATAAATTCCGAAACAAGTATAGTATATTAGACCATTTTAGTATGGTGTAGTTTATTCTTTCAAACCCCAAAAATGAGGTTTTTAAATTGTTTTATTTAACACAAGTTAAAACATGTAAATAGTATTTAAATTATGATTTTTAATTAAATCAATGGTTTTTAGTGAGTTTTAAATCCCCAAATTTTTATGGTGATTAAAGTTTTCAAAACTCAACTTATCTGTAAGGTTGGATTAAATTTTTTGAGCTTTTAAAATCAAGTTTTTATCAAAACAGGGACTTATTTGCAAAACCAGAAACCTTAGAGGACTTATTTGCAACCAAACTAGCCGAACAGTGATTTCACTGTACCGGACGTCCGCTGCAGCTGCATGCAACAGCCATCCGGCCACCATCCACGGGCAAATTTCCTATAAATTCAGCCCTTCTTCAGCAGCTCAAACTCCCACTCAGATTTCTATCTTTTCTCCCTCTCTCAGTCTCAGGTTCAGCTACTTAAAAACCAGACCAGCCAATCCCTTCCCTCTCTGTTTTTCCACCGTAAGCTTAGAAGGAAAGTTTTTCCAAAAATCGGAGTTTCAGCCCAGGATCTCCAATGAAGGTAACCACTGTGTCCCTTTTCAAATTCCAGTCGGTTTAGAATCAAGAAAAACTAGTTTTGGCTAAGATTTGAGTGTGTAAAACCATTTTAAAGTTTAAGGAAAAACCCTGTTTTCTTTGTACCAGTGAGGTTTTGGTTTTAAAATCCAGTGGCTTGTTAAGTTTTAAACCTCCAAACCACTCCCTGTGGAAAGAGGACTCACAGAGGAATCTATCTGACTGGCTAGATGTGAAAATCGACTCCGGGAAACCCACTGTTTTTAGATTTGTATTTCACACAGTGACTGCCCGTCACTGTCTGCTGTGGAGGAAGACGGCTCTCGGACGGTTTGAGAGTCGATCTTCGGACGGTTTGAGGGCCACACCCTTCGGACGGTCTGAAAGACCCCTCGGATGATCCGAGCTTCACCAGAAGCCCTGATGCGCCCGAGGCTAGCCAGACTCTCCCGGATGTTTCGAGCCGAGTTCGGAAGGGCCGAACCCTACTCGAACGATCCGAGCCTCACTCGGTATGATCCGAGACATCAGACCCACTGAGACTAGTTTTTCTGATTTTATCGGTTCGGAAGGATCTTCAGACGATCCGAAGTCAGATGCACAGTCCGAAGTCAGTGACTAGCTTAGGCAGTGGTTCGGATGATCTAAAGCCACAGTACCTAGTTCCGAGGCTTATTCCGACGGACCCAGTTTTTGAATGTCTAATCTTGTTTGTTTATTGATGCATGTGATGTTTGTACCCCTTTGATAATTAGAAATTGTGTACTAACCCTCTTCTCTTATTACTATAGTGTATCAACTATTGTATTCACTTCCAGGCCGACTCTATTGGTCGGGCACTGAGTGATTTCACTTCTAGGCCGACACTATATTTATCGGGCACTGAGTGACCTCGAGACCTTATTCAAAATGTCAGGTCTGGTCCTATCCAGAAGACAATCGAGAAGTGACCTAAGTATCTAGACCTAACTCAATAAGTCTATCTGGTCATGCCCAGAAGACAATATGAGTTTTGGACTGAGCACCTTATTATTTACATATTGTGGATTATTGTAACTTAAAATGGTTAGAAATCAACTAGGAGACTCAATTCCATTTACTTTGAATATTTTTGAGAGAACAAGTATGATTTAGAAAATATTACTTGTGTGTATGTATTTGATGCTATGTATGTTGACCTGTTAATGATTGTGCACTTGTTTGTTTGTTTGAACAGAGATCGTGATACCACACATTTACGGTGAGGGAACTTAACTTTGCAATAAGTATAAACATGTTCTTATGAGATGAGTCTTGAGCAATGAGTGGTTTCAGATTTGATTAACCCACCCATGTGCCTAGATATGATGCACTGTTGTAAGAAGTGTTATGTTAATTGTGAAATGCTTATGATGTTGATCATACGAGATATGTAATACTGCTTCCACGTGCCCTTGACTATTGAACCAATATCGACCATGTGTGTGAGATGGTTTACGTCTACTGGACCATGGGTGTCGACAGTTGCTGATTGAGGATATCAGTATCGACTATGTGAGAGCCGGAGATGTACTTGTAAGGATGTATTTTGACCGTGTCCGGACTTAATACGATGGTCTCAGTGTAGTATGTAGGCGTTACGTTGGATGACAGCAGTATTGGAAGAGATGATGAATTATGGGAATGATAATATTATACTTGATGTTGAAAATTGTTATCAAGCATGAGATATTATATTGCAACTGTTGATTATTTGTTAACCTGTTGTTTACTTAAAACCGCACTGTTATATTTCCTTTACTGGGCTAGTTAGCTCACCCCACTCACCTTTCAGGAGATGAACCCGAGGAGGAAAACCCTCTATTTGAAGCTTAGAGTGGATAAGTTGCGGCGTTGCTTTGGGATTCCTACTAAGGGGAATACCCTCGTCTTTACTTCTTGGTTCTTGGAACCGTCAGTCTTTATAAAGTACTGGGTGTGGTACTTGATTTGTGTTAATGTGATATACTAGGACTACCATGTATCTGTAGTTACTTTGATGATGTTTTAATGATAATTCGATGTTCGAAATTTTATGTGGATTGATGTTTGTGTTTGTGTCTCTTAGGAGGGACTTATGGTATATGTTTGAGTCCACATGTTGAGATCATGTATGACCTTTGGGCCTAACCGTTGATCCGGCTCAGTTAGAATTCTTGAGTGTTGAGTTAGTTTAGTTTCAAAAAAAAAAAAAATTCAGTCACATTCTGAGCCCCTTCGGGTCGGGGTGTGACAGTAGTGTTCTAAATGGGTGAATTTAGCCTATATCTAAGATTGTTTATTGAATAGGTTGAGCCAATTCAAGTACTTAACTAAAATTAATTAGGTTGATTCACTTAGCCGATTTATTAAATAATAAACACTAATAATATCAATCTATCTCAACTTTTTTTATTGTAGAGTTGAGTTTTTTATTTTAACACTTTGGATCTAATAACTCTTTGAATAAAATTAATCTTTGGGTTATCAAATTTTGTATAAAACTCCCACACAATATTAAGGACGACTTCTTCAAACTCTTCACTTTTGGCTGGTTATACACTTTTGAATGAATTGAAACTATTTTATTGAAAGATTATTTAAAAATAATTTAGTATTATAAAGATATGAATCTACAAAATCCTTAAATTCTCATTAAAGTTTAAATATAAATATTTCAATTTTTAGTTTTTAAAAACTTCTAAAATTTTATTTTCATAGCATGGACCTACCGAGGTTACCAGTCTGGTATTCTACCAACCGGACTCTACTATGACCCGTCTGCAATCACTCGGTTACTCCTAGTCCTAAATTCCGCTGCGCTCGCTCGCTCTGTCATGGAGTTTGAAACGGCGTTCGCTCTTCATTCCTTCTTTCTGCCCTAATTCTCCGCTCAGTAAACACTAATCTCATTATGAATGCTTACGATTTTCTTCGAGGCGAGACGATGATCCTTTTTCTTCCTATCATGTCGTCCCCTTCCTAATCAAGACTTGTCGCCTTTTCTGCTTACAAACACTTCTTAATCTGCAAATGCAACAGGTTCGAAACTGATCGCCGGTCATTCTTCAGGTCTTTTCAACAAAACCCTTTATTAACCGAGCTTTATAGCTGTACTTTTGTCGAGTGTCTTGCAAGCAGTTCCAAGCGTTTAGTGCTTGAGAAATTTCTTCTCTCTGGAGCTTTAGACTGTAGGTTTGAAGTTTTTCCAATGCCGATCTTCCGTTTCGTTTGGATGCATGGAAGGGATGTTCTGAGCTAGAAACTTACTGCTTTTTTACCCTAAATTGCTGAAAATGCCCATTTTGGTTAAAAATAGCTCTTTCTTCAGGAAAGTTATTTACATGCATACAAGAAGAGAGTCAAGTTTTTCAAGCTTGATTTTGAGTTATCATGAGTACGTTTAAGATCTTTTGGTGGCTTGACTTGGTTATTGAAATGCAGTTCTGGTTGATTTTCCCATACGAGCTGTTTGTCATTTTTCAGCTATGAAAAATAAGGAGCTTGGAAATGAGACCCTTCTTTCTTCTCCCATTGAACTAGGGCTTTTTATCAGAACCACAAGAAACATGACATTTTCCTCTCATTCTAAAGAATTCATTTCCCATAGGGGGATAGGAAAATTCATTGGGAAAATTATGAGGTTTTCTTCTCTCGCTGGGACAATGCTTCATTCGTTTTCAATAAAAATAAAGATTTGACACGAAGAACCAAAACAATCCGTTTTCACAACATGACATGAAGTCGGATTTTATAGCACTTGTCTATAATATGAATAGAACTCTAATATAATTTTTTCCAGAGAATTGCTTTCCTCGACATAATAGGCTAATGACCTCAAAGGCTCAGTTTGGATGCATAGAAAGGAAAATAAGTTCCTAGAATAAACCAGTTTTTTAGCTAAAAAAGGTTGAATCTATTTGTATTTTAGTTAATAAGTACGTTTTTTCTAATGAAAGTACTCTCATTTCCATTCCATGCATCCAATGGAGCATTTCCAATCTTGGCGCTTTCCATGTTGAATGTTTTGCTGCTCTGGTTGTTGTGATGATTTCTTTTGTTTCTTGTATTGCGTGAGATGTTTTCTTTTAGTGATATGAGGATGCTTTTTGTTTTTTTTGTGAAAGTTTCATGGCAATCTTCTTCTTCTTCTTGGCTTTATCCTTTTCATGATACTTATTTTTGAATTAATTTCTCTGTGATGATTTAGTTGATGGAAAATCTAGTGCTTTCTGGTTCTTCAGTTTGGGGTTGTTTTCGGTGTCGGAGTTGAATGTAGGAAAATTGTTAGATTAGAAAGCAAACCAAGTTAATTTCCTAGGAAATTTTTTCTATCGGAATCTTTATTTTTATTTTTTATGACCAAAGGTGTCTAGGTGTCTCGTGCGATTAGTCCTTCAGGACATGTGCATGCCTCCCTACACGCACATGCCGGGTTCAAGCAGTGGGACCTTACTCTTTACATATCCCACGGAGAGTGACCTTTCATTGGAGTTGTAGGGGATTCAACCCAAGAGCTCAATCCTAAAGTCTTGTGTCTCAACCACTAGGTCAACCCCTTGGGGTTATTCACTGGAATTCCTTTTCTTAGGAAACCAACAAATGTGCCCTAAAGGGTCTGTTCCCCATCATTTGCAATTGCATTAGAAAAGGTTTAGTTTGGGACTCTCTAGAAGCCATTTGAAAGCTGCCTATTTTTAGGGGAAGTCTGGAAAGGTTTGCCTATAATTGGTTGTTAATTTTCCATTTTCAAAATACCACTAACCTTGCGAATTGGATAAAGTTCTGTTACAACCCTATTGCTCAATCCAGTTGGAACATGGACACTAACCAGCTGTGCATGCATACCAATCAGTTGGCTGCCTGGCTTGTTGGCATAGGTTCTATGCTTTGCATTGAACTGAACGATGGGGGGCTCACCCCAAATGTTCCAAAATCCTTTGCAATGGCCTTTGATCCAACCTTAGTTAAGCATATTTCATGAACAAAGAAGAACACCTTTTAACTTTCAAGAGTGGACCTAATAGGTCACAACTGGATTAATTCCTATTAAGATGAGGGAAACCTTGTTTTTTAAGATTGTAGTCATTATTGGGGAACGCCATTCAACACTACATAGGTTCATTTTGGACATATACATTAAAACATATAACATTACAAATAGGAAAGTAAAGGATTGTCCGATAATAAGTGGTGAGACTTGAAAGGGGAAAAGGCACAAACTCTGAAGGAAAAAAATTATTGGAACATGGTCATTGGGACATAGATGTAAATCCTAATGAAATGTTAGATCAAATATCAACTTGTATTATATATAAAACACAAAGATATTCCTAGGGCATCTAAATGATGCAATAGCCATGCATTAAAGAAACGTACTGGTGGAATATGGACATTTGAGAAGCTATTAGAGAGAAAGAGTCAAATATAATAAGCTATATTAGAAAAACTAAAATCTATAGGACTTGGAAAATAAAAGTCAGTGAAAAGAGTTGCTAAGAAAGTTGTAAGTAAAGCTAAATATGAAGCACATGATAATTTATATACTCAATTACGAACAAATGAGGGGAAAACATCTACAAGTTTGTTCTAATGAGGGAGAGAAGACGTAGCCTCACCAAGTGTGCTGCGTGGGCTGCCTCCCTCCAAGATTTTCAGAATATCTCTATGCCAGACATACTGTGAGCATGGAAAGAATGTGTCTGATCTCGCTTGATCTCATTCTGACTTTTGGCCTGCTTTTTTGTAGTTTTTCTTTATCTGTTACTTGTGATTGTAGCTTTCAGTCTCTTTCTATTTTTTGTATTTGCACCTCTAGTGCTCTTTATATATTAATATGTGAACCATTTCAAAAAAAAATAATGAGGGAGAGAAGAACCAGGAGAAACTACGGGAATTGTGGGGTGGTGTAGGAGAAACATGGTGATTTGGACCAGACTTGAGCTAGGCTTTTCTAAATTTAATGTCGATGTTGCATCTAGGAGTAAGTTGGGTCTGGTCGGGACAGGGGGTGTGGCTCATGACGACAGTGGTAGGATGTTATTAGTGTTTTTAGAACTTAGGATTATGGAATCAAATGAGGTAGAATTGCTTGCGATTAAGAGGGTTATCCGTTTGTGGGCAAGGTACGGGAATGTCAACCTTATTATTGAAGGTGACTTGGTTAATGCTATTACTTGGGCTATCAGTAGGAAGAACCCCTCATGGAAGCTGGTCAACATTGTAAGAGACATCAAAAGGATGTATAGGAATAGAGGTATCCTTTCCATACATGTTGGACGATCAGCGAACAACTTGGTAGACTTCTTGGCGAAGATTGGTGTGCAAAAGCAAAGGCCAATTTCTGGTTGGGGTGTATGGGGAAGAGGGTTTGCTTTACCATCTAGGAGTTTACTATATATCTCTTTTCTGTGCTGAATGTACACTGTATGAATATATGGTCTTGACTCTCTTATACAAGGTCTACTCATTGAACTCTATTCTAGTATTTTGATGTCAATAAAATCAATTCCTGTCTCTCTTCAGGAAAAAAACACACAGTTGTTGTAACATCAAGTCAACTTTGCCTTAGCTTTATGCTTAATATAATGTTAGATGTAATTGTGATGACACTTGTACTAAAATGAGAAATATGTTATTGTCCTCTTTCTGGTCTCAGGGTCTTGGTCTCGAATCTGGAGTAGGAAGGGGCAGAAATAGTGATTGGGAGTGCTCTACAGGATTTATTTTCTTTATGGTTTGACTCAGATGGTTTCTTGTCTTTGAACAATTTTTTGATTCCACAATGGCCCACCAAAGAGCTAGTGCTGCTTTCCAAGCAATGAAGGCCTTGGGGATTTCCCCTAAAACTGTAAAACCTGTCCTAAAAAACCTCCTTCAATTGTATGATAATAATTGGGCACTTATTGAAGAAGAAAACTACAGAGTTCTTGCAGACGCTATATTCGATTTGGAGGACACCATGGTACATTATTGATCCCTTACTTCTAAAGAACATCATTGATCACTTTGACATATGTTAACTGGTTTATTCTCTTTTTCTTGAAACTTTTCTTAGTCTTACCTCTCTCTTTTATCAGGAGGAGGAAGCAAAGATGCAGAATTCTGAGAATGTTGGTGTATGTTTACCATCCATTATACTTCTGTGGTGTTCCTTCGGGTTCATTTTTTTACATAGTTTTTCCTCTAATGAATGCTCCTTTTCAATCTCCCATGCCAGAAAGTGGAAGATAAGCAGAAAGAACTTAGGACAAATGATGAATCAATGCCTCCAAGGACGAGGCAGCGATCGAGACAAGAGGATGGCCCTTCTGCGTGTAACCCTGGTATTGTGATTCATGAACCTTTGTCTAAAAGACCAAAGTCAGATGGGGCCGTTCCACCTCTAATTACTCAGAGTCAGCAAGAAACAGGACAGGTTTCATCTGAGACACATCTTGGAGAAAAACGAGCTGAGCCTGTTCCAGCTCCTGCAGACGTAAAAGGGAAAAGACCTGAGGTTGTTTCATCTCAAACAAATGCCGGAGAAAAAGCTGGTCCTGTGTCAGTCCATTTAGCTATTAGAGACAAGACTGGGACTCTTTCACCTCAAAAAACTGGTCCTGTGTCACTCCATTTAGCTATGAGAGACAAGACTGGGACTCTTTCACCTCAAATTGGATCTAAAGAGAACAGACTTGTGCATGAAGGAGCATCCAACACAAACCAGCTTAAAGAACCCAAAATCGAGCCTGGTGTTGGTCTTTTGCCTAAGGGACATGGGCTTACTAGCCAATCTTTTAATGCATTAATTAAGCCAAAAGATGAGCCATTCACTAGTGACTTCCCTCAATTTGAGGAGCCTATTGCAGTGATCCATCCTCTCCCGAGCACAACGAGGAATGAGGGTATGTGCATCTCTCTTGATGTATGCTCATCAGTTCTATATCAGTACAGTTCTCATATCTGTATACCTGGCCCAAAAGTCTACTAGTCTGTTTTATGGCCACAAAAACACTCTGGTTGCTTGCTATTGCCTGGAAACTGCTCATGTTCTGAAAACTACTCATGTGTTTTTTTTTTTTTTCTTTTGAAGTAATTTATCTTTTGGTGAAGTATTCAAAACATGAGCAAAACTAAGTCAAGGAAATAACATAGCTGCCTTGTAGAAATCTGAGACTAAATGAGTCATGATGGTCCAGTTGATCTGAAACCATGGGGAATTCTCTATACTTTTTTCCGACTTCCGTTTGTGCACCATTTATTCTACAAGACTTGTCATCAAGAAAAGCCCTTAATCATAATGGATGAATGAGACAGAATGTCGTATTTTCTATTAAGTTGGGACATTTAGTTTTTGATACATGATATGTTAGGCCATTCCTCACTTTAATTTGTTGGATTGTTAGTTTTGTTGTTGTATACTTGGGATTCTGAAGTATCATCCTCTGCTGGCCTGAATAAATTTTCTGTTTAATCTGATCAATGATTTTTATTGTTGTTTCTATTTGGTTGTATCGCATTTGGTTGAATGATGTATTTACTTGGTATTTTTTTAATCAATTACCTTTTTCTTTTTTTAATTCACCCAGATCAAGTACGTAAAGATGGCTCTTCTGGAAATAATTCTTCCGGGCAATCAGATGTTACGGAAGCATCAGCTTCTTTGCATCTGGATGCTAGGGCCGAACGAGAAAATGATATCCAGGAGACAGCATCCCAGAGCAGAGCAAGCTTAGAGCTTGTAAGTCTACCAGAGGCTTCTTCAGCGAATGTTGAGATTGCTTCATCACCTGCTGGAGAGGTGAAGCTTTCTCTGACCTGTAATTCTGCATTTGCTCGGTCAGATTTCCATATGCCGAATCTGGATGAAGTTCTAAAATTGGTTGAGGACAAATGTCTTAGATCATATAAAATTCTTGAACCCACTTTTTCGGTTGTGAAGCTGATGCAAGATATATGCCAAAGCTTTCTGGAATTGGGTACTTCTAGTTCTGCTGATGATAAAGAGGAGTACCATGTAAATGTGACTCCGACACTTGATTTTTTGAAAAAATCTGATATACAAAATGTCTTGGGTTCAAAATGTAATCCTCTACTGGGCAATTTCAACGATTCAGTAAGTTCTTCAAATGGTTCTCCTGATACTCACTCTCCCATCGTAACTGATCCTCAAGTCTCAAGGCTATTGGGTTTGAATGGCATGGATGGTTTCTGCCACCATATGCAACCCAACCAGGGGGTTGTAAAACATAGTAATAATGGGAAGGACACTGAAAATATGGTGGATTCTGAGTCTCCTCAGCCAAATTCACATAGTTTGATGGTTGTTCCTCAACAATTCTCATTTGATGATGCAAGGCCACTTCATGATGTTAATGACATAGCTAAGGGTGAGGAGAGAGTAAGAATTTCATTGGTAAATGAAGTGAATAGTGAACCGTATCCACCCTCATTTTACTATATACCATGGAATATAATTTACCAAAATGCATATGTTAATTTCTCGCTCGCCCGGATTGGGGACGAAGATTGTTGCTCAGACTGTTTTGGTGATTGTTTGTTGTCATCCATACCTTGTGCATGTGCACGTGAAACTGGGGGTGAGTATGCATATACACTAGATGGTCTTGTTAAGGAAGAATTTTTGGATGAATGCATTTCTATGGACCAGGATCCACAAAAACATCGCCACTTTTACTGTATAGAGTGTCCCCTACAAAGGTCCAAGAATGAGGCTCAGCCTAACAAGTGCAAAGGTCATTTGATGAGGAAATTTATAAAAGAGTGCTGGAGTAAGTGTGGATGCAATAAACGATGTGGAAATCGAGTGGTGCAGCGTGGCATAAGATGTAATTTGCAGGTCAGATTTTACCGCTTAAAGCTTTAGCGTCAACTTATTTTGATTTTTACTGTTCCTTTTAGGTCTTGAAACAGCCTGTACACTAAGAAGCACCGATACGGGTACGCCTTTCGGATACGACGATACGGGGATACGACAAATTTTGAAAAATTAAAATACGGGTGCGGCGGGATACGTCGAATTAAAAAATTATTATATATATATATCAACAAAATAAATTCAGACATTTACAAAAAATATCATAAATTCTACTATGAGATAAAAATTATTAGAAAATTATATTTTTATATTTATAATGAATACAATATATATATATATGTATTACAAAAGATATATATTGGTAAAGATTACAAAAAGATATATATTATAAAGACTAGACTATTAGCAATTTAGTATTATGAAAAGATATATATAATATGTTAAAAAATATTTACAATATTACAGTATATAATATGTGAATGATTATTGAGGTTAAAAAACTAATACTGAAAAGATATATATATATATATATATATATATATATATATTTATTTATTTATTTATTTTCCCCTTTTCTCCCATGTTGCAGTATCCCGTGCCGTATCCCGCCTTCCGTGTCCCGTGTCCCGCTGTGTCCCTCCGTGTCTGCTGCCGTATCCGTATTTAAAAAATATTTTATTTAATTGGATACGTATCCGACACGTATCCGAGCCGTATCCGGCTGTATCCGTGTCTGAAACGTATACGACACGGATACTCGAATGGTTTCGGAGTATCCGTGCTTCATAGCCTGTACATAATTAAGGACTGTGATATTAAGCCTTCTCACTGAACATGCTTGAGAAATGATTCTCAAATTTAGAGGATTTACCTACTAATTGTTAGAACATTGTTGGACCTTCCAAAAAACAGTTCCATCTCCATCCTTTTCTTTTTGTTCCCAATATTCGTTTTGGTTCTTACTTGTTATTACATATTATAGGTCTTTTTCACATCAGAAGGGAAGGGATGGGGTCTCCGAACACTTGAAGAATTGCCAAGAGGCACTTTTGTCTGCGAATATGTTGGGGAAATATTAACTAATACCGAATCATATAATCGAAATCTTCAGAACACTGGCAAGGAAAAACATCATTATCCAGTGCTTCTAGATGCCGACTGGGGTGCAGAAGGTGCCTTGAAAGATGAAGAAACCCTATATCTCGATTCAACCTTTTATGGAAATGTGTCAAGGTTCATTAATCATAGGTAATTAAATAATTGTTAACAGTTTGAGGGCTGCTCTTAGTGTTCACTAGCAGGGTTTGCCAATTTATTTATTGTTACTTTTAGTGTGTCTGCTGTTAATCCTATTATTTCTCCAGATGCTTCGATGCAAATTTGGTACAAATTCCAATTGAAGTGGAGACTCCAGATCATCACTACTATCATGTATGTAATGGGATTAACTCTATTTGTAGCTTTTGTACATGATGAATACCTTCCTTCCTGTTGAAAACATGAAGCTTCGTGCTTGGGGCAATAAATCTAACAGAACATACAATTTTCTTCGCTGCAGATTGCCTTTTTCACCAAAAGAAAGGTAGAAGCACTGAATGAGCTAACTTTGGTGAGTATATTTATTATTGTTATCTATAAATCTAATTCATGTGGAAAAATATCATTGTCACTGCCCTAGTTCCTTCACTGTATGAAGTTACCACTTAGGCATTTATCTTGTGTTTTCTCATTTAATTCTAAATATGATAGGCTTCAAGATCCATCCCAAGGTTGGAAAACTCTGAAATCGCACTCGACTTGCTTCACCTAAATTTTTTAACCTTGGATGGGGAATACGTTGACTTGGGTGAGTCATGGTTTAATGTGAATTAAAAAAAAAAAATTAAATATTATGTGAAACTAATGAATAAATGAATTAGGAAGTTTGATATATATATATAAATTTCTTGAAGCATAAGTAGACAGAGCAATGGAGTGATGGTTGCTTAGTGATGTTAAAGAGCACTGAACTCGAATATGACTTGGCGGACTTAGCTGAGTCAACTTGACTTCATAGGAAAAACTAGATACTTGGCGAAAACTTGGTTTGGAAATGAGATACGTGTGACTTGGCAAGTCAAACTCAGTCGAGTTGAGTGGCTTTGGTTGTTCGGCTGAGTTGAAGAAGTGATAAGCATTGGATTTTAAAAAGGACATGATGATACCTTTCAAAAAAAGTAGAAGGATATGTCTTTTTTCCTCTTTTCTTTAAGGGAATGAAAGACATTTCAAAAGTAAAAGAAGGGTAAAGGGGGAAGATTTAATGGTTTAGAATCTAGGAAACCCTAGCATCTTCTTTGAGAACTAAGGTTTTGGGTAAATGAAGCAAAGAGAGGAGAGGATTGAGAGAAGCTGCAAGTTGAGACTGGTGTGTGATTTTCATTATTTTTTCCTTTTTTTCTTTCATTTTTTTCATCATCTTAGATTCCTTATTCATCTTCTTTTTTCATTTTTTTAAGTTTTTCTTTTTCTTTTTTATATTTTATTATTATTCATCTTATCTTTTTTTTTTTTTTGTTCCTGGTTGTTTTTCAATTTTTTCTCAATCTTATTTTCATCCTTTCTAGTTATTAATGTTCTTTTTTCTTTACTTGTTTCCTTTCTTCTTCTTCTTTTTTTTTTATCATTTTTTTTTGTTTTTATCTTTTATTTTGTCTGGTTTTCTATTTTCATTTCTTATCCTTTTCTTTTCCCAATATTCTTTTTGTCATTTTCATCAACTTCTTTGTTTTGTAATTCTTTTTTTTTTTTTTTTCAATTCTTTCCTATTATATTTTCTTTGTCTTTTGGGTTCTCTTTATTTTCCTTCCTCTCCTAGAGATTATTTCTCTTTTTATAGATTTTTCATCTTTTTATTTTCTATTTTTATAGTTTTTATTTTTTAATATTATATTAAAAGTATGATATTACTTTATGTACATGATCAAGTCAAAACTCACCCGAGTCACCGAGTTGACACCAGTCGGTGATAAATCATCAGATCAAGTTTTTTCGAGTTTTTGAACACTATTTTGAAGAGCCATCAGGTTCAACTCTTGACATATGCTTTCAAATTTTTAGACTACTTGTCTGGACCAAAAGCTCAACCATGTTGTGCCTATTTCTTAGTATAGAGCGACTAACTCTGATTTTTGACCCAATAATCCTTGAAAACTGGTCAACTCGGGCAAATCGTGAGTTGACTTTGCCAAGTTCTTCATCCATGGTCCACCCTGAGTTTGAACCTTTTTTTTTTTCCTTTAAATATGGTGCCAATTATAACATTATATTTGACCCATATTTATTATTTGCTAATAAGCTATCATTAGGGTGAGATCCTTCTCTCCAACTCGTGATAAAGTTGATCTACTGTGTTTGTCATTGGTCTCTTTTCACGTTTATGGATGGTTTTCCCTCGTCCTGTGTGAATTTACTTTATCATGATTTCCTTTTTAGGGATGGGTTATCCTTTCTATCCTTCGTTTTATCATGTTTCAAATTTATTAATTTAATAATATTATCAATGTAAGCTGAAGCCTATGACTGAGCATCTACACTATGGATTTGAAGAAAATGACTTGTTTTGGATTGGGATGGATGTATTTTTGAAGAACTATGGAGCTTTAGGATCTTTCACTCGTGACATGGTTATTAATTCCATGGGTGATGCCTTGACTTTGAAAGCGACTTGGCTATATTACATGGACTCTTCAAAATGTGCAATGGACCCGTATTAGACACTTGCTCCTTTGTTGAACACGTGCACTCTTATTAGACACTTGCACCAATAGTTGACTCTTCACAGATTCTTCATGGACTCTTCTAATACTTTTTAACATTGTTTCTAAGATGATTAAAATATTATCAGACTCTTGAAACCTAATTAAAATATCAATGTGTCACTTAATTGTTTTACAGTATTTCCAAAATATGAGTGGGACTTGTGATAGTTGATCTTATTGATAGTACATAGTATGTGTTTGTTATCTCAATAGAGATGGTTCTGCCTCGTTGGATATTCATTTGAGTATCTGGAGCACGAAAAATATGGATTTTCTTTGCAGGAAGTATCGGTTGCATGGTAATGGGTGGCGGATAGAAAATGTTCATAGGAGGGCCTTTGGGTTTTGAAAGGGTGTTGGTTCCATTGTGGGGGGCTTTTGATCGTCATATTCGGTATTGTGCCTACTCAGGTGATTTTCGATTGGCTCAGCAGTTCCTAATGCGCTTCTCCCTTATTGCAAACAAAGAAGCTACGATTAAGGAGTGCTATAATGTTATTCAGAATAAGGTAATTTGGCGGCCACGATTCCGTAGACAGTTGGAGGATTGGATGGTTGGGTGTCTCTCATGACCTTTTTGGAAGGTGTTTCTGTGGTGGGCTATGGGAAGGATCGAAGAATTTGGGAATTAGATTCTTATGGAATCTTTTTGGTTAAGTCTTTTAGTAAAAGCTTATTGAGGGTAGATGAAGCTCCTTCTGTTCACCCTAAAGTTTGGGAGGGGGTTGCTCCTTTTAAGGTGAAGGTCTTTGGTTGGCTTGCAGGGTTGGGTAAAAGTTTGACTATTTATAATTTGAGATTGAGGAGGATGCTTATTGTTAATGCATGTCCTTTGTGCTTATCAAATGCAGAATTGGTGAATCACTTGCTTCTTCATTGTAGTTTCTCTAATAGCATTTGGAAGCATTTCTTTCAGCTGTTGGGTTCCTCAATCTTGGTGTGAATTGTTTAACGAAGAGATAGTGATGTCGGGGAGCTCTTTTCGGTGGAACCTTTGGAAAGTGACGGTTTTGAGTATTGTTTAGGTCTATTTGGTTAGAAAGAAATCAAAGGATTTTTCGAGGGAAGGTAGGCTCTCTTGCAAATCTCCTAGATTTAATTAAGTTTCCGACTGCTTGGTGGATGGTTGGTTCAACTCAGGTTCGTGGTGCTTCAGTTTTAGAGGTATGCAGGGATTGGGCTTCGGTGGATTCTAATAGCCTTCATCAGATTCTAGGCCTCAAGTTCCTTGGTCTCCTCCCCCCGCTGGTCTTCTCAAACTCAATTTTGATGGTAGTTGTATGTGTGAGAAAGGTTGTGCAGGTTATGGAGGGGTGATTTCTAATGAGTTAGGGAATATAATGATATCCTTTGCTGGTCTGCTTCCTAATGAGTCGGTATAGAGGTAGAACTGTTTGCTTTGTAGAGAGGTATTTTGGAGTTGGAAAATTTAGGGGTTCAAGGGAGTATGGTGGAAGGAGATTTTAAGGTTGTGGTGGGATCTCTCTGTCCTTGGCTTTACTTGGATAAAGTTGAGAGGATTTGTCATTCTATTGCATCTTTTGATTTTAAGATTGCGTGGGGTTGTCTTTACAAACGGAAATTGTTAATAATTTTATGTAATTAGGGGGGGTTTTTGTTTGGTTATCTTTTGGTAGGTTTTTGTAATTGTTTTGTTTTGTTCTCTTTTTTGGTATTAATGAAGTTACCTTTAAAAAAAAAAAATGAACTATGATTCATAACTACTATATCAGACCTCGTGATCAGATTCCAAATTTTTTCAAACAAAGAGTCATAATTTGAATGACTTTCTTAAAACTAATATATTATCTTCTATAGTATTTTTTCACATCTTATTTTCATTTAAAATAAATTCTTTTAGTTTTTAAAATACAGCGATGTGTTCCTGAATCCTTTTTATTTTCCTCTTTTTACTTTTTGGTTTGTTGAGTTTGGTTGTTCTACCTGTATCAGACTCCAATATTGGTGCCATACTATTGCACTTGGGAGTTCAGTTAGAAGAGTTCAGAGGTTGTTACTATGTTTGTGTAGGAGATGCTTGAAGATGTTGGACTCAGTTAATTTTTTTTCGTATTATACCCGTACAGTACATATTTTTTTTAAAATCATGTCTTCACATTCTTTTGCAAAGATACTTTAGTTATACATGTATATTTGATGTGAACGTATAAAACACGTATTATACTTGTAATATATAATTTACAAATTATTCAACTACTTTAGCTCTTCTCTATTTTTTCATAAATACTTTTCTTTCCAAGGTAATTGGTATAGTTTTAAACATTGAACATTTAGAAAAATATAAAGAGATGATTTTTTTTGTAAATTTCATTAATCTTTTTTTTCTAGCTTGAAGTATATTATAAATAAACTTTCCTTTAAAAACAAATTTTAAAGTTTGTTTTCTTCTAAATTTTTTGATAAAACAAAATTAAATTAAAGTCTTTCTTTTAGTTTATAATATTTTACAAATTACATAAAACACACAAATATGTTAAATTAGATAATAATTTAGCTGAATTTTGGGTCCCCTAATCTTTCAACTAGTATGTATTATACCCATATGTATCTATTCCCGACTTTTTGACGTCTACTTTTTATGGCCAAATTTTTAATTGTAATTTTCAAGAAGAAATTAAACTATATGCGAACAATTTCTGTTCCGTACTTTTGCTGTATGCTTAAGTGCTATGGTTGGACTAGGGTTCCAATTAGATTTGGGTTAGAGAAAATTAAAATGAGAAGAAATGGTGCCGAGGTGCTTGAAGTTGTTGGACCAGGATTCCAATGAGATTTGGGTCAGAGAAAATTAGGACTGAGAAGATGAAAGGTGAGAAGGGGATGCTTGAAGATGTTTAGACTGAGTATGGAAGAAAGCTGGGCCTGATCCAGTCGAGTTGCAGCCCTCGTTTAAAGAGTGGGGAAGCATTTATGTACTGATCCGGAAATATTTGTTTCATGACCAACTGTATTGAACCCAAACTGGTCTGCCATTCTTTTTGCAGCCTATATTGCAGTTCTCTATGGGTAGGATGGCCTAGCCTGAAAAATATCCACGTGAGGATCTGCAGTTCACTCCATCAGATGATGAGTCTTCTCATCTTCTAATGACGGTTCTGTAACACTCGGGCCATCTTGTCTGAGTATGTGGTTTTAAAGAAAATTCTAGGTCTTTCTGTATCACAATAAAGAAAGGGGTTGTTTCTGTTGCGGCACTGGTCCAGCTTGTCATGGCTGGCCTATGGTTGTAGGCAGTGATGGATAGCCAAACACTGCATGGCCCAGTTTGCTTCTATGTTGGAGATGCAGTTAGGCCTGATGGAGTTAAGCAGCAAAGTCAACTATATGCGATGTTCACTTGGTATCCTTTGCAACCAGTAGGACCCACGTCCACCATCTGATCTGGTCCCGGGTGTACCAAGGTGGTTGGTCATTTGGATCCAGGTTTGCCATAAGAACGTGAAATTTGTTTCTTATGGAAGGTGCCTTTGCAAAGGATTTTGATTGAGGGGATTGATCAATATGGCTCTGGAGAAGGGTGGTTAGTGCAGGTGGGTTTACCATTGGCTTGATGCTGATGGTGGGCCAATTTTGTGTCTGGTAGAGTGCTAAGGTGGTTCTTTTCCTCGGGGGGAGTGTCTCTAGTCTTGACTGGTGCTTTCCTTTAGGGGGTTAGTTTTTATTGGGGTAAGAATAGTGTCTACTATGGGAGTGGAGGTTGTGTCTTTCAGGCTTAGCTTTTAGTGGGGTAAGGTTTTTGTGAGATTTAGAATATTTGTGATCCCAAACTGTTTATTTTTCTCATTGTTAATTTAAAACGTAGTTATAATAAAAAGGTGAAATAATAAACCGAAAAGAGAATGACATATCTTCCATATGAAACTTTATAATAGTGCATGGGCTTTGATGGAGGACAACTCAATAAATTTTTTGTTATTTATTTGCTTTCTGTGATTCTTTTGTTTGCATCCTATGGTTCTTAGGTTAGATTTTTTCTTCAAGTGCTCCCTGCTTTTGCATTTTTTCTTGGCTTTCTCGGGTTTGCGGGTTGTACTATATCTTTATTTTTCTTGTCTTGTTTTATGTTCTTGCACCTCTGGTGCTTCTTTTTTTATAATATATTAACCATTCAAAAAAATATATTTGATAGTTTTGATAAAAAAAAAATTATTTTCTTGCTGGTGGAAGAATATTATTTGTTATCCATCTATATTCTTTACTTTTATTTGGAAAAGACTCTGCCATGTATTTGATTGTAATAAATCTATTTAAACTTTCTTGGATTTGGATGGTAGAATACATGTAGGACTACATTAACAGAGACGGGAACTAGAAAACAATCTCTTGATCACTTGAAGAGTCATGGCAAGTGAGCTTTTTGAATGCCAGACTAAATTTTCGAGAGTTTTGCTGGTGTTTTCACTTTCACATCTCATATGTGACTATAGATTATGGTTTTTCCCCTTTTTTAGTGGCTTTTTTGGTACTGGAACCATTGGCACTGGTTGTTTCTTATGCTTGGCAATCCACTGCAGGATTATGGAATTGATTTTGATGATAATGATGTAAAGGCATTTCGTTGCCGCTGTGGGAGTGAATTCTGTCGAGACAGGAAGCAGTCCAACAAGTTAGTATCATATCTGGTCTTTACAGAATGACTGAGTAATTCACTTTAATAATGTTGTAATGGGGGCATGGCAGATGTGACTTGTATCTGAGATACGGACAGTATTGCTCCTGAATGTAGTAGGATATTAAGGGGCATTTATTTCATTTACACATGCAAGAGATGCATATAGAATGAATTGCCTTTTGGAGCAAATAGATGACCTATGCTCCGGGGGCATATGGCTTGTTGGTGGGATTGGATTATGGTTTCGTAATTCATTTCTAGTCATTTGATTAGAGGCTATGCAACTGACAATTGAAATTGAACCATGATCATACGTTTCACTGCGTTGGAGCAGATGACTAGAAATGCCATGTTGAACTGATTTTTGATAAGATGTGTAATCCACCTCTCTTTGTAAAATGCCAAACACACTGTCCTGGAAGAAATTGTGGTATTCAACCTCTGAAAACATTTGTTCCACTAGTTTCTTGACCTGCCTTTAGATTATACTTTTAGAAGCTGCAATAATGCACACTAATGCCCAGTTCTTCTGTCCCAGGAGGGAAATCAAGTGCTTTAGTTTTAATGTGAAACATCAAATGCTTGCTGCAAGTGTTTTGGTTTGATGGTTTTGAAGCTGCAAGTGTTTTGGACTTTGAGGACAAGTATTTTGGACGACTCGTGGATACCTGGGAGGGGGTAATTTACGTTAGTTGCTGAAATTGTTGAGGACCTTTTTGAGGGGTTTCTGTATAGATTTTTGGGATGTAAAGAAGCCAGATTAGCTTCTGGTTACTCAATGCTTATCTGCCATGTATGAACAAATGCCATTTATCAGAGACTGATGAATTGAGGATCTCCAAATGAATGATTGGCATGAATGTGTTCTGGAAATGACAAATGCCTTGCATGTTTGTTGTCGAATATCCCCACATGATGTCTTTTGAATATATAATATATATATTTGGAAAATTCTGAATTCTCTCATGGGTCAGGAGTGTATGTTAGTCAACTCATTTAAGTTGAGATCTTGTTTCGGGCTATTGGTTACCAAAGGGGCTCTGAGGTGATTTGACATATCACTCATTCAACCATGGAGAGTGCAGACCCTTTGGCTCAACCATTGTGATCAAAGGGTTGAAACCCTTTAAGCAAGCGGCTTTTGTAGCATTTGACATTTCTGTTATACTTGATGAAACTTTCATCCAACTGAACTGAGGGGGTCCAAGACTAAACAAGTAGTTCGAACAGCACGACTTGTGCCTCAGCTGGCCAGATCTGATCCAGGCAGGGGTTTGTGTATTTGGGGGATTAGCCGTTCAAGGGTGTGTTTTGCAATTGTAATATTAAACCTAAGAAATTTTGAAAATAGGAGTGAGTAAATCTACTCAAATCTTGGTAGATTGAATTCTTGGTGTTTTAACTACTTTAAAATATTTGTTTGATTCTAGTAGATTGAAATCCTAGTGCTTGGTGGCTGTTGAAGATGTTGATTTTTTAGCAACTAAATATAAACCATCAAAGTTTTTGTCTATGAAAGCATATACTTATGATCTAATTTTTTATCATACTAGCCCATTCCTATACAGGAAATGCATCTGTTTACACATTGGAACTGGGGAATTGCTTGTGTACATTCAAAAGAACTAATGTGTCAAGCAAATAACATACAATAAAATGATGACAAAATCTGTTACACTAGCAAAATTGTATAAATTTGTAGCAGCAGACATTACTTGAAAGGACTGAGTCTGGATCTGGGCCATTTTTCTCTTAAACACATGAGTTACGTTATGTCTCAATTTATACTTGGACCAAATATGGCACTTTTTGGTCTTGTCCATACCCTCAATTTCCAAAGATATGTATAACCACTCTGAGTAGCAATGGTCTGGACCTATCCAATAAACCTGAGATCATGTTTCTTTCAGGACTATGCCTGAATTCTAACTCGAATTAAGAAACATGCGAACAGGAAGTCATTCTTTCACAGCAGAATAAAGAAGACGTTATAAATTTGAAAAAACAAAAAAATGGAGTTATGTGCAATTTTTTTTTTTAAAGAAATGGAGAATAGGGTGTTGGAATATAAAATAGAGCTATTTGCAAAAGTAGGTTTGGGGTCCCATCCAAAGTGACTTGTTACACGACACTTGCAGGTGATTTATATATCCTATGGGATTAGTCTCGCCTTCAATATGAGGTAGGGTACCAATGTTATTAAAAAAAATTACACTTGGTCCAGCAAATTTGTCAGATGAGTTTGCCAATATAAAAAGGGGAATCATTCTCATTTTTTTTTTTTAATTTCCATTCTTCTTGTTTCCTTCAAGATTGTGTTGGGCAACTCTAAATCTCGAGATATTAACATCTTGTATATAAGTGAATCTCCCTCTCAAGTTTAAATATTTTGTTAAAAAACCCTTCATAGACATTTCCACTCCGGTAATGATTAATCTTTTCATCCTCTAATGACAACTAAATAAGATTTTAAAGTAGGTTTTATCCTAATCTCCTAACTTCAAAATCAAATAATTGCTGAATATGATCTACTTAATTGTAAGGAAGACTATATACAAGGAGATCGGTTCAAATAAGGGATGAGTCGCTTTTTGTAATCCAAAGAAGTTATTTCTCTTAGAAATGAAACCATATATCCCCATCTTCTTAGATTCACACAGAACTGGTATCGGAGCAAAGGGATCTTGCTCACTTATTAGAGAGAAAACTCACTCTCGTATCCTTAATCTCCTTAATCTCCTTGTAGTGATGAATAAGGATCGGATTGAGAAGTCAGCGGCTGAAGTTCTTGTATCAGTTGTTTCTGCAGATGATAACGAGTATGAAATTCATAGGGGCACTATGAACGGTAATGGATTCATTGCATTAAACAAATTTTCAAGTAGCAATCCACTTCTTTTGACCAAAAGGTGTTATTGACTTCTTTTCATTTAGGAGAGGCCAATAAATGGTTCCAATGGCATGAGTGCGTGCACTCAATCAAACCTCACTTAGGATTCCTTTGTCAAAGCTCTGTGTTTTCGATTTAATTATGAAGCTCTGCCAAAGCCTTGTCAAAATTAGATCAAGTTGGGTCAATGCGAGACTGCCAAAACCAATTTGAGCGTTTCACAATCCTAACGGAAAATTGGACAGAGAAATCGCTCATTGGATGCTTCATTGGTCTAAAGGAGAACATTGTCGTCAAGGTATACATGGTTTGCCTTTGTACCTTAATTGAGACTCTGAGACTAGTTAGTATGCAAGAGGAGACGCTTCAACAAGCTTCAACAACTATAAAAGTTTCCGCGGTCATTGCCTTCCAATCCCATAAAACTCTCTATTCTTTACATTCCGGCTAGTGCAACACCCATACGTTGATCATCATGGGCTGAAATGCAAGAAAGACGAGAAAAACGGACGCTTTTATAGTTGTGATGAAAAGTTTGCTCGTGGTCATAAATCTAAGAAACAAGCTGCTGCGGATGAGTTGCGTGATGAACAAGTACTTGATTCTCCATAAACAAGTACTTCCAGCAAGAACAATTACTTCTTGCAGCCCTCCATACAAAGGAGTTTGGAATGGCAGAGCAATCCAATACGAGGAAAACAGAGAAATGATGGGGTTCTGCAAATACAGATTGCACCATGCTTAATTTGTGGGGCAACTTTTCACATAAAATACTGTCATCCAAGTTCCTGCACTGCACAATCCGTCGTCCATCCTTCCTGTACGTGTTATTCTGATATCATCACCCTTATACAATTTAACAAACCAAATTACTTTTGGCCATCTTAAAGCATAGCATTGGTTCCATTGTTTAATAATTGATACACAATGTTTACAATGTACACTTGACTGATGGGATAAGCTATAAAATCTCTCTGCTATGATACAAGAGCCTGTGTTTGTTTATCTGAGGAAGACAAGGATTCCCTGTTATGAGGTCTACAGAGGAAGTCACGTGAAGAACCCAAAGGCATAGCTGGTCGAATACTACCTGGATTAAGAGGGAAAAGGATCTTATAATAACCAGTCCATGATCGCCTCAAAGTTACAGGTTGCAGCAACTCTTGGCATCTGCTCAAAGATGAAATTAATCACCTCATTAAAAAAGGGGAAAAAGAGAGTTAAAGATGCATATGAATGTTTCTTTCTTTCTTTCTTTCCTTCTTTTTTGAAAAGATAAGATGCTTATGAATGTTGGTTGGAAATATAAATCATGAAATTAATCACTTCATTTAAAAAGGGGAAATGAATATTCACCCTAATAGAAATGTCTCCTAAATGACTAAATGAGCGGCCAAAATGTAACATGAATAAATACCTGATATATTTCACGTGTATATGCATGAAGATGGAGGTACTCCAGAAGTTTTTTCTTTGTGCATTTGAAAAGAACATTATACACAAGGTCAAAGCGTATCAAAGTAGTGAACAGGCAAACATCGGCTAGGGTCAACACATCTCCGCATAAGTACCGAGAAGTAGACAAATGGGCATCTAGCATATCCAATGTACTGAATAATTCATTCACTGCCGTATCATATGCTTGTTGGCTCTGTGCAAATCCACATCTGCAATTTGAAAAATATTTGAAGATAGCTTAGAAACAAATGCAATCAGTACCTTGTTTAAGCAAAATGCAGTAAGCTATATCTATGGTAGATAAAAAACCCCTGGATGAAAAGGCACATCTACATTTCCTCATGAATGAATAAGAGAAACAGATAGGACCTCCATATTGCCTATGTCAACCTGAATTATAACAGGCAATCAATTTAAGGCTGAAATCGACACGAAAAAACAATTCCAAGTTTGATATGAGAAACTCTTGATGAGCTGCAGTGGTAAACCCAAGGCTTTGCCCAAAGAAAAATGAGTACTAATAATCATTCCACTGAGGCAGGGCACATCCTCAAATGGCATGGATTGTGATTCCCTTTGTAAAGATTCATGCTGGACTATAATTTGGGTTTGCATATGAAATTGTCAGATGCAAAGATATTGGTCATTTCAAGAGGCATGCAAAAGGCATGTATTGTGATTCCCTTACTTGCTCAGTTTGATTCATCAAGGCATCAATTCATGCTCACACAATGAAGACCATTATGGTCCTGTTTGGTTCATAATATCCAAAGAATACTATGTTTGGGAAAATCAGAATTCTTGAGTCACAATTATGAAATCTCACATAACTCTAATTCCAGGGCATTCCTAAATTCCCATTAGAAGGCTTAATTTTGGAATCTCAAATCCTTAGGTAATGAAACTCTCAAATTCTAGCTACCAAACACAAGAAGGCTGTTGCAGGAGCTCCATCGATTCCAGAGTTAGAAGAACTTTTATTTTCAACATAATTAGCAGAGCTTGGTAATTTTGGATGTGAGAAGTTAAGAATTCTGCTTTAAGTTTTCTACCAAGTAGAAGTGAAATAGGTTATCAAACATGTTTAACATTCTGAAATTCCCCACATGTAGCAAGAATATGAAAATAAGCAAACCAATTTTTTTTATCCTCCAACACAAAATTTAAGTCGCATAAAACCAAGAAGAAGAATTAACTAAAACAGAAGTCACAAGATTATTTACCTGTAAACGCCATTATTGACACTTGGGTAAATAATCCGATTCCAGTACTCAATCTTTTCCTTCAACTCAGGAGGGGAAAGATCAAGACCTGAATTGCCTGCTGCCTCTGGTACGAAACCCGAGTTGAAGAATTCAATTATATCATAGCTCTCATTGCAGAACACATCCCTTTTGTCAACATCCCAGAGCATTGGAACCGTCGACCGCCCATCATAACCGCCTTTCCGGAGGCGGTACACCTCCTTTAGGGTCCTGCACCCATTGGCCCTGTCAGCACTGGGGGCAAGGCCACCGCCGCTCCCTCTGGTAACACTGGAGCTAGTGAATTCCCAGGCACCATCGATGCCAGGAGTGGCGATGGAGACAGGGATAGCATCTTCAAGGCCCTTGAGGGCTCGTACGATGAGGGTCCGGTGGGCCCAGGGGCAGGCCAGGGCGACGTAGAGGTGGAGGTTGATTGGGTTTTGGTGGGAAGAAGTGGAGGTGGCGCGAAATCTGCTGGAGGGGCGGGAGTAGGAGCCCGAGGGGTCGGAGGGGGCAAGCTGCCTCATCATGAGATGCCACGTGGCGTTCCAGGAGGAACGGACGGTGGAGATGAGGAGTTGAGGAGGTAGGGATTTGCCCCATAGGAATTTGGTGATGGATGTGAGGAGGTCGGGAGAAGGAGGAGGTGGTGGTGGTGGCTGCACGGACATTCTAGTGCTAGCGCGGCAATAGCTGAGACTGCGTTTAGGAGGATTGCATCTGTTTGGGTATAGAGGAAGTAAGGAGACAGCCATGGCCATGTTTATCAAATATCAATGGCTGTATTGAAGGTGGTATTTGAGAAGTGGGAAAATGCCCACAAAGGTTATAAATATTTTTTGACATGTTTGCTTGTTTTCATTTATTATCTAGATTAAGTTTTTTTAATACTTTTTTATAATTATTGTTTAAAAAATAATCAATAACTATGTTATATCAAAATAGATTAACCTTTATTTGATTGAATTGAGATTTAAATTCATTTATTATTTTAATACTGTTTAAATTCATGACGTTGATTTGACTTAGTGAGATTTGAACCAATTAAATTTTTCATGTGAAATTTAGATTCAGTATTCATTCGAATTTTCTCTTAAAAGAGTGGAAGGGGAAGTAGTCTTAAGGGTTTCTAAGATTCAGATTGTAGAATTTAAGTTTAAACTTTTATTTCAGTGAAGATCTTTTGAAAGTGTACTACCATAAGTTTTTTTTTTTTTTATCATGAAAAAAAAAAAATTTTGATGACAAGATGATTTTGGTGAGATAAAATGATTCAAATGTAGTTGAATAAGGCTCTTGATGTTTCTCTGGATTGAGTGATTTTGGGAGCAAAAGACTCTTCTTTTAATTTATCTTTTTCTTTGTTTGCTGCTTCTGGCAGAAGTTCCCAATTATTTAAGGGCTGAGATTAGCAAGGAATCAAGATTGAGGGCTGAGATTGCAGCAGAGCCTGGACGTGCATATGCAGTATCTAATTATTTATTTTCTGTAGCAATTTAGTGATTAGATTATCCACATGGCATTCAGCCATTGGTTGGAACAGAAATTAGCAGTAAGGCCCAATTAGCAGGCCCAGGCGTGTGAAGCTGTTTGCAGTTGGACAGCAAGTTTTGATATTTTTTTTTTCCTAGTTTTTAGTTGTGTTTTCACCCGTTACTTTATTTGAGTGACTGGGTATTCTCATCTTTTATGAAAGGTCTAGCCCTCAAATTCTTGAGGTGCCTAATGTGATCATGATGTTTGTGGGTGATATTTTAGATCTGAGATTTTACCTATGATCACCACAAAGTATATTTGGGTATTCTCATCTTTTGTAGGAGGTCTAGTCCTTTAAATCCTTGAGACGCCTAATCCGATCCATGGTACTTGTAGGTGGTGTCATAGATCCGAGATTTTACCTATGATCACACAAAGTATGATCTGTGGGTTTTCACGTATTAAAAAACAAAAAAATATATGGGACGTCCATGGTATTGTACACACAATTAGATTTGAAGTAAATTTGAAGCTTTGAGCTTGTTGAGCCTCTCCAAGACTTGTTGGGCCTCTTCCAATTTGAGTTTGTGTTTAGAATTAGTTTTAATCTAAGTGTTGATTGTCTTTGTGTGGTGAATGTTTAAAGTTCATTTCTTGAATTAATTAATTTCTTTGATTAAATTTTAGTTCCATAACCGAATTGGTTCATTAGAAGTTTCTTCAATTTTCAATTCGAAGCCAAATTAGAATCATGCATGCATTTATCTTTTATTGCATTTAATTTGATTTAATTAATTGCATTTGAATTCTTAATTCCTCATTCATATTGAATTCTTAGAATACCTAATTTCATCGATGAATTTGTCATCATATATTCTTAGAACACCCAATTTCATGGAGACCCTACCTCATCATAATATTGCCTACTTTGTGCCCTACCTGATTCGTACAAAGGGTTGCCTACTCTTATATAAAGCCCCCGCTACCCAAGCTCCCAATTGATTTGAGACTTTTGGGGTGGGAGTGCTACAGACTTGGATTATTGTTAATGAAGAAACCCAACCTACTATTGCGAAATCTACGGTTCAATTCACTCTACGAGAATTCTTAAACCGGTCCAAAACACCTAGGATATGCAATTTTACTCTAATGAAGAATTGACACATTCTATAGATAAATGAAAACTTAAAAATTAAAATTACTATAATTGAAAATACAAAATTTAATTTCAACAAGAAATCATAAAAAGATAAATACCTGATCTCAATTAGGAGACACAAAACTCAACTCAAAACTTCTGGCCTATGATCACCCATGGGCTTTATTTGTAGTTGTTCTACATATGATATATCATCAATCCATGTACTCCTTGATGCACCAATAACAAAATGACACATTATCTCCTTTACTCTCCTTTAATAAAATTTTGATGCATAAGCAAATAAAAAATAACTAAATTAGCTTCCTAAGATAAAAATAAGCTTCCACCTTTGCAAGAAAAGAGAACAAATTCGTATTTAAACCTTTTTGCAAAAATACAGGCCTCTTAGATTTTTTTTCATGCCTAAATAAGTGAAAACAGGCATGGACCTATAATATATGGAGATGGACCACTATATAGGTCTAATATGCCTGCATCACTATCACTTCCCGTAAACCATTCTGACCTTTAATTTTTTAGATTTAAAAGTAAACCATTTTTATTGCTTTCACTAATGATCAATCATTTTTTACTGTTTTCACTAATGATCAATCCATAGTGTGTTTAATCCAATGATATAGATGCGTTAAACGAACATCAATTTAAGTTGGATTTAAATTAAAAAAAATATTTAAACGATTTTGAATATATCATAGTAAACCCCACATGAAACTGGGAAGAATGTTAGTATGTCCCAAATCATCTCTGTGCTTTGAGATCTTGGACTTTATAAAAATATGAGCATCCTCTCCTTCTAAATCGAATTTTAAGAATGAATTCTACTCATGTGTTTTATCATAATAGCAGAACAAGATACCACAAAGATAGATTGGATTCGTATCTTCAGCCCTGCGTGGAGGAGAAGAGAGAAAACACATAAATGGATAAGAAAATTGGGCTTTTTCTGTGTATCAATTTCTGCCTGCCCCTTCTTTTTTAAGAAATTGATTCGGTGGAAGATTAGGATTTAGGAGGTTCTAATCTTCTACTTTAGATAATTTCCATCCTTTAGAAGATAGTAAACAGGGATTAAAACATTTTATTGAGCAAAGCTGTTTTCATACTACTATTCTGAAGAGTCCTTATCAATTTAGAAGAGGAGGTGACTCACATCAAATGTGATGTGTCTTTTCAATGAAATGTGATTTTACCTCATCACTGAGGAGACTCTTTCGTCTTTACCTTCCGAAGAAAATGTGCCCTAAAATTTTAATGGAGGTTTGACTATGAATTTCTCATCTTTTTCGCCTTTTCGGTGGAAACTATATTTCAAGTAAAGAAAAAAAAAGAAAAAAATATATTTATACATTTCAGAAAAACCTTTTATTCCCCTATGAAAGTCTCATTTACTTTTTCTACACTTTTTACTATCGCATATTGTCCAAAAAAACTAGCGTATTAAATGAAGTGATCAAAGCAGGGGTCTAATATCGGCTAATATCTCAGACGTATTATATCGGTCGATATTGATCATTTTTGTTAAAAAAAAGAGGAGAAAAAAATATCGACAGATATATCGGCCGAATTTTAAACCCCTGGATCAAAGTATTTTATAAATTCCTAGATATCTGTCTACATTTCTTGTAACTCATACGCAACTTCAACAATCTCCCTCAAACGAGGAGGCTAGCGATCATGTCGTCTAAAGGATCTCCTACACTCATGTAAGGTAACATTAGACTTGAATCTGATACTTCTTCTTAAGACCTGAATATCTAGCTCAAAGACGAATCCAACCTAAAGACGAGTTTATTAGATGGAGTGGACTCAAATCCTTTATAAATTCCTATATCTCTCTACATTTCCAATGTTGACTCGTTCGCAATCCCAATCAATCTCTCTTTAGGATCAAATGAAAGATGTTTAAAGAAAAAAGTAAAAACAAATCATAACATTCTCACAACCAAACAAACCCAGTGGTGGCCCTTAGTGGACTGGGACATAATTAAAAGTCATTTAGGGTTTTTCTAGCCCGCCCATCACGGGACTTTTCCGTCAGGAGACACAGGTTTTTAAAATTTCAAGGGAAAAGTCTATTTTACCTTTCATCTTCCATATCTCTTTAAAAAGCAAACGTAAGCAGTGTACCTGTTTTTTAACCGAGCGATGCATTCATAATTCTGAGCAGTGCACCTCTCAGTATTTCACTGATAATTTTCAAGAACTCAGTACTCAGTATCTCTTTTAAAGCTTCAAAGTTATTTTTTAAGCATTGTGTATTTTCAAAATTTCTCAAATTGAATATTCAGACTAATTACAATAACTTGGTAAAAATACTTTAAGACTTCAAGATCTTTTGACACTCTCAAATGCTTAAAAGACAGTGTTTTACAAATAAGGGTATCTATCGGCTGTGCCAAAAACACATTTGGGAGTGTCAAAAGACCTTAAAGTCTTAAAGTATTTTTATCAAGTTACCGTAATTAGTCCAGATATTCAATTTGAAAATTTTTGAAAATATATAGTGCTTAAAAAATAACTTTAAAGTTTTAAAAAAGATTTTATTATTTAACTAATGCACTATGCATTACTGTAGCATCTACAACATAGATCATCGATTGTTAATTTTTAAGTATTGTGTATTTTCAAAATTTCTCAAATTGAATATCCGGACTAATTACAATAACTTAGTAAAAATACTTTAATACTTTAAAGTCTTTTGGCACTCCTAAATGCTTAAAACACAATGTTTTACAAATAAGGATATTTCTCGGCTGTGCTGAAAACACATTTGGGAGTGTCAAAAGACCTTGAAGTCTTAAATTATTTTTATCAGGTTATCGTAATTAGACTGGATATTCAATTTAAGAAATTTTGAAAATACACAGTACATAAAAAATAACTTTAAAATTTTAAAGGAGATTTTATTATTTAACTAATACATTATGCATTACTGTAGCCAAAGGTCCAAATATTGGCCGCTACAAAAAAACCGATATATATCGGCCGATACGATAAGTATCGGCCGTACATACCGAATATTGGCCGATATGGCCGATATTCGGTCTAAAATATCGGTCACAATATCGGTCGATATTCATAAATATCGGTTTTTAAAATTTTTTTTTTTTAAAACACCGATATGGTTTTTCGCAGTTTTTTGCGGTTTTTCGCGGTTTTTCACGGTTTTCCACGGTTTTTCAGGGTTTACGGTTCTCAGGGGTGTTCACGGTTTTTTACGATTTTTGCTGTTTTTCGCAGTTTTTCGCAGTTTTCTACGGTTTTTCGCAGTTCAGGGTTTACAGTTCTCAGGGTGTTCATCGTTTTTTGCAGTTTTGTCACGGTTCATCAAGGTTTTTTGAGGTTTTTTCACGGTTCCGATATTGGAGGAGAGAGAAAATGCCGATATCGGTATGAGAGATAAATTTATCGGCCGAAATATCGCCCGTATAGCATATTGGCCGAGCCGATTTTTTAACCCCTGACTGTAGCATTTGCACATAAATCGTTATTTTTCAAGCATTTTGTATTTCTAAAATTTTTCAAATTAGATATCTAGACTAATTACGATAACGTGATAAAAATACTTTAAAACTTAAAGATCTTTTGACACTCCCAAATGTATTTCGATAAAATGAAGGGATATCTTTATTTGTAAAATAAGGTGTTTTAAGCGTTTGAAAATGTCAAAAGATCTTGAAATATTAAAATATTTTTACTAAGTTATTATATTAATCCTAATATTCAATTTAAAAATTTTTAGAAATACATTTAAAAGTTAAAAGTATAATTTTGAAATTTAAAAACAGATACTGATGAAATACTGAGCGGTGCACTTAATCAACTTTTCACTTTTAAATTTTGAAAACCCTAGACAGAAAAGTCTTAGGAGGTGCGGCCTTTTTCTATGGCTCAAGACCCCATGACTTTGGATGAGCATGCAACCAGTTCTTGATGAACATGCGTCGCAGACTAAGTATTGATGCTCCATCATTGCAATATAAATTATTATTATTGCCAGCGAAACTTAAGCACGGCGGACAGCACCATGTGATCCTTCCTGGAACAATATTTGCATTCACACTCAGACATGATTTACAAGGCCTATAAATACCAGTATAAACCACAGAAACCTCCAATCCCCAGCCTACCTCTCACATTTCTTAGTCCCTGAAGCAGAAAAAAAAGATGGGAAGAAAACCATTTCTTTTGCTTGGCCTTCTGGGTTTATTCTTTGGCTTAGGATCTGCTGATTGGAATATCTTGAAGTTAAAAGGTAGGACTGGCTTAGACATCACATTGAAAAACTACTGCGAGAGCTGGAGAATGAATGTTGAGCTCAACAACATCAGGGAATTCGATGTCGTCCCCGGAGAATGTGTCGAGTACATAGGAAAGTACATGACATCGACCCAGTATAAGGTTGATTCTGAGAGGGCACTGGAGCAGTGCACTCTGTATCTTAGCAGTTTTCAGCTGATGGGAGATGGAAAGGATGCGTGGATTTTCGACATCGACGACACCCTTTTGTCAACCACCCCTTACTATAAGAAGCATCATTTTGGGTAATGATCTCTTCACATCTGCATCTAAGATGTTCATGAATCATAATTTGCTAATGCGGTTTGGTGGGTATGAAACGTAGGGGAGAGAAGTTGAACAGAACATCCTTGGAAGGGTGGATGAAACAGGGCAAGGCGCCTGCTCTTGAGCATAGTATGTGCCTCTACAATAAGATTAAGGAGGGAGGACTTAAGATCTTCTTAATCTCGTCTCGAGGTGAACATCTGAGGGAGGCCACTCTTGACAATCTTATTAGAGCCGGATACAACGGATGGACTGGGCTCATCTTGAGGTTTGCTCACTGCTGATTTAATTTATCATTGGTACCATCATTGGACTAGACTCATCTCCCAGTGGGAGAATAGTGGGTTGATTTTGGTTAATGAACCTGAACTTTAAACGATTCTGTTGCTGGGGAAAGAAATGGCTGAAATTGAAGAACATTAACAGAAACGAGGACTTTGGTCCAAAAAAATGTTGATCAAATGATCTAATTACTATTTGACTATGTGGAACTTGATCATCAAAGATGTGCTGTCAATTCACTCACTAATTGAGATCCTGTAAACCCTAATTCGAGGGGTATATAATGTTTTTTTTCAAAAGGGAGGTAAGTGAAAATTGTAACAGAGATCCAGAGCCAACCCTCCTTCGATTTTTCTTGGCTTTGTGCATAGTTCATTTTCTTTTTTCTGTTTTCTCTTTCGATAAGAAAGGCGTTTCTGCCCAACAATTGAGACTTTGAGCCACACCAATTAATGATAAAGTTGGACTCAAAGTCTCAACTTCAAAGACCTAATCCAACCTAGTGATCCATTCCCAGTAATCTTGGGGGTGAGTGAATGGGTAATTCATTTAACATTCCAAATTCTACACATGTTCTGAAGTTGAACAGAAGCAGGGGCTTTAATGGCATTGTGTTCTCATTTGGGCTTGCAGGGGTGTGGAGGATGGAGAAGACAAAGTGCAGAAATACAAGGCAGAGCAGAGGAAGCTGTTGATTGAAGGAGGATACCGCATTTGGGGGATCGTTGGAGACCAATGGAGCAGCCTTTTAGGAGCCCCAAGCAGCAGAAGAACCTTCAAACTTCCCAACTGCCTATACTACATTGCTTGAATGTTGTTCACCAGTCACCAGTCCCCTTGCACTTGATGGGCTTCACTTAAATAAGGATCAATTACTGCTGAGTTGCAATACAAATTTTAAAAGCAGAAAACAATGTTCCAAGTTCATTGTAATTGTACTTGAGATAGTAAGCAGAAAAGGAGTAGACTTCTAATACATTATTATTAATCTGGTGTTAAAGTCGCGTCCATGACTACGCATAACATGTACATTATTCTCATTACTTAAGCACAAAGAAGCTCTTCAACCCATCTTACCATAAGCAGCCTGTTGCTTGGCACAGTACTCAAATAAGCTCCCATCGTAAACGCGCCTAATCGCTTCTTTAGAAAGGAAACCTGCTTCATCTTTGGCGAGTATGTAAAGGATTCCCCATTCAAACTTGCTTGCAATCCTATGGTAACCAAACCATAAAAATTTCATTAGCACATTATTCCCAGGAAATGAATGATTGGAACATTGAAGTGACAAAGAACACACCAGCCCAAGAAGTCAATCGCATTTCGGTTCCCCTCCGTCATCTGCCAGAGCTCCGTCAAGGTAAGCTTATCTGGTACTGTTTTTGCATATTTGCTGAAGATGTTCTCGAAGTTTATTGGGACAAACCTGAAATTCAACATAATTAAGGATGTAAAAGGCTAATCTTTCATTGCAATTCTTACAGAAAACATGTTTAGTAAGATGGAACTTTACGCAGAGCTGAAATTGTAATGATATAACATTCTACAAAATATTCTACATTTGATAATACAGAATTCCACCATGGGAAATGTGAAATCACAGATTTTCTATTTTAGGGTATTTATAAATTTCCATCTGAAAGTTTTATGATGGATTCCAAAGCCTGAATCACTTAATTTATAAAATTCTTGGATAGCATCCGACAAGTCCACCAAGCATAAAGAAGTTACTAGATTAGCCTTCAAATTTCCAAATTATTGGAACTTCCTAATTCTAGAATTTGGAAATATAGATTATGCTCAAATTAGCTACCAGACATGTCCTAAAGATGAAAAGACTAATCAAGTTAATTGCATTACCTTCCCTCTGTGTCATATGTTCCGGTGTCGCTTCCATGCTTAGATTTGTGTATGTTGTCGATATATATTGGAAAAAAAGGAGAAGGTATCCAACCCTACATAAAACAAATCAAATTACTCGAACTATATGCATGTGATGCCCAATCATCGACGTGGTGAATCCAGACCGTCTAGTTTATGCATTGCCGTGTGGACGAAAACAAGGGGTGTCTTGATCATTTTAGCTATGAGAAGGAATTAGAAATAAAATAAAAACTTACAAGGAATTATTGCAAGAACCATGTGGAATCCAATGGAGATCCCCTTATCATTCTTAAGTATGGGAATTTTATCACTTTGCATGGTGAAAAGCAACTACTTATTTGAAATGATAAAACACCCCCTTCTAAATGTGCATAAAGATTTTTCATTGGATTGCACATAGTTTTTTATACAAAAACACTACATAGAAGATTTTTACTAAATGTCGTGTTAAAGAAAAAATTAAGAAAAAATGGCTAAAAATCAAAATCTTACAGGCAATGTGGGGTAGCTTAGGGTTCCATTAACAAGGATAGCCATGATGAAAGAAACAATGAAATTGAAGCCAATGGCCCTTAATCCTGAAACATTGGAAGACCTGTTAGAAAAGGAAGAAAATTTTGAAAAGATATGACAGTCATTGGAGTGCCCAATCAAGAATTCTTACATGACAGGCGTGCTGATTAAAAACGACATCACTACCTGTGTAAGTCTCCCAAGGGTAGATAATGCCATCGTCGTTAAGGTCGAAGAACGCCGCGTGTTGTTGTAGCACACTCATGTGAGAATGTTTGTGGCCCCAAGTGCCACTAGGATGCTCAGCATCAGCAGCAACTAGAGCTCTTGGCATGTCTGAAAGTGCACAACAAACCTCAGATTATGAATTCACCTGATACGTCGGCCGCAATGTGTCAGGATGTTAAACAAACCTGAGTATGATACACCAAAATGTTTTGAGTAAGGCCCTTTCCTGTAGGTGCTTGAACCTACATTTGATTTGGGTGGACCATATATGAAGGCTCCAATAAGAATGGGCCAGGACTTATTTTGGACTGCCATTCTGCAAGTTTATTAGGCCAGCAGTACTAAGAGAAATGGACATGAACTGAGTTTCATGACCTGAGATTTAAACATGTTTTATAGAGGATCTGCTTTGAAGGACCAAAGAAGTTGACCTTGGCCCAAAAATCAGATCAAATTCGGGTGACATCTTGACAGGTCCAACCCGACTCATAAGATCCAGCGACCCACGATCTATGGATTGGACCAATATTTGAAACTCAGTTTAAAAAGCATTCATCAATGAGGCCTCAAGTCAACCCAACAAACCCATAGCCCTTTCTTCATATATTTTATCTAATATTTTTATTTTATATGATACATGCATAAAACTTGGTTTTCACTATGAGCCCCCTCCCAAAATAAATAAATTCTGTCACTAGATTAATCTGAGCCAACTTGAATTTATCTTGGATTGGCATTTAATAATTCAGGCAGGTTGGGCTACTTAACATGTTGGGTCAGTTTGGATCTAAGTGTTGACCGCAATAGTTGCATCCTAAGAATTATATTAAATCTTATATAGGCCCAAAAAGTGTAACTGGTAATGGCAAGTTAGTCCAAAAGCTAGAAGGCTGAAATTAATCAGGCTTGGTGCATACCAAACCCAGCCCACTCACATCTATATATTGGGATTAGGCTAAAAAGCCTAAATAGCACAAAAATAATGATTGGCCTAAGGCAGACCAGACCAAGCCAGGCTCATTGGCATCTATGCCTCACCGATCACAAACTCAATAGCTTTTCTTTATGACCAAGGTGTCCAGGTTTCTTAGAGAATCCGGCTAATTATTGGAGTATGTGCAAATTTCTCTACTCACACACATCAGGTAACTTGACGGAGAGTGTGCTTTTGGAGTGGAGTAGGTATCGAACTCAAGAATCCTGTTTCTTGAGGCGGGTTTGTGGCCATCACTCCAACCCCTTTAACCCCTTTGGGTTTTACAAACTCAATAAAGCCACCAATTGCATTTTTGGACAAGGTTTGGTGCTAAAGGTCTAGTTTCTTAAAGAAAAAGGAATAATAGCTTATCATTTCTCAAATTTCATAATTACAAAATATAATAATTCTAGAATTTGGAGATATTTCTAGGTGGTTATTTTCTTTTGGTATGATTTTAATCTCGACTGATACGTTTCATATTTAGTATTTTTTTTAAATCTAAGGTATACATATCTCTTAGAAGATATGACTAATCTTTGGAGCAATGTACAAACTTCTCAATTTACGTATCAGTAATACTATAGAGAGCAGCCATTTTTTATTAAAAGTGACTTGAATTCAAAATCTCATATTTTAAACAAATTCTTAACAGCTAAATTAACCCTCACGGATTAAATCATATGTACCATTTTGTAATTTAATTTTTCTTTTTTCTTTAATTAGGTCATTTATAGTGAAACTTAGATAGTAAATGTAAGCAATAATGAGTTAGAGAGCAGAGAGTGGTAATGTAGCAAAAGTGCAAAACTTACATGGCTTGGCAAGCTTATCCTCCAAGTCTTCTCGTACCCTTCTCTCTCTCGTCACCGGTGCCATCTCCGCCTCCATTTCCATGGCCTCATTCCCCTTCGGCTTTATTTCCGGCTGCGCCATCGCTCTTTTTCTCTCTCTCCGTGTTCCTCTCTCTCTTTCAAAGACTGTTTATAGAGGAGGATCTCTGAGTAAGAACAAGGTTTTGTAGGGGAGAGAGGAAGCGGAAAGTGTTTTTTCTACGACACGCGTGCTGGAAATCTTTACACGTGGGATCTTGCATGTTGGAAAATGGAGACGTGACATTACCGGGACACTTGGTCGTCCTGCTTATTCTTTGCTTTCTCTTTTCTCAGCATCTCTTACTTTAGACTTTTGCAGTGAGGATAATCATGGTATAATATGGAAATTAAGGAATAAATCTTATTGGAAATTCGAATCCCATTGACAAGTGAAAAGGAGTTAGGAATGATTTGCTTGCGTGATTCTTGACATGGTGAAAGCTGATCTACTGATGGAATTGAATAAAATCCGTCTTTCACTATAAGAGATTCTATCAGTTTCTTCCATGCAGTTGCATAATAGGAAAATCAACTGCTCTTCTTCTTTCATGATTTGACACGAAAGAACGTGTACTTAGTTAATTATTTAAATATTTTGATTAGATATTCTGAAGGTTTCTTACTTTAGATATAGTTAGATTCATGGATGAATTAGAATAAAAGAATTAATTTAACAAGTTTCAGAGTTTTTGGTATGTACAATGATATTCCTACGGGCAATTTTGTGTAATTCTATACAACTTTTACTATGTTGTCCATTTTGTCCTTTCGAACCTGGCTTACCTGAATCCTTTGCTGTAAGTGATTCGAAGGGTTCGACGAGCCGATTCAAAGGACAAAATAGACAATATAATAAAACTCTATTGAATTATACATATCCGTGAGAGAATTACTACCCTTTTGACATTATTAAATCTTTAATAATTGATATCAGAGTGTTCCGTATTAGTCACGTATGTAACATATATCATATCATTAAAAGAAACATAAATTCCCTTTTTCTCACTCATATTTTCCATTTTCTTTATTTAGCATTTTGCCTATTTAACTCTCTATTTTTTTTTTGAATTTGGATAAGTATTCATTCAAAGAAGTGGAGAAACTCCCAAAACTATATAGCAAAACATTTGAGACCCAAATGGGAAAAAAAATTGTTTTTCTTTCTGACAATTGCCAGAGATATTTGATGTATTTAGGAATGTTTTTCCCTTCTTTTAAATGAATTCTTACTCTTTCGTTTTAAAAAAAAAAAAAAAACAAGAGGACAGCAGAAGGCCCCAAGAAAAAACAGAGAAGCAGAGAGCCCGGCCAAAGCTAATCAAACAATCGAACCAACTCTCCAAATTTATCAAAAGTTTCTTTACAATTTTCACCTTTTTTTCTCGACAAGGGACTACAGACTAGGCTAGAGAGATTAAACAACAATGCCCAATTTATGCCAAGCAAATATAGGTATTTTTTATCCTTTTTCTTCTAACTTGAACATAAGAACTTAATATTTTTTTTTATTTTAATATGGTATTATTATTATTATTTTTATATTTTTACCTTTTGACAAATTGAGTTGTCACGAGACCAACAACTTTGAGAGAGAAAGAGACAGAGAGATGCAGAGACCAAATCTAGTGCAGTCATTTACACAAGTTGCATCAAATTTATTTTCATCTTTTTAAAAAAAATATGAGAATATAATTATGCATATTAAAAATGACTTAATAACTTATAAATGATCAAAATTTAACTTAAACTCAATTTCTTTTATAATTACCCTTTATTTTTTTCTTGACAATAGACTGTGAACAATGGCTAGAGAGATTAAACAATAATATCCAATATATGCCAGCGAACATAGATACTTTCTCATCTTTTTTTCTTCTTCTCTGAACATCAGTAGGCACAACATGTGCCTTTTTTATTTTTATTATGCATTACTTTTCATTTTTATTTTTATTTTTGATTGATTAAGTTGTTTATGAGACTGCCAGCTTTACATGAGATAGAGATCAAATCTATATGGATGTAGTTCAAGTGGTTGTCTCCCGCCTCACGAGGTGGGAGGTTCGAGGTTCGAGGTTCGAGCTTACATGGCCTAAACTTGGTGTGCCTTAAAAGCAGTGGGTTTACATGTGGGGGTTTTACATTGGGTATCCCACGATTTTCCACACTTAAATTAAAAAAAAAAAAAAAATCAAGTGTGGCTTAGTCTGTTTCTATTTTTTAAATTTTATAAAAATTATAAAAAATATAATTATGCATATTAAAAGAGGATTTATAATATATAGTTGGACCAATCTCAATCTAAATTAATTTTTCAGTCATGTGATCTTAATAGTCGAATTAATCATATACTCTTAAAAAAATAACATAATATAAATAAGAAAAATGTTGGGTATTCAGTTTTGACATTTGAAAACCACCCATCCTCATGAGACCTTTATGCTAACATTGGTTTATAGGCAAACAATGGATCCAATGGATCCCTATATATCGCACAAAAATTGCACCTAACGTGACACCAAATTGACTTTTTATAACTTGTTGAATCTAATCTAATTAATTTTTAATTATCACTGTTGAGTAAAATTAAAATTTTAAAGACTTTAAAAAACAAATCTAAAGAAATTAATGTATCGGACTATCGGTTTTTGGCTACTTAACTTGGCAATGGATAAGGTTCATTCATATCAAAGTCAATTAGTTCTTCAACCCATCCACTCATTGCCTACTCATTTATTAAATGGCTTATCTCCCCTAAACCCATACCCTTTAAAAGCATGAAAAAGTTGAGTTTATCTAAAATTATTTAGTCATTTAATTAAATGGGTTCACTCATTTTTCCAACCAAAATCCAAACCATTTAGACCTGTTTACCCATTTAAGCATTTAGCTTATTTAAAATATTAAAAAATACCAATGAATAAAAAAAGTGTCAAACAATGTATCCTCTTATAAAATCAAGATTCTAACAAGAGGATTTTGAAAATTACGCAAAACAAAAACAAAATGTTCAATAGTAATGTCCAACCAATTTAAGTACGTCGTATCACCATATTGCAGAGTAACATATACTAAAAAAGAATTATAAATATCTAACATTTATATATACACACTAAAGTTGCTAATAATTTGAATTAGTTTATAGTTTTTTACATTTATAGTCATGATAGTAAGGTTATTTTTATATGGTAGAGTATTGGTAATACAATATAATTTGGAAATAGCTCAATATATCAAAATTAAAAGTTATCTTTTTGTTGATGCTATCATTGTTAGCTAAGAGACTTTTCTAAAGAAGTTCAAGATAGACTACTCTTTTAATAAATTTAAATTTTATATAGTTGAATATATTTGTTTATAGACATAACAATGGTTAAATTGAGTCGAGTCTTCGACCTTTCCACCTATTACCTTACTCATTTACTAGTCATTGCAAGTTGTCTCGACTTATTTAAGAAACTCATCACAAGTCTTAGACTCTTACAAATTTAAAAACCATCATTCTCATATAAACTCAACTACTCAAATAGATTTTGCCGGTTATATTTTGAGCCTATAAGAGAAGCTTTTTTATTCAATGTTAGATTTTTAATATTAAAATGAGTCATTAAAAATTAAAATGATTTAATATTAGATTTTTAATATTTAAAACCATTAAACAAAAATAACTAAGTAGACGTGAAATTTTATGTGTATTATTCTCATCATTTTCAAAATCCCAACAAAAGTTTGGTAGATAATTCAAGCTCGGATTTAGGTAAGAAATTTTTTTTGGCTGAGGTATGATATCGGTCACTACCAAGATTTGAACCCTGATCTCCATGGAAGAAAGACCTTGCCCCTTGGATGGTTTTTTGAAAATATAATGAAGCTTATTATAATTAAAAAAATTAGATCTATATTCCACAACGGATAGCCAGATTTTTTTTCCCGCAGAGAACAGATTCACAGATACAGAGAAGGATGCTCACAATCCAACAAATCATGACTATTCCACTTCTCAATGCAACGGATAACGCGAACCTTCTCTCTCTCAGTCTCTCTCACTCTCGCGTTCGTCCTTCGTCAATGCCTCTCCTTCAATTCCTTTCCTTTCGATCTTCTTCTCCGTCTACAAGTCTTATCCTATCTTTGAAACCAATCTCTTCCGCCCACAACAGAATACAGCCCATTTCTTCTAAAATCCCAGCAAGGGACAGAGTCGTAGATTTCGGGAAATACAAAGGCAAAATGCTGGGAACCCTCCCTTCCAAATACCTCAAATGGGTCTCCAACAACCTCCGTGCCCGAGACTTTGAGGAATGGGCAAAGCTCGCCGACGAAGTCCTCCAAGACCCTGTATACAAAGACCGTTTGGAATGGGAACTTGCCCAGAAAGTCCTCAATGGCGACGATTCCAGGGCTTCAAGAACAGAAACCCCCGTTTCGGATCTGCTTGAGATCAGCGAGAGGTTTGGTTGGGACAATGACAACAAGGCCGCCTGGAATCTGATCGATTTCGGGCTTCTAGGATCCTCAAAAGGCGGTCGAATTCCGAGAAAAGGCAATGGGAAATCGGAGTTTCTGAACGAAACTACGGAGCTTTCTGAAATGGGCGAACTAGGTTCTGGGGAGAAAAAATTAAGCTTGAGAAAGGAGAGAAATTTGGGGGTTTTGCGAAGGGGTTCAAGGGTTTCTGAGCTTGAAGAGAAAGTAACTTCTTTCGAGAAGAATTTGGAGCGGAAAACATGGTAGAGAACCTGGTTTTTCAGGTATAGATTCTGTGGTTCCCCCTGTTGGTAAAATGAGCTCACTGGAAGGGGGTTTTACATATCAGAGAGTGGGAAAAGTGGAGTCTTTCGGCAAGGAATCTCGGGCTTCTGAGTCCAAAAGCATGGATCTATTTGAAGGTAGAAAGGTGGGATTTTTGAGCGACGGCACTAGATATTACGATACTAAAGAGGAAGATTTTGGAGAGGAAAGTATTAGCGGGAGGAGGGAAGAAAGAAGGGAAAAGCAGAGACTGAAACGGACTCTTCAAATGCAAAGATTGAGAAAGGAAGTTGGAGTGAAGGAACAAGGGGTTAATATAAGTGGAATGCAAAGACAGATTCAGAAGGGTATTTTCAATCCATTTCCTGGACGTGAAGCCCTTCTCAGAAAGGTAAGAAAACCAGAAGATTGATACAGTTCTTATTTTGGTTGCACGATTTCAATTCCCAGTTTCTTTTTTCTTCTCGCTACTTTTATCATCAAACCTCTATTATTTGAGTTCCAAATTACAAAGTTACATGATACCTTCCAAACCCTTTTTATGCCATGATCCACTTCCAAACCCTTTTTTTTTTTATGACCGAAGTGTCCAAGCGGGGGACTTCATATACCAGGTTCAAGCGATGAAGAATAACCCTAAAAATCCATATTGTCCGTTACTCTACTAATGTCTTGCCCTTCTCTCTTTCCTCTGCGTTTTCAATATTTTTGTCTCCTCCTTCAATCTTCAGTTTGTAACTTCTGAACTCAATAAACTTGAGACGTCTCAGGTATTTTACTAAGCAAGTTGATGAGTGGAGTGATTTTAGATAGTTCAGAACAAAATTGGAGAATTCAAAATGCAGATTCAAGCGCACGAGAAAAATGTTCGAATTAATAGTTGTTGAATAAGGAGGCTGAGCATTGAAAAGAATGTATGATTGTTTTGTTGGAGATATGTTGCTCTGATGTTAAACAACTGGAATCAGAAATTGAGATTGAAGGTTTGAATGTCAAGAACATGAAATGCTTGTGAACAGTGACTAAGTGGAACTTTGGCAGGGAGTTTTGCTCTGTTTGTTCTTCACCTTTTGGGCTTACTTCATTTTGTTTCTCTTCATTTTTCTACATTCAAGATTAAAGTTCTTTGAGGTGTATCGTGTTAATTAAAATTGGTATTTTATGGGTTTTTTTTTCTGTGGGTACTTGATGCATAAGCTTACCTGCAGACCCTCACATAGGACATGATCAACATTTGCAACATGATCAGAGCATTGAAGCTTCCACCTATTTCATCATCTGTCCCTGTTATATAAATGCATGTCGAGGGGCTTAGTAGTTTATTGGATTTAAGATGATTTTTTATGTTCTTAATAATGTTTAGTTCGTGTATAAATGTGGTTTGAGACAGAGCAAACACTGAGAACGAAGGTTACTTCTCATCAGTATTATGGATTGTTTACAAAAAAAAAAATTCACCCAAAAGCATTTGGATTTTAAGATGAGGAGCATCAGTAATTATCAAATGTACTTTCCAATATAATCCTCGCCATTTAAAATACATCAGTATCCGAATGATTTATAAAGAGCATGCAACATAATCGAGTATTTAAATGCTCATGATAACAATTATAAAGATTGTGAGTTTAAATTATATATTACTCTATTTACAAAATAAAATTTGTCGAAATGATTTTAAATGTCTACCGTGAATAAATGGAAACGGCTTTAATGTCATGGGTGTCATATTGGACAAACTTCACCTCAAAAAACTCGTTCATTTATAATAAGAGAAAAGGAGCATGAACCAGGCAATGGAAGAAGAAATCAACCGGCGTAGAAGATGAAAAAAACTGGAACTGGGAGGCGGCATCGCTGTCAGCATGTGTCTGAAATTTTGAAAACAGACGAGAAGAGGAGCCGAGAAGGAACTCAGGATTCTAGAATAAGGGAAAGGAAGAAAGAATACAGAGAGAGAAGAAGAAGAATAGAGTAATGGCGTTTTACACTTTTAGGGTAAGTGGTCTTACCCGGGTTATCCTTGACTAGGAGTTCTCTTAGGTATTATGAATATCCTTTTATTAGAGTTGACCTTCCCATTTACACTAAGGGATTATATTGTAATTATCACAACAAATTCTTTCATTTTATTCCTTTTTTTCAGTTTTTTGTCATATACATTTTCCCTATTAATATAATGAATCAGGGTCTCTCATTACATTGAGAGAACAAATTCGTCTCTGTTTTCACATTTGACATGGCATCATAGCCAGGTTATTTTCTTTGGATTTTTTTCCTGGTGATTTTTTTCCTGTTTGCCGTTCCACTGGATCAGTGAATGCTCTGTTCTCCTAGTTGAACTGTTGTACAGTCGCCGCTGGCATTTTTTTCCATATCATTGGTGCTAGATCAAGATCGAGCACCCGATCTGAAGAGGAAATCATATCAGTTCCGTTGATCTGTTGTCTCGATTGGCTCTTCGCACTGTCGTCCCTCTGCTTGCCTCTCAGGCATCTCTACTGCCCAGATCTTGTGTCAAGATCTCGATTTGTGTTCCTCTCCGATCTGGCACCCAGATCCGTCTTCCACGGCTGCAGACCTGCTTCTCCGATCTGTTGCTACACAGATCTGGTTCCTCGCCGCCTCGCTCCTGCTGTTCACCCGCTCTGTTGCAGCCGCCCAGACCTTCTTCTCGGGCGTGTTTGCTACTGTCTCAATTGGCTGTTACAATTGCCGCTGCTTGGTCTCCAACCCCGATTTAAGCATCTCTTGCACGCTGCTTCTTTTTTTTTTTTTAAGATCTGGTTCAGATCTGTTCGGTGACCTCTCACTGTCTGCCCATCTACGCAGTCCCATTCCGATCTGCTGCCAACAGTAAGAAGCCTTCTTCTGCTGCCCTTCTCTGCTTATTTGCTGTGTTTTTGCTGGTTCGCATGATCTTCCATCTCCGACGACTCGCTGCGGGCCTCTCTGTTGGCGTTCAGATCTGCTGCTATCACCGCACCTCTGCTGTTTTTCCCTGCTTGGCCGGATCTGCCATCGTCCAGATCTGTTGCTTTCCCTGCCGCATCTCCCTACTTTTGCTGCCGTTCGCTCAGATCTGAGCCTCTCGTCATTCCACTGTGATCTTTCTACAGATCGTTGTTTGAAGATTACAACAAACCTGTTGATTCCCTCTGTTTGCAGGCCACCGTTTGCTGCTCGGGTTCGACACACGACCATCTCTTCTTCCTCAATTGTGATCCAGATCGTAGCCCCCTGTAACGACCCGACCCACATACAGGGCTTAGGGCTCAACTCAGCAAGAAATTGTCCGCTCTGGGCCTCGCACACAGCTATCCCACACTGTTTTGCCTTTGGGCTCCTGGCCTACCTGGCCCGGCCCAAAACGCGTCTTGCTAATTAAATGGGCTTGGCCTCTTATATATCCCCATTTCTCTCCCTTCCTAACCGATGTGGGACTCCCCACATCGGCTACGCAAGGGTTTCACAATCACCCCCATTAAGCCTCGAGCCGCCCTCGGCTCGAACCCGGCTTAGCTCGACAACACCAGGGAAGGAGGAAAGGCCCACATAGTCCGAGAGTTGAACTGAGGCTCTGATACCATTTGTAACGACTCGACCCACATACAGGGCTTAGGGCAAGACTCAGCAAGAAATTGTCCGCTCTGGGCCTCGCACATAGCTAGCCAGCACGGTTTTGCCTTTGGGCCCGGGCCCACCTGGCCCAGCCCAAAACGCGTCTTGCTAATTAAATGGGCTTGGCCTCTTATATATCCCCATTTCTCTCCCTTCCTAACCGATGTGGGACTCCCCACATCGACTGGGGAAGGGTTTCACAGCCCCGATCTCGACTGTGTCTGCCATTGTGCTGTTGTCGATTGCTGTCTCTTTAGTTGCTGTTTTTTATAGAGAGGGTTGTTGTTTCAGTTCTGGCTATTTGCCAGCTCTGTTTCGTCTTTGAATTCAAGAAGGACTCTCGGGTTATTGCATCCGAAAGAAGAAAGGCCAGAGAGGATCTCTCTTACCGTGCCTATTTGAAGCAAGGACCTCTCCACCTTTCAGCTCCTAGTACCAAACATTTCTATGTCAAGAGTTTGTCCTGCAAACTGAAGGAGGACAACGGTGAAGCATGAAAGGGGGGATCTCTTCATTTAGTGGTCCGTAAGACTACATTTTTTGTGTGTTGCACAACTTTTTTATTCTTATTCGGCTCGCTCTTCTATGGCCACATTCTCTTCAGGTATCCTCCGCCCTCATGTTGGACTCGCAGGTATTGCCCTTACTGTTTCTTCTTCTCCCATCTGGATTATTGATACAGGTGCTACTCATCACATGTGTTCCACCTTATCTTTATTTTCTTCATGCACACCATGTTCTACACCCTTTTCTGTTCAGCTTTCAGATGGCTCGAATGCTCTTGTCACACACATTGGGACTGTGTCTCTTTCCTCCTCTCTTGTACTTGAGCATGTTTTCTTTATTCCTTTATTCAAGTTTAATCTTTTATCTGTGAGTCAACTTACCAATTCCAATACTTGTTCAGTGACATTTTCTTCTACCCATTGTCTCTTTAGGATCCGTCAACGAAGAAGATGATCGAACATGGTAACGTTCATGGGGGGCTGTACTACTTTCATGCGGCTTCGGCAATGGCAGTTCTCCAACCCCCTTCCCTTGATCTCTGCCATTTGCGGCTGGGCCATTTGAAATATGGCAGTCTCCATCATTTAGCTAAGGTTGTTCCCTCTATTTTTTTGTCACATTTGTCCACAAGCTAAACAAACACGTTTGCCCTTTCCTTCTAGCTCTATCACTAGCAGTCGCCCATTCTCTTTGATTCATTGTGATATATGGGTCCTTTTTCTCAACCATTTTTCAATGGTTCCCGTTATTTTCTAACCATTGTCGATGATTTCACTAGATGTACATGGCTTTATCTTATGCATGTCAAATCTCAAACAAAATCCGTTCTAGCATCCTTTTTTGCCATGGTCCAAACCCAGTTTCACTCTCGCATTCAATCTCTTCATTCGGGTACTGGTGATGCATTCTTTCCCCTTATCCAACAAGCTCGATCAGATAATGGTACTGAGTTTCTTTCCATTGCCATGCAACATTTCTTTTCATCCCATGGGGTCATAAATCAACGCAGTTGCGTTGCCACTCCACAACAGAATGGAATTGTTGAGCGCAAGCGTGTGATCTCCTTGAGGTTACTTTGCTCTTCGTTTCCAAGCCAACCTACCTTTACAATTTTGGGGAGAGTGCGTACTCACTGCTACCTACCTAATCAACAAGATGCCCACTCCTCTTTTATCAGGCAAATCCCCACATGAAGCTTTGTTTCATTCCAAACCGGACTATTCTCGCTTGCGTGTCTTTAACAGTTTCTGTTTTGGCCACAACCACGCCATCAAACATATATTTGACCAACGAGCTAAACCCTGTATTTTTGTTGGCTACCCCTATGCGCAAAAAGGTTACCGCATTTTTTACCTAGCCACTAAAACCATTTATACATCTCGTGATGTCTCATTTTATGAAGGTATATTCCCTTATCATGATTTGCCTACCTTAACGTCCTCTCATGTTACCCCATTGCCTATTTCTGATGACCCTACTTTTGATTATCCTTCTCATTCGCCTGTTATTACTTCTCCACCACTAGTCCCTCCGGCTACTTCCATTGATTCCAGTCAATCCATCCATCCTATGCCTTCCATCACCTCTCCTGCTGTTCCAACACCTGCTGCCCGCCCTAGTCGCATTCGACGTCCACCACCTCACCTTGGCGGATTATCATTGCTTCACAGCCACTCATGAGCGTTCACTCTCTCTATCAACTTCAAAGTTGACAGGTACACCTTACCCAATCTCTCATTATCTTCATACTTCAAACCTATCTGTTGCACATAAAGCTTTTCTTTCCAAAATTTGTTCCACAGATGAGTCACGTGCCTTCACCCAAGCTGTCAAGTCTCCAAATTGGAGAGACGTCATGGCAAAAGAAATTGAAACACTTGAAAAGAATAACACTTAGAGCTTCTCTTCTCTTCCCGCCAACAAGAAACCCATTGACTGCAAATGGGTATACAAGATCAAGTACCAGTCAGATGGTTCTATTGAGCGTTACAAATCTCGTTTGGTCGCCAAAGGCTTTACTCAGGTTGAAGGGCTGGATTATCATGACACTTTTGTTCCCGTTGCTAAATTGGTTATTGTCCGTGCTCTTCTCTCCATTGCCTTCGTCAAGTAGTGGTGCCTTCATCAACTTGATGTTAATAATGCTTTCCTCCAGGGAGATCTTGATGAAAAAGTTTATATGACTCTTCCGCCTTGTTTTGCACGACAGGGGGAGCAGCGTGTCTGTCGATTGAATAAATCCATTTATGGGTTGAAACAAGCTTCTCGACAATGGTTTGCAAAGTTCTCCTTTACTCTTCTCCAAGCCAGTTTTTCACAGTCGAAGTTTGATTACTCCTTGTTCACTCATCACAAAGGCACCTCCTCCACATTTTTTCTGGTCTATGTTGATGATAATAATCATCACTGGTAATGATGCATTGGCCATTCAACGCATCAAGCGCTTTCTTGAAATCAAATTTTATATTAAAGATTTTGGGACGCCTCAAATACTTCCTTGGCATAGAAGTTGCCCGTTCTTGGAAGGGTATTTTCCTCTCTCAACGGAAATACACCTTAGATATACTTAAGGATACAAGCTTTACTGGAGGGCGTATTTCTGATTTTCTGATGGAACAACAGTTAAGACTCTCTCCTGATGATGGTACTTTGCTTCCTAACCCCATCACCTATCGCCGCCTTGTGGGTCGTCTTATTTATCTTACTGTTACCCGACCCGATATCAATTATGCGGTGAACATTCTCAGCCAGTTTATGCATTTCCCTCGGACTGCCCATTTGGACGCCGCATACCGAGTTGTTCGCTATTTGAAGGGTTCTGTCAATAACGGCATTATTTTGTCTTCCTCCAGCACCCTCCGTTTACAAGGTTACTGTGATTCAGATTGGGTTGGTTGTCCCGTTACTCGGCGATCCACTACAGGTTATTGGACTTTTTTAGGTACCAACATCATCTCTTGGAAGACCAAAAAGCAGTAGACGATTTCCAGCTCCTCTGCTGAGGCTGAATATCGCGTCATAGCGACCTTGACTTGTGAGCTTCAATGGTTAAAATACTTGCTCAATAATCTTGGTGTTTTTCATCTTTCTCCCAGTCACTTTATCTTGTGACAATCAAGCTGCTCTCCACATTGCCAACAATCCGGTCTTTCATGAACGAACGAAGCATATTGAATTTGATTGTCATTTTGTTCGGGAGAAGCTTCAGTCTGGGCTCCTCGTCCCTCGGCACATCCCTTCTTCTCATCAACTTGCCGACGTCTTCACCAAACCCTTGGGCAAAGATCCTTTTCATACTTTAATTTGCAAGTTGGGCATTACTCACATCCACGCTCCAACTTGAGGGGGAGTATTAGAGTTGATCTTCCCCATTTACACTGAGGGATTATATTGTAATTATCACCACAAATTCTTTCCTTTTATTCCTTTGTTTCTTTATTTGTCATGTACATTTTCCCTATTAATACAATGAATCAGGGTATCTCTCATTACATTGAGAGAACAAATTCGTCTCTATTTTCGCATTTGACACCTTTGCTTGGAAATAATTTTTAAAAATTGGAAGGGAAGGATAAAAATTAATTTTTTACCTTTATCCCTTAAGTATCAAACAAAGGTGATGGAGTTACCCTCTTTTACCCCTCATCCAAACATGGCCTAAGTCTCGACTCTCGACTCAGCTGCATTGCATTCTTGCAATTGCAGAAAAGTGGAAAACTTTCAAAATCTATTTTTCATGCGATGTAGCGATAAGATGTAAAATATAAAATAAGCCTCTAAATCGAATGCATGGGTAGAAAGTTATAAAGTATAACTATGATCAAACTTAGTCAAATTCATATCATTAATATTACATTCTAAATAATATTAAATTATTAACTATGTTTCAGTTGACGACATGAAATTAAATTTAAGAAAAAATGTTTTTTTAAAATTAAAAATATTTAAAAATAAATAAAAAATAGTTTATAATTTTTTAAACGACTTTTAAAGGTTACGGTTCTAAAAAGAGCCAGTAAATTTGAGTTTGACTTATCTTTTACTATTTTTTTCTCAGAGTAAATTTTTGAGAAAATCAGCATGTACTCAAGTCGGTCGCGGTTGAATTGGTGGTTTAACCATGGACCTTGTTGGTTTTAAAAACATTAGTAAAAAGACAGTTGTGGAAATATGCCGCTATTATCATGAGAACTATAAAATACCAAAATTTTTGTGGTAAATTTCAATTTATCAATGATATTTGTGACAATGGTGCTAAAAACTTTAGTCATTGTCTCACAACGACGGCTGTGCCGCCCAACTCAAATTTTTCCTCTTCTTCGCCGGTTGATTTCCGACGCCTTGCATTCTCTATCTGATACTCAGATGGTTGCTAATACGTTTCTCTATTCTCTTCACTTTTTTTTTCTTGCATATATTTAGTTGCCTGTTACAAGATAAATGTCGAGTCTGATTAATTGCAGGTTTAACCAATGAATCACATTAAGTCTAAATAGATTTGGTAAAATCTAACCTTCGATCCAATTTGAGTAAGATCCTACTCATTCAATGAACAATATGATCTAATCTAGCCTATTTAATAAATGAATAGACCAAGCTCACTAAAGTAATTGCTACATCTATAATTCTATACCTAACACACTAAACACATCTAACCGCAATAGTCTACACTTATTTTAATAATAACTTTGGTATATATTTCTTTTATAGAAGTCATCTTAATCAAATAAATAGACTACGTGGATAAATAGACTAATTTTGGTATTACTCACATGGGTGTATCTCAACTCATTGTCTCTTGTTTCAAGAAGTAGGAAGTTGTGGGTGACTTAACCTTAGTGTGTCATAGGAGTAGTGTGTTCACCCATGAGAGTTTTACGCTTGGTATTATGTGATTTTCCACACATAAAAAGAAAAAAAAGATGAACCAATTTAACCCATTTAACTAACAAAACAAAAAACAGACATGAACTAAATAAGATCCCACTTGATTTGACCTGAATGTGACTAAACTTGGTGCTATGTGCGGGCATAAGTTCGGTGGACCCAAGTCCGACCATTCACACCTGTTAATTGTATATCAAACCATGGACCACCTTTCAATTTTGTTCCAATTTCAATTTTGCATTGACTAGAAGAGGTTTAGGCGGCTGTTTGTTTCAGCCCAAGCTCAAGAACAAGTGTCTGAATAAGAACAAAGCAGAAAACTATCACAAAATTGTGCAAAAACTACAAATATTTGAAGTGGATTACTGTCTGTAATAGTTTATTGCCTCCTAAGTTTGACTTATAAAATGATAATCCAAATCGATGTCATGTTTTACTCTATTTTGCAAATTTAAATTATCACTAAGCAGATTGTTAGTCATGTAAGTTATTCACACAGTTGAATAGAAAATTTAAAAATATAAATATATATTTAATAGTATAATCTTCTTTTATTATGATTTTCGTATCTTTTAGAGTATCCAATTATTTTTTAAGATATCTGCAAATTTTTTTATTTATACATCCATAAAATTTTACAAAAAGTAGTTATTTGAACTTTGGAGTAAAATGGAAATTGAATTTAGAACACTCACTTCCGATACTATAATTTTTAGAAAATAAATAAAAACATCAAATTTAAATACAACTCATTTTTAGAATTTTTATAAGTTAATTTTATATTTCAATATTTTATTATGTTAGAAATGTTAAAAAGTAGAGGTCAATAGATCCTCTCCACGAAATACCACGAGAACATGAAGAGTACGACAGTACGAGACTAATTAGTCGGTTTATGTGACGAAAACGTCAATTTATCGCGACAAAAACGCGGTAGAATGAAAAAATTGGGGTCCCACACTCCCACGAACTCGTACCACACGGCGCACATTATAATACACAGGTAAAGGAGGCGCACTCTTTTTATCCTCTTTTTTTTGTTCTTCGTTTTCGATCCCAACTTCAAACGCTGAATGATTGAGTTGATGCGATACATTCACAAATCAGACGCCCTTTTCTCTCTTTCGTATGAGCAGATTAAAATTCCAATACTACCCTTTTTGATGGCTTAAGAGAATCGCCTCCTCGCAAAATCCAATCCAATCTATTCCAGTCCAATCTTTTCCTGGTAAGAACCTATCGCCCTATTTGTTTTAATACATGGCGTTTATAAAATAGAATCTAAATTACCCATTTGATAATTTTCATTATCTGCTGGATTCTGAACAAACCCGTTTATGGCGTTTATAAGTAGACTATGAATTTCTCATTTTATTATTTTTTGGCTATTTGTTGTATTCTAAAGAAATTCAATTGTTGTATGGAGTTTATAAAGTAGCATCCTGATTGCTGGTTTATAGTTTTTTGTTATTTGGTGGATTATGAAGAAACCCACTTGTTGCATGGAGTTTACGAAGTAAAATCTGAATGACCCATTTGTTAATTTTTTGGTTATTTGGTTCTAACTTTAAGAAACCTATTTGGTAATGACTTTCTTTTTTTAATAATTTGCGTACATTCTTTGGTTTCAGTTTTGATTGGATGTCTTTTCTATTAATGGAGAAATTGATTTATTTTATAAAATTCTTTGAGGGGGTATTTGTCGTGCCTGTTTGCGTGTTTGGAAAGCTGGGAAAGTTGGATTGGTCGATGGTTTTGTGTTTTCGGATAATGGCCATTTGATCCCTTTAGGATTTTTTCTGACGGAAGGGGCGTGGTTATGGATTAATAATGTTCTTCTGAAGTTTTTGTTTTTCGGCTTTGATAACTTCTTCATGTGAAACTACGATCTTATGGTTGATTTTTCTTTTACTTTTTTCTTATTTTCTCTTTTTATGGCTGTTCCTCTATGTTAGCGCTGTCCATGTTTTGTACAGTTTTTAATTTCTCTTAATAAAGTCGACATATATATATATATATATATATATATATATAGAGAGAGAGAGAGAGAGAGAGAGAGAGAGAGAGAGAGAGAGAGAGAGAGAGAGAGAAGATGGTGTTTGGTTGTTAACTTCTTCTTCTTATTATTATCATTATTGATATTATTAAATCAAGATATAAGCCGGGTCCATTTTGGGCTGTACTTACCTGTTGCTGTGATGTATTTACACCTCTGGTGTTGTTTTTTATCTATTAATATATTATATGAACCATTTCAAAAAAATATTATTAAATCAAGAACCTTAGTTGTTGAGTCTAACAAATTTGTGCTTGGCCGCGCAAGATTGGTCCCATGAGAACCTTATATTTCTTGAGAAGGTTCTACCCTGTGAAAACACTCTTTAATGGAACTTCAGCTTTAGCTAATAATGACTAAGAAACCAGTGGGATGCCTGTTGGGCTGGGAAGTGGGAATGCCTATGTTATCGATTTGACTGCTAAACTACTTGGGGCTTATGTAGCTCATGCCAGATTAATTATATTCTTGACTGGAGTAATGAACCTATTTGAAGTGGCTCATGTTGTACTAGAGAAACCCAGCTATGAACAAGGATTGGTTTTAATTCCTCATCTAGCTACTCTAGGTTGCTGTGAGCTAGATAGATATTGGTCCTTGGGAGCAAAGGCAAAAGGGAAAGAAAGTTGGCGTCATTGTTGCGATGGTGGTGATTTGTGAATGCTCCTACAGTTTGTATTTGTGATTGATGGAATGCCGATTAGATGATACGTCATGAGATGGTTGTATAAGGAAGGTGATAGGTGTTTTCAGAAAAAAATGTTGAAGAAGAGAAATTCAATGGGCTTCTTAGTTGGACTAGGATGTTGCAGAGACAAGATTTGAAGTTGCGACCTCAATGTTATGAGCCTTGTGAGCCACCAAATTGCTTTACCCTGCACTGAAAAACTGAAACCTAATGGACAAACAAGAATTGGATGTGCCTCCATACCATATTATATATGATTAGTATTGCCCATTTGTACAGAATGTATGTGTTCTATCTATTGCAATGAACTGAGCTAGGTTTTTCATATGCTAAAATTGGTGTTCTCAATATGGTGCATGTAAGTATGCAAACTGATTTTATTTATTTATTTTTTGATGGTGACATGACTTGAACCACAACCTTTAATGTTGGAATAATGAGCACATACTAATTGTGCTACATGCTCTAGTTCAAAGTGAATGTTATTGCAGATGTGTGGTGGCCATTATGGGACGATAACAAAAGAGGTGTCAATGAATACTGAATTTTGAGTATTGGGTATGCTATTTGTCATGGAATTGATCCGACACTATCTGTCCATATGATGATCATTGACTTTTCTATTTTGTTGCTCATGTTTTCGGAACAGAAAATTGTCTTAAAGGACTACAATCATGCAAAGGATGTACTGTTTTTTTTTTTTTCTTTTTCTCTGGAAGGTGAGGAGAGTCAATTGAGCAAAGGTACACCTCACAGAAACAGGCAAAGGGATCTGAGCTTGCTGAATCATTTTGGAATGCCTTAGATCTGAGCTTGCTTCAGTTATGCTGTATATGTGCATAAATATTCCTTAAGTACCAAGGTGGCTTCTCATTCATCTTTAAAGCAGATATGTTGATTGGAGACATGTAGAGGAAAGCTGCCTTGAATAATTAAATTGTCACAGAAGCTATAGAGGGAATGCTGAAAACTCTATAGAGAGTTTGGACCGACTGATTCTTTTTTTGGAAAGATTGTACTGAAGATTGGTTTTACTCCAATAAACAAAGAGTCACTTGATAATACCAGACTAAAAGACTACAGAAAGAGCTTTAGAATGGACACAACAGGAGATTACTATTCACCAGGAGCTGAAAGAGGCCTTGAAACTCCGATAGGGAAGTCTTCCGATGCCACAAGAAGTTGATCTATGTTAGTGCCTCGGCTTGGCCAAGACCCTATGTTTGTCAATTCCATGACTCGGAAAGAAGCACTTGCCTGAAGCTTGAAGACCCAAGATGATCAAATGTAAAGATCATGCTCCACTGGATGGAAGCTCATCGTTATGGCAATCACAAAACATGTATTATGGCTATAGATGACTTTAGCCATAGAGAGGACTATCCATAGGCTTAGAAGAGCAAATGGTTAAATCATAAAAAGTCTGGTGAGGATGCTTGACAGTGAAATGGAAGCAAACTTGGAAATATGAATTATGTTCACTGTCAGCACGACCAGTCTATCTCACCGACCCCTCGATGTAGTCAAGATTGACCCATCGTGGTCAAAGATTGGTCGGCTCGAATTTCATAGGTTCTGGAACATTGAATTGTCATTTTGGGTATACCTCTGATCTAGAGTCTCTATGCACTGACCCCTCAGTGAAAGGCTGAAACGATCCCTCTTGTTAACGACTCCTCGATCAAGATCTTGAGTTTTGAAACTTTGAACTCATGTGGACTCTCGAAAAAATAGATATATCGGCAATTAAAGACCGATCGAGAGTACCAGGACCGAACCCCTCGGTATTGGGGGACAGGTCGTTCTGGGTAACATGTTTCTAAGTTGAAACTACTATTAAGCATGTTTTGCATCAGAACGAGGCTCTCGTATGGACCGACTCCTCAGTACCATAAGTGTCGATCGGTCGATCATGACGACAAATGAGATGTCGACCGAGAAAGAATATTACCGTTGAAAGTGCACTTACTGCAGAAAGGTCGGAATTGTAACGGTAACATTTCTAGTCACCGACCCCTCGGTGCGACCGACCTATCGGTACATTACCGTTACTACAACTAGTTGCCTTCGCTACATAAACCAACCTTTATGCAACCAGTTGGTATTCTTCGGACGGATCAGTTGGACGCTCAATCTTTATTAGTGAGCTTAACAAGGGCCAAGTGAAGGATCATTCTCTCTCTCATGCTTACACTAGGGGAATCAAATACAACCAATCAAATGGATTGAGTTGTGAGAGAGAGAGGAAGGATGAAAACTTATAAAGAACCAATCTGAGGATTGAGTTTGAAAGTGAGAAGGACAGAACCATAAACTAGGAACCTTTGGTAGAACCAATTTCCTTGACACCCTTGGACTGTGATTGCTAAATGACGACTACAAGCGAGAGTGTCGGCATACATGGGTGGGATCTCGAAGAAGCAGACATCAGAAGAAAGAGCTTCAAAGGCAAGTGCTTCTTGGTTTTAATTTTATTTAAAACCTTTGTTCCGAAATCGATTAAGGGGAGGTACCCCGGAACCACTATAAAAAATTCTGAAGCGGTGTCTCCGGCATAGAGGTGAGTGGAATTCCCGACCAAATGGATAGGTGGAATTCCTATTCGAAAGTGGTGGGTGAAATTCCAGCCGATTGAGTGAGGTGGAATTCCTACTCTAATTGTGAGGGTGTAAGTCCCCCACTTAGTGGATTTTGAGGATAGCTCAAGGTTGAGTGAGTCCTAATAGTGGAATGTAGGTTAGCTAACCGAACCACTTTAAATTGGTCTTATGGTGTTTGATCTATGTGTGTTTGTATTTAGTAGTTAAGTACTCTTCTCAACACACATCACTTTGCATATTGATTATCTCATTATACACATTGTGTACGAGCATCGATAATCAAAGTTTATGTAAAGGGTCATAATCTTAGTGTGATCGCTTTAATTAAATTATTACACTAAACAAATTTCTTGATAAACATTCAGCTGCACTTTAAATCAAGAAATTTGTAAGCACCATTAAAAATGAGATTGACCTATTCACCCCCCCTCTAGGGTCAATCACGATGTTCTAGCACATTGAAAATGAGAACTTTCAATCTATATAGAAGCCAAGTCTGCATCTGAAACAAAATAGCAGATGTTGTGGAGATACTGACATGAACTTCACAGAGCACCTTTTTGACCCGACTGAGCTTCTGGTTTCTATCTTGCCATGTGTTGCATGCAACTAGGTCTCCTACCAGTCTCACGGTATGCCTTCAGCATTTATCGAAGGGAACAACATCCAATTATTTGATTTAAGTGTTCGGAACAAAATCTACTCCAAGGCAACCTGAGTTTCACAATGATTTTGTCAGAACAATGATGGAGTTTCGCAAGATAGAGGAGTTTGGATTATGGGAAATTGATTCACTAGGATTATGACATAAAAACATTATAAGTCAGCAATGATCAGTTTCAAAAATAGATCTTTTAACTTCTCACACTCATCAAGTCAAACAGGACAAGAATGCCAAGGAATAGGGTTTCCAAATAGGCTAGTATCATATAAAATGAAGCTCAATTATCAAATTAGCAAGCGGTCTTGTAGGCAGACATCATATAGTTGAGTGTTGGGCGATGAGTGGATAAAGTCATGGCAACAGAAATGTGTATTCTAGGATTGATGTGTGGAATAACACTAAAATACAAATTAGAAATGTCACGTTGGAGATATAATAAAAGTAGCAAATAGACAAGAGGATGAGGGAATGCTGCTTAAGGTGGTTTGGGCACATATGTAAAAGATAAGTGTTAGGCTTGGGTATCCATCCCAGAAGACTAGCTTGTTTGGTGGAGTGACCCAAGTCCTTTATAAATCCCTACATCTTCCTCTATATTTCCAACGTGGGACTCGTCACAGCCAACCCCAACAATCCCCCCTTTGAACGAGGCTAGCTAACTTGTTTGCCTAGGGGACCTCCTAAGTCCACATGAGGTAGCCTGAAACCTGGCTATGATACTAATTGTTAGACTATGTGGAGCCTGATCATTAGAGATATATTGACGATCCAGTTGTGGGTCGAGCTCGCGGGGGGTCAAAGGGGAGCAACGCCCCCTTGTCTAGGGGTACGGGGGAGGAGCCCCCAAGCTGAATTTTTTATTAGAGGAAAATTATGTAATTTTACATTTCATCTTGTGTAAACCCTAATTAGGGCAGTATATATTGTTTTTTTGCGAGAGAGAGAGGCATGAGCGAAAAATTGTAACCAAGAGCCACAACCGATTCTCCTTCGATTTCTTGCCTTTGAGTATAATGGATCGGTGTTAAATCCGTGGACATACCTTAAAGGAACTGCATAAATCTCTGTCTTTTAGTGTTGATTTTCTTCTTTCTGTTTTATTCTTTGTTCGATATTGTTGTTTCTGTGAGGTACTTGGTTCAAAGAATTGGAAAAGTACAAGTGGATGGTACAAGGAGGGGATATAGGACATGAAAGATTGTGGAGTGATAGTGGATATGGTTTTTGATGAGGTAGATTGGAGAAGTTAAATTCAAGAAAGGCAACCCTAGATAAGATTACTGATTATGATGATGATGATGATGATTTTTTATATTTTTTTGAAAGGTGGGTACTGACGATGATTATTTAACTTAAATGTCACTCAGGTGGCTTTCAATATAATGGGTTATGCAGAAGATTTCCTACCAACAGATGTTGAACGATCAGAGGAGGCATGTAGCAGGTTACAAAACTGATTCTCAATAAAGTCAGCAACTAGTTTTGACTCCACACCGAAGATCAGAATTATGCTTGTAACAGTATCTTCTGGTAATGCTACCATCCTGAGGTCATGAATCAAAGCAGAAGTTGGTAGATCTCCCATTCTCAATAATGTGAAGGATGAGGCTAGAGATGAAATCTTTTTGTTTTGGAATACTCCCTCATACGGCATAGAGCTTAGGGAATGTTTGGTGTTTCCAAATAAATTTGCCATGCAAGTAATTCCTGTTCACCCTGTCAGACCCATACATTTTTCTTCTTGGAAATTGTAATTAAGAGTTTTATCAGAGAGCTCTCATTTTTAAGTTTAGGAAACAAGGAATACCTAGACCTCCAGACTCTTTAGGTTCTGTAATATTAGACCAATTGGCAGTGTGAATGGTTCTTTCACTCCAGGACAATAATATCGATAGAAAATGCTGCAGCGATCATTCTAGGTCATATATGTACCCCAAGGCACAGGTATAAGCTTATTCAGATATTATGATATAAAATGGAAATGTTCTAATGATCAGGAGCATTCAAGCAAATACTAGTTGCTTGCTTTTTCAGCTAGCAACTCAAGCAAAAGCCCACAATCTATCAAGGAAAGCTTGCTAGAACTTAGAGGCAGACCTACATGTCTGATGCTATTGGGAATATCTGAGACATAGTATGGTTAACTTGCATCACAGAACTGTGAAAAACATCAATTAAGAACTTCAGATTCGAAATGGAATGACCATCTGGATTGGGGAAATCTACAAGAGTAAGAACTTCATATTGTAAATATCATGTGAATTGGGAAATTTACAAGATCATCAGCAAAGGCGATGTGCTTAGCTTTATAAAAAGTTAAATGTGATTCAGACCTAAAAGTGTATCTTCTTGCACTGCCTTTTGTCTCTAATAAAGACTGCCCTTACGTCGATCTGTTTGTTTATAGATCCAATAGAAAATTCGATTTGAAATTTGCTTTTAGATAAAGTTTACTCTCTTTCAACCTCTTGTTGATTCCTTTCATTTTTACCTTTGATTCCAGTTCACTATTTTATCTACTAATTTTTTAATCATTTATTTTGAAAGTTAATTCATTATCCTTAATAATGGTACCTTTTGTAGATGCACATGTGTAAGATGTTGAAATCTTGTCCCTAATGAGAATCTGCTGAACCTGGTGGTCATTGGGATGTCTACCCTACAGAATTTTTATCTTGGGATGAGTGAGCTAAATTAAGGGCAAAAGTGCTCAAGTGATACTTTGTCCATCATGGACACAGAAATTTGGTTGATATTGTTTTTGCCTTTGAGATATTATCCTTTTATTGTAGATCTTGATCTATCAATAATTTGATATATCAAAATCAGACACGCGAGATGTCAAAATTGAGCACTGGGGTGGTTATAATTTTTGGTGAGGTTCATCTAGAAATGATGTAAGCTAGGGTTCCAAAGTCTACAATGTGAACCCAAGAGATTCGTGCCAAATTGGGTGCCACTTACCAAAAACTGACAGCAGAATAGGATAAGGCAATGGAGAAGGGCTTAGAAACTTAAGTGGAAAATGCTCTCAGTAGCTTAGGATCATACGGTTAATGGTGGAGAACTGTAGGAGTTCCCCATTGTTGATTTTCCCTAGAGAAATCTCATTACTAATCAAAGGAACCCAATGAACTGGCTTGCACTCCAACCTTACCATGCTTATATAGTAGTCTGTATATCTAAAAAATTCAACTTCTTAGAATGTGACTGAGCTGAAACTCAATGCTTGCTTGAACCACCAGAAAACTAGATTACTGATCAATTGGAACTAAAATGCATAAGTACTTGTTTTTGCACCTCTGGTGCGTCTTTTTCTTCTAATATATTAACCTTAAAACAAAAAGGCATAGGTACTGTAGCATCTTTTGTAGTAACACTGTAGCTCATCGTTATAGCAATTACTATAGCATGTCATTGAACCAGTTGCTGTAGCACACATTGTTCATATTACTGTAGTACATCGTGATATTGGACCCATGATGTGTGATCTATGTTTTGGTTCTAATAATAAACCCACATCTTAGCTTGGCCTTCTTTGTCTTCTCCAAGAATCTGTATAGGTTTTTCGTCATCAGAAAAGCAGTCTTGAACTTCATCATCAAGGTGATCTGCATAAAGAAATCCCATGTTTTCAAATATGCATGCATACATTCATGCATATATATGTACACGCATGAGCACATACATACATACTTCTATATGTACATAGATACATACATATGGAAAATGTATGTTGATTATGGCTGTTTACTAGGGTATATGGTGTCATATAAATCAAACTAACCCTCATTCCTTCACCTGTTAATTTTGTGATGTATTGCATGATATTACTTTGATGGAACTTACCTTTTGTGTCGTGTTACCATAGCAAGAAGCATGAGCAGCAGATACCATTTTGTTTTAGACTATTGCAGTCATGACCTTTTGTGTCAATTTGTGAGTTCGAAGTGACTGTACCCATTTGTAAACCACATGCTGTGACTTCTACCAAATGTGGGACATGCTACGAACGTAAAGTTGAATAGTCTATTGGAATAATACTTGAGCAGTTTCCATTAATAGCATAATCACCATCAAACTTTAATAGCAATCACTTTTTCATATAATATCGGGATCATGAAATGAGCATCTCATAATCTTCATTTTGCTTTAATTATTGTAGAAATGCATCATCTAATTGACAGTAGTGCCATCACGTTTACCATTATTAATTTTTTTTAACACGGATTAGAGGTAACTCTGATTATAGAAAAAGTTGTTACTGTGTAAGGAACATGCTCCAACTTTTGTTAAGTGGATGAATAGCTGATACAAGGGTCATTGTTTACCTGGAAAGGAATGGCAGCTCGCCCTGCTTTATCCATGAGGAGATCAGACACAAAACAGCTTAGTACCTTGGGAGTCACTGGAGCTATGTCATCATCATTACCTGTAATACCCACACCTTTGGAGGAGAGGTATCCCAAAATGCCAGTGGAAAGAGAACTAAGAACAAGTCCAGTGGTTGCACAAGCTACTCCATCAGGTTCCAACAGTGCTGTTGTTGGGCACTTGTTTTCATCAGCATCAGGATTCTCTTCAGATCTTCATTACTCTTCTATTTCACAACATGAGAGACATTCTATTAGTGCTCCATTCATTTCTCAGTCATCAAACAGTAGTTCGTCTGTGCTTTTATCACATTCTTCTCATTCAGGTGTTTTTCAATCTGAGACTTCAAACAGTTTCACTAAAGAAAATAATGACTGGTGCACAGACCCCCTTCAGGGTTTTCTCGACTTCTCTGACAATGTTTCAGTCCAGAACAGTCAAATCCAAGGCTGTGTTGTGTCTTCTGAATGACACTGTAAAGCGAACTGATTGGCAGGAATGGGCAGATCAACTAATAGCTGATGATGACAGTTTGGGCCCCAACTGGAGTGAACTTGTTGATACAAGCCCCATAGATCCTGAACACAAGGTTATCTTCTTTTACTTAGCAGTAGAAGTGCTGATTTTAGAAGGGTAGATTATTACTGATTGTCTAGAAATCACGGCTCTGTGAAATCTATATATGTGTGAATACATACATGCTCACCAATCTAGGCTGTCTAATTCATGGGTCCCATATTGGTACAGTATGGATTTAAACCACATTTCTTGGGAGATTCTAATATTTTAATTCTGCACATTGAGTTTGGAAAGTTGGAACTCTTATTTTAACTATATTGAATTGATGGCAAAAAAGTGAGTGGCCAAGATTGACCTGTTAATGATTTTCAGGCCATGTTGGTGCACAATGGAGCCCATAATGTGATGGTATACCACTTGTTTTGTTGATTAGTAGCCACAAAATTATTGAAGACTAGCTGCTAGTAACACGGCATATATATTATTTCTGTATTCCTGTTTTTGCTGTTTTTACTAAATTACTTGCTTGATATTTCTTGCACTTGCTCCCTCTTTTGTAGACTGACTGCTCAGCATCCAATGCATCTTCAAGTTTCTCAATGCAACAGCCACAAATTCATAAGCAAATTCATGTGCCCACTGGAGAAGTGTTCCCTAGTACTAGCTCTTCACCTTCCACCATTGTTGCTCCATCCAAACCTCGCATGCGTTGGACACCAGAGCTCCACGAGTGCTTTGTAGAAGCTGTTAATCAGCTTGGTGGCAGTGAAAGTGGGTAACCCTCTTGCTATGCTGTATTACAAAGTTCAAAAATCTTATGACTAGAAGTTCTGGCCATGTTGTATTATGCAGTTCAATAAAATTTACTATTCTTCAACTGAAGCAAGTTTACTTTACTGGTTTCTAGTAAGCTGTATTATACAGTTAAAAAATCTTGACTACTAGAACTCTTGCCATGCTGTATTACCGTACGGTTCAAAAAAATTACTGTTCTTGAACTCAAGCATGTTGGCATTACTTGATTGGCTTTCTAGTAAGCTGCAATAAATAGTCCAAAAATCTTATGGCCACTTGAACTCTGGTCATGCAGTATTATGCAGTTCAAAAGTATTTACTACTATTATTGAACTTAAACAAGCCGACTTTACTTGATTGGGTTTCTAGAAATTCTGCTTGTAAATTGAATTCTGCAACTTCCTAGCTGTTTCTTTTTTTGATTACTTCCTTGCTGAAACTTGAAAAACTCAATGGGTGCATGCTTATTGAGTTTCTCTAGACCTTGCTGGAACTTTTTTAAATCTACAACTACTTGACTCAACCCAGTTGACATCCAAGGCATTCAAGGTTTTTGAATTGTTATTGGACCTTGCAAAGTTTATTGATCTGAATACTTTTTTTTTTTTTGGAAGTTTTTGAACTATTACGTGACCTTGCGAAGTTCTTTATTTTTATTTTTTTAACTTACAGGAGCTACACCTAAAGGTGTGCTGAAACGGCATGAAAGTTGATGGCTTGACCATCTATCATGTGAAGAGCCACTTGCAGGTCTGTATGTAGGTATTACCTGTAGATTGATTCATTGAACAATACACTTTTCATTTGATTTGACACTCCTCTATTTGCAGAAGTATAGAACAGCCAGGTACCGACCGGACTCCTCTGAAGGTATTTTACAGCCATCTTTTGACATTCATGTTCTTGAAAGCTATGGACTTTGCACTTTTCCATGCACCATCTTTGTTTCATTTTTGGTCATGTTCTGTGCCTTTCTCCACTTTTGTCTGCTCCACTAAATTTTTTAACATTTTAAGCACCATGTTGTGATCTTTTAACTTGTATCCTCATTTGAAAGAACTTTTATGATAGTTATTTCTGAATTTTGCTTTATGCAGGGACTTCAGAGAGAAAGATGACTCCCTTTGAAGAAATGTCATCTCTAGACCTAAAAACGTGAGTTAATGTCTTTATTTAGGAAAAATCTTGAATTAATTTTGTATTTCTTTTCATGCCATGTCTATACCTGATTTAGTTTTTACTTAAGTGTTTCTTTTGGTGATGGGATATATGAATAGTGAGAAATTGTTAAGTGCATGCTGGTGCATGTTTAAGATTGGTATCCATATTACACAACCAGTTGGTGGTGATGATGTTGTGTGTGTCTTTTAAGGCTTGATGGTGTACAACATCCTCCATTGAATGTCTACATCTGAAGCAGATGAAGATTTGGTAGCTGAACCACCTTTAGCTTTCAAAGACTTGACACTAGTGAATGGCTGTTGATGTTTGGTTACTACTACCTTTCAATTGAGTAAGAACTTAATTTATTAGAGTAAAAAAACTAGGAAAAAGTGGGATCCTATAGTCAGACTCTCTCTCCCTGTTTTCTCAGCTGTTGCCTGTAGGTTGGGCAGACAATTGTTAGTCTTAACTGTCAAAGACTTAGTTGGTCTAAGCTTCTAGAATTATACTAGAGTTCTTGGATTCAACTCCTCTCACTTTACCTGATACATGAGGCTTGTGGGTGGTTACGTGTATCCATGAGATTAGTCTCACCTTGGATGTGGTTTGCGGATATACCCATTTATCCAAAATAATTGGCAAAGACTTATATAATGTATGTCATCCACAAACCCAATGGCAGTAACTTGCAAAATGGGGTGGTTAAACTATATGGGAGCAAATGGGATCCTGAATTTTGTAAATCAAATGGGGATGCCCAATCTCTCTCACAGATTTGTTTATTAAGCTGGTAACACTAACAGCCAATATGAGAACAAGCAGGAAATATATCAGGAGAGAGAGAGTCCCCAAAGACATCTAGTTTTATAAAATACAAAAAGAAGAAGAAAAAAGACATCTAGTTTTATGTATTGGGAACTTAACAGGTTGGTTGTAAATTTTGGGGAAATTCTAGTGTTAGCTTTGGTTCTCCGAATCCTAATGATTGGCTACAATGTACTTTCAAGTTTTATGTCTTCCCTTACTACAGCTCAGAATAAATAGAAGCTATGGATTGAATTATTAATTGTTATTTGTGCTGTATTTGGTTCTTTTATATTTTTGAGAGCAAAGAAACTTATCTTTGGCAACCATCTTGAGAAAAATCTTAAACCTTCTACCAATTTTAAAGAAACCAAGCACAACTTAAATTATTATATGCTGAATTCAGCTTAGTTTCTTAAAAACTTCCTTGGTTGGCAGGGGTATAGAGATTACTGAAGCACTGAGACTTCAAATGGAAGTTCAGAAACGGTTACATGAACAGCTTGAGGTATGGATTTTTATGATTGCAAACTATGATGTAACTCTATTGAGCATTTAGTTTTTCTTGTAGAATAAAAGAAGTATTTTGTTTTTTCTATGAATTATTCTCCCATGATATGGTTCTTGTGAAAAAATGAAATCATGTTTACTATTGGTTTGGATTCTCCACTTGAAATAGAGATGTTTGGTGAGACTTTGGGACATGCTCTAGCTCAATCTTCGTGCAATAAAGCCAGCCGCTAATAAAACTAGATCTTGGAAACCAATCAAACCACAGTGATTATGTACCTTTTAACTATTTTAAGAAGAAAGAGAAAAAGAGAGAGAGAGAAACCAACCCAGAATATAAGTACAGACACCCCACAGAAAAAAAGATTATCCTGATTTTTGCATATATTGTTTCTTTAAGTAGGTTTTTTTTCCATACTTATAGCCCCAGGATTTGCTAGCACTCCAGTTACTGAAAGTTCTAGCATCTAACACTTATCAGTCTAGCATTGACCAAAAAAAAAACTAATGCTAGTTCATACTCACATGCTGTTTCTCAATTCAGATTCAGAGAAACCTGCAGTTGCGAATAGAAGAACAAGGTAGGTATCTCCAGATGATGTTTGAGAAGCAGTGCAAGTCTGGAGTTGATAGACCCAAGCTATCCTCCACTCAGCATGAACCCTCAGCTCAAACATCAGAAACAATGGACCAAGCTGAAACAGAGAGCAATGCAATGGATGTTAAACAAACAGAAAGCTCCTTGCGATTAGGTGGCAAACAGAAGATGCCTGAAGCCAGTGCCTTAAATGATCAAAAGCTAAATATTGAAGGTGGCTCCGTGTCCCCTCCCACCAAGCGTAACAAAATTAATGATGCAGAAACTCCTCCTGAATTTGAATTGGACAAATGACTGCCTTCTGAGATGTGATCTCCTTGAGAGGGCATCAATTTCTGTAACATGGAAGATGAAAGGTGCCAAGGTAACTTCTAGAGGACCTCAGATTTGGTTGGCTCTCTTGAGTAATACTCAAGGGCATTGTTTTCTAAGTAAATAAGAAACTATTGTAGCTCTGATTATGTTATGATTGTGGTCTTTCTGATTTGTACCTTCTGTTGAGGGTGGGGTAGGAGTTTTTTCAAAATGGTGTCGAAAAACTGAACCTATGTATTTGGGGGAAGAGAAGTATTTATTGGAAAAAGATGCATGACATTAACTATTAGAATTTTTTACTGTCATGACCAGTATAAATTTAATGATCCCTCTGCTTAGTCATACGCGGCATTTTGCAAGTTGTTGCTTTGTTTTGAGCTATTGGTTGTGTATGAAAATTTATAAAATTTTGAATCATTAATTCATTACAGGTTGGGGTAGCTCGTAGAATAGGAAGTTCTGTCATTTTTTGAGAATTTTGAGCGATATTTGTAGTATAAGATCACTGCTAATGGAATGGTATTGATTTGTTGGATGACAATGTGCGGGCTGATGATCACCAGCCCTGTGACTAACCCTTTGTATTGATTGGGCCTAAAATTCAGTCAAGTTATACAATAGAGTTTTATTAGAAAGTGGTAATTTTATGCACCATGCTTAAGTTTGGTGGACACTGTTTGAGATCCACTGATTTCTTAGATGGAAAAGATTGACTGTTCATCTAGCACTTTCGGTTGACTCCATGTCCATGACCATTTCAACTAGAAAATGTTCCGCCCCAAACTGCAATTGGGATGACACTTTTTACTAAATTTGGTTTACTTCTTCTACAGGCAAATTATCTATTTGACATTCATATGACTTGAACCTTAAGAAGTCCTGTTGGGTTGCACTTGATCTGATTAGAAAAATGGGCTGGTTAACCCCATTTTTGTAACAAAAGAAGTATGCATGGACTGGTTAGTATTGCGAGAAACATCAATAGCTGCTCTAAGATTTAATAGATTGGGATGAGAGAGTGGGATGACAATTTTCTTAGGAGAACCCTATGATCCAAAGGCGAGTTTTCTTGGATGTGGGTCCATATGGGACCTAGTTGATAAGGTGTAGATTACAGCTTAGCCCACTGAAGATTGTCTCATTCTATATATATATGGATTATGGAGCATGCTTATGGGCCTGATAGAACAGTTTTCGGCTTAGCCCATTTGTTAGTGGGATGTGTAATTAGCATCTTTGTCTTCCATAGGCTCAGGCCTAATTGTCTGTGAGATTGATGTGGGGCTTTGCCCTCTTAATTCTAAAAGGGCCAAGCGCCTAACTGCAGGCATAGTGTTTCAATATATTTTGTTAATGTCTTGTATTATATTGTGATTTGGGTCATACTTCATACTATAACGATACTTTTGTCATTTACACTAGTTATATAATACTCCCTCTGTCCCATTTTTATTGTCTCATTTGAAATATTTACATTTTTAAGGAACTCTCTATATAGGCTAGTACTCCATGTGATCTCATCCATTTTCATCACACTTTATACTACTCCAATATAAATGAGACAACTATTTTGGGAACAATTTTAAAATCTATATAGGATAACTAATTTGGAACAAAGGGAGTATGTTTTTTTAAGGTTTTCTTATGATGTATTGAGGGAGGCATGAGGAAGAGAACAAAAATCTCTATATTCTATTGTATTTTTATTCTTGAAGACAGTGAATTGGGCCTATTTCACCATTAAAGATAGGTGCATTGTGGAGCAATGTAAGCCTTAAATTGAATTTATGTGTGTTTGTTTGCACTTAAAGCTGTCAAATTTCTAACTTATTTTACTAGGAGCGGGGTAGGGTTTACATGAGGCTATTTCAATCTGGCCAAGTCTATCCAACCTCAGACTATTTGGTTATTGGGCTCAAATTGTGGCAAGATCTACCCAAGGCCATTTGCAAAATGGTTATGCTTGTGTTATTGTAAAGACATCCTTTGACTTAGGGAGGGCAATTTGACCCCAAAACCCGAAGGTCTGAAGTTTCTGGCCCAAGATAAAAGAGGGCTTGAATAAAAGAGGTTTTGGACATGTAGAGAATTCTAAAATGCTCGAGAATGACCTAAAATGTGTAATCCAGAATAAATTGAAAAATTTCAGATGGTTCAAGAAATATCTTTAAGGTGCTAGAGTTATGTGGAGATCTCTAGAATAAGGAAGAGTTCTCCAGTGTCCAGAGTTATTTGGAGATCTCTAGAATAAGGAAGAGTTCTCCAGTGTCCAGAGTTATTTGGAGTCTTGTAGAAGTGTACGAAATATTGTAGAAGTCCATGGAAGAATGTAATAGTGTGTGGAGTGTAGAAGTGCCTAGAAATGTAGAGATTCTTAGAGTGTTCTAGAGAGAGTCCAGAAGATTCATGAGTATTGGATTGATGCCGGTTGGAACAATACTAGCCATGCATACTCAAGGCCTTATGTATAAAAGGAGATGGATGACACCCTCATGAGTTTTAGAGAAGACTCTAAGCTACAGAGGTGAACTTGGGAAAGAGTTGAACTTCCCAAGGTGTTGTGAAGCTAGCAAGGAGTTCTAGCTAAGTGAATGAGAGAGCTTGAGAGTTTTTAAACTTTGTGTTTAAGTTCAAGTGGGAGCGTTAGCCTTCTACTATTCTTGGTTCATCAATCTAAGTTGAGTTTGATTTGTTCAAGTTGTGATGTTTCATCTCTAACTCAATTTTGTGATGTTTCATCTCTAACTCAATTTTGTGTTCAAGTCAAAGGTCCAAATATCGGCCGATATATATCGGTTTTTTTAAACCGAGTAATATTGGCCGATACGATAAGTATCGGCCGTACATACCGAATATCGGTCGATATGGCCGATATTCGGTCCGAAATATCGGTCACAATATCGGCTGATATTCATAAATATCGGTATTTAAATTTTTTTTTTTTTAAAACAGCGATACGGTTTTTCACGGTTTTCACGGTTTTTACACGGTTTTTCGCGGTTTTCCAGGATTTACGGTTCTCAGGGGTGTTCACGGTTTTTTTGCGGTTTTTCGCGATTTTTCGCGGTTTTCCACGGTTTTCCGCGGTTCAGGGTTTACGGTTCTTAAGGGTGTTTACGGTTTTTTGCAGTTTTGTCACGGTTCATCACTGTTCATCACGATTTTTTGCGGTTTTTTCACGGTTCCGATATCGGAGGAGAGAGAAAATGCCGATATCAGTATGAGAGATAAAATTATCGGCCGAAATATCGTCCGTATCGCATATCGGCCGAGCTGATTTTTGAACCCCTGGTTCAAGTTGTGAAGTTTGATGTGTTCACTTTGGTGCAAAAGAGTGTTCAAGTGAGTGTTAACGAGATTGAGCCAATGATTTGCTAATGTCGTGACATTTAAGCTTATAAATGCTCGAGTTTGATTTGTAGAAAAATATAATAGATTTATAGAGATATATTTTGTGTTGCCTACATGTTAGATGCCAACTTTAGTTCTTCTCTATCCATAACTTAAACTTTCATTCATAGGTTAGATCGATAGGTTAATTTTTTTTGGTGGTGAGTTAAAAAAAATTAAAAATTGAAAATGTTAATCAAGTTTTGTTTCCTGTCAGGTCTGTTGGGTTAGTCAAGCTCAGGGGTATAAATCTCGGCCAATACTGTGTGTATTGGCTGAGATATCTCCGGTTTTCAAGGATCGAGATATGTGTATCGGCTAGAGAATAAAAGAAATCGGCCGATTTCTTCTTTTTTTTTTTTAAAAAAAAGAATATCGGTTGTGGGCCCAGCTGATATCTAGGCTGATATTTATATTTTTTTATTTTTTATTAAAAACAGTTTTTTTTATATTTTTAAATGATTTTTTTTTTTAAAAAAAAGCCACTGATATTTTTAAAAAAAAAATTGGAAGAGAGAGAAAATCTCGGACCGATATGAAAAATCGACTCGAGCTTGGCATTGATAGGACCTTTTAAGCCCATTTGGGGTTTAGTTTTCTTGTGTTAGCTTGAGCTTGGGCTCAAAACTGCATACGCCCTACCTAAATCTGGCCCATCCCCATCCCAAGTTTGAATAATAATAAAAATGTATTGACTATTTTTTACTCGTAAAGCATAAATAAGGGGACTGATTTGTGCCACCTGTACTTTTGATTGTGTAGGGAATGAAATGATGTAAATATGGAGCTTTTCTCAATTATCATTTGATTTTGTTCTTGATGCATTAAAAATAAAGAAGTAAAATAAAAAAATAAAATAAAAAAATTAAAATTATATCATCCAGTTCTCTATAAAGAGAGATTATTAGTGCACAAATCAAATAATATGATTAATATGTGATTCTATTGACTCATAACATCCCTTTAGTGTGCATATATATAAAGTGACAATTATGTGATTGTTAGATGAAATGATGAATCATGATCGCTCGTTTATTAGATATTTGTAATTTGTTTTTAATAGATAAAATTCATTAAAAAATAGAAAATATATTTTAAGATGAATTTTAATGAGTTAAAAAGATGTAGTTCAATGTTATCAATTTATTATCTATATATATATATATATATAAATTTAGTATAAAAATTGATTAAAATAGGAAAATAGATTTTATGATGAAATTTAGTGAGTTTAATAAAATGTCTAAGATTTTTACACTTTATCTAAAAATAGAAAATTTTATAAAAAAATATTTATAATAAAATTTTGACTAATGACAGGCGTACCAAAAGCGTAATTTCTGTTAGCCTTTTTTAACATGTGACTGTATTAAAAAACATACAAATTCCGACGCGGCCGACTCAACCCTGCCCACCGACCCATGTGGCCTTTTTGTAGCCGATGTCAGCTCTCTCGTTTGTCTTCGGTTTTAACCTTTTAGGAATTAGGAACTAGGAATTCAGATTGGGGTTATTAGGGTCTGTACCAGTGCAGGAGAAGAAGAAGAAGATGGCAGCAGCAGAAGGGATAGAGACGGAGGCTACAGTAGTTGAAACGAAGCCAGTCCATGCCCTGGAGAGAAAGTGGACCTTTTGGTTCGACAACCAATCCAAGCCCAAGCAAGGTGCCGCTTGGGGTAGCACCCTTCGCAAAGCCTACACCTTTGATACCGTCGAGGACTTCTGGTGGTCCGTTCCCAACCAAACCCTCTTCTTTTATCTGCTATCCTTTATTCTTTTGACATGAGATTTGAAATTTGCGATTTGAGGTTTTCCCCGTTTCAGTGAATTGGAAGCCTTTCTATCGTCGCTGTTGATATCTTTTTCTTTCGTTGTTATTCCTCTTATTTTTTCTCTCTTCCTTTTTTACTATTGCAGTTTGTACGATCAGATATTCAGGCCCAGCAAGTTGATTGCAAACGCGGATTTCCACTGCTTCAGGGCTGGGATTGAACCTAAATGGGAAGATTCCGAATGTGCAAACGGCGGAAAGTGGTCTGTTATCAGCAGCAGAAAGGCCAATCTCGATACCATGTGGCTTGAAACGGTACTCCTTAGATTCTTATAACATTATTGTTGTCATTGCCCTCGTTGTTATATTCTTTTATTTATATGGATTTCAGCTTTTTGCTGTATTTGGGATTTTGTTGTGCTTGAATTTATGATGTGTTTATGTAATGGATTGATGTAGTTGATGGCTCTGATTGGGGAGCAATTTGATGAGAGTGATGAGATCTGTGGTGTTGTTGCGAGTGTGCGCCAGAGGCAGGACAAGCTTGCTCTATGGACTAAGACAGCAACCAATGAAGCTGCTCAGGTTTTTTTCTTCTTTCTTGTTTAGTAGTGACAAAGATTCAAATGGGTATTGTTTTTTGAACTGATGCATTCTTTAGAGCTAGCTTCATTATTTTACTACGTGGAAAATTTACACCAAAAAAAAAAAAAAAAGAACAATTGAGAATTTTATTACTGCAAAGCATTTCATCCAAGAGATTAATAGATTTATCACTAAAAGATGGGTACATTGAAACTCGTTTAACTAGGGAATAAGAATTGGTACCATCTAGTGTGAACTCAACACTCCTAAGTAGATGACTTGGCCAAGAAATTATTCTGCCTGAACTTGGCTAAATGTCATATTGGAAATAGGTTAGACCTTTGATACCTTAATGGTGGTACATATTGCAATATGCTCCTGTCCGTTAGATATTCAAATATCGTTTTGGTTGAAGAAGTTAAGTTCATGGGTTTTTTTCCAATCCTCAAAATCCAACCCATCCAGAAAGGCTGAAGATTATTGAAAGTGCTCCTCTCCCTGAGCTACACTAACCTTGTCAATAGCGCTTTAAATGGGCCGAGTTGGAACCAAGATCCTATTGGATCTGATCCTGAAATTACAAGTTCTGCTTCCTTGTTTAGATCTAGTGGCGTGTGGTACATGTCTCTGTCTCAAAAACAAGTGGATTTGACTAGTTTAATGTTGTACTCTCGGACTCTCACTTTGGTTGCCTTAGCACAGTCAAAGATTACACCATTTTGTATTCAGGTCATAGTTTGGGGATTAGTTTCATTACAGTCTAAGAAAAGTGAGAGGGTTTGGGGATTGATTGCATTAGATTCTAAGAAAAGGGGATTAGCTAAGGGACAAGTAGAGGGTTTCGGATTGGTTGCATTTCCAAGTTGTTATTAGATGTTTTTGTTTTTTTCCTTGATACCTTTTTTTCGTACAACTTCAAATGCATATTTTTTCATGTGTACTGAAATGGGTATTAGTTGATTGTGGGGGTGTTAAGCTGCTTTTTTGTCCTTATCAATCATCATCGTTGTGATCATTATTGTTGCCACTTTAAATCTAGTTGTGGATGGCTTTTGAGTTCTAAACTTCCATTTAGTCTATAATAAGCTTTTCCCCAAAAAAAAATCATATCTATCATGCCCCCCCTCCCGTCTCTTTCCTCCATGTTTTAAGGGTTCCCCTATCCTCCTCTGCACCTTGTATCTGAGTTGCTTCCTATATTATTAATTACTTTTGTGCTGTCAGTCTTTTCAACGATGGATCAAGTATCAAACATGTTCAAGGTAATTAATTAAAATTAAAAATAAAGAAAAAGTGAAAAGAAGGAGGAACTTTCCTATATCATTTGTTTGGAGAAAGATTAAGTTCTAGAAATGTGAGTTATGTTTTATACTATATATTGATGAAAGATGAAAAGGATCATTTGAAAGTTTATAAGATTATGATTAATGTATCATGTTTTTCATCTATGAGTGATCACTAAGTAGTATCTCAGTTCAAGATTGATGCATCATATTTTTCCATCTATTAGTAACTGCGAAATAGTCTAGACACAAGTACATTATAAGCTAAAACCATAGAGAAAATCGATTTGTGTCAAATAGCATCAAAGTAACTTCGATCACTGCCCTCGATCGAGTCCAGGTCGGTCACTTTCAGTTGTTGTTTCTATACGATGGTTCTTGCACGATTCAGTCCGCCACAGAGATGGAGATCCTTCAAATCCTTTTCGATCCGATCTCTCACATCCACTTTCCACTTTCCTAAGAAAGTGGTCATCAATATCTGTCAGAATCTCGCATTTACAGCTTTCGTGGCTAAGGCCCTACTCGGATTGACTACTGATTCACAAAGAGAATCAACTATGTGGAGTGCATCCTTTGATAGTTTCTACATCTAGGAACAACTATAGAACAAAACAGAGGGCTTAAAGATGTTGCAATGAAGTCAGCATAATGTGATTGAACTGGATATATAGTCATGGATTATTACTCCATTGTCATGGTCCTAAATGGACATGTTAAGAATACACTTAATTTTGTATGGAACTGAATGTTGAACAAAAACAACAAGAGACATGGTACTCAGATTCAAAACAAAAAGAGAATAGATTTAGGAATCGAAAAAATGAAATTGAGAGGTTGCTCCTTTTGAAGATAAAATTAAGAAATATCATTCGATATGGTTTTATGTCAAACAATATGGTTTTGTCCGGTCTAAGAAGTGTCTGGAATCACATTTCTACGAAGAAGTGAAATATTCTCAGTGCAAGGGATTTAGTAATAACATAAAAAGGGGGATCTAGGAGAAGAAAGGAAAAGAGGGGTGGTGGGGCATTGGTAGTGCTTAGGTTTATTTTTTTTAATAACAACAGATAGTTAGTGGTTAGTTATTCTAGTGAAGGCATGGTATGAAGTAATTGACGTATTCAATCATATGTCAGATTGTGGAGGGATAGATAGCATAGTCCTAAGTAAGGGTTACTGAAAAAGTAGAACTTGTGAGGAGGTTTATAAGGTATGTACTTTTGGATGTTATTCAGAGTGGCTGATAATATGTAGTTCAGTTCCTTCAATGTTTAATACTGGTTGGTGGACTTTGTGCTCAAATTGAAACGTTCAGTGACATCTTACCCACCTAGCAATTTGCTCAGAAGCGTGGATATGACTTCTGGATCCATATTGTTCCCTCTTAAGCACTACATAGCTGAATGAGATGGGCTTCACTTTACATATGGACATCCCAGGTAGTGCAGGACTGTCCCTCCTTTATCATTTAGTGTCTTAGTTTTAATTTCTTATGCTGGAGTGGCTACTACTCATTCCTCATTGTTCCTGAATCTTTTTTTTTTTAGGAAAATGTTTAGTGACTTTGGTAAAAATAATTAAAAAAAAAACTTGCAAAACGAACCTTAGATAAAGTGGGAGATGACGATATTGCAGTTGGCGAGTGCTCAATGTTGCAACAATAGAATTGCAACTTTGAGCTATTGCTGTTGTTAGGGAGAAGAAATTAGGGTGGATGGAGGTGGGATTGGAAGATTTAAGGAAGAGGTATTGCAAAGAGAAGAAATTGACTTACTGAGGATAAGCTAGGTGATGGGGGGATTGGATTTGAGGATGAGGCGAGTGTGGAAGTGACACTAACTTGGATGCAAGAGGATTTTGCTCATGGGCAAAAGAGAGAGATTAAGGGTGGGTTTCTATTGTTGGATGAACTGTTTTATTGGACCTCACATTTGCAAATAGAAAACTCTACCAAGACAACTGAGACACCTAGTAAAAATGGATTTTTTAGGGCCCACTTTGTTTGGTCTGATGTAAAGAGGACCATATAAATAGTTCTTATATGAAGTTTCACCTCCATTTGATGATCCTATCTCTTGATTTTAAACTTTTAAAAATCAATTGCCCATACTCTCACAATTTCAAGGTCAGGATTATATGGCTTGGTTTATCAATTGATAGTGAAACTTTATATACTCCATATCCATGTAATCACCTATCAAATGAACCTAAATTTGTGGGACCTATGATTGATCTAATGACATGTCCTGCTAGTGTGTCACTAGTGTAACTCTTTGCATATAGAGATGACAATTTTCGACTCAACCGGTGAACCCAACCCGACGTTCCCAAGTGATGCATGTCTTAAAGAATTTTTAAATTGAACCAACTCGATCCAAAATGAATACGGCTCGAGTTTGGTAGAGGGCTCCTAGGCTTGAACTTGACCTAAATGGAATTAAAATTAATATTTTTTTAATTAATTTTTTTTCCCTATTAATTTTAGCCCATGTACCTTACCCAAGTTAAAAATGTCTTAACCTTTTCCATAGTCCAATGGGTTCACATGAAAGGCAAGCCATTTTACTTTTCATTTTCTATCAAAAATAATTTTTCCTCTAATTTTTCTACTTTTTAAAGTTTCTATAGAAATTCAGATCAGGTATGGACAGATAAGAAATCTGTTATTTCTTTTGCAAACAGGGGTGACAATGGGTTGGGTCGACTTTGCTGTAGGTACGGAGATGAGCAACTAGGTGTTGGTGCATATTTGGAGGGTTTGTTAGAGGTGTCTAGTTTTTTGTGCAGTCAAGGTCAAGTGGGTGGGGCTTTTTAGCCTTGGGCTGCGTTTGGATGAGTAACCCCTCATTACCCTTGTTGGGTAACAAGGGGGTAAGGGTAGAAAATCAACTTTTTACCCTTACCCTCTCACTTTTGAATACCCTTTGGAAGCAAGGGGTATTCATTTTTAGATGCACCCCCTGGATTTTTTTACCCCTCGTCCAAATGCAGCCTTGGGGTATTGGGTTTCATTGTGCATATACCTTTTTTACTTTAAATGATTTTGTGACAAACTTGTCAATATTTAAATTAGGTTTTTTAAATGAGGGAGATGTGGTAATGTTTCTTAATTTTGGAAAATAATGTTACAAGTACTAGAAAAGTCTATGAAGAATCCTTACAACATAGGTTTGTAGCCTACTCTCTTTTCTCTATCAAAGTTTATGATTTCTCTTGAGTTGTGACTTTCCCTACTTTGCCACAAATCTTCTTCACTTCTTTATCTTCATCTGCGAACAAATCATGCCTACTTGTCTTTCTATACTGTGATCAGTTTCCTCCTTTTCTTCTTTAGTATCGTGTGTAGATCTAAAGTAGACTGTGTCAATCTTTGTAGCATGGACTTCTTGTTATTTAAACTGTGAAGAAATCTCCCGAGTTGATCCATATACTGAAAACAGCATTGTCACTGAATGATGTATTCATATTTCAACCAAGGTTGAAATAGGCTGTGTAATTGGCGGGCTTGCGGATGCTGTTCTTGTAAATTATTTTCTTTGTTTTGCAAATATTTATATTAGGAAGCATTCTTGAGGACCTTTGCCACATCTTTATTTATAGACAGCATCGTGATTGCTACTATTGGAAATTTATACCCATTGCACTGTGCAGATGAGCATTGGAAGGAAATGGAAGGAGATCATTGATGTCACTGATAAGATTACATACAGCTTCCATGTAAGTCATTAACCAATCTAGTTTCTAACCTTGCTTGATCACTCTTATCTCCGTGTTTTAAGATTTGTCGTCTATTGCAGGATGATTCTAGAAGAGAAAAATCTGTCAGGGGTCGATACAATGTGTGAGAAGAGCAGAAACTAGAGACAGTGGAAGGACAAAGGCATCTTCATTTCTGGGCCTTTTTGTACTGCTATACATGCTCTGCTGAAGTCATGAATTTTATTTGCCAAGTCACATTAGTTCTTAGTGCGATACATGCACTGCTGAAGTCATGAATTTTGTTTGAGAACTTAATTTTATGTTTTTTATTTTATTTTTGATAAAGACATTCTATTTGTCTTGACTGTTGCTCTTCTTCGCCTAACTTGAAATGTTACACAACTTGGGAGCAGCGTCTTATGTGATTTTGTTTTGATTGTATGAAACTCTGAATATGGCTGCTGATATTTTTTTTTTTTATGACCAAGTTGTTCAGGTTTCTCATCTGATAAATTTTTGGAGCATCTTTAAATCTCTCCATCTGCATATATTGGGTAAATCTATAACAGGGGCCTGTTGGAGAGAAGTGAGAATCGAACACAAGGCTCCAATCCCTTCGGCTTAATTTGGCTGCTGCATTTGACATAGCTGTTTTGGCAAATTTGATTTTTAACCCCAATACTTGCACGACTGGATAATTTCCATAGCAAGGAATTTTATTATTTACTGAAACTGGAAAGTGCCACATGTACAATGTTTCGAATACTCTAATCTGACATATTCTTTTAATAATGCATAGTAGTTTATTATGCACGGTAGCTTTATTAAAATAAACCAGAGATTATCAATATGTTGGCTATAAAAAAAAAAGTGTTACTTAAAACATTTTTATCTATGTTATTTAGCAAATTAAGCTCTAGCTGGTAGGCAAACTACTCGATCTGTCAATCTTATTTAGTTGCTCGGTGCGACCAATCCCTCGGCATTTTTGAAGGGCCTAAAAATTTGAAATTGACCATCTCTATGTGAACTTTGACTTGCTAAAAGAAATTAGTAACTTATTTTTATGTTATTTTCTTATTCGGGAGAGAGTGGATCGATATATCATAAGTCAGACAAAATAAAATTTGTAAGAAAGTCTCATGAGAATTATTTTTGTGGGATCATTGTTATATATATATATATATATATATATATATATATATATATATATATATATTGTACTAATGTTGGTGTAAACGATAAATGGGTGTCACTTGAGTCTATATAGATAGGTGGGTTTGAAATGCCCTTTTCTTGCATGCCTATGGAATTTATCTTGATTGAATAATAATAGTCATATTTTTTTACGACCTTCAAAATTTCATATTTATTTAACGGTAAAATTCATTGAGTTAGATCAATGAGTTTTATAAGTCAAATTAGTCTCTAATTGGATTCTGGTGCAATTCAAAGGTGTTGGTGTGTGTGGAGGGATTTCGAACCATTACGTCTACTATGGGTGACAAATCAAAGTTATACATCATAGGTACCAGAGAGAGACTATTACCTCTTAAAATCTAAACCATTTAGAAATCTAAAAGAAACAAGTATACATTATTGCATTTAAAAAGTAATGAACAGTTTAGATTCTTAAGACTTCACATGTTTCAAATAATACCATTTGAAATTATCTTTAGCATTATGGTGGCAGCACAAGATCATTTTATATATATATATATATATATATATATATATATATATATATATATATATATTTATATTTTCAGGAGGTCTCCTCATTCTTATATTGAACATAAACCTCCGTTGTATGTAGTTTTAGATGCAAATGAAAGAAATCTCTGTTATGAAGTTCTCTGACACTCTTAAATTAAAGTGAGAACCTAGATATACTAAGTATAAGAAATAGATTTCATTTAAACAACATTTTTATTTGACTAGAATAGATAAAAGAGCAATAGATGGGAGTTACACTCCAACCTTCTAACTTATTTAATTCAAATTAAGTAGTTATATATATATATATATATATATATATGATTAAATTATTTTAATTATTTATTAAAAAAATATTTAATTTTTTAGTTATTTGATTATATTTCATTATTAAATATCATGTATTTTAAATTATGTCTGAAGAATCCTGTCTCAATTATGTCATCACATAATATATCTATTTCAAGAATGGGTTCTACTTGGTAATTCAGTATGATTGATGTGGCAGAATAGTCATCCAACCAATGATCATTCTTCCATTCCTTTAGAAGGAGCTGTAATTGTTAAAATAGGTAAAATGATAATTTTTAATGGATAATAATTTTTTACAAATTTTATCAAAAAAACTTTTTAAATAAATAGAAAAAAAATATTTTAAAATATCTATTCTCTAAAAAATTAGTTAAATATCTCATCCTTTGAATAGAATGAGTTGTGATTCTTGGGATGAGAAAAATAGGAGGTTCAGTTCAATAAGAAAAGGTTTTACATTGGGAGTAAGGGCGATCTTGGACTCATTTAGGGTGATTCATTTTCATAATTTGGCAGTCCAGACGTGCAACCCGATCTTTCCTTCGTACAAGAATGCTGTAACAAAGGTGACATGAGCATGATCAAATAGGTACATAATAAAATAAAGAAAATTCAACAGAGATCACAAATTACATAGATTGTCAAGATACTTAGAATTAGGATATGATTCCTTATCTGATAGAGTTCAAATCAAAGACTCTCTATGTGATTTGACATATTTTTCTTGCTTGTCAACCAAGATACTGACCACTTCTTCCATTCTCTCCCTATCAATGGTGACTCTGGTGTGATCGCCTGATCCTTCTAGTCTTCTGCTGATGCAATTCTTTCCATCCTCCACATCTAATACTGTTTCCACCATCTGAATTTATTATATTTCTTTGACGTTAGTAAACCTAACCCAAGTCCCTTTCAATTTCCAAATGCACGCTAACAGATGTTCGTAGACAAATATAAAAGAAAAATACCAACTTAGCAGGCGAGTTTGACTTTTTCACCCTTTTTTGACGCACCTGCTTACGTGTTGATGTTTACGGGTGCGAATGAGTCTCACATTGAAGGTATAGACGGAGATTTAGGGATTCATAAAGGACTTCGATTACTTAATAGGCTGGTTTTTTAGGATGGATACTCAAGGTCCTGACAAGTGATAATAGAGTCAGGTTTCAAGCTATTTCATGTGGACTCAAGAGATCCGCAAAGCGGACGAAGTGGCTGATTTCATTTAAGAGAAGATTGTAGGTCCACGAACTAATTTCATATTGATAGTGTAGAAGGAGATTTAGAGATTTATAAAAAATTTAGATCACTCTGCTTAATAGATTAATATATCCAAAGTCTTAACATACATCAATGACCCGACTTCACTTTTTGATTTAAAGGTCTTGACATACAGCAATGACCCGACTTCACTTATTGATATAAAAAGCCTCAAGAGTCTGAATTATGGGAGGATAAACCAGAAAATTAATCGAAATGGGGTTAGAAAAATGTCCCACTGTCTTCTTGGTATTTTTGTGGGTTATGTTGGCTCCTTGCCAAGCATCAGAAGCAGATGCTCTTCTCAGATGGAAAGCCAGCCTCCTCCAAGCAAACACTCTCTCATCATGGTCACTCACCAATGGGAGCAGCACAAGCCCTTGCAGTTGGATTGGAGTAGCATGCAATAATGCCGGAAGTGTAGGAGAAATAAGCCTAGCCAATTCAGATTTGCAAGGTGAGCTCAACAACTTCAGCTTCTCCTCCCTTCCAAACCTTGTGCGGCTCGATCTTAGCCGAAATAAGCTCCTCGGAACGATCCCAAAACATATTTTTTCTCTTTCGAAACTCACATTCCTCAATCTCTCCTCAAATCAGATTTCTGGTTCCATTCCTAGAGAAATAGGATATATGATGAACTTGATTGAATTAGACATGTCAAAAAACATTCTGACGGGTTCCATCCCTTCTACCCTGGGAAACTTAACCAAGCTTACTGTCTTGAGCCTCTCCATTAATCAGATTCATGGACCCATTCCTCAAGAACTAGGAAATCTTGCAAGCTTGGTTAGACTGAACATGACCAAGAACCTTCTAACAGGTTCCATTCCTTCTAGTTTTTGGAACTTGACCATGCTCACTCACTTGAGTCTTTCACGAAATCAGATAACTGGCTCAATTCCTCCTCAAATAGGAAATCTCAAGAACCTCGTCCGATCTGAGACTGGTCAACAATGACATCACAGGCTCCATCCCTTCCACCATAGGAAACTTGACCAATCTTACTATATTGAGTACTCTTTCATAATCAAATTTCCGGTTCAATCCCACAAGAAATTGGAAATTTGAAAAATTTGGTTGACTTGAGCTTGCTTATAAATAACCTCAGTGGCCCAATTCCTGCCTCTGTAGGTAATTTGCTCAATCTTACAAGACTAGGCCTATCTGAGAATCAACTGTTCGGTCCCTTGCCCAGTGAGATAACAAATCTAACGCTTCTGGTCACGTTGGACTTGCGTCTCAACAATTTCTCAGGTCATTTACCACAGGAAATTTGCCGAGGTGGATCACTTGCGAATTTTTGCTGCATATGGAAATCACTTCACAGGCCCCATTCCCAGAGGCTTGAAAAACTGTACAAGCTTAACCAAGCTTCGACTTTACCAAAACCAGCTCACTGGAAATATATCAGGAAGACTTCGGAGTGTATCCGAGTCTTGAATATATTGATCTAAGCGACAACAGATTGTATGGTGAACTCTCACCAAAGTGGGGAGAGTGCCGGAATCTTACAAGGCTGCAGATGTCTAGAAATGCGATTACAGGCAGCATACCACCTGAATTTGGACAGTTATCTCAGCTGGGAGTTCTTGGCCTTTCTTCGAATCACCTCGAAGGGGAGATACCGAAAGAACTTGGGAAGCTAAGTTCTTTGTTGAACTTGATTTTAGATGATAATCAGCTCTCTGGAGAGCTACCTCAGGAAATTGGACAGCTATCCAACCTGCAAATTCTTGACATATCAATGAACAACTTGATGGGACCTATACCAGCAGAGCTTGGAAATCTCTCTCAATTATGGTATTTGAAATTGAATGGGAACAATCTAAGTGGAAGCCTTCCGTTTCAAATTCGGCAGTCTCATAAACCTACAAGACATACTAGATCTCAGCCATAACTCACTCAATGGGCAAATCTCACCAGGGCTTGGAAATTTGAAAAAGCTAGAAAGATTAAATCTTTCCCACAACAATCTCTCGGGTTTTATTCCATCTTCTTTAGAGAACATGCTGAGTTTGTCATCAATTGACTTGTCATATAATGATTTAGAGGGCCCTCTTCCAAAAAATAAAGCTTTTGAACATGCTACAATTGATGCATTCATCAAAAACAGAGGATTATGTGGTGATATACAAGGTATGACCCCATGCAATTCTTCCTTGATAAACAATGACGGTGGAATCAAAGCTCACATAGTTGTGATCATCGCAGTTGTTCCTTTCCTAGGATTGTTGCTGCTTATATTAATCTTTGTTAGAAAATCAACTTCTTGTAGAAGGGTAACAAATGCGGAGAACAGGGCGAGAGAAATGAACAATGGGGATATATTTACCATATGGAATTATGATGGGAGGAATGTGTACAATGATATCATTGAAGCAACTGAGGATTTCGACGACAAGTATCGGATTGCGATCGGAGGACATGGGTGTGTGTACAAAGCAGAGTTACCAACGGGTCTGATAGTCGCCATTAAGAAGCTTCACCCCACTGAAGGTGGTGATCTTAGTGATCAGAAAAGCTTTAGGAATGAGGTTCAGGCATTGACAGAACTTCGCCACCGGAACATTGTAAAGCTCTATGGATTTTGTTCGCATTCTTCAAACATGTTTCTGATCTATGAGTTCATGGAGAGGATGAGCTTGTCTACAATCTTGAGTGATGATCAAGGAGCCTTGGCATTGGATTGGATTAAGAGAGTAAATGTAATTAAAGGTGTGGCCAATGCTTTATCTTACATGCATCACGATTGCAATCCACAGATAATTCATCGCGACATATCAGCTGCCAATATATTGTTGGATTCAGATTTTGAGGCACGTGTGTCTGACTTTGGTACTGCTAGATTTATGGAGCTTGGATCATCCAATTGGACTGCTGTAGTGGGCACTTATGGATACATCGCACCAGGTAAGTAATTACATGTTACAAACGTTATTGTCTTCTTCTTCATGGAGAAAAGTATTAAATATGCAGAACATTGATTTCTAAAAGCAATGTTTTTTCTTTCAAACGAATACAAAGAGTTTCAACTTCAGAAATTGATTCACATATTCTTTTTTCATAAAGGGAACACACACTGAGATCATTTTTCTTTTAAAGAACATTTGATATCATTTTTCCAGTCCAAAAAACTAGCATGATAGGTGGAGTGTCTCAAGTCCTATATATGTCCATAGATCACCCCCTTCACAACTGATGTGGGACTTGTTCGTCCAACAATCCTCCCCTTGAACGAGGCTGTCTAGAGGATACTGAGTCCACATGCAGTAGCTTGAGACCTAGCTCTGATACCACTTGTTAAGACTGTGTATCTAGTTCAAAAGATTAGCCTGATAGACGGAGTGACCCAAGTTTTTTATAAGTCTTTAGATCTTCCCCTTCACAACTGATGTAGGACTCTTTCGCTGCCCAACAATTTAACCGTTTCACTATTTTAATTGATTGGGATAAATTGAAGGATAAAATTAATTCTATAACCCATTAAAAAAATATCAATGTACAAATCAATTCCCTTCAATTTCTTAGTTTTACAAACGGAGAAAATCGTCACTTGGCTGAAACCATTCCCTACAACCTCTTCAACTTACGTGTATACTGAAGGTTTTGTCTCTTCCACTTGTTTTGCAGAGCTCGCCTACACCATGCAAGTGAATGAAAAGTGTGACGTTTATAGCTTTGGTGTGGTAGCTTTAGAAGTGATAATGGGAAGACATCCAAATGAAGTAATTTCTTGTTCATCATCGACCGGCTTTGACTGTGAAGATATGTTGTTAATTGATGTATTAGACCATCGTCTCTCACCTCCTGCAGCAGAGACCATAGATGAAGTGGTGTCGGCCATGGTGATAGCACTAACATGTGTACGTATCAATCCACAATCTCGACCAACCATGCAACGTGTTTCTCAAGAACTATCTTCCAACAAAAACCTATTTCATGGCCCACTTCACTCTATCAAGATGTATCAACTATTGGATCCTGAGATAGTTAAATTGATATGAATTCAGTAATATTTTGTTTTGAAAAAAAAAACTTTTAAGATGCTACTGAAATATATGGCCTTAGATTTGAGTGTTTCGACCATTCTCAAGTTTCTTATACAAAAGTTTATGTCTATGTCTATTGAATATGAATACTTGCAGCACATTTTACATAATATGAGTATTCTCATTCTACATTGAAAATGATACATGATATTTTTAATTGTGAACTCGAGATTCACACTTAAAGGTTGCTAGTTGATGTGTTCCAATGGTTTTGATTAAATTGTATGTTGAAGTGATGGCCACCGGCTTTTATCCAACGGTTGATGGGAGGGAAATTGGGACCTCGAAGATCATGTGTAAGTCACCTCATGTCGGAAGATTATGAGTACTTTAATTTTCCAAGAAAGTGTAAACGCTCTCCCAAGATCCAATAAGGAAAGAAATGAAATTGAAAATATGTTGGAAATCGAAATAAAAAATATAAAGCCATTAACAACAATAAACAAACTCTTCCTTGATGGGCTTTATCTTAGTCCTTGGAATTATTCCGTGTCCATTTCCATTACTTTTAATGTCTTGTTTCAAGTTCAAAATCCTTTGGAAATACTCTTAAAGCCTAAGTTAAGTCCGTCCAACTCAGATTCTGGTTTTAAAGTGGTGAGACTAAGTAAATATATGAGATGATTTGATTGAGATGCATGAGTCATTTCCCATCTTATATGGTTTTTTCTTGAGATAAGGTTTCCAAAACCATTTAGATGGGAAACGTAGACCTTCTTGGTGCAAAAACAACCTAGATTTTCAAAGTGAACATAAAGAAGGGGGCGATGCAACGATTTGAAGTAGGGATTTTGAATCTTCTCTAATGTCTCATTTTAAAAATCGGTGGTTTCTTAGACGACTTGGCCGAGAAAACTTGGTTTTCCTATTTTAAATGCATAACTCTTGAAAAAATAAAAATTTAAATACAAGAACACGATTTTTGATTGTATATGATATTCACTTTTTCATTAAATGTTTAGTAGGGTTGAAACTTGGGTGGGTCAGGCTAAGTTTAGATAAATCCAATCCAACCCATGTAAAAAAATGACTGATTTTGACTCGATTCATCCCAAATTGGTAACCCGAATTGCATAACCCGACTTGACCCACCATCGAGCCTAAAAATCAGCCCTACCTGTTTTAAGCTGATCTTAAAAAAATGAATATAAAAAAGTTAAATAACATACATGAACCGAAGTTGTTAGAGAAAGGGAAGGGACCAGGCTCTGATGGCGGCTGGTGATAGAGAACAAAAACAAAGAGGATTGGGTCGATCTCGCTCTCACTCTCGGACAATCTTGCTCTCTATGTGGGCAGTCTCGATGTCTATCACTCTTGCACTCTCTCACCCTCACAGGAACTCTCTCTCGCTTTCGATCTCTATCGTAGGAACTCTCTCTCACGCAGGAAGAGGTGACGATTAGGAAATTTGGAGGATTAGGACATCTGTTACTTATATATAAAATGTTTTAGTAGATTATTTAGGGCAAATTCAGGTTGGATTGGATTAATTTTAAAAAACTTAATCCAATCCATCCCGAATTTAATTCGATTTTTTTTCCTTCAACTAAACCTGAATTTTAAAATTATATAACCCAACACATTGATTTCTGGAGTCGGATCATGCGGGTTGGATTTTCACTCGTAATGTTTAGAAAATATTCTAGTTGTGTTAAATATAAAAATCTATTTTACTTCTTATTTATTATCCAATTTAAAATAAATGAAAAGAAATGTAATGAAACTCAACTTTGCAGCTATATCTCTTAGGCACCTTCTTTTTTCTTTTGTTTTTTTTGCATTTTCTTGTATCATGAAATTTTTATTGTCACAGCTAAAAAAACTCAACTTTGCATATCCGTTACCCTTTTTCTCTCTCTCCGGCCTCTGCGGATATCATCCAGGAAACCTCCAATCTTATCGCTTCCAAATCATCGAAATTGGAGAAGTTGGCTGCCTGCCTGGTGATCCCCGCTCTAATTTGGCACCTGTGGAATGAGAGAAATTTGCATATTTGTCAGAATTCTTCCAGTAATCCGGCCAGGATATGTTATCGCATCGTTATGGACATTCGGTCAGGAATCCACTTTTCTCTCTCTAATCATCAGCTGAGGAAGGTCGTGTGATTCTGCTGCACTGCAGAAGTTTGGGGTCATCTTACTGGGTGGGGGCTATCTGCTCCTCTGATCAAGATCAGTTGCTTGGTTCCTGTGTTCTCCAAACTCCGGCTTCGGCTCTTCTTCATGCCGTCCTCTGGGGAATTCAAAAGATTCATCTTCACATTGTCGAGAAGCGCTTCTCCGTCCATGCTCTGTCTCTGCAGGATGCCAGTATCATTGACCAATTCTCGCCTTAGTCATTGGAGTATTCGCACTCACCTGTCCGTCATCTCCTCCCTGGTTGCGTCGGTGGGGTGCTCTGGGATGAGGCTGTCGTCCGCCTAGTGCCACAGGCTTACTCATCTTCTCACTGATTTGGATAGTCTGTGATGGGTAATGGGTTGCCCTGTTTTCTCAGTGTATTTTTTTTTTTGTGATTCTGTCGTTGCTGGGCTTGGCTCGCATAGTCCGGGGGGCTGTGGGCTGTTCGAGTGTTTTGTATTGTTAATTTGTTTTAGGGGCTTCTCTTTTTTAATGAAAATCTAACCCATCATTAAAAAAAAAAAACTGTATTTCTAATGAAATTGAATTTTTTATAGTTATTACATCCACAATATGATTTTATTAGGTAGGGCTAAAAGACTTTTTCATCAACATTAAATATTTATTTGAATTAAAGTTGAATCGTCACTTCTGAATACCCCTAGCTGGCATTTTATGCTAAACAGGAAGCTGCGATTTTTCCTTTGAAATGATTGAATGGTATAAACCATGGGTCAAAATATCGGCTGATACTGTGCGTATCGGCCGATATAATTCGGTTTTTCAACCACCGAATTATATCGGCCGATACGTATAGTATCGGCCGTACAAAAAAAAATTCGGCCGATATGTCCGAATTTTTGACCGAATTATCGGTCATCATATCGGCCGAATTTTAAAAATTCGGTTTTTTATTTTTTTTTTTTAAAAAAAAAACTTTTTTTTCATAATAAATATCGGCCGAGATGACCGATATATCGGTCCAAATCTCGGCCGAATCTGGGCCGAATTTGGGCCGAATCGGCCGTTTTTTCCTCCTGAAAATGGTAAATCTCGGGCCTGGCCCAACTCAAGTTCGGCGATATTTTACCGATATATCGGACGATATCTCATGTCCGATATATCGGGCGAGATCTCGGACGAGATCTCACCTGTCAACCAATTTCTCCCCATCACATCTCTGTGTACAGCGGACTGCAGGATTCGGCTGGTCCGGCATGCCTGAATATTTTATTATTTTTTTTTAATCCAAAAAATCGAACCGGTCCAATTTTTTCCTATAAATACCATTCACCTACATCTCAAATTTCACACCTTATTTTCAAAGAGAAAATCAGATTTTACTATTTATCTTTCAAAAAAATTGCACTCTTCATTACTTGATTTAAGTAAGTTCTAAACGACCCGGATTTGTTTGAAACCGAACGATCCAGACCGTTCAAAGGCTTCTTCATTTACAGATCTACTGGTCTTGTAAGTTTTGTAATTTATTTCGATTTATCTGTATTTTATTTTAATTTTTTTAGCCAAAAATAACATAAAAGAAGTTAAAAAATGCTTGAAGTTAAATAAGATATGTAGTAATAAAAGCTTTATATAGGTATTATAATTTTTTTTCCATCTTAATGTATCTGTAGTTAGTTTTTGTGTACTTTGTTAGTTACTATTTTTTTTCATTTATTTATTCATTTTTGTTAACTATTTCAACATAAAATAGCATAAATGAAAAAAAAAGTTAGAAAATGATAATACCTATAAAATAATAGATGAACATTTTTCATTTGCTCTTATTTACTGTTACTAACATGTTAAAATTTACAGCAACATTTTTTACATTCACTTACTCCTTATTTTAATTATTTCATTATTATCTATGGACTATGATATATAAATGTTAGTAAATGGTAAAACCTATAAAATAATACATGAAATTTTTTTATTTGTTGTTATTTAATGTATACTAACTTCTTTTACAGGGATGAAATTTTTTCCTTTTATTTTATTTCTTTTTGTAATTATTTCATTATTATCTATGGACTATGACATATAAATGTTAGAAAATGGTAAAACCTATAAAATAATACATGAAATTTTTTTATTTGCTGTTATTTAATGTATACTAACTTCTTTTACAGGGATGAAATTTTTTCCTTTTATTTTCTTTATTTTTGTAATTATTTCATTATTATCTATGGTCTATGATATATAAATGTTAGAAAATGGTAAAACCTATAAAATAATACATGAAATTTTTTTATTTGCTGTTATATAATGTATACTAACTTCTTTTACAAGGATGCAATTTTTTCCTTTTATTTTATTTCTTTTTGTAATTATTTCATTATTATCTATGGACTATGATATATAAATGTTAGAAGATGGTAAAACCTATAAAATAATACATGAACTTTTTTTATTTGCTGTTATTTAATGTATAATAACTTCTTTTAAAGGGATGAAATTTTTTCCTTTTATTTTATTTCTTTTTGTAATTTTCACCATTTTATTACTATTTATATAATTTCCCACTATCGTAACTTCAAAAATATATTAGAAGATGTAAATGTCCGATATTTTATGAAAAAATTACATATTCAATAAGCTCATAATTTTCTGCATTTGCTGTAATTTTTTTGGATTTTTTTTTTTTTTTTTTTTTAAAAAAAACGGGGAGGAGAGAGAAAAAGTTCGGCCGATATATCGGCCGATATGAAAAATCGGCCGGGATAACGCCCCGGCCGATTTTTTTACCCCTGGTATAAACAATTGGTGCCTATTTTTATCACCTCAAGTCTACACATAGTGGGGGACCCATTGCTGGCATCTTTTCTGTAAATCAACCCGTTCTCTACAGACCATTCAGATCCTCTCAAGCTTTCACCACAAAATTTATGATTTTTTTATACGGGTGTGAGAATTGAAGTTAGGACTCTCATTTTCAAAAGGAAGTTTTTGAGCATCACTCCACCTCCTTTAAATTTCACAAAATTTATGATTAGAAAATAAAATTCTACTAATTTTTTTTTAATTTCTCATTAAAATCTATTTTCTATTAAAATTCATTTTTCAAACAACCAACAAGGGTAGTATGATGGCTAGACCTGGGAGTCGTGTGATTAAGCCGGATTGGTCCTCTCCTCCTGTAAGGATGTTGAAGTATAATGTGGATGGGACAGCAATGGGTAAGTCGAGCCCTACTGGGATCGGGGGTGTCCTTAGAGATCATTTGGGTTTCTCACGTGTAATTTTCTCTGAATCTGTGGGATCTTGGATTCAAATGAGGCTGAACTTCTTAGCAGGAAATCTTGTGATTGAGAGTGACTCTTCAAATGCCAATAAATGGGCCGCGGGGTTGAAGAGCCCCCCCTGGAGGTTAATCACCTTTGTTTGGGAGATTAAGGATTTGATCTCGGGCCGAGAGGTGTCGTTTGTTCACATCAGTCATACTGCCAATGGCTTGGCAGCCTTTTTTGTGAAGAACAGTGGTGGTGGATCAAATTGTGGCACCTTCCAGTTACCAGGAGGCAGGGCCGCCCTTGCCTATAGGCGAAGTAGGCGGTCGCCTAGGGCCCCCAAATAAGTAGGGCCCCCAAGTCCATAAGCTCCTTTACTATATGGTAAATAGTTAATAATGTATAACTAAAGCACAAATTTATTCTTGTCCAGCCGGTTAGAGTTATCTTTTTATGAATTCCAGACTCGGGATCAAATCTGGGTTGCGTCACTCAAAATTGAAAATTTATATATTGATAATTTTTTTTTTTATTTCTATTAAGTTATTTAATAATAATAATGAAAAATAACAATAATTTCAATTAATACTACTTAAAATTATTTGACTATTTTTAACTATTTTGAATCTAAAACACTCAAAATTGAAAATTTATATATTGATAAATTTTCTACTCAATTTAAAGAGTAGGTTTCTTAAAAAATTAAAGTAATGATAGTAACAATCATAATAATTATTATTATAATCCTCATTTTATTGAGTTTAATAATAATAATAAAATAATTTTAATTAATAAAGAATCTTTTAAAATATATTTATCATCTAAATAAGGAGAAAGAGAAATCTATATTGAGTTGATAATTTTAAATTAAAAATAATTTAAAGCTTTTAAAATTTGAAGAGATGAAAAAACATAGCTTTATTCATTTGATAAATGTAGATTTTATTAGAAATAATATACAAGTATAAATCATTATAATTAAGATAATTTTAATTTTTTAATTTTTAAAAAATACAAAAAAGTTGAAAAATTAAAAAAATAATAATATCTTCTTTTGAAATGAGAATTTGCATTAGTGTCACACTCGAATATGATAAAAAATGCAGTACCAAAAGAATGAATTGCCAAATTATATAAAAAAGAATGAATTGTTGTTTTCCAAATGCATGAATTGCTTATAGAATAATGTTGATTATACCAGTTACAATTACTCATGCAGAAATAAGTTTTTCAAACTTAAAACTGATAAAATCTTATCTTCGGTCTAAAATGTCATAAGAAATATTGAATGGATTAGCTATCTTATCTATTGAAAAATAAATGTTAAAAAAACTTGAATATAATAATTTAATTAATAACTTTGCATCTCAAAGTAAGAGTAAATTTTAAATAATACTTTGTTATAAATTTGATTATAATATTTTATTTAGTTTCACACATTGTAAAAAAAAATTGTATGATTTTATTTTTTGTGAGTATATAAAGGCCCTATCTTAAAAACTCGCCTAGGGCCCCTGAAATCTCAGGACCGGCCCTGCCAGGAGGATAGCTTGTTGTGCTCTAGCGGTGCTTTTCTTCTAGTTTTCTGTATTCTCTTGTTGTTTTCTAGTTTCTTTTTGTCAGTTGGGTCTACGTCTCTTAGACCTTCTGTCACTTTTTCTTTTTCTTGTTGTGCTTTCTTCTCTTTTTAATAAAATTTTTCTCTTACCGCTCAAAAAAAAAAAAAAGGGACCATCAACAAACATACCCTCAAGAAAGTACATAAATGGCAGCAGTTTGATAGAAAATTTTATTGCTTCAAAGATGAGAAGCATGAAGAAAATTAGATTGTACAAGTATTACACTAACTAGTCCATATCTCTCTCTCAATTTTCCATCTCAAGTGCTTATAGTTGTATAGCTACTACTTCTAATAGGTTGTTTGCTTGGTGATGAAGGGTTGGGCCAAGTATGCTTGGATGTGTGCTGACAGCTCTTGTGCGACAAAACGCATAGTGGGTCGTGACTCAGGGTCCGACCGAGTGCAAGCAAGTGCCATGTTTACTGCAAAGACTACTTCCTCAGCTAACTCACCCACCGGAATCGGGAGACGTCCGTCCAACACATCCTCCATCAGCACAGCTTGCTCACGGGATGATGACGACAACGATGATGATGACAAAGTGGAAATGAGATCCCCTGGGTGCCTTCCTATCATCACTTCCAATGCTACCACTCCAAAACTGTAGACATCACACTTTTCTGTGATCTTCATGGTATAGGCCAGCTCTGTATATATATGCCAAATTCAGATCCAAGAATGGCAACACATAATTGAAACAAATAAGGATTAAAGATACAGCCATCAAAGGCAAGTGTACAATAAAGAACACTAAAGAAGTGCCCTGATGTTTGTTCAAATGAAGAATTAATGGATCCTTGAGTAATCAGGGCATGTTCAAATTCTGTCTGTCTGAGGCCCAACACATATCATGACACTCATGGCATCTCCTATTGATGGTCAAAGCCCAACAGACCAACTCACATTTGGAAGAATTATTGCTTCTCTTCGGTAGAAAATTCTACCCAAATTCTTAAATTTATACTTTTTGCATGGCCATATATATTCAGTGAGTTTAGAATCATTAATCAGAATATCCATATAACTAAAATCGAAGTGGTTTTTTCTTTAGAGTTCCAAAATAACTCCCTAATCTATAAATATCCTACAAGTAGAATTTTATATGATTTCATGATGCTCACTCTAGAATTCTTGTTTCACCATGAAATTCTAATTCCATTAAAGAATACCATACCACCAAACAAAACTTGAGGATGTTGCATGCTGCTAATATAGAACTGTGGAGAGAGACATCCTGACCCTTCACCCAACAGCTTGAAATATAAATGGCAAGAGAGAGAGAGAGAGAGAGAGAGAGATGACAAAAACTTTAACCTAGAAAATTCTTAGATTACATCAGGAGAGTCTATATAGTGCACATTTTAAATAGAATAAGTGAGACTAAATAGTGACTCCAATGTTCTCTCTGGTCTTTATCAGATAAAGTGACCCCCACGCACCATAGGGAAATGGGTGCATCAAACGGAGACTTTATCAGCTCTGGATGCAACTGAAGAAAGTGGGATGCCACCTTTCCAAACCAAAATCATGGCACATTGTGATCAGAATATTCGATGTTTGCTGTTTTTTAGCCTCACCACCATTTGGTGATGGTGAAAGGAGGGCTTATCATCTGCTTCTGACAATAAGCTTGGTGGGTTCCATACAAACATCTGGATTCTCAAATGTTTGCACATGTTTAACATGTCTTAGCATCAATCATAATTCAAATGAATGCAAAACCACAAACGCATATGTGATGTCTACACACTAAAATTTGAAAAGTAAAAAACAAGTACGAAGTATAAGGAGATGTAGCTCACCTGGTGCCATGTATCCATATGACCCAGCAACAGTGGTCCAGTTGGATGAATTTGGACTTAGTAATCTAGCAGTTCCAAAATCGGAGACCCGAGGTTCAAAATCTGACTCCAATAAAATGTTGTTCACGGACAGATCCCGGTGCACAATCACCGGAGAGCAGTCATGGTGTAGGTAGGAAATGGCATTTGCCACCCCTTGGATGAGCTTCAACCTTGCCACCCAGTCCAATTCTTCAATCCATTTATCCTCGTACAATACTTTACCCAAGCTACCTCTCTCTAAATACTCATACACCAAGTACATGCCCCCCTTGCTTGAACAGAACCCGTACAGTTTGACAATGTTGCGGTGTCGAATTTCCATAAGCGTATGTATCTCATTCTCAAAACTCAGCCGATTCGCCATTGGGAATTCACCGGTGTCTGAAATGGTTAATCTTTTTACTGCAACAATCTTACCCATTGGCAACTTTGCTTTGTAGACACACCCCACACTGCCCTTTCCAATGCAGTATTTCTCATTGAAGTGTTCAGTTGCTTTTACAATTTCTTCAAATGTAAATTTGCCCTCTTGGTCCCATATCAATGACTGATAAGTCCCTTCTAATGGATTCTCAATCACATCATCTGCTTGTTTTAGTCTCCAAAATAGTATTAATATCAGAACAATGATGCTTCCCAAAATTATAATGCAGGCAATGGAGATCACCATGGCTGTGATGGCCTTGTTACTGTTCTTTTGTGGTCCATTGCTTTTCGAACCAGAATTACACTGCAGTAACCCTTGAGCCTTACCACATAAACCTGAGTTACCAATGAAGGCCTCTTGTGGGGCTTTTAGGAATGCATTTGTCTCTGGTATGGGCCCTTGCAACAAATTGTATGAGAAGTCAGCAGATAGTAGGCTAATCATACCTGATAAAGTCGAGGGAATGCTACCAGACAGATAGTTGTGGGAAAGATTGAGATTCTCAAGTGATTTCAGCTTCCCCATGTTTGAAGGGATTGTCCCCTGAAAGTGAATTGCTGCTGAGATCTAAAAAAGACTGCAATGTCATCAAATTGCCAAGCTGAAACGGTATTTCACCCGATAAATGGTTGTGGCTTAAATTCAATCCCATCAAGTTAATGGGATTGCCGAGGTTTTCTGGTATGCTTCCACTAAGCATATTTCCAGGATAGATCGATCTCTTGGAGCTCCAATAGGTTAGGCAACTTTCGAAGGGATCACACCAGATAACTGGTTATTACTCAAATTGAGCTTGAATAGCAAGCTGAGATCCCCTAATTCTGGTGGAATAGTTCCTGTCAAATTGTTACAAGAGAGGCTCAGATCCTGTAATTTAGTAAGCTTTCCAAATTCTGCAGGAATTTGACCCAAAATTTTGTTTGCAGCTATGTGCATGTAAGTGAGCTGACTGCACTCCCCCCACTTAGGTGATAGCTCACCTGAGAATTGATTCATAGAGAGATCAATGTACAGAAGGTTTGGATGCACCCCAAAAGCTTCTGAAATGTTCCCTGTGAAGTGGTTCCTCTCTAGCCGGACTCGGAGCAATCCAGAGCAATTTCTCAAGCAAGCAGGCAATTGTCCTGTGAAGTTATTACCATTTACTGTAAATATCTCCAGAGAGAAACCTCTGCATATCTCTGGAGGCAATTCACCTGTGAAACTGTTGTTAGAAAAGCTGACATTCATCAAGCGACTGTTCCGCCCAAAATCATTTGGAATGCTACCAGAGAAGTGGTTTGAGTGCATATAGAAGTGTACAAGATTTCCAAGCTGAGAGATCTCATTTGGCAATTCTCCTTGCAGTTGGTTGCTGTTTACATCAAACACTCTAAGGGAAGTCATGTTTCCAACCTCTGGTGGAAGCATACCCGTCAGATTGTTAGAACAGAGGTTTAGGGTTTCAAGTTGGGTTAGGTTCCCCAATGTTGAAGGAATAGAACCTGTAATTGAATTCCTGGAGAGGTCTAACTCTAACAAGTTTTTCAAACTCCCCTATTTCATGCGGGATTGAACCAGAAATTTGATTCTCAAATAGGTACAGGTACTTGAGCTTTGTCAGTTGGCCAATCTCTGATGGGATATACCCCGTCAACGTATTATTTTGTAGCTGCAAGGAGATCAGTTGTGCCCAATTGGCGATAAGGAATGGCGATATCTCTCCAGATAGCTGATTGGATGAGATTCCGAGTTCAGATATCTTATTCAGATTGGATAGTGAAGGATGCAAAATGCCACTTAGGCTGTTCAAGGAGAGATCGATGAAAGTAAGGTTAGTACAGAGGCCTAGCTCCAGAGGAATGGTAGAATTCAAGCCTGCATGATGGATATCAAGCTTCTGCAGCATACGTAGCTGGCCTACAGACGAAGGAAGAGGCCCACCTAATGGATTTTCATAAAGTTCCAGGATCTGGAGATCAGAAATAGAGCCTAGCTGTGGCGGGATGGTGCCTGTGAATCCATTCTTCCCAAGAAGAAGGTGCTTGAGACTGGGAAGCTTTGCCAAGCTCACAATTGGCACTTGTCCCTGAAAGGAATTGTCTGTAAGATTAAGGTATTCAATCTTTCTAAGATTAGTCCCAAGTAATTCAGGTATTGGACCAGTCAGATGATTCAGTGACAGGTCCAAGTACACAAGACTGCTGCAATTTAGAATGAATGGAGGGAATTCCGACGACATATCATTGTCATGCAGTGCAAGGAATGTCAGAGCAGGCATGTCCTGCAACCGCCGTCAAGTCTGGAGATTCCAAGTAGTTCGCTCCAAGATTAACGTGGTCTAAATTTCGGAGACTTAGGAGCTGATATGGGATTGCCCCAGTGAAGCTGTTGTTGTACAGACTGGAGCTCACTGGAGATTGGACAGAAGTCCGATGGTAGCAGGAACTAGCTCCAGAGAAGTTGTTGTTGCCAAGGTCTAAGTAGTGCAGCTTGGAGAGTGCTGAAATGTTCGATGGGATCTCTCCTCCAAGGTTATTTAAATTGAGGTTGAGGCGGGAGAGTTTGGCGAGCATTGCAAAGTCGAATTCATCAAGAGTGCCGGCAAGACTCGAATTTGGGAGATTGATCTCTGTGACGCTTCCGGCGACATCACAAACAATTCCAGTCCAGTAACAGAGGTTGGTGGCATTGGTAAGGGACCATGAATTGAGAGAGTGGGAGGTTAGGCTGGTTTTCCATTTGACAAGAGCTTCAGCCTCTGTTGTTGCTGATATATCTGAGAAAAGAGCGGATGACAATAGAATCAAGAGAAGGACAGTGCTTTGAAGTATTCTCATGGCAGATGATGATTGTTAATTCTGCCCAACTTTCAAGTTTTTGATGGTTGCATTTGTATATAAGAGCAGGAGAGAGAGTCAGTCTTCTGATTGATTGTCAGAAGCAAAAAATAAAAAATAAAAACAAAAATAAAAAGATTGGTGAGAAATGATGATGGTCTTTGAAAGATTTCCTCGTGAATCCTGGGTTGAAATACGCGTGGACTGCATTTTCTCCTTATAAGAGCCCTCTGCTTCATTTCATTCTTCTTTTTTGAAAGTGATACAAGGACAACAGATCGTATACGTTGAGCAATTTACGCACGTGTTGTCAAGATGTGATCTAGACGATATTGGACGTAAAACCTAATTGGTGTTATTTGTGTATTTGTCTATATAATGTATTTTGAAGGATTTTTAGTCTATACTAAGTTGCAAAAAGAGAGCATATTGTAATTTAATTGTGGACATCGATATGATAAAATATATGAGTAGAATTTATTCTTAAAAATCGATTTATGAAGGGAGAGTATTCATGCATTTATAAAGTCGAAGATTTCAAAACTCCCAACTGATGTGAAACATGTTAATACTCCTCTTTCAGCGCTAGAGCTAGAAATACTCGACTCTCTCCCTCCACACAGGACTAAAAATACAAACTCGATCCTTCTTTGTGGTACCTTGCTCTGATACCATAAAAAATTCTGATTATTTATTTATTAACCAAAGAATACATTGATTAATATATACAAAACCCTAATTAAGAAAAAGACTAAACTACTCTAACCTGACTAAGCTATCTTTATAACAAACTAAAACAATCTGCAACACGACACACTACTGAATTATGTGAATCTTGATGCAATTTTCGGAAATTCGTTTGTGGACAGGTAATTTCTCTCAAATGAGTACCAAATATTTCACCTCTGATTTTTTTTTTTTTTTAAATGAAAGACAAAATGAGAATACCTTAAAATTAGATCATCTTATTTTCCCTTCAAAATAGAGTAGTGTCCAAATCAATTCTTGTAATTTCACGTGTTTCTTTGTGTTTTTGGTGCTTTTATCCATTTCAGTGTCTTCCTAGTTCCTATAAGGGATTTTAATATCGGCCGATATCTAATATATATCGTTGATATCGGCCGATATAAATGGTTTTATAAAATAAGAAAAAATAAGAGAAAAAAATTTATTCGACTGGTATGAAGATTCCTACTCCGATTCCTATAAAGCTCACGTCGACAAACAAAGTCATTTGCCCGTTTATCACGAATTTTTCACGGTATCTTCACATCTCTGAAAAAGGCCTATGGAGCTAATAAGTTAAAGCCGTGCATCCACACTCATTGGATGACTCAACTAATCCTGATTGTAATTTAAAAACTCAATAATATTCAAATAAAATGATTTGAGCTAATTTAATTTGGAGTAAAATGAATCAACAAATTAAATCCAAAAAATTCAGCAAAATAGGACTCAATTAGGCTTCTAATTTTCGCTAGATATCCCACGGTTTTCTAAATGTAATTTTTTTTAAAAAAAAAAGTCAACTTTAAATTTCAAAGATCTACACTATAGTTGTAAATTTGTCATACATAGTCACTTCGCTGAATGCTAGTACCAGGGGTCAAAAATTGTTGATACTGGACAGGACTGGCTCTGAGATTCTTTAAAATCTCAGAGGCCCTAGACGGAGTGAGATTTCAGGAGCTTTTGTGACTGATATATTAAGGAGTTTAAGTATGTTGGGCCTTTTTTGTCTGGGGCCTCTAGGCGGTAGCCTACACTGCCTATGTTCAAGGCCTACCCTGATACCGAGATATCGGCGTCTCAGTCGATATCTCTTTCTTCTAATTTTTTCCAATAAATCTCATTTGTATAAATGTGTATCGGCTGATACGCACGATATCAACCTAGATTTGTAACCCTGGCTGGTACGTTTCTATTTTATAATTTATACCAAGTGTGGTAGACAGAAAACAACTAAGTGGACAGATATTTTTTTTATGTGACCTCGTTGTTCAGTACTTCTCAGAACATCGGTCTAATCCTCCTGAAAACTTTTCTGTCCACACAAAACCAATGAAATCAGGTGAAGTGGTGAACAGAGATGAAGCCCATGTATGGAGTGACCGTAGATTGTCCTTTTTTTGTTGCGCTGTTGGGCCACCACCACACCTACTTTCCAGTGGTCGTGCAGCATGTTTGATGAGAGTCATGACTCTTGCGACCCTTTGGCTTTTAGTGACAAATCAAAGGGGATGCCTTTTCAAGAAGAATTACTAAAAATATTCTAGCAAGTGTCATAAGATGAAATGAAAGTTTAATTTCTAGGATGACAATGGGCTAAACTTGGGTCAGACTTATGTAGAATGGAAGTTGAGTCCGGGCCCTGTTAACATTAGAAAAGCCTGAGCCCAACAGAAAAGCTCAAGAGTTGACTGAGGTTTTCAAAATTTTGAAATTAAAAATAATAAAACAATTATTGAAATTTAATAAATAGTGATTTGTTAGTCGATTCAACTATTCTTACAATACCGACTTATATATTTAGAACATGGATTTAACTTGTTAAATTTGTGAAAACCCGATATCTGGGTATCATTTAAAAACAAAAATTCAGTATTAATCACTAGCATCAGTTATTGTTCTGTGTGATGTTTTATAACCAATGGACCAGGGGTCGAAATATCGGTCAATACATATCGTATCGGCTGTACTAAAATATTATCGGCCGATATGGCCGAAATTCGGTCCCGAATATCGGTCACTATATCGGCCGATATGCATAAATATCAGTATTTAAATTTTATTTTAATTTTTTTTTTAAAAAAAAACCGATACGGTTTTTCACAGTTTTTTTGCAGTTTTTTGCGGTTTTTGATGGTTTTTGCGGTTTTTTTTGAGCTTTTGTACAGTTTTTCACGGTTTTAACAGTTTTTTCACCGTTTTGATTATGGGAGGAGAGATGAATGTTAATATCAGAGGAAAGAGAAACTTATCGGCCGATATGCCGACCGATATGCTTTTTTTGACCCCTGCTATTGTCACGCCTCGACCCGAAGGGTGGGCCCGGAACGCGACTGATTTTTTTTTTTTTTTTTGAAAGATAAGTAAACTAAACCACAAGCATTCTTACTGGGCTGGATCAACAGTTAGGCCCAGCGGTTACACATTAGCCCATCATGTGGACTCAAACATGTACCATATGCTTACCCTATAAAATAGACATTAGCAACATCAACACATAGCATAAGAAAATCAACCATTGATTCATCATTCAAAGTCACAACAAAAAGACTACAGCAACGTTGTAGTCTCGATACATAAAGTTTTTCAAGGAACTAAGCACCACATCCGGTACTTTACAAAAGCCAAGGTTCCAAGAACCCGAAAGCACAAATAAGGGTATTCCCCCTTCATGGGAATCCCAAACCACCGTCGCAGCTAAACCACCCTACGCCTGAAAGAGAGGGTCCTCCTCCTCGGGTTCATTGCCTGAAAGGTGAGTGGTGTGAGCTAACTAGCCCAGTGAAGGAAATATAACGATGCAAATTAAGTAAACAACAGGTTAGCAACAGTTCAGTAATATCATATGCTTGATAAAAATAAGCATAATCTCAAGTAATACATCAACATCATCAAATACTGCCATCATCCACCGTAACGCTTGCCAACTACGCTGAGACCAGTATTAAGTCCCAACACGGTCAAAATACATCCTTGCAAGTACATCTCCGGCTCTAACTTAGCCGATACTGACACCCTCAAGTCAGCAACTGACGACAGCATGGTCCACCCATGGTCCAGTAGACATAAACCATCTCTCATATGGCCGATATTGGTTCAATAGCCCAGGTACGTGGAAGCAGTCTTACATACACACACGATCAAGATCGTAATATCATAATCATCATCAGCACTCTTACCATAGTGCATCATGTATAGGCACATGAGTAGGTTCATCAAAACTGAAACCACTCATTGCTCAATACTCATCTCATCATAACACCTGTACAAAATCTGCAGAGTTAAGTTCCCTCACCGTGATCGTGTGGTTACGCGGTCTCTGTTCAAACAACATACAAGTGCTCAATCAATATATATAACAAATACGTACATATACGTAGTATTTTGGAAATCATACGTTTTCCCACAAAATATCCCGGGTTCATGGAATTGAGTCTCCTACTTGGTTTCTATCCTTTTTATAATCATCCACAAGATATTAATATAAATAAAAAGGGGCTCAGTCCAAACTCATATTGTCTTCTGGGCATTGACCAGATTGACTTATTGAGTTAGGTCTAGATCCTCGGGTCACTTCTCGGTTGTCTTCTAGATAGGACCAGAGCTAACATTTTGAGTAGGCCTCGAGGTCATTCAGTACCCGACTATAGTGTCGTCCTGAAAGTGAATCACTCAGTTCCCGACCAATAGGGTCGGCCTGAAAGCGGATACAATAGTATTTACACTATAAGTAATAAGAGAAAAGGGAGTTAGTACACTTTTAATTAACAAGGGGGTATAAATCATCACAAATAATCAAACACATTAAATAATAATCAAGATTAGACAAAAACTATAATCAAACAATATTTTATCATTTAAAAACGGGTCCCTCGGAACATCATCTCAGAACTGGGTACAGTGGCTTCGGATCATCCGAACCATACTAGACTGAGTTACTGGCCTCGGAACATGGGCCTGACTTCGGATCGTCCGAAGACTGGGTCTCGGACTTTCCGAAGTCCATCCGAACTGAAAAATCCGAAAAAAGTAGGTCTCGGTGGGTTTGCAAAGCTCGGAACGTCCGAAGACAGGTTCGGACCTTCCGAGGGGGGTTCGGTCCTTCCGAGGTGGGCTCGGTCCTTCCGAGCTTGGCTCGGTGCATCCGAAAGAGGTCTGGCTCGCCTCGGGCGTACTGGGCTTCGGGTGAAGCTCGGAACGTCCGAGGGTCACGACTCGGACCGTCCGAAGATCGGCTCTCGGACCTTCCGAGAGTCATCTTCCCCAACTGTCTGCTGGTGCAGACAGTGACGGCGGTAAAACAGTAAAATGCGATTCCAGAAAGGGAGGGCTTCCCGGATTCGGTTTTCACATCCGTCTGGTCTGATGGACTCCTCTTGGACTCCTCTTCCCATAGGAAAATGTTTGGAGCCTTGAAGCTCACTGGGTCATCCGATTTAAACAGTGAAAGCTCACGGGTATATGAAACCCATGGTTTTTCCTTAGATTTAAAACTGGTTTTTCTCTATCAAAACAGGGTCAAAACTTGATTTTCTTGATTCAAAACAGATTAAAATCGAAAGGGGATTGCAAAGGATACCTTCGCTCGGGTTCTTGGGCTAAGAATTTGGTTTTTGGAAAATCTTCCTTCAAAGCTACGGTTTGCAAAACAGAAACAGAGGCAACGGCAAGGGGTCTCGGCCTGGTTTAACAGAGAGCAGAGAGAAGAAAAGAAATGCAAAGTTTTGCTGGGGGTGAAGACTGAAGCTCAGGTCGGTTTAAATAGATTTTGGCCGGATGGGACGGGACGACGGGAGATCTCATCATTGCCGGAAATCCGGCCGAGCGGCCAGTGCACGCTGCATGGCGTGTGCAGGATTTTTCTGCTTTTGCAGATCAGCCCTCCACTATTTTCCAAATTGCAGATAAGTCCCGATTTTAATAAAAATCAATTTTAAAACTAAAAGTAATAATTTAAGAACTCAAAAACTTGATCCAACCTTATAGATGGGTTGGGTTTTGAAAACCTTGGTCACCATAAAATTTTCAGAAGTTATCTCTTACTAAAAATCATTTATTTAAATAAAACTCACATTTTACCCATAATTACTTAATTAAACAAATGTAAAAATAACCAATTTGTAAATCTTATTTTGAAGTAAAAAGAAATAAGTAGACCATTCTTAAAATGGTCTACCATCAAACACCATTTTCGAAATTTATCTCTTTCTCGAAATCATTTAAAATAATTAAAACTCTCTTTCGGGGTTTAGACGGGCAGGATTTAAATACCATAAATTCATTTTAAATTTAGAAATGCAAATTCTTCATTAAGGAGAATATTATCCACCAATAATATACACATATCAATATAATTTATAAAAATATAACTAAAAGCGGTAAATTACCAAAATATCCCTCCAGCTCGACGGGCTGGATCTCTGAGCTCATGAGCTCGGATCGGGCCACACTTGGGCTTCCCTCTAAGCCCTAACCGTAATCTCTGAGATTAACCGGTTAAACAGGAAATATTAAGCTAAGCTACACCTAATCTGAGACAGGGTATTACAGCAATGGACAATGGTTTCTTTTCAGTCCAACTCGATTGTGGGTCAAGCTGAAAATAGGACTACTGTAGTCCTCTTGTGTCAAGCACAAAAGTAAAAAGGTTATAATGTAATATAGCCATTTGAAAGGAGCAAACGTGTTTCAGAACTTCAAAAGCAACCGTGTTTTCAGAACTTCAAAAGCAACACATGAAAATCATGCCGCTGAGATTAAAAGGGAATCTCGATAATGACATCGGTATTTGACTAATTTTAGGGGTATGTATAGACCTCCCTATTTATGTAGGATAATTCAATGAAAAGTGATTTTTTAAGGTGGAGTCGAAATCAAACTTAGCACTCTCATTTTTTGAGACTGTTCATGACCATTACTCCAGTTCCTTTGGACTTTCGATACTTAGTTGATGAAAAGCAAAGAAAATAAAAAAAATTCAGTATCCTTTATTATAAAGACAATGATACTCCTATCGATTTTAAAGATAAAATGTACACATTTGAGAAGTGAAAAATCTTTTTTTTTTACCATTGAGAAAAAAAAGAAAATCAAATTTAAGATTCTTACTTTCTGAGATGAGTTTCTGATCATCACTCTAATTCCTTTAAATTTTGAACATTAAAAAGTGAAAAATCATTTTTCTCAAATTTTCCTCACCTCTTTTGCTCTTGACTGAGGCTCACCTAAAAGATTAATGTCATCTTCGCACTGAGTCGCAATTTCAATGTGGAGACTGAGGCTTAGCAAAGGGACAAATGTCGTCTAGAAAGGTTGATGAAATGCCACACCACATAATTCTGATCACCAATCTGCTCTCTATTGGGTGCATTTCATTGTTTATTTTTTTTTCCTGTAATTTTCATTTACTCTTTGAGTAATCTTTAATCTAGGACGCCCATCCTAATATTGACAAGTTTTATTAAGAGACACGAGATAGAGTGAAATTTCCATTTTATTCTTCTGGTGTACTACTCATCAAGTACCGATTTATCGATATGTAAAATATATACATGTAGAGCGACATGTTATCGGTATACTGTTACTTGATAAGCAGTACACCAGTAGAGATAAAATAAAAATTTCACTTTATTCCGTATCTCTTAACGAATTTTACCTTAAGATGACCAGCCTTTAATCTATTCTTAAAAACTTAACTCAACTGACCTGTCTATTCATCTGCAACTTTCATTTGTAAAAGAAAAAAGGGGCACTAAAGACATGTTTTGTCTGTGGAATTATGAGGGGAAAGTTTGTGTAAAGAGACATCCCAAAAGCAAGAGAGGACTCCAGTGTATTGCACTGTTAATAGAATACGGATATCGACGATATCGATACGATATATATCTATCAATATTTTACCTATAACATTGAAAACAAGTACACCCTTAAGTCAAATCAATTTTTAAAAAGGCTTCAGCCATTGAGTGATGTCGAGTTATTTAATCGAAAATGGGATAGAAGCATAAATAACATACTAGCCTCAGTCCAACCCAGATTTTGAATCAAGTTCTGGAATGTAGTGAAATATGCACTTCAAACTTTGGGAGGAATGAATAAATGAATGATAGCAGTACTAGGGCATCTCAGGTATCACATCACACCCTCAATCTGAAAGTTTTTTAACCCCAACTCGATTCTCAATTTCAAATCAACCTGAGGACATTCTAGTGAACCTAATCAGAGCTAACCCCACTCAAACTGTGCCTGCCTGCGAGGTTGAGTTCGGTTCGACAGATCCAAATAATTTCTGTAGACTAGTTTATATAATGTTACTGAATATGTAAATATTTTTCTTCTGCAACATATATTTTTGATTAAGTAGATTCAACCGGATGATCCTCAGTCCAGAGCTAACCCTATTTGCAGTTCAGATCAGATTTTCAACCCACATCTGAGGGTAGGATCGGATTCGAGTGGAACCCAACCATGACCATAAACCTTTGTTCATCGAACATGAACCTTATTTTGCACGGAAGCAAATGGCGACTGGTGGATATGTTGGTGTGCTTTTGAATCAAGAAATGACTGATTACATAAAGTGAGGTCATTGTTGCTTTTGGAACATGCAATTTGATTGGTTTTGGACCTTGCCTTTCACTCAATATAAAAATGCAATTGCTAATTTGCCATCCACTACCAATAATGTGTGCAGAGGGTATTTTGCAATGCAAGCAATCAAAATTTCACAAATCACAATCCCCTTACATAGTCAAAATGCAGTGCCATCCTCCACCAATAATGGTGTGCAATATGCAACTGTGGCAGATCATATTTTGCACTACAAGCAATCTGATATCTATCCATCCATAAATGTCAAACTGTTAGAAGCACTTCCCCTGTTTTTGTTCTCTGACTCAAGCATACATTACAGAAAAATTTGTATGGTCCATACACAGATGGCTTGCCTGCAGAGGGCGTCGCCGGCACTCAAAGAGATCTTGTTAAAATTGCACAGGCATGTCTTTTGCACTCTTTCCCAATCTCATTTGTTTTGATAGAGATCATGCAGCTGACTGTATTGTCAATAAATGACTAGCATTCAACTATTTTGGAGCAATACTACCCCCATCCAGTGATCAGATCAATGGTCAGGATGGATCACCTATATTGCATTGTGGTTCAGGTGTAATGGTTGGGAACCTCTGATTACCATGAGCTTCCTGTAAAAGCAATGCACCAGATAGTTCCTCTATCATTAATTGATATGAGTATTAGCCAGGACCAGCTGAGCCCTTGGCACTGGAATGGATGTCTCCATCAAAGGATCACAAAGTGCTCCCAACAAGCACCTAGTGTGTTTACACCACACAAGAGCCCACAAGAATGGGGTCAGACCATCTCCCGTTAAGCATCCATTTCAAGGTACTTGATCAATGGTCAAGATCATCTTATCATATGCTGACATTGTGCTTAAACTTCAAGATGAATCACATAATCTTAATGCACTTTGATGAGTCTGCAATCTATAAAAGATCATACCATGACACAAAGCAAAGCCCAGAAAAGTGACCAGGCCTGATCCCTTTTTCCTGCCAAAATTAGATGTGAAACACAACAGGGTGATCTGGCAGAGTCATAGAAACAGTTGCTGAGGACTTGCGCCAAAATTGAGTTCTTTTCCTCCATCCAGGACTAAATTTTTCCACTCTGCAAAGCAGCATGTCAAAACTCAAAAACCAAGGGTTATTTCTTCTGCTAAGACTATTCTCTAGTTGGGTATATTGCATTATGCACCCAAATAAATGCACCTTTCCATCCAAGATCAAACCTGAGCAATAAACATTTAACAATGAATATATTTCAATAATGACAGAAGATTCTTCTTCTTCTTCTTCTTTGTAAGGGAGGGGTAACCCATGGGAACAAGCTAAATCAATAACCACTGATTTCATTTCGACGCAGAATTTCAAGAGTTCATGAAATAAGAAAAAGTATTCCACCTAACACAATTTCACATTTCAATCCCCTCCTAAATACTGTCGGTGTGGATAACTATCCAATCTATCTAAAGATTAAGAAATCAAATGTAATTTGCTGCATGAGGTGTGCAGGCAACATCAACGTGAGTGCACCAAACAACTACGTGCAAATACAAATGTAGAAGTGGGAAGTGGCCAAGGTAGCTTGATGATAAAATAATGATATGATGGAAAAAATTCAAGATAAAAAAAGCCCAGATGCATTCAATGAAGGTGTGTTGTGTGTATTTCTCAGTAAGGCTTTACAATTGAAGTACCCGAGTTTGCTTCTAAAATAATGGCAAGATGGGATGCTTAATGCCCTACCCTTGTGAATATAAAAATAAACATGCACTACGTTACTTCAACTATGACAAATAGGATACTATTTGATTTCTTTACTGAAATCGATTCTAGAAAATAAAAAATTCACTGAAATTAAAAGCCCTATGAAGGGTTTCAATAATTCTTAAGAAATCTACTGTCTGGATTCATGATTCGGTTGTTTTTGAGAATTCACCTTGGACTTCCGGGATTTCTCTTAGAAGTTTATATTTCCTGATTCTACCAATTACAAAAGAACCAAATAAACTCTCACTCTCTCTCTCTCTCTCCTCTCTCTCTCTCTCTCTCTCTCTCTCTTCTGCAATTTCTTTAATAAAATAATTCTAGGAAATAAAAATCCATGGAAATTAAAAACTGTATGAAAGATGAACCAACTTCTATCTGTCTGTGATCGACCTTCCTCCCTAGTCTAATTTCAATCCATGTTGTGTTCCTTACTTTGACAGGATGCAAATATCCAAGTATTGCCCTTTTAGATACTTCTCAAACCCATTTTCGATGCTTAGTAAAAAATTGTATCTACTTTTTCATGATATTATGCATGGATCAAATGTATCATGACCAGCTCATCAAAAAATTGATGATTCTTTCACAATGGAATTTGATAAGAGAGAATACAAGTGTTTACAGAATCTTTTTCTATCCAAAGAAATGATTCATCGAAATAATGAGACTCGTTCCATTGGTATGGATACATCTGAGATCACCAAATGCTTGAGAGCTCCTTCATTCAATCCCTGTTCATCTTCACAGACAAAAAGGTTTCCTCTAAATGTTAAGATTCCAAGGCTATTAACCACTGTTCCACTCCCCTCAATATTGTATTCTTGAATTCTTCTAGGGAGAGATCACATATAGCCTTTCAAGGCATCACATCCCATCCAAATGTATTTCCAAAATCTTAACCTACCCCTAACACTCACTATAAATTTTGAACCTTTTTTGAAAGCTAAGTTCACCTTCAATACTTCCTCGCCAAAAAGATGTCTCTCCACACCTTAGACCATCTCCCCATTGTCACCCCATCTTGATTCTATCTTCCATAACCCCATTAGTTTCTCCATATTTTGATTCAACTACCTTCCTCCGCATAGATTACTTTTCTCCCAAGCTACCATAAATGGATGAAAGGTAAAAAGGAATTCCAAGATCTCTCTTTTGATGATCTTGGAAGGTAATGGAGGGTATTCAAGGAATAAGGTGTAAGGACGAAGAACATTAGGGAATCATGGAAGAAACTACAATTTGGTTTTTTTTCCAAGTTATATGGATAGGCTCGAAGGGTAAGCCTGGCCCGACAGACATGGAAGGAATACTTCATGTTTCTACCCTGGTAGGTATAAAGGAATCAAACAAGGTGGACTGAGGACAATCAAAGAGGAAATCTTTATTTCCAAAAGGCACTTTCAATGCCAGCTTCTTTTATTTTAAAAAAAATGACGGAGAATCCCAAGACCTCCACCTCTCATCAAGCACATTTCAAGGCAAGCTTATTATCAAAGAATATTTTGTAAGGCAAAGTAGGTAGCAAGAAGGGAAAGACACCTTGGAGGCTGAAGTACTTGGCAAGAGAAATTAAAAGCCTTTCTAGGTTGATGGATATTGTGTTTCAGCACTAAGAAGATCAGCTAACGGGATAGCATATTTGTTGGTGAAACATGGAGTGAACCTCATAGAACAGAAAAGAGCAGTTTCTTTGAATTAATAGCACTTTAGCAGTTTTATAGCTAGAGTAGTTTTATGTAATTCAAGAAAATCTCTTTTTGTAAACAAAGGTGTATTGCTGGTATATTGAATTCATTATATATGAAATATTTAAAAAATATTCGTCACCTTCAAAAAAAAAAAAAAAGGATTCCACTCGTGTTGAGTGAAAGACACAATTTTAAATAATAGATATACACAAACTTTTACCTAGAACCCATTAGGGGCTCTTAGAGAGAGAGAGAGAGAGAGAGAAGAGAGAGAGAGAGATGTGATGGGTCTCCACTCTTGCCTTGAGCAGGAGGGAACTTCTAATAATACAATATACATTGCATAAATATTTTGGTAATAACCCAATGAGAACCCCTCTTGTCTTGAACAAACCTGCTCTCATGATCATAGGTGACCTTCACATGGAGCTCACACCACGAAAAGCACCTCCTCAAGTGTGCGGCTGAGTGCTACCATATACACAAATGCACAGAGATATACAAATATACAAGAAAAAGAGAAGAAGATGAAAGGAGAGGAACAGTGAAGGGGAAAAAATTCTTTTGGAAGATGTATTACCTCCTAACAGTCCAAAATAAAATAGTTATCGAGACTAACTTTTGTGGCTTGGGTGTGAGCACCGGTTAATCCAATAAATTTATACTCGGGACTGATTTTGACAGCTTGAACGGCTGTGAACCAAGGGCCACAACAGTCATTGTGTATCACTCTGAATGCCCCTCCACTGCCTGTGAACCAAGGGCCACAACAGTCATTGTGTATCACTCTGAATGCCCCTCCACTGCCTGTGAATAGATGGGTTGGAACTTGGATTCACCAAAGTTTCAAAGCAATTCTTTGTTCTGTTCTGCAAGTTTTCTCATTTTGCGCATATTTTTCAGTTCACATACCAGATAGATGGCTGCAAGGGCACCATATCTAACAGAAATGATTTCCATCATCATCATCAGTAGCAGCAGCAGCCAACATCCCATCTATCTGGAGAACAGAAATGATTTTCCTTGGGTCCAATTAAAACTAGTGTAGAAATTTTAAAAGAGCCCCTTTAAATGGTGTCCTCAGACTTCTCTGAGATTTCTCACATCTTCCACTGTTTATGCAACTGTAAGTTATTCAACAGATCTTTACAAATCTCCAAAAAAAAATTTCAAGATTCTATAACATTCTTAGACAGTTAACAACATTCAAAAATGTAAGACACTGTAAGAAGTGGTTATACAAAAATACTTGTTTCCAATTGCATACATTTTTGTGAATTTTCTCAACAACTAAGAGCTGCTAATTCCAGTTTCATGTCAGCTTAGGACCTTCTTGGCTCCAACTTCTTTAATTGGTTTGTGGACTAAAAGCAGCTGTATCTGCCAATTTCTTTCCAATTTCATTATCCCATAAACATGTGATCCACTATCTTGAAAATAATTAGACACCAACTTCCTTTGTTAAATATCAGGATTGTATGTCATAATGTCTATCACAACTTCATATGTACAGCTCTTGCAATCACCAACCATGTTCTAGGACTCAATGCATCTTGTAGTAAACATAGTATGGGGTTTCTTTTTAAAGGTAGGTTGAATGACACCCACATCTTTGTGGTTGCAACATTGAACACCTTTCATCCATGCTATGGGCTCTAATCACAGGCAAGTGCTAGTGTTATAGCAACCATTCTTAATATATTAACAAGTCTCTTCTGCGGGTTCATATATTTTTGTCCCATTAGGATGCAACAACCATTCTAAGGTGCTAATCCATAACTTGTATGAAAACTAATGTTTATGTTCTGTGTATGTGATAGTGATGAAAGACAAGTGGAGATTGATCACCATCTACATGAATTTGGGTCTGTCAAATATCATATTCAGGTACTCAGTAGTTGATACATATCAAATTCCTAGATGAAAAGCCAATGCATGATAGGTAGATACTGCTCTACTTGTTCTATGGATTGACGAAAGTTTTTGTTGCTTTAACAGAAAAATTAATCAATAGATACCTAACCACTAGGTTTGCAAACATACACTATCACAATTACCATTATGCAATAATATAGTAAAAACAACAAATGCATCACATTCCATTCATTTATTTCTATGCATACAAAGCATATACAGTATTAAATATTTACCAAAAGCAACCCAGTTATAAATAAATATAATTAATAAACAGTCTTACAGAATAAAATGAAGACTAGAGAAGTGCATGTCAGTATTATAGCATTTATGAGCCTACAACAATGCTTTGAACGAAATTGATCTTCCATTTCTTTGATCTTACAACACATGTTTGCTTCTAGATGCACTATGCACACAAATTAATGCTGACATCCACTTATAATTTTTGCAGGCTTCAGCATCAGATCCTCAAAACATCTACTTATCTGTATCAACTCCCCTGATCTCCCCAGAAGTTCTGCTTCCCCATTGCCTTCCAGATAGTACCTTAAAGACTGTAAAAAAAGTATACTCTGGTATCATAGAGGTTACTGAGCCACCCAAAGAAGGATTCCAGCTTACTCTAAGACTTGATTTAGCTAAATTACCAAAACGAAAAGGTTTAGAAATTGTCACTTTTCTCACCATTGTATCATTCAGTGAAAATTTAAAATGTACCTATGTTGCAAGGACTTGCAATATTTGGCCAACAGAGTAATTTTTTATCCAATGATCATTTTGGGCAGTATGGCCATAAGCCCAGAAGCCTAATTATGCGAATTACCGGTTCCCACCTTTTTAATCCCAATTTGTTATCAATGGGACTGAGTTGAAACAGGAAGCCAGAAAAATAGGATCCGCCACAAATGACTTCCAATCTATCACTCCAGTTAATAACTATATCGACAACAATGCATTTTGCCAACCCGCAAAGGTGTAGCTCAGTTGGCTTGAGCTTCTAGGAATAGACTAGAGGTCTCAGATTCAAGTCTCTCCAGAATAATACATGAGGCTTGCGGGTGGTTTCATGTATCCATAGGATTAATTTCACCTCCAATGTGGAGTGGGGATACCCATGATATTAAACAAAACATTTTGCCAAAGCATTTAAACCAACTTCATTTTGGCACGTCTACAAACTTTGTGAGTGGAGGTGTATCTTGGGTGGATTTAGTTCAGTTTAACTAACCAAACTTGAATTAAAATGTGGTTGAGAATTTTAGGCTCAACCAAACCTGAGCCTAACCAAACAACCCAATGATTTAACCGTCTTCTTTGGGGTGATGTGAGCCCCATGTTTCATGAATCCAAACCCCTGACCAACCATCACCTCATGCATTGGTACATTTGCCCCATGGGATCCCATTCACCATTGGGCCCATAGTTGGACAGGATCCTAGAAGAGGTGTATACCCAATCAGGTGGATAGGTGGGTGGTCGCATTGTTGATAAAGGGGTTTGGATTCATGAAAAATAGTGTCACATCATCCTATAGCTGATATGAACATTTCTCATACATGCACACATACCACGCATGGGGTTTGAGTGTATTAAGTAATTTTCACCTAGGCATGGCCAACAAACCTGTGGAGCTCACCTAGGTTGATGACAAAACATGGATGATGAGTAAGGACCATGAAATAAGGGTTAAAGGGTTGAGTTAGAGCCTAAATGTGGTCTCATCCATGAAAATTTCATAAGCCTCATCCACAAGTGGTCATTGTGAAGGTGAAATCTGAGCGTTTATGGGATCCACTCAACGAAAACCCAACCCAAATTCAATTTGGGTTTGGAACTTTGTGCAAGACCTAATAGTCACCTAAATTGGCTTGATTCATATAAATTTTGATTGAACCCAACCCAGGTTGCACATCTACTTATAAGTGGCTAGTTCCTGAATGTGTTTCATATATCTTATTATGTCTATAGCAGTTTCTTTTCCTTATTTTTATACTTTGAATTGGTTGCAGACATTTAAGCATGGCTACTAAAAGATTTTTCATTTGATATCCCCCAACTACTAGTTCATGAATAACTAAATCCTACAAAATTTTGACCATATCGATTTTTAACATGAAATGTTAAAATAACATCCTCCAATAACAGGATATCAAAAACAGGTAACTCTCAAGGAAACACCAACCTTGATTTGGAGAACTCGTCCATAATTCCCAGTGCCCTTTTTATTCCTACATTCATCATGAAAAATACATTCTTCTATCCAAATGCAGTAAAATTATTCTTCCGTTTTTACTCAAAAGAATAAAATTGTTATCAAACATTAATGTTTACACATATTTCTTTCTTTTTAGTTTCCAATTCGCCTTCTTTTGAGGCAGTGAGAAAAGGAATTTTATGAAAGATTTTGTTTTCCTTTTGCAGTTATAATTCATCAAAATCAGAATATACTCAGCATATACATACAAACATATTTTAGGGATGACCAATGCACCATCTAAGCCCACCTCTGGGGGCTAACCTAGATGGATTTCCAATTTAGTGTTATGATATTGCCTGTTGAATTCATATCTACAATAAACCCGGGTGTAATCAATACCCCAATCTACATCACACAAAAGGACAAAATACTTGAAAAGTTACAGTAAAAAAGGTGATAGCACTAATGTGATGTAAATGACATGGACACTTACCATTTGTTTATATATATATATATATATATATATATAGTCATCTAAATTTTAGTATCTTTAAAAAGCACTAAAAACTAGATTCCTTGGGCACTTCGATAACGTATAACTACATTTTGTTTCCAAAGAGAATGGGGAAATCTGTAATTCTAGACTTCAGCGAGTGTGAAGCAGGAACTTCACTGATTTATTGTTTATTTATGCTTGAGTAGGTTTGCTTCAATGCTTGACTACCTCCATGATATTTAATGTTTTATATACTTATTATTATTTTTCATCATGTTTCAGAAGATTTCAACAAGGTTATCACAGACATTTCATCACTGCAAGCAGTAATACTAAGCTCGCAACTCAAAGACATGCTGGGGAGCCTTAGCTCTCAAGACATTTCCCATGGAATATACAAGCCTATCAAACTAATCTACCACCCAAGAGAGCCTTTCTACATTATCAGAATGGTAACTTTATATGATTCAGTTCTTTCAAATTTACAAGACATGATCCAACAAAGCCAGGACCAGACACCCTTCTTGTAATGAGCAACTCTTGTTTAACAATTCTACCTATGCCCTGACTCAGCTTAAATCTTGTCATCATATAGTTTAAGTCTTTTTTTTGGTTTCATGTTAGTTAAACTGTGCTAATCCCATGTTAGTTATAGGTTCCTTCCAGTTGTCATGTTGGGCAACTGCATATTCATGTCCAAGTACAATGGGAGGAAGTATTGCTATATCTGCTTTTTTCAAGAATTCAGCAATAAACAGCCAACATGCCATGTTAAAAGATTTTTTTTTAAAAAAAGAAGAGTTTATGGAGGTACCCTATTTGATGGAATGATGCTGATAGATCATTGAACTACTTGACTGGCAAGGCCGTGGCAGATTTCTTGTCCAAGGCAAGGGTAGAACAAAATAATATCTTGTTGGTTATATGTGGTAAAACATTTTAGCGTGAAATGTAAGTTGTATATCTCAACAATATAAAGACCTTTTCTCAACCAAAATAAAAAAAAAAGATCAAAGTCCTTGACTTACAAGTAATATGAATGAAATTGAGCAACCTCTACCAGTCCATGTGGAAACCAAATACAGTGAATCTGAGCTTCTCATATTAATTGTGGAAAAGAAGCCTAATAGTAAAATAACAGCTTTATTTAATTTTTGTCTCATTAAATCTATTGACCATGGATCAAGTATCAGCAAAGCTGCAAAGGTTATACCTTAAGCAGCCATAGAGTATGCCTATTTCAAAGTTTAGGAGACTCCTCTTTCTCCTTTATGTTTTAAAGTTTGGCCACAAACATAAATTCCTTATGACTACAAACTGTATTCATAAGTCATCCATATGGTAATAAGTTCATATTCATAAAACCCCAAGGGATTGGCCTGGTAGTTGAGACACAAGACTTCAGGATTGAGGTCTTTGGTTCAATCCCTGGTGACTCCAATGAAGGGCCACTCTCGTGGGATATGTACAAAGTAAGGTCCCACCGCTTGAACCCGGCATATGTGTGTAAGGAGGCATGCACATGTTCCAAAGGACAAGTCGGGCGAGACACCTGGACAACTTTGGTCATAAAAAAAAAGAGTTCAGATTCATAAGTTACTTATGTAGGTAACCTGAACTTTCATTATTAGGGGAAAAATGGAACAAATCCTCCTGAACTTTAAAATAGACAACCATATTATGTTAGTTGTTAAAAGGGTGCACATATGATAACTATCTATAGAAATGTGAGCTCTGTTAGACCTAATAAAGCTCAACCTATGGGACCTACATGAAAGCACTAGAATCATGGAGGGGGATAGGTAAGAAATATCTTGAGCTTCAGGTTATGGAGTATCAGCTTTATTCAACTCATCTCAGGTATGATCTAAGTGGCCAAAAATGTAATGGCATATATAAGTGGTCATGAGTGGTCTTATTCCAAGGATGGACGGTCAGGTAGGTGTCAAATTGTGTCGTCAAACAATTCAAGCAAGGCTAGTAGATATCCAGGGTGACCTTACAATTGGTTGCTCTGGTTTAGCACTACAAGTTTGAGCTTTATTAAACTTAATAGAGCTCACACTTCTCTAGAAATTTAATGTGCACACGTGTTTCCTGTATTCTGAATGGAACTCTATAATGACCAGTTAAAACGATTTTATGTATAAACTTACAGCCAGAGAAGATCAATGCAATATTTCCCATGCGCTTTAGAGATGATTCAGATGTAGTTCTTGCAACTGCTTTCTTTCAGGTTGGTTGCAAACTGACACTCAGAATAATAGCATTTCACATTGTTGATTTTACTGGTAGGACAATGTCCATCTTTGCTTGCCATTCTTTAAAAAAATAACAAGTTTTACCTATAGGAACTCATGGACGTGGGATGTTCAGAAGCTCGGGCCAAAGCACCCCCCTGCACATGGTCACCAATTCCTCCTCCAGAGTTAAGAGGAGAGACTTTCGAGGATTTGAGTACCAATGGAGGATTTGTTTCATTTGGTGTGCCCTCTTCATGCAATGCTTCCTAGTCTGACTTAAGATGAATGGGTAACAAACTGTGGGGAAATTTTAAAATAAACTTGCATACAATCATTATATAGAACTTCAAAAAAGTACCAGAAGTACCATTTCTGACATGACTTTAACATAGGCATGTGTTATGTGTTTGGGTCCATGACAAATATCTATATACGTTACCAAATTTTTCCTATTAAAATTAATAAATAATTATTTTATACTAAGAAATTAATATAAATAAGTCAAATTTGTATTTGAAAGTAAATAGGTAAAAATTACCACTCATGACAATACCAGAATGTTCGACATATAGACGAAACAGAACCCTGAAATTTGATTTCAGGCAGTACCAACTCTTAGACCCATATTTAGTGACACCTTTGGTCATGCCTGCACCAGAATTATGCATTATACCAACTTTTAAGTTGTTTACCAGAGTCCGACACTCTGACCATTTGTGTAAACAACATGTGTTCTGATCGACACACACGCACACACACAGACTTGCATGTGTCACACACAAAGGAGATGATATGTCTTCATAATTTAAAAATGCAGGTCCCTACATGAACATGATAAGAAACAACAAAATAGAACTGTCGTCTACTCATTTCCCTATGCATATTTACATTATTTGGTGTGACATTGAAGGATAAAGGCACATCAGAAGAAAATAACAAAGATGAAAATCTACACAAAGGTCATTTGGTCACTTTCAGAGTCTAATGCTTTCATTTGGCAAACATACAGATATCTTTTCCCGACATGTTGAAGGCACTAGGTTGGACAAGACTGTGTGGTGTTTACTGAACTTCTATGCATACGTCAAGTATCATGTAAAGGTCAGTTTCTCGGTAGACCCACAAAACCTATCAATATTTATGATATGGAGGCTGACAAGGTTGTGTGTACAGTGTACCAGAGGTTTTATACAAAGAAGGATGCGGAAGCGTTTAGAAACTCTGGCAGAGGTGATGAATTATTTGCAATTAGATCACCTAGTACTAGATCAGTTCACCTTCAATTATTTTGAACCTGTCAAGCACCAACTGAGAACAAAAATTACTGTGATATAGGCTTGCCAAGTTCAAATCGTCTACTGCACAAGCAGCAGAAAAGTTTCTGCTGCACCAATGAGTTTCACACAGATCATCATTTTTAGCATTCCATATTCAGCATTTGAAAAATAGGAAGGAATGCTGAATGTGAAATGCTAAATGTGAAAAATGGCAATGTGTTATCATACTATTGTTGCAGCAGAAACTTCTACCATCCAAGCTCATATTTGCCATAGGTGCTATTGTAGATGTAGTTGGCACTTATGTCATATTGACAGGGTTATTCTCCATATGATTCCGAAAGATTCAAGGCATGATCTGTAAGGGGACCATGTATGACTAGATACAGGAATGGAGATAAAGAAAGTACCAAAATGGGCTCATATTACATTCAGATCATTCATATTTTTGGTAATCATATGTGACATTACTGTATTCCACATATATAAGATCCACAATGGCATTCAATCATATTCCACTTCTGTATCATACTGCATCCATGCAGATATACCACATGATAAAATTGCCAAGCACTTGTGTTGCCAGATACATAAAATGATGGGGACATGAGTATGGAGAACAGTGACATAGCATTTTCTCCTCAAAAATCCAATGAACATGCATATGCATGTTTGCTGTTCAACACCTCCATTTTGCAACAAGGTTGTTTGGAGTTGAGGGGGAAAAGGGCTAATTCAATAAGATATTTCTGGAAACTCGAAATTTGAACTCAAGAATAGATCAGTCATCAGCATTAGGTCCACTCACATGATGGAAGTATCATAGTGTCATCATAGTCCTAAGTGAGACTGCTTCCTGTGAATGATTGGGCAGAGGACTAGAACCCAAAACCATGTGATTGGTGTGGGACCAAGGCCCTAACTACCACTGTCGAAGAGTATCAGCATCTGAGTAGAAAATTCCTAACATTCTCTTCCAATTTGCAGGTAATGCAGAAGGCAAGGATAACAGAAGAAGAAGCTCTGACAGAGGGCAAAGGTGTGAATATAGATAATGGATTTTGGTTAATGTTAAGATCCACAATATCCATAGAAATACTGCCTCTGGCCCTTTCTGACTTTAATTTAAACTGTGGATAAGTTACAGATGAACATAGCTAAAACATCACCATTTACACCTTTGTATCAGTGAACTGTGATGTTCCAGTAACAATAGGAGAGAATGTCACTGTGAAGTTTGTAACAGAAGTAGAAATATGTCTGGTTGCTTGTGACATCTCATCCTCTGCCATGGTTGATGATAGGAGAAATTTGAATTCCAAAAGTTAATCAGACTTGATGAATTCATTGATGTTATTGATGTACAAGATATGATTTTGGTGTTCAGATACCACAGCAAAGAATGCCAAAATCACCTCATCAAATCAGCATCATCATATCATCATCATCAAAGAAACTAACTCACCTCATAGAATCAACAGTTCCAATCAAACATTCATGTTTTGGTGCAGGCTGTAGGGGTGTGAAGAAACTGCTAAGCATCACAAAATCCAAGATGCTAAGAAGAAAGTGTGGCAACTTCACCAAACAGATCACAAGAATCCATTCACCACTAAAAATACAGGGGTTCAATCGATTCCGTCGAAAATGGTTGAAAATTCCCAAGTTCACTTCCTTGAGAAAATATACAAAATTAGAATAGCTCTTGTAGTATTATCTGAAGCATATACCTTTTTGTTAATATTGTTGCAATAATCTCAAATCTCAATCATATACCAAACAGGAGAAAACTTATTATTTGACATTATGAAAGCAGAGGTTCTATTTAACATAGAAGATTCCATCTGTAGATCGTTGCAGTGTGAGCATTTCTGTAGCGTTAAAAGGTTTCAAGTGAAGACTGCTTTGCGTAGGTAATGAGCCTTGGTTGTAGATGATTCTAAACATTTCATGAGAATTACTAAAGAAAATGACATGGATCTGTAAAAAGCTTCCCAATCTCATTTTCTAAGATCATCGATAGAATATATGCAATAGCTCTAGATCAAAGGATTTTGACTCTAAACTCATTAAGGAAAAAAACTCAAAGTGAACTACAAACTTTGAAGTCCAAATCTGAATGGCATCATTATCAACTAATGGACAATTTTTTGGAATTATCGCTGAATATGGAAAATCATACAGTAACTATGATGAAAGCAAAAAGCTTACAGATGTAATTGATACTTCCATTCAAAATGTGATGTGTAATAAAAAAAAAAAAAACAGCTAATTACTTACTTCACTCAAACTCATGGAAGGACCGCATTGTCATACCATCTGATTCAGTCTCCACAATCGACAACTGACTAGTCCCACCTCCACATCTTAAATTCCGTTTAGAAGCCAATGCTCCAAAAGACACTAGAGCTGAAAATCAATATCCCGATTGCATGACCAACGAACAGCAGATCAATCAAAGCGATACCTCTCAACCTATCATCCTCAAGGTCACACTGCAAGTCACTTTTCTCACGTGACTGTAATGCTTCCAACTTATGACAGCCTTTGGGAACAAAAGCGTCCGAGAACAAAGACAACCCAGATTGTAAAATCCACGTCCCCTTAAACATAAGGCTCAAAGAGAGCACCACATCTGCGAAAAACGCCGCCGGTTTGAAGGAAAGGGCAATGCAAGAAGCAGCGCAGATGAGTGTCAAAGCACATAATAGTTCGTATACGCGGCCTGAAAGCCCCGTGTATCCGTTACCCAGAACCAAATACTCCACAAGAAACACAATTCCAGGCAAATAGAAAAGCCAGGTTGTCATTAAATGGAGAGAAATCGAAATTCTCCCGTAGAATTATTAAAATGACGATGAACCAGAAGAAGAAAAGCACAGCCGCGTGTTGAGAGAAGGCGAATCGGTAGGTGGGGTGCCCTGAAAAGTTGAGAAACAAGAACAACTCGGAGAATGTGGCGATGGGAAGGGAGATGAGGAGGATGTAGAGATCGATGTTTTTCCATTTGGGTTCTGAAAGATACCATGGTTTCGCTCTGAAGAGAAGCGGGGATTTGAGATAGAGGGAGAAACAGCAAAGAAGACGGCGAATTCCAATTGGGAAGAGGAAGAGAAATGCAGTTAAATGGGTTGCCGGCAATTCCATGATTTTCGATCGTTTTGTTGAAAATAGAGGAGAGGATCTAACAAAGTAGAACTGTAAGATTTCAATAATCTTGCAGAGGAGTTCACGAATTCCTGAAATGCAGACGAAGCTCTGAAGGAGAGAGGAAAGACCCAGGTCTACTCTATTTTTTATTCATCACCTTAGTATTATTTTTAGGGAATTTTTCAAAAGAGCCCCTTCAGGTCACTTAATTTCGTCTAAAAAGGTCTAAATTTTATTACTGATTACTGAATAGTAAAATGTAGTTTAGCATGTGATTTTTAATTGAAAATTTCAGTATCGTTTTATAATCTTAATTTCTTTATATTTGAATAATTTGATTATTTTTTGCCTTATGTTTAACACTAAATAGTAGCATTTAATAATAAATGATTGAGAGATTACACTTTTTAAAATAATGTCTCTTCTATGGTCTAATTTCTTAACAGTTGATCCCACCTAAAATCTTAACTTTCTGCATATGCTATAGCTATGTAATTTCACAAATTTGATGTCCATCCAATTAATAGTCATCTTTGAATTAAAACCCATTTCAAAATGTTTAATATTTACTGTTGCATACCACAAAGAATTGTTGGATTAAGGTTATGTTAAAATCATTCAATAATTTTTTTTTATATTGCATCTTAAATCATCATTTTAATTATGAAAAATGACTAAAACTAACTCGTTTAACACATTTAAGGCTAAATTTTTGTAAGACCAACACACTTGAAAACTAATTATAGGTCAACTTTTGTCAAATATTAAATAATTATTAGATTGAGTAAACCTATTTATACCTGACTAGTACATGTACTGTATAAGTTCATCACTCATATTCAAGACAATACACATGAGCTGAAGAATTTAGAAATTACCTTCCTGTCAAGTTCCTCGTGACCCACTTCGTGATGACTTTCGCTATCGATTAAGTAGCTCCTTTCACCTTTGAGGCAACTTCATTATGACACAATATAACCATGTTCATGATTCGCCCGATTCATGATTCGAACTTAGGATATGTTATTTACTCTGATACCAGATGTTAGGTACTTGATCAATGTGCTAAAAGTTTTAGAATTAATAAAATGCATAAAATCAAGCCGTTAAGTTTATTCTACATTAAGATAGCCCAACCCATTGCCCATCCACTAAATTGGACTCTACTAAACACATAACATTATCGTTTCAACTCATTTAATATGTTTGACTAAATACATGTCAAGTTGAGTTACATGTTAACTATATTGGGTTGGGTCTAGTTGGAAACTATAGACTGTTTATTTTAAAATAGAAATTAAATGTTTCAATATAATCTAATTATGCTCAGCAAGTATTGTCTCACTAATTAACCAATGAAATACTATTTGGCAATGATGATAATGGCAAGACTTCGACTTCTACTAAGAAGTTGAGAAGTAGAATAAAGGGAGATGACACAGATCACTAAAAGGAGTTAAAAAGAAAATGGTGTCTATTTGATTTAGCCAATGACACATAATTGACAATAAGTCAAGAGTCAACCATTATGACCAATCAAAGAATGTCTTATAATCTCTAATAAGAAATTAAGTGTTCTAAGAATTCAATACAAATGTGGAATTGGGAATATGAATACTAAGATTCAATATAATTAATTTAACCAAATTAAATACAAATAAGAAATCAAAACATGCATCAATTCTAATCCGGCACAAATTTCAAATCAAATGTCAAAGATTTTTCTAGTGAATCAATTGAGTTGAGGAATTAAATTTCAATCAAAGCAATTGATAAATGCAAGACATGAACATTAGAAAATTCACCATGCAAAGGCGATCAACACTTAGATTAAAATTAATTCTAAACACAACTCAAATTCAAATTCAAAAGAAAGCCAAGAACTCGGCCAACTTGGAGAGACCCAACAAGCTCGAAGCTTCAAATTCACTTTATTCCAATTGTGTGTCCCTTTACAACACTCGACCCTTGTATTTATATGTCCAAAACCGACTAAAAAACAGGAAAACAATAATAAAAGATCCAATCTAAATCCCTGCTGGGCCTGCACACCGAGGCCTTGTCCAGTTGGACTCATTTCCCAATTCTACCTTCATCCAATGGCCTATTGCCACTTGGAATTTTGCATAATTACTCGCCCATAATTCAAATCTATTGCTGATTTTAGAGACTCAAAATCGTCCCCTGATCTACTACAAAGATTTGGACGAAATCAGCCTGTAATCCCAGCCATCCATTCCACTTCTTGCCTTGCAAAACATTGTAAAAAACCCAGGCCTAGATTTGATGCAAGAATCGGTCCACATTCATGCCAGAATCAGCCCATGCCCAAGCAAGAAGAATCCTGCTATTCTGGGCTGTCTAAGACAGGTCAAGCAGGCCTAGGGTCCACTGCTTGCTTTCTTTGGGAGGTTTCCTGCCACGTGGCGTCCCATGTGGCCTCCATATAGGCGCTGAGGTGTCAGAGACATGGAATTCGTGTGTCCACTGTACTGGCAGGAAACGGGCGTGGTTTCATGGGCTCTGAGGCCCAAGTCATCACCGAACAGGCCCTGGCCCATAAATGGTCCAAATGCACTTCATTCTTCATGTATGTTGGTCCATTTGAATGCTCGCCCTTTCTTCCCTCCGTCGATTCTAACATAGGTCTGAAGATGAATTTCTTCGATTTTGTCTAATTGGACCCACCCATCTTTATTTGGATCTTCATCGAGTTGGATGGCCGCATCAAAGGCCCAAAACTTCGTTTGAAATTATACTTTTTCGTTCATGTGGTAAGTCACAACTGATTAGTCTTTTAAGAGTTAATTAAGACACCAATAAAGTGACTTTTCTCATCAATATAAAGTATTTAAAAATAAGTTTAACATTTCCTTACATTCTAATATGATATATTTAGTGTATTGAATTTATATAATTGTGTAAAATATGATATTCATACTGTAATTGAAATATCGATTGATTTATAGGAAAAATCAGCCCAGTATATGTTGATTCTTTGAGCTTCTAAAATTGAAAAAGAAAAATTACCAAAGCTTCTAAAATGGAGCAAATTATTGGAAAAATGAACCAAAATTTTCATGCGCTAAGACAAAATTTTGGTCATTCTCAACATTTAAGAAATACAAAAATACTTTTTTTTTTTTTTAATTTACATATGGGAAATCGCAGGATACCCAACCTAAAATCTCCACGGGTGACTCTATTTAGGACATACCAAAATTAGTCCATGGGAACTCGAACCCATTGAGGTCAGGATGCGTTGAAAAGCTTATGAGGTCTTCTTTTACCTCCATCGATTCTTTGCTGTAATTGAAGTAAAAATCAAGCAAATAATTTTATATTAGACCCATTATCTTCTAAGGAGTCTTCATTAATTGCAATTTAGATTGCTTGAACTTCTTATAGCAATCCACATGTTATCGTCTTAAGTTATAAAAAAGTTCACAAGTATTCTTTATTATAAAAAATTCTGATGCCATATCATTTTTCCCAAATCTATAGTCGTGAAAAGATAGGAGTTACAATAGGATATAATTAGTTTTATTACTAATAATAATAGCCATTTAAATTTAAAAAATAAATAGGTATATACAATTTTACTTGAAAAGTTGGGGCTGAAAATCAGACACATCCATTTACATATAAATATGCCATGTGTTACGAAAATTGGATGGTTTAGAATTTTGAAAAGAGTTTAATTAGAGATATGATCGTATATAGAAGATTTCATGGTGATACATTTCTCCCTACATTTTCTTATCGATTTTAATGAATGTCAGAATTTAAATGTCATTTAAATAATAAAGTTGAGAAGCAAGAACTAGTAAAACTTCTATTGTATATAATATTCTTTATATTACTAAATGTTTAACAGATGTTGAATGTCTACTCTTTTTTTTTTTTAACTCTACGTGTGAAAAATCATGAGATATCCAACGTAAAACTTCTACAGATGAGCCCACTATCCCTGAGGCACACCAAGGTTAGGCCATGAGAGCTCGAATCCGCAACCTTCCACTTCTTAAGATGAGAGATAACCCGTTAATCCTGTCTATGTCTACTTTAACATCTATAAATACAGTGTCTTCTCTTGTTCTATCATAATCGACTCATCCAAAATATAATTTATTGAAAGAGGATATAAGAAAATCCCAAAAATTAAATGGCATTGTAGTAGCAGTAGGTTAGGAAAGAATGGCATCAACCTTTAAATTATAGTAATTTTGGCACGTTACTCGTTCTAAGATTTTATTGTTTGGACTGATGAAATATAGAAGGAAGAGAGGTAAAGTTAATAAAATATTAGTATAGTCAATTAAATTCTATCTTTGTTTTTTTTTTTTTAATGATAGAGGTGTTGGTTTTTTATAGTACTCAATTAATCTTTGAGACATTAACAGAATTTCACACACTAAATAACTCTTTTGGAAGTGGAACGAGAAACAATAAGTATATGGGTTGATACTTACAAAATTAAATTTAAATTTTATAAAATTGATTGATGTTTGATGATGATGATGATATTCACACAACTATAATAATAGCATTGCATTAATCCAATGGGATTGGTCTGACAGTCAAGAGATTCACCTTATGAAGCGAGGTCTTAAGTTTGATTCCGCTCAACCCCTGTGGGTTACTCTACATGGTATTACTTCTCATTACTTAAATTCGATATGTGTGTAGGAGATGTGCACATACCCCGAACAGATAGTCAAATAAAGTATCTTAAGAGTGAGACATCAGAAGAGCTTTGATCATAAAGTACCATGGTGTAACCTTGGTGTGCCGTAGGAATAGTTGGCTCACTCGTGAAGGTTTTACATTAGATATCCTGTGATTTTCCACATGTAAATTCAAAAAAAAAAATTATATTCTAAAATGAGGGGAAAAAAATGGAAACAAGAAGAAGGTAGTCAGTCACATCACTTTCTTTTATTTATATATGCAATTAAGTAGTGTTGGGTTGTTGGATACACATGTAAAAATAATAGTACGTGAGTAAGCGGACGGGCGGACAGACAGACGGACGGGCAGGTGCCATCACATGCCGGAAGAAATCTTGTAGTAGAAATAAATGTTGATGACTAGGATAGAGCCTCTGATTTCACGATGCACTTAATAATTCCCACATCTATTACACTTTTGTTCATTGATAGATTGGTTGATACAGTTGAATTGGCATTCAATGGAACAGATGAGGACTCAGACTCAGACTCAGACTCAGGACCGACGATATCTTGACTCTTTCTTGGCCACAAGAAACAAATATGGAAAGGATTTCAACTAAATCTACATCAAAGTACTTGGCATTATTACTCACACAAGATGGGTGCCTCTAGTCTAATCAAACCCAAAGCCTTTCATAGGGAAATGGAAATTTCTATTCGGAGGCTAATGTAATTAAAAGGGAGAGGGAGAGATCCATGGCTCCTGATGATGGCATCACACTAGGATTTATGAAAAAAAAGTTATTATTTTTTTATCGAGGCAAGTGGAGAAACGAACTAGTTAACTTGGGTTTCAAATTGGTGAACTTAATGTATGCAGATCCCACCGATAATAATGGGACCCACATAGACCTGACGAGCACAAGCATCAGTCAACTCAAACAGATTTTCAGTCAAACTTAGCACGGCAATCAAACTGAGTTTGAACCATATAATTCCGTTGAACTTGGACGAGATCAACCCAAATTCACAACAAATTAACCCATGCCCGAAGCCGATTTAGCTGTCAAAATCAGTGATAAAACTCAGCAAACACTAACTTAACGGGAACCGAGTTCAGGCAACACTAACTCAGCCCATCCTACGGAGTTGAGCAAACCGTGTCCAGACTGTGTTTTGGACCAAGGGTGGTAGATGGACATGGAGCTAGCAACATGGGTCATTCTTGGAATGTGTAATGCAGTGGCAGGAAATAAGGCATGGGCAATGCCCAACCATGAACTCAAATGCCAACTTAAAGGATTCGATCTCCATCCTTGAAGGGGATCAAGAGTCTAAAATTGGATCTCTACCCTGTAAAAGAAATCAAGTGTTATAATAGGTTTCTGTTCCACCATTGAAGGAGAAAGTTAGTGAAATCTTAAGTAGTATACTTAAGGCATAGATGTAAGCAGGTTGTTAAACCAAGTAAAAATTTCTTATGTAATTTTCCATCTCTACTCATATCTCTTACTTGAGCACTAAATTAAAATTGTTTTATCTCTTGCACACATAATTTGTAAAGTTTAATTAATTGTCAAAAGTTAGCATTGATCCAATTCACCCTCCTCCCCCTCTTGGGTCAATATTTGGGCAACACATGCTATCCCCACCGACTCGGTCTTGAATCAAATGAACACAACAGGAAGCTAGCAAGTTGGGATGTGGTCAATTCAATCACCAACTATTGGAATTATTTTATTTTATTTTTTGATTTGTGAGTTGAATTTTTATTTATTTTTTTATTTTGTAAGTTTGACTCGGTCACCGAGTCAGCGAGGAACCAAGAGAGACGGGTGGAGGAGAGGAATTGAAGGAAAAAAAAAAAAAAAGAGAAAATCGAGTGAGTTTTAACAGCATTTAGCCGAGTCCAAGCCGAGATTATCGAGCTTGAGCTAGGATATTTCGAGTATGAGTTAGGACGATTCAAGTCTAAGTCGGGACCATTCAAGTCTGAATCGGGACGTTTCGAATTTGAGCTAGGACATTTTAAGTACGAGTAAGTACGATTCGAGTCCGAGTCGAGATGATTTCAGTTCGAGTTGAAGCACTCGAGTTCGAGCCAAGATGATTCAAATATAAGTCGGAACGTCGCAATTGAGAGTGGGAACCAAGTTATCTATTGTATTTTAAGTGGTTACTGAATTAAGGCTAGTATAATTCGACGATTGAATCAAATGACTACATCAGTTGGTATCAGAGTTGCCTGTTGCACGCTTTTGGTACATCACCCCATCGAACTGATGTTCGTTTGGTTCTACATCACTCAGCTACTACTTGGTTCTACTTCTGGAACCAAGATGATCTGGCGGTCGGCATTTTGAAATTTGATAATGTGTAGTTAGATTTTGATTATTGACACCATAATTTATCCAGTATTGTACTACTAAATTATCCACATTCGTTAAAAAATAAACAAATCTCCATTTTTTTTTAATTTACGTGTGAAAAACTGTGGGATGCCCATCGTAAAATCCCCACGGGTGAGCCCACTACCCCTAGGGACACACTAAGTGATGAGTCCAAAATTATTACATATTTACTCCTAAATTATATTTGTTAGTATATTTTATTATTTAATTTTATCTAATTAGTGTAATTTTGTGTTTTACACGTCTAACTGTGAAAATAATAAAAATATGCTAAAGTGCAAAATTTAACACATGCAACTCATTGAAGATGAAAGTGGAAGGAAAGAGTTGGAATTAGAAAAGAAGGTACAACAACAACAGGTCAGCAAGAGAAGAAAATCCAGCTGAGAAATCGTGTATCAGGCTATCAGCCATGAGCAACAAGCAGTAGCTGTAAGAAAATAACAGCAAGCTCCAAGAAGACACCAATCAGCAGCAAGAAAAGGAAATCATCTGTTAAAAATACAGCATGAATTTCACACAACAGCAACCCATTGAGGCAGCTACGAGCTCTGTTCTAAACAGAGAAAAGATGAGTTAAGAATATTGCACCAAATTGAAATCGTGGTTGTCCTTGGGGAATTAAAATAGCAGCAGAAAAAATATTGAAACAGAGCAAGAAGAAGGTAGCAGCCAAGCAAACAGAGCAGCGAAAGAAGAAGATGAGTTGCCGTTCTTACATACAGCTGTAGCAAGAAAAGAAAGAAGATTCTGCCAAATCTTTCAATACACGGCAGGAAAAGAAAAGGAAGGTGTTCAGTGAGAAGGAGATGCTGGCCAACTTGGAAATAGAAAGTAGAATAAAAGAGGAAGGAATGAAAGAAAGAAGGAGTCGGCTGTGTACATGTAAAGCATCGGCTGAAGTTGGGTCACAATGCTTACTAAATTTCATCCTCCCAACCTCTATAAATTGAAAGTCTCCTCTCCTTGTGTAATTCAAACTGGGCAATCAAGGAGTTGAGAGGCTAAGGAGAGGAATAGGATAAAAAAATTCAAGGAAAAAGGGGTCAGTTGATTTTCACATTGGGTTCTTGAGGTTGGTTATTTTATTTTTCCATTGTATTTTCTTGTTTTCTTAAATTCCAAAATTCCAATTGATTTGTAATTTTTAATTCCATGTTTTAATTAATAAAATAAGGTGAGATAATTAGAATTATGGTTTTTCAATTGTTCTTTCATGTGTAATGAAAATTTCAATTTTATTTCATTCTTTTTATGATTTTATGTTGTTTATTTTTCTAAGAAATTCAAGGAAAGTGAGATTATTTTAGGATTAGTCGAACTTGATTTTTCTAGTCTAAGGCTCTTTTTAAGAGTGAGATTATTTTAAATTCAGAATTACAAGTAGAAATTTTACCTAAGCGTAAGGCCGGAATTGAATTTTCTTAGTTAAATGGATTTTGTAGATTTCATATTTAGAATTTTAAAGAACAAGAGATTTGAATGAGTGTTAAATAGTTTACGTGAGTTCCATGTTCTACGCCGTTATTTTATTATTAAAATTTGGATGATAATGCCTCATTGATTCTCTGATCCAGTTCCATTGTAAATATGTAAATAGATAATTTTAGTTTTATTTTTATTTTAATTCTTTTATAAATTCAAAAACTCTTGAATCTGAACTAGGTTGGAAATAATTTAATTGCATCTTAATTTTGTATTTTAAATTAGATTGAGATTGTTTATATTTTTTAAATCCACCATCTTAATTAAAATTAGTTAAATTGTTAAATTCTATATTTAAATCTAGAATATTTCTAAATTAAAACTAAGATTCATAGATTAGATAAATAACTCCATATTTATGATTTTTCTCCATATTTCTTAAAGTTCTTAAAATACGTAATTCAATGGTGTATTTTCATGGATATATTTTCCTAAGTTCCGATGAGTTCGACCTCGCGCTTAATCGTTATACTATCTAAATGATTCGTGCACTTACGAGTTATAAATTTAAAATTTGCACAACACTAAGATTAGGCCATAGGGACTCAAACCCACAACCTATAGCTTCCTGAGGCAAGAGGCAATTAGTTGAGCTACACCCATGCCACAAATCTCTATTTAACTAAAGCGCCCCATACAGACACCTGGATTTCCTGCATTTACACACTTGATTTCTGATTTTCAAGTGAAATTACCATTCTACCCCCGCGTTTTTACTCATCCGAACGAACTGCCAGTTTATTCTGCATTCATTCGGATGAATAAAGTCATCCGAACGAATGTCAAAATGTAAATTTAGTACATTCGAACGAATTTATCTGAGAGGAGTGGCTTTTTACAATCCTTCTCTCGAATGTCATTTGTTCGAATGAACCAACTCATTCATTCGAACGAATGATATATATATGTTTATTCGTTCGAATGAACGGGTTGGTTCATTTGAACGAATTTATCTGAGAGCAATGGTATTTTACAGTCGTTCACTCGAATGTCATTCGTTCGAATGAATGAACCTATTCATTCGAACGAATGACATATATATGCCCACTAGTTCGAATGAACAACTTAGTTCATTAGAACGAATGAATAGGTTGGTTTATTCGAACGAATGAGAACGTATATAAGTGATCCTCCACGAAATTCCACTTATTTCATTCCATTCAAACCCTAAACCGTCGTTTCCCTTTCCCTCTCCCTTCTACCTTGAACCCCTTTCTCAATCCTTTCTCCCTTAAACCCCATTTTCAACCCTCTTCAATCCCATACCCTTAAACCCCTTTTTCAATCTCAAACCCTTAAACCCCATTTTCAACTACCTTTTTGGAAGACTTCTCCCTAAAATCCTATTTTCAACTCCATTTTCAATCTCAAACCCTTAAACCCCATTTTGAATAACCTTTTTCAAATACTTCTCCCTAAAACTCCATTTTCAACCCCTTTTTCAATCCCAAACCCTTAAATACCTTTTCAATCCCAAACCCTTAAACATTTCTTTAAACACTCTCTCTCAATCTCTTATCTCGGTTCGAAGTTGTCTCTCTCAAGCTAATTTCTGAATATCTTATCTCTAATCGAAGGTAACTCTCTTCTATCTCATTTTTTCTATAAATCATTATTTTTAGGGTTTTAGAGGTAATTTTGAATCTTCAAGTGGCATAGAATTTGTTAAGAGATGTTTTTCAAGGCATGATGATCTTATAAAATATGTTAAGAATATTGCTTTTAAACAAAGATTTGTATCTACCATAAAGATGTCATTTAATAAGAAAAATATATTAGTCCTTCGCTGCCATAGAGGAGGTAAATACCGCAACACGATTAGCTTGGAAGATGATGAGAGAAAAATGAAAGCATACTCTCGCCAATGCAATTGTCCTTTTGAAATGAAAGAAAAACAAATTGTTGAGAAGTACAAGATATTTTTCAAATGATGAGAAAAAAATGATCATTGAAATGAGTAGCAATATACCACCATGCCTTGGGCACAACCTGTTTTTCAGATGATGAGAAAAAAATAATCATTAAAAAGAGGTAAAAAACATTAAAATAATCATAGATTACATTATGCTCAAAAGAGATAAAAAACATCAACATAACCCATGCCTTAGGCACAACTTGTTTGCTTAATTGAGTTTATTGCTTATTTGTTCCTAATCAGAGAAATTTTTGTAAAATGTATATTTAACACATGCCTTGGGCACAACCTTCAAATGTTATATTTGAAAATATAAGAGTTTTCATTTTTTTTTTCTCCCTTTCTTAGCCCTTTACCAAAAATGAGAAAATTGATAAATAATTGAACAATGTTTAAAGTAAGGACCCAATTCACCATGAAAATCTGATTGAATAATAGAACATGTTCATTCAAAATATGAAATTTACAACATCTCTTTTATATGTCAATATAAAAATATAAAAATTACAACATTTCTCCACCACCTTAATATCATCAAATAGAAGAGCTATCCGGAGTAGATGTAGGAGGTGCAGAAGCAGGAGGTGCAGACGCAGGAGGTGCAGCAGGTGCATCAACTAGTGTAAAAGTCAGAGGAGTGGAGGCAGAGACATAAGCAGGTGAAGCAGGTGGATCAACTGGAGGTACAGATTCAACATACTGAGGTGGCTCTAATGGAATAAGTCTAGTCAGAGGAGAACGGGAGCCAAAAGCTCTTGCTAATCCACTTGGTCGAGCAGGGGGACCTGAAGCTACTAATCTAGTCAAACGAGTAGGGGGCCAGAAGCTGTTAATCGACTCAGGACGAGCAAGGGTGCCAGAAGCTCCAGATACTCCACTTGGATGAGCAGTGAGACCAGAAGCTCCTGATACTCCACTCGGACGAGCAGAGGTGCCAAAAGGTGCTCCAAATCGACTCGGACGAGCAGGGGTGCCAGAACTGCTTTGCTGCTTCTTTAGATACCCTTGCTCGTAAACTACCATCTTGTTATGCTCCTAATACTACTCAGTATTCCATGTTCTTGTGTTAAAAACACTGCCAACCTCAAAGTATCTACAATCTAATTCTACATAATATTCAACCTTTCAGTAAGATGATCATATCTCTGATCCATCTTCTCCTCTAGAGCAAAATGCTATTAAGAATTTACTGCGTGTTGATTCCAGTAGATCTTTCTTGAGCAGGAGTCCGTGCCTCAATTGACTCTCGTGCCTCACGTGCCTCAGATGGCTCAAGTGAACTTTGAACCACAACTTGAGGTGCCTCGACAACTTTGAGAAGCCATTTGTTACTAACTATGTCGATATAAAATCCCATTTTCTTCAAAGTAGAATGATTAAAGTAATCATATCGGTTTATAGATACTTTATCATCAGAAGGGAAGAGGGATTTCGCGTTTTTCAAAAAATGAAGAAAGAAAAAGACCGTAGGGAAGATTACATCTTCTGGTCTTACGGCAAGCTCGCATGTGATTTATGATGATATGGGAGAGGGAGATTTGTTTCTCATTTATGATGCACTAAATGAGAAAGACATCGAACCAGGTCACACTTATATGCCCTTTTCCAGGAAAAATACAGTGAACAATTATGTGATGGATGATTCGTGCTTCCAATATTAGGTTCTTCAGATGGGGTGTCTTTTTTTCTGCAATATCAGTCCTCCCACACATTTATTTGAGGGTTACCAAAACATCGAACCCTTCAACATCAGTAGGCCATGTACTTGTTTCATACTTTAAAATGACATATTGGGGAAATTAAATTTTTCGTCCAACCTTTCCCGTAAAAGAAAATTTTCACGGCCTCGGATGGAGGTTTCAATGGACTCATTATCAATATCTTTTACATTGGCATAAAATTTCCTAACTAAACTAGGATACATATCCTGTTTCAATGCCAAGAAAGACCCCCAACCCATTTTTTCAAAATAAGATTCAATTTTCAATCCAAATAGTTTGAAAAAGGAAATGTTCACTATTTTACCAAAGATATAGGATCGTGTGGAGAAATCATCTCTGTATAAGATCGCGGCTTCCAAAGATATGAAATGGTTGTAGTCGAATGCCGTGTCATTCCTCTGTTTTTTCCCTCCTTTTGTTGCGGTTTATTTTCTTTTCTGAGATGAAGATCCCGCTTGTGATGCCATTTAAACCAAAAATTGGGAAAGAGAGGAAGAAAGAGGGAGAGGGATAGGGAAAATTTCGAATGGAAAGGGGTACAGAATGTGGTTCGGAGGAATGAAGATGATTGGCTCGAATAAATAAAGAGAGGTTCGAATGAGGGAGATGTTCGAATGAGGGACAAGTTCGAATGAAGGGAGAAGGGGATTATCGAACGATTGGGAGAGGGAGAGGGAGAGGGGAGCTTCAAATGAGGGAGAGGGAGAGGGGAGCTGAGAATGAGGGAGACAGAGAGGGAGAGGGAGAGCTTCGAACTAGGGTTTAGGAAAAAAAATTCAAAGGAGGGGGAGGGTTAGGGTTTCATCGATCTATCGAATGAGTGATTTTCTTTATATATGTTCTCATTCGTTCGAATGAACTAAGTTGTTCATTCGAACGAATGAACGTATATATGTTCATTCGTTTTAATAAACTATTATATTTATTCAAACGAAGAACACTGTTCTTGTCATTCATTCGAATGAACGGGTTGGTTCATTCGAACGAATGACATTCGAGAGAACGACTGTAAAAAGCTATTGCTCTTAGATAAATTCGTTCGAATGAACCAGCCTATACATTGGAAATGAATGAACATATATATGTCATTCGTTCGAATGAAGGAGTTGGTTCATTCGAACGAATGACATTCGAGAGAAGGACTGTAAAAAATCACTCTTTATATAAATTCGTTTGAATGAACCAACCCGTTCATTCGAACGAATGAACATTGTTCTGCCCACTCATTCGAATGAACTAAATTTACACTTCGGCATTCGTCCGAATGAATGCCGAATGAACTGGCAGTTCATTCAAATGAGTAAAAATGTGGGGGTAGAATGGTAATTTCACAAAAAAATTCGAAATCATGTGTGTAGAGGCAAGAAGTTCGGGTGTCTGTATGTCACGCCTTAATTAATTAAATAAAGTAAATATTTAAAAAATAAACACCCATGCACGATTTATTAAATTAAAAGGGCATAGACCACCCAAATCAAAACCTAACTCATTTACTTTTAAACTTGAAAACAAAAAAAAAAAAAAATTCTGAGAGCAGAAGGAATGGTGCAGTTGGGGTGTCACCCACAATAAATAGCATTTCAATTGGGCTCTCCTTTTGATATGAAAAATTGAATAATGATTATTATCTAGACCAAAACATCCACCACCAAATAGCGCTTTGTACTTTTAATTGCTTCACATGTCAAACAATCATAGGGTAGCGAGACGCCTTTTACTTTGATACTAATTGTCAGATACTTGATTAATTATTAAATATTAAAAAAATTAATAGAATATGTAAAATCATGCCCTAAACTCATCGAAGAATCTCAACAAATATAAATTCACGTGAATTAAATATTTACTCAAAATAACCATCATTTGATAATCTTAAGCCGTTATTTATACTAACAAATTTGGATCATTGATAAAAGGTCATTAATTTTACTTAAATTGCTGTCTTGTGCCAAATTTAGAATTAGAGCGAAAAAGTTATGAAAAATGATATTTTATAAAACAATTTTTAAAAATAAAAAATTCTGAAATGTGATAAGTATTTTGAGAGAGAGGGAGTATAAAAAAAATGATATTACCAGAACCATTCTTTGTCGAAAACACTCATGACTCAGTTTTGTGAAATTAGGGTTTTCATAAACTTTTATATCCAAATTCAAATATGAAGACTGACCAGTACTAAGGTGTTCCATTAAGTTTAACCACACAAGCAGTTGAGGGTTGTCAATAATGCACAACTGAACCCATCTGCCTTCTTAAATATCAATTATCATTCAACCACCACTTTACAAAGAAAGAACCGTACCTTTTGACCACTTTTGTTTTCTCTAGTGGTTGATCAATGGCTACAAACTGGCTATGGAACGATCAGAACCATTAATCAACTGTGTGGTCCACGCTGTCAACAGTTGAGATAGATGTTGTCGATCCATGATTGGATTGATCGAAAAATAGTTTAGATGATGATGATGATTTATACAGATTTTATATTAAAAAATATAAAACTTTAGACCAAGACTAATGATAGAGGTTTTTATTGTTTAAAGCATCATATTATCTAGAAATAACAAATAATTAATTTGAAAATATTTTAGTTATTTATCATTTAAAGCAGAAGCATCTCGAGAGTCTTTTCACTTTAGAGAGAAGATATAGTTTTAGGAGACCATCAATTAATCTTGGCCATTCATTGTAAAAAATACAAGATTTCATCAAAATTTTTAAAAATAGAAAAATAAATTTAAAATTTGATCTGGTGAGTTAGGAAGCTTATTAATGTTAGATTGGAGCTACTTAGGAGAAGTGTTTTGATGTTAGGGGAGGATCCTCATTGTGTGATGTGTGGTACTAGTGAGGAGGACGTGGATCATTATTTTTTGTAGTATTGTTGTCTATTTGAAAATAAAAGAACGTTAGGATCTTTGTAAGTAAATATTTAAAGGAGAACGAGATAGTGCTTATGTACGTGGCTGTCGGTTTGAGAGTAATTTAATGGGTATAAAATGACAAATTACTTGAATTCATGTGAGGGTTGCATGAGTGGCTGACCTAGGAGGGTTACCCCTATAGTACCATGGTCTCCTCTTAATTCGAGGGTCCACAATTCAATGTTGATGGATCAACTTTTAGTGTGGGGGTTATTCAGTAACTCAAATAGGGTGTCTATCATAATATTCTCTAAATTTGTAGGGGTGAGAGATTCTAATGAGATTGAACTCTTGACAATTAGGAGGGTTTTGACATTCCGGAGGTCTTTTGATTCTTGGAAGCTAGTTGTTGTAGGGGGCTCGACAAATACAGTCAAATGGGTTAAGGGGGAAAAAGACTCCCTTGAAAACTAGTTTTAGTATTAAAAGACATGAAGAAGGACCACGAGGTGAGCTTCGGACAAATTAGAGGGATAGCTAATGGAGTTTCCGATTTCTTTGTGAAGGCCGGAGTTAATTCAGTGCGTAAATTCTAATAGCTTAAAATTATTTTTAACCTACTTTGATTCCATGTGATAGGTTTTCTCTAAAATATCTATATTTATATGCGACACTCACACAAAACTACTTTGATTAGATCAACAAAGCTATATATTTTAGACTTATCAAATTTTGATAAATATGAATTGTTATTTTAATTCTTAATTTTTACCCCTTTATGTTGAGGCCACTTTTGCTATAATGTAAGTTTTTAATTTTACTAAATTAGCCTAGTTAGAGTCCTAATCTAGTTACCTTGAATTATATTCCCTCCCTCTCATTTTAGTTGTCTCATTTTAAATATTTGTAATTTTTAAGGAATTTGAATTTGACTTTGAACCAACTAAATTGAGACAGAAGAAGTACAATTTATATTACATTAAAAAGGTTTATGTATTAATATGAGAGTTGAAAATACCTTAATTAAATAAGAAAATAGTATTTTTTTTTTAAGTAAAAATTAAATGGATGCTGCATGTGATGCGATATGCCTTCTCCTATTAAGGGACAAAGGCCCTCTCTGCCTAAATTTTAGCAAATACTAATATGAGAAAGAAAAATGCAAACCGTGGCAAGTGACGAGCCTCATTTTACCTGTGGACCATTGGATGCAATGATGCCATTCTTATAATTCAAATGTTTAATTTAAAAATATTAAATAATTTTTTTAGTGTTGATTATTTATTTTTATTTGATTTAAACTTTAAAAAAAAGCCACAATAAAGTATAAAAAAATTAATCTAACATACTGTGATAAAAGAGTACATATATTAAAATTATATAAAAGATCTAATAAAGTGACAACAAGAGTAACAATGGTAAAAATAAAAATATATGAATTCATTTTATCACACGTGGGTACCACACACACCTAATGGTTTCCACCATCTCTAAGTCTCCTTAAAGTTTAAGAATTTTATCAAAATTTCGACAGAATGTCCTCTAAGTGAGACTTTGGAGATCTTTCTCTAGCGAGATCTTTAATCTAAGTTTTCAATAATCATATTCTATTTGTTATATTTAATCACTACCTACACCTTATTCCATGGTCTCGCAATACTAAAAGTTCTGGTGTACCTCAATTACAACTTATAAAAGTAAGTCTTAAATATTATAACACGAGGAGGTTAGTTCATACAAGTCGTTTCAAAATCCTAGACAATTTGATGGGTTGGGTCATTCCATTTAATTAGATTTTTTTTTTTCAATTTCATTTAAAAATGGACTTTTGATTTTATGAAATCCGCACCATGCCCTTGACGAGGCTAATTTAGTCATCACGTAAAGTTAACTGCTCTGTCTTAAATTGGCCAGGTGACGACTGTGGTTGGACGACCAGGAGTTTTGTTCTACATTCATTACCCATTTGTCTTTCTACCCCTGTATTTCCTCTAAATTTCATCATATGCCATCACCTGCGACCTTCACCCCATGTTTATAAATTGCTTCACCTCAGTCATGAAGACGCAAAAGAAGATACTACGTAAGTACACACTCACAAGAGAGAGAGAGAGAATGGCTTCCAAACCAGGTTTGTTCACTCAATGGCCATGGCAGAAGCTTGGAAGCTTCAAGGTATTTGTTTCCCTTCAATGCTTCATTCTTCGTGCAATTTTGTTCCAAGTCTCTCTTTTGGATTTTTAAGTATGTGGTTTTCTCTGATATTTATATGATAGATGGATTCATTTGCATGCATTGTTGTTTGTTGGGTTTGGCTCAAAAGGTTTAAATTGGACCAAGTTGTGTGAGAAGAGAAGAAAATAGAGAGAGAAGGGAGAGGACATAAGGTCAGAGAGTTGGGTGTTCTTTGTTGTGTGTTGGTGTTTTTTATGCTCTCTTTCTTTGTTCTTACACCTCTCGTGCTTGTCTTCTTTTATAAATATTATATATATATAAACCATTTTAAAAAAATAAATTCAAGCAGTACATTCAGTCGACTCTTGTGGTGAATCCCGTGAAAATCTTTGTGGCAGTTTTTTTTTTTTTTTAATTTTGGCTAAAAGTTCCTGTGTTGGCAGTACGTGATTTTGACTCCATGGGTGGCTCATAGCATATATTCGTACGTGACAAAAGGAGAAGAAGAGAGAGATCTGTCCAACTTGCTCATCTTCCCTTTTCTGCTTTGGAGATGGCTTCACAACCAGATTTGGATAAGCCTTTCTCGTTTTCAAACTGCTAGAAGCAAGCACAGGATCGTCCAGAGAGGTATTGAATTTGAACAGGTGGACAGAGAAGGAAACTGGTTAGTGCTCTCTCTCTCTCTCTACATCTATCTATGTTTCTTTCTTTCTTTCTGTCTGTCTGATTTGGTTAAAAAATGAATGGCAGGGATGATCAAATCCTTTTGAATGGCACATTTCTCTTCCTGTCTAGTAAGTTTCTACCTGGGGCAGATCACCTGCCATTTTGGAACACGAAGGGTATAGTTATGACCATTTTACTTCATACCGGTCCGGTGGAGTTCCTCTACTACTGGGGTCATAGAGCTCTGCACCATCATTACCTCTATAATCGCTATCATTCTCACCACCACTCTTCCATTGTCACTGAGCCCATAACCTGTAAGAACTACTCTCTCCCTTATTATTATTACTATTATTAAAAGCACAGTGTCACATGTTGGGGTGTGAACTACAGTAGTCACGCATCGGTTGTAAGGGGAAAATTTAAAGAATTATAAATGACTGACTTACTCCACGTATTATACTAGTCTTTTGGGCTGGAAGTCCAATCCTAACAACGGTATCAGAGGTAAGTCCCCAAACCACAACATGTGGAGTCAGGGATCCTCTAGTTGAACTGGATAGTTGGCGATGTTCTATCGGCCAAAACGCCTCGTTCAATGGGGAGATTGTTAGGGTGCAAATGAAAGTCCTACATCGATTGTGAGGGAGGAAATCTAAGGACTTATAAGAACTGAGTTACTCCACCTATTAAACTAATGTTTTGAGTTGGAAACCCGGGCTTAACATCACCAACAGGTAATTTTTCCATTAAAATTCTTTACACACAGAGACAGATCTCTTAGGTAATTTTTCCATTAAAGTTCTTTGCACACAGTGACAGATTACTTCAATGATAATATCACTACTTGTAGGTAGGGCTACTGCTAGGCATTCAATTCTTTAAAAAGAAAAAGATTCCAACCCTAAAAAGGGTTAACGCAATTTTTGAATCTGAATAATAATTGGTCGAGATTTGGAAATTGCATCAATGACATCATATATGGATCTAGGGTTTCAGATCTGAATAGTAGATAGTAGCTTGGTTGGTTTTAGATCATGCACTATCAATATATATCCCCAACTACTCCCCAACTACTCCATGACCTAATTGATAATCACCCCCTCCTGTCATTCTTATCACAATCTTGTTGATAACTAATGCATTGGATACAATAATACATAAAAATATACGAAGCAATAAAATGAAAACTATAGAAAAACTAATGTAAGTGTGATATCTCTAATTGGTTCTCTATATATACGAAAAAAATGAAAATGAAAACATGAAATCAGTTGACAATTGAATCCATTTTTTATTTGGATATCATCCCAGTCAGATTTGGGCGTGGATCATTAATCTATGATCTGTTTAATATTCAGATTTGAGCATAAATCGAAGTATCTGTGAATCTGTCTAAGTTAGGTTCTTTGTTGTTTTGGCAGCTGTGATTCATCCATTTGCAGAACACTTGTTTTACTTCATGCTGTTCACGATCCCATTGATGACAATGGTGTGGACCAGAACACTTTCCATTGCAGCAATTGCTGTTTATGAAACTTACATTGATTTCATGAACAACATGGGTCATTGCAACTTCGAGCTTGTTCCCAACTGGCTCTTCACCATCTTTCCCCCTCTCAAATACCTCATGTATACACCCTCGTAAGTCTGACAGACCATCTTTTTCTTTCATTCCTAATACAAGAAGATTACTTAGTCTGTGGTTTTAACACTTAAATTTCTCTTAAATATAATGAGAGTGAAATGGGTCTTGTCCAAACAGGTTTCATTCTCTTCACCACACCCAATTTCGAACCAACTATGCACTATTCATGCCGATGTACGACTACTTATATGGAACTGCAGACAAGTCGTCGGATTCTCTTTATGAAACTTCACACAAGGGGCAGAAGGAGATGCCAGATGTGGTTCACCTGACCCATCCAACCACCCTGCAATCAATCTACCATCTGAGGGTAGGGTTTGGTGGGTTGGCCTCTAAGCCCTATACGTCCAATTGGTATCTTTGGATGATATGGCCAGTCACATGGGTTTCCATGTTGCTGACATGGATCTTAGGTTCTACCTTTACTGTGGAGAGGAACAGGATGGATAAGCTTAAAATGCAGACATGGGCAATACCTAGATATACTTTCCAAGTAAGAGTTGTGACTGTGAAGTTTACCTTGACATACCTTATTTCATTCATTTTAGTGGATTTTAACCCTTTATGGGTTTCACTTGCAGTATCTACTATCATGGCAAAAAGCTGCCATTAATAGCTTCATTGAGAAAGCTATTCTGGAGGCTGATGAAGCAGGGGCCAAAGTCATAAGCTTGGGTCTTCTTAATCAGGCAAGTTAAATACCCTGATCTTAAAAAAATTATAACAAGCAAGCTCTTAAGGTGGAGGTGATCGTATCCCCACATTACTGCTCTAAAAGGTTGGATCTTGATTTCAAATTTCAGGGTGAGGAACTCAACAGAAATGGCGAACTTTATCTACAAAAATACCCAAATCTAAGTGTGAAAATCGTAGATGGGAGTAGCTTGGCGGTTGCTGTTGTTCTCAATAGCATTCCACAGGGCACAAAGCAGGTTCTTCTGAAAGGAAGCCTCAGCAAGGCGGGTTTTGCTGTTGCTCAAGCCTTATGCCAGAAGGGTATGAAGGTACGTGTTTAAAATCACACTTATTAGTGTTGATCTTCTCCAAATGAAAGAATTAAGCTCATTTACAGATTTTCTTCTTAATTGATGCCAAACCCAACATGATCCGACTCCTGCACATGTGGCGTCACGGCCATTTTGTCCATTTTATTTCTTAAGAATGAATATATGTCTTTGGAAATTCTGAATATTTAGAGATTAAACCTTACGTGTGTAGCCCAGTTGACTTTAACTTCTAAGATAATTTCTAAGTTCCTTTTTTAATGTAATAATTACTATTTTATTTATTCTATAATAAAAATTGAATAGAAAAATGTTAATTTAGGTAATTTTTTTCTTTAATCTCCCAAAAAACTCACATGACTGAACTTGATGTTAGAACTTGCTAACTAGTCCAAAAGACTAGCATATTAGGTGAAGTGATCCAAGTCATTTATAAATCCCTAGATCTCCCTTTACACTTCAAATGTGAGACTCATTTGCAGCCTCAATAATCCCCCTCGAACGAGGCATTTCATCTCGTCCGCCTAGGGAATCTCCTGAATTTACATGAGGTAGCTTGAGACCTAGCTCTAATACCAATTATTAGGATCTGTATATCTAGCCCAAAAGACTAGCCTATTAGGTAAACTGACCTAAGTCATTTATAAATCCCTATATCTCCCTCTACACTTTCAATCTAGAACTCGTTCGCAGCACCAATAATTCCCCTTTGAACTAGATCTTCCATCTCGTCCACCTAGGGAATCTCTTGAATTCATATGAGATAGTTTGAGACCTAACTTTGATACCATTTGTTAGGACCTAGGTATTCAGTTCAAAAGACTAGCCTATTAGGTAGAATGACCCAAATCTTTATAAATCCCTATATCTCCCTCTATACTTCTAATGTAAAACTCATTCTCAGCCACAACACTCAATTGATTTTTTTATTCAAGCTCTAAATTTTTGGACACGCTCCATTCTAACAGAGAGTGGTTCATCGGAACAGGTAATAACAGTTCAAAGGGACGAATTTGAGAGGCTGAAGTTACGTTTGCCGGCCAAGTTGGGGAGACAATTGGTCCTTTCCAGCAGCTACAGCACTGAGGTAGATTTTTCCCCCCTCTCCAATTTTCTTTTAGCTGAGATAGATAGAAAAGGGACTCATCAATTACATGCCACGTGTCTCCATTTGAGATTGCCACGTTGCATGGATAATATTAATTAATATGTGGGGGCCACACTGTTTCTTGATGGCAGATATGGCTGGTGGGAGATGGAGTGACGGATGAAGAGCAAAGGAGAGCACCCAAAGGCACTCGTTTCATTCCCTTCTCACAGTTCCCTCTAAAGAGAGTGCGCTACAAGGACTGCATCTATTACAACACTCCAGCCATGGCAATTCCAAAGACCATTGAAGACATGCATGCTTGTGAGGTGAGTTTGGAATTTTTGAATATTTTATTTTTTAGAGATGTTGATGAATTTTTTTATTATTTGATGATTCAAATTTAGATGTAAATGAATAGTAGTAATGTAGGACTTTTTAACTTTATTATGGTTCTATCTCGTACACTTGATCATTTCTTTAAACTCACAATGCTACATTGGTTGCACTATTTTAGATTTTTTTCATGTTTACAATTGAAACAAAAATTCAAACATTTTCCTCGTAGATCTAATATCTAATTATTCTTTTTTTTTTTTTTCCTTTTCATGTGGATGTACGGTAGAACTGGCTGCCGAGACGGTTGATGAGCGCGTGGCGTATAGCCGGAATAGTTCATGCATTGGAAGGATGGGGTGTGCATGAGTGTGGTGAAACAATCTTCGACGTCGAGAAAGTATGGCGCGCCGCTCTTGATCATGGATTCGTTCCCTTGTCACACGTGTGACTAGTTCATTTCTGAAAAAAAAAAAAAATTAGTGCCTGCGTGTAAGTCTATTTGTGAGTGTGTAGGAGATAGAAACAAAACAGTACACAAATAATGTATACATCTTATATTGTCAATAGTTTCTTGTGATACCCTCTCTCTAGACTGTATCTAGAAGTGAGGAAGGGAACTTGGTGATTTATTTCCTTGCAAACAGCAGAAGAGTGTGAGGGATTGAAAATAACACAAGTGAAGCCCCTCACAGTGAAAATCAGGCATGAATCCTTAGCTTGATTTTGCATCACTAAATGGTTGTAAGAACTCTTTTATCAATAAGGTTGATTGATATAAGTAGCTTTATTCCACCTTGTCTATCCAAAATAAAATAAAATTATATGCACGGTTAGTGTTGATCTTGAGCATTGTGATCTTTATCATGAGAATATTATTGACAAAACATAGCATGTGGTGCTTGTCAGTTCCACCAATCTATCTAAAATCAATAGTGTCCAAGAGATGGTTAGGTCTCCTTTTAGTGGACTTCTTATAATTTAATCGAGCACACCTGTGTATTGTGGCATATTTCTGATTGAAAGTGTAGAGAGAGATTTAAGAATTTATAAAAATAACTTATATCACTCCACCTAATAGGTTAATCTTTTAGGCTGGATAAAAAGACTGGATATACAGGTCTTAACAAGTGGCATCATAGTCAGGTCTCACGCAACCTCATGTGAGCTCAAGAGATCTCCTATGCGGACGAGATGGCTAGCCTTATTCGAGGGGGTGATTGTTGGGTCTGCGAATGAATTCTACATTGAAAGTTGAGAAGGAGATATAAATTTATAAAAATGACTTGAATCACTCTATTTAACAAGTTAATATTTTGAATGGATATTCAGGTCCTAACAATTTCAACTTTTTTTTTTTTTATATTGCCACATATGAAGTATAGTTTCACCTTATTAAAAAATAATTAGATCAAGCTGAGTTCGGTTGATCCACCAAATATCGAAAGGCATGAAGTCTGTGGTGAACCCATCCACAGGATAGAAAAATCAATCTTGAATACATTCCACTGGCCTAAAAGTCTAAAATATCAGACTAATTAGGGTTGCAGATTAGTTAAAAACCTCTACTTTGACTCAACTAAATTAAGACTCAAGCTTGAGTTGAGAATAAACAAGAAGAGCTCAATATTGTATATATTTGTAAATTACTTAAGAGTTAAGCTCATATATTCTCCATTCATATTAATTAAAGAATATATTATGTTGCAGGAATACATATAAATTTATATTGAAACAACTTTTGTACATTACTTTTCTTTTTGAAGATCAAGATATACAAGCGTCTCATTGGACTAATCTTTAAGGCATATGTAAACATCTTAATCTACACATGATAGGTACAATATTGGAGTTGCAAATGAGTCCCACGTTCGAATTGTAGAGGGAGATTTAGGGATTTATAAAAGATTTCGGTTACTCCACTTAATAGGCTAGTCTTTTGGGATAGATACTCAGTCTTAATAAGTGGTATCAGAGTCAGGTCTGAGACTACTTCATGTTGATTTAGGAAATCCCCTAGGTGGACAGGATACAGGCTTTGTTCGAAAGGGGAGATTGTTAGGGCTGCAAACAAGTCCCACATTAAAGTGAAAGAGAGATCTACATTAAAGTGTAAAGAGAGATCTAGAGATCTATAAAGGACTTGGGTCACTCCACCTCACATGTTAGTTTTTGGACTGAGTACCCAAGTCTTAACATACTGAACAATGAAGAGTGACCCTATTTGTTTTGAACAGAACTTAATCTCAAAACATTCTAAAAAAAAAGTATGTTTTGAATGTCAACAAATATAAATTCACGTGAATTAAATGTTTACTCAAAATAACCATCATTTGATAATCTTAAGCCCTTATTTATACTAACAAATTTGGATCATTGATAAAAGTTCATTAATTTTACTTCAATTGCTGTCTTGTGCCAAATTTAGAATTGGAGCGAAAAAGTAATGAAAATTGATATTTTATAAACAATTTTTAAAAAATAAATTTTTTGAATGAGACAAGTATTTTGGGGCAGAGAGAGTATAAAAAAAAATGATATTACCAGAATCATTCTTTATCGAAAACACTCATGACTCAGATTTGTTAAATTAGGGGTTTTCATAAACTTTTATATCCAAATTCAAATATGAAGACTGACCAGTACTAAGGTGTTCCATTAAGTTTAACCACACAAGCAGTTGAGGGTTGTCAATAATGCACAACTGAACCCATCTGCCTTCTTAAATATCAATTATCATTGAACCACCACTTTATAAAGAAAGATCCGTACCTTTGGACCACTTTTGTTTTCTCTAGTGGTTGATCAATGGCTACAAACTGGCTATGGAACGATCAGAACCATTAATCAACTGTGTGGTCCACGTTGTCAACAGTTGAGATAGATGTTGTCGATCCATGATTGGATTGATCGAAAGATAGTTTAGATGATGATGATGACTTATACAGATTTTATATTAAAAAATATAAAACTTTAGACCAAGACTAATGATAGAGGTTTTTATCGTTAAAAGCATCATATTATCTAGAAATAACAAATAATTAATTCGAAAATATTTTAGTTATTTATCATTTAAAGCAGAAGCATCTCGAGAGTCTTTTCACTTTAGAGAAAAGATATAGTTTTAGGAGACCATCAATTAATCTTGGCCATTCGTTGTAAAAAATACAAAATTTCGTCAAAATTTTTAAAAATAGAAAAATAATTTTAAAATTTGATCTGGTGAGTTAGGAAACTTATTAATGTTAGATTGGAGCTACTTAGGAGAAGTGTTTTGATGTTAGAGGAGGATCCTCGTTGTGTGATGTGTGGTACTAGTGAGGAGCACGTGGATCATTATTTTTTGTAGTATTGTTGTCTATTTGAAAATAAAAGAACGTTAGGATCTTTGAAGGTAAATATTTAGAGGAGAGCGAGATAGTGCTTATGTAAGTGGCTGTCGGTTTGTGAGTAAATTAAAGGGTATAAAATGACAAATTACTTGAATTCATATGAGGGTTGCATGAGTGGCATGACCTATGAAGGTTACCCCTATAGTACCATGGTCTCCTCTTAATTCGGGGGTCCACAATTCAATGTTGATGGATCAACTTTTAGTGTGGGGGGTATTCTGTAACTCAAATGGGTTGTCTATCGTAATATTCTCTAAGTTTATAGGGGTGAGAGATTCTAATGAGATTAAACTCTTGACAATTAGGAGGGTTTTGACATTCCAGAGGTCTTTTGATTCTTGGAAGCTAGTTGTTGTCGGGGGCTTGAAAATACGGCCAAATGGGCTAAGGGGGAAAAAGACCCCCTTGAAAACTAGTTTTAGTATTAAAAGACATGAAGAAGGACCACGAGGTGAGCTTCGGACAGATTAGAGGGATAGCTAATGGAGTTTCCGATTTCTTTGTGAAAGTCAGAGTTAATTCAGTGCTTAAATTCTAACAGCTCAAAATTATTTTTAACCTACTTTGATTCCATGTGATAGGTTTTCTCTAAAATATCTATATTTATATGCGACACTCATAAAACTACTTTGATTAGATCAACAAAGCCATATATTTTAGACTTATCAAATTTTGATAAATATGAATTGTTATTTTAATTCTTAATTTTTACCCCTTTATGTTGAGGCCACTTTTGCTATAATGTAAGTTTTTAGTTTTACTAAATTATTGATAGGATCAATTTAGCCTAGTTAGAGTCCTAATTTAGTTACCTTGAATTATACTCCCTCCGTCTTATTTTAGTTGTCTCAGTTTAAACATTTGTAATTTTTTAAAGAATTTGAATTTGACTTTAAACCAACTAAATTGAGACAGAAGAAGTACAGTTTATTAAACATTAAAAAGGTTTATGTATTAATACGAGAGTTGAAAATATCTTAATTAAATAAGAAAATGGTATTTTTTTTAAGTAAAAATTAAATGAATGCTGCATGTGATGCGATATGCCTTCTCCTATTAAGGGACAAAGGCCCTCTCTGCCTAAATTTTAGCAAATACTAATATGAGAAAGAAAAATGCAAAACGTGGCAAGTGACGAGCCTCATTTTACTTGTGGACCATTGGATGCAATGATGTCATTCTTATAATTCAAATGTTTAATTTAAAAATATTAAATAATTTTTTTTAGTGTTGATTATTTATTTTTATATGTTAATTTGTTTTTATTTATTTAAACTTAAAAAAAAGCCATAATAAAGTATTAAAAAAGTTAATCTAACGTACTGTGATAAAAGAGTACGTATATTAAAATTATATAAAAGATCTAATAAAGTCACAACAAGAGTAACAATGGTAAAAATAAAAATATATGAATTCATTTTATCACACGTGGGAACCACACACACCTAATAGCAGGGGCCGATATGTATCGGTTTTGGAAGACCGAACGATATCGGCCGATACGATATGTACCAGCCGTACAAAAAGATTATCGGCCGATATGGCCGATAAACGATTGAAAATATCGGTCACCATATCGGCCGATATTTATAAAATTCGATTTTTTACATTTATTTAAAAAAAATAACTATATTGGCCGATACGACAGATATATCGGCCCGAATATCGGATCAAATATCGGCCGATATTGTAATTATTGGGCTGGAAAGAGTGGTTTTTTTTTAAAAAAAAAAATATGTATCGATTGTGGGCCCCACAAGATATCGGTGATATTATGTGCTAATATCGACCGATATTTCTATCGTTTATCGGTCTGAAATATCAGCCGATATTTCAGATTATCGGACTGTAGCAGTTTGTTTAAATACGCTTAAAATAATAATATCGGCGATATTTTGATGGATTATCGGGCGATATATCGCGCGATATATCGGTCAAAATATTGCCTGATAATCCAGCAATACATCAAGTCCAATAGGCTGTGGGATTCTCGCTGCTTCCCACGCCTGAATTTTTTATTAATATTTTGAAAACCCGTGAATCTAAACCAGCCGAACTCCTCTATTATATGAAGACCCTATACATCTCTTCATTCAGATACTAAATCATTCAGAAACCCACTCATCCAGCAGTCGTTTTTTCTAACTCCTATCCCCATCTCACATACCTTCATCCGATTTCATTGGAAAAGAGTGTATTATTGCTTATTTTAGAAGATCTAATCCGTTCAAAGTATATTTCATAGATAGATCTTCATTTCATGTATGTTTATATTCCATTTTTATTTGTAAGCCTTTTCATCTAAATATTTTATGGTTTTAATGTATAGTTTAATATTTAATGCATTTCTTGTAATATGTTGTTATTTTAGAAATATGGATTATTAATTATTGTTACTGATTGAGTAATTTATTTATGCTTAAACATTTAGCATAAAAGTTATTATGAATGTATGTGTTGTGCAAATTTTAAATTTATAACTCGCAAGCGTACGAACCATTAAATAGTACAGCGATTAAGTGCGAGGTCGAATAATTGGAGCAAAGGTCAAAGCAGTGTTCAATTTTTCAAACGCGTGGACGCACTCATCATCAAAATCAAAACTTAAATCCTTAGTCAGGAGTCTACAGAGAAGTCTAGGAAATTTTACTGAAATCTTTGATAAATCTCCTGTAGAAACCAGCATGACCTAGGAACGATCTGATCTCTTTAACAGTTTGGAGTCGTGGAAGACGAGAGATCAAATCGACCTTAGCTTTATCAACTTCTATTCCTTTATGTGGTTCTCTAGACGTTTTGGAGTTCTCCTCCAAGTGAATTTTGTGCATGACCACAGAGGGGCTAATCCCTTTAAGTTCTGCAATGGACCATCCAATGGCTTCTCTATGTTCTCTCAAAATAGCAAGGAGTTTAGACTACTCCTCTGAAGTTAAATCGGAAACTATGATGACAGGTAAAGTTTCTGATGGTCCCAAGTAAGAATATTTTAAAGTCTCAGAGAGTGGTTTGAGCTCTAATTTTGGTGGCTTCTCGACAGAGGGGATTGGTACAGATTGACTCACAGGGACAGGTTCAAATTTCCTTCCTCTAACATCAACATATGGAACTTCATTCAGTAGAGCGTTCACCTCTTGCTTACCACTTTCATTGAAATCTCTGCCAAAGGTGGACAGTAACTTCTCGAATGGATCGTCGCAAATAAAGTGAAGAAAGGATTCTTCGACAGAACTTTGAATCAAATTAACATCATACAGGTCATGTACAAGGAGGTTGTTCACACAAGTTGAAAACATTGAGTTCTGTCGTCAGATCTCCGAACGACAACCTAAGCATACCATCTTGACAGTTGATAATAGCTTTAGCGGTGGCCAAGAATGGTCGTCCAAGAATGACCGGAATATGCCCACTTTCATTCTGAACAGGCTGTGTATCCAACACTACAAAATCAACCGGAAAGTAGAATTTGTCTACTTTCACCAGAACGTCTTCTATCACACCTCTTAGGATTTTCACAGAGCGATTGGCTAACTGAAGTGTGATAGTAGTGGGTTTCAACTCACCCAACCCTAACTGCTCATAAACAGAGTACGGCAGTAGGCTGACACTAGCTCCAAGATCTAATAAGGCCCTATCAATATCAAATATACCAATGGTGCAAGCGATGGTTGGGCATCTAGGATTCTTGTGTTTTATTGGAAACCTTTCTTGGATGAGTGAACTCGCATTTTCTGCTAAAAATGCCTTTTTGGGAACATTGGTTTTCCAGTTTCACCGTACAGAGACCTTTCAAAAATTTGGCATAGGAAGGTACCTGGTTTATAGCTTCAAGTAAAGGTATATTGATACTGACGTGTTTAAATACCTCTAATATGTCACTATAGGGTACTCCTTTGTTAGGATTGGCTTACCTCTGAGGGTACGAAACTTTAGGCACAAACGTATTATTAGCATGTGCTTCAGGTTTATTTTGGATAGAAGATGGACTAGGCTTGTCCTTTTGATGCTTTGGTTGACCAGCAGTCTGGTCTTCCTGTTGTTTAGGCGATTCGACCTTATTATCTACCTGCCTCCCAGACCTCAAGGTAGTAATGGATTTAGCGTTGTCTGGATTAGATGACGAAATCTCATTCTGTCCCTTGGGATTTGAGATAGGTTGACTGGGGAACTTGCCTTTCTCCCTATCTCCTATCGCGATAGCTAATTGCAGAAGCTGTGTTTCAAGCTTGTGCATAGCCTGTTGGGTGGACTGCATGAACTGCTACAACGTATCCTCGAGAGAGGGCTTACGTTGTTGAGATGGACCAGACTGATAGGATGGATTTGGCTGGGGTGGATGATTTTGCGGTGGTTGGGGAGGTTGATATGGCTGACCTTGATATTGAGGGGATACTTGACCTACTGGAGGTTGATTCTGACGTTATGAAAAATTTGGATGATTTCGCCAATTAGGATTGTATGTGACAGAAAATGGGGTTCCCTGCTATCTTCAAAATTATTGAATGCATTAGCGTGTTCAGTTGAGCACTCAGCATTTGATCCTATGGAAGGACAATTTTGGGCTTTGTGTCCTAAGTTAGAACACAATGCGGAAACCTCAGTATGCATTCCTAATGATGAGTTCATCACTTGAGACATCGCTAAAATATCAACTTTTTTCGTTAAGTTTGCTATCGCAATTTTAACGTCAAAGTCAGTGTTAACTTCGTACAAACCTCCTCTCTTTGGTGTTTGTGCTGAATTCTCTCTTTTGGAGAAGTCCCATTGCTGAGAACTTTTCACCAATGATTCTAAGAAATTCCATCCATTGTTTGTAGTTAGCTGTACAAATTCTCCACCCTTGATAGACTCGACCATTGTGTGGTTCGATATGGTTAAACCATCATAAAAGAATTGTACGAATCTCCCTGTTTCATAGCCGTAGTGGGGGACATTTACTCAACGAATCTTTGAATCTTTCCCATGACTCACAGAATTGTTCACCCTCATTCTGATAAAAGTTTAAAATTTCTTTCCTAAGGGCATTAGTTTTTTCTACAGGGAAAATTTATTCAAAAATTTGTTGGCCAATTTATCCCAAGTTGTGATGGAATTTGCTGGTAGAGAATTTAGCTAATATTTCATTTTTTCTTTCAGAGAAAAAGGAAATAAACGAAGTCTAATTGATTCATCAGTGATGCCTAGAAATTTGATGGTGGTTGTTATGTAAATTTTAAATTTATAACTCGCAAACGCACGAACCATTAAATAGTATAGTGATTAAGTGCGAGGTCGAACCCATCGGGACTTAGGAAAATATAACCATGAAAATATACCATTGAATTACGTATTTTAAGAACTTTAAGAAATATGGAGAAAAATCATAAATATGGAGTTATTTATCTAATCTATGAGTTTTAATCTTAATTTAGAAATATTCTAGATTTAAATATAGAATCTAACAATTTAACTAATTCTAATTAAGATGGTGGCATTAATATAAAAATATAAACAATCTTAATCTAATTTAAAATACAAAATTAAGATACAATTAAATTATTTCCAACCTATTTCATCAATTTCAAGGGTTTTTGGATTTATAAAAAAAAAATAAAATTAAAGATACCTAAACTACCTCTGTACATATTTACAGTGGAACTGGCTCAAAAAATCAAAGAGGCATTATTTTCCATATTTTAAAAATAAAACAAAGGCCTAGCCTACGGAGCTCACGTAAATTACTAACCTTGCATTTAAATTTTTCATTGATTAAAATTCCAAATATAAAAGCCATGAATTCAATAATCATCAATTTCTCAAATTAAACCTTAGATTAAATAGAATTTAAACTTTCTCTCCAAACCTAAATATTTCAGTGCACTCTTGAAAACAAGAGCCTTAAATCAGAGAATGAAGTCTATTTAATCTAAATATTTCAGTGCATCTAATTTGAAAAATCTAAAATTAAATCCAACATGTATTTTATAAAAAAGAATTAAAATAAAATCAAACCGTCATAATACATGAATTAAATAATTGGAAAACCATAGACTAATATTTTAGCACACCCTTATTTTATTCAAAACAAGAAATTGAAATTACAATACAATGGAATTGAAATTAAATGATAAGAAAATACAATGGAAATCAAAATCTACCAACCTTAGAACCTAATGTGGATTAAAAATCCCACAGTCTTTCTCCTTCTCTTCTTCCTCTCCTCTCCTTTTCTTCAATGCCCAAGTTCAGTTTTCTCAATGGGAGAGGGCTAGTATTTATAGATGAAAGGAGGTGAAATGAATGGATTGGATTCAAAGATTTAAATAAAGCAAGGGACACATGGAGGGTGGATGTGATTTGTGCTAAATATGGAATGACTTAAAGGAGGCAATGAGCTAAATTCGTATAAGGAAAGTGGGTGCAAAATCCCATTTTTTACACATATACCATCTTTCAGCTCAGATTTGACCTTTTTAACATCTGAATCAGAAAAAGTCGTAAACTACAAAGTTGTAGACCCTAAAGTCTTCTTTCAACACAAAAAGAATCAAAGCAATCGGACATTGGAGTGGAAATTTATGACCAAAATACTGAACATATATCAAACATTCTTTATTTTTCTCCTTTCTTATTTTGTTTCTCTTTCCTTAATCCACTTGCCAAATTCGAAAATCCTATATATTAGCTTGTAAATTTCTAATTTCCTCTTGAGATAATGAATATAGTATTCATACATATGGATTTCTTCATAGGCTTTTCTTAATGGGCTTAATAATTGGGCTTTTCAAAGTATGGAAAATCTAATAATTAATTTTACCACTTACAATCAATTCTAAAAATGTACTAAATTAATCCAAACTCTCATAAATGGATTTGAATTAATTAGTTTACAAATAAAACCCCTAAAATTGTGGTAAAATAATTATTAAAAATTCTAACTTTTCAAAATATAAACTTATGCCCATAAATTGCAAAATTCTCCTTTTTAATTCTAATATCTTGCATTTCCCTGTAAATCCTGCAAAACATCCAAAATCTCATTAAACATATTCTAAAACACACAAAACAAGAGGCTAAGTAGTCCAAATATAAGGGTAAAATAGTCATTTTTTTTGTGCTAATCAGTGGCGCAGATTTCTAAGAATTCTTTAATATGTAGGTGAGGGTCCTCACAATCAAGTCTGTGGAGTGCGGGTAAAAGATGTAACAGGGCTGGTTTCAGTTCAAATGTCACATTAGTTGCTGGAACAACTATGCCAGATGGTGTGTTGGGCGTGACTAATGAGAAGTAGTCTTGGAGGGTTTTCTCTTTGACTCTTTCTTCGGCCATGTTAGGTGACGGTGGTGGTGGACTGTCTATGTCTAAGACTGAGCTGGACTGAACTCCGGATGCAACGATCGGTAAATCGACGGAAAACGTAACTCGAACCAAGCGATTGTTAAAGTCACAAACCTAATAATTCATACACAAACACGATTATTCACGCTCAATCAAATCCACACAAAATATGACCAAAACCTTGTAATACCCCAGCCCAATTTAGGAGTTAATTATGATTAATCGTGATTAATTAAATAATTTTTATCCATTAATTATGAAATATTTTCCTCTAATCGTAAAGAGTATCAAATAAGTTCTTCAACGGATCTGAGTTTGACTCGATCCGAATCCGATAACTCTTCTAATTAAGTTTCAAAGATATATGGGTGAGTTACGAATATAATAATAATATTATTTTAGGCTTAAACCTTAGCTGCTGTATAAACTCAGTCATTTGACTTAATTTGAACTTCAAATTTTAGATTATACATTATTTTTAAATTCCGGACCTAATGACATGCCAATCTCACTATAATTTCGTTAATTTATTTTACCCCTAAGTTTTAAAGTGGTAAAACCCCAATTTGACAGGGTAAAGGAAGTCCTAAAAATATATAAAGAGAGTCAGTACTCAATCTGTATTATAACTAAGCTGTTTATTTCTTTACACTCTAAAATAGTTAGTTTTTTATATTTATTTTAAGACACGAAATATGGGCCGTTGAATATTCTTTCATTTAGAAAATGTGGTTTTTGACTTCAAAACACTTTAAAACTTTAGAATATTTTTATCAGACAAATTTACTCTATCAAACTATAAGGTTGGATACTTTCAAAAAGAATCTTGAAGATTAAGAGATTTTGTTAAAACGGTGATTTTTAGCGAAAACACTGGGTTTTTGAGATAGATTTCACTCCAAATTTTAATACCATACTCAGTTTTTAATACCTGACCTACTGAACCAATTGTATCAATTTAGTGAGACCCTGAAATACCCCGATAAAAGAAAGGACATAGATGTAAATAGTAAAAAGAATAAACTAATATTATATTATAAAATAATATCAGAAACCAAATGAATGATAAGTTTTAAAGCTACGGATGTAGCTTGTAGCTGTGTTGGAAGGTTATAACACCGCCAATTGCCTATGCGGTTGGTGGCATTTGTAATAGTAATTATAAAATATATAACAATAAATGCATAGTTATTAAAAAACCTATAATCTATGAATAACTTCGGCAACCAGTATGATTAAAAAAAATCCATACGGTTGCATATAAATAGGAGTAATCGGCGAGGAAGCTAGAACATAAAAAAAAAAACTCCTCTGCCGTTTTGCTCCCTCTCCCTCTTTAAAAAACAGTAACCCCTCTCTCTCCTATTTTCTTTTCTTTCTTCTTCTTTCTCTTGCTTTGGCCATACCAGCAGTAGTCAAACGTTCGGGTTTCATGAATTATTTTAAGGATTTTCAAATTTAGTCAATCTTACACAGAATTTTGCACCCAAGGTATCGAAATAATTCTATTTTTATTTTTATTAACTCCATAGCAAATTAGGAGTAAAATAGCTTAATATTGGGTTTTAAAAATGAGATTTTTTGTAAATAAAGGGAAAAATAGATTTCCTCTTAAAATTTAAATTTTACCCTCAAGATTCGTATTATTTTACGTTCAAAATATAATTTTTGACTCTAAGTAAAATCGGGGAAAAGATTAACCCCAGCTGACTATTGTGTGTTTATTTTTCCGCCTTGTGTATTTAAATTCCTGTACTGTATCCTCTGGGCCACATTCTCAATACGTCTCGATGGTCCTTTTTCCAGAAGACAATACGAGGATAGGGCACTGAGTATTTTTATTTACTTTACTGTCTCTATACCCTCTGGGCCATATTCTCAATACGTCTCCTTGGTCCTTCTTCCAGAAGACAATACGAGGATAGGGCACTAAGTACTTTTATTTACTTTACTGTCTCTGTACCATCTGGGCCTCTCACAATACGTCTCAATGGTCCTTTCTCCAGAAGACAATACGAGAGAAAGCACTGAGTACTTTATATTTTTCATTTTATTGTAGTATTTTGGATAACTGACAACTAACTTTCTGACATAATTTAAAGGAGTAGAAAAAACCTAGGTGACTCATTACACATATCATGTTTTCTGGAAAAATAGTACGGGATTTGAGAAATTATTATGTGCATATACTGACAAATATAAAATTTATACATTTTACTCTATCTTACAGATTTTCTGTGAAAAACTCAACCAGAGAAGGTAAGGAGATTCGAACCAATAGTTGTATTGTGTTATATGTTAAACCCACTAACACCAGAATAAAATGGGACTCATGGTCAATTAAAGATGGAAAAGGCTATATAAGTCCAGAATACAAGACCTGACACTGCCTACATGTAAGGGATGTAAATGTTCTAACTGTTTAGAACGTAGGCGTTAAAATGGTGTCGGAGAGTCGAGGACTTTTAGTCTCTAACGCAGTATGGACCCATGGAGTGTTTGGGAATTGTCGGGTAAAAACTGGGTGAAGGCATTCGTGTTATTAAATCCAGTTTTATATGTTGTGTGATATTGATTATTTTATTGATCTCTTTTTGATGAGTGCAAAATAAATACATATTTTACTCCTAATTTATTATTGTTAATACCTCATTTTATTTAATTTTATCTAATTAGTATAATTTTGTGTTTTGTACGTTTAATAGTGAGGATGACAGAAAAAATGCTTAAATATAAAGCCTGGGCCCATTATGAGTTATTTTGGACCTTAAGCCCAATTATTGAGCCCATTAAGAAAAACCCATGAAGAAATCCGCATGTGTGAATAATATTTTCATCATCTCAAGAGGAAATTCGAAATTTAGAAGTCAATATAAGAGGATTTTCGAATTTGGCAAGTGGATTAAGGAAAGAGAAAGAAAATAAGGAAGGGAGAAAAATAAGGAAGGTTTGACACATGTTTTGTATTTTGATCGTAAATTTCTACTCCGATATCCGATTAGTTTGATTCTTTTTGCGTTGGAAAGAAGACTTCAAGAGCTACAACTTTTTAGTTTACGACTTTTCCTGATTCGGAAATTAAAAGGGTCAAAACTGAGCTGTAAGATGGTGTATGTGTAAAAAATGGGATTCTGTACCCACTTTCCTTATACAAATTTAGCTCCTTGCCTCTTTTAAGTCATTCCATATTTAGCACAAATCAAATCCGCCCTCCATGTGTCCCTTGCTTTATTTAAATCTTTGAATCCAATCCATTCATTCCACCTCCTTTCATCTATAAATACTAGCCCTCTCCCATTGAGAAAACTGAACTTGAGCATTGAAGAAAAGGAGAGGAGAGGAAGAAGAGGAAGAGAAAGACTGTGGGATTTTCAGCCCACATTGGGTTCTAAGGTTGGTGGATTTTGATTTCCATTGTATTTTTCTTATGTCTTTATTCCAAAATTTCATTGTATTATAATTCTTAATTCAATTTTTATTAATAAAGGAGAGGTGGATTTATTTAGAATCATGGTCGTCCAATTAATTAATTTATGTATGATGAGAGTTTGATTTTGTTTTTATTCTTTTTATAATTTTATAATTGAAATTATTTGAAGAAATTCGAGGAGAGTGGATGAAATATTTAGGATAGATAAAACTTATTTTTTTTATTCAATGCTCTTTGAAAGAGTGAATGAAATATTTGGATTTGAAATTATAAGTTGAAATTTTATTTAGACTAAGGTTTGAATTGAATTTTCTTAACATAATGGATTTTATAATTATTATAATCAGAATTTTAATAGATGAAGAATTTGAGTGCATGATTAATAATTTAAGTGAGCTCCATATTCTAGGCCTTGATATTATTTTTAAAATATGGAACATAAAGCCTTCATAATTCTTTGACCCAGTTCCATTGTAAATATGTACATAGATAGTTTAGGTGTTTTAAATTTTATTTTTGTTTATAAATTCAAAAATTCGTGAAATTGATGAACTAGGTTGGAAATAATTTAATTGCATCTTAATTCTGTATTTTAAATTAGATTGAGATTGTTTATATTTTTATATTAATTCCATCATCTTAATTAAAATTAGTTAAATTATTAGATTCTATGTTTAAATCTAGAATGTTTCTAAATTAAGATTAAAATTCATAGATTAGATTAACAATTCCACGTTCATGATTTATCTCCATATTTCTCAAAGTTCTTAAAATATATAATTCAATGGTATAATTTTCATTGATATATTTTCCTAAGTTTCGATGGGTTCGACTTCGCACTTAATCGCTATACTATCTAAATGGTTCGTGCGCTTGCGAGTTATAAATTTAAAATTTGCAGAACAAGTTTTTGGCGCCGTTGCCGGGGAACTTAAAACAGATTGCCGTTGAATTATTTATTTTTGGAAATAATGATTATTTTAGAAATATCTATTTTTGCCAACTATTTAAAATTAGAAGTTTCTATTTTTCTTAGAAATTCTAATTTTAGAAGGTTACCTTATTTAGAAGTTCTAAAAATAATCAGGAGATTATCTAAATTTAGAATCATGTTAAATTTGGAATTTTTTTATTTTTGGAGATTTCTATTTTTAGATACTTCCAAAAATATCTACTTTCTATTTTTAGCGTTTTCTAATCTTAGAATTTTAATCCAATTTAGTCATGTTCTATTTTTAAAAAGTAGATCTAAATTTGGAAAGTTCCAGCTAAAATGTTTCAAAAGGAGAAAAAAAAAAAATTTTGAAAAATCATGGAACAACTTTGAAGTTACTTGAAAATCTGATTTACATTAATTTGGTGGATATTAATTTAGAAATTTTTATGGTCTTAATTTAATTTAGAATTCTTAATTAGGTTCCAATCATTTAATTTCCTCCACTAGTTATAACATTAAGAAATTGCATTTAGATTAGGTTTCATGCATTTTTATGAGATTCAGAATCTTCACCAAAGTTTGTGGTGTTATATTTTGCAGGATTTTAATCGTACGCTCTAAAATTTTTGCGGAAGTAAGCACTACAAGCTAAGGTAAGTGCCTAAATCTCTTTTCTTTAAATTTTTAATTTTTTCATGCATTCATATAGATTTTCTAAGCTTGTCTTGCATTTATTTTGCATATAAAAAATTAAAAAAAATTGCATATTTAATTTGCTCATACATATTAAGGTATTAGTTTCATGCATTAGCTTAGTTATTTGATTATTGTTTGCATATTTGCTTTGAGTATTGCATTGTTAGATTAGGATGCATTGAAAAAGAAAAATCTTATATTAGTATTTGATAACTAGATTAGGATTTGATTGTTCGTGTTTGTAAGATTGTTTGTCCAGTTTGTCTAAATTAAATTTTTGAATTTTGTGTGAGTCTCTGTTGAGTTTGTCTGTGAGTCAGTATGTGTTTGTGTTGATGTTGGACTAATTTAGGTTTTTACTTTTGATTGAGTCAGTTTTTGTGTTTTTGTATCAGTATCGAGCCTTTGTTGTTTGTGTTTTGTTATCTCTTTGTTTTTGCAGATTTTGAATAAAGAGAGCCCTCTCAGGTATTTTTCTGAATTTTTAGTTGTTCGTTTCTGATATTTTCTTCTAATTTACAACTGCTCACTGTAGATTAGAGAACATTGAGGACAATGTTCAATTTAAGTTTGGGGGTATTGAGGGTTTACATTGTGTCAATTTTGTGTGTTTTTTGAGTCCACAAAAAAAAAAAAATCAGTTTTGTGTTTGCCGTTGAGAAAAAAAAAAACAATATATACTTGATTTCAGCATTAATATGTGGATTAAAATTTTTATATCATGCTTTTCCATTTGAATTTTGTGAAATTTATACTTGGAAAATCTTTGCACAGTCATATTAACTTAGCTTGAAAAAGATAAATATTCATGAGTTAAGTGATCACCGGAAGAATACCAGTGGAGACTTGCGACCCAGTGAGCTTTTGAGCCATTCGATTTATCTGAGTGTTATAAGTAAATCTTTATTTTCTTTGATGTGCGCAGAATCATTATTGTTGTTAGATCTCATTATTCTTTGTTTTGGTCAAATTACTGAGAATGACATCAAATTTTGGATTATTACACCAGATATTTTTCTGAATTTATTTGAAGCTAATGAAATATTCATATGAAACTTAGGAAGTGATATAGGCCATTGTTTTGGACCGTTTGAGCCTTTGAAGCCTACCTATTTTTTGTCATATATTATCATGTTAGTTCCCACTTTTAAGCCTTGAATATGAATTTAGCCTATTTTTATTGATTAACCATGTTATCCATACCCAACTCCGGTTATGGAGTTTGAGCCAAAATTGAAAAATCTATAACCTATTCTAGGGCCTGAGAAAAGGTTAGAGATGATTGTTATTGGGATGGTATTCTGAGAAAACTATGGCACTTGAAATAAAAAATGATGATGAGAGATGCAAAAGAAAGAAGAAAATCATCAATGAAAAAAAAGAGAAAAAAAAAAAGGAAAAAAAAAAAGAAAAGAAAGGGAACATCCATACATCAAAAGAAGGATGTGAGAAAAAAAAAAGAAAAAAAGAGATAGACAAAAATGCTGTGAAAGTAATGAAAAAGAAAAAATAGAGGAAGCAATATCCCATTATAAAATTTTGAAGACCTCTAACTTTTTCTATTCAAAATATTTATTTTAGAGTCTTGTTATCCTTCTTTGATATGACCCGGTCCTAAGCCACGTTTCGTCCTACAGTAAGTCCTATTGATCCTCAGTTAATATGGTATTTTGAGTGGAGAATAGATGAAGAAGAATAAAGGTGTTTGATTCAACATTCTCAGGAAAATGGCATCCTTTCATGAGATCTATATTATTCTTTGTTATTAATCGTTCTTTGATGATAAATATGTGAGATATTTGTATTTGAGAAATTATTCCGCTCACATATACTATTGAGAGAATTTACCCCAATCTCTGTGCGAAAATCTTTCTGAGAGATATACCATTGTGAGATTTGGAGTCAAAGCGCATTTTCAGCCGGTGGTTGCAAACTTGTGTGTATTTTGAAAAAGAAGGTTATGTTAATATTTGGCTATCATACACTACACTCCGAGTATAAGTTTTGTAAAATAATTTTGGAGTTGTATGATATTTAAATTTTGATTTGTATATTTTTGCTGAAATTTGATGTTTGTGGGTATCATCACTGAAAGCCCTCACGAGACTATAACTCGTCCACTAGTGGTGAGCTAGGGGTTTAAAGGCTTGTTGCATATGCTAAATGCAATCGAGAGTGCCAGCGAAAGTGGTGTAGTTTAGGATTTTTATTTTTATTTTTAGAGTTTTTAAGTTTTGTTTTGCTCGAGGACTAGCAAAATATAAGTTTGGGGGTATTTGATGAGTGCAAAATAAATACATATTTTACTCCTAATTTATTATTGTTAATACCTCATTCTATTTAATTTTATTTAATTAGTATAATTTTGTGTTTTGCAGGTTTAACAGTGAGGATGACAGAAAAAATGCTTAAATATAAAGCCTGGGCCCATTATGAGTTATTTTGGACCTTAAGCCCAATTATTGAGCCCATTAAGAAAAGCCCATGAAGAAATCCGCATGTGTGAGTAATATTTTCATCATCTCAAGAGGAAATTCGAAATTTAGAAGTCAATATAAGAGGATTTTCGAATTTGGCAAGTGGATTAAGGAAAGAGAAAGAAAATAAGGAAGGGAGAAAAATAAGGAAGGTTTGACACATGTTTTGTATTTTGGTCGTAAATTTCTACTTCGATATCCGATTAGTTTGATTCTTTTTGCGTTGGAAAGAAGACTTCAAGAGCTATAACTTTTTAGTTTACGACTTTTCCTGATTCGGAAGTTAAAAGGGTCAAAACTGAGCTGTAAGATGGTGTATGTGTAAAAAATGGGATTCTGCACTCACTTTCCTTATACAAATTTAGCTCCTTGCTTCTTTTAAGTCACTCCATATTTAGCACAAATCAAATCCGCCCTCCATGTGTCCCTTACTTTATTTAAATCTTTGAATCCAATCCATTCATTCCACCTCCTTTCATCTATAAATACTAGCCCTCTCCCATTGAGAAAACTGAACTTGGGCATTGAAGAAAAGGAGAGGAGAGGAAGAAGAGGAGGAGAAAGACTGTGGGATTTTCAGTCCACATTGGGTTCTAAGGTTGGTGGATTTTGATTTCCATTGTATTTTTCTTATGTCTTTATTCCAAAATTTCATTGTATTATAATTCTTAATTCAATTTTTATTAATAAAGGAGAGGTGGATTTATTTAGAATCATGGTCGTCCAATTAATTAATTTATGTATGATGAGAGTTTGATTTTGTTCTTATTCTTTTTATAATTTTATGATTGAAATTATTTGAAGAGATTCGAGGAGAGTGGATGAAATATTTAGGATAGATAAAACTTATTTTTTTGATTCAAGGCTCTTTGAAAGAGTGAATGAAATATTTGGATTTGAAATTATAAGTTGAAATTTTATTTAGACTAAGGCTTGAATTGAATTTTCTTAACATAATGGATTTTATAATTATTATAATTAGAATTTTAATAGATGAAGAATTTGAGTGCATGATTAATAATTTAAGTGAACTCCATATTCTAGGCCTTGATATTATTTTTAAAATATGGAACATAAAGCCTCCATAATTCTTTGACCCAGTTCCATTGTAAATATGTACATAGATAGTTTAGGTGTTTTAAATTTTATTTTTGTTTATAAATTCAAAAATTCGTGAAATTGATGAACTGGGTTGGAAATAATTTAATTGCATCTTAATTCTGTATTTTAAATTAGATTGAGATTGTTTATATTTTTATATTAATTCCATCATCTTAATTAAAATTAGTTAAATTGTTAGATTCTATGTTTAAATCTAGAATGTTTCTAAATTAAGATTAAAATTCATAGATTAGATTAACAATTCCACGTTCATGATTTATCTCAATATTTCTCAAAGTTCTTAAAATATATAATTCAATGGTATAATTTTCATGGATATATTTTCATAAGTTTCGATGGGTTCGACCTCGCACTTAATCGCTATACTATCTAAATGGTTCTTGCGCTTGCGAGTTATAAATTTAAAATTTGCACAACACTTTTATTGGTATTGGATACACCAAATGGTAAGGCTGAAATATGGTGGTTCTCTCAAAATTAGTCCCTGTGTAAGGAGGGCACTGAGAATCATGCATTATCATGCATTTGACATTTGCATGTGATAATTATGTTCATAAGTTAAATCTGTGGAAGATAATAACTTTGTAAAGTTTGATATTTGCCGTTGGGGTATAATTGCTGAGATTAGCCGAACACCGTTTGCGAACCGTTGGGTTGGACGTGTTAGTAGGCTGTGGTCGACCACCATCAACCGTTGGTGTTGGATGGGCTAGTAAGCTGGGTCATGGAGACCTTATGCACTTGCAAGTTGCTATATTATTTCCGTGGAGGAATTAATATTGGTTCTGGTTGGAACTTTAAATGGGGGCTGACCCCGGTGTTGTAACATGGCTGGGGACTGACCCCAGTGTTAACAATACAATGTGAGAAAAAACCTTAGAAGATGATCATAGGGTGAAAATGGGATATAACATGCTTTTATATGACATGCATTGCTTATGCATTGTTGCATTACAGTCATTGGATTTTATGGTGAGTTCTCCCCACTGGACTGTTGCTCACGTCCCTTATAATGCAGGATCTAAACCAGATGAAGGATTGGAGGGTCCAGTGGTACCTCGTTGAAAGTCGGAACTTAGAAGTTCCTAAGGTTTTCCGCACGTGAAAACCATTTGCTTGCTTAAATATGTTTGAGTATTTGTAATAAATATGCCTCATGTGGTATAAGAAACTTATGTATGTAAGTTTTAATGCCGTATACATTATATCCACTATGCTTTCGTGTGTAATGCTGATGAGATAAATAAAAATATTCGTTGTGTGATATGGGTTGTATCTGGGACATATGGTATATGTTTGAGTCCATGTGTGAAAAGCACGTGTGACATTTTCTATGATCGGGTTTTGGTAAACTTGAAGATCCAGCCTAGTTATGACGTTGAGTGATTAGAGTTTATTGTTTAAAAAAAAAAAATTTAGTCGCGTTCCGGGCCCACATCTGTGTTTGGGGCGTGACAAACCTAGACTGATACATGGATCCTAATAGATATTAACAACCCTAAACAATGGTTCTAAATTGATTTTAATTGGGTAATGCATGAACAAATTTTTACTAATCTTTTTTCTTTTTCTCTATTTTGTGAATGAAAACATAAGTTACCAATGTAAGATTCAAGCAAATATGAAAACAATAAGCAAACAATTTAACCTAATGTATGAACTAGCAACGTAAATGCATGAGCAAATTAAATATGCAAAAAAAAAAATTTATGTAAAATAAATGTAAGACAACCTAATAAAAACTATATGAATGAATGAAAATTAAAAATTAAAGAAAGAGATTGAACGCGTCTACCTTGGTTTTTTGTTTTTATTAGCAAGCGCAATTTTTTAATTTTTTTTTTAGCAATTTTTTTTTTCCGCAAGAATTTTCAAAACACCTGCACAAAACAAAACTCAAAACCATTGTGAAGCATTTAATCAAATAAAATATGCATAATTCCTAGCTAAATGCAGATGTCCTAATGTTATAACTAGTGGAGGAAATTAAATGATTGTAACCTAATTAAGAACTCTAAATAAAATTAAGACCATAAAAATTTCTAAATTAATATCCACCTAATTAATCCAAATCAGATTTTCAATTAAGTTCAAAGTTGTTCCATGATTTTTCAAATTTTTTTTTTATTTCGACACTATAACTGGAACATTCCAAATTTAAATCTACTTTTTAAAAATAGAACATGACTAAATTGGACTAAATTCTAACGTTAGAAAATGCTAAAAATAGAAACTAGATATTTTTGGAAGTTTCTAAAAGTAGAAATCTCCAAAAATAAAAAATTTCTAAATTTAAGAGTGATCCCAAATTTAGATAATCTCCTGATTATTTTTAAAACTTTTAAATAAGGTAACCTTCTAAAATTAGAATTTATAAGAAAAATAGAAACCTCTAATTTTAAAGAGTTGCCAAAAATAGATATTTCTAAAATAATTATTATTTCTAAAAATAAATAATTCAATGGCGATTTGTTTTATGTTCCCCGGCAGCGGCGCTAAACACTTGTTGTGCAAATTTTAAATTTATAACTCGCAAGGGGCACGAACTATTAAATATTACAGCAATTAAGTGCGAGGTCGAACCAATCGGAACTTAAGAAAATATATCCGTGAAAGTTATACCATTAAATTATGTAATTTAAGAAATTTGAGAAATATGGAGAAAAATCATAAATATGGAGTTATTTATCTAACCTATGAGTTTAAATCTTAATTTAGAAATATACTAGATTTAAATATAGAATCTAACAATTTAACTAATTTTAATTAAGATGGTGGCACTAATATAAAAATTTAAACAATCTCAATCTAATTTAGAATACAAAATTAAAATGCAATTAAATTATTTCCAACCTACTTCATCAATTTCACGAGTTTTTGGATTTATAAACAAAAATAAAATTAAAGACACCTAAACTACTTCTATACATATTTCCAGTGGAACTGACTCAAAGAATAAAGGATGCATTATTTTCCATATTTTAAAAATAAAACAAAAGCCTAGAATACGAAGCTCACGTAAATCACCAATCATGCATTCAAATTTTTCATCGATAAATATTCTAACAATTAAATCCATGGATTTCATTAAATTAAAAAACTCAAATTAAACCTTAGAATGAATGGAATTTAAACTTTATCTCCAAATCTAAAATATTTCATCGCACTCTTAAAATAAGAGTCTTAGATCGAAGAAGGAAATCTATTCAATCTAAATTTTCATCACATTTAATCTGAAATAATTAAAATAAATCCATACATAAACTTAATTAAAGAATAAAAATAAAATCAAATAATCATCATACATAAATTGAATAATTAGAAAACCATAGACTAAATATTTCATCACACCTCAATTTTATTTATGAAACATAAATTTAGAATTATATATCAATGGAATTTTAAACAAAAAGAAATACAAGAACACAATGCAAGAAATAATAAAAATAAAAATAAAACCAACCTAAGACCCTTGCCGTGTCTGATTTCCTTCTTATCTTCCTTTCCAATGCACAAACTTTAATTAATCTCAGCCAAATTCGATTCTTTCTGTAGCCGATGTGATCAATTTATAGACTTGGATGAGGTGAAATTAGCAAGCAATGGAAACCTACTCAAGATTCAGCCGTATGTGTACAGCACCGTCCCTTCTATTTCTCTCCTTTCTTTATTTGCTGAATGACCGAATACTCCTCTTGTGAGGCAACTTTCCCTTTCTTTTCTTTCTTATTCTTTCTCTGTTTTCAATCTTCTTAGATTCTCTCTCTGTTTGATTTCTACCCTTCTTCTATCGATTGTCTCTGTTGGAATTTGAATTCAGCTAGCACTTCTCCCGACTTTCTCAATGTAGAAACGATCCCTTCCTCTCTTTGCTGGCTTTCTTTATCTGTAGATCTTTCACCGTCCCAGCCAACTGGCTGGATTTCTTTCTATTGTTTTCAGTTGCTTCTTTTCGCTTTTGCTTCTTCTTCTTTCTTCTTAATCTATTTCTTAGCCATTTTCTACTTCTTCCAAACTTTCCCTTTCCTGCTATGGCTGGAGCATTCACCGGATGGAATGGGACGGCTGCAACAAGGGACAGCAGCACCCTTTCATCTCTCTATCATATATTTTTCTTACTAATCTTGGCTGGGTTGTTCATCTCTGTATTCACAAGACAGCACCACCTCTTTCTTTTCTCATTCAAACAATTGTTGATTGCAGAGTTGTCATCAATTAGACTTTCAATGGACTCAATGCATGCACAACAATTCACCAACCTGATAAGACATCAAAATACACAAAATTAGATAAAATTAATTAATAAATATATTAACAAATATAATTTAGAATATATAATATATTACAATAATAATATAAAATAAACAAAACCTAAGAACTAATTAGTCAAATATTAAAGGGTAAAATTATCATTTTTCAGTGCTTATCAGTATGCTATTTTTTTAATGCAGATTAATTTTTTTTGTATTTTCTTTTATTTTCTAAAGTGAAATGGTCCCTATATGTACAAAACATTATAAGAAATAGTAATTATTGCTAAAAATTGTCGATTTTTTTTATAAAACACCCCTTTGATTTTAGAAAGAAGGTTCTGTGAAAAAATATAAATTTCATGCAATGTGATTATATATTTTAAATGTTTAAACAAAAACCTTGATTTCATGTGATAAATTGCGAAAAAATATGTAAATGCACCCAAAAAGTATGAATGTTTTTTAAACCAACCCTCTAAGTGTTTAGTGTTTGTTTACTATAAAAAATTTCAGTTTGACAGTAGATGAGGCTTTTATTTTTCATTTTATCATTTAATCTCCCATTTTCATGTGATAAATTGCGAAAACAATATGTAAATGTACCGAAAAATTATGAATTTTTTTTAAACCAAAACTCTCATTATGTAGTGTTTTTTAAAACAAAAAAATCATTTTTACAGTAGATGACGATTTTTGTTTTTAATTGTATCATTTAATCCCCCATTTTCATGTCATAAATTATGAAAAAATATGTAAGTGTACCGAAAAAGTATGAATTTTTTTTAAACCAAACCTCTCAGTGTGTAGTGTTTTTGGACTGAAAAATTTTCATTTTTACAGTAGATGACGCTTTTTTTTTCATTTTATCATTTAATCCCCCATTTTCATGTGATAAATTGCGAAAAATGTGTAAATGTATCAAATGAATATGATTTTTTTTTTGAATAAACCCTCTCACTGTGTAGTATTTTTTTACTATAAAAAATTTCAGTTTGATAGTAGATGAGGCTTTTGTTTTCATTTTATCATTTAATCCCCCATGTTCATGTGATAAATTGCCAAAAAAATGTAAATGTATCAAAAAAATATAATTTTTTTTAAATAAACCCTCTCAGTTTTTAGTGCTTTTTTTAATATAAAATATTTCAGTTTGACAGTAGATGATGCTTTCTTTTCATTTTATCATTTAATACCCCCATTTTCATGTGATAAATTTCCCAAAAATATGTAAATGTATAAAAAAAATCAGAATTTTTTTTAAATAAACCCTCTCAGTTTGTAGTGTTTTTGTACTGTAAAAAGTTTCAGTTTGACTGTAGATGATTCTTTCTTTTCATTTTATCATTTAATACCCCCATTTTCATGTGATAAATTGCCAAAAACATGTAAATGTATCAAAAAAATATGAATTTTTTTTAAATCAACCCTTTCAGTTTGTAGTGTTTTTGTACTGTAAAAAGTTTCAGTTTGACAGTAGATGATGCTTTCTTTTCATTTTATCATTTAATACTCCCATTTTCATGTGATAAATTGCCAAAAAAAATGTAAATGTGAACCTTTTTTTTTTTTTGGTGCATTTATTAAACAGTAATGGCTAAGAACAATGAAGATCCAGCATGGTCGTTCGGTGAACGACATAGTAATAACAAAGTCAAGTGCAACTTCTGTGACAAAATGATATCAGAAGGAATAACCCGTTTAAAGGCACATATAGCCAGAAAGACGGGAGATGTAGCAACTTGTAAACGTGCACAAACACAAGCGCAACTTATTTGCAGGCAACTACTGGAAGTCAATGCCAAAAAAAAGAAAATAAGGATTGAAACAGAAGAGCATGTTATCGGTCACATAATGGTCAATTACTTAGAAAGTGAAAGGGATGGCCAATACGTGGAAAATGTCCCATCATTTTCAGAAGAGGATCCAGGCGAGATAGAGAAGAATAGAGAGTTGCGGCGTGCAATGCAAATTAGTAGCTGCGAACATGAGATGAGAGGGCATAGTGGTGTAGGTTAATTTCTTTAAATTAATTGTTTAATTTAACAAAAGAAATTTTTTTTCAAAATTGCATTAAAATGCCAAAAAATGAATTATTCTTCTCTACACAAGCTGTGCGAGTGGATCAGGGACTACGCGTGGATCATCCAGAAAAAAATCTGGAATTATGGGCAAATGGAATTCCATAAAAAATGCATTCAGAGGACGAGAACGAGCAACTACTGAACACTCTGGTGTAAATCCGGATACAATTGGTGTTGGTGATCCAATGCGTGATAGGACAACTTCCTTGAAACAAGGAAAAATAAATCAAGTAGACAGACAGATGGCAAAACAATTAGTTGGGACGGCAGTCACTAAGTATTTCTCCGACAGCCACTGGCCACCGATGGAAATTGAAAATCCATATTTTAAGTATGTGTGCTATGCATTCGCAGCTGCTGGAACCTAATATCAACTTCCTATCGCCGTATGAGATTTCTACCATATTCATCCCGTGTGAAATACAGCGGATCCGAGAATGGGTAAATAATTTTAAATTTTCCTAGAAGGATACAAGAGTAACCCCTATGTTTGATGGCTGGAAGAGTGACGATAATCGTAGTATCGTTAACTTCCTCATTTATAATCAATGTGGCACAGTATATCGTAAATCGTACAACACATCAGGCCGAACAAATGGTGGTGATTTTCTTTGTAGTTGATGGTGTCTGTCTGTGAATAAATTGGACCTGATAATGTTGTCCAAATTGTAATGGACAATGGACCCGGCTATAAGTCGAGAGGGAGGAAGGTCGGGAACACATACCAGTGGATCTTATGGACCCCCTGTGCGACCCACTGGATAGACTTGATCCTCAAAGATTTTGTTAATGTGAGGGAATTTGGGAACCTAATTGACTGGTGTAAGGATGTCACAACATTTATATACAATCATGTTAGAATCTTAGAGGTAATGAGGAAGTACACGAAACGTAGTGAACTACTGCAACCTGCAGTAGCATGTTTCGCCACAGTATTCCTCACTATGCAGAGCTTCTTAAAAAGCAAGACAGAATCGATGAAGATGGCGAGAAGCAGATCATTTGTGAATCCGTTCGACATGAGGAACGCTGAACATCAAAGATATTACCAAAACATTACACACTTCTTTATATCTAAAGTATTCTGGGACAGTATTATATTGGCCATCAACATTTCTACTCCCATAGTCACAGCACTCCGATTTGTAGACGGAGATAAGAAGCCGACGCTCCCCTATGTATTTGAATGCATCATAAAGGCTAAAACTGAAGTTGCGAAAGTTAATCATCCGGTTCAATTCATGGAAATCATCAACGAGAGGATTAATCAATTTTTCATCTCGAACCCACAGTTAGTTGGAGGTTAGTTTTTCATTCGCTAGTGTGTTTATATCTTATTATTGTGCATATCTCATATTTAGACTAATCGCATTGTATTAGTCTACTACCGAAGGCCATGTAATTTAAAAATATTAAAAAACTTATGACCAGTTTTATTTTGTCAATCTCCTCCTGAGTTATAATTGCTTCTAGGCCCTTCGAGGTCTCAAGGAAGGAAGCCAATGGTGAGATTATACTTTTCATAAAAATATTAAATCTATTAATTTTTTAAATTATAGTTTTTAAAAGTTATAAATAAATAATCTTTAGATGGATATTAATCAAATAATTATTAATTATACCAAATCGAAATAAGTTAACATTAAATATGAATATAATTTGGCAGGCCATGTAAACACTTGAGCTTTCTGCCTCTACACACCCGATTTCACAAAATCGAGTGAAATTACCCTTTTGCCCCTTTTCCTCCATCATTCGAACAAATGGGAACAACATTTTTTACTTGTTCGAATGGTATGGACTATTCAAACAAGTAAATGAAATCGTTCGAATGTGTGGGCTGTAGAGTGAGATTTTCAAACGAAAATGTTCTTCGATCGATTTTTACAAAGAAGGTATCAAAATTCATTTACTCTAAATTTTATGAACTTTAGGACTGATTTTAAGTGAAAATGGTATAGTTTTGGGCTTCAAAATTGTACCCAAATAATTAAAGAAAAATGACATTCCCCCTTAATTCTTTGGGTACGATTTTTGAAGCCCAAAAGTATACCATTTTTACTTAAAATCAGTCATAGAGTTCATAAAATTAAAAGTAAATGAATTTTGATACCCTATTCGTAGAAATAGGTTCAGAAACCACCTTCCTGCCAACTATAACTTTTGTGCGTTTGGCTCAGGATTTTCAAAGCGGCGGTATCTCAACCTATTTCTACAAATAATGTATCAAAATTAATCTATTCTGAATTTTATGAACTTCGAGAATGATTTTAAGTGAAAAGGACATAGTAGTTTCAAAAATCGTACCTAAAGATTTAAGAGGGAATATCATTTTTCCTTAATTCTTTGATTACAATTTTTTAAGAAAAAACTATACCGTTTTCACTTAAAATCAGTGTCGGAGTTCATAAAATTTAGAGTAAATGAATTTTAATATATTATTTATAAAAATCGATTAAAAAATATCCTCTTTTGAAAATCTCACTCTACATAACTCATTTTTCAAAGAAACTTTTTTTCCTAAAGAACGAAAGGCAAAAAGGATAATTTCATACGATTTTATTAAATGAATGTGTAAAAGGCCAAAAAACTAGGATGTCTACCTAGCCCGCCGCATAATTTAGCAAGTGTTGGGTACCATGCTCTTGACGAGACTACTTTAGTCATCACGAAAAGTTAACTGCTCTGTCTTACATTGGCCAGGTGACGACTGGATGACCTGGAGTTTTGGCTACATTCATTACCCTTCTGTCTTTCTACCCCTGTATTTACTCTAAATTTCATCCTATGCCATCACGTGCGACCTTCACCCCATGTTATAAATTGCTTCACCTCAGTCATGAAGACGCAAAAGAAGATACTACGTTAGTACACACTCACAAGAGAGAGAGAGAGAATGGCTTCCAAACCAGGTTTGTTCACTCAATGGCCATGGCAGAAGCTTGGAAGCTTCAAGGTATTTGTTTCCCTTCAATGCTTCATTCTTCGTGCAATTTTGTTCCAAGTCTCTCTTTTGGATTTTTAAGTGTGTGGTTTTCTCTGATCTTTATATGATAGATGGATTCATTTGCATGCATTGTTGTTTGTTGGATGTGGCTCAAAAGGTCTAAATTGGACCAAGTTGTGTGAGAAGAGAAGAAAATAGAGAGAGAAGGGAGAGGACATAAGGTCAAAGACTTGGGTGTTCTTTATTGTGTTGGTGTTTTTCATGCTTTCTCTTTCTTAGTTCTTACACCTCTCGTGCTTGTCTTCTTTTATATTATATATATATAAACCATTTAAAACAAATAAATTGAAGCAGTACATTCAGTAGACTTTTGTGGTGAATCACATAAAAATCTTTGTGGCAGTTTTTTTATTTTAAAATTTGGCTAAAAGTTCTTGTGTTGGCAGTACGTGATTTTGACTCCATGGGTGGCTCATAGCATATATTCGTACGTGACAAAAGGAGAAGAGAGAGATCTGTCCAACTTGCTCATCTTCCCTTTTCTGCTTTGGAGATGGCTTCACAACCAGATTTGGATAAGCCTTTCTCGATTTCAAACTGCTAGAAGCAAGCACAGGATCGTCCAGAGAGGTATTGAATTTGAACAGGTGGACAGAGAAGGAAACTGGTTAGTGCTCTCTCTCTCTCTCTACATCTATCTATGTTTCTTTCTTTCTTTCTGTCTGATTTGGTTAAAAAATGAATGGCAGGGATGATCAAATCCTTTTGAATGGCATATCACTCTTCCTGTCTAGTAAGTTTCTACCTGGGGCAGATCACCTGCCATTTTGGAACACGAAGGGTATAGTTATGATCATTTTACTTCATACCGGTCCGGTGGAGTTCCTCTACTACTGGGGTCATAGAGCTCTGCACCATCATTACCTCTATAATCGCTATCATTCTCACCACCACTCTTCCATTGTCACTGAGCCCATAACCTGTAAGAACTACTCTCTCCCTTATTATTATTACTATTATTAAAAGCACAGTATCACATGTTGAGGTGTGAACGACAATAGTCGCGCATTAGTTGTAAGGGTGAAATCTAAAGATTTATAAATGACTTACTCCACGTATCATATTAGTCTTTTGGGCTGGAAGTCCAATCCTAACAGTGGTATCAGAGCTAAGTCCCCAAATCACAACATGTGGACTCAGGGATCTCCTAACTGAACGGAATCATTGATGATGTTCTATCGGCAAGAAAGCCTCGTTCAATGGGGAGATTGTTGGGGTGCGAATGAGAGTCCTATATCGATTGTGAGGGAGGAAATCTAAGGACTTATAAGGAACTGAATTACTCCACCTATTAGACTAGTGTTTTGAGTTGGAAACCTGGGCTTAACATCACCAACAGGTAATTTTTCCATTAAAATTCTTTACACAAAGAGACAGATCTCTTAGGTAATTTTTCCATTAAAGTTCTTTGCACACACAGACAGATTTCTTCAAGGATAATATCCCTACTTGTAGGTAGGGCTACTGCTAGACATTCAATTCTTTAAAAAGAAAAAGATTCCAACCCTAAAAAGGGTTAACGTAATTTTTGAATCTGAATAATAATTGGTCGAGATTTGGAAATTGCATCAATGACATCATATATGGATCTATTTCAGATCTGAATAGTCGATAGTAGCTTAGTTGGTTTTAGATCATGCACTATCAATATATATCCCCAACTACTCCATGACCTAATTGATAATCACGCCCTCCGGTCATTCTTATCACAATCTTGTTGATAACAAATGCATTAGATACAATAATACATAAAAATATACAAAGCAACAAAATGAAAACTATAGAAAAAACTAATGTAAGTCTGATATCTCTAATTGGTTTTCTATATATACGAAAAAAATGAAAAAGAAAACATGAAATCAGTTGACAATTGAATCCATTGTTTTATTTGGATATCAACCCAGTCAGATTTGGGCGTGGATCATTAATCTATGATCTGTTTAATATTCAGATTTGAGCATAAATCGAAGTATCTGTGAATCTGTCTAAGTTAGGTTCTTTGTTGTTTTGGCAGCTGTGATTCATCCATTTGCAGAACACTTGTTTTACATTCATACTGTTCACGATCCCATTGATGACAGTGGTGTGGACCGGAACACTTTCCATTGTAGCAATTACTGTTTATGAAACTTACATTGATTTCATGAACAACATGGGTCATTGCAACTTCGAGCTTGTTCCCAAATGGCTCTTCACCATCTTTCCCCCTCTCAAATACCTTATGTATACACCCTCGTAAGTCTCACAGACCATCTTTTTCTTCATTCCTAATACAAGACAATTACTTACTCTGTGGTTATAACACTTCAATTTCTCTTAAATATAATGAGAGTGAAATGGGTCTTGTCCAAACAGGTTTCATTCTCTTCACCACACCCAATTTCGAACCAACTATGCACTATTCATGCCGATGTACGACTACTTATATGGAACTGCAGACAAGTCGTCGGATTCTCTCTATGAAACTTCACACAAGGGGCAGAAGGAGATGCCAGATGTGGTTCACCTGACCCATCCAACCACCCTGCAATCAATCTACCATCTGAGGGTAGGGTTTGGTGGGTTGGCCTCTAAGCCCTATACGTCCAATTGGTATCTTTGGATGATATGGCCAGTCACATGGGTTTCCATGTTGCTGACATGGATCTTAGGTTCTACCTTTAGTGTGGAGAGGAACAGGATGGATAAGCTTAAAATGCAGACATGGGCAATACCTAGATATACTTTCCAAGTAAGAGTAGTGACTATGAAGTTTACCTTGACATACTTTATTTCATTCATTTTAGTGGATTTTAACCCTCTGTAATTTAAAACCTTTACGGGTTTCACTTGCAGTATCTACTATCATGGCAAAAAGCTGCCACTAATATCTTCATTGAGAAAGCTATTCTGGAGGCTGATGAAGCAGGGGCCAAAGTCATAAGCTTGGGTCTTCTTAATCAGGCAAGTTAAATACCCCTGATCTTAAAAAAATTATAACAAGCAAGCTCTTAAGGTGGAGGTGATCGTAACCCCACATTACTGCTCTAAAAGGTTAGATCTTGATTTCAAATTTCAGGGTGAGGAACTCAACAGAAATGGCGAACTTTATCTACAAAAACACCCAAATCTAAATGTGAAAATCGTAGATGGGAGTAGCTTGGCAGCTGCTGTTGTTCTCAATAGCATTCCACAGGGTACAAAGCAGGTTCTTCTGAAAGGAAGCCTCAGCAAGGCGGGTTTTGCTGTTGCTCAAGCCTTATGCCAGAAGGGTATGAAGGTACGTGTTTAAAATCACACTTATTAGTGTTGATCTTCTCCAAATGAAAGAATTAAGCTCATTTACAGATTTTCTTCTTAATTGATGCCAAACCCAACATGATCCGACTCCTGCACATGTGGCGTCACGGCCATTTTGTCCATTTTATTTCTTAAGAATGAATATATGTCTTTGGAAATTCTGAATATTTAGAGATTAAACCTTACGTGTGTAGCTCAGTTGACTTTAACTTCTAAGATAATTTCTAAGTTCCTTTTTTAATGTAATAATTACTATTTTCTTTATTCTATAATAAAAATTGAATAGTAAAATGTTAATTTAGGTAATTTTTTTCTTTAATCTCCCAAAAAACTCACATGACTGAACTTGATGTTAGAACTTGCTAACTAGTCCAAAAGACTAGCATATTAGGTGAAGTGATCCAAGTCATTTATAAATCCCTAGATCTCCCTTTACACTTCAAATGTGAGACTCATTTGCAGCCTCAATAATCCCCCTCGAACGAGGCATTTCATCTCGTCCGCCTAGGGAATCTCCTGAATTTACATGAGGTAGCTTGAGACCTAACTCTAATACCAATTATTAGGATCTGTATATCTAGTCCAAAAGACTAGCCTATTAGGTAAACTGACCCAAGTCATTTATAAATCCCTATATCTCCCTCTACACTTTCAATCTAGAACTCGTTCGCAGCACCAATAATTCCCCTTTGAACTAGATCTTCCATCTCGTCCAGCTAGGGAATCTCTTGAATTCATATGAGATAGTTTGAGACCTAACTATGATACCATTTGTTAGGACTTAGGTATTCAGTTCAAAAGACTAGCCTATTAGGTAGAATGACCCAAATCTTTATAAATCTCTATATCTCCCTCTATACTTCTAACATGAAACTCATTCTCAGCCACAACACTCAATTGATTTTTTTATTCAAGCTCTAAATTTTTGGACACGCTCCATTCTAACAGAGAGTGGTTCATCGGAACAGGTAATAACAGTTCAAAGGGACAAATTTGAGAGGCTGAAGTTACGTTTGCCGGCCAAGTTGGGGAGACAATTGGTCCTTTCCAGCAGCTACAGCACTGAGGTAGATTTTTCCCCCCTCTCCAATTTTCTTTTAGCTGAGATAGATAGAAAAGGGACTCATCAATTACATGCCACGTGTCTCCATTTGAGATTGCCACGTTGCATGGATAATATTAATTAATATGTGGGGGCCACACTGTTTCTTGATGGCAGATATGGCTGGTGGGAGATGGAGTGACAGATGAAGAGCAAAGGAGAGCACCCAAAGGCACTCGTTTCATTCCCTTCTCACAGTTCCCTCTAAAGAGAGTGCGCAACAAGGACTGCATCTATTACAACACTCCAGCCATGGCAATTCCAAAGACCATTGAAGACATGCATGCTTGTGAGGTGAGTTTGGAATTTTTGAATATTTTATTTTTTAGAGATGTTGATGAATTTTTTTATTATTTGATGATTCAAATTTAGATGTAAATGAATAGTAGTAATGTAGGACTTTTTAACTTTATTATGGTTCTATCTCGTACACTTGATCATTTCTTTAAACTCACAATGCTACATTGGTTGCACTATTTTAGATTTTTTTCATGTTTACAATTGAAACAAAAATTCAAACATTTTCCTCGTAGATCTAATATCTAATTATTCTTTTTTTTTTTTCCTTTTCATGTGGATGTACGGTAGAATTGGCTGCCGAGACGGTTGATGAGCGCGTGGCGTATAGCCGGAATAGTTCATGCATTGGAAGGATGGGGTGTGCATGAGTGTGGTGAAACAATCTTCGACGTCGAGAAAGTATGGCGCGGCGCTCTTGATCATGGATTCGTTCCCTTGTCACACGTGTGACTAGTTCATTTCTGAAAAAAAAAAAAATTAGTGCCTGCGTGTAAGTCTAGTTGTGAGTGTGTAGGAGATAGAAACAAAACAGTACACAAATAATGTATACATCTTATATTGTCAATAGTTTCTTGTGATACCCTCTCTCTAGACTGTATCTAGAAGTGAGGAAGGGAACTTGGTGATTTATTTCCTTGCAAACAGCAGAAGAGTGTGAGGGATTGAAAATAACACAAGTGAAGCCCCTCACAGTGAAAATCAGGCATGAATCCTTAGCTTGATTTTGCATCACTAAATGGTTGTAAGAACTCTTTTATCAATAAGGTTGATTGATATAAGTAGCTTTATTCCACCTTGTCTATCCAAAATAAAATAAAATTATATGCACGGTTAGTGTTGATCTTGAGCATTGTGATCTTTATCATGAGAATATTATTGACAAAACATAGCATGTGGTGCTTGTCAGTTCCACCAATCTATCTAAAATCAATAGTGTCCAAGAGATGGTTAGGTCTCCTTTTAGTGGACTTCTTATAATTTAATCGAGCACACCTGTGTATTGTGGCATATTTCTGATTGAAAGTGTAGAGAGAGATTTAAGAATTTATAAAAATAACTTATATCACTCTACCTAATAGATTAATCTTTTAAGTTCGATAAAAAGACTGGATATACAGATCTTAACAAGTGGCATCATAGTCAGGTTTCACGCAACCTCATGTGAGCTCAAGAGATCTCCTATGTGGACGAGATGGCTGGCCTTATTCGAGGGGGTGATTGTTGGGTCTGCGAATGAATTCTACATTGAAAGTTGAGAAGGAGATATAAATTTATAAAAATGACTTGAATCACTCTATTTAACAAGTTAATATTTTGAATGGATATTCAAGTCCTAACAATTTCAACTTTTTTTTTTTTTTTTTATATTGCCACATATGAAGTATAGTTTCACCTTATTAAAAAATAATTAGATCAAGCTGAGTTCGGTTGATCCACCAAATATCGAAAGGCATGAAGTCTGTGGTGAACCCATCCACAGGATAGAAAAATCAATCTTGAATACATTCCACCGGCCTAAAAGTCTAAAATATCAGACTAATTAGGGTTGCATATTAGTTAAAAACTTCTACTTTGACTCAACTAAATTAAGACTCAAGCTTGAGTTGAGAACAAACAAGAAGAGCTCAATATTGTATATATTTGTAAATTACTTAAGAGTTAAGCTCATATATTCTCCATTCATATTAATTAAAGAATATATTATGTTGCAGGAATACATATAAATTTATATTGAAATAACTTTTGTACACATTTGTACATTACTTTTCTTTTTGAAGAACAAGATATACAAGCGTCTTATCGGACTAATCTTTAAGACATATGTAAACATCTTAATCTACACATGATGGGTACAATATTGGAGTTGCAAACGAGTCCCACATTGGAATTGCAGAGGGAGATTTAGAGATTTATAAAAGATTTCGGTTACTCCACCTAATAGGCTAGTCTTTTGAGATAGATACTCAGTCTTAATAAGTGGTATCAGAATCAGGTCTGAAACTACTTCATGTTGATTTAGGAAATCCCCTAGGTGGACACGATACAGGATTTGTTCGAAAGGGGAATTGTTAAGGTTGTAAATAAGTCTCATATTAAAAGTGTAAAGAGATATCTAGAGATTTATAAAGGACTTGGGTCACTCTACCTCACATGATAGTTTTTGGACTGAGTACTCAAGTCTTAACATACTGAGCAATGAAGGGTGACCCTATTTGTTTTGAGCAGAACTTCATCCCAAAACTTTCTAAAAAAAAAGTAAGTTTGACCATCAAATTAACCCCTCAAAATTATATTTGTACACTATTTGAATCAAGCTCGCGTAAAGCTCATGCTTCTTGACTAAAATGAAATAATGAATCATCCTGAACTCCTAAAGTTAAATATTAATCCAAGCTCGAACTGACCTAATTTTGGTTAAGCTCAGTAGCTTGATAAACTGCTCAGGGCACATGCACACAGCTGAGCTGAATAAAACTGTTCAGGGCGCAACAGACCAAATGGTGGTTCAGCCATAAAGTGCACGGTTGCCCCTTCAACTGCAATTGTACGTATTATGGCGGCCACTAGATAAAAGCATTTAGGAGGCACATGTTAGATGTCCCCATTTGATTTGATTGCTCTGCTTCTTGTCAGATCCTATTCATTAAAATTGAAAGGGCACATCATTAAAATTTTAAGGACACGTCAGTTTCAAAATTTTAAAATTATTATTTTTATCATTTAATTTTAAATAAGATTTAAAAAAAAAAAAATTAATGAGTAAAATGATAATTTTCATATAAAATTTTAAAATAATACGTCCTCTTAGAAAAAATAAAGTGCCTAAATGACCATCTATTTTGTAAATATATTTAGTTAATGCCTAATGTTTCTTACACTTATCTAATACACAGATAGATAACATTTTTAAAGATGATGACTATTTCATGCATTATTCAACTATTTGTCAATTTTTAACTTATAAAAAATAAAAGATATGAAGAAATGAGATTCTTCCTTTTTCTTTCATAAAATGAGAACTTTTTTATCAAAATCTATTTCCTCAGAAGAGATAGGAAAATTTAATTTATTAAAGAAAATAAAGAGATTTTAGTCTTTCTCGCTGAGATAATATTTCATTATTTTTAATAAAAATGGAGATTTTGACACAAACAATTAAAATGTTGGTTTTTCAAAATTAAATACAAAATTAATAAACATATAATCTTTTAGCGTACAATAATTTTCATCAGACACTTGCCCAGGTAAAGTCAATGAGAGGTCTCCCTTTGATATTCATTCAATTAAAATATAAATTGATGTGAAGTGTTTTTCCCTTAAAAAAGTGCTTGTATTTTTAAATTTATCATATTTTTATCAGCAAAATACCATTACTATGTTAATAACTTGTATTTATCAACAATGTGGCAAATTCTAGGTAAATATCCCTGATAAATTCACTGTTAAAAATATGATAAATGGTAATGTCGCGATAATATTCCAATATATTCTCGATAAATTCCCAGTTAAATTCAATATTAAGATTTTTCTTTTATTATATTATATTTATCTTTATTATTTTTTAAATCTTATATTCAAAATTTTAAAAATATCTCGATATTCCCAATCACGATTATTATTCCGAGAATGATATTTGTGACTATGGTTTCAATAACCTTTCTTTCATTTTGTTTGGCTCCTGCAGGCACGCAGGAAAGCTTCCCACACATTAAGCTGTTGAAAATTTTAGCTTCCATATTCCACTTGTTCATCTCTTCCCATCTTAGATTTTTCCTGCATTTCAAAATATCTAACAAGCTTTTTGAGTCAATGTCTAATATGATGCAGCAGATTTGGAGTTCCTTTCAGGGTTTTAAGTTGTTGGGGCTGGCTGCGAATGGGTTTTAGATTAAAAGTGTAGAGGAAGATCTAAGGATTTATAAGGGACATGGGCTACTCCACCTAATCAGCTAGTCTTTTAACGTGGATACACAGTTCTAAGAAGTGATATCTATCTCATGTGCACTTAGGAGATCCCTTAGGCAAGCGAGATGGGCTGAACTCGTTCGAAGGTATTCTCCTTACATGTCGTGATTAAACCTCCTTGTCATTTCTTTGTCCCACACAAAAGTTATACTGAAGTAATGTTGAACTACAAACTACTTTACATGAAGTTTGATACAAATTTTGTAAGATGATCCCCGTGGTGGATCAAATAGATCTATTCCCCTACTCACATCCACCTACTCCTGCTGAATTGCTCTCATGTCCAATTTGATTTGATTTTTAAAGTCTATTAATCTAATCCGGTAACTTTCGATTATTAAATAAATGTGAAATTTTGATAGCTTGAAAAGCATGACTTCACTGTTAGGACCTTAATTTAGATAAACAAACATAATTTTGTTTTTATTGTTAAAATTAAAATGATAACATTCATGGCCCTCTTATCATTGTTTCTAATTTTCTATCTATCAATTATATATGCTACTTTTGCATTTTACTAAATGTATTAACAAAAATAAATTTAACTAACTATACTTTTAATTATTTTTTGTTTTGACAAATTATGGGTTGAGCATTGCTAGTACCCTTCATCGCACAAGCTAAGTAATACATTACTTGTTTTTTATCACGTGACATATGGTACATTTATAGACATTATTATATTTTACCTTAAATCATAAATTTTCTAAAATCAATATTTTGAACTAAATTTCTTTTTAAATCACCAATTGCAAATATGTTAAAATAAATAGTGAGGTGACTACAAATTTTAATGCATTGATATTTACATCGGATTGACTATCTGTAATAATATTTTTTTTGCTTGACTCTCTTTTATTACTGATTTGACTGAATTTCTTTTTATATAATTTGATTCAATTCAAATTTTATAAAAAAGTTTAAAAAAAAATTAAAAATAGTATGAAAAATTATTTTAACATATAGGAAAGATAAAAAGAACTTCATTTACATAAGGGGGCATTGACCTACAAAAAATGGAGTCAAGTACATGGTTAAACTAATGGATAATAAAAATTAATACATATAATTGATTTTTTTAAACTAGGTGGAGTCAAATAAATTTAAAGTTTTTTCAAGATATACATAATCCAAACTTGAGTATTTTTTTTTTTCTAGATTTAGTTGGTTCAGGTCACCTTTAAAGATGCCACTCTAGCTATGATCATGATATGAGTGTCAAAATTTCACATTTGGATGAATCAAAGATTGGCATGAACGATAGTTTCTAAACCAACAACTGGCTTAAATACCATATTTAAATACCAAATTTCAATTTGTAGAGTTTTATTTTTTCTATTTTATTGAAATTATTTGGGTTTTTATGTAAATAGAGTTAGAGATTTTATCTAAATATAAAGGAATTGTGTTAAATTATCAATTCAAGAAAAAAAAAATACAAAGGTCAGGTCAATGTAGAAACTCATAGGCGAGAGATAACAAAGATATTTGATGGTGTCAAATTCGTGCAAATATGATATTATAAATAATATTAAATTATAACAATTAAATAAATATAAAATAAATTAATAGATAATAAAATATAAATAACTATAAAAATAAAATATAAAATACAAAATAAATAATAAAAGAACAAAAATGTTTCATAGTCTATGATCTCATCTAACAATCCAATCCAACAGTCCAATATCCAAGCTCCAATAATACCATCAAAATAAGAAGTTTCTTAAAAAATACATTGGATTGTGAGATACTCATTATCTCATACATAATCAAATAACAAAAGCAAAATATTTCTACTAAGAAAAAAATAATACGAATAATTGATTCTCTATACTATTTACTATATAACTTCTCCACACATATATAATTATATGTATATTTAATTGATGGGTTGAAATAATTATTTTATTTTATAATTTTTGAAACACTTTTTTAAGGGTCACGGTCACAGGCAAATTGAGAAAACTAAGTTCACACGTGGGTCAAGAATGGCTTTTTTACCATTTTTTCTACGACACGAATTATTGACAAAACAAACCTATACCTAAGCCGGTCTGAACCGACAGTTCAACCTGGTTCAACCGTGGGCCAGACTGATTCTTACAAAGTACTTAATATAAAATATAAGATATAGAATAGGGTGGTCTCCTGTGTCCATGTCAACGGCTATATTCAGTATTTAAAAATAAGTGGATGGTTCGATGCTCCATATATAGAGAGAGAAGAACCAAGTCAAACAGCAGCTCAGATTCATGAGAATCCAAGCACGTACGGAGAGAAGACAGCAAGGCTTTGTAAACGAAAGGAAGAGAATAGAAGTGGACCCATATTACCCCGTATTTCATTGCATGAAGTTCTAAACCTGGCCCCACATCTACCTCCCAAATCGTCCACAAATTCGCTGACCAGCCATTTCCTTGTCTTTCTCTCCTTCCCTGACAAAAGAAAAAAAAATGGAAAAAGAAAAAAAGAAGAAAATAATGCCAATCCCACCCCTTCACCTTGTACCAGGTATCTAACCACCCTCCGGCGGTATCTGATTGACAGCCACCCCCTCTAAGCATAGATGGGCCACCAACCCGTCCGGGAATCCTTCCACACGCCCGCTTCATCCATATCCTGGATGGAAATTGATGATGAGAGTGAGGTAGAATGGCCGTTTGGTAAGGTAGACGTCGACCGCGATGAGCTGAGGGAGGCTGCATACGAGATATTCTTCACTGCTTGCCGATCGTCACCGGGCTTTGGAGGGAAAAATGCACTTAGCTACTATCCATCAGTGCAAGAAAGTAGTGATTGCACGTACGCCGAAGAATGGTTTAAGCACGGTCACAGTAGCCACCAGTAGGGTCAAGAGGGCACTGGGGCTGAAGAGTTTGAAGCGATCATCGCCACGGCGGGCGCTAACGACTTCTAATTCTGGAAGCTTTGGTTCTCCGGGCACGCCATCAACGAGGTTCAGGCGACCTATTACATCAGCAGAACTCATGAGGCAACAGATGAGGGTGACGGACCAGAGCGATACAAGACTTAGAAAGACACTTATGAGGACTCTCGTTGGCCAGGTTTTCTCCCTCCTTCTCCCCATGGATGGAACCATATGATTTGGTTTGTTTGAGCAAATTATATTATTCAATCAATTCAGCAAGTCCAGAGGATTAACAGTGACACGTGACATGAGTTTAATCAAACAATAAATATTTTAAATGAGGTTAAAATCGGCTTGCAGATGCGGCGTTAGGAAGGAATATGTTAGAAATCATGACACGATAACATTCTTAAAGTAGAACTCATTCTCAAAAGCTAACCGTTGAGATAACATTGTCTCTAGTATTATATAGAGTCATTGGTTTTTCGAATTAACCAATGTATACACTTAACCCCTGCCCTCACTTGCAATTGGACCTATGGCATATAAACTTGACACAAGTGCAGCTACGCTCTACGACTGCACAACGAAACTTCGGACCTGCTAATACCATGTTAGAAACCTGTTAATACCATTTTAGAAAACCATGATATGATAACATTCTTTAGTTAAAAGTGACTCTCAAAAGCTATGTATTGAGAGAATGATGCCTCAAGTATTATATAGAGTCATTGATTTCTCAAATTAACTGATTTGAGACTTTTTATCACTTCACCAATAAAATATAGTCTCTTGACCATATGATTTTTTTTAATATATTGCAAATGATACCTCGCCCATCTCACCTAAGTGTCAAGTAATTAGATGTGAAGCCCACTAGGAACCTCTTTCATACTTGTGCTTTTGTACTTAAAAGTTGGGCCCACATTTAATACATTCGATAAGTTGGATGAATATAGAAGGAAATATGATTTCTTTCTTAAGATCAAGAGTTGGTAGACTTCAAACATGAGAAGAATCTATTTCTCACATTCTACATTAGACGCTCATTTAACATATCTAATGTGTCAAAATTACTAATCCTTCGAAATTTTAAGGCCCCTTGATTGAAACATATGAGTAGAACTCAACAATTTAAAAGAAGAGGGTGCCCACCTGCTTATAATGCCGGGATTTTGCTAACACCCTTGACATGCATAGAAGTGAAGAGTGGGACTCTACAGACCATCTAAATAGAACCCACCTACATTTCAATTTTCAAACCACGAAATATCTGGATTTTATCCCTTGCTAATACCTGTTTACTTGCATGATGAATGGATTTTGATGGAGGTAAGTTGGGCACCATTGAAATACATTTTTTTTCTCGTGTTTCTGCAGATGGGAAGACGAGTAGAGACGATCATCCTTCCTCTAGAGCTCCTCAGACATCTCAAGCCATCGGAATTCAATGATACTCATGAATACTTCTTGTGGCAGCGACGCCAGCTGAAAATCCTTGAAGCAGGCCTACTCCAGCATCCCTCAATCCCATTAGACCGCTCTAACTCCTCCGCAATGCGTCTCAGAGAAATCATTAGATCAAGTGAAGCAAAAGCCATTGACACCGGAAAGAATTCTGAAACCATGAAGGCCTTTTGCAACTGTGTGGTGGCACTAGCATGGCGCAACCCAAATGGCATCCCATCAGATGTTTGTCGTTGGGCCGATGGCTTTCCTCTCAATCTCCATATCTACCTCGTCCTTCTCCAATCTATCTTCGACCTTAGGGAAGACACGGGAGTTGTCGATGAGGTGGATGAGCTCATTGAACTGATGAAGAAGACATGGTCCACATTGGGCATCAATAGGTTGGTCCATAATGTATGTTTCACTTGGGTACTTTTCCACCAATTTGTCTCAACAGGGCAGACAGAACAAGACCTACTTTGTGCTGCTTCGACAATGTTGGCTGAGGTTGCTAATGATGCAAAGAGATCAGACAGGGAATTTGTATATGTAAAGATCTTGTCATCCACATTGACTTCAATTCAAAGATGGGCAGACAAGAAATTAATCAACTACCATGAGGTCTTCCCCAAGGGTGCAACAGGGTTGATGGAGAACATTCTCCCTCTGCCATTGTCGGCAGAAAATATCCTAGAAAATGATGTTGCAAGCACGGGAGGGACTTTACAGGACAAAGAGAACAAAACTATGGATTCCACAGGGAATAAAATCGATTTCTACATAAGGTCTTCCCTGAGGAATGCCTTCGCCAGGGTACGTTTTTAAATTTGTGGACAATTTTCTTTCAACATAATTTAGTCTCACACTTGAATTGTTTGGTGGTGATGAAACATGGCTCATGATGAGATGATATAAAACCATCTTTGCTAAAGGTCATTGGTCACAAATCATAAGTTATTGAAATAGTGTCCTTATTCAACATGGACAAAGAAAAACTAAAATCAATAAGATACAAACTTCAGGGAAATAGCCTAGTCTATTAGCACTGCATGCAAGTTTGATCATATAGTTTACATTGTCCATTCCATCACAACCTGGAAAGAGGGAGTATCTTTACATACATGTTCTCTCGACGGTGTACAGATGTTGGAAAGCAAGAATTCAGAGGGAGTGATCATAGAAGAAGATGATGAAACAGAAGAAGATTCAAGCGATGTGATCGTCCGATTAGCTAAGGAGACAGAGGACTTGGCTATGAAAGAAAAGGAGTACTTCAGTTGTGTCTTGAATAAATGGCACCCAATTGCAGCAGGAGTTGCGGCTGTGACCCTCCATCACTGCTTAGGAGAAGTTTTGAAACAATACTTATCAGGGGTCTCAACACCATCGGAAAAGGTAATTCAAGCATTGCAAGCGGCTGGGAAGTTAGAGAAGATCTTAGTTCAGATGGTTGTCGAAGAATCTGTAGACTGCGAAGATGGAGGGAAGGCAATTGTGACGGAGATGGTTCCATATCGAGGTTGATACTGTTATCTTCAACCTCATGAAATCATGGATTGAAGAAAAGCTGAAGAATGGGAGAGAGTGTCTGGAAAGAGCGATGGAAACTGAGGTATACTCACTTGTATTCACATACAATTTCACAGATTATCTATTTACTTTAGTTTAAATCGATCCATGTCAAATTAAACTATGGTTACTAAAGAACAAAGTTGTAAATTTTCCTTTAGACATGGAATCCAAAGTCGAAAACAGAGCCACACGCACAATCAGCAGAGGAGATCATGAAGTTAGCTAGAGGAACCATGGATGAGTTCTTCGAAATCCCTGTTGGAGGAGCATGTGAAGATCTAATTCTAGACGTTTCTGAAGGCTTAGAGACCCTCTTGCAAGAATACACTACCTTTGTTACATCATGTGGTATGAAGTCTTGTAAACTTTACACATGCCAGACATCGGTGCTACACCAATCTTAATTATTTGAATTGTGATCTAGTGTCAATATGAAGGATGATCTAAATAGATAGAAAATTGGATTATTGATGATTATGATATTGACAATCTGAGTATCAATAAGCATATAATAAGTCTAAATAAATTAACTAGAACATATGCATTTCATCTTATAAGAAAAATGAAAAGAAAAAAGAAAAACCTTTCCTTTTCTTCTCTGTTCGTAGGAACAAAGCCAAACTACATTCCTCAACTCCCCCCTCTGACCAGATGCAACCAAGAGAGGAAGCTAGTCAAGCTGTGGAGGAAGGCAGGCCCTTGCAGAGTGGTCGGCATGGATGAATCGAACTTGAACATAACTAACGGTTACCATCCCCGTCCTTCAACAAGCCGAGGCACACAACGCTTGTACATTCGTCTCAATACCCTTCACTACCTACTCTCCACCATCCACTCCCTTGACAAGTCACTCACCCTGTCCATCCGAACTCGCTTCCCCAACAGTCGGCGTCGCCTCACAGCCTCATTATCCTATTTTGACGTCACTCGCTCCTCCATCCAAACTGCCACTCAACACATCTCAGAGATTGCTGCCTATCGACTTATCTTTCTGGACTCCAACAATTTTTTCTATGATGGCCTTTACGTAGGAGATGTTACCAATTCCCGTATCCACCCTGCATTGCGTATCCTCAAGCAAAATCTTACCCTCCTCGGCGCCATTTTGACCGATCGAGCTCAACCCTTGGCAGTGAAAGAGGTCATGAAGGCCGCTTTCGAAGCCTTCTTGATGGTTTTGCTTGCAGGTGGAGGTTCACGCACATTCGTAAGAACGGACCATGAGATGATAGCAGAGGACTTTGCTAACCTCAAGCGAGTCTTCTGCACATGTGGTGAAGGATTGGTTGCAGAGGAAGTGGTTGATAGAGAGACAGATGTGGTAGAGGGTGTCGTGGCACTGATGGGCCAGGCAACAGAGCAGCTGGTCGAAGACTTGAGTATCATTGTGTGTGAGGAGAGTGGGATTGGGCTAGATGGAACACCAGGGCAAAAGCTACCGATTCCACCGACGACAGGAAGGTGGGATAGAACAGATCCGAACACCATCCTTAGAGTTCTATGCCACAGGAATGATTGTGTAGCTAATAACTTCCTCAAGAAGACATTTCATTTGGCCAAGAGAATATGAAAATGACAACAAGAGGATCTAGCTCTCAACAAATGCAAAAGGCAAGAAGAAAGGATAAGGCAGGACAGTGTATGATATGCATATAATGGAATGTAAAGGAAGCTTATTAATCTGTTGATATTGCAATTTTGTTTGGAGTTGATAGCTTTCCTTGTAATATCACTGGTTCTCCAATATTTGATCCAGTCTTTTGTTTAGTTAGTATGACACTTGGGATCTAGTGTTGGGGGGGTGTGTTCAGTACAGCAGTAAAGAAATTTGGAATGTCAGTCATTTGATTCTCTCATTTTCTTCCTGAATTAAGCTCAGGCGTTTATGTAACTGCAAGAATTCATAGCTCAGTGGAACAGCATCCAGACAAACATGGAAGAAGCAATGTACATTGTCATTTTAATTCTCTCTCTCAGACAAACATGGAAGAAGCAATGTACATTGTCATTTTAATTCTCTCTCTCTCTCTCTCTCTCTCTCTCTCTCTCTCTCTCTCTCTCTCTAAGAAAATGGATTCGGACAGTTCTTGTCTCTAATGAGTTAAGCAAAGATTGTGAGAAGAGCTTAAAAGACCATCCAATTGCTTTAATATAACCATTTCTCTCTCTTAGATCATTTCTGTCACCACTATCTACACTCTTTTCTCATGCATTTACCATAAATCTTTAAAATTCATGCATTATTTTATTTAAAGGGTTTTTTTTTTTTTTTTTTTGTTTTTTTTTTGAAATGGTTGATATATTAATATAAGAAGGCACCAGAGGTGCAAGTACAAATTAGAAAGCATATAAAGAAATTAACATTAGCACAGAAAAGGAACTCAAACACTGATTCCTTAAGAGAGATCGATGCACTCTTTCCACGCACGCAGAATGTCTGACATAGAAATATTCCGGAACACCTGCAAACAAACCGCCCAAGAAGCACACTTGGCTAGAACTCGATGACCAACTGCTGAAGGAGACTCACTCTTATCTCGGAACAGACGATTATTCCTTTCCGACCACAGGCTCCAAAGGATCGCAAAAAAAAGATAACTGCCATAAAGATGTGCATTTCGATGATACTGAAACGATGTCCCAAGAAAAGGACAACTGAGCAATCGAAGATGGCATAACCCAGGAGACACCAAACTGATTAAGCACCGAACACCAAACCTTTGACGAGAACGGACAATGTAAGAGGAGGTGATTCGAGTCTTCGGAAGCTTGTAGACACAATGGACAAGCACTTACCATAATTCGACCACGTCTCCGAAGATTGTCATAAGGGTTATATGATCATTTATGTCATACTCTAAGCTTTGAATAAAATCAAGAATTTTCATCACCAAGTTTTTTTTAATTTTTCTAGCATTAACTCACAATTAGTTGTTAAAAGCTACAAACAAAAGAATTTTTGAAGTGTCATGGCATTTCTCTTAGCAACATAGGGCTTTCATGCATTTATTTATAATTTTTTGATCACTTGCACCATGCTCTATTGATGTATTAGGTTCATCAATTTCAGTGGAGAAGTTTAAATGCCTAAAATAGGACAAATCTGCACAAAAATCTTGCTTTATCTGAGAATAGGAATTTATCTAGCATGGTAGTTCTAAGAGCAAGAACCTATTCCACATGATTTCAAAAATCCAGTTCTAGTAATATTTTGTGCATTTTAAAGCTCTTCATCATCTGTGCAAGTTACTAAGGTGTAACAAAAAATGGTACTTTGTAGGTGACAAATATTTACTTCTTTAGATATAACATATAATTTTGTTAAATAGAAAAACACTATATATCAAAGAACTTTTGGGTCGATCATGGAGATCAGAGGTGAAAAATTCGGCATGGCCGATATTTGCTCCTCTTTTTTTTTTTTTTTTTAAATATCAGTATTTTTTTATTTTTTTATTTTTTCTGAATTAAAAAATATAAATCGGCCCAAATATAGGCCGATATTCAAATCGACCCATATCGGCCGATATTTCGACCCAGGTCCACCACCGTTTTGATTTTTTTTAAAAAAAAAAAAAACCGATATTAATCATATTGGCCAATATCGGACCAATATATATCTCCGATATATCGTCCATATTGGCCGAGAAGTAGTTCGTATGACCGAGAAGTAGTTCTTATCGGCCGATATAGATCAGCACTGAAAAACTGATATATATCGGCCGATACATTTTGTATCGGCCGATATCTGTACACCTGATGGAGATCATAGTTAAGCAGGGTACATTGCATAATATCTCGTAATACATAAGTCGCATATTAAGATTAGATAATTCTCATTTAAATCCTGAAAAGATAAGTATACATTTAAATTAAAAATTAAACAAAATGCTAAAATGTTTAGTTACATCTCAAAACAACACAAAGTGTGATAATATTTTGTTGCCATGCAGAATAAGGTTTAGTTATAAAATAATGTTTTGTCAAGGACTCGTACTTCAGTCATTCTAGTAACTCTATATAATATAATTTGCACAGTTAGCTCAATTAGTTTAGAGCTTCTGGATCAAACTAGAGGTCTTAGATTTGACTCCTCCGAATTTACATGACATATGATACTTGCAGGTGGTTTCGTGTATCTGTCGGATTAGTCTCACCTTCAATGTAAAATGAAAATACCCATGTTATAAAAAAACACTATATGTATTAAAGTTCTCTAGTGTTAAACAAATGATCGCCCACACCTCTTTACAGCAGGCATTTTATTTGCATCTCTGTATCTGGTTAACCAAAGGTGTAACAAAGGTAGCTTTTATTCAAAGAGGACAGTTTACAAAGGAGTACATGCAAGAGAATAAGTTTAATGTCTAAAAATACAAAACCAAGATTCTTTCTTATAATGGATTCTCTCAATTCTCATAGTTTCTCAAACCCCTTGAAATTTCAAGAAATTTTTAGTTCAGGAATTCATGTACTTTGGAACTTCTTCCTCTATTGTTGAAATTATCTATTTATAGTATATGGAAACTTATGGAGAGAATGAATGATCAATTGACACATGTCATAGATCATATAAGAAGCTGTCATTTGGCATGAGGCAAATGGTTGATAAAAGAAATATTCCTCTTGCGTTTGATTACTTAATGTAATAAAAAGGGGCCAATTATAGAAGAAATGGATAGCAATATATTCTTGGCTCCTTAGAAAAATATTTGAACTCGAATTATGAACTATCAGTGCCATTGCTGTTTGTGGGGTTAGTTTACAGAAAGGTATAGCAAAAAGTAAACCACTTATTATGTATGGAAAATATTTGCTAACTATTTAGTGTTCTTCTCAGCTATCCGGTTTTTTTTCTGGGGTACTCGGGTAGTGGTAGGGCTAAAATCGGGTCGGGTTTCAACCCAAGCTATTAATCCGAAATTCTAGACCCAACCTGATCTGACTCAACCCAAATTCTGACCCGACCTGCATTTTAAATCCATTTTAGTTTATTTTTAGTCGGGGTGAGTCGGGTCTATGTGGGTCAAAACCCAACCCGACCTGAATTCTATTTGGGTTTTTGTCTTCTCAACTCGACCTTCATTCTAAACCCATTTTAACATAATTTTAGCCGGGTTGGGTCGGGTCTGATCGGGTTAACTTGAAAATTTCCCAATCTGACCCGACCCGAATTATATTCGGGTTTTTGTCTTCTCAATCCAACCCGACCCTCTGACCTGACTCACATGACTCGACCCGCATGATTTCTCGAGATGGGTTTTGACCCAACCCGAGTTTCACCCCTAGGTAGCGGTTTTTTTTGTCCATGTTTTGTTTCTTTTGTTTTTGTATTCGCACCTCCGATGCCGCTTTCTCTTTTAATATATTAACTATTTTAGAAAAAATAAAAAAATAAAAAGCATTTGTTGAATGATACTAAGGAATTAAACAAAGAAATCATGGAGCCCCCTAGAAGTACCACCCACGAGAGTGCTTCAATGCCTGGATGCATAAGCTATAGGTATTGAAAAACAAGCCATCTTATAAATTCCTTACTATTAAAAGCCAAGTATATCACTTGAAGAACAAAGCACATTAAGACCAAGTATCACTTTATACACAAAGTAGAGGAAGATGGTCAAATCTCAATGCAAAAGATTCACATCAATGAAAATAAGAAAATATGTTGACTAAGACAATCTTTAACGAGACATTCACCTAGTACCAGACTTTTCTCGAGCTTGAGGTTACATGATAGATGATAATGTTTGGAACAGGAGTAATAATCTCGGCCCGATATCAGATATATATCGTTGATATCACTCAATATTGGTTATTTTTGTAAAAAAGAAATGAGAGAAATTTATCGACTAAGATATCTGCTGATACCAAGAATTTTACCCTTGATCTGAAAAGTAGCCTTAAGAATATTTTTAGCGTTAGTGAAAAGCAAGTCTTAAAGTCAGAGAATATTGACCAACTTACTCAAAAAAAGGGGTGAAGAAGTTACTTTTCTATTTTACTAGTTTAGAAGATTGCAATTACCTTGTTAAGCTATAACCATCTTATGAAATTTAGAAGCACCAAAGTATTGTCATTAACCCTAGTTTCTAACTCTATAAATATGGTGTATGTTGGGCATCAAAACATACTTCATTTCTTAGACCTTAGGTTTGGATGCTTTGCATTGTTATTAATTCGTTAGACCATAGGTATTGTTAATTTTTTTTTTCATAGGTTTGCAACTCTAGTTTCTAAAACTATAAATATGGTTGTATGTTGGGTATTAGAATTAGTGCTTGCGTTTGGATATTTTCTATTAACAGTGAACTCCATTGAGAGGTATGTTTAACCCTTGTATTTTTCCTTTGGTTTTTTTTATTAAAGAGTATAAATGTGTAATGCACCCTTAGGTATACATGCTAAATTCCATTATTGTGTCTTCTTCATTCCCTTTCTCTCTCTATTTTTCTTCTTTTTACTAAAGTTTGAGCCTATTAAGAATCACTTTCACTTGGGTGACACCATCTATTTTGGGGACTTCACCAATTTACCAAAAGTTCAAGAGCTGATGGAATGCAGAAAATTAAGACCTTTATAATACCCCATGCTAGGTTGGCTAAACTCAACACCTACATTCCAAGTCGGACCCCACCAAATATGTGGTAAGTCGTCAATGAATCTCAACATTTTTCTCATTGATCACTCGTCAAAGATCACATAACGGTAGTTATCTAACCAACATGCCAAAGCTTCAAAACTAATGAAACATGGAAAATTAGACTGGTTTAACCTATCCCATATGAGGTTGACTATGCCCCAGGCTTAGACCCCACCAAACAAATAACAAGTCTTGGTGAATCTTAACACTCCCTCTCAACAATAACTTGTCACATAACAAACTACTACCATGCTTTCCTGCCGACCTCCTCTGACGGTTCTCATTCAGACCAGGTAACTCTTTCTACCTTTGTGGTGTCTTTCACACTAGCACCAAGTAACCCTTTCACTAAGTTGATGTCACCAAGTTTCGAACATGGGACATGATATCTGTTTTGATATCAAATGTTAAGTATATAATCAATATGTTAAAAGCTCAAAATCATATTGAGCGGAGAAAATCAAGCCCTTTATCGTATCCCATACTAGGTTTACCTACACCACATACTGAACTCCACTGAGTGACAAGTCATCCGTGAATCTCAACACTCCCCTCATCAATGACTCATCACGTAATAGACCACTACCATATTTCCTTGTCAATCTCCTCTAGCTTTAGTGGCCCTCACTCTAGATTAGGTAGTCTTTTCCACATTTGTGGTGACTTTCATATTGGCACCAAGTAGCCCTTTCTTTGGGCTACTGTCACTAAGATTCAAACACAGTAAATGGTATTTGCTTTGATACAAATTGTTTTTTTTTAAGTCCAAGGTATCCAGGCCTTTTAGAGCACCTGACTAAGTCCTTAGGGACATGTGCAAACTTCTCTATCCACATACACTAGGTAAAACTAGGGGGAGTGGCCCTTATTTGTTGAGAGTGGGACTTGAGCCCAAAACCTCCCATAACTTTGATACAAATGGTTAGGGACATGACTAATACACTAAAGCTCTAGAGCTACTAAAATATAGAAAATTAAGCCTTTTATCCTATTCCATTCTAAGTTGGCCCAACCCGACGCTCACATTCCAAACTGGACCTTACCAAGCACATTGCAAGTTATTGACGAATCTCAACAACCCAATGAGCAAAAGTCGCCCCTAGGCCATGGGGCCCATAGGGGTGAAGTACATTACATGGAGATGGTGTGAGTTTCCATCTCTATGTTTAAATTAAAATATTTAACAAACAAGTTCCACTAAAATTTTAGATTCACTTGAAGGAAAACATTAAATATTTTCTAGAGAAAAAAAAAGAGAGTTAAGGACATGTGTGCTTGGGAGTATCATCCATTTGATTCAAACGAAAACAAAGAAGTGTATGCCACCAAACTCGAAAACCCATCTTAAGAAAATCAACTGATACCACTTTTATGGCAGTCACTGTGACTTCTAACAAACTAGTGAAATGTGAAACACAAACCAACCTCTGTAGAATGAGCTTTGTAGAAAGCTTTTCACTGAATCTCACCCTTGGTTCCCATGTGGGGTTCATTTGATTAAGAATTCACTCTTTCTTATCACACTTTATCTATACCTAGCTTGAACTCGTTTCAAGTTCATCTCACTAGTGGATTAAAAATTTACTTTAAACTGACTTCATTTTGGCCGTTGATCTTTGAACCCTTCAAAACTATGGTTTTTCAAATCTAATTGATCTGATTTTTTTATGAGAAATATCATCAGAAAAATACCTTCTAATCCATCCAATTCCATACATTAGACCCCACATTCATAGGCCTTTATAAAGTTCAAGGGTAGCTGCCACCTCTGAGCGACTGTCACCTTACTAATGGAAAACTCGCTGGAGTTTTGTAAGGTAGTGAAATGAGGCCACATTTTCCAACCAAAGGCTTATGTGTTCAAATCCATTCTGACCATTGCCACAAAAATTGTAAACAGTAGAGACCTTTCTCCCATCCAATGGAAGAAATGGTCAAGATCACAATTAAAACCATGATACCCTCCCACACGGCAAGTAACAGTTTATCTAGAATCAAAAGCTCACTGCTGACCAAACATATAAACATGTTGAGCTTGATAAACCTTAGCAACTGCTCTTTAATAAACATATGGACAACAAAAAAAATATATGCCTTGCATTGTATCTAGCCTATTTCTTGGAATTTTTTGACACGTGAGAGGTTGCCATCATGTTTCTCATTAATTGGGATCATGTTCTTCGATTGGGTAGAGAAGGCCCTCCTAACATGAACCCAACAGGATGAGTGGCCCTTAGAGAAGCCCCAAGTGGGTAGGCCTTCAATCTCTTGGACTCATCAGAGCTTTTCTTTTTGGATTTATGTATTCTATTTTCAACAAGGCAAGGCTGTTCTCATTCGTAGTTTGTCTTTGTTTATAAGACTTGTCAGTTTCATTGATGATTTTATATTGGTGAATCTCATGCCTCATATCTATTTTTCAGCCTAGTCACCTCTCTTGAGTGACACCACAAGAAGATACAGTCAAGTATCAACTTGGGATTCTTCCACTAGCAACCAGTTCTTAGTGGGAAAAAAATGAATATGAATTTTTTTTCTGTGAATATAATGTAGTTTCTCATGCAATTTAATCAAGGTAAGTACACATTGGAAACTCATGTAATATAATCAAACATCAGTTCATATGTCATCAATTCATTATCTTTGAGCATTTATTCAAGGTAAGTTTAGTTTAATTTGTTGAATACTCAATTTGAACATATCATGCAAGTGATATTGATAAAAAAAAATTAAAAAAAAAAAAAAATTGGTAGTATGTCACCCTTTCTCTACTTTACAAATTTTTGTACAAAAGTTTTCAAGTTACATATACCAACATGAAAATTGTAGGGTAAACCATTTAAATTTACCAGATAACATGATAAGGGTGGACCAAAGTCACTCCTAAAATCTCTTTTCCTATTTTTCTAGATTTTTTATATGAATTTTCCCTATTCTTTGCTTGCTAAATGATATGTTATGTAATATACATATGGGTCATTTTTTTTTAGCTTTTTCTTCCCTTTTTCGTGGCCTTCATTTTTTTTCCTTAATTCCACTTGTATAATAAGTGGATCCTATTTAATTCCACTTTGTTTCTTCGTATTCTAGTTCAAAAGAAAGTAACTTTTTATATACTCAGATCATAATTTCCTTGAAGTGCAAAACATTGAATGTAAAAGAATAAGAAGGTTGTGTTGGATGTAAGAGAAACCATAAGTGAAGATTGAAAGTCCTCCACACATCTAGATGTAAAAAAGATCCTTGATTCACCTACTCCTAACTTTATTATAAATAGGGCCTGCTTCCTCACATGATCTCCCAACCAAAAGGGTGTTCTCCTGAAAATGGCAGAGGTAGAAGAAAAGGGCCTGAGAGGTGGCACAGAAGATTACACCCAAGATGGGACTGTGGATCAGAAGGGTGACCCTGTCCGACGATCGAAGGGAGGAACATGGAAAGCATGCTCTTTCATAGTAGGTAACTACATTGACATTACCTATTGAGAGTCAAGGCAATATGATTTCTACATCCATTGAACATTACACAGATTTGATGAGAATCCACCTATTTTAGCAAGTAGCTTATATATGAATTATCTATTAATTGAGCTTGGCTGCTTTTCTGCATCCCAGTCTATGTGCTATGAGTTTTGATTACACTTGGATCAGATTCTCTCCCTTCTTCTGGGTTTCTTTGACGAAGTATACTGTGGAGTATCAAATGGTTAAAGAGAGAATTGGGTTCTCTTAGCACAGCCATATCGAATGAAAATTTTGGAGAAGTGAAGCTTAAAAAGTCAACTTTAGATAGATGAGATTTATTGAATTTGATTTGATCATGATGACAATGATTATGATGATTCAGTGACACCCGCCAAATAAGAGCTTTCACCTTTTGCAGATTTTTTATGCATGTAGCAATGCACAAGAAGCTTATTCTACATAAGCTTTTAGCATCTGCTGACAACGCTAAAGAATTGATGTATTAACTAATCTCACACGGGGTAATTCAACTGGCAGTCACTCATTTTGACTCACTTGATGAGCGTGGCTTGCAGGGGACTACGTGCATCTGGAGTTTTACCCAATACCCTAGTACTCGAGGAGATGTGGGGTCTTGGGTTTCTTCATAAAAAATAAAAATTAAAAAAAAAAAGAAATTAAATGGCCTTCACGTTACAATTATGGGGACTCCCATTTTTTTTTAATGTTTCAAATGTTCAAGCTTCCCTTAAATTTGAATGGCCTCCACGTTACAATTATCCCGTTTCAGTGAAGAACTGGGGGCATTAGAAGGGCAAATCTACTCAAACTCATGAAAAGGTTCTTACCTAATGAAGTGAGATGTTGTATTCTAGTTTAACTTAATCCCATCTTTGTTTTCTCCTCTGCTTTTTATAGGGTATGAGGTGTTTGAGAGGATGGCTTATTATGGAATAGCAACAAATTTGGTTCTGTATTTGACAAATAAGCTCTATGAAGGCACTGTTTCTTCTTCCAATAACGTTACCAACTGGGTTGGTACAGTTTGGGTGACTCCGATACTTGGTGCCTATATCGCCGATGCGTACCTTGGCCGATACTGGACTTTCATTATTTCGTCCTGCATTTATCTAGTGGTAATTGAATTTACATGTCATATTTATGTACGAATTTAAAAGAAAAGAAAAAAGAAAGCAACTTAAAATGCACGCTGTCTGGTGTGATTTTGTGAAGTTCACCCACAAAGATTCACAAGAAGAAGAAGGCAATATTTTTGATAAATTTCTAAACAATTAAAAGTAAGCAAGTGAACAGAAATATTTACTTGTCCTTACTTTAGTTCATGATGAAATTTGTATGGCGGCAATTAACATTTTATGGCCAATCTCGCCTACAATTTTCTGGTGAGCTTCTTTAATCATGGCCATTGATGTGATTTGAGAATGTTAGAATGACAAGGGTATCCGGTATGCAGGGCATGTTCTTGTTGACCTTATCAGTGTCTGTGCCATGGCTAAGGCCCACTTCCTGCAAGCACGGGTCCTCAGAGGAGTGTAGAGAGCAAATTCAAGCCTACCAAGTCAGTGTGTTCTATTGTGCGCTCTATATAGTAGCAGTGGGGACTGGAGGAACCAAGCCCAATATCTCAACCATGGGTGCAGACCAGTTTGACGAGTTTGAGCCCAGGGAGAGGGTCCAAAAGTTATCCTTCTTCAATTGGTGGATGTTCAGCATCTTCTTTGGGACACTATTCTCCAACACCTTCCTTGTTATATTCAGGACAATGTGGGCTGGGCCCTGGGCTATGGGCTTCCTACAGTTGGGCTCTTGGTTTCTCTCTTGGTATTCATGGTGGGCACTCCATTCTACAGACACAAGGTACCCTCTGGGAGTCCTTTCACTAGGATGGCTAGGGTTCTTGTGGCTGCTATAAGAAAATGGAGGCTGCCCCAGCCCTGTGAACCCAAAGAACTACATGAGCTGACATTGGAGGAATATGCTAAAAGGGGACTGTTCAAGATTGACCATACTTCTTCCTTGAGGTAAGCTTCCTTTTATGATGTGTATCATATATAGATTTTAGTGAAAGAATTTTCTTCATCGAGGAATATGCTACAACATTGTCTCCTTCATACTAGAAAGATTGTTACATTGATTGGCACTTTAACTGATATACGTAGAAGGATCCTCTGAATTTGATCCAGTTCCTCAGATAGATTTCTAACAAATACAAGATGTTTGATTGTATATGATGCCTATAGATTTCTTGACAAGGCTGCAGTGAAGAGTGGCCCAAGCACCCCATGGATGCTATGTCCAGTGACCCATGTGGAGGAAACAAAGCAAATGATAAAAATGATTCCAATCCTGGTTGCAACATTTATACCGACTGCCATGACAGCTCAGATACACACCCTCTTCATCAAACAAGGGACTACATTAGAGAGAAGTATGGGTCCCCATTTTAATATTCCTCCAGCCAGCTTAACAGCCTTTGTGACGATCTCCATGTTGATTAGCCTTGTAATCTACGATCGCTACTTTGTGCCTGCAATCAGGCGATGCACAAAGAATCCCAGAGGGATCACATTGTTGCAAAGGATGGGAATAGGCCTAGTGATGCATGTCTTCATCATGGTGATCGCATCCCTGACTGAGAAGAAGAGGGTAAGCTATGCAAGGAAGCATGCTGTTTTCGATGCCGAGGGAATTGTTCCTTAACTATCTTTATACTTCTACCCCAGTTCATCTTAATGGGGATTGCCGACACTTTTGTTGAAGTTGCTAAGCTGGAGTTCTTTTACGATCAGGCACCCGAGGGTATGAAAAGCCTGGGGACTTCTTATTTCACTAGCAGTCTGGGGATTGGGAACTTCCTCAGCAGCTTCCTACTAACAACAGTGTCTGATATCACTGAGAGGTCTGGCCATGAGGGGTGGGTCAAGAACAATCTGAATACATCTCATTTAGACTACTACTATGCATTTTTAGCTGTTTTGAATGTTCTCAACCTTTCCTTTTACATATTTGTTACAAAGTTTTATGTCTATAATGTTGATGTAATGCAATCAAAACTACAGCTGTTGAATAGCACAGAGTTGTCCAATAAGTTCAGTACTGATGAGAATGAAATTCCTAAGGTTGGAAATTCTTGATCAAACCTCTTGTAATTTTTTTTCAATTCATAGTGAGTACAGAGCTATAAATGAATGCCCCAGAGTACCCTTTTTTATGTTATAAAGAGTATCTTTGTTTCTGACTGTAACAAGTTCTCATGGTCACAGGTATTCAAACTAGTTAACTTGCTTTTGGAATTTAATTTGGCTATGGAACCTCTGATTAAGTTTAACATAATTGATCACATTCTTTTGTTGTTTCACAAATGTCTAGGATAATTTTAAAACATCCAATGCACATAGAATTTTGAGAAAATTGCAGCATATTCAAAATATCACGAAAATATTTGAACGGTTGAGGTTTTGGCTTTAAGATCATGATAAAACTACAACAAATAAACTTTCTAGTCTCTCTATATTAGGATCAAATAGCCACTCATTAAAAACTACCACTTCCTAGCATTTTAATTACTCTATTACCTTCATGGTTTTCGTGTAAATGTCCCAACTCCCAAGAGAAAACCTGAATTTGGAAAATTCAAGAATTCCAATGAAAAGAAACTGCTAACAGCAACAATTGCAATGATATATTAGAACGCTTCTTCTAACTAGGCACGCAAACTTCTCGCAACTTTTTACAATGCTTTTATCTTACATTCATTGTTGAAATTTCTTAATTCAATCTTGCATGCAATGAAGTAGATAATAAGCAACATCACTGTCACAACCAATCATCATTTACAAGGGAATCGAGTGTGGTCCTCTGCCTTCACCATTCATTCAACTTCTGAACTCTAATGTGCAAGAGCTCTTCCAGCACAAAATATATTTTCATGTTGAGACAGAACCAATGGTATTATAGAAAATTGAACAGGATTCACACCTGCGGCATATTTTTGCAAACAACAGGTCATATTCAGAATCACCCATGAAAACACAACAAACACTGGATGTATTGATATAACATTGTATAGAATTGGTACTATTCTCCAAGAGAGCCAGGGACGTCAATGGAGTAGTATGGCCATTTTAAAAAAAAATGCATAAGTATGACTTTCAATTAGGCAAGGCAGTCCCTCATACAATCACTGTAGCACCAAACAGAGTGAAACAATAAGCCAGTCATTCACATTAATTGTCCAAATGCTTAGAATCTCTCGAGGTTGACATGTTAAGATCTTGTCCAAGTCTTTCCATTGTTTCTGTGAGCTCTGCTTTGTACACATAGAACTTGACAACGACCAGGAAGAAAATGAAATTCAAGCAATTTAAGATGGCGAAAAATGCATAGTAGTAGTCGAGATGAGAGGCGTTGAGATTATTCAGTATCCATCCTTTGCGAGCATGCTTCTCAGTAACATGAGACACAGTTGAGAGGAGGAAACTACTGAGGAAGTTTCCTATCCCTAGACTTGTCATGGAATATGAGGTTCCCAAACTCTTCATGTTCTCTGGAGCTTGATCATAGAAGAATTCAATCTTTGCCACCTCTAGAAAAGCATCAGCTATTCCCATGATCACAAATTGAGGAAGTAATGTGAATACGGTGAGTGGAACTTGTTTTCCATTTTCCACTAGGCCATGATCCCTAGCAACATTGAGCCTTCTCCTCTCAGTGAAAGAAGCTGTAATCATAATTATGATGTGTAGTAGAAGTCCTACTCCCATTCTCTGAAGAAGGCTTATTCCTCTTGGGTTCTTGGTCCATTTTCTCATGAACGGTACAAAGTATCGATCATAGATTACAACAGTAATGAGCATGGATATTGTTACAAAGCCAGACAGACTGGCAGGAGGGATCTTGAAGTTAGGCCCCATGCTTCGGTTTAGTGTGTTACCTTGCTTGACAAACAAAGTATTGACTTGAGCAATCATTGCACTGGGAACAAAGGTTGCACATAAGATCGGTATCATTCGTAACATTTGTTTGGTCTCCTCTACTTGAGTAACTGGGCACAACATCCATGGGTTGCTGTCGCCAGTTTTAACAGCAGCTTTATTCAGAAACCTGCATGTATGAATTCAGTAAGCAAAGACTAAAAGGCTTACATAGAATTTATAAATAACTAAAATGATTTTCTACTGATATATATCTTTAAATACCAACTTCTACCCAACAAAAAGGCACAGGCCTTGTGTTTGTTAGTCTAGTCAATAAATTAGCTGACCTGACTCATTTCAAAGTTAGCCATTTCACACCCAATTTTTGTTAAAGTGTAACTTGAGCTGCCCCAATCTGGCTTGACCCCAGCCCTGCTGTCTTTTGGCTGAATACAGGAACAGGTTTTAAGATCTATTGTATGGAGGCTAATTTATTTAATGGCTTGATACTAAAATGGAAGAGGCCTTGATATATATCTGAGTACTTTTCTTAAGGTATGAATACATCCGAGTACTTGCTGGACTACATGTCTCTGGCCTAGCAACAAATTTAACATAAAAAGACCTAGCATCTTGCAACTGAGTTGCATACAGGTCAAGCGCTAGGTCCGACGTCCAATCAGGCCTAGAATATCATTTGTCACTTCATGTTTTATGCCTTTATTTGGAAGAACAATATAGATGCATGATAAAAAATATGAAGAGGTTAAATATATTGACCTCAGAGATGAGGTGGAGTCGATCCGGAACTGGTTCTTCTTTGTATATTCCTCCAAGTTCAGCTCATAGAGCTCTTTGGAGTCATTGGGGTGGGGCACCCTCCATTTCCTGAGGGCAGCCACAATGGGTCTGCCCATCCTAGTGAATGGACTTCCAGACGGCACCTTGTGACGGTAGAAGGGAGTTCCAGCTAAGAAAATCATCACTGAAATCAAGAGGCCAAGTGTAGGAAGCCCATAGCCGACGCTCCAGCCCACATTGTCTTGTATGTACACAAGTACAGTGTTGGCAAAAAGGGTACCAAAGAAAATGCTGAACATCCACCAATTGAAGAAGGATAGTTTATGGGTCCTCTCTTTGGGTTCAAAATCATCAAACTGGTCTGCTCCTATTGTTGAAATGTTGGGCTTGGTTCCGCCAGTTCCGACTGCAAGTGTGTACAACCCAAGAAAAAATATGCCTAGTTGCAGTGGAGATGCACTCTTGTCACAGTTTACATTGGTTGCTTGATTGCAAGAAGCCGGCTTCAGCGAAGGAACTGAAACTGCCAGTGTCAATAGACACATTCCCTGAAAACTAAATCATCCATGTCACATTTAGTTAACTGTGTCCTTCTCATTGTCCCATCATTCTGTGCAAATGGTCAATTGTTTTGTTATTTGATTGCTTCCGTTGTGTCGTTTGAATCGGATTCTTTGTATAACACAATTGCTCAGTAATCCAAATCGTTAACATAGTTACGTAACGGTTGTATTGCCCATCTACAATGGTGGCCCATCAGATGGATGATCTAAATCATTCAACTATGGGATTCTATTGTGCCTACTCTTAGGGCTGAAGCAGGGGATTAAAGATGTAGAAGGGCAGGATGGGCTTGGTCCTTTGTGATTACGGGCCTAATTGCTGTGTCTTGACATGAAGTATGAAGTTAAGAATACATGGTATTTTCAAGGGACTGTTAAGTGACTGGAAGAGTTGTGTATTAGAGACCAGACCAAATACTACTTTCACTAATTTTTTTTACTAGATATTATTTTTTCACTAAGACATTTTCAACTATGTTTATATCAACGACTTATACCAATAAAAAAATTAAATATAAAATTCCAAGACTAAAACGATTATATCAGGCTCACATGTTGCATAGCTAATATCTTGATTATTTCTACGTATTTCATCAAAAATACATAACCCACCCTTTTTTAGATTTATGGAATTTTTATTTTTGGAAAAATCCTAAAAAACCCCCTTTAAGTTACTTATAATTCTAAAAAGCACCCTATGTTTTTAAAAATATTACATAACCTCCAATTTTTCATGAAATCTCAAAAATACCCCTTGACTAAAAGTCAAACTATAAGAAAATGCAAGAAATTCTTTAAAATTTTAAAATATATTATTTTTAAAACTATAAGAAAACTCTGAAAGAAATTGTAGAATTTCTCCTTCTTAAGTGTAAATTTTACCAACCACAATATATTTGCCCTTTGGTTCAGGGTTCAGACTTCAGACTTGAGAGTGCATTCCAATTGGCTCAAGTCGATAGCAGGTGGGTGTTGACTGTTGAGACTTGAGGCCATAGCTTTAAAAAGACAGATGGTGTCCACCTAAGCTGGGGCCCACGAGGGAAAGTGAAAGAAGATGCCCCAAGCTGTAGGTCATATGTGGGGACCACATTTTTCTTAATGAAGAATCCAACGTAAAAAAGAACAAAACCCACATGATACATGATGACCTAAACGAGCAGTATGTATCCAATCACATCCTCACACAGCCATTAAAGATTAAGAATAAGGGGTCCAAATATGGGTCAATATGTATCGTATCGCCCGATATGATACGTATCTGTCGATATTCACAATATCAGCTGATATCGGCTGATATCACGATTTCGACCTTTTTTAAAAAAAAAAAAAAGAGGAGAGAGAAAAATATTGGCCGATATATCGGCCAATATCGAACTTTTTACTCCTGTGCATGACCAGGCAAGAGAACCCTTTTTTTAAGGCCTCATCTTCCAATTTGTATTTATTTTTCCACTTTCCCTCCGTTGTCAATCTTGCAAGTATAGGCGAACCTAAGATTGAAATCGAGTCGGGTCGCATCGGGTTTCTTAAAACTCAATTCAACCTGAGTCAATATTTATGGAACCTGACATGAGCTATTGACTCAAAATTCTCAACCCAACCCGAATTCTAACCTGACTCAATCCGAATTTTGATCCGACCCGCATTCTGAACCCATGTTTGCCTAATTTTAGTCGGGTTGGGTCGGGTCGGGTTAACTTGAATTTCCTCAACCCAACCCGACCAGATCTGAATTCTATGCGAGTTTTTGTCTTCTCAATTCCGACCCAACCCACATGATTAGTCGAGTCGAGTCATGTGGGTCAAGTCAAAACCCGACCCAAGTTTCACCCCTACGCAAACCTCTCTATCTGGACATACCAAATAATTCTACAGGAAGTGGCCTTTTAAGGTGAAGTGGGTATTAAACTAGGACTCCCTTTCTTAAAGTGAATTCTTAGCCATCACTCTAACCTCTTTAAATTGAATAATTGATAGTCGTTAATATTTTTTAAAGAAGGTTATTTACATGTGACTTCACATTAGCAATACTATGAATTGTGTGATGGTGCAACATTAGAAATCTTTGAATCTACGTTGAGAATACAAGACCCAACACATACTTCTTCGATCAGTAGAATCTGTTATAAAATATAGTTTCATGTGTTAGATAAAGTTTAGCAAAATTATTGAATAATATGGTATTTCAAAAATTGACCTCAACCATTAAAGTACTACTATCTTTCATAATGAGGTATGCATAATTAATAGTAAGACTCCTGGTAGCCAATGAAGCATCAGAATTTGAATTAACTTAATATAATTTGTTTATTTTAATTAGAATAACACTATTTTAGAAATAGTTATTAAATATTAGATTAGATAAGATCACACAATCAACTGACGTCAGAGACGAAGACAACGTCTTCCCACCTCCATTATATGAAAATTATATTAAAGAAGAGGTTTTGAGAATGCTTTGTCCCCCTCTTAGCAATTGCTGAATGTTAATTAATTTACAGTTGTGGGCCCATCGGTTTCTTCTAAACAATCCTCAAAGGTCCCACCTGATATGGACTATCTACGTAAAGTATTAAAATTTAAAATATCTTAATTTTTATTTTTAATGAAGGGTAATTATTTATTTCACTTAAACGAAGGGAAGAAAAGAAGCCCAAAGAAAATACACAACAGAAAACAGGCCCGGGCCAGCCAAGGAAAAAAGGAAACCCCGGATAGCCACAAAAATATTAATCTTGATAGTAGGCTGATAAATAGATGATAAATAATTAAAAGTATACGGAATATTTTTTTTAATTACGAGAATTTGTATATATATAATTTTTTTATAAACTAATATAAAAGAATGTTAATCATATCTCTCAAAATTACCAAATTTAATTATAATATCTCCTTTTTCATTTTTTATTCAATTTTTACACAAATTTTCTCTATTCCTTTTTTAGATATTTTTAGATAAATTTTGTCCCTTTTTATTGTCAATATGAAGTAAATCACAATTATTCAATGAGCAAACAGTCAAGATTCATTTGACTGACAATAGACTGTCTCTTTATATATAAATAGAGTAGAAGGATAATTAGTAATTACTTTGAAAAGATGAGCAAATTGCTGAAAACTCAAAAATTTGAAGAGTCCATCTAAAACAAACGGATTTAGATGTTACTTTATATCCATTAAATAGATTCAAATCTATGTCTAAGTGATACCCAATTATTTCATGGAGTTGGACATTTTTTATTGAAATTTATGTATATATAATGTGCATGAAGAAAGTATACATATAGCTTAGTAATACCCGTATGGCTTGATTCGAGAAATCAGTGGGTTTGGGTTATGTATTTGTATATTTCAGGTCGGGTCAGGCTGGGAAAATAAAAATCCATATGAAATTCAGGTCGGTTTGGGTTGAGAAAGTTTAAATCAATCCGACCCAACATAACCTGACTCGATTCAAGTGCACCAAGTTATAAAACAGTATTCAGGCTGACTTGGGTTAGAAATTCAGGTTGACTTGGTTAAAAAACTGTCGCACAGACATACTCTTTTTTCCACTACTCCAAATGCATCAGTGATTTCATATGCATAATCTCTTTTTAAGCCTAGAAATTTGGAGATAATATTTTTTATGACAGAAGTGATGAAGACTTAATTTAAATTTAAAGAATACGAACTTGATGCCTTCTTTTTATCTAAATCATGATCCTCTTTGATGACTGACAATATTAGAGTATATAACGCATCTCGGAGTGGAGGAATTTGCAGTTTGTGCCGATAGAAAGAGAATAAAGATGAGTATATTACCATGAGATAAATACAGGAGGCAATGACGAAAGTCCAGTATCGGCCGAGATGAGCATCAGCAATGTATGCACCCAAGATTGGCATCATCCAAACGGTACCAACCCAGTTTGTGACGTTATTCGAAGATGTAACAGTACCCTGATACAGCTTTTTTCGTCAAATATATTACCAGGTTTGTCGATATTCCGTAGAAGGCCATTCTCTCAAACACTTCATACACTGCCAAAACACAAATATCCAATCACCATCACCCATTAAAGAAGAAGGAACACTTCAACTATTTCTTCTTCTTTTTTAATTTGCAATTAATTACCTCTAATAATTTATTTATAATTTTATTTATTTCATTCCATATTAGATGGCTCAGCCCTGTCATAACACCCGTCGATTTCATCTGCAGAGAGAGTCCACATGATCATGTTTCCCTAATTTAATGTGTGAGACAGCCACCAACCCTAGGCCTTGAGTCTTGAATTCTTGCTGGGTGACCATAGAAATTACTTCTAAATTGCAGTTTGCATAAACCAATTTCAGCTAGAAAGTGTGCATTTTCAAACTGAAAGGACAGTACTGCTGTTTTAAGGCAATTTCTGATTCAATGTTTTCTGAAAAATATCCAACTGGCTTTTGACTTAGTAGCAGTACCATCAGCGGTGCAAATATCGGCTGATGGTACTGCTAGAGATAATTTAACCATAGACTTAAGCAGTCTTATCTCTACCTTAATAAGCGAAGGGTTAACATAATCCTAATCCTAAGATATCCTAACAATCTCAAACATCAGAAACAATTAAAGTCAGTTCTGAATATTAGCCGCTGCCAAAGCCACAAACCATGGGACTTGCATATTAACTGAACTCTCTACTTCTGCAATTCATGGGTTTCCCCTTGCATTTAATCCTAATTAAAGGTGGTCTTACATACACAGGAGAAATGAATGTTCAAACCAACCCCAGAGAGAGAGAGAGAGAGAGAGAGAGAGAGCCCATCATAAATAATGTAGACTGGCTTTTTTGTCATTAGTTCCTCACCAGCTAAGTTACCAAAAATGTGCTTCCAATACGATCCATACCATGGGAGTTGGTGAGAAATTTCCTCAAAAGACCTTAAATTTTATTTATACATTAGGGTCCTCTTATGAACTCCCGGTATCAGAAATTTATGATCCTGTTTTTGTGACATAAAATTGCCAATGATCCGAAAACTTGGCATGAAAGATGTTGTGAAAGCTATGATTCTTGGATTCTGACACATGAAGATCCAGTTTAAAATTTTGGGTTCGGTGGTAAAAGCTTGAGAATTTGTGGGTGTTTACTAACTAGCAAGAGCCAAGCTTGCCAAACCCATTTGACATTCATTGCCCTTCAAATTATTCGGACTGGGTTTTCAGCCCAAAAGACTAGTCTGATGAGTGGAGTGACTTAGTCCCATTTTTCCTCTTTACAACCGATGTGGAACTCCCGTTTATACCCAAAAGTTCTGGGCAAAAGGGAGACCCAAGTGCCTGATCTAGAAAGAGAAAGAGAGAGGGGGGGAGAGAAGAAAGGCTACAGAAGAAGAAGAATACCTACTACAAAAGAGCAAGCCTTCCAACCTCCTGTCTTGGATCTAAGGATAGGATTTCCTTTGAGATCGACAGATCCATCCTGAGTGAAGTTACCACTCGCCGCTTCAACGCTTTCAGACATGGCTTTCTCACCTTCTTTGAGCGACTCATCAGTGTACAAATTCTTGGGTCTATTTATAGAGAACAACCCTCCATTATTCCATCCAACACCTCACTTAACTTACAAAATCCCCTTGCTATCCCCGCCACATTTGTTCCTTGTGACCGAACTCCAAAGTTCAAGTTGCCTGTCCAATATTCTACTGGATTAGAGGGGCACACCCAACTGTTTTAGATGGATAATTTTTCTTATAAAAAGAAGATTTGAGGAAAATTTTATGACATGGCCCACACCATGATCATTTCAAGCCACACTTCACCCTCCAATCATCTGACTTCAAATTTTGTCCAAGCCAATGTGAAAAAAATAATAATAATAAGATACAGCTTTTGGTACAGTAAAATAAATGCATTTTTGAATGATGGCCGAGTGATAAACAATCACTTAAGAATTTATAAAATATTACTCATAAGTGGTTAGACATATAATAAAATGAATGATTTTGATAATAATGAATATTTACTTTTTGTTAAATTGACAATGTTTAAAATATGAACAGAATAAAGGACTCATCTAATAAAGTGAAATATTCTCTCTTTCTCAAGAAGTTGGATGTATGAGTAATGAAATATGTTTTTTTTTATTCTCACGTGAATGTAGTTCAATTGATAATTTCCCATTTCAGAAAGTGGGAGGTGTCATAATCAAGCCCCTATAGTCTCATCTAGTTTGCTCTAAGGGCAATGAATATTAATCGTATGGGTTTTACGCTGAGTCAATTTTAAGACTCTCACTTGAAGTTTATAATTTGATTCTCAATTTTTTTCTTAAATTATCTCTTTCTATTTGATCTAATCACTTCGAGTTCATGATAAATATACAATCTCCTTGTAAAATTGAAGTGCCTTCACTAATAATTGAAGAAAGGAAACAGCGGTTTCTCATGAGTCACACTCTCCACTCACTTCACCAATGAGAAGGGAAAGGCAGAAAGAAGTTAAGAATCTGTTGAATAGGAATCTCACTCATTCGACAAGGGAATATTCCACCAAACCATTTTTAGTCTTTTCGGTTTCTCTTCTCTCACATTACTTGTCAGAGAATAAAGGAAGGAGAGCAACGTCTTCCTTCATTAAGAGTGTCCCTCCCTTAATTGCTTCCTAATGGTACCGGCCCATGTGAAGAGAGGTGACTTATGAGAGAGTCTCTCTCTCACCCCACCAATAGTATGTCTCGAAAAGAATGCTACCTTCTTCCTCAATCTTTTTCCCTTCGGATCTTTCAGCAATTCTTTGCCTCTTTGCCTTATTCTTGAGTTTGATTTTTTGAAGGTGATAGTGAATGAGTTTGATTTTTTGAAGGTGATAGTGAAAAAGTTGACAGATAAGTCATCTTTACTGTTACTCTACAGAACTTTACATGAAACTTTCATCTCATACTGCTCCTCGTTCAATTCTTTCGAATTAATTGGATCCTTTTCCTCATTCGAGAATCTCCTCCCTTCTTCCACTCCGTTCCGAAAAGTAACTAGGACCAATTCAGTCACGTTTTCATATTTTAATTGAACACTTTCCATTTTATTTTGAATTATGATCAAAGGAGAAGATTATTCTTTTTACCAAAATATGCGGATCAAATCACAAGTCTTCACTTTAAATTTTGAGTAAAGGTCTGATTTTTTTAGAAGAAGCTTCTTGTTAAAGGGGGAAGAATATTCCTACAAATAAATGTTGTGAAACTCATCTATTTGATAAATGTCAAAAAAAATCATAAATATTATAGATTTTAAAAACTATTCACAACAACAATAGTTATGTAAATACAACTAACAAGTGTGCCTTTTCATTTCACATGGCAATACAAACAACTCACCTAGTGACAATGGTCTCTCCTCCTAAATTCAGATACTCTGGCGTTATAGCATTAAGCAATTTATGATGTCACCAATCACCATCTACCATATGAACCAACTCGAGAGTGATTTTTTCATTTTGGTCATGTAAGAAATAATAAGAAATTGTTCAGAGCTAAAACACTAGAGAGCACTATGTCTGCTCCATATTTTCCACCTTGTTTCTCTTTCCTTTATTTAGTGGATAAAAAAAAAACTCCTATTCTCTAAACATACTATAAAAGGGATAATAGATAGAAGGACTGTAACTCTTTACTACTCTTTTCATATGATACTTTACATATCAATCAAATAAATATTTACTAATAATTTTATCGAATGATTGACTCACTTTTATACAGTCTAATGAATCCATTACATACATAAAACTCATGGTTGATTAGAGTTGCATAAGTGCAACAGTTTTGAACATTTAGAAAAAAAAAATAGAGAAATTAAAAATTACAATTAGAAACATAATTGAGAAAGACTACCCCGCCACTTTCACCTTGTATGGTCCACATGAAACATGCCCACTTATTAGAAGCCTGCTAATCATTTGATCCATTACAAAACAATGATTACAAATAGTGTTGAACGTGCGTCGAGGATGGAGATTTTTTTCTTCTTATTCTGGAGTTTGAAATCCTAGTAATTAATTGTAATATTGATTATTTTTTTATGATGAAGTTATTCAGGTGTCTTAAAGTGCTTGATTAATTTTCAGGGTATGTGCAAGTCTTTCTATTCAAACAATCGATAACTCTATAGAGAGTGGTCTTTTTAGATTAGAGTGAGAATCGAATTCAAAACTCTCACTTTCTAAAATGGGTTCTTGATCATCACTTCAACCCCTTTGAATTAATCATAGTATTAATTATACTTACAGCATATCTATATCGTCTAATATGAACTATGATATAGAATATATTGATCAATTTAACTCAAAACATCAGCCCAATGTATATCGACCTTTTTCATTATTGATGTTTGGGAATCAACTGGTAAAACAATTTTATAAGAGACCAACTTATTATTATTACTATTTCAAATGTGGTTCTATAAAGAAACCCTACCATTTTTCAATTCCTTCTCGTATACTTTAATCAAAGTATCCTTGTCTAAATCCACCAACCATGAATTTTATCTATCTAATGTTTGTTCCATGACATTTCTTCTCACTTTTAGTTTAGTGTTTGCATACTAGATTGACCGATTAAAAGTGTAACAGCCATAAACAAACAAAAAATTTACCGTGACTTTTTTCTTAGCGAGATACAGTAACGAGACATGTCATTCAATAAATTTTGGGGTCAACATTTTAGATCTAATATAAAAAGACCATATGAATAGTTCATGTATGAAGTTTCACCTCCATTTGATGATTCTATCGCTTGATTTTCAACATCAATAACTTATAGTTATAAAACTTTCAAGTCCAAGACTATATGGCTTGGATCATCAATTGAGAGTGAAACTTTTTATACATTATATTCATATAATCACCTATCAAATGAACCTAAATTTGTAAAACCCACTATCTATTTAATGGTATATCTTATTAGTCTCTCTCACTAGTAAAGTCTTACCAACCTAACTCATAAACAACACACAATAAATTTATATCTTAAATATTTCAAAGTCAAAATTTCTATAATAGAAATAGATAATAAGAACCCATTAAAAAAAAAAAAAAACCTTAATGCAGCCAAAGACCAACCTCAAAATCAATCTTACTTTCTTGCATAGAATTGATACTTGATCTAACAAATCTAACCATTGCTGACAAACAATTCAAAAATTAGGGATCTCCGAAGCATTGATACAAGTCGTATTATCAATAAGAATAATCATTTCTTGTTAACTAAAAGTGAGAACAAATATTTTTGAATTTAAAAACGTTTGGAGTTATTTTGAGTTATTTTCATCAATTTTGAACATTTTGAATTATTTTCATTAATTTTTCTAGCTCTAACTCTAAGATAATCTCAATTTTGAGTTATTTGTGAAAATAATTTCATGAAATAATATCTAGTGTTTATGGAACTCAACGAAGATGTCTTAATGTCATTCACATAGTTTGTAAGATGTCCTTGTGATTTTTTAAGATTTTTGTGAAAGTTTGATAAAAGATAGAATTTCTAAAAGAGTTCCCATTTTTTGAGTTTCTTGTCAAAAAACGAATTAAATGATATACAAATATTTCTACAATTAAATGAAAAGCCCTTAATGTGATTAGTAAAGCTTTTAGGGTCTTTGTGTAATTTTTTAATATTCTAACATTATCATGACTCAAAAAAATTTACAATTAAAAGTTTATGAATTGTAATAGAAAATACATGTCACTGAGGGATATTTGAGAACATGAAGTTCATTTTAGGTATTTCTTCATTTTGATTTCCTTCTTTATAAAATTTTTAGACATCTCTCAAAGTCTTAAAGCATTTTTAAATTTTTTAAGACGCATCGAAAGTTCGACTTTCAAGTGTCTAGAACTTTATACAAATGAAGGTTACTTTAAAAGAAAATATACATATTTTTCTATTTTTTTATATTTTTCTATATAAGCTCACACTAAATTTTCCATTATTTACTAGTTTTCTGTATTTTTTTTCAAAAGGAAAAGTATTGGGCTACCATTTTTTTAACCCCTAGCACCAGACCCGTAATTTAACAAAAGTACCGACTCATTTCCTTCGTAGGAGCTTTGATGGATTCAACACTAATGAATTTTGATAAGATTGTTGTTGAGGAAACTTGGAAAATACGCTATTGGTATTTGGTAGAGGTTTACAGCCCAACTGCCCTATTGAAAATCTGAAGTCCATACAACAGCATTGAACAAGTATGAAAGATTAGTAGATTATCATAATTTAAGTATTAAACGTTTTGAGAAGATATCCGAAGAACCAATAGATAATAAATTTAAAATTAGGGTTGAGTGACTAACTAATCTTCACTTTTGGTTTTACGGGCGGGTTAAATTGAGAGTATAATCTTAGTCGGCTCATATTAACTTGAAGGTGTTACTTTTTTATTCAACTCATATTTTAATCCTCTTCTAAAACTTATACATAACTCAACTTATTTTAAAATTTCAACTCATTTTTAATTTAGGCCAACTAATTTGTGTCACTGGATGCAAGAAATTCTCCATATTTTGTAAGGCAGAAGTTCTTGAGCTTAGCTTGACAAGGCCTTATATTTGGTAATTGGTATCTTGATTGAAAAATGTGGAACAAGACCATCGTTGGAGTCTGCTGTCATGATTTTGTCATAAATGTAAGAAGAAAGAAAAAGTCAAGAACTAGCATGGCCAACCACCAATTATTAATTAATAGCTAATGCACATATTTAGTCTTGAAAAGACAACTTAGCATCAAATCCTCATCTTAGATGAGAAGATATTAGATAATTTTTAAGATCAAACCAATCTTATTTTTAAGATCTTAAATTTTGAAGTTGCGTGTAGAGTAAAAAAAGAAAAAAAAAAAACAAGTGTTGAATTTAATAGGTGATACGTACCGCATCGGTGATTTTCCTCTCTTTTTTTTAATTTTTTGAAAAAATACGGATAAATATGAGAAGAATATGAAAAAAAAAATGAAAAACCTAAGTTGAACATCTTTTAAATGGCATGAGCAATCAAAAATTAACAAAATTTGTTGAAATTTTGGTCAAAATCTAATAAATTTTAGCCAACACATGTGAATTTCAACCTAAATCGACGCTAAATTATAATTGAGATATCTCATAATTGGGTTTTTAAGGGGATGAAATTCATGTAAAAGAACCTTAAATAGTGTGTGTGTGTTTTTTTTTTTTTTCAGTGAGAATTGGATGAAGTTTGGTCTGATTTGAAATGGGAAACTCGCTTTCTGTGGTAAACGACAACTTGTGGCACTTGTACTCAGTTAAGAGGATAGAATCTAGAAAGATTAGAAATATTAGAATAAGACAGTGAAGGAATCTATTCTTGACCAGTGCTAAGATAAAGCAAGTCAATGGTAGCCAGTACCATTTTCTTTCTTTCAAATACACTGTACCAAAGAAAAATGTGAAAGCAAGAGCTATTTAGTAAAGAACAAGGCAAGAACTGGTCCAAACAAAGGTACTGAAGCAGGACCCAAGTGGCAAAATTAGAATCTTTTGAACAAAAATCTTTAAAAACAAGTCAAAACCTTTGGCCAAACATGGTATTTTGTTTTTTCGGCTCATTGGAACCATCCATTTCTATCTAGAATGTTGAAACAAACACAGCCGGCCAAGGTATACTACATAGATAAGATCTGACTTTTTAATCCTACTAGAATGTATTCAAAAAATTCAATGAAGTAGACAGGAGAAATGATAAAAGATATCAATTGGATGAAATTTGAGTTTTCACATTACCTAATTTGATAAATCAATGAGATTATATAATACTTGAATCACCTTTCTCTTAATGATTAGCTTCTGAGAGTGAGTTCTAATTTAAGAATGTTAACAAGTCATACTTATCTAAAATGGTATCAAAGAAAGTTCTACGTGCAGCTGTTGCACGTAAGAGAGGGTGAGCAGTTGCACGTGAGGAACCTTGAGATACCCTAATTTCAAAATTTCGACGACACTATAGAACACTTGAGGTACCCTTCTCTCAATGATTAGCTTTTGAGAGAATTTTATCCCAAGAATATTATCAACACATAATTTTCTAAAATAATTTGATCTCTTAAAGTCGATGAGATAAAGTCATTTAAATGATAAAAACTTTAGAACTTTAATAAAATAATTTTAGTAAGCATTATATTTAAAATTAAAAAAATTCAATAAAACCATTTCTTTTGATCCTATATAGATCCCACAAAAGGTTCTTGTAGTATGATTGTGCACTTTAGTGTGTTGGGACTTGGGATCATTATATTAAATTAATAATTATTTAGGTGGAAGTTAGTATCCCACTGTTAGTTGTTTATATGATTTAGAAGTAAAGAAAAATAAGTCTTGATTAAGTTGATGGGATCCGTTGATGGGATCCAAGGTTTCTGCCGAGTATCTGACAAATGGATTCTAGAACACCCTAATGGACCCTTGATTAATGATTTATAAATCTAATACATTTTTTAATTTGGATTAGATGCCTTCGAGTCAACGACCCAGGACAAGTTGATGTGGTTATTATTGAAAATAAATGCTTAATATACAATATAAAAATCAAGTCTTGCTGAAACTTGGACTGGTCCCAAGTTGTAAGTTGGAAAGCCCAGCTTACTTACTAAGAATATGCTTGAATAAATCTGATTTTTGATGATGGTATCTTGTGGACCATGGTGCACAACTTTTCAATTATCAAATTATTAACATAAATATAAAAGAAGAATAATATGAATGTCCTTTTCCTTTTTTACCAATGATAATGCAGAAATATAATATTGGTTTTATGAAAAAAAATGAAAGAAAAATTTAAACTCTTGAATAGAAAATTTATAATTAATTTCTTCATAAAAGGTAGACGATAAGTATGATAAAAATGTACTCCCTCCGTCCCAAAATACTTGTCTAATATGTATTTTGAAATTGTCCAAATTACTTGTCATATTCCTTTATTTTAACATTAAACTAAAGCTTTAACTTTTATTATGAGCTCTAAATCATCTTTTAATGTGAAGAGAAGACAATCTTCTTTTGTAAGATTTGACTTGTCCATATACCCCATTTTATAATTATTTCCACCTCATCATGCATTATAGCACAGTTAGGGAAACATTATTGAACAATAACTAAACAACCAGACATCGCTCAGACATCTTTTCTTTTTTATCAGGTTTGTATTAACTCATAGAATCTATTAATAAGCTTTTAGAACGCTCCGCGCAAAAATGAACCTTAAGAAATAAAAAACTCTGAAATAAGATAAGTATTTTGGGACAGATGGAGTATATGAGAAAAGTTATATTAAACTTAGATGTAATTAACACTTTATTCTATATTATACAAAAGGATAAAACAATTGAAATAATATTTAAAAAAAGTATATACATATATCATGTAAGTCCAAAAGGAATCAAATTCAAGACTTTTAATCTAATTTTAAAAGTTCATACCATTTATACTATTTACACTGGACATTTTTTAAAGTCTTAAAATAATTGAATTAAATATTAAAGTCGAATTAAAAAGCCGAATTTTAAAAAAGATTAAACTTCAACTATTTAAAATTGTTTTATGTCATATGAAAGGAACAAATGCAGCCTTAGTCCATAGAATTTTCCTTTACCTGAGCTGTGAACCCATTAAGTCTCACTCTTACATAAGAAGGTAACCAGTTGATGAAGACCAATTTGAGAAAAAAAAAATTATAATAATTAATTAATTGAATTCTTTTCTTTAGTAAACATGACCAATTTTTTTTTGTTCTCAGTGGCAATTGACAAGTGATGTAATAATAATTTAGCTTATATTATAATCAAATTAATACAGATCACATCACCTTTATATGTTCAGCCCCTTTTTCTTTTATTCAACAAAACAAAAGAGAAGTCCAAAGAGAGAGAACAAATAAGAATGGCTTGAAATTTTAAATTAATTTAATTTTTTTTTGAATTATAGATCAATCTTAACCATCTATTTTAATTTACAATATAATGGACGGTTCAGATTAAAAAAAAATTGTGCCACGTGCAGCCTGCAAGTTGCAACAAAACCAAGTAAAAAAGGACGAGTCCAGCCTTCTCGACGGATTCCTTTCGAAGCTTAGCTTTCTTTTGCAGCAATCATTCCATCAACTACAAGCAGACAGGCAGAGTGAGAAGGACAGCGGCCGGGGCCGACATAATAGAACTATAAAAGGTTTTTTAGGGTAGCGATACTTTCAGTAGTATTTTGTGTAAAATTTTAGGGTATTTTTCATTTTATTTTCTAATTGTTGTATGAAAATATTTAAAAAAAAATCAGTAATTCGGTCAGTGATCCGTATGAAAAAAATATTATAACTTAGATAAATTTTAGTGATCCGGTCGGTGAGTAGATTTATATCACTGTAAAAGGGTCAGTGATATGTAAGTCGGTCAGTGCAACACTGGAAGTGTAAAATGGGCAATACTTAAATCTCGTATGGGATTATACAAAACACTCATAGGAGGATCGCTATCCTTTTTTTAGCCGAGGTATATATCATTTATTAATAAAGTGGGGTATAATGATTTTATAAATTTTAAAATATATTTATTTTTTAAATTAATTAATTTTGTCAAACATATAGAATCAGATGTTCAAATCTCAGAAAGTCAGAATCAACCAAGAAAGTTCTCTCACCTAAAAAATAATAATTAAAACCTAAAATATCGGCCGATATATCAAGATTTAAATCCATAAAACGAAGCTTTCTATCCATTGTCATATTTACTTGTTTAAATTAAATTTATAAAAAAATTATATAAAATTTTCTTTTCATAATTGTTATAACAAGAATAAAGATATATAAACCTTCTCTAGGTGTCCTAGCCTCTTACGAAAATACTCTCAAAATCACAATTCTCAGCCCCACAAAATAATTGGTAAGAGTGTAGGCACAAAAGGATAGTCAAGTTACAGTAGAGATTTAATATTTGTAGACTTCTAAAAGAGAGAAGCTTCTAGTACATTCAAAGGTATATAACATATGGCAAAACTCTACCATGACCAGCTATCATTTAACATAAGGCAATTAGGTTGAAAAAAGAATGTACCTTTTCTTGAATTTGATTGGCTGAACCAGTTATCCTAATAACAAATCGAATATAGTCAACTCAATTTAAATTGATATAAAATAGTTATAATTATTTTAGTAAAATAACATGAATATCCTCACATTACATTAGAGATAAAACCAATCTTATATTGAGTATCATTTCTACTGTGCCATTTTTTTAATCTTCGCAATGGTTCAAACAGGTGAACACCAATTCACTTATATAAGATAGTATTTGCTAAAGTCATTTTGACAGTCAAATTTAAAAAACAATCTGATAAATTAAGAATATAAGATAGATATGTCTTCCCTACAAATTTTATTAGACTATTTTGCTTAAAAATTTGGCAGGGAAGAGTTTCCTTTAAAACTTTAAAAGTCAAGGCTTTAACAATCCTTTTCATACCTACTATAGCTTTAATGAATTCATCCCAACTCTATGTTTTTTCACACTTTCTTGTCTTGAATGTACTATCAGACAATTGGTTGGAAAAAAAAAAAGTTACTTCAGTTAAAATAGTTATCTAATAATAAATCAAATAGTTATGGAATTCCTTTTCATATATCTTTGATAGGATACTAATGCCTCTAAGTCAAAAGAAAACCTAAACCATTCCTATTTGGTGTGAGGTTTCCAATTTCCATATATTTCCTTTGCAAATTTCTACGGTAAAGCTCTTCTTAGTTTCATCCAGGGGTTTAAATATCGGCCGATACGTATCGTATCGGCCGATATATATCGGTTTTGGCCTTGTGAAGATCGGCCGATATGTATCGTATCGGCCGATATTCACAATATCGGCCTTGATATCGGCCGTATTATATCGGCCCGATATCAAAATATCGGCCGATATCGGCCGATATTTAAAAAAAACAAAGAAGAAAGAGAAACTTATCGGCCGATATATCGGCCGATAGCGATATATCGGTCGACATATCGTATCGGCCGATATATCGGCCGATACCGATTTTTAAACCCCTGGTTTCATCATCCATTTCTAAAGCAGACGGCTGATTCCATTGTCAATAAAAACAATGGTTGCGTTTGAACGAGGGGCAAGGAAAATAAGGTTTTACTCTTCATTATCTTTGTTTGGTAGCTAAAGGATAAAGGTAAAAAATCTTCATTTTACCTTTATTTACCTCTTCCACTCTCACTTTTAAATATCTTTTAAAGCTTATTTAAAATGATTATCCGACGCTTGGTTATCCATCCCTGAAAAATTTATCCCTCGTCCAAACGCAGCAATCAATAACACAATCAAAGCAAAAGGATTAGGTGTATATGCAATCCATATCACGTCACACATGTGATATGCTGATATAAAGTATTTCCCCTCATGAGTGAAGAAGAATAATGCTAACCCACCTCTTTGTTTCTCTCTCTCTCTCTCTCTCAATAAATATTTATATATCTATCTATTTTATAAAATAATAAAATTAAAAATAGGAGTTAATAACTATACTAATAATGTAATTGCGATGATAATGACCCGATGGAGATGTTAATAACATTTTATTCTCATAATCCTTGCCATCATTTTCATTGTTGCTATCATTGTGACTTCAACCTTATTATTATGAATCAGATGAGTATAAACTAAGAAAATTGATATTTAAAACCCAATTATCAATTTCTATATAATTAACAATGTTAATATTTTATAATAAGCAAATGATAAAATTATGTTGATTATTGAAATATTAAACTCATGGGTATGTCATGAACTTTTGTAGTAGAATAATATATCAATGTCTAAAATAAAAATTACTTATTTCAAAGAATCAATTTGAGGTAATGTTAGGCTTGTCAGCCTTATGTATTTGCTTATCTGGTGTCTCTTTTTTATTAATATATTAATCATTAAAAAAATTGTTAGGCTTGTCAACCATAATAGTCCTTTTTTATCAGGCAATTCAGGAAGTTTACTATTGAAAAAATTTTAGATAAATTTTATTAAGGTTAAAAAGGTCTATAGTAAAGAGTCAAAATAATTAATCCATTAAATGATAAAACTACAATAGCTATGAATATGTTGCGATTATAAAAGACATGAAAAAAAATAAGTAATGTAAGAAATTAATAATGGATTACACAAAAGATTTGCTTATGATTTGACATATAAATTGAAGATAATATTCCATGATGTAAATTTTATGTATAATATAGCACTAATTTGTAAGAGAAAGAATCAGTTAACTAATGAAAAACTGGATTTTCCCATTTTGGGTTTCCCTTAATATCTGTTTTCTATTTAATTCGGAAATTTTAGATTCTTAATTTCCTTCTCTAATTTGATTTACTGTCGTGTTGGGTCACTAGGTGGGGTCTACATGATGATGGGTTGGGGATGATGTGGCATTTGAAGTGAAGATCTCTCTTTCTTCCATCGGTTCGATTACGTGTTTGAATGGTCAATTCTTCGATTTTGACAAATCGAGTCTCGATCGATCTCAATTGGGTTTGATGGATCCAATGCTTGCATCAATTAACAATGTTAAAATTTTATAATAGGTAATAAATATTTAAAATTATTTTGATTATTGAGATATTAAACTCATAGGTATGTCGTAAACTTTTGTAATAGAATAGTAGAATAATGTCTAACATAAAAATTAGATATTTCAAAGAATCAATTTGAGGTAATGTTAGGCTTGGCAACAATAGCAGTCCCTTTTTATCATGCAATTTATGAAGTTACTAAAGAAGAAAAATTTGTATATAAATTTTATCAAGGTTGAAAAGGTCTATAGTAAAGCTTTGGAGTCATAAAACTAACTCTTCTGTACCAAATCGCGTCGAATGTTCACTGCATGTTTCAAATTTTCATTTTTCTTTTCCCTTGCAGTGATGCAAATCTTGGCCGATATGGTTAGTATCGGTTGTATTGTGAATTAGCATATATATTGACCGATATTATTAAACATCGTCTGTTTTTTAAAAAAAAATCATTTCGGTCGTGGACCCAAGCCAATAACTCGACCGATATTGAACCCATATCAGGCCAATATCAGCCGATATTTATGATTTCAATTTTTCTTTTCAAAATCACGCTTCCTTTCACTTTTTTTATTTTCTTTATAATTCAGAAAAATTAAAGTATAAAAAAAATCCTGATATTTTTCAAAAATAAAAAAAAGAGGAGAGAAAGATATCGACCATATCCGATATAGCCGAGATCTTATTTTTCCGAGATTTTTATCCCTGCTCCTATGTGATAAGTATTCTCTTAACAATATCCTAGATCTCACCTACAGATTTGCAAATATTAATTCAAAAGCATCTCATGAATTTACAGCAATTAATTCAAGGGAATAAGCCACATGTAGAGCAAGTTCAACCATTAGTACAAGGTTAAGAAAATAGAATATAACTTTATAGCTTGACAAGTAAAGAGGGTAAGTCATTTAATAGAAAATGACTTAGGTGCGATATTATGATAAATATCAATAATTAGGGTACAATTACAGAACTAAAAAGAGAATATAAATTAGATATGATGGCTAGGATTGGTTAGTGATAGAAAGAGTAACCTAGTAATTAAAGAGATCATTCTACAAAGAGATGTTCATAAGTGTAATATTATGGAGAGAAGCGTGAGGTTGCGGGTTTGACGTCTAAATAACCAACTCATTGACAAATCCATTTGGAATAAGAGGGCTAACTCCCAATTCCCAAAGACTGAGATGAAAATGACAATAAGATTGAGACTGAAAATTGAATGCTAAGTAAAAAAGTTTGACAATTGGTACCTATTGATATTGTGTCAATGTGAACACATTTTCAAAGTCCCTCATTGAAATTAGAACGTCTTTATGTGTCAGAAACAATGTATTGAGAAATAATTCGTCTCAAAGAATTAACATGTGAGTGATAATTGGTCCAATAGTTTGAAAAATATAAATACTAGAGTCAAAATTCACATGGCGTCCATTACTCAATCAACAATTGACTTAACTCACCCACTAAATATTTGATTTGACGGCTTCAAGTGGAGGTCCACAAAATATCTTAGTCGTGAATTTACGTAGTTTTCTTTCGCAGTCAGCTCTGAATTGTTTTAGGTTGAATATGAAGTCTACCTATTCAAAATTCATACTTTTTTTCTTCTTGTATCTTCTAATTTTTCAATTGTATCTATTTTAAATTTGAGCCTATTTTGAGTTTATCTAAATGATAGATTAGAAGTTTATTTAAAATTGATTCCATTTTAACTATTTTGGACTATATAAATCATACCTTGTCAGATTTAATGGATTTGATTTTTTTATTATAGATATTATCTTGAAGATACCGATAAACTCATCCATCTGCTACTTACTTATACTGAGCATATCATTTGTCTTGTATCTTTTCTGTACCAATTGAATATCGATCCATGTGGCTGATATATTGTCGATATTAGTAGATATTCAATTTTATCCTTTTTAAAAAAAAAAAACACAGATATCAGCCTTGGGGCCAGGGAAGTATTTCTGATTTTAAATTATTATTATTTTCAAAAATAAATCTTCTTTTAGTTTTTTTAATTCAGAAAAAATTAAAAATAGCCGATATTTAAAAAAAAAAAATAGAGAGAGAGAGAGAGAATTGTATTGCCGAAATATCCGCCGATATCCCAATATTGGCATATGGGCTTATATCTCAGGCTGAAGGAGATTTAGATCCCTGCTTCTCCCTACATTTGTATATTATTTGTCTTTCCCTTTTGTTTTTAAAAGAAAAAGAATCTAAATATGTGTAAGGGGTCAATTCAATCATGCATCAGTTTACATCTTAGGTATTCATTCTTCTGTATGAAAGCTTTGGTCCACTCTCCATTGAGTCCATTCCAAGTTGGAATTTCCAACCTATTCTGCCTGATTTACCCCTTTGGGTCAAAATAACGTGACTTCACCTTTGTCCTTCAATCCGTTCACACTCTTTTTATTTTTTTATAGCCAATTTAATCATTTGTCTTCAAATTAATGTTAAATAATAAAAATATTTCTTTTACTAGTACTTTAAGTTTTTAGTATTTTTATATTTTATAATATATTCTTTTCTTAGATCCCCCTTTCTTTTTTTAAGCGGCTATTGTATCAACTTTTCTGAAGCAAAAGGCTGGAACAGCCAAAACATCTAAAATTCTAAATGTTCTTTAAGAAAATTTATTAAAAAAATAACTAGAACTACTGCTGTGACAAATTTGACAATTTTGCTTTACATTGTACTTGACTATATACGCATGAGGGCTTACATCAGTTTTTATTAATTCAATTTTCCACTCCCAAATTAGGCCTGCCTTCACAAGTTTTATTTTCTAGTTTCAAAGTATCACCGTTAAATTAGTCAATTCTAGCAATTGTTATGATAAATTATGAGTTAGAAGAAATCAACCAATGGAGGCAAACATGTTAGTTACAGTTTAAAGGTTGTGAATTAAAGTACCATAGGTGTCACCAAGGATTTTAATATTAGTCGATACATATATATCGGTTTTTAAACCGATATATATCGGCCGATATGATTTGTATTAGCCGATAGATGCCGATATCGGACAATATCCGATATATGTCGCCTGATATCGGTGCTTTTAATTAAAAAAAAAAATAAGAGAGAGAGAGAGAGAGAGAGAGAGAGAGATTTCTCGACCGAGACCGATATTTCTACCCCTGGGTGTTACCATGGGAATTGGACCCAATCACGTACCGGACATGAGTGACAGCAAATTTGTCATGGGCTCGATCCGTGACCAGATCTGAGATCCTCATGTTACAAGGAACCCAGTGGGTATAATTCGGGCTCAACCCAAGTCAAACTGAGCCAAAATTTGGGTCTGGCCCATGTTGGGCTGGCCAACTTGGGTGAGCACATACCCGGCTGATCCTAGGTTGGATTGAAGGCTAGATTTGTGATCTATAGATCTCAGGAACCTGTAATTAAAACTAGGGTTGAACTATGGTGGGCCCAGCTGAAGTTGAATGCATTGGGTGTGGCCCATGATGGGTTAAAAATGGAACTTTTGAGCCAGATGTTTTTGTCTTTGTATTGACCTATTCTCAATAGTACCAAGCCCTAATTTTGGTGGAGTCCTCTCCTTTTAAGAGTTAAGACGACTTTTAACTTATTGGATCTCTGACTTGGGCTAGTTGACCCACGTGTTCTTGGGAGCCCTTGGGCATGATGGAATCCAAGTTAGGTCTTTTAACAATCAGAAGTGGGCCTCATGCTACATCCAATGATCCATGTGTCTAGTCAATGATCCATAATTTGTGATAGAGAATTCACACTCATCTCTGAGATGATATATGGAACTTGTTTTCATACTGCGTTTTTGGATTGACCCATCAAACCATTACAAGATCTATACTCATCCGATTTGGGACTTCTTTTGCCATTGCCACTGTAACGTAATTATATGAAGATTAGGTACCAATGAGGTCCTTGAGAATTGGGTCTTGGACACCACATATTTATATATCAATCCATTTTACATAGAAATCATCATTTAATTGTAAATTTAACAGTCGTGTGTTGATTTTCACCCTTAATACTTACGCTTCAATGTTGTGATCATAAGGTTTCATTAGAAAAAAATGAAGCAGCAGCAGGAGGCGGCCTAAATTCATCTGTCAGGTCAGGTATTAGCTCCTATAGAGGTGTCATCTGCCTCAGTCATATGAAAGATTATGAATCAGTAAAGTAGGTCCTTCCAGACCAGTTGGATACAAAAATGCTTCATAAAGCACTCTTCCCCAGGTCAGCTACTGCTAAACAGCCGGAGAATGGTTTAAAAACACGAAACTCACTCAATTTTGAAACTAATCAGCTGGAGTTGTAACGCCCTATCCCACCAGCACAATATTGTCCGCTTTGGACCCATATAGGCCCACACAGCTTTGCTTTGTCGAGCCAACCCGAAGATTGCTCTCATAAGGCCTTGTGCTAGGCATCCTCAAATATACGACAACCAACTCTCCCTCATAGGCGATGTGGGACAAGTAACGCCTAATCTGGCTATTTTTTCTCCCACCAACGCCCACAACGCAAGGATATCACAGGATTAGCTTGGGTGAGATTTCTACTCTTGGCACAAAAAACTTGGTGTAAATTACCAACTCAACTGACAGCCACAAAATTGAGTCAATTTAGATGTATCAGCAGATTTAAAAGAATCTATGTTCTCAAGTGTTTATTGTGTCTACTGACTTAACATGCTACATGTTGAGAGCAAGCAACCATTTACAGAATATGGCCACCAACTATGACTTCAGATTACTGACATTAGTACCAAGAGCCTAGAAACACTTGCAACAATCTCAATCTGACAAATTAAAGGAATTTGGCACCATCATTGCATACAAGTTTTCCTAATATCTCATTCTTCCTGTTCATCAAAACCAAGCGGAAGAATTGATTCACGGCCTTTCTTAGCTGGTGATTCGACTCTTTCTGATTCTGATTGCTTGACAATGTCCACTTGTGATTCATTTGCTGGGCATCCTCCTTGTAGGTGTAAGATATCTTCTTCAAGAAATTGATTAGTGCCCAGCACAGTTGATATTTCTGGTTCAGAAATATGATCAATCACTGAATCATCTACATTTCCTGCCTCTATGTCTAGCTTGCCTTCAGAATCACTCAAAGAACTTTTAGGTCCTTCTTTAATGCATGCCTGTGCAGTTTCATTATCAGAATCCTCGACAAGAACACCGGAGGAACTTTCTGAAGATGGTAGTTCCAATTCCTCTAGCTCTTGAAACATGATTGTGTTAATGTTAGCTACTTGATCATCTTCCAAGTCTGCACAGTTATCAGATAAACTTCTAGAAGTGTCAGCACGGTCAACCTCTTCATCAACATCTGTAAGTTCTTCCATAGGGGCCATTACTGCTTTCACCATGTCTTGTAGCTCACTGGTTGCTTCAGCTTCACTTGCCGTATTTACATCTCCTGAACCTATGGAGTCCTCTGAGGGCCTCCCAACATCCTCTTTGACAAAGTCCTTTGCACCACAACTGCCTGCAGCTTCTTCCAGAGATGATAACTTTGTTTCATCAATCTCTTGTAGCTTGTCAATTGCTGCTTTAGCAACCTTTGTAGCCCACCCATCATGAAGAATGTCACTATCAGGATCCAACCCAGCGGCAACGAATGATGTTTCAAGGCACTCTATGAGGACCATATAGGAATCCATCAGGTTGTCTGATAAATACCCTCCATACCTTGCCATTTCCAATAGAAATTGCATGTCCAAAAGAAACTGTTACAAGAGATGACAAAATTAAGTAGACTTACCATTTAAACACTGAAGGGGCCTCTTTAAAAAGAAAAAGGGCAAGAAAATCACTACAATTTAACAGGGAACTAATATAGAATTGTATCTGATAGACGAACCCCATCATCATATGGCTATTTTTCACTACAAACATCAGTAAAAATCACAGTATTAGGGCTAAAGGGAACTGTAACTCAGTTGCATGCATGTCTCACACAGGCAAGTACATCTCCAAGCAAAGGACCAATATTAAGGCCATTACAATTTCTGCTCCCCTTGAATGTAGTTATGAAATTCTTTGTTCTCATTTGCAGAGTTGAATTGAACAAGTAGTCTGAGAGGACATTAGCTTTAGAATTGTTAAAATCAAATGATTTGCAATTAGAATCCAACACAGGTTCAACTGAAATCCTGTTTGACTGGAACCATTCTGAAGTTAAATGATTAACCCAGAAACATGGTTGAAGTTGTAATATCGTTAAATGCTTTATTCTGTAATTGATTGAAAGAATATCCAATAAAACTCAAGGCATGCTATATGCATGTATTTTCTAAATTTCCAAAGATATAACTACATCTTCTTTTGGAAGGCATAATTATATAAACATTGGCTTAAGAATCTTTAAATTCATATGCTCCAAGTGATGGATGTCAATTTACATACCTGGTCAAAACTGCTAGATTGTTCAGTAGTTGAGCTCTTCCTATTGACAGTCCAAAACTCTTGGTTATTCGACAACCAACTAAATAGTGCCTCCATCAACTCCCTCAGTAGGTCCTCCACCTCCCAGTCCATTCCTACGAAGACTTCTTTAGCAAGCTGTTCTAATTCCCTCAGTTGTATAAATAGCACCTGAACATTAACCTCAGAATAATGATATAAGCAGCAGCAGTATAATTTGCACCAAGAAACATAAATTATTGAATTAACTATCTAACAAATTTGCAGTCTGGCAATTCATCTAAAGAAGTCAATGCCTGTATAATTGCAATATATACCTAGCTTAACCAACCAAAACCTATCACATACAGAAATCTTGCTTTCTGAGAAGTTTCTTAAAAGATTTTTTCTTTTTGAGCCAGAGACAGTAAAAACATAATAATAAAGAATCAAGGAAAAATAAAGCAGCTCCATGTAAGAGGACTATATTGGAACTAATAAGAGAAACAGAACAATATCAAAAAGATAGATACTAAAGAAAAAGAATTAAAAATCCTAAACCCCATACACCCAATTACAAACACTCGACAAAGGCCTCATATCTCTCAATGCCAGCTTTTGTCAGAAAGTCTACAACACTAATAGTTGACCTAATCTGTGTGAGGTGAACTACTCTCTCTCTCTCTCTCCACACCTTCCTAAGGGGGTCTTTGTAGAATTTAATAATAACAAAAAAAGAAAATGAGAAGAGAGAGAAATTGTGGAGAAGAATTCTTTCTCTCTATTGTATTGAATGTGTATGAACTAACAGAGGTTACATACATGTATAAATAAGAAAAAGAGAGCCAATTATAGTGGCTTAAAACGGAAAAAAATAAAGGAACGATTATGTACAATAAATCATACAACTAATCAGTTGACTTTCCAAAATAGGATGATTCTGGACAACACTTGTGAGGAGGTGGGCCCCGCATGGTCAACTGTCTTGTATTGGGTCCCACAACAGTCTTTTCCTACCACTTACCATAGTTAAAGCATTCATGGAGTCTCCTTCAATAATAAAGTTATCCAGGCTGTAGCAAGAGAGTCCTAATTCCCAAGAGCTCAGCCTCATTTGACTCCTAAATCCCCACCAACTCTGAGAAGAATAAGATAATTTCACCTCTATCATTGTGAACTACCCCACCTATACCAGTCACACTTGTTTATCCCTAGCCACTCCATCTATATTAAACTTGAAAGAACCAAGTTGTAGTTTAACCCAAGGCCTCGTTTACTATTCCTTTACTGCCTTCACCTCTATCATTGTGAACTACCCCACCTATACCAGCCGCACTTGTTTATCCCTAGCCACGCCATCTATATTAAACTTGAAAAGAACCAAGTTATAGTTTAACCCAAGGCCTCATTAACTATTCCTTTACTGCCTTCACCTCTATCATTGTGAACTACCCCACCTATACCAGCTGCACTTGTTTATACCTAGCCACGCCATCTATATTAAACTTGAAAAGAACCAAGTTATAGTTTAACCCAAGGCCTCATTAACTATTCCTTTGCTGCCTTCACGTCTATCATTGTGAACTACCCCACCTATACCAGCCGCACTTGTTTATCCCTAGCCACGCCATCTATATTAAACTTGAAAATAACCAAGTTATAGTTTAACCCAAGGCCTCATTAACTATTCCTTTACTGCCTTCACCTCTATCATTGTGAACTACCCCACCTATACCAGTCACACTTGTTTATCCCTAGCCACTCCATCTATATTAAACTTGAAAGAACCAAGTTGTAGTTTAACCCAAGGCCTCGTTGACTATTCCTTTACTGCCTTCACCTCTATCATTGTGAACTACCCCACCTATACCAGCCGCACTTGTTTATCCCTAGCCACTCCATCTATATTAAACTTGAAAAGAACCAAGTTGTAGTTTAACCCAAGGCCTCGTTAACTATTCCTTTACTGCACACCGCTGCGCCACCACACCCCCCCCCCCCCCACCCCCAACAAGAATTAATGAAATCAGATATGGAATAACCCTCACTTCTTTCAAACTGTAACCTCCACTACATTGCCCTCAAAAACCCTCTAATTCCTTCCCTTCCAAACTGACCAAAAGACAACAGCCGATATAAGACTTCACGGCACCCTCTGTTTCCCTTTGCAAGGCCCCCCACCCCAAGCCTCCATCAATCGCTGAATGTTACCATTAAGAACCCACTCACAACCCATTAAGCCTAAGAAGGAGTTCCAAATCTTACCCGTAAATTGACACCTGCACAACAATTGGTCTATAGGCTCCTCCTCTAAACCACATAGTATACATATAAAGGAGGCCCCAATTGGTAAGAAACCCTATTCCTCATATTACACCAAACCATTATCTTAACCTTAATTGTTGTCCAGGAAAAAACATGTATACACGGGGAACTCAAGCTATTCCAAGCTAAGGAGCAATATCTTCATTGCTGCTATCATCGTCGCTGCTATCATCAAAACATTGGCCCATCCAAAGGGTCAAATAGAAAGATGAAGCATATGACACTAATATCACCAATCTAGCTAAATATCTTTAGAAGAATGTATTATCACAGAGTTCCAAATCTTACCCGTAAACTAACACGTGCACAACAATTGGTCTACATGCTCCTCCTCTAAACCACATAGTATACATATAAAGAAGACCCCAATTGGTAAGATACCCTATTCTTCATATTACACCAAACCATTATCTTAACCTTAATGGTTGTCCAAATTCAAATTGAATTCAAATTATCCAAAACAACTCAAATTGAATGTTGGAAATTCAATGCCAAAGAGGCTAGTCAAATTCGCCCATTGCTTGAAAGGGAATATGATGTAATTTTTCTTTTTCTTTTTTTTCATGAATGATGTAATAAATCCACATGGCACATGACCATTGTTGGATCTTAGAATAGCATAGCAGCCCAATTGGAATGTCTTAGGTATGTGATCCTTTTGGGATTAGCAACAATGTATTTTTATTTTTTTTCCTACAATTTAGTTGCTAGAAGAGGCTATAAATACATGGGCTTGGCCATTGTCCAAGACACACAAATTCGAGTAAGCAATAAGAAAATTTCAAGCATTGGCTTGAGGTTCTCTCCAAATTGGTGAATTTTGCTTCTTTTGAATTTTAAGTTGTTTGAATGTTGAATTGTTTTCACACATGCATATGGGATTGAATGAATGCTTTTAGTTTGAAGTTTTAATTTTTCTTTTAATTAATTGCAATCGACCATTGCATACTTGAATTCTAATCCCATTCTCCAATTTAATTCAATTGAATGTCAATTTTATTAGTGAGCTATTGCATGGTGCCAATAAACCTAGTGAGATTTGAGCCGAATTTGATTTTCCACTAACTGAACTTAAATTGGGTGATCCTTTTGAACTTCGGATTCTCTCTTAATCCAAGCCGAAGTAAAGTTGGTTTTCAGTGATTCTAAGATTCAAATTCCTTGATCTGAGTTTTAGAACACGCATCTAAATTTTATTCAGCTGAAGGTTTTTGGAAGTGTGCAGATTCATTGCAATTATGACCTTGGCCTTCGTCAGTTTGTGTATGTGAGTTTGTGTATTTTTCATTATCTATTTAGCAGGTTATATGGAATATATATATGACATGTATGATATTTCCTGATACTGCCTATGCTTGAAATATTTTCACTTTCATAGCATGTTAGCAAGTGAGATACAATTTCTTTTCTGACATTTTTACTACTACTGAGATTAATATCAGCTATTCAGAAACTCACTACTTAATAAACATAGCTGGAAAACACAAACTGAATGACTGAAACAAAAGAATGTCAAGATACATCTCTAATATACAAAATGCTATGGGGTATTTTGCTCTAGGAGCATCCTTGTGGGGCTCACAAAATTCTACTACCAATTTCAGCTAAGTCTGTAATTCTATCCATATGAAGTGATACAAACCTGAAAAGAAGTAGAGGGCAACAAACCAGGTAACGAGCCAGACTCGCTTTGTCCATCTATATTAATCTCTGGGATGAGATTGTTTCCAACTTCACGTAACATGACTCGTGTCACAAACTGTTTGCAGAAGTAACCTCTAAGTCTATCTGCAGCTTCTTGAATGGAGAGGATCCAACCATTGAGTTCTTTCTGTTGAATATGCTCCTTATTCTCTGTTAATACCTTATCACCAGAGCATTTAGTGCCTCTAAAGACACTCTCAGCAATGCTAGGGAGAAAGTGCAGAACAAGGGTAAACGCATTGGCTAACAGAGAAAGTTCTTGGTAGAGTGTGCTTGCTAAATTGGTTCTTTGACTGCTTCTATCTACAACATTTGCTTTATTTGGAATAGATCTTTGAAGCATGTCAACATATGTATTGAAGAGATCACAAAGACCTCTTAGAATTGAATGTTCCATTTGGAGGCTAACCAGTGGTGAAATGTCGTTAATTATAACCTGGAAAAAATAAGGAAAAAATCTATTAATTAGGATTGAGAATTGTGGCAGGAGATACAAATGCTCCATCCATGAAAAAAAAAATGTTTCTCTTAAGCTAAGCACATCTTACTTTAGTTTTATTTTTGTCATTGTTTTTCAACTTTGAATCAAAGAACATGTCTATCAAAAAAAAAAAATTTGAAAAGTAAACACACCATGAATCTTACTATAAATAGTGAGGGATTTTCCAAAAATATAATGTGGCGGAACTGGAAGGGAGATGAGACAAAAAGTCTTAAGGAAAGAATCCTGGTTTTAGAGGTTTGGAACAAGGACTTGAATCAAACTGAGATGTTAGATAATTAGAGTTGTCCATCCACCTGAAACCAAACTGTGACCTACCTGAACTCAGCCAAAACAAACAAGCTTGAACATGTTCCCGTCAAGCTGGGTTTGGGCTATATTTTAGCCTATTTAACTAAATGGGTGGGCTCATGCTTTTACTTAAAGCTCATCAAAACCATCAGGCTTCTCGGCCCAATTAATTCCTCAATAGTGTGTTTCCCTATCTATGTGTGTAGAATGATCCCCTAAGAATAGTTCTCATAAGACTTTTATGAGAACTTTGGTTTGTGGGGCCAACAGTAGACCAAATGGATTCAATTCCTGCCTCACACCCACCTACCCCCCTCCCCCACCCGAATTGCGCGCTTATCCAATTTGACTTTTAAATCCCAATGATCTAACAAAATGAATTTCCACCGTTGGATAAATGTGAAATTTTGAAAGCTTTAAAAAACAAGTCTTATTTTGTCCAATCAAAATGAAATTTTATAGGCACCAAATACAAGTCAAAGTATTTCAAACTCACTCATCTATATGGGCTTAGGTAGCACCCCTTGACTATTCTCATGAAAGTCTCATGAGAACTATTCTTAGGAGATCCTTTATATATATATATATATATATATATATATATATAACAAAGATCACCCATAAAACTGGTTTGCATAAAGTTTGGTCCAAACTTTGGATTGTGGGGCCAATAATGGATCAAATCCATTCTCCCCCTCATATGCGCCTACCCCCCATGAATTGCACATGTGCCCAATTTGACACGAATTTGACTTTTAAAGCCAATTGATCTAATCCAATGGATTTCCATTGTAAGATAAATGTGAAATTTTGAGCAGATTGAAAATTATGGCTTCTTTTATCCAATCAAAGCGAAATTTTACAAGCACAAGAGAGAAGCCAAGGAATTTCAAACTCATCTGTCCATGTGGACCCAAGTGGGCCCAACAAGGAGTTTGCACCAAGTTAATATATATATATATATAATAGGTTTCCACTGCAAACAAGTTTGCACCAAGTTTGGTGCAAACTCCTTGATGGGCCAACTTGGGTCCACATGGGTGGATGGGTTTGAAAGACCTTGGCTTGTGTATGGTACCTATGGAATTGCCTTGATTGGATAAGAGAAGCAATGTTTTTCAATACTCTCGAAATTTCACATATATTTAACAGTGGAAATTCATCAGGCTATATCAATGAGATTTAAAAGTTATATTGGTGCCAAATTGGATATGGGTGCAATTCACAAGAGTAGATGGGTGTGAAGGGAGAATTGGACCCATTAGGTCTACTGTAGGCCCCACAAATTAAAGTTCTCATAAAGGTCTCATGAGAACTTTTTTTTTTTTTTTGAAATGGTCTCATGAGAACTATTCTTAGGGGATCCTTATTAATCTACATATAAATAAGAGACTTTTTGGTGAAAATACCTCAAAATTAACGAATTATGGTGGTAGTGTCTTCAAAAAAAATTAGCTCAAAGTGCCTCGTACTAAATTTAGGATGAAAATGTCATTTTACCATGATAAGTCATTTTTGAAGGTGGGAAATGCCCTTCCAAAGTCAAAACTAAGATCAGATTTTTCCTTTTTCAGTTCAAGCTTTAGCTTTAAATCTGCAAAACCCAAATCAGATTCTTCCTCTTTCACTCTTATCTTATACTTCACATCTCTAAAATCCTCTTCACATTCTTCCCCTTTTACCATAGTCATCATTGGCTTCACATCTTCAAAACCCATCTCAGATTCTTCATTTTCACATCATTCTTCGGTATAGAATCATTAGAACCAAGTTCCAAACCCTCAAGAATTTCTCTCTTCACTTGGCAAGAAGTCTGAGCACCATAACCGGCGGTCAATCACTTTACAGTGACAGAGTGAGAGAGAAATCCAAGTGTGTCAAGGATGACGTTGATGACAACATCATGTTGTTTCTGGCAATAGAAAGCACTCGGAGGATGTGGGAATCAAGTGTTTCCGGATCGAGGACCGAAAACATAAATCTAATTAAAAAATAAACGGGCTATAAATAGGCGAGTTCAAGCTTTCTAGGTTTTTAAATGAGTGGTCTTGGGTTTCTGCCCTCAAAAGCCCAATGGGTTTCTGACATGCTCGGGCTTCTATATATAAATGGACTTTAGTTGCCATAGAGCAGAGCCCAGCTCGTACCTAGCCCATGAATAGGCTTAAAGATACTAGGGCTAGTGGTAAAAAGACAGCTGCTAAAGAAATATTGGCAGAATCAAAAGGATATAAAAGACATACACGTAAAGAAACATTGTAGTGGAATTTAGAAGTACAAAAGGCTATTGATGAAAAGAAGTATCAATGTAAGAAATGGCAACAAATAAAGCAGCAAGAAGAATTGGAAAGATTAGCTAAAGAAGTTGCAAGCAAAATCGTACCAAAGCTAAGTATGAAGCATATGATTATACAAAACTAGAAACCAAAGAAAGAGAAAAAAAAATATACAAGCTTGCCAAAATGAGAAAGATAAGAACTAGACACTTACATGATGTAAGATGTATTAAGGAAAAAAGTCAAAGGTTTTAGTCAAAGATAAGGAAACAAAAGATAGAAAATACATTTTAGAGACTTGCTAAATACAAAATGTGAGAGTGAAAACACATAAACCAAAAGTAAATGAATGATTGGTAAACAAAATTTCAGAAACATAAGTAACGTCTGCCTTGTATAAGATGCAGAAAAGTAGAGCCCTGGAACTGGACAATATCCCTAAAGAAGTGTGGTTCTTATCAAATGAAAATGGGATTAGATGGTTAACTAGATTGTTTGACAAAATCTTGGATTAAAAAGGGGTACAATGGTCCCATTCTATAAAAATAGACGAGATATTCAAAATTGTGTCAATTATTGAGGTATTAAATTATGAGTCATACCATGAAACTCTAATAAATAATAATAAAAAATAGATGCTAAAACAGTAATCAAGTGTCTTAGAGAATCAATTTGGCTTTATGCCAAATAGGTCAACAACGGAAGTCATTTTTTGTTCTAAGATAACTTATAGAGAAGTTTAATGAGAAAAGGAATAATTTATATATGACTTTCATAGTTAGAAAAAGCCTACAATAGGGTGCCAAGGCATTTAATTTGGCAAGCTTAAAAAAAGAACTGCATTCATAATAAGTATGTTGAGATTATTCAAGATATGTATGAACAAGCAACAAACAATGTGAGGATGGTATGTGGTTAGAAAAGGAAGTTTCCAATAGTTGGAGTTCATCAAAGATCAACTTTAAGCCCATATATGCTTGTCTCACTAATGGATTACATAACAGCTGATATACAAGATGTAATGCCATGGTGCATAGTATTTTCAAATGATATAGTATCAATCGGAGAAACAAGAAATCAATTGAATGGAAAATTGGAATTATGAAGGAAAGCTATGAATATAAATGGTTTGACAAATAGTAGAGCAAAGACAAAATATACAGAGCGTAACTTTTGATGTAAAAAAATAAAAGGAAAAAAAAAAGATGGGAGAAACTGAGAAAAATAATAGGAGAAATGTTGTTTGTATATCTATTCTGCTATAGAATTTACAGCCAATATATAGACATCAAGATACAATAAAAAGGGAAAAAAGGAAAAAAAGGAAGTGATGTGAGCATCATACATGAACCGGATGTGATACAAGCACGACTATGTTGAGATCTAATAAGAGCATCATGCTGATAGTTAAGAAAGGAAAATTTGTTTTTGACTGTGGCAAGTGAAGGATGAAACTAGCTAACCGAGCTTCAAATTGGCGGGTGTCATGCATGTGGAGCCCTACTTGAAGCTCGCTCCACTAAGAACCCTAGTGTGAAATGGGTTCAAGGGTTTTTGTGCCACCTAAGCTTCCACTTAATCATCATCCTTCCACATCATTTTCCATGTGGCATTAAGTAATTCATCCATGTCATCACCCATGAAAAGTGTGCATGACATTCATTATCTCCCAAGGTGCATGGCATGAAAATCTATGTGCATGTCTCCATTTCCTATGTTGCATTGACACATTCTCCCATATGCATGAATTCTCTTTCCAAGGTGCATGATTTCTCATTCCTATGCATGGGTAAACCAACCATCTTCTTAGAATTATCTATGGCTTCTTGAAACCTGAAATTTGGCAAGATTAAGGCTTAGAAGATCTCACCACCTCCTTGGGATTGATGATGGCTTGTTGAAACAAGAGTTGGTGCCAAGTCCAATGCAAAAGACTTTTGAGAAAAAGGGTTGCATGCATGAAGTTCTTTGGAAGTCTTCCATGAGGAAAAAAAAAACCTAGGTGCTTTGTGTAAAGTGAAACATTGATTTTTGTGTGCATGGTTTGGAACCTAGCACAACTTCATTAAATTGGGGTGGATAATCAATGTCACCACCCTCCTCCTTGGCCTATAAAAGGAGATGGGCATGGGTAGCTTGGGGCATCTTGATTTTGAGTTTGATTGATTTTGTACCTAAAGTGGAGGCAAGTACAAGATAAGTTCTTGTGTTTATTTGTATTTATTGGTTTTATCTTTTGAATCTTTAGTTTTCTTAAATTGAATTGAATCTTTGTTGCAATGTTTATTTAAGAATTATTTCATTAGTCAATTGATGGTGCATTGTGTTTATTTATTATTATTATTATTATTATTATATTATTATTAGCAAGTTATTTTCGTTTTAGAGTGTTAGTGAGAGTCTTAGTTCGTTTAGGATTTAGTTTCCTAATATTACCACATTTCCTTTTTATCTAGGTTTCTTTATTTAATTTTTCTTTTTCTTATATAAAAGGATGTATTGTGTTTGCAATACCATACACGATGGATATTCAATAAAATATATTGACGGCATAGCGCTTTCCTTTATCTTCTCTCATTTCTTCTTCCCTACCGAAGGTGCAGGCAAATCTCTTCTTGCTCCTGCCGAAGTTGCAGGCCTTTTATCCCAATTTCGCCAGATCGATCTGTCGGTGAGCAGACTTCGCGCATTACATTGCATATTGATTGGATTCATTTTATCGGAAGCTAGATTCGGGTGAAACTATTGACACCAAAGATTGCTTCTAGCGACGTCTTTGGTCAGAAACCACTACGAATGGAAGTTCGTTTGGACCATTTCTTTATTGAAGACTAAGGAAGGTTTTTACACTACCTTGGCCTTCATCGGGAAGTCAACCAATGAGTTGTTCCTATTGACTATGCGAAATAAAATACATGGTTACTAAAAAATGTACAATATCCTACAACAACTCTATTGGTTTAAGGAGTATAAAAGAGGAACCAATTAAAGTTGGAAAGGATTTGATATCACAGCGTGATAAATTTAGACACTTGGATGCAATTGTCGAACCAAATGGAGTAAGAAGTCTACATATAGCTAATAGGATGGGAGTGGGCTAGGCTAAATGTGGGCAAGCTAGTAGAGTTCTTTGTAATAAAATAGTACTTCATAGATTAAAAAGGAGGTTTCATACAACAACTGTTAGGCCAACAATGCTTTATGAAGTTGACAATTAAGAAAAAACAAGTAGATAATGGGGACAGAAATGTCTATTCTAAGATGGAAGAGCAAAGTAACGTTGAAAGAAAGAATTAGAAACGAATACATTAGAGAAACCTTTAAAGTAGCGAAATAGATGAAAAATTGAGGGAAGATCGCTTTAGGTGGTTCAGGCATGTATATAGGAGATAAAAAATGGCCTCTGTTAGGAAATTGAAAGGTTGCAAGTAGAAGGAAGAAGAAATAGAGGAAGGCCATTAAAACTTGGTTGGAAGGGGTATTGAGCGATATGATAGATTATAAGGTAATAGAGGGTACACTTTTTTATAGCAATATGGAAAAAAAAAACTTAGAAAGCCGGCCCAAATAGATGGCATAAATGACTTTGATGATAATAATAATGAACCTTATGATGTATTGCTCTTACGTCTATACCAGGCTATTTAGGAACCTCACTAAAAAGGCTGTTAGCATGTCTTAGGTAATCTATCCACACAACATTATCCTCATGAATTGCATCCCCTTTCCTTATCAGCATTTAAATTGACAGAAAGAAATACAAAAGTAAAATAATCAATTTGGATGACTTTTGAAATCAGAAATACCAATCTAATTTACCTTGTACTGTTATAGTGACTGGTTTTGATCCAAACAAAGAATATCCATATAAAGAAAAACAATAAGACAAATACACAATAACTAAGACAGCAATTACAACCAGGACCACGAGACTAAGACAAGTCTTTGTATCAAAGCACTGAAGTGTATGACTATCACTTTTTTCCACCAAAAAAGTTCTCTATTTTCATTAATATTGCAACTTAGTTATCATCACTTCCTTAATTGTATTGCATGGGAATGATTTCACAGGCCTCATGGAAGTCAAATATGTAGTGAATGATGTGCTTCCTTTCCATAAGGAGAGAAGAAACATCAAAACTATGAACACTTCAAGCCTGGCATGTTGTATGATAAAATGAGTTACATGTGTTAACTAATAAAATTAGCTAAGCAGAAACAACAGATCTGTCAATCTAGAAGTCCATCAAATTTTACAATTTCTTTCTTTTCTCTTTTCGTGGGACATTGTCAATCTAGTTGTTTACTAACTGATCCAACAAGGGTAATACCTACACCCTTGTCACGCTATCTGTTCACTAAGCCATTTTTGCATGCTTCATTGAAAATGGGATTTTCAATGCGAATGATCACTAGCACCAAAAACATGGCAGTATTTGCAAAAAGCAAGGCTGTTCTATATTTCATTTTATTATTATTATTAGAAGGAAGATTTCATTCAAACCAAGGGATGGATTTTACATTTCTCTTGTCATTTCCCTATGTTTGCTACAAAAGCATATTTAAAAGGTGGATTCTTATGCAGAAGAATATATTCTTCTCCAAAGGCCCAGTTGCAATGAAACCAGTTTCATCTGGATGGGTGGTTGGGGGTTGTATAAGAAAAGTATTTCCTCTCAATCCAATTTTCAACAATGTAGAAACACACAAACAAGGCGTAAATGATCCATCAAGGCTGTGCAAAAACCCTTCCAAACAACTGAACTCCAAACTCTTCTATACTACCTCATGTGACATTCATACAAGCACAAATGCACAACATTACCATCATCTTTCTGATTTTTTTCCCTTCCCAACATTGCCATGCTTCTTTTGTGGAACGACATTGACTTACCTTCAAAACTGTGACAAGCTTTCGTCCGCTGTTGGTAAGAAGGCAAAACTCCAGGTTCCCATCAGCCCCTGTATGCAAAGGCAAAGGCATGTCCTTCAGAAGACTCGAAACAAGATACTTGCCAGGGACCCAAGCATCAGTTGACGTAAAGATATCAATGAGTTTCTTAACATGGTCAATATGCATCTGGAATACCATTTCCATACAAGGGCGGATTAGCTTTATCAAGAATGGCCGCAACAATATCTTCTGGGGTTCTAGCAAAGAACAAAATGATAATGCATGCTGGACAGCTTCTACTGCCAAACACAAGCCACCAGTTGTTTCTGAGATCAATTTGACATGCTTATCAAAAAAGCATACAAACACTTCTGTTTTTTCCCACGCCCACTGCATAAATTCTGAAGTATATGAAGATGTTTCACCATGTAAGGTCACAGAGCTCCTGGCAGCTTGAGAAATCACAGAGAATACATGCTTAGAAAGTTCTCTTATATATGTTTCTTGTAGATATGGTTCTGCATGCTGCAACTCAAGCATACCCTGTTCAAAACGTGAACTGTAATACTGAAGCAGCAAAATATTTGCTCTATGACTGTCACCAAGCCTAGTAAGTCCAGAAAGTGCCTTTTGGAATTCTGGTGCAGCTATTCTGGGATGCTCAGCTAATAGGAAAAATTGATTTGCAAGAATTTTTCTCCTTTCTGACACTGCAGCGTTGTAAGACATGACTATTTCTGGTGGAAATTCTTCTTCCAGTGGCCCCATCTCTAAAATCAACAGAACTTCATCTAGTCTATGTTCAGACAGAAGAATATCCAATGTTTCTATGATAACATTTGTGTATGTCTCGAATTTTCTCATATGAGGACTTTGTTCAGCATCTAATGTATCATCAATAAGTGATTCTATTGACTCCTCAGACAGAACTTCCAGATGGGTTCCATGCATAAGATCATATACAAGCTTTCTTTGAGTTGAAACATGTTGTTTGAGCTCCATTAGTTCATTTTCCAAGTTTCCCACCTGTTCAAAGATTCTGCATATAAAAGGAGAAAAAACAGTTGTGTGTGATAATAACTGTACCAGTTCCTACATAAATAAATAGGATGCTTTGATAAAGAGTGAGAGAAAATATGTGACATTGGATTGAGTAAGAAACCATCTCTCCTTTCCTTTTTGGTTATGAATCATACTAGCAATATGGGAAGCTTCAGGAGCAACGTTATAAGCTCAAACACTGGCTGCCTCCTAACAAGGAGGCATGGCATACCACTGCACCAAATGGCAAGTTGTAAACATCTACAATTGTTGCTTTTACAAGTTGAAGGTTCTCACATGCAGCATTATTTCCCAAAAATGAAAAGACAGTATATATATAGAGCCAAGAACATATAGACAGGATGAGGTTTTAATGCTGATGGTGGTGGTGGTGGTGGCTGTTTATCCATAATCATCAACACCAAGTATCATGTCCATCTTGACTCACACTGTATGAGACGAAGTGATAATCATCATCATTGTCATCACCATCATCAAGACATTTATCCCATCAATCTGGGACTGGCATTACATTTGGATTTGGGAAATCATATGCGATGAAGTGCTAATTTTTTATGGAAAATTCAGCACCACCAGGAAAAATGAGAAGGTCTCGGAAGTCCCACATTCTGCTTTATTATCATATCATCGAAAAAATTTGAAACCAGGTGACTTGATAATCAAAGCAAACTTGATCTAAATCCGAGATAGTCTGATGCCCAACTGCCACTGTCAACAATGTAGAACTCAAAGCAAGGAAGAATGTACAACTTTATTGAACCAATAGCTAGCGCATCGAATCCAAGACATCCACTGATAACAGGAAGATGTCAATATCCTCCAATAAAGAATTAATAAATTTGATAAGTTTAACAAAGATTAGACCAATCTGACTTTTCCCATAGCTGGAAAAACTTCCAATCCACACCAAGAGATGTCAAGGTGAACCAAAACCAAGGACATTATATCTCACCACCTCATCCTCAGGTCAGAAATGGTATCAAATGTACCACACTGCAATAGCTTATTAGAGATTCTATGCTACTAGTCTGCTGAGGTGCTAACTTTAAATATGTACAGTTTTTTTGTGCCTCTTCTGGATTAAGGAGATCTGAAACCAACACCACTCTATACATATACCAAGAGTTTCATGGCCATTTATGACCTTTGAATTATACATAAATAATATATTAAGACATCTTAAAATCATAATTAAATATGTTTAGTTTATATATAAATAAAAATACATTTTTATCCAAATCTAAGCTTTTACTAGGACAAAGACTTCTAAAAACGAGGGTTCAGGGGTAGAATGCAGACACAATAAGTATAAGGAGGGAAAATTGAGACCAGCTAGTTTTGTGAAATTGCAGGTTAAAACTAGAATCAGAGTTTGTAAGATGCCAGTTAAAACCACATTGCTTTAGGAGGTGAGTGTCAGGCAGAGGAGAAATGAGGAGCAAACAATACATATGAGGACAAGATGCATATGCTATAATGCTCCTACATAACATTATGATAAATAACAAAATTGAGAGTATGTACATATAATATAGTTAAAATAAAAGGGAAAAAATAAATGAATATCATTTGCGATGATTTGAGCACTTTTTAGCTCCCTACTTTATGCTATTGTAGAGAATATAATACTAATTAGTAACACAAGAAATCCACTAGATAACAAATTGGAAGTGTGGAGGAAAGCGTTTGAGGCAAGCAGTTTAAAATTAATAGAACAAAGACAAAATATAAGAATTGTAACTTTAGTGAATCCAAAGAGGGAGGATAAACTAATTAAAATTGAAAATGAGTTACTACCATAGTTGTAATAAATCTCAATACTTAACAGAAAACTATAGAACCAAAGGGACGATATGATTTGGATATAGCTATTAGGATGGGTGTGAGATGGGCTAAGTGAAGGCAAGTTAGTGGTATGTTTTGCAATAGAAGGGTGTCGTGTTGATCTAGGGGGTTATCTCTCTTCTTTCATAGGATAAAGGCTCTTTCCCAATAACACAAAATGAGACATTTCTCTCTTCTTCCATGGAATCCATTTCCCGTGGGAGGATTGGAAATTTATTGGCAAAAAGAGGGAGGTTCTCCTCACCTGGCAAGACAATGTTTTGATCATTTTCATTGGAAATAAAGATTTTGATACAAACAACAAGAACATCATGTTTCCACGGGCCAACACAAAGCTATATTTCATAGCACATAGAAAATGACATGAATTGAACGCAAAGATAATATTTCTACAAAATTAATTTCCTCAAGGACATAGGCAGACAACCTCTTCAGGAATGACTATTAGACGACAATCAGACCTTTGTTGTTATATTGAATTGAATGTTGTGCGATAAGAAAAAGACAAATGGGTAATGTAATGATAATAGTGACATGTACATTGAGATGGATTTAGGGAGTAACATTTAAGATTGGAATTGGAAACAAGTGTATGTTAGCGTTATGCGCAGAAACAAGAAAAATCGAACGGAAATAAACGCACAACACAACACAATATTTTAACGTGATTCGGCCTACCTGGCCTACGTCCACAGAGCGACAGAATATTCACTATAATAGAGAAAGAAATACATGTACAATAATGATGACTCCCTTGAGTCATGAGCCCAAACCCGAAGTTCCGAGCCCCTTGTACACCCATGTATACAACACACCGACATCACCTCTCAGTTGGTGTGAATCTCTCTCATACCCAGAATAGTTAACTCAACTTTTATGTTGCTCCCTCTACGCTTCCTGCGCCCTACGAGCACATCCCGACATGCTTCTCAAACGCGAGCGTCTCCGATGATGGTGTGTTCCACACACACAAATCTGCACTTTTGCTCTGGCGAAGGGACTTTGTCTTTCCAGCCACACTTCTGCTGGCTGTCACTCACAGATCTGAAAACCCAGATTTGCAGAGGTACTGCACTGTTGCTTCCGCCCCTCTTTGGCCGTCAAGCTGTCCTCCAGACAGCATCAGATCTATGGCTCCTTCTTGAAGGAACATCTCCTTGATGAGAAGACACCACGCACACCTCTAGCATGAGTGTGCCTCATGCACACAGCCATAGAAGCCCACAGCCAAAAGGCCGTCCCCTTTTGGTTCTTCTCTCTCGATGTCCTTTTCGGCTACCCTATTGCCGTGTATATCAGTCCCTATATAAATACATACAGGCACGTACCTACTTTGGCAATTCCTAATGTAATTAGGAAACCCATTGCCGTGTAAAACAGTAGTTGCCTTTCTCTGGCTTCCAGCCAGTTGTCCTTGCTATAGATATTGTATAGATCGGTGCCTCAACTTAACTCCTCTTGCAGCCCAATGACGTGTAATCCAATTTCATGCAACTGTCCTTTCCTCCTAAGGACTTTCTACTTCTAGCAATGTCTAAATCCAGCCATCAATGAGTAGTTTCCAAAATCCACCAATTGATTTTAATAGATATGCTATTGGACTTGATAAATTTGAGCGACATCTAACAGTGTATTGGATAGGCACTAGTGGTAAAGCATGCAAAACCGACCCTTGTAACATAATGAGAAGTGAAATGTAGCCTTCGAGGGACAGAATTATCCCTAGGGATGAGGTAATAAGTAGACCTCACAAAGATGAGACACAAGTATTTTTCTCAGTGGTGCTATGGAATAATTTCTTAAATATATTTTTTTGTTGGTGGTGCAACCCTTTTAGAAAGAGAAGGAAGTTTGTGTGGCACTTAATTCCTGATATTATTTTGTGGTCAGTGTGAAGAGAGCAGAAGGATTTTTGAAGCTAAAATGAAGTATGCTCGAAGTGTTTTTGAGGAAGCTTAGAACCTCTTGATTTTTTTATTACTAGCTCAAAAGGAGTTTAGGGGTTTGGTTTTTGATGACTTTATTGAGGGTTGGTAGGAGTGTTTAAAAGGAGGTGGGAGGAGAAAAAAGATTATTGAGAGGTGGAAGCCACCCTTGGAATGGTGTCTCAAATTTAATGTGAATGGTGCCACTAGGGGTAAGCCAGGCCAACAGGGATAGGGGGAGTTTTACAAAACCACATGGGAGAAATCCTTTCTTTACCGAGCCCATAGCTATTAGGGATTAATGAGGCTAAACTTTTGACTATTAAAAAGGCTACTATGTGGTCTATCGGAAGGCATTGCACACTGAATCTCACTATCAAAGGAGATTCGACAAATGCCATTACTTGGGCTTTTGGGAGGAGGAAACCTCCTTGGAGGTTGCGCAAGACTACCAGAGATATCTCCTATTGTTGCAAGGATAAGCTAATCTCCTTCAGGCATGTTTATAGGTTAGCCAACGATGTGGCTGATTTCTTATCCAAAGTAGAAATGGATCGTACTGAGGGTCTTGTGGACTTTAAGTAACATACATAGTGAATTTTGTGGGGCTCTACACAGGTTTATGATATATAGATTTTCACTTGGTAAAAGGATCAGTACTATTATCCTATATTGTAACTTTTCTCCATTTAATACAGTGTAAATTTGTCAAAAAATATAAAAAAAAAAAAAGCAGGACATCAATGATCATGATGATATGACAACAACAATGGTGGCAATAGAACAAAGAAGTTTAGCGCAACCAATAACTGAATCTCCTGCTGGATTTATTGAGTAGAGCTTTGCAAATATCAAAATGGTTGTACAAAATAAAGCAAAACATATTCCAAGAGAAGAAACAAATAATAACAGGTATAATTTTCGTTTTCTTTTCTTCTCCATTTTTTAAAAGGTATAGATGCAATTGTTTCCAATATCTGCAACCCTCAACACTAAATGGCATCATCATGTAAGCTTTTTAGTATCAATGTCACACCAAATATGGCAGACATTGACCAGAAGACAGGTGGACCACTACAAAATGCAGTCCATAGCTAGTTACATTAGAAAATTAATAAATTACAGTGACTCAAAAATGAATAAAGAAGATAAAATGGGTTAGCACACACATATTATCCATCTGGTTAAACTTGCAAGAGTACTAACACAGTTACCTAACAAATGAAGAGTAATTTGAGTACACATTTATGTGGAAATCAGCATCCGATGCCTTCTTCAGTTCAAGGAGCTCTGAACAAAGGTGCTTTATTCCCTAATGATCGAAAGAGGAAAATAACAAGCTAAGCACACAGTAACAAGATCGTGTATAGCCAAATATTAAAATATAGGCCATTGTTTTTTCTCTATCAAATAAAATGACCTTTCAAACAAAAATAAAAAGATAACGAACCCAATACCATAAACTAAGAATGCTACTAGTGTCAGGTTCAATCCAAATAAGACTGACCCAAACCCAACTCTGGTTCAGGCTCAATGGAACTTTCTCCGGTTCAGGTTGAAACCTGATGGCAATTGCAGCCAAACTTTACCTATGGATTTCTACTGCATCATTCCCTGATAATAAGATCTAATGGGTTATGAATTTAAGTTTACGGGGAAAATGCCCATTTGTGATAATCAAATGGGTGTGTTTCTGGCATGATCTCTATGTATCAGTATCAACAGATGAATGATCCCAATTGAGGAGACAGATGCATTTGGTGATTTGGTGAATGACTTGGAAATGAATATTAGTTCAACTGCTATACTGATTTTGTGTTTTATTGTAAACAAGATCAGGTTAGGATTCACTGAAATATGAGGGTATGAAATATCAGTTTGTAGTAAGACCCCATCCTAACCAGAATTGCTCCCCTGCCTCAAACTAGCAAGCGCTCAGATTCTTAGAATATAAGTTGTTTCTGGTATAATACAAAAGCCCAAACCATCTCAAATTTCCTTCATTTTCCCTTTGTACTAGATCCACCTAAGATTTACCAATTTATAAATTCTACCATCTTGATACTCACTGCATCATTCTTTCCATATGCATCTCAACTGCACTAAAATTTGTGTGAATATCAAATTAAAAAATAACTAAATACATAAATGTAGGTGCATAGTCTTGTGAGCATTTTTTAACAGTTCAACTATCTACAGAAGCTCATGACTACAAAAATTTAAGAGATGACAAGTTCAAAACTGAAACTTTTTCTAGTGTAGCTATCCAAAGAAAGTTATTCAAACCATTTTATATAACAAAAGCTTTGTTTATAAATAGTAAATCATTGGGTCCCATACAAGCTGTTGACCAGAATGAGTAGTTTCTAGTATTCAATATGCAGTCCCACAACCTAAGAGTCAACAATATAAAAATAATACAGAAATATAGAATTCTAATGATGATATTATTTTCAGATTTCAAAAAAAAAAAAGATATAGAGAAGGCTTCAGTGATGATGAAGATAATAAACTGGATCTGTTTATTTCGAGCACTCACTTAGGTTCTTGATTGAAGAAATGAGTCAGAGATTCCTCATTTGGTAAAGATTGAGGATTAATGATTGGTTGCTTGCTTATTCTACTCAACTAGCAACCACGGTTCTAGGTTATAGGGCCTATATGGCATGTGCACACGCCAAGAAAGTCTCTCTTCTAGAACATTAAAGTTGCCTATATTTTATGTCATCAAACGTTCCACAATCACCTGTTTAGCATGTCAATTTTTAAGTGCACAGGCTCTAGACCATAGTTATCTGTTAAGAAATACCAAAGTTCCTGACGTCAGGATAATTTCCTACAGAAGGTTTGCTAAATTATATATGTTACCTATATTCCTTTCGTGTATCCATTTCTAAATATACTAGCTAGGGTCTATGCACAATGCCCTCATACATTTCCAACACTTGGTAAGACACTGTTCAACAATAACCTGATTGACTTTTAACACCTACTTCATCCAATATCATTCAGGAAGCAACATTCCAAATGAACAAGCTATAGCAAGTTAGCAATCCATATGACATCCAACCAATCCAAGATTCCCTTAAGAAATTAGATGTCTACCATTTAAAATCAGTGTGTACATCCACAGTATGATTCTTTGCTGGAAGAGACAGCTTTGGTTCATGCAAATCAAATTATGCCTAACTGGATTTGAGTATAAAAGCCAATGCCAATAGAAGCATTTATGAACCAATAATAAAATAGCAAATGGACCAACTGATTTATGAAAGACTCAGATCTGTTCCATTGAATCTTGCAAACCTCCAATTTCTGATTTTATTTTGTGAAAAGAAAAATCCTAAAACCTCTGAGATTCATAAGATCCCAGAAATTCCTCATAACATTTTACTGCAACATTCTCACGGTTTCATTGTTGTTCATTTATTGCAGCACAAAGTATCAAATTGACAGCATTCTACCCGTAGCTTGCTGATGCCAAGACAACTCAGTGAATCAGCCAACTCAACTTTAACTTGGGAAGGCACCAAGCAAAGTCCCATGGACAACTTGGGTGTGCCCTGAGGTGAGTGTGTTTTATACATCAGCTGATTTGCTTGACAAGAACAGAACAGAAGCCTAGTCACGGAACAAATATGCATTTATATCCATAAAAGCGCATGAATGCAATAGCCAATAGGTACTATAATATCATGAATTTGGATCAGATCAATATTAGATTTAGTGAATGTTTGGTAAAGAGGGACCTTGCAAGATATCTCAAGATTAAAGATATTCCGCTATTGGATATTTAGTTGCACATTGGAACATTTGGGACTCCAAAGGATTGGGTGTAGTCTGAGAGATTTCTCAATATTTGCCACTAGAGTTGTGAATCTTCAGATATTTTCTCTCCCGTCACTCACTCTCATCCTTTTACATACACAGGTCTCTCTCTGACGGGTCACTCTTCTATTCTCTCTCATTGTTTCTATCTCTTAGTCTCATATTCTCACCATGCTCTCTTTCTCACTACTTTCTCTACTCTTCGTTCTCTCCCTTGCTTACTACCCTCTCTCTCTCAACCAACTCCACCTCTTCCTTTCTTATTACAGAGCATGTGGATGTGGTTTTCTATTAATTGGCTGGTTCATTTCTCCATTTTCTTAATTTTCATTTTAATGATTGTGATGTGAATTTGGAATTTGACTTTCAAATTCATCATTTTCTAGGGTAAATTTGGAGGTTTGTATACCATATCTCTTAATTATTAGATGAATAAACGTAGACTGAATTAAGATATTTATTTATTAATTTATTCATGTTTTAATTAAGATGATTGGAGACTAGATTTGAATCGCCTTGGGCTGAATTTGGATGTATGGCTCCAATTACTCACAATTTTTGTTTGAAATAGAAGGCCAAATTTCAATTAATCATGGACTAAATTTAGATGTTTGCTCTCAATTTCTCCAACTTTTATTTGGGTGATCAAGGCTTGAATTTGAATGCATCATTTATGTTGAACTTAATTAAAAGTTAATAGGTGTGGCATTTTAATTTAATTTGAATTAGTTTTTATCAGAAAAGCAATTCACAATTGCATTGTGAGACTCAATTTGAATGTTTGCTTCGAATTTTTGTTTAGACAACTGAAGGTTGAATATGGATGGTTCACAGTAAAACAGATAGGTTGATATTTCTTTGAGTCAATTTCAACTTAATTAAAATATAATTATTTGTGAATTTTCATTCAATTTACATTTCACTTTGTCAAATGACGTTACAAGTTAAAACAAGATTTTAATGATTTTAATATTCAACAATTAAAAAACAGCAGTATTTCAATCTATCAAGATATTTTGACAGTTATCAAACATCAGGATTTAATCCTGACAGGATTTTTATCTCCTATATTTTAATCTGACAGGATTTGAATCTTACATCTCCAGAATCTGTCAGTTACCAAACACACCCCTTGGCTCTTAAAAACCATCACAAGATGTTTTAACACCTCTCTCTCCACCCCATGATCTGGACTCCATCCTAAAGAGCACCATAGAGGAGGCCCCAATTTTCAAATGTGCATCCGGGAATGATTTTTTTGTAGTAACGCTCATTATTCTAACTTTCCCTTCCAAATTCTAACAACTTAATTTAGCAAGGAGCAGTTACCTTTCCAGTCATGGATTTGAGCTTTGAATCATCATCGCCGAGTCCAGAACTCGACGAATCACTGGTACTGCTATCTGAATCCGTTGAATTTCCAATCCCTTCTTCATCTCTGAAACGAAACCTGGAGATTATGGGATGATCCATGGAAACACGAAATGGAATGCCCCCAGATTTCTATGGCCGAACGGACCATTTATTGCAGCATTGGATCGAAATTGGAAGCTTCTGTCGTCGTTTTCTGCCATTTTCGTATTCAAGAAGGGCATCAACTTCTTTGAAAACAACGAATTTTTTAGATCCAAGACAGATCCAATCTCTAACCCAGAGAAGGGAATAGACAAAAGAGTGGACGAAAAGGTCCGTTCGGAGGGGAATGAACGAAGCTGAATGCTGACAAATTCTGAAAGTTGGCGGGGAAAATAAAATAAATATTTGGTTGGGTTGAATCGAGATAGATGGACTGTTGTAGTTGACCGTTGGTCATGAATTTTTTTTTTCTCTCATTTAATCTAACTTAATTTTTTATTTTAATCATTTTAATTTGACTTTAAATTTTATGAAATAGAAAAAAAATGAAGGATTGGAAACTGTTCTTTCACATTGAGCCAGTGAAAATAGAAACAATAAGATTTTTGTAATCAGACATCATTGGAAAATACAAGTAACAAGTTAAAGTTTTTGAAATTAAGTAGAATAGCATACTAAAATTAATGTGACAAAACAAGAAATACATTTTCTCATTTTGGTTCAGATCAATCCAAGTTCAAATTTATAAGTCCTCGACCTAATCCCATCCAATATTGTTTTAGGTTGAATCAGGTTGAGTTGAACTGACCATTTCAAAGTATATATGATTTGGATTTGATTTTTGAAATTAATCAAGTTAACAAGTTGATAAAAATTGGAGGCAGTGTCAAGTATCACATTTTAGATCACGTAGCCTTTTCTGTCTCATATAATATCCACGAAACCACTTATTGCATAGATTTACATAACTTGAGTTACCAATATTGTATTACTAAGTCTCCTTACTGTAAAACATAGGGTATCACGAGTCTTTGTTACACAAATAAGAATACAAGTAAATAGACATTTATAGACAATACAATTGACATTCATAGTATTTCAAATTTTATTTTCCAAAAAAATAAAGAAAATGACTGTGAGTCCTCATAGTAGGTTACTATTCCTTTTTAAGTTATAATCAAAATAATTTTGTCACATCAAAACACACAACAAAATAAAAATAAAAATACTCAGTGCCCAGTCTCATATTTCTTCTTGATCAGGATAGAGTATTGAGACTTTGCCCAGAGATACATAAGGGGAAAATAGATCAAAGTAAAAAAAAATCCACATTTTATTTTGAATTTTAGATTATTTAAGAGTCAAAATATGTTTTTTTTTTTTTAAAAAAAAAAAAAAACTGAACATGGTCAATCTTTAGGAGAAAACTATCAGAAAAGGAGCCCATATAGACACCCGAAAATTCTGTCTCAATACACCCGTTTTCAAAAAATTGATGAAAAATACACTTTTACCCTTCCACTCAAAATAGCTGCGTCCAACGAATGAAATTTCCGGTTTTTTTCGTTCGGATGACTGGAAAGTCGACAGAATGGTTTGTAGGGAGGGGAAAAAAACCAAAGGGCCCCACCGTTGATCGAAACCCAAGGTCTTCCTTAGCCGTAGATAGGTGAGCCAGGAGCAATCATGGTGGTGTCGATCTTAAGTTCAGAAGTGCAAGATCCACTTGGATCTAAGAAAAATATCCACAAAATTGATTTTCGGATGCCCCAAACAGCAGCAGAAGAAACTGGCCAGAGGAGGGTCCCACACGATTCAGATCAGAGATCTGATGGTACAGATGGATAGACCATCAAAAAACGAAATGGGTATGGTGGATCCCGCCGGCAGAAACTTTCTCCAATCACCTGATCTAAGGTCGAGAAGACCATCTAGCGACAATAGATCACTGATCTGAATCGTGTGGGACCCTCCTCTGGCCAGTTTCTTCGGCCGCTGTTTGGGGCTTTCGAAAATCAATTATGTGGTTTTTTTTTTAGATTCAAGTGGATTCTGCACTTCTAACCCTAAAATCGAAACCACCATGATCGCCCCTGTCCTACCTATCTATGACTAAGGAAGACCTTGGGTTTCGATCAACGGTGGGGCCCTTTGGTTTTTTTCCCCTCCCTGCAAACCATTCGGTCGACTTTCCAGTCATCCGAACGAAAAAAATAGGAAATTTCATTCGTTGGATGCGGCAGTTTTGAGTGGAAGGGAAAAAGGGTATTTTCCATCAAATTTTTAAAAACGGGTGTATTGGGACAAAATTTATAGGTGTCATATATGGGCTCCCATCAGAAAATTAGTAGACCATGTTTTTTATGTTCTTGAATTTTTTGGGATTTCCCCACTTATTTTTCAAACTATTTTTTTTTAATTCATAATTTTAAAATTATATTTAAATATCTAAATGACCTTGAAATAATGAAAAAAATGTATACAAATGAATCTTAGAATTTTCTTGATTTTTTGCAAAATTTTCAGATTTTTTTGAAAAAAATAATAAAAATAACTAAAGAGAGAGAAATTGTAGCGGCCGCTACGCCCACTATCAGCGCAACAACCGTTACGATACAACAACCATTTTCCATATTTTAATTTTTTCATATTAATTTTTTCTTAAAATCCTTTGGTTAATTCCAAGTCATTTTTTGGCATGAGTTTTCAATATTTTTTTTAATATTAACGTGACAATAATTGATTAAATGTCTCTAAATCTAATGTTGAAATCTGTCTTCCTATTTTCTTAGTCTTTTTTCTACAGGAATTTTCTTGATTTTATAATACTTAATTACTTATAACGGTAAAAAGAGGGTGTTCATATTAACACGGGTATTATCTTTTAGGAGACATGAATTTTAGTGAAATTCCCATTTTGCCCCCATTCATCCGCAGAAATCAGTTCACTTTCCAGTGAATAAGTTACTCATTGGTGTACAGAACTGGACTCTTTCTATTTCCAAGTGAATCGGTTCACTCATCAGTGCACTAGACAGGTGAACCTATTCACTGGAAAGTAAAGCAATTTTGAGGGGGTAAAGTGAGAAATCTGAAAAATCGGTGCCTCTAAAAAGATAATGCCCTTGTTAGGATGGGCACTATAAAAAGAAGTTAAATCATTCAGCATCACCCCGACCAAATCTGACTTCATTTTTTCTATTATTTTAGCCATTCTTGATAATTTTTTATTCTTTCTTGCTAACATTAAAGAAAATTACAACCGTAAAATAAATAAACATTAAACAGTCAAGATATATTTGAGAATCAACCAAAACTTTTATGTTTTGTAGTAAACAATGGTAGAGGATAATGATGCGATAAGAGCTGATCAAGTTCTTTTAAAACAGCAAATTTAATTCTATACTCCTTTTACCTGTTACTTTGTTTTTTAAATAGACATTTTATTTATTTTTAAAATACAAATATGATAAGAATAAGATTTGAAATGGCAAATGATGCAAATAAATTCCCCATTTTAATACGGTTTATACTTTAAATATGGGTCAGGCTGACTTGCTTCTTCAACCCGATCCGGTCATCTTAGTCAGGGTGGTGCACACGTGCGAGGATACTTGATTGTTGTTCTTATTTATTTTCACTCCTCTCGCCGCCGCTCGTCTCCCTATCTCTTCTTGCCCTCATCGGATTTCCAGAGGTTTCTTCTCTTTTCTTCTCTCTTTTCTCTCCTATATTTGTTTCTGTCTATCCCTATTTTAATTTTATCATGTCACTTATCATTACTTTTCACCTAATGCCCTATATCTCTCCACGTTTCGGACGCACTCTTTACAATTATCGTTGAAAAGAAGGTCTTGGGTCTTTTGAGACATGGGTTTTGAAGCATTCAAGTGTTTATACAGTCCCAACAAAAGTTACTCAAATATTTGCCATTGTAGAAAAGTATTCAAATATATTATTTGATTCTAATAATACTATTAGTCTGACATTTGATACATGATACTTAGTGGTACATACATGTAATGCCCAATGTGTACTATTTTTACTTGGGTTCATTTTATTTACTCTTGTAGTGTTTAATTTTTTTTTGCCTTTGAGTAGTATTGAGTGAGTGACATTAATAGCTTACATTCATTCTAGGGTTTTGTTCTTACTATTAATTTGTTACAATTTGCTTGTGGTTGCATTCGATCTTTGCAGTTGTTATATGGTCGTGGATTGTTAGTATGTGCCTCATTGGAGTTGAGCCTGGCATTGACCAATGGTAGTCTCTGCTCATTGGGTTAGTTGGATGGACATGTTCTGTACTTTCCTTCAAAACACTTGATTGGTCAGAGTTAGAATTATAAGATTTGGAAAGATGAGTAGAAGCAGCTGGCAAAAAGACCGACATAAAGATGTTAATGAGGTCTCTGGAAATGTGATTAATGAAGGCACAGCAGCTCGAACTAGACCTTTCAGTTTTGAGAAGATTATGCTGAGAAGGAAACAGAAGAAAATGGCCGAAGATGCAAAAGAGTTTGCTGGGGAACCCATGAAATTGGTGGGAAAAGATGGTAGTGAGAGTGCATCTGATCATTCAGAGTGTGAAGGAGGTTACAGGCAAAAGAAGGGTTCCATCTTGGGTGCAGCAAAGCATGTTTCACAAGATACTCTGAAGGATATATCTAGAAAGAAAGAAGGAAATGTATCAAAAAGGGTTAATGATATTGTTAAAGGGAATCGTGAGTTGGAGGCTGTCTTGAAGGTGAGGTCCAATAAGGATAAGAGCAATAAAGGAGACAAGTACGAGAAAAGGAGTCATCATGGGAGCAAAGCAGATGAGCGCTTGAAGTCTGATTTTGAAAATGAATCTGAGAAGAAACGTTCTAAGGATGCAACTGTGAAGGACAAGCATGTAGAGAGAGAGAAAAGTTCCCATAGAGAGAGCAAAAGAAAACATCAAAGTGGAAGTGCTGAGAAAAATAGATCAGAGATTGATTGGTCTGCCTCAAAAAAGCATGACTCTGGCAAATGGCAAGATGCAGAATATTCAGAAAGAAGAGGCTGGAAGAAAGAGTCAGCTCAATCCCATCATGAAGAAGTGAGACAAAAAAGAAGAAGGTCAAGAAGTCGAGAACATGTTAGAGATAGAGATCGAGATAGAGATAGGAGGTCTAGTTCAATGTCACCAAGGGCACACAAACATTTGTCTTATCATGGGAGGGATCATGAAGAGTCATCATATTATTCTTCCAAAGACCGGTCAGGAAGACATGACAAACATAAAATATCAAGCAATGGTGCGCATGGAAGTGGCAATTTTCGGCGCCATGGTCATTCAAGTGGGCTTGGTGGTTACTCACCAAGGAAGAGAAGAACTGAGGCTGCTGTTAAGACTCCTTCTCCAACCATTCGGTCACCTGAGAGGAAAAGTGCTGGTTGGGATCTCCCACCCCCTGTAACCGACAAAGTTGGGGCCAGTGCAGGTCTTTTGGCTAGTGTCCAGTCATTACACCAATCTACGTCATCAAATACACATGAATTGCCTAGTGCTGCCACTGTCACACTAACTGCGTCAAAAGTCCAGTCTGCAGGATCACCAAATACTACATTAACAACAAAAGACGTCTCTGTTGACTCCATTCAACTAACACAAGCCACCCGGCCAATGAGGAGACTTTATGTGGAAAATGTGCCAGCATCAGCTTCTGATAAAGCTATAAAGGATTGCTTCAATGATTTCCTGCTATTTTCAGGAGTTAATCGCATCCTAGGAACCGAACCGTGCATCAGCTGTCTTGTGAGTGAATAAATTTCAGTTTTTATATTTACCATCCTCAAGATGTGGCTATAAATGTGGTTAAGTTATTGTGCCAGTATAATGTAGCTTGAGCAGACTTCAGTTATACTTACTTTGTTGAACTGCAGATAAATAAAGAGAAAGGCCAAGCTCTTTTGGAATTTCTTACACCGGAGGATGCTACATCAGCTCTTTCTTTTGATGGCAGATCGTTATCTGGATGTACTCTAAACGTCAGGCGCCCCAAGGATTTTATTGAACCGGCAGTAAGACGTTCTAAGATGGAACCAGCAGTAAGATTGCTAATTCTATTTCTTTTTTACCAGTTTCGATTGTTTCTGGTTTGATCATTCTGTTTCCATGTTATTTTTATCCATTTGGAGTTAAATTCGAAGTTGTTGCTGGTTCAAGCTTGTTTTGTATTATGGGTTTTAGGTGATGTGATGACATTTAGAGTCAACCTGTTATAAGTTGTGATATGTGATGACATTTAGAAATATCATTACAAGCAATTTGTCTACCGTCCCTGGACTTACCTAATTTATATGTTGTACTATGTGATATTAAATTATTAATAGTATTTCTAGCTGCTGTTCCTTGTATGAAATGAAGTGTGTTCAGACATTTGAAATAAATAAATGTTGGAGCACGTTTGGTGCTTAGTTTTAGTTTTCTTTCAAGTATCATCTTCTTTCTGCTGCATAGTAGTAGAAACTCTAATTAATTGCTGTAAACCATTCCCATGACCCACACTAGGACTTGTGAATCTGAGCATGCACAGGATGTGATGATCTTCATTTATTGCTGTTGTTGTTATTATTGTTTTTTACTTTTCCCTCACCCCTCTCAAGAGGAGAGTTTTTACTGTTTAACTAAGCTCATAAGATGAGTGATTTCATTAACTTGTATACTGATTTTGCACTTGTTATATTTCAACTATGAGTCGTTTTAAGTGATTCTGTAGCAGTTTTATTAGTTCTCTTCCACACTGGCCACATTTGATGAACTACAAGCTGTTTCCAGCAAACATATGATGACGAGTAACTCATTTTTGAAGCTTGCACATTTTCTAGTTACGGTCTGTAGCTATTCCATATACATCTTTGATAAATTGTCAGCTTCTTGTAGATCTGCTTGTCCTATTCGGTCTGCTTATAGATCATAGTCCAGTTACATGGTGCAGTTATAGTCATTTTATAAAAGTAAACAATCTGTAATGCTTGAACATAAGGGATGTCATGTGGTGCAGTTATTACTAACATATGCCATGTCAGTCTGCTCTTTGTGCTTGTCTTTATATTAGTTGGGCTTTTTTGGATTTTGATGGATAAAACAAGTTTCTACTGGAAAATGTTAGGAAGAAAACATGGAAAATGGGATACAGACCATAGTTTCACATTGTAATAATGTGATATTTTATCACTAATGTGCTTAATGAGCCCCCTCTTTAGCTAAATGGTAGCCTTAAGCATTTGCTTCTTGGTGCACATGCTAAAAATAAATGTGAATATTATTATAGATCTTCATTTTATTGCAACCAATTGTATTAATGCCATGACAGAAAAGCTTCCACTTAGCATCTAAGGTTCTAAGTACATTGAATGGATGTGGGTACCATACTGGAGCATGTAAGATTAGTGAGCATTCCACTATTCTTTAGCAATTCAATGAAACCCACAATGTTTCTTAGATTGCAATGGCCATGTAATGAAAAAAAAGAGATGATTCTATGCAATCTAGACCAAGAGGAATGACAGGTACCTTTCAAAAAAAGAAGAAGAATGACAGGTGAAGTTTAAGGGATCAAAGATTCAAGCAAACCGTCTCACACATCAAGTGGTTAAACCTTGATAATGGAGTTTCTTTGTTCTTCTGCTTCAATGCATTTTGTTTCTGGAAACCATAACGTTACCTATTTTATATTCAAACAGAGCTCAAAAATAACTAATCTAGTCCTAGACTCCACCTTAAATGTCTTTAACCTTGACCTTTGATTTGCCTTGAAAATTAACACTTGTGATGGGAAAGTGGATGGTGACGATGATGAATTGAAGACCATATGTCATTCATCACCCACCAATTGTTCAGGTGCTGCCTACAACATGGTTGAATCGATGCACTTGCTGATAAGTGATAACCTTTTTTTTTTTTGTTTTTTTGTTTTTTGTTTCTCTTGACACTAAAGACAAAACACATACTTCTGGCTTCATTGTGGTCTTACTTTTCATCATTCCAAATCCTGATCTGATCTAACATTCTGCTAGCATGAATTTTAGGGTTATTTCTGATCCAGACAATCTAAATAGTTGTTGCAACATGTTCTTTGTTACCGGCCCAGGTTACATCCCTCAAAAGAAATACATGTTGCTCTATAGCCAAGTCTTGAAATAGGCTGAGTAACATGATTCTCCATGAGCTAGAGAAAGAGGAAGGAGATCATGAATCAGAAGTTTGGATGTGGGAATAAAAAATGATTTCATGCCCATTGGGTATAAAATGACACCTACGATGTAGAAAATGCTCATACATTATGATGTTCGACATCACTCAAACAAGTTGGAGTCAGCTACAGAAGTCATTAGATAAAGTCTAGGCACAATCTTCTAATGTATGCTAATCTATTACTGAGAGTAACGTTACCTTAAAATCTTTGTGGTTCTTTCAAAAGATGGAAGATCTCGTTGTGGTAAAAGAAGGTGATTGCTGATGACCTTTTTTGGGACGTAGACAGTAAAATATTTTATTAGAAGAAAAGTGAAATACAAAAGCATAAGTGCTATGGTTGTAGAGTGAAAAGATGGAAAAGATCTCGTTGTGGTAAAAGAAGGTGATTGCTGATGACTTTTTTTGGGACGTAGACAGTAAAATGTTTTATTAGAAGAAAAGTGAAATACAAAAGCATAAGTGCTATGGTTGTAGAATGAAATATATCGTGATTTTATTAGATAGTAAAATATTTTATACAAGGCCTGTAGCAAAATCAAAATATATTGTGATTGTAAAGAGAAGTAAAAGTGCTATGGTTGTAGAAATGAAAAAAAACCTTGGTCCCATACATCCCTAGTCAAGCCCGAAGTTAGGGAGGGAGAGGAGACTGCTCCTGAACGGAAGAAGGGTAAATCCTGAGCCCCCTCCACCCCGAATAGTCCGAAATTAGAACACTTCTACTGCCGGCCGTTGCTTCTGTACTCCAACCCTGGCTAGGAAGTTTGCGACACTGTTGCTGAGCGTGCAGACATGCATGAATCGGATGACTCCATTCCTACACAACCTTCTTATGTCTCCAACAACACTTACTAGTTTCCGCCCACAGGGGGGGGGGGGGGGGGTTGTTCTTCCCAAGCGATTGCATTGACAGAATTACCTTCGATAATGAGCTTCCATTCCAAATCCTAGCCCAAAGATGGATGGCTCTCCTAATTTCCCTCGGTTACGCTTCATTGGATTTTATTACCCCTAGAGGTTCTGAAAAGACTAGTGACATTCTACCCCTATTGTCATGAACCACTTCCCCTATCCCCATCGGATCGGGTTTACCTTTCACTGTACCATTGACATTAAATTTATAGAAGCCTTCCATAGGCTTCATCCACTCCACCTTGGTCTTCCTATTTCTTCCATCCCCCTTCATAAATGCTTCCCATGATAGATAGAAATCCATTGGGGCGCAGCTGACGAATTCTTTACAAAGTGAGAGCCAACTTATAGGGTTTCACCTTGCCTTTTCAAATAGTTCCCTTACAACCGCCGTCTTTCCTTCGAAAATTCTATTATTCTTTTCCTTCCAAATTGCCTAAAAGATCACTATGGAGGAAACCCCCATGCCATCCTCTTCCTACCTACAAAAGGTCCCCCTACCCAGTCTATAATAACCTTCCCCTCCCTATTATCTAGAACCCATGTACAACACATCAAATTAAGGAACAACACGCGCCGCCCCCCCCCCCCCCCACCCCCCCCCGCGCGGCTTAGCACACACAATGCTGAGGCTTCCTCTGGCAGGAGATCTCGACTCCTCAGGTTGCATTTGACCAAAATTTTACCTCTTATTGCAGCCCACATGAAAACGTGGACTCTTGGGCAGATCTTATTATTCCAAGCCAACTTACATGGTGGGGGTGGATTTTGATCAAGAGAATAAACCATCCTCAGTATTGATTTAATTGAGAACACCCCTGAAAGATCTATGGACCAAATCCATTTATCCTTCTCCTCCAAGCATATTTGTGTTTACCCTAAAAGCCCCTTCAAGGGGTGAAGTTGGTCCACCTCAAAATCCCTGAAACCCCTTCTGAAAGTGATGGATCATTGAGGTTCGCCGTTGGACTCTCTATAATAATCCATAACCAATCTTTCAAAAAATAATCCATAACTAAGGCATCCTTTTGTTGCCGCTATAAATAGCCTGGGGAAGACCTCACAAAAGGCTCTCTCCCCCACCCACTTGTCCTTCCAAGATAAAGCCCTATTTCCTTTGCCACCAAAATTCTAAGACCCCTTTAAATGCTGCACCTATCCTACCCTCTCCATTTACTAGTTTAATGATGGCTTTGACTACCGCTGAACCCTCCCTAGCTACCCTACTCCCTAATTGCCATCCCCAAGGTCATTCATCCCATACCTAGCCACCAACACCTCTCTCCACGGGGCTTCCTTCTCCAATGCAAATCTCCATACTCATTTGCACAACAAGGTATGATTTCTATCCCTAATACTAAATATCCCCAAACCCCCTTCGTCTTTAAGATTGGTGACCTCTTCTCATTTAACCAAGTGAATTCACCTCCTCTCCCCCTTCCCTTCCCATAGAAAATCCTTTTGGAGTTTCTACAAATTCCTTGATACACTCTTGTGTATCTTGAATAAAGACATAAAATATGTGGGTAGGTTAGCCAAGACGGATTGAATTAAAGTCAACCTACCTCCCAGGGAGAGAGTTTTTGCTCCAAGTTTTAGCCTCTTGTTAACCTTTTCAATGACGGGATTCCAAAAGGACTTGGATCTAGGATTGGCATTGACTGGTAGTCCCAAGTAGGAAAATGGTATTTTGCCAACACAACACCCCATGTCCCTCGCCAATGAATCAACCGTCTCAACTTCTAAGCCTATACAAATCAAGTTGCTTTCACCTAGGTTTATCCTCAGTTTCGACACCAGTTCGAAGCAACTGAGGACTTCTTTCTCTCTGGACACATCGCAAAACAAGAGGGTGTCATCTGCAAATTGAAGATGAGTTATAGATATGTTGCATGTAGTGGCCTCTAGACCCCTAACTAAACCCAATTACTTAGCCTTTAGCATCAGGCGACTTAAGGCTTCATCAACCATGGTGAACAAGAATGGAGAGAGTGGGTCACTATGTCTTAGACCCCTAGTGGCAAAGGTTGGTTCAATCAGTGACCCATTAACGAGAATGGAGTAGGATGAGCCTTGTACACAAGCCGTCATCCATCGCCTCCACTTGGGTCCAAATCCATCTAACCGAACAAGAAGTCTACGAAACCCCACTCTACATGATCATAGGCTTTCTCCATGTCCAGTTTCAACAACACTCCTCTCTTCTTTGTTCTTGCGTCTATAATTTATTAATTCATTTGCTACTAAAACCCCATCTTGGATTTGTCTGCCCTCTATAAATGCTCCCTGTGTTTCCCCTATTACCTCACCAATGGCTTTTTTAAGTCTCGCAGCAATTACTTCATTTGGGAGTTTATAAATACATCCGACCAAGCTAATTGGTTTGAAGTGAGAGAGTTCAGAGGCACCCTCTCTCTTCGGTATCAAGGGGATTAAGGAGTTCTTCAACTCCTTGTTAAATATACTCTACCACGAAATTTGTCCAAAAACCTCAAGAAGAGTCCTCACACAAGATCCCCCTGCAGGAATTCAGGAACTTGAAGTTAAAACCATCTGGGCTCGAGGCCTTATCTTTGTCAATACTTCCTAAAGCCTCCACTATCTCCTCTTCCTCGAATGCTCTCTCCAGCTAGCTGATCTGCTCCTCCGAAATCCTATTGAAGTACACCCCTTCCAATAATGGCCTACCTCCCCCTCTAGTATCTAATGTTCTATTTAGAAAAGAGGAGGCGATGATCCTTTGAGGTTGGTCAGACCTAACTCTGTGAGTGGCAATGTCATCTGCTATCATAGGTGAATCTGAATCCATCCTCGTGCTAGTTCTAGTTAACGAATCTCCCCGATTCTGGTCTACATTGATAGTTCCAATCGGAATTAGAGGAATAGGATAGATAGCACATGTGTCATGCAGTCTTGGTACCAGTGGCATCACATTTGTTGACTTGACTGCAATGGAAGTGTCTCATGCTGCCAATGTAGGTCGAGCCTCCTACTGCATCTCTAAGTGAGGTATTTCAGGTCCAGGCTCCCCGTTCTCAGAATAGTTCTACTTGCTCAAGAGAGGAAAGAACCTCCCCTATCTGCCTGTGTTCAGGTGTTAAAGAAAGGAAACCTGAAAGAGAATGTGAAGGATTGGGAGGACTTACACCAAGAAGAGTGACGTCCCTGGTGTGAGGATCCAAAGGTTGATGTCAGGCATGGGGTTGCGAATCAGATACAACCATAGGGTGGGGTAAGACATGTGAGCGAGGTGGATCCTGCATGAAGGACAACCCCCCATCCTCCCTCGGAGCAAAGACTAAAAGGAAGTAGTTCTTCACTTCCGACCTTATTTCCCTTTTCCCTTCTGCCCTCCTCCCATCCACCATAACAACTCTTATGCTATTGGCCATGGATCTCGTGTTCGCCATTTGTGAAAGAATTAGTATTTCTATCACCTTCTCTGAGCCACGTAGCCCATGACTTTTATCTCCATTCCACCTCTTCCCTTTTGAGACGCTCCCAAAGTTTCTTCATGTAACCACGCTTCTCCCTCAAGTGCTCTTAATCTCTCTCCTCATCAACTCCCTTCCATTCCTCCAAAAGACCAGAGTAGAGATCTTTTTCCTCCTCCAGTGCTCCCGTAGTGGATCTACGCCACTCTCTAATTTTTAGCTTCAAGAGTTTCTACTTCTTATGTAGAATAAAACCTCCAAATGAGCTCCATCAGGCCTTCACCCAATCATGAAATTCCTTGTTGTCCAAACAGGAGTTATTAAAGCAGAAAGGTCTAGCCCCTAATCCTCCACCTTTGTGCTGAGTAAAATCGGCCAATGATCTGACACTGGTCTTTTTAATTTAATCTGTGAAGTGTTTCAGAACATCTCATCCACATCAATGAGACAAGAAGCCTGTCCAACCGGCTCATGGATGGGTGGTTCTGCTCGTTAGATGATGTGAATCTTCCGCTGCTCATTGGATAGTCAACCAACTCACAAGAGTTAATACAGTCGGTGAATCCTTCAGACAAATTAGTGTCTCTTGCTTTTCCTTTTCTTTCCGAAGGAAATCTGGTTGCATTGAAGTTCCCCCCCAAGGCACCACGAACCATTCTAGTTAATTTTCGAACTTCTTATTTCCTCCCAAAAGGCTTCTCTCAGAAGCCACATTTGGACTGTACACATTACTCAACAAGACCTCTTCATCCTCATCAATCAATCTAGCTTTCGCAGAAAGCGTCCTGTTTCCCATAATCGTCTCTCCCGCCTCAAATACCTTTGTCCTCCAAATGATGACCAATCATCCCTAAGCACTCCCTATTGATGGTCTGAAGCCCCAATCTGCTCTATGGACTCCCCAAATCTCTCTGATATCTTTGCTGGTAATTTCTTCTCTCTTAGTCTCCTGAATAAAAATAAAACCAGCCCTATACTTCCAAAAGATTCTTTGCAAAGCTCCCCTTTTCAGTCTGAGGCCAAGCCCTCATACATTCCAAGAGATGATGTTCATCGGGAAACCAATTTCCTACTCGTTTTCAACCCCTTTTTCCTCGAACTTTATACCTTCAAGAATTTAGAGGTACCCACCATTCCTTGTGCCTTGCTCGTTCTCTTTGAGTGTTTTGATTCCAGTTATGACGGATCACGCTCATATAATCCAGTGCAAGGCTTCCTTTGCTGATTCCAAATCCAGGAATTTTATCCCCATTGTGCTCCCTGCAATTAGAATTTTCTTGGCATCCTCTTTGTTGCAACCCAGTTTCGTAGCCAAAACTGCCCCTAAACGCTACATGACTTAATTGGTTTATTCTCTCCTTTGATTTCTTCACAAGGAAAACCAATTCGAGCATCCTCCCTTTCTTTACCGCCACCCTTCCTGTCTGCCATCCCTCTGTCCACTATGGATACACCAGTGCCAAAGCTAGTTGCCCTTTGTCCGTCACCATTGTCTCTCCACTTCGCTCCCATCTCTCTGTCACAGTTCAGTGAGTCACTGTTGAGTTTTGTCTTCCTTTAGCTTCTCCTCTCCATGCAGTGTCGGTGACGACTGTTTTGCAAAGAGGATGAAGACTGCTCTGGGGATCACATAATTTGTCATTGCCGGATTGCTCTCTTAGTCTCTGATGCTGTGCCATTGTCGGAAAGACAGGTGGGTTCATTTGCATCAAAAGAGGATTTGCTGACCCAGTTCAATTTTAATCCTTTCGTCCGCATGTCGAGTTAATTGGGTTCATGTTCTTTCTAGTTTTGTCGTTGGCTGGGAAGATGTGCTTCTTTAATGGGCCCAGGCCCATCAGGCTCACGGCCCAGATCCAGCCTAGATTGCAATCTGTTACCAGTGTTCCTGTTGTTGCTGTGGGCATAGCCAGATCCATGTGCAACAGATTCCAGGACTCGACCCACTGTCTTTTTATCACTGGACCCCGAGACCACTTCACTTGCCCTAGTGTCTCTTCCTTTCTCCACCAGTCCTGTCCCTCCTCTGCTGAACCTGCCCTCTCCTCATTGGCCCTCCCTCCAAAGGTCGCTACAGTATGTTTCCCTCTGCGGTTGGGTGATCCGTTGCATACCTCGTTCGCTGTCCTTGACCGCCTTTCAGTCCTGCCATGTCTCCTCGAGAGTTGCCCGCTTCCTCCCTCGGGTGGAGTGTGATGCGGGAGCATTTCCTAATGGTTTTTATGTTATTTTGTTTTAGTCTTCTCTAGTTAGTCTTTTTTTTTTTTCCTGTTTTGTTATATGAGGGACAAATATGTCATTTTGAATTATTGTAATGGGCGGCATTAAAGTCATTTTAGTTTCATTAGTGGTTGCTGTAGGGCAACAAGGAATCAATAAGGAGCCGCTGGCCCCATAATGGTGTTTTGTTATTTAACCTCTTGTGTTAAGGATTTTGAAATTAATGAATATTATAAAGATTTTTGTGAAGCCCTAGCCTCCACGATGCACATGGTGTTGATGATAGGGTTCTTTAATTTGGCGTCCAATCTCAAATTAGGCATTTAAGGTCACCCTATCCCTTGTCCTTCATTAGAGAGTCCGATTATCGCAGGAGGAGTCAATCCGTATTCTCCGGTAGCCTTCTTGCCGGCCATTGTCCTCCTCAAAGAGAAGATTTGTGGAAAATCTTGCCCCATCAATGTCTCCCTTAACCTTTGTTCCTCCGTCCTCCCACTGCCCCTTTCCCAACAACCCTTCCTCACTTGATTCCTCAACTAAATGCACCTCCTCTCCCCCGATCCTCCACATATTTCATCTCCCCTACCTGGACCTTGTAGGTTCCATCAGACACCCTGATGATCACCTCCTCTGGGATGGTTTTAGAGTTTTCAACTTTTAGTAACAGTCTCAATGTGGAGAGATCTCTCCTTTCCAAATTATCTTTATCAATCTCCAGAACCTTCCCCATTTTCCTCTTGATTTGCAGGATTGAGTCACAACTCCAGGCCACCAACGGAAATCCAAAAGAGTGAATCCAAGGCCACTTGACTTATTGATACTAGTTGGAGTGCCAAAGTTCCACCGATTTGAAGAACTTCTTCCAATAAGGATCACTAGCCCTTTCCTGAGCTTCCTCCTTGTTCTAGGCTGTGATCAGAAACCATTCACCACTCAGCCACCTCACTAAAGAGCTGTTAATTCCTTTCTCCTCACAGAAGCTCCTGACCTCTTGTAGGTTGATACAGAGCTCTGCCATGACTATCAATGATTGACAAAGCCACTCATATGCCACCCCCAAGTTTGAGCTGTTCATTGGAATCTCATAGACTGGAGATTTGTCTTCTCCTTGATTCGATCGCTCAGTGGCCAATGACAAATTATCATTCGCAATCTGGACCCATGATCGACCATTGGTGCCAGGATTTTGACGCTGAGCACCCAGTCCATCATTGGTCCTGTAGAATGGTTGGGTCTGGTAAGGGTTATCTGCATCACGGCTTCCTTTCTTTTCCTCTCTTCTTTCTTCTTCCCCTGATCTTTCTCCTTTGGCACCTTTCCTATGATCCATCCCTTCCATACAAAGCGACTTGCACTGTAATCCTTCTACCTCCCAACGAGCAACCATTTGAGCCATTAATGGTCCTCACAGTAGCACCTTCCCCTTTCATCCTGAAAGCAAAATTTTACCCTTTTTGATTCCTTTTGTCTGGAATGAATGCATCTACCACTCTTCCCCAAGCTTTGTAAATCTCCATCAACCATCTTCTTGTTGCAAAATCCAGTACATTTTCCACAAAAAGAGTGACTGATGCCGAACTCTGCTGCGTCCTCTGGCTCTTGCTGCTTACCTCCTGCCACCCCACACCCTTGGCTCGATGATTCTCACCCCATACCCACCGGAGGCCTCCGTCCAGGTACTCTCTACACTTGCTATCCCATGGCTCCAAGGAGTTCCCCTGGTGATTGCTTATGACTGAAACCAATATCATATCAATTGACATATCTGGCTTGAGCTTTTTAACTTTAGGTTCTGAATCTATTATAAAGAAATCCAAAAGCACACCGAAAGTTCTGAAGCGCATATGTCCATATAATTCATAATTGTTTTATCTAGTAATAATTAATAATTTTTAATGGAATCTACTTCTACTTGTTTCTAGTGATTGTGTTTAAAGCTGGACCATGTCCAAAAAGATGTGTCTAGAATCTGAATGGATGAGTCTATGTGGTCCTCATTTGCACGTGTGGGGTTTGGTGTTTTTTTTTGTTTGAAATGGTAACTTCATTACAAGAAAAGGGTAGCGATCCTCCCACGAGCATTTGTGTAATCCAACACAGGTTTTACTGTATTGCCCATTTTGCCCTTCGAACCGGCTCGCCGAACCCTTCGAATCAGGCTCGCCGGATCACTGACCCTTCCACTGCGGTATAAATCGGCTCACTGACCAGCTCGCCGGATCACTGACCGGATCATTGAAATTATCTAAGTGAGACTGTTTTTTCCATATAGAGCAGCAAACCGGATCACTGAGCGGCTCACTGACCGGATCACTGAATTTTTTTAAAATGCTTTCGTACGATAGTGGAAGGATAAAGTGGGCAACCCTAAATCCCATGTCTCGTTACACAACATGCCCGTGGGAGTATCGCTACCCAAAAGAAAATAAGGCACAAGTTGTGCCAAAACATACGAAAACAAACTTGCAGGAATAAAAACAAACAGGGGTTAGATGGTTGTTTGTTACAGTACCATGATAAAATATGCAATTCTATGTGGTGATGGTTGCTCTTTGTTATCTTTATCTGCAACCCATTTACTCCTATATGGTCCAAGGAACTTAAGAAATGCTTCTTAAGAAAAAAAGCATATGCTCCATTGAACTCATGCCATAATCCCATGACTGAGATTCGGCAGGATGGGTGAACGTTTCTAAATAGCAAAAGCAAATGAATGATAAGCTTGTAAGTTATTTGCTTCCAGTAAGTTTCTTGACTAAATCATTTATTTGACTATGGCCATTATATTCCATTGGTATGTAAATTAAATTGCAGCAGTGTGCATCTTTTTTTTTTTTTTTTCTCTTTTTCTGTATTTCCTATCAATGACAGATTTAGAAAGTGGTTGCTAATGTAGATTCTATTTATGATTTTTCTTATCCACTGCCTTGTATTTTACTTGATCTTTTTTCTTTCTATTAAATCTTTTTACTGTTGATATAAAAGGTTATAACATCTCTATAACATTTGTTGTGGTAATATGTGCTGAAAGCAAAAGGGAGTAATATGAGTGGATGATTTCCAGGCAATTCGAAATTGTGCCTTGTGTTATTACACACTTACATTTTTTCTTTTTTTCATACATTTAATCTCTTAAAGCATTGAAGGTTACTAAATGCTACTTACTTCATGAGTTTTAGCTTCGAACTCATTCTCTTACCGCTTAGTTTAGTTTGCATTAGGCATGATATGTTTTATCCTCAGGTTGAATCTTGTCTGACAATCATGTTGGAATCTCTCTTAAATAGGGTAATTGTATTGGGTGTGTCATAATTCACATTCTGGATGGTGACGCAAGGACTTTTAAAAGAAGACTTCCTGGTGTAATGGCAAGGTTGATGTGATAGCAACTTCATTCCAGAATTCATTTCCATTGATTCATCTTAACTGTTGGGAGAGCCTTCTTTTGACAATCATGTCACTCTTGCTTGCATTAATGGCAAACTTGCATAAAATGATATCAGAATTTCGATGTGCTTCTCACAGGATTAGTAGTACTCTCGGATGAATTTATCTTGGGTGTGGGCATCATTGGAAGACTGGGGTCTCCAGTATAACTCTGCTGGACACCATCTTTTTTAACTGTTCTAACAGATTGACACAGTATCTTGATGCCACTCTTCTTCTTTTATTAGAAAATGATTAAAACATCATAAAAAATTAAAAAAAGTGAAAGAAATCGTAAAACAAATGGTGCCACAGACCCTCTATCCTTCTCATGCACACAAAACACGTATTTCTTTAAAACCTTAAGTGTTTTGTTTATTACAAAAGTTGGCACTAATGAATGACTTTTCTTTAGTATGAGCTAGAAAAGGTCATGAATTAACTGGTAAATTGTCTCAAAAAATGAATGAATTGGTGAATTGCCTCAAAAAAAAAGAAAAAAAGAATGAACTGGTGAAGCTAAAATCACTACTTCCATTACTATGACTTGGGTGGTTTTAAATTTATCTACAGGAAGATCCCTTGATTTATTCAACTCTAGTCAGGCCAAGGGAGCCTATGTTTCAGCCTATTGTTAGTTTATCTTTGGTTTTACTAGGGTGATTCAAGGGTCAAACCAACTAGTTTTTCAGCCATCCCCATGGTATTGGGTTTCATCATGATCTAAGTTGATTATTTCAATAAAATCATTTTCTTTTTAGGGATTGTGTCTGTATGTCTAAAACTCTAGTTGGATGTGACCGAATGTGAAAAAAGTCAATTCCCCAGTGGCTAGAGAAGGTAGGAGAATCCCCTGTTGGAGACTGACCATGCAACGCCGGGTAGGGGAGAGTCCCTCTCCCAAGCAAAAGGCCTTTTGGGCCTAGAAGTGAGCCGGGCCCAGATGCAAAACCGTGCGGGTCAGGTAGGCCCAAAGCGGGCAATATCTTGCTGGGGGAGTCAGGTCGTCACAAATGGTATCAGAGCCAGGTTCAACTCTCTGCCTGTGTGGGCCCTCTGCTTTTCTGTTGTGGCTGAGCTGAGAATGGCTCTGGGCTTAAGGGGGGTGGATTGTAACACCCCCCTCTCCCAAGCAAGAGGCCTTTTGGGCTTGGAAGTGAGCCGGGCCGAAATGCAAAACCGTGCTGGTCAGGTGTGCCCAAAGTGGACAATATCTTACTGGAGGAGTCGGGTCGTTATAGACCACTAGTGGTGGTTCATCTTGCCATATAAATGAAGTTACCATTAAAATAAAAACTAGTGGTGGTTCTTGATTCCCCTCAAGTGGTTGGTGTATACTAGAGCAAGTATATTGGAGAAGCAACAGAAAGCATCTTTTGAAGGGTTCAACTTTTTTTCTACAAGTGGAATGGGTGCTTTCCATGGCTTTTCACCCACCCTTTTAGTAGGAGGAACCAACTTTCCCTTTTTGTTTTTGGGCAATTTTTTTTCCGAGAAGCCCATTGCTTGTACTTCAAACACCAAATGTGTAGTTTCTTGTTTTGTCCAGAGAAACCACATTTTTGACAAAAAACTTTTTGATGACCTCCCTTTCTCAATGTTGTGAAAATTTTAAATTTATAACTCGCAAGCGCACGAACCATAAATAATATAGTGTTAAGAGTGGAAGGTCGATCCCACAAGGAAATAACAAAATATATACAAAAACAAAATATATGAAATTGAAATGTTGTGATTAAAGAAAATGTAGATCTTTAGAAATAACCTAAACTTGAAAATCAAATTCTAATTTTTATAAAAAGATTTTAAATTAGTGGCATTCCAGTTGTAAGAATCAAATCTAAAAGTTAAGAGTATCATCATCTAAATCTAAAATCTAACCAATAAATCTAATTTAATTAAAGTAATGGTATGGATTTAGAATTTATAAATAATCTCAAATCAGTTTAAGAGAACATAATTAAAATGCAATTAAATCAATCTCAACCTAGTTCAAAAGAATTTGAGAGAATAAGAAAAGAATAAAAAATTTAATAAAAATAATAAAATATTCACATAATGTACATTGAGACAACTATTTATGGAGGCATTTTATCCCATTTGATAATAAAATCACGGCCTAGACTATGAAATCTTCAAGAATCATCAAATACATAGTCAAATTTGCCTTTTATCAAACTCTAATTAAAAATATTATGGCTTCCATTAAATAAGAATTCCCAATTCAAGCCTTGGGCTTGGGCAGAAATTTATACTTGCCTTTCCAAATCTAAAAGAAACTGTTCTTAAAAAGAACCTTAGACTGGGAAGATCAAGTTCCACCGATCTTAAAAGGGGTTCTGCTTTTCCTTGAAAATTCTCAAAATAATTTCTAACATAACATTTATAAGAAAAATTAAAATAAAAATTCAAACTATCATTACACGATATTTAATAATTAGGAAAACCATACATCTAAAATAAGCTACCATGAATTTTATTGAAATAAATCGGAATATAGAATTACAATGCTTTTGGAGTTTTGCATCAAAGACAGAAAACACAAGAACTTACAAATTAAATTCAAAAATTCCTTTCTTCTCTAGTCTCTTACAGCCTCCAATTTTCAGTGCTCTTCAATCCTTGCTCAAATTCAAATTTTACAATACCTGAACCCCTTTATTTAAAGTGCTCAAAAGAAACTGGATTAGGTAAGGCTTGGAGAGAATTCCTCCCAAATTCGCTCTCTTTTATCCGAATCCACCGTCCTTTCAAGCCGTGGCCGAATTTTGCAGATAAGGCACCATGATTTTAGGGATTTTGGATTAATTTGGAAAGTAGTGTGTAAATCCCATTTTTCTATACATGCAACAACTTGCAGCTCAATTTTGACCTTGTTAAGGTCCGAATCACGAAATTTCATAAACTACAAAGTTGTACCCCTTGAAGTCTTCTTTCCAATGCAACAAGAATGAATGCAATCGGACATCGAAGTGAAAAGTTGTGGCTAAAATACTTAAACTGTAGTCAAAATATTCGTCCTTCCAAAATTCATTCTAATCAATCCAAATCCCATTTTTTTCCTCTCATTCTTACTTCCACAATCCTTCAAACGAAATTCATTGGTCTCACTTGGTCTTTTGGACTTGGATCCCATACTTGGACTTTGGCTTATAGGCTTCAGACTCGAATAGTGGGTCCATTTGTGTGTTTATAAATTTCTAACACCTTTACAATTTAACACAATCTAAAAAATATTATTGTAATTCAAACTCTCATATCCTGATCTGAATTATAATAATTTACAATAATTCCAAATCAAATTAGGTGGTAAAAATTACAAACTTTCCAAAAATAGAACTATGGCCCACTTTTCTGCATTTTAATTCATTTTTCTTGTATTCTCACAAATATACTGCAAAACTCAAAAACTCCATTAAACGGATCTAATATACACAAATCAAATGCTAACTAATCCAAAATTAAAGGGTAAAATTGTCATTTTCAGTGCTCAACACTCCACATAAATGGAACTTAAGGTACAGTTTGCCATTTTCTATGGGAGAATTCATCTGAGTCAGCCCATGTTAAAAGAACTTTTTAAAATGTATGACACACCCTTGGTTTGCAACTTGATATAGATTCGGATGACTTGACTGAGTCAACTCGATTTGGTGGAAAAAAGGAGTAATTGGAGAGGAACTCATTGAGTAAAGGAGTTTTTGTTTGACTCGAATGAGTCACCCAAGTTGGATGAAAGACTTGTTTGAGTGGTGGAAGATATTCAAGGACACATGTTTTTCTTTCATTCTTAAGGAGCACTAATGGAATTTCTAGGTTATTAGTAGGGGCAAAATGGTGAAAACATAGTATGAAAGGGGAAAACCCCTAAATCTCATGTTCCGAACTAGGGATGAGAAAGAAAAGAAATGGAAGGGAGTGGTGATGACCAAGATGAAATACTTTTTTTGCACTCTTATCCTTTTTTTATTCATCTTTGTTTCTTCTTCTCCATTCTTCTTGTTATTCTCTTCCCATTCTTCTTCTTCTCTTATTTTCTACTATGTTTCTTCCTTTTCCCTCTGTCTTCTTTGAGGTTCTTTCTTAAATTCATTTTCCAATTCCTCCTCTTTCTTAGTTTTCCAATTTTTGTTTATTAATATTCCTTTTAATTTAAAGTTTTATCTTCTTTATACAAGTTGCATGTACAAGGAGGAGAGGTAAAGCATTGAAAATGTGGGGGGAAGTGATACAAAGAGATGTCAGTGGGGCGACTGGCCCTATGTTTTATAATTGGGTCAAATGGAGAAGTAGAGCTCGTAAAATCGATCTAAATAGATGGGATTTAGGCTATTGTGATGATGATGATGAAACATTTAAACAGATAATATAAACTAATAATAAAATAATATTATTGTAATAAGTTTGACCAAGACTTGTCTTTTTTACTAGATCAAAACGTTTTGAGTCTTCAAGTTGACTCGATGAGTTTTTGAGTTTCTAAAAAATGAACTCACCTTGTGTTAGACACATGCACTTGTGTTGGTTGTTCATGGGTTCTTCGTGGACTTATCTAGTGCTTTTTGACATTCTTTTCCAAGATGATAGAAATAACACCACACCTTTCTCCTTTTGAAACCTAATAAAATTATTACGTTTCAATAAAAAACCTAATCAAATTATTGATATGTTCACCTTTAATTCTTTAGAGTAAAAGCAGTACACTTGTAGTACCCCGCCCCTAGGGGGGCCCGTGCCTTGAGCCAGATAGCGCCACAAGCAGAGAGAAAATTGCTAGGCTCCCTGTGTGGAGTGTTGGGCGTGTTCTCAGAGTCCCACATCGCCTAGGGGCAATGGGACTCCCTGGTATATAAGTTGGAGGCTTCCCTCCATCAAGCACGAGGCCTTTCGGGGGCTGCTCTTCGGCGTTACAACACTATTGTCTATCAATGTTATTTTCATACCATATTTTCATTTGAAATATATATTTAAATAGTGTAGAGTCTCATATTTTTTTGGTCTGTCAGAATCTAGATACCTAGGCCCTTAACCATGAAACTTAGCACCCCAACCAAACACACAAACAAGCACAAGTAAAAGAAGAACCATGATGTTATTTTCTACTGTATTTTCATTTGAAATAAGCTAAATTTAAATTGTTTAAATCTAGAGCAGAGTCTGCGAGCCCCCCTACCCCACCAAAAGAAAAATTAAAAAACACACACACACACACGTACACAAGTAAAAGAAGAACTGGCAAAAATTGATTTCTAATTTGGAACCTGTGAAGGTTGGCTTGGTGGTCAAGAACCCGCCTAAGATGCGGGAGGTCTTAGGTTCATGTCACTCTCAACACAAAAGGGCCACTCCTTATAGTGTTACCCTAGTTTAGTGTATGTGGATAGAGAGGTTTGCACACGAGCCAGGATTAGTCAGGTGCTCTAAGAGCCTAGACACCTTGGTCTTAAAAAATAAAAAGAAAAGGGTTTCTAATTTGGGGTTGATGGGTTAGGGAAGTTTGTAACCCCAATGGGTGGCCTGACGGTCAAGATGCCCGCCCTGCTTGGTCTTGAGTTCTATTCATGTTCAACCCCAACAAGCCACTCCCCGTAGACTTAACGGGTGGTGTGGATTGGGAGCTTTACACATGCCCGTGGGATTAGTCTCACCTCCAATGTGGGGTGGGAATACCCATGTAATCCAAAGAAGAGAAAAAGAAATTGGGGATCAGAAAACCTGCTACTGTTTTCTAGATGGGTACATTTTTGGCAGCACATTTACATTAGAAAAATGGTTGAAATATGAAACAATAAAAATCATGGTTCAATTACTAGCAATGGCCTCTGTTAGATTTAGAAGATGTTGGGTGATCTGGCACTCTACTTCCAGCAGCAAAACCCACAACTGCGGCTTTAACACCAGACCTTACTACTACTACTACACATATTGATGCTTCTATTGTCAACGTCCGAGAATGTTTACATGGCACTGTGCATCCAATTTTAATAAGTTATCCATAATCTACGTTTTTTTTTCCTTATTTTAAAATTTGTTATTATGTGATGAAGTAATTTCTGAATATAAATGTCGGGGATTCAGATGTACATTGCTGATGTTTATAGATAATTCCTGGCTTACTTCCTACCTGTGGCAAATGTTATATAGCTCTTGCTCCTAGAAATTTTTTTTTTCTGCCAAAAGTCCTCTGTAATTTTATTAGTTCTATTGGAAATGGGAATTTCCTAATGAATGCTTTGATTGCTTTGATTTGCATAATTCTTGAAGCTCATGAACATTGTTGGAAGTAGAATGATTGAAAACTTTCATTTCAAATGCTCCTTTTCTGTTTGTTGGTTTTGTTTTGAACCATCTGTCTATGATCTGTGTTTTCAAAAAAAAAAAAGAAAAAAAAAGAACAAGAAAAAGAAAAGCAGGTGGTAGAAACTTGGCTGCTACTCCTGCAACTTCCCAAATTTGCTGTTTGTGTTCTCACTTTAGACAGATTTTTTGATACTTCAGAAAGCTCCTCCTGTTCACTTTGAAGTTTCTACACATGTACTGTTTTATTAGGTATGATGAAATAGTTGTACGTTAAAAGTCTTGACTCTGACTTGGAAATCTGCTTCTATGATGCTTGGATACCACAGAGTATGACACCAGTTTAAAGTCTTGACTCTGACTTGGAAATCTGCTTCTATGATGCATGGATATGACAGAGTATGACACCAGATGGTGAGTGAGAGAGGGAGGGTGTGCATTTAAATAAGAAAAGAAATAGGAGGTATGATAGGTACAACTGCTTATGCCACAATAAATGGTCCTCATGTTAGCAGGGCTCATTTATCCTGCCTTAATGTAAATTGGATGTATGGCTTAGAAATGCTGAATATTGGTTTCCTTTCCTAGAGAGGGGGGATTCTGTATGGCTTAACCATCGAATGAGGAGCAGGCAATTGGAATTGATAGATGGATCAGTGGGCAAAATGGAGAATCAAGTGGGCAATTGATTCCTCATTACACCAAGACTGTAGAATATTGGTTATGGAAAAGTTTTAGGATTTTAGATTGTGTAAGGTTAGGATTTTGTTGAGATAAGTTGCCTGATAAAAACCCTTAAAAAGAGTAAGTTTATTTTCATTGAAAATAGGATTTTCAATGCAGTTGGGCTTTTGCATAAAACAAGGTAGTTTTCACAAAAAGCAAGGTGGTTTTCAAATCCACTTTTTATTTTCCCATGTTTGCTAGAAGATGGATTTTCAATTAATAGGTGCATTGATAGTGCAAAATTCAGTAGGTTTTAGTGAGAGAGAATGAAATAAAGTATAGTTTGAGAACATAATTTAGGGATCTACTAAGCATAGAAAATGTGAAAAACGTAGGCAACATTGTGGAAGCAAATAAACGTAGGCAACTATTTACGGACGCAGCCCCTTAGCCAAGCCACCTTCACTTTAGCCATCTTCTTAGTGGTTGCTCCATCTATTTGCTCCTATTAATATCCACTTGTCTATGAGAAGATTCAAATATTTTTGAATGCATCACTACAAACCGAACAATTTCAAGAACTGATGCCAAACCTGGGAAGCATGCTTGTAGTGAATGAATAAATGATTTACTTCCTCAGCATTGTCCAAACAAAACAGGCATTAACAATTGCCATTCCTCTGTGCCTAAGATGATCTATGTGTTGGGAGAAATCGCCTTCTTGACCACACATATAGCAATATTGGAAAGAACAAAAGAAAAATCAAGAATGAGAAGCAAACCACAAGACAAAGATCTACATGGTTCCCTTTCGGTACGTCCACATGTTCACGTCGATCCACTATGTTCAAAGGTAAAAAACAAAGAAGAGACAGCCCTCGATATAGTTGCTTCTCTCTCTCTCTCTCTCTCTCTCTCTCTCTTTCTCACAAAACGACTATATATATTACCCTAATTATGGTTTACATAAAAGATCATGTGAAATTTCGAAATTGCCCACCAAGACATTCGCACCAACAGTACACTCTTGATGATCAGAGGAAAAATAGAGTTTTAAGATGGATATCAATGACTTTTATGAGAAACTTTGCGTTTCAAGGAAGAAAATGAGAGCATTTAGTGCTTAAAGGGAGTTCTAACAAGGAAAAGTGGAGCTTTGTAATTGAAAAGTGCATTCTAAAGATGAAAATTACAGATTTTAGAAGCAATGCATGGACTTTTCAGTATGTGGATAGGGTGGTTTGCACATGCCTCAAGGGTTAGTCAGGTGCTCTAAGAGGCTCGGACACCTTGGTCTTAAAAAAAGAGAGTTATACTGATGAGAACGAGAGGCTTTAGGTTAAAATGAGCGTTTGTAAGATCTTTAAAAAAATGAGCATTTGTAAGAAGAAATTGTGAGTTTTAAAGAAGAAAATGAGTGTTTTTGGATTAATTGGGGTGTTTTCACTTAAAAAATTAGAAGTTTATGTAAGAAAATGAGTGTTTCAGTACGAAATCAGTAGCTTTAAAGAAGAAAGTTGAGAGTTCTTTGTAGAAAAGGATGGTTATATCAAGAAAAGCGATTTTTTTAGAAGATAATAAGCGTTTTTTGGAGGAGAAGTAGAGTTTTCTGGTGGATATCATTGACAAGTCGGATTAACTGTCTCCACTGAGCCTAACTCTATAATCGATATTTTATCCATTCCAGCAAGCCAACGAAAGTTAACCCACTCAAGGAGGCACACAATCTTTCAAATCATTGGATTCACCTTCACATGGATTCCTTGCTTAATTAAATCCAAAGAAATGGACTTCACTAACACAAGGCATGTGTATGAGATTCCTGACTTCTAATTCTCTCCTAAAGCACGGAGCCTGCACTCTCTCTCCATTAAACCTTTTCAAAACATTTACCAACCAAAACATCATCTGCAATCGGAAGTGGAAAAAGACGAGGAAACCTTCACCAAAGAGAGTGCTTCCCAATCACTTACCAAAATAGAATATCAGAAACTACATGGACCCTATATCTCATAAAACCGTTAAACTTTCCTAGAACACTGCATGCACCACCTGCAACACTCCCTTTCTGTTCATTGGCCAAAAGTTGCATTGTTTTTTTTTTTTTTTGAGCGATAACAAAATGAATTTCATTAAAATAGGCATGAAGATACAAGAAGTATAAGAGAAAAAAAATGGGTTCAGGAGATGAAAACCCAAGAGAAAAGAAAGAAGAATAAAGTAGAATGTAACCCATCCCACAATATCACATGCATCAAGATGACCAAAAACTGTAGTTACAAGAGAAAGACATCCCATCCCCAAAACACTATCCATGTGAATCATAAATGGTAGACACCCTGGATTGCTGAATCAACTCCCTGTTTCGCGAAGAAGTTTGCAACTCTATTGCCCAATCTGCTAACTTGAGAAAAAGAAATTTCTCGGCCAAAAGTTGCATTGCTTAATTAACACTTCCTTCTATAACTGTTTTCTTCCTTACCAACTTCCATAACCATTTCTCTAGCATAGCTAAGTTAACCTTGTCTAATTGACTGTTCTGTTTCCATCTTCATCAATTTCATGACAAACCTAGTTCCTAGCTACAAAATGGAATTTCCTTTTCTTGATTGTCATTCCACAAGATCTACTTTGAAGTCTTTCCAGTCTCATTGCAGCTGTGTAAGACATTTGAAAATAGCAAAATAATAAGTTGCCAAACTTGCTAAACTGAATCAATAGAAGTAAACTTACTCCAAAGATAGAAAAGATCCTTTCCTAGCTGGTAGTTGCCTTTCAAATCTTTCAACAACTGCTCTCAAATAGATCTCTTTTCGGTTTTCCAACACAACAGAAGCCCCAAATATGAAGTTGGAAAACGAGACTTTACATCTGAAGATTGTCACCATCTCCAAGACTCAAGTATGAGAATAAATTCTCAGACATGTTGAGATGCCTTTTTACCATGATAATTATCGCCTATAAATCAGCAAATTTTCCCCTAATAGTTAACATTTTCCCTGTTTTAATGAAAGAAGCAACAGTGTAAAATTAAGAGAGAACATTATAAGAGCTGTATACCATATACCCTGCAATCCACAAAACTTGCCCCAAGAAAAAGAAAAGAATAGCAGGAGTAGTCTAAGTTAAACATTGAACTCCATTGACCTGTTAATGGACTAGGATTGTAATAAAAAAAATCATAGTGCCATACTTGTAATGATCAAACTTTTCCTATGAACCCTGCACTTGCCCAACCAAAATGTCTGCCCTTGAATTTTTAAGGCTGCATGAAACTCTCTAATACATAATCTAACAAGGTTACTAACCTATAATATTGTTGCTCATTTATGTTAAGGATTTTTATTCGTCATTTGAGGTCTGTTTTTACTTCTATTTTCTTTTAATATGCTAACACTAAGGAACTCCTGGTTGAGTGAAGTGCTTTCTTGTTGATGGATTTTCGGTTTCTAAGGTATATTATGGTTACCATCCATGTAGCAGGTTTTCAGACAATTGCTATTTTCATGCAGACGGGAATCCAGGAGAAACCAGCCACAACGGTTACTGCAATATCTGATGTTGTGAAGGACTCCCAACAGAAGGTAAAATCTGAAGCAACAAATGGTGATGGAAGGTTTTATAATGTTTTTTCTTAAAACTAAAATGTTCAAAATTTTGGGGGATCAAGGAATTCTGATCCAGATCATGGATCATATACAGTTTTTTTTTTTTTTTTGTTTTTAAGTTATCCATTCCTCATATACCTTAATCACCTGTCATCAAGTGTTTGATGCATCACTGTCTTTGCAATATAAAATAAATTTTAGTAGCTGCATCTTACAACAACTCTGCTCCAATATGGACGTGTTTTTGGTCCAAAACAGTCTCAGGCACGCATAAGAGGGCATGATATTTGTTTTCTATTTCTTTTAAATTTTATTGTTACAAAAAATATTGATAGAAAAAACAAATATGATTACTTCTATGTAGGTTCATCAAAAACCTTCAACATAGTATATAGGAGCCTGAGAAAACAGGATATGAATAAAGATATGGTTCACAGATTCCTCATTATTCCAACAGAGGAAACGGATATTTGGAATGCTAAAATTTCTTGTTTGAAATGGCCAATGGTGATGGTTTCATTTGGAGTAATTCTAACAAAAAGAAGGGTTGAGCGCAAGGTGGAGCAAGGTTTTTCTACTTTGGTACAAACAATATAATAAATGGATTTGCTCAAAAAATGCCATGAGATTACTCCCTCATTATTATCCAATCAACCACATTACATTATTAAATATTCTACTCTCCCTCCAAACAATTGCAGCAGTCCTAAAAATGATCCATCTCAAGGCCTACAAAGGTCTCTTCTGAAGGTTTCCAAATTGATTTGCTACAACCATTTCCCACATAATCCAATGAAATTATTATTAATTTTTTTTAATGGTAACTCTATAAGACGTTTCAAACCTTAAGGGCATATTTGTCTGCTTCTAGACATTAGAAAGCAGAGAGGAAAACCAACTTTCCTACCCTCCCTTCCCCATAGGAAAGTGGTTTCCCTGATAGTGATCCTTTAGGTAGGAAATTTTACTTTTTGCACGTGTCAATGCACATTTTCATTGAAAATCCCATCCTTTAGGAAACATGAGAGAATAAAAAGTGGTTTGGAAAACCACTTTACTTTTGTAAAACCTACCTTGTTTTTTATCTAGAAGCTAGTTTTCATTGAAAATCCTATTTCTTAAAAAACAAACATACCTTAAGTTAAAATTACTAATTCCAATCTGTATATCTTCTAAAATTCAATTTTTTTCTAATTATCCAATAAAAATCTTGTACCTAGGTCAATATTTTAGCCAGTGTTTCTTAGATATCCCTTTCTATACATATGAGCCCTCCTTTTCGTCACTCCCACAGATCAACCCCAATGAAGGGGCACATTTAAGGTTTCTTGTTGCTATAACCAAGAGGCTTTGGGGATTAATCTCCAATTTTGTGGACTTTCTATTAATGCATTTTTTTGAAAACATAAAACCACTATAATATACATCTTATCATGCTTTAGCGTATGTCAAGTCAGTTTTTTGAAAAAAGGTGTATATTATGTAAAAGATAAAAAAGGTGTATATTATGTAAAAGATAGTTGTATTTTGGCATTGGCATCTGTTTATTGCCATACGTTTTAACATATGCTTCTAAGCATAAACCATAATACACAAAACTTTCTATACCAGGTTTTTGCTGTATGCCAAATGACCCAGAATTTTTCAACGTGAACACCTTCAACAGTGACTTCTAAAATGACCTTGCATATGAATTTTATGTTTTACAATGAAGAGAAGATAAGTAGATAAAATAATTGCTTATTCTAAGTTGGATGTGTGATGTTACAATAAAAGATTTAAGTAGGAAAAAAGTGAACTAGAAAATTGTATAACCTGCCTAACTAGAAGAAAAGACGAGGGTTTGTCTCGAGGTGGTTTGGGTACATAATGGAAGCTCAAACTCATTCCAAATTACTTTTTTTCAAGTTCAAGATCTTTTGGTGATGAGCAAAATAATGAAAATTTTAAGTGCCCTTTGGGGAAAATCAATAGTGCCTTGGAGACTACTCTCTCCTACTAAGTAAATTGACTTTTTCTGCAACTCAATCGAGGTTAATCTTTTTTAGAAGAAACAAATAATATATATATATATATATATATATATATATGAACTTCTATGCTGCAATGCAGCGAAAACAATTGCTGCATGAGAAACAGTCTCTCATGTGATCTGTACATAACAATCTTTTTTTCTAAATTACTTTTGGATCCTTTATTTCACATCGGTGTCCTTCCCTTCTCCTCCTTCTCCTCCTTACTGAACTTCCTTTTTCCCAATCTTCGACTTGCCTTCTTCCCCAACAAATCAGTTTTTGGAATGGGAGTCTGGGCTTCCACTGGTTCTCACCATCTCTTAACCCCTAAAAAATGATAAAAAGGGTTCTCTTTTCTTCTTCTTTGATCTACAACATTTGTTAATTCTTTCTTCTCTTTTCTACCAATAAGGATTTATGGATACAGAGAAAAAACCTAAAAGAAAACAGGAAAAAAGGGGTAACTATACTTTTTAAAAAAAATGGGATAACTATGGCCATGGAAGGAAAAAAAGAAAAGCTAGTTGAAGCTTATCTGAACCTTGTACCAGTGTACCCAATTGTTGGTTCCATGGATTATCCCCATCATCTCCATCTATAATACAAATGATGGTGTTGTAGTTTTCAAGGGATATGATTCTGCATGGTTTGGAGAGTAACTGGTTTGTTGGTTCCATGGATTATCCCCATCATCTCCATCTATAATACAAATGATGGTGTTGTAGTTTTCAAGGGATATGATTCTGCACGGTTTGGAGAGTAACTGGTCTTCATCCCATCATCTCCTTTTGTAATTTGGGCTTCAAAACCAAGTAATATTAGTAGTAGATCTCTTCAAGACTTTTTTAGTATTTTTATTTAAGTTTTGTTTATGCACTAAACTTTATTTTAGCTTCATATTTTTTATTCTTTTTTGTTGATAATATTGGTCTTTTACTTGGCAACCCCCCTCCCCCCCAAAGAAAGGAAGTTGTTGTGGAGGAATCACTCATGTGAGGCACACATTTGGAGGTTGATGACCATAGAGTGAGAAGGGGGTTGGTGAGATTCAAGTTACACTACATATGCATCAAATGACTACTAGACTCGAACCTAGGACCTTTGGTTCCTAAACCGAAGTGCCCCGTGAGATAATGAAATAGTGATATATCGGAATAAGCATTTTCTATATGTATGCATCTTCACTTTATATTGACGGAAAACTGGAGAATTGCTCGTATTTACCTTTTATATTTTTTAATCTTATTTCATAGGTTTTTACATTCTACAATTCTCAATCGTTTTTAGAACATGGTGTCAAAGCCATTGTTTGTTGATAAGATATGACACTAGATTGTGGATTTGATAGAGAACATGATTGTTGACAGGGTTCAAAAGTAGAACTCGAAAAGTCAACCTAGATAGATGAGATAAATGACTTTGATGATGATGATGTCCCAACAAGTCGGATGCATATTCTTGCATGGGGTGTTTTGGAAGGAGAGGAGCATGAGATTCCAAGACAAGTCTTCCCCATTGGTATGGAGGAGAGTGTGCTTTGGACCTTCTTTTTGTGGTTTCATAAAGGAATGGTGTCTATCAATTCTTATGCAAGAGACTTCAAGAGATGAGATGAAGGGATGTCTTGAGATAGGTAGTACATTAATATAGGCTTTCCAGTGGACACTGGTTTGATTTTTAATCAAGCTGGAGATTTAATCTTGAGTCGAACTGCAGTTACTAATTGGGCTAAAATTTATCCTCAAACTTGGTTGTTTTTTTTTTAGTTGGGCTCTTTGGGCCTTTAGTCTAACAAGACGTTCTGATCCTAATCACTAGAAGTGCTCTAGGAAACATGGGGCCTTTTGGAGCTGGTGGAATTATAAGATGAATAACAACCATGTGGTCTTTCTTGGTGCAAAGTGGGACTGATGGTTCAAGTGGAACAGGAATTACTGGGGCCTAAAGATCAAGTGGAATTTTCTTGGACTGGCAATGGAGGGTGACCATCAATGCCAATGCCACATATTGGGTGAGTTAGGAGACTGAGTAATGATGGAGATTGAGCTACTCGGTTAGAGAAAGTTTTGCCTTGGCAGTTGGTCTAGACATCAAATTTGATTGTGCCCTGAGATAACACTACAACAAGGTAGTTAAAGTGGTCAAATAAGGAGTACACATGGATGATCTGCTTATTATATTGATTGATTACATGATGTGTATGTACTTGTATACAATTGGGTATCATTGATGTCCTGATTGTTACAAACTCATTTCTCCCATGAATGGATTGATAACATGATGTCTATGTAGTTGTATACAATTGGGAATCATCGGTGTCCTGAATGTACAGACCCATTTCTCCCATGAATACATCTCTCTCAAAATAGGTGAGTTACTGGTAAGTACTAATGTGTAGTGTGGTTATGATTGAAGTTCTCGTGTGAAATGTTGCACATAGGCAGAGCACCTCTTGAGAGTCAAGACCCTGTCAAAGATCAATTTATTTAAACCTTTTCATTGAATAAGGACAGATGAAACATCAGTCACGTCTAATCTTCATTTCCATTTAGGCACCAATCTATATCTAATTTTCATTTATTAAATAAAGTGTTTGTTACCAAAAAAGAAGACAATTATATGTGCCTTTTGATGAAGGCCAAAGTCAACTTTTCAATCATTTAAGGTCTCCAACGAAAGTTGAAGGAACATCTCAAACTTGGCTCAATTGAAATGAGAAGCCCAAATTTGAATTTTTTAGGAATCTCCAGAAATCCTTGGATCTCTTTCAATTCCAATCGCCAATGGATAATTCACTTGAAAACCGAGAAAATTGAATTCCTATTGGAAGAATAAACCTAAACTCAGTTTCACTTTGGAAAGAAGATTAAGTGTCAAAATCTCACTAGGAATTTAACACTGTAAATTTTCACACAATAAAATTTGAAAATTCAATTGAAACTAGAATTAATTTGCAAGAAGTAAAATTAGTTTAATTCTAAACAGTTGCAAAATTGAAATTAACTCTATGCAAAATAAACTAGAAATCAAAGAACTAGAAGTGAGAGATAATTTACTTGCACAAAGCAATTGAAAACAACCGAACTGGGATTTGATCCCTTTGGATGTGCAAGCCCTTTATTATAGTGCTAGGGTTACAAAATTTGCTGAACTAATCATTTTCCACTCAAAGACAGCCTGTTACAAAATTGCTTATAACTTTGTTTGCGTATGTCAAAATTGTGCAAATTTTGGTTTGTTGAGACCGGAAAGGTCTCTAAGTAAGCTTTCCAATGAATCTATTTTTGTGTAATTCAACAATCATTTGCTACATCAAATTAGTCTGCAAAGTTGCACATTATCTCAGCCAATCCTAAAGTGACATGTGTCCTAAAAAAAAATAAAAAACAAGTGAAAGTCGGCCATCCTTTTGTACACCCACCTAACATTGTAGAATTTGGAAAAAATTCTATTAAAAGACTCCTATTTTGTAGGATTTTCACCTACTTTGACTCTTTGACCACCTCCTTCCAAGTAATCCCACAACTTTTCTCTGCTTGGAAAATGGGCCTTGAAAAAGGGTATTTGGAGGCCAAACACCAAAATTGAGTCCCTAGGTCCATATACTAGGTTCATAACCACTTATTTAAGCAATTTGGTGGCTTAACTCGATGATTTTGACTCACTTTGGCTCGATCAAAATTTTCTAAATTTTAAGTAAGTCTTCATTTTCTTAGATGCGCCTGAATCACTATTGGAACTCATTGAGGTGCAATTTTGAAATTCTGTTATTATCATTATTATTTTTAATGTGAGAAGTGTGGCTTTATCCAACACCGACAAACTATTTCATCTTGTTCCTGTGGTGGGTAGGTCTTTCTAAAATTTGCTGCTGTTTTCTGCTTTATTTGTTTCAGATCTTTGTTGGAGGAATTTCAAAAGCTTTGACATCTGATATGGTAACTTCTGTTGAAAACTTTCCATTTCCTACATACAAAGCATTATCTGCATTTGGCATTAAAATTCTTGATTGATGACTTCTTTGCTCAGTGAAACTTTGTGGGATCGTAGCATTTTGGCAAGCATCACTCTGAAGTGCATGGTTCAATTAAATATTATGCATTTTCAGTATTTAGAATTTTATACCACATGCATCCTTATGTGCTGGCATTTTCTTTTGGAGCGGTGAGCCATCTAATGATCCTTCCTTTACTGCCTATTCAGCTTATGGAGATTGTTAGTGCCTTTGGACCATTGAAGGCTTATCGTTTTGAGGTTAATGAAGGGTTTGATGAAACATTTGCCTTTTTGGAGGTAATGTGGAACTAGACTTTTTTGTATTTTTCTTTTAAAAAAAATTTAAGTTCCTCCTGGCCATTTCTGTGGTGGTATGCATATATTTGAGCTTAGTGGCTGTTTGAAACTTAGTGACGCTTATATGCCAAAGGCAATTGTATATTGTCCATGAGAGGAGGTTGGGCATACTTGTTTGCAAAGGTTTTCTTAGGAAATGGTATTTTCATATGATGTTTGTTTTCACCATTTTTCTTAGAAACATAAATTCTGATGATAGGATCTGGAAATGCTAAGGTAAGAAAAACGAATAAATTGTTTCCTTTCGGATAGGAAAGGGACCTCTGATTTTCATTAAGGAAATTTCGCACCTTTTTCTCTAGCTTCCTTCCACATTTATATCAAAAGATAATCCAATATAACTTGTAATTAACTGCTGTAAACTAGCCACTATCCCAGCTTGCGGTACTTGACCCAGGCGCGCCCCCAACACCCCCCCCCCCCCCCCCCTCTCTCCCTCTCCTCTTTTCTCTCTCTTGCAGTAATGGTCCAGCTTGACCTAGTCCAGTTCTCAGCGGTGAGATGGGTTTCATGGGTCCACAGGACCCACATTCTAGTGGCGGGTTGCATCGACTCCTTCCGCCTTGGGACAAGCCTTGTCCTCAAGGTTGAGTTTGGGAAAATTCTGTTCGAGTTGGTCCACTGATTCCCATGTAGCTTCTTGAGGTGGTAACTGTTTTCATCAAACCAGTGCTTCAGTAATGTATTTGGACCCTCTTTTAATCTATCGATAGTCAAGAATGCTGTCGGGTTCCAGCTGGATTTCTCCTTCATCAATCAATGGTGGCAGCTCACTGCCTGTAACATTTTCAGGCCCAATCTGAGGTTTTAGTCGCGATACATGGAAGACGGGGTAGATCTTAGAGCCAAGCGGTAACTCAATTTAGTGGGCAATCAGTTTGATTTTCTCTAGAACTTGAAACGACCCGTAGTAATGACTAGTGAGCTTCTGGCAGACTTGTCAAAAGACTGAAATTTGGCGATAAGGCTGTAATTTCAAATAAACCAGATCTCCCACTGATAATTCGACTTCCTGTTTGCGTAAATCAGCTTGTTGCTTCTTTTGCTGTTGAGCTCGATCAAGATTTTCCTTGAGTTGTTTTAAGATCTGATCACGACTACTTAATTCTTGATCGATTTCATTATTGGACGTTGAGTGGAGCGAATAATGCACCAGTTGAGGAGAGTCTCTTCGTACAATGCCTTGAACGGAGACATGCCGGCTGATTGATGGTGAGTAGTGTTGTACAGGTACTCTGCCCAGGGAAGATAACTGGCCCACTATTTTGACTTTTGGCTAGTCAAACATCGTAGGTACATCTCCAAGCAGAGATTACCAACCTCCGTCTGTCTGTCAAATTGCAGATGATACACTGAACTCATGTGGAGCTGAGTTCATTGCAACCTGAAATACTCCTGCCAAAACTTGCTGATGATATTTGGTCTCGGTCACTAGCTATCGACCGGGGCATGCCATGGAATTCACTCACTTCTGAAACGATCAATTCAGATACCTTCTTGGCTGTGTACGGGGTGTGCTAAGGCAATAAAATGAGCATATTTAGTCAGCTGGTCTACTACTACCATTATGGTATTTTTTTTTTTTTCAGTGATTAGGCAATATGTTGATGAAGTTGAGGGGAATGTCTTCCCAGACTTTGTTGGGAATGGGCAGTGACTGCAACTGTCCTGCTGGCGTGCACGACTCGTACTTGTTTTTTGACATACGTCGCAAGCTGCGACGTTCCCTCGGGCACCCTCCTTCATAGTCGACCAATAGAAATCCTCCTTAAACCGCTTATAGTTTCGTAGAATTCCAGAATACCCACCAATCGGGGTATCATGGAACTTTTTTAACAGCACTGTTTTAAGGGCCAAATTTGCAGGAAGTACTATCCTTTGTAAAATAAGATCCCATCTTGGTTTGAGTAATTTGGCATTGGATCCAGCTGGTCATTCAACTGCTGATGGACCTTCTGCAGGTGGATATCAGTTTGGTTTTCTTGTCGGATCTAGTCTAGAATGGTGAATTGTGGAAAGGAGATCACTGTTAATTCTTCCGGATTTGGGTGTCGTGAAACAGCACCGGCCACTGAGCTTTCCGCCCCGGGTTTGTAGACAATCTTATGGTCATACCCCAGCAGCTTAGAAATTCACCATTACTGTTCTGAAGTAACAATTCGTTGCTCTAAGAGGTGTTTTAGACTTCGTTGATCGGTATGGATACCTTCTTGGCTGTGTACGGTTTGTGCTAAGGCAATAAAATGAGCATATTTAGTCAGCTGGTCTACTACTACCGTTATGGTATTTTTTTTTTTTTCAGTGATTAGGCAATATGTTGATGAAGTTGAGGGGAATGTCTTCCCAGACTTTGTTGGGAATGGGCAGTGACCGCAACTGTCCTGCTGGCATGAATGACTCGTACTTGTTTTTTTGACACATGTGGCAAGCTGCGACGTGCCCTCGGGCGACCTCTTTCATAGTTGACCAATAGAAATCCTGCTTAAGCCGCTTATAGGTGCATAGAATTTTAGAATACCCACTAATCGGGGTATCATGGAACTTTTTTAACAGCACTGTTTTAAGGGCTGAGTTTACAGGAAGTATGATCCTTTGTAAAATAAGATCCCATCTTGGCTAGAGTAATTTGGCATTGCATCCAGCTGGTCATTCAACTGCTGATGGACCTTCTGCAGGTGGATATCAGTTTGTTTTTCTTGTCGGATCTAGTCTAGAATGGTGAATTGTGGAAAGGAGATTGCTGTTAATTCATCCGGATTCGGGTGTCATGAAAGAGCATCGGCCACTGAGCTTTCCTTCTCGGGCTTGTAGACAATCTTATGGTCATACCCCAGCAGCTTGGAAATTCACCATTACTGTTCTGAAGTAACAATTTGTTGCCCTAAGAGGTGTTTTAGAATTCGTTGATCGATATGGATTCGAAATCGTCGATTGAGCAAATATCGCTGCTATTGACAAGTGGCTTCCAATATGGCGAGCATTTCCTTCGCATAGGTCGACAACTAGAAAATCTTTAATGAGATGCCAGCCTGTTCTGGTGTTTACATGGACATGGAAATTCTGATGTGACGACACTCCCTCCTTAATTCATATGGTATGATATCTTTAATTGCATGACATTAATTCATGGACAAGAAAATATCTGCAGATGAAAAAAGTATTATACCAAATGAGGAAGAAGCTGTTCCTAAAAATGATAAGAAAATTATCTATATTAAAAGCCATCATCAAGATCATCAGAGATGGATGAATGCTACTTATCACATAGCTTGTTATACATGGATGCTCAATTGCCCAATCTTTCTTACGAATGACATTTAAAACTTGTATGATTGTCATGTTTCTCCCAGTACATCGATCAGTCAGTAACTCTCAGGGCATGTGCTGGTCTGAATGGGATGAAGTTGGGAGGAAATGTCCTAACTGTAGTTCAAGCTACTCCTGATGCAGATGGAGAGGTATATTTATTATTACTTGTTGCATTTAGTTTGCACTTCTTCTGTTTTCTTCTCTCTGCTTTATCAACATTATCCTTCTTGTATATACTAATAAATGTGCTTTGCATTTCAGGAGACTACTGGAAGACCTTTCTACGGCATTCCAGATCATGCAAAGCCACTGCTTGAGAAACCCACACAGATTCTGAAGATAAAAAATGTGGTATTGTTCTGTTATTCCATGTAATTGAAGCTTTATGATTGTTTGTTTGGCTGGTTTCATCATTCCTCCCCTGGGTAATTTGACAAATATCTTTTTACCATTCTTCTGGTTAGTTTAAACAAGAAGAGTTTTTGCTGCTATCTGAATCGGAGTTGGAGGAGACATTGGAAGATGTACGGTTAGAGTGTGCAAGGTTGGTGACTATTGTGGTTGAAATTACTACCGTAACCTGTTTGTAGTAATCCATAGAAATGTATATTGTGTTGTTTCGTAGTCATGATGTATGTTACCCTTGAAATCTTTTGCAGGTTTGGTACTGTCAAGTCTATAAATTTTATTAAGTACGACAGCAATTGTGCAGCTGCCCCTGAAGTAAATGTAAACAACGATAGCAATGGCAATGACGATGGCATTGAGGAGTTTGAGAGAGATTCTGGGAAAATTGTATCCCCAAAAGAACATCCCAATGCGGATTCTACAGAAGCTCGTGAAGCAAATTCCCCATTAGACGTTGGAGCAGGTTGTGATGCTGAAAAAGTTCTAGATGATCTCGGAGTTGGTGAAATGTCCATACATGATCCTGAGAAACACGAACAGAATGAACCTGAACAGTTAGATAACAATCTGCCTCTGACAGATACTCCTAAACATGATATGACTGAAGATGATTTGGCATCTTCAGACAAGGGTGAAGCTATGCAGAATGACGTTGATAAGGAGAATCATTTGGTTCCTGAAAACCCCATTCCAGAAGAAGGTGATGGTGAGTTGCAGGTGGATTGTATAGAACCAGTTGAACCTATTGGGGAAAAGTCTGACATTGGGAATAATGCCATTCAGCATGAGGCTTGCGATCAAGATTTATTTGAACAGGGGTTGATTATTGTCGAGTACGCTGAGGAAAGAGGCTGCTATCATGGCTGCACATTGTTTGCATGGGCGTATTTATGGGGATCAGACTGTGGTGACTGGGTATGTCCCGTATGATCTGTATCAAACGAGGTTTCCAAGATGATTGCTGACTGAAATTGGGTTATGTTCCCTTGGTACATACAACTTGATTTTGTATGTGGTCCATCATCTACACTAGAGGATCTTAATGCGTGATTGTGATGATGCACCTCTGAGCATTTTGATCCTGCAAGGTGACTGTAACTTTGGCTCTTTTCTTGTGGAAATGAATGATTCAAGGCCCTTGTTCTTAGCTGCTGTTATATTATTTGTATCCTCATGGATGCATCATGTTTTTTTTACCATTGATTGTTGAGGCACCAGTTTCGTCATGGTGATTAGGTTTGCTGGTTTTTGGAGGATGTTTACATTTTCAAACTAGTTATTGCCTCCATGTATTAGGTAGTTCAGGTTTTAGCATAGTGTTATAAATTCTGAATGTCATCTGTCTTTTTACCCAGAAAATATATATATTGATCAAACATTGCGAAGTGTAGTGGCATACTGGCAATTAATGTGGTTAGGTTGTGGATGCCTTTGCTTGCGAAACATTTACTTATGTTTCACTGTTTAGCGTTGCATTGTGTTTCCAGTTTGCTTAATTACCATTTGAATAAGCACGCAAAATTCTTCTACTGAGATTGGCATTAAATGGGGAAAAAAGGAAGCAATGGAGAGATTATTTGCAATATGGTTCATTCTTGTCTCTGATTTTTGAAATCTGGGTGCGACTTTCTAGGTGTTTATGGAGCGGAACAGCAATGTTGGCTTCCAGAGGATTGACATGGAAAGTTGATGTAGATAGTCATGCACGTGAAAAATGGTTTTCTTAAAAGGTTGGCTTCTACAATATTGAAACAGAAGGTTGATGTTCAAAGTCGAGTCCTGATTCATGACCTTTCTTTCTCAGTTGTATGGATCCTTTTTAATTTTGAATACCATCTCTCTCGCCCTCTAGCTGGACTGCCCACCAACCATGAAGAATATGTGAACGTCCAAAAGCACGTGGTGTGTTTGGATATAGGAAAATGTTAAATTTATTTTTATCTTTTAATGTCTTTTGTTGATGTGGCAAGTTATTTGATTGATGTGTTTTAAGGGGAGTGGGCTCATCCATGGGGGTTTTAGTAGGACTGTGTCTGAGTTTCTCACATGTTAATTAAAAAAAAAAGTTATTTGATTGGTATTTTAACAATATTTTTTTTGAATTTATATGTGAAAATTCAGCGTAAAATTCGCACGAGTGATATCCACTGCCTTTAGGGTACATCAGCTGAGGCCATGGAAGTTTCGAATCTGCCACTTCCCGCTTTCTGAAGCAGGAGATTACCAGTTGAGCTACACCATGTCTAACCATTAACCATTTAAATATTTGATAGTAGATAACAATATTATATAATTGTGTATTTAGAATCTATTCATGTCTAAGAGGTACTAAGCATGTGAATAATAATATTGGCACATATTGGTATATGTGCAACTTAAACCTGGTATAATATAATATTCTTACAAGTCTTACAGGTCATAAGTTACGGAAAGAAGTATAAAATGAAAAATCATTTGATGTTAGTGGTTTTAAAAGCTGAGGTATGATAAGTGGATACTTGGATCTTTTCATAAGAGATTTACATTCCAATAATGCGATAGTATAAGCATAATGAAAAATATAGGCACTGCTAAAAAACAAAAAAAACAAAATAGGCCTTCTTGTCACTTTGGTGTGAGTCTTCCACCAAGCCAAAAGGATCTGTGGTGATTAAGCAAAGTCCGCATGGATTTGGCTGTCGTGGAGCACGTGGCCGTGGCATCCCTGACGTTCAATTGGTTGGAATAGTTGATTGTAAGGCAAGGATCTAAACTAGGACCTAACACGATTTTACTTAACAAATCTCTAAATTAATAAAATATTTAGATATTAGTTAATGATTCTCACATCCCTTCTTAAACAGCTATGTGTGAATTCATTACTGTATAACCCATCTACGTGATGAAATGAATTTATTGGAAAAGTATAATCTTGAATTTATGATTTATAAAGAATTATTTTGATTAGTTCATTTAACATACGTTTTTAAGCTCTAAAATGTTATATCATTTTCTTTAAATCTTAAATTTCAATGACTTTAAAAATACTGAATTTAGATATCCAATTGACATGATTTTTATCAATTACAAGTTTAAAGTCAAATCAATCAAATCTTTCTAATAGATCCATCATCATTAACACAGGTAGCTCTACACAAGTGGGCTGACAAAGTATGCAACTTAAGGAGGAGTATGGGGATAATAATCTTTTAGATACTTTTAATTTAATTTATTTCTAAGTTTACAAAAGAGTTTAACACATGATTTTTTTTTTTTTTATGATTCTAATGAAATGTTCAAGTTGTTTTTAGCATATCCGCTCTTGAAGATGAGTATAGAAGAAAATGAATTAGACTGCTAAACTATTTAAAATGTAGCTTCCTTAGTATATTATAATTTTCAATTTTTATCATTACAGTTAAATTATTTAATTAACATTTATATTTTTGAATTTTGATGTTTAATTAGCCTAAGCAAAATCTTATCCAACTAGATTATCAAACCTAAGTCAATCCAGTCCAACGTCAGTCACTTATTTAATAAATAGGTAGAATCAATTCAAACTCATTTTATAATATGTAGATCAGATTTGAACCGCATTATAAATAGATAGTTTTGAGTAACCCAACTATTGTGATATTATATACATCGTATGCAAGTAATATAAAGTCCAAAGTTACTACATTTATTTAATGAATAGTATCTCCTTAGAAAACTCTTCTAAATTAAATAGATAGATAACTCTGTCTAAATTTAATCTGTACTCAAATATTCGAAAATCTGACTTAATCCTACGGACTAAATGTAAGTTTAACAAGGACTTTTCAGGTACACCATGGCTCACTGTATATTTTAGGTTTCTTAATCCCTTTTCAGCCTTTTTCATGTCATTTATAGAGTAAATTTCCATGTTTAATCGAGTAAGATGTACTAAGGGTCACCTTCTAAAAACAAATATTTGGAAAACCCTAATATTCATAGGGTGCCCAATGCACATTTTCTTTTCTTTCGTACGGATTTTAGTAGAATATCCACTTTACTCTTTCACCTTCTGTATACAATATTTTAAAAAAAAATGACTGTTAAAAAAGGGCGAGCCGAAACACTCTCAAATGGTGAGCCATTTTGGTTTTTCTCGTATTTTGCTTGGGTTTTGAAACGAGTCTTTTTTTTCGATTAATTTTTACAAATAAAGTATCACAATTCATTTACTTTGAATTTTATAAATTTGATTTTAAGTGAAAATAATATAATTTTAGACTTACAAAATATACTCAAAGAATTAAGAAAAAATAACCTTCCCTTTTGATACATTATTTGTATAAATCGATCCAAAATGGCTTGCTATTTTGGAGTGTCTCGGCTTACCAGTTTTGAACTTTTTTTTTTAATATTTGACGATAAAAGGGTAAAATGAATATTCCTCTAAAATGAAGAAAAGAAAATGTTGATCGGAGAATCGGCACCCTATTCATAAATGGTGGATGAGTTCAGGGTTTAGGATTCAGTCGCCCAGATGAAGAGGCAAAAAGCAAATGGTGCGTGGTCAGGCAGACATGTTAAATGACAGTGGGCCGGCCCTCGTTTTGACTTCTGATTCGGTAGAAAGTTTTGAGCGTTAAAAGGTCCACCAAATTGCGAACTGCAGGAGAGAGGAGAGAGGAGAGAGGAGAGGAGAGGAGAAGAAGAAGGGGTCATTCAGTTTGGTGGTGGAATGACAAAGAGAAGCCATGCATCGTCGTCGCCGGCGGCTCATTACTCTTCATGTTACTACAACTACTTCTACGTGGTTCTTTTATTATTATTAGGGGTGTTGATGTTGGGAGAAGGAAGCAACTTCTTCGTTAGCGGGGATTCGACGGTCGATCGTTCGAAGTACTCGGGGGTTATCATCCCTGGGTTCGCGTCGACGCAGCTCAGAGCCTGGTCTGTACTTGACTGCCCTTATTCACCACTCGATTTCAATCCTCTCGACTCAGTTTGGCTTGACACCACCAAAGTAACACCCTTCTACCCTCATCCATTCCCTTCTCTCTCTGCATTCCTTCCCTCCCCATTTCCTTTTCCCTTATTTACCTTTTTTGTTTCCTTTTCTTGCATGGATGCACTTTCCAAGAAAGTGTTTTTCCCTTAAAACGCTATACTGAATGCGCATGCACGTGCTGTACGGTTATTTTAATTTGCTTTCTGCGAAACATTCTGTTTTGTTGTTTGGTTCTCCTGGAAATTACACATTCTGCAAGGCTGTCTTTTATTATTCTATTTTGTTGTTGACGTTCTTAGAATGTCTGTTTTCATTAATTACGACCATCCAAACACAATTTCAAATCAATTTCCAAGAAAATCCAAACACTTGACAGTCTTGACTTAAATCTACGTAACCAAAGAAGCAGTAAGCTTTAGATGTGATATTTCTGTTCAAACTGGTTGAATTGGAGTTCCTTTTTCCTTTTAGCTACATTTTTTACTCTGCATTTCGAACATCTTAATTTCCATTTGTTGGAAATGACATTTTTTTGGACGAACTTTGTTAAATAAATGTTTCAAATATGTGACAGCTTCATTTTCAACTCTGCCAAAGACCTTATTTCTTCTTTTTAGCATTAGTTGGATAGTTGTATTTCGATGATATATGGGGAGGAATTGTCCAATATTGAACCTTAAATATGCATAAGTGATAAGTGGCAGCATGCGTTCATTTTGGCCCACACTGGTGATTTATCATTGAAAAAGGATGTTGAGGATCATATCATTTTTCTAATTTAGAATCCCCATCAGTAATTGGGTAAAAACTATATGTTATGCTTTTGTTATAGTTCTTTTATGCTATCAAAGGTACTTCTCGAATGACCCAAAAGGTTGATGATTGAGAATTTCAACATCTTTTTTCCCTTGTAGCTTCTATCTGCTGTAAATTGTTGGCTTAAGTGCATGGTACTGGATCCCTACAATCAAACAGATCACCCTGACTGCAAGTCACGACCCGACAGCGGACTTTCTGCTATTACAGAACTAGATCCTGGCTATATAACAGGTATGCTCTGATCGTTGTACAAGATGTTGAGGACTAGCCCCTCTAACCTATTGATTTCTGCCGTGGCTGTTATTTTCATCCAGCAAATATATTTTCTTCATTTTCTTTAACATCACTTGCTTTTCTGCTTGCTTAATGCATAGAAATGGAAGTTCATATCTTTAGGTAATTCAACACACATTGTTTTGTGTGGACAGCACAGTGATACTGACTTGTCAGGTTGCCTGTTTGCTTTTAAGTTGATCTCTGCATGACTATTACTTCGTTAGTAAATGGTGTACTAAGTGTTTATTTAGTTTACTTCATACAGTTCAAAAGATTACAGCTTGATACAAATTTTTTTTTTATAAGTATTTTGTACAAGAAATGCAATATAGCATGTATATAAATACATAATTAGCAAGAAAGAAATATAACTACACTACCTCTTTTACAATGTATAAGATATGCAAACTAAGGTCCCTGGCAAACCCATGTTGGATTAGCCATTATGAATTTGGGGATCAAGAACACGAAGAACTTAGCATTTTGAGTATTCTTGAAAAGGGAACATAATTGGAGCTTTGATGGTAAGTAGGGAGACTGGATCTGTTTTGAAAATGGCAATCATCTATTGTATTGTGGTGTATGAGTGACTTGAATGGAACTCCTATTATTATAGCAGAGAGAAATCGAAGGGGAGTGGTAAATAGGTCCTGTAACAACCCACAATAAGGTCATCATTTTAAATATTTCTCAGAATTTAGTTTTGTGATAGCTAGAGGCACAAAAGTCTTTGCTCACCATTTGGAAGTTGGCCAACCAGCTGCAAAAATCTCTTTGATATAGATGAGTAGATTGATACTTAAGCAACTGTGCTAACAGAAGTGAGGGCCAGTTGTTTACCATTAAAGATAATAATGGAAGAGGCATTTGTCAAGTTTAGAACAGTAAAGAGAATTATTGAACTCTAGAGTTGTGTAGAATGTGTTAGAATTGCATGGAGGATCCTACAAGTATTGTAACGATCCGACCCGAATACAGGGCTTAGGGCTTGACTCAGCAAGAAATTGTCCGCTCTGGGCCTCGCACACAACTCGAACCCGCATGGTTTTGCCTTTGGGCCCGGGCCCACACGGCCAAAGCCCAAAACCCGTCATGCTTGAGTATAAGGGGTGGCCACTTAAAACCCCTTCACTCTCCTCCCTCCAAACCGATGTGGGATTCTTCCCACATCAGTTGGAGCAAGGTATCACAAGTATCCACTCCTCTGCATATTTTAATATAACATGTTAGACCCTAGAAGAACCAAGACGATAGAGGACCCAGCGGTGGTGGATTAATTTAGACCATTGGTTCTTAACCTTGCAACTCTTGCAACTAAAGAATGATGAATAAAAATAGATAGATTCTAGGCGAGACAATCAAAAGAGGATCATTAAATGTTAAATGATTTCCTTTGCAGCTCTTTTGAGAGTTACGAGTGGTAAAGAAAAAGAAGACTCAAATCATTATCTCTCTTTCAAAAAAAAAAAGGAAAAAACAAGGAAAGAGAGAGAAAAAAGAGAAGCTTGAGCTATGAGTACAAACTGATATTTCCTCTCTATCTTTTCCTTTTTATTTTCTGAATAAATTATCATCATTCAAAAAAAAAAAGGAGACTTAAATTATAAATAGATAGGTGGAAGTCAGATTGGAATGCAAGTTGCCTTTGTAGAAAGTGATTTTTCCTTAAGTTCTTTCTTGGTGTGCCTATAGGTTGAGGGTTAAGACTGACTAGTGTGGCCTACATAGGCATCGTTTGTGCCAAATGGGTGAGTTTAGCAAGCTTAGCTCTTAGTCTGTGATCAGGATCATAAGAAATATAAATATATAGAGATGTACATGTTTTGGGACTCAATGAGACCCAACTCAGGACAAACTAAACTGACTATGCCTATCTTGGCAAGTCAACTGTATATGTGTATAATTAGGAGTAGATAAGTTGGACTGATTGTACTTTCCTTTTTTCCGAGCTTAATTGGCTCTTTCTCTCTTATTTATATCTGTACCCTCTAAGAGGAAATACATCTCAATAGAATTCTGAGAATCATTATTCTCTGATATTTATCTCTTTTCTTCCTTTTTTGTTTTTTTTCATTATTAGATTCAATATGGTATCAGCCATAACGAATTTATGGACGCTTTAGGAGGTGTTTCTTATTTTGTTTTACTGTTCCTCGTCGGGTTACTGTTCATCCTCGGCCTTCAGCCTCTTCTCTGACTCTCCAAGGACTTCTGTTGCGGATTCTCCCTCCTATCCTTCTTCTTTTGCAGATCTGGCCATTTACTGTCTCCCTGCAGCCCTGAGTTCTCGGCCTTCGATCCGTTGATCAGAAAAGATTTTCTTGGCGGGACCCCACCATACCCCTTCCGTTTTTAGATGGGCTATCCATCTGTCCCATTGGATCTCTTATCTGATCAGTGTGGGCCCTCAGATTTGTTGATTTTTGGACTGCTGCTTGGGACGCACCAATCTCGGCTTTTGCTGGATTTTTGGCCACATCTACTGGCATGTTGTCTGGTTTTGCTTGGAACCAGGTCTCTTGTATTCACCCCTACCTCTGGATCAGATCGCACTTGGGTGCTCCCCATTTCATCAACAGTGGGGCCCATTTTTGGTCCTCTGCATACAGCGACAACGCCTTTCTTCTTGGAGGTTTTTTGGTTTGATCTCTTTGGATCTGACCTCCTTGCACTTCGGCTCGACATTGCTGGCTTCGTCCTTGGCCCACCTCCTTCTGCCACAGGTGGACCTAGGATTTCAGTCCAAGGTGGGGCCCATTTTCCCGATCTTCATTTCTGCTGCATGCACTGTCTGTGACCAGATTTTTCTGGTTTTTTTGGCTTCATCTACTCACTTTGCTGCATCTGGTCGAGTTTTCTCTCCCAGCTGGTGTCGCCTACCACTCCTACTTTCATCCTTCCCGCCAGCTACTCCATCCTTCATCGGTGGGCCCCAATATTGTCTCTTTGATTGATGGACCACTTCTTACACTGCTATTCTGCCCGTTTTTGCTGCCTCTGATCTTTCTGCCACTTTTATCCTTACTTTCTACTACTTGCAAGCTTTCTTCTTGGGATAATGTCCACATCTCCGGAACCACTAAAGACCTCTAGGGCCTCTTCTTCCACTGATATGGCTTCTTCTGGCCATCAGCATATTGGCAAGATTACCACTGTTCTCTTGAATGAGACCAATTACTTCCAATGGTCTCATTCGGCTAAAATGTTTCTTACTGCCAAACAGTTATCTGATTTTATTGATGGTACCACCCCTGAACCAGACAAGGACGACTCCTCCTACCGTACCTGGAACACTAATAATTCTTTGGTGCAGTTTTGGCTCCTCCATTCCATGGAAGATCATATTCGTGGGACTGTCTATACACTTCCCACGGCCAAGGATGTCTGGGACACCATTAAGGCCTTGTATTATATGGTGATAATTCTGCCCGGCTCTATGAGTTCTATCAGACTGCTTCTCACCTTCGACAGGGGGAGCTCTCCCTCATTCAGTATTATTCCAAGATGCGGACCTGTTGGCTTGAATTTGATCAACTTAAATCCGTTCAGTTTGTGGACCCTGCTGATGTTGTTCTCTATAACCAGATTTTTCATCGGCGACAGACTTTTGAGTTATTGGCTGGTCTTAACTAGGACTTTGAACCTATTTGGGCCCAGCTGCTTGGCCAACGTCCTCTTCCCTCTCTGGAAGAGGTCTACTCTACCTTACTTCGAGATGATAGGCGCCGCCTGGTTATGACTCCTAAGCCGGTCGAACGGTCTGCGTTGGTGACCACTCATCCTTCCATGCCGCCTCTCGCACGTGGGGCTTCTGGTTCTTATGGCAAAGACCTTTCTTCTGACCCGCGTCGTGACACCAAAGGTCTCCGGAAGAAGGGGTCTGGGTTCTGCACTTTTTGTAAAATGATGAACCATTATATTGATTCTTGCTATAAATTGCATGGCCGTCCGAAGGAAACTATTATCTCCGTCGCCTCGCCGGTTACCTCCTCCCCTAATGTGGTTAGCGACGGTGCCCCAGTCACTCGACGACAGGACTTTAACATGCTGTTACAAAAACTGGATCGCCTTCAACACTCTGAGGTTTCCAATGCTGTCTCTTCTACTTCAGGTATTGAGTCCTTTGCCAATCATGCCTCTTCTCATTTCTGGATCATCGATTCTGGGGCCACTGATCATATGGCGGGTATGTCTAAACTCTTCTCTTCCATTTCTCCTGTCTTTTATGGTCAAGTTAAATTAGTCAATGGTTCTTCTACTATCATCGCTAGAAAAGGGACCCTCCCTCTCTCTCTTCCACTTTGCACCTCCCATCTGTGTTAATGTAACTCATTTATCTCGCAATTTGCTTTCTGTTAGTGCACTCACTAAACAATTTCATTGCTTAACTACCTTCTTGCCTTCTCATTTTGTATTTCAGGATCTGACCACGAAGCAGGTGATTGGTGGTGGTCGTGAAGTTGGAGGTTTATATCTGTTTGATGATCCTGTTGGTGCCTCTGCAGCCTACTCTAGCTCCTCTTTGTTTGATATATGGCTTTGGCATTGCCAGTTGGGACATCCCTCTGATTCTGTCCTAAAGAAACTTGTTCCTTCTTTATCGTTTAAGCAGTTCGAGTGTGCACCTTGCCAATATGGCAAAAATAAAAGGACTTCTTTTCCTTCTTCTATGAATAAACGTGCATCTTCTTTATTTTCTATTATTCATTCTGATGTTTGGCAGTCTCCCTCTATTTCTTTCACTAGTTTACGATACTTTGTCATTTATTGATCAATTTCGCACATTTTATAATTGGGTTGCCACTCAATTTGGTTCTAAAATTAAAATTTTGTGTAGCGATAATGGAGGAGAATATTTGTATCATTATTTTGTTCAATTTCTGCAAGAGCATGGTGTTGAATCCCAACTGTCTTGTACATCTACACCACAACAGAATGGTGTAGCTGAACGAAAAAACAGACATTTTCTTGAAGTCGCCCGCTCTCTCCTCTTTTCCATGCATGTCCCACAGTCGTACTGGCCTGAGGCTGTCCTAACCTCATGCTACCTTATCAATCTCATGCCATCCTTAGTTTTGCTGGACAAATCACCCATTGATCTTCTCTCACTTCATAAAAATATTCCTCTTCTTCCCTTACATAGTTTTGTATGTGTCTGCTTTGTTCACCAATTTTCTGGTGATAAACTTTCCCCCTGTGCTGTGAGGTGTGTTTTTTTTGGGATATTCTCCATTCCATAAAGGCTACAAGTGTCTTGATCCAGTTAATGGCAAATCATATGTGTCTATGGATGTCACCTTCTTCGAGACAGTCCCTTACTTCTCTTCACCATCTGTCCCTTCTCCAGTTCTTCCTCTCCTCCCTTCTAACTTGAGTCCTACTAGTTCTGACGTGCGTCCCACTAACACTGCTAAGCCCACTCTGGTATATCACCGCAGACATATAAGGCCTCTGCTCTGCGAGCACACCACCACGTCATCTGTTCCCGGCCCAGATCCTTCCCTTACAGATGCCTCTGATCTTCCCATTGCCCTCCGCAAAGGTAAACATACTTGTACCTCGCATCCCCTTGACCATTTTGTGTCTTATCATGTTGTCTCTCCTGCCTATCACAATTTTCTTGCTGCTTTGGACAGTACTAAGATACCCAAGCGGATTGACATTGCTCTCCGTGATCCCTTGTGGAAACCAGCCATGGAAGAGGAACTCACAACCCTTGGGAAGAATCACACATGGGACATGGTTCCCCTGCCTCAAGGTAAAACTCCAGTCCGGTGTAGATGGGTTTTTGCTTTAAAACATAATCCTGGATGGCTCCATCGCTGGGTATAAAGCTCGTCTCGTTGCCAAAGGATTCACACAAACTTACGGGGTGGACTATTAAGAATCCTTCTCGCCTGTGGCCAAGATTACTTTTGTTCGCATCTTGATTTCCATTTCCACCACTTATGACTAGCCGCTGCATCAGTTAGATGTGAATAATGCCTTCCTTCATGGTGATCTCCATGATGAAATTTATATGCTTCCACCACCAGGGTTTGTTAATCAGGGGGAGCCTCAGTCTGTCTGTAAACTCTGAAAAGCTCTATATGGCCTCAAGCAGTCTCCACGGGCGTGGTTTGAGAAGTTCAGCAGTGCATTCTTGCCTTATGGTTTTTCTAGATGTCAGATGGATCACTCAGTTTTTATCTACCGTCTTCATTCTATGGTCATGATTCTAGTGATGTATGTTAATGACATTGTCCTCACCGGTAATGACGCTGTTGCCATAACTACGTTCAAAGAATATCTATAACGCACATTTGCTATTAAAGATCTAGGGCCATTGCGTTATTTTTTGGGTATTGAAGTCGCTCGTTCTTCTAGAGGACTCTCTTTATCTCAGCGCAAGTATTCTCTTCACCTCTTTCAGGATGCTAGATACTCTGAGTGCAAGCCTGCTGACACTTCATTAGATGTCAATATGAAGCTCTCTGCCGCAGACGAGACTCCTCTTGATAGTCCTTCATTCTATCAGAAGTTGGTAGGGAAATTGATTTATCTCACTATTACACGACCCGATCTCTCCTGTGCAGTTGGTGTGGTTAGTTAGTTCATGCACAAACCACGGGATACCCATTTTCATGCTGTCTTTCGCATCCTTCGCTATCTTAAAGCTCATCCTGGCGGGGGTTTGTTCTTTGCACGACAGTTTTCCCTCTCTGTTTGTGGCTATTCAGATGCTGATTGTGCTGGCTCTCCTGATGATCTCCGCTCAACAACTGGCTATTGTGTCTTTTTGTGTTCTCATCTAGTCGGCTGGCGTAGTAAGAAACAATCTGTTATTGCTCGCTCCAGTGCTGAAGTTGAGTATCGTGCAATGGCCAATACTACAGCTGAGCTTCTTTGGGTCCGCCAGTTTTTTCAGGAATTAGGTTTTGCTCCACGTGACCCACTCATTATGTTTTGTGACAATCATGCAGTTATCAACATCGCCTCCAATCCAGTCTTTCATGAGCAGACCAAACACATTGAGGTTGATTGTCACTTCCTACGACAACACATTTCTGAAGGCCGACTTGTTAATCCATATGTGAAATCTAAGGATCAATTGGCAGATATCCTGATCATGTCTGTTCCTCGCCACCAACTTACTTCGGTTATTGACAAGCTGGGCTTGATCGACATCTTTGAGCTAGCTTGGGGGGGAGTGTTGTGGAAGCCAATGGGATCCAACTCAGGACAAACTAAACTGACTATGCCTATCTTGGCAAGTCAACTGTATAGGTGTATAATTAGGAGTAGATAAGTTGGATTGATTGTACTTTCCTTTTTGACCACCTTAATTGGCTCTCTCTCTCTTATTTATACTTGTACCCTCTAAGAGGAAATACATCTCAATACAATTCTGAGAATCATTATTCTCTGATATTCATCTCTTTTCTTCTTTTCTTTATTTCTTTTCATTATTAGATTCAACAGTACATACCAAGGTTGTCAAAAACGAATCGTATCATGAATCGGTCTAGGGGTCTGAACCGTGAATCGTGAATCGTAGAATCGTAAGATTCATAATATTTTTTTTATAATTATTATTTATATAATAATTACATGTAACATAGAACAATAAAATGATTTTTCAATTCCTCATAAATTAATATTTATCATTCATCATAAATAATCATCTACAAAAAAAATACAAAAATATATTAATATGAGATTTAAATAAATATTAATTATTAAGAAATCAACAAATAAATTAATGGCATTTAAATAAACTTTAATAAGTAATAACATTCATCAAATATTTTTTTTTAAATTAGAACTATTTATTTTTTAAAATAAATACAAAAATAATAAAAATAAAAATGATAGAAAGATTTTTTATTTATTTTTTAAATGGATACAAAGATTAAAATGAAAAAATAAAAGAGATGTTTTTTAATTAAAATAGTATTTATATAATAATTACATGTAACATAACATAGAACAATAAAATGAGTTTTCAATTCCTCATAAATTAATATTTATCATCCATCATAAATAACCATCTAAAAAAAATACAAAAATATATTAATATGAGATTTAAATAAATATTAATTATTAAGAAATGAACAAATAAATTAATGGAATTTAAATAAACTTTAATAAGTAATAACATTCATCAATTTTTTTTTTTAAATTAGAACTATTTATTTTTTAAAATAAATAAATAAAATGAAAATAAAAATAATAGAAAGATTTTTTATTTTTTTAAATGGATACAAAGATTAAAATGAAAAAATAAAAGAGGTGTTTTTTAATTAAAATAGAAAACTAATGATCAAAAATTAAAAATATAAGAACAATATCTCAAAATGGAAAAGGAGAAAAAACTGACGAAAACATAAACACCTCACAGAAACACCTCACGTCAACTCCACCTCACGCAAGTCAACTCCAAAATAAAAGGCTTATTTCGTACAACAGTAAGCCCCATCCCCGAAAGGGTGAAGTAGCGCAAGGAAAGAAAATGAAAACGAAAACGAAGAGGAAGAGGAGGAGAAGAAGAGTTCAGCGACACAGTGAAAGTACGAAAACGAAAACGAAGAAGAGGAGAAGAAGAGTTTCAGGTACATCTTTTTTTTCCTCGTTTTCCTTAAGCTTATTTCCCTTTTTTTTTCTTTGTTTTTCCTCTTACACATGAATCGCACAACTTTTTCCGCCCTCCCCCCTCCCTTTTTTTCCTCTTCCACGTGAATCGAACGAGACAACGATTCTACCGATTTGAATCGTGCGATTCGCGAGTCAATGAAAAAACGCACGGTTTTAAAAGGATTTCGATATTGATGCGACTTGAGTCGGAAGACCCCTCGATTCGATTCGAATTGCACGATTCGAATCGCGAATCGTGCGATTTCGACAACCTTGGTACATACTACATAGCATATAGTTTCCATGTATCAATACCAACTATGAAGAAAAATGTTCAAATAGATTTTGGCACATAGTGCGCCTAAATTTCTTTTAAAAAACAATACCAACTATGCATCTTTGTTGTTTTCCTTGTGCCATTGTTAAGGTCTCTAGAGAAAACCTTCCAAAAAAAGACTGAGGATGATTAAGAAAGATGAAATTGGAATTAAAGGAAGAAGGAAAGGAGGAGAAGAGGATGTGTTTGGGGCTGTAAATATTAGTTTCAAGTGATTAAAATTTTTCGAAGTCCAGTGTGGTACTCCACATGACTACATAGATGTTTTGGACATATTAAAATACACATTATATCTACACTGTCCCTCAAGCCTGAGCATGAATGTCAATCGTGCCAAGTGTGCTACATGTCTAATCAAGCTAACTATGACCAATTCCTTTTGCTTTAAGTCCCACAAGCTGATTCCAGAATTTTTTTTGGGCATCTAGGCCTCATTTCTAGTCACAGTTTCACCAAAGAAAATGCCTCTCTTGTCAACCTTTATGTCTTGTTTGTTTGCATTGATAAGATTTGGCAGAGTCTGGACTGCCGCTAGGTTATCATAATGGAGTGTCATTGGAAGTGAATCTAAATGTCCAACTCTGTCAACAAGATCGTTATTCGAAGTACTTTGCACACTTGATTGGGCACCATATCACGGTACTCAGACACACCATTAGATTGAGTAACAATTTTATGTATTACTGTTCTATGTAACTGAAGTACGACCAACTTAGGCACAAAATAGCTAGTTGCAGATTTCTTGTATTGTTTATACCTTGACATAAAAACTAGCACAGCTTTCCTCATCTCTCTCTCTCTTTCTGTTGGGGGTAAGGGGAAGCATTATAAAAATTATGTAGACATGATAAAAAAGGAGAAGATTATCTATGGTGGAAGTTCTCTCTCCATAAATCTAAGAAAGATAAGAAAGACTCCATGCTGTGAGAAAAAAAAAGAAACATTTGCAGGTTGTAACATCTATAGATATGAAGTTTGTTTCCTTTCCATGACACATTGGCGATCAATTTATTTTCATATATTTTTCTTTTTGACCATCCATTTTCCCATTTTTTGGCATGCTGACAAACAAGTTCATCATCAACATCAGCCAGTAATCCCATCTAACTGGGGTCGGCCTTATGAGTTCTTCTTTTCCAAATAACCCTATCACAAGCCATACCCTCAGTCACTCCGAAGTCTAGCATGTCCTTTTTTATCCATTCTCTCCATGTTTCTGAAGGTTAGCCTCTCCTCCTAGTGCCTTCAATCCACAGTCTCTCCAATCTACATGCTTGGGCTGTGCTTGGTCTTATACTAACATGACAAACAAACTATTTTCATATATTTTCTTTATGAGTATCTAGTGATTCCCAATTTTCTGGTACACTGACAAACTTCATGTTATCTTTAGTACTCATAAGGGTGTCAAAGATTTCACTTCCAAGTTCTAGAACCATCATTATTTTCATATACATCAAATAGGAAAAAAATCCCCTCATAAGTTCCCCATGGATATGATGCAAGAGACAAATAAAAAAGGAATCTTTCCTTTTTTTATAGATATGAAAAGAACTCCTCTTGAACCTAATCATGTCAAATAATTATGATAGATCTCCTATGCACGTCAATTACAAGGTGATGCGCTTTCTTTCCTTAGAGGAGACACTTGTCAATATGCTATTGAAATCGTCTGTATAGACAGATGACTTTCATACGTTATGTTCAATCAATCTTGCATCCTTACTTTGTGATGTAACCTAAGGTTCAAATTGGAAGAACCTTAGAACCACGATGAGGAAATTTAGCATTTAGACTCTTGCAAATCCAAATTCAAGTAGAATGGAGATTGGCATAAATGAAATGGAGTAAAGCCAAAATTCAAATCCCCAAGTTGAATATGGGCTAGGAGATCTTGTTCAAGATCTGGCTAGAATCAAATTGAAGAAAATGGGCTGAATCGAATTGAGGTAAACCCAAATTCAACAGTGAACTCAAGAATGGTTAAGAAAATTCACTCTCTTGGCAATGAACACCTTGAATGAAAGATGTAGTCTAAATAAAAAAAATGAGCAATAAGAAAAATAAAAAAACAAAATCCCAGGAATCCTCAAAGATAAATCTCTTAAGCATAGAAAATAATTCACAAAACTCAATCTAGGATGTCTATTTGATGTCCGAAGATCCTTATTTGTAGTTTTTACATTTGACATGTCATCAATCCATCTACACCTTTATGCACCAATCAAAACATGACTCATCATCCACTTTATTCTTCTCTAATAATAAGTTGACACATAAAAAAACAAAAAAACAAAAAAGAAAATAACTAAATTGCCTCTTTCCTTTCTAAGCAAGCTCTAAAATAGAAGCAAGCTTCTACCTCCTTTGACTAGTCAATGTTTCTTAAAGAAATTTCCTCACTTTTCCTTCTCTTGACTTTATCGACCAATAGAAACATGGTTCCACACTTATTTTAGTGAAATAACTTTATGGACTCGTGTACTGTAGCCCTTGGCCACTTCATTTTACCCTTGAAAGCTCTCCAAATTGATGAATTCTTGGAGCTATCAAATTTATCATAAGATTCAAGGGACAAATTTAGATGTGATCCTCCATTCCTTCTAGATGCTCTACATCACTTTGATACAAGGTTAAAGTCACTAGGGATGATTGAGTACTGTGATGGTCAGAGAAGAAATTAGTGAAGACTAAAGAACGAAAGAATTTGGCTTGGGATGTATATCTTAGTTGAAAGGAATAACATTAATTTTTTTAATGTTATCTGAAGTCCAGCATGGTACTCTACTTGACTATTAACAAAGATATGGAACAAATGAAAATATGCCATACTTCTGTACAACTCTTAGGGATGTCAGTGGTACATCAATATATTCATGTTGAAAATGAGACCATGCAAAAGTAAAACAGTGTTGTCGTCAAGGGTAATATAGTCAAATATCTTCATTAAGACTTACTATATATGATTTTCACGTATAAAAATCTCTACCTATCCTTTTGGTTTAAAGAATTATCAGAACGAACCTGATTGACTGTGGATTTCTTATAAGTTTTCATAATTGAATGGCGAAACATACGGCAACAAGCATTACACAATCTTTTATGAAGAAATATAGTGTAGTGAAATTCCCTTGTTTTAATTGATTACTCACAAATTGAAAATGTATGTACCCAGGTCCTCTGTCTTCAATTTGGAAAGAGTGGGTTAAATGGTGTATTGAATTTGGTATTGAGGCAAATGCAATTATTGCTGTTCCATATGATTGGAGGCTGTCACCATCAATGCTTGAGGAGCGAGACCTTTACTTCCACAAGCTAAAGTCTGAACAAGTCCTTTTATACTTGATTATGTTTACTACCATTTTTTATGTTCTGCATTTATGTATAATAGCATATTTAATTAAGAGTTTTTTTTGTGAACATGATTGCCAGCAAGAAATCCTCATTATAGACAATTCTTTGCACTAAGTTGTTTACTTTCTAAACACTATTGCATAGAATTGTATAATGTTTTGGTTTACACATTAGTGACATTGTTTTCTCTCATAATATGAGAAAATGCCATTGTTGAAAGAATATGATAACAATCAAAATAATAATCAGCTTCCTCAGTTCCTTGCTAGAACAATGGTGAATCAAGAAATTCTCAATAACTAAACAATTTTTGCTTAATTCATTATATTTCCAATTGATAAAGCAAATACATTATTAAAGCAATAAAAATGCTCATGCCTGATGGTTATTGTTGATTAACTAAACATCCTCTTGACTTTGATCATGTCCTTTTTGGACCAATTGTAGTACAAGTAGTTATGTTGGAAGGTAGCTTGTTGATAATACTTAGTACGAGGATGGGTTGTAATTTAGTTTGTTAACGTGAGGATGGGTTATATAATACAGCTCTCTCCATATTATATTTATATATGTAGATGTGCATTGTTGCAGGTTGACTTTCGAGACAGCCCTTAAACTTCGTGGGGGGCCCTCACTGGTGATTGCTCATTCCATGGGAAATAATGTCTTCCGCTACTTTTTGGAATGGTTGAAGCTAGAAATTGCTCCAAAAATGTACACACAATGGCTTGATGAGCACATATATGCATATTTTGCCATTGGTGTGTTCACTTTCCATGAAGACACATAGCTTTGATAGTAAGGTTCTAGAATTGCAATCATGCTTTGTAGTAACCATTTTGTGATCATCTTCAGGTGCCCCTCTTCTTGGAGCGATTGAGACAATAAAAGCAGCTCTTTCTGGATTTACGTCTGGCCTTCCTATAGCTGAGGTTCTCTCTCTTACCCATTGTCTGATCTTGATTCTCTTTTAATATCAGTTGATTATGCTTTTATCTGTTTTCTGGCTAGGGTGTCTGCACGTCTGGCCAATTTTTATGCCTGCTTTAAACTGTTTTGCAAGGAAAATAAAATAAGAAATCAAAACTTAAAACATTTCTTGAATCTAATTGTAATTGAAAACTGTTCCATCTCTCACTCTCTATTTTGGTTGGTATTAACCCGGCTTTACTATTTAACTTGAATTCACCTAAATTATCTGAGACTGCAGTAGTGTTGCAGCCCAAGGTGCACCTAAGAAAATCTAATCCAAGGAGGAGGTCTATTTGGAAGACATATTGTCCACTTGATGGGAAGAAAAACTCTCAATGGGCTATAAGCGTTTACCACACAACTGGATCCTTAATTAGGCTTTCTTTCTTTCTTTTTTTTTTTTTAAAAAAAATCATGATTAGTTATGCTTTATGCTTATCATTTTGAATCCAATTTTCAAATTTTGTAAACTACCATAACCTGCTCTTATTTGGAAAACTCCATGGGAAGATGATAAATTGTGTGCATAGTTTGGGCACATGTTGCTGCCTCTGTTTCCATTTTAGCAATTATGGGTTTCTGTTGCAGCCTTCATTACACCAAGAAATTTCTTACAACTCTTTATGATACATAGGAATTCATGCCTTCCTGCATTTTAAATTGTATTAACTGATGCTTATCATTTGCTTGTACAAGTTATCAGGGAACTGCTCGATTGATGTTCAATTCATTTGGTTCTTCATTATGGATGATGCCATTCTCAAAGTATTGTAGGGCGGATAATATACACTGGAAGCATTTCTTTGAGGGAAGAGGAGTACACAATCATTCATACCACTGTGATGACATGGAATTTCAGACAAATTTCTCTGGATGGCCAGCTGATCTAGTAAATATTGAAGTCCCATATGTGAGAGGTGCACTTTTAAATCCTTATGCTTTTTTTTTTTCTGATATCCATGTGCCCATACAAGACCAACTCTGTTCTTATATTTTCAGGTGCCAATATCCACCCATCAATTTCAGAATTAGCACAGACTACACCTTCTACTTCAGAATGCATGCTTCCCACTCAGTTATCCTTTTCTGCTAGAGAAGTATCGGATGGGACATTTTTCAAAGCAATAGAGGATTATGATCCAGAGAGCAAAAGACTCTTGTATCAACTGCAGAAGTAATGTCATATTGAACATACACTACCAGTGAAGCTAAATTCATGCCTCAATCAGCATTATTTTTTGCACTTGCTGACACACATGCATGGACTTTCATCTCTATGGTGATTATGGTAATAACTGGATAGCCATGGTTAGAATATGCTTATTATGTTTTGCATGAATGGCAGGCTCACCTAGACAGGCTCATCTAGTGCTGTTTAGGTGGACATCAAAATTCAGTATCTAAATGACAAAGCTGGACTTTTTTTTTTTTGAGCAACAGAAAAGCTTATATTAATAAAGAAGAAAGATACAATAAAAAGTTACAAAAGCCCAAGAGAATTGGGCCGAGGAACAAAAAAAGAAAGAAAAAACAAAGAAACAACACAAAAAACTCCAAAAACAAAATAACTATCCTCTTGATAAGTGAAAAGTGCCACACATTGACCCTCCGACGCCATATTTTGCAAAGAAATTAGCAACCCCGTTGGCTATGCGCCTGATGTGCACGAAGGACACTTCCAGGCCTGAGGCCAGTTCCTTAATCTCCTTCGTTGGAGTGATCAACCTCCATGGAGGACACTTCACACCCCTTGCCCATTTGACAACATTGGATGAATCACTATTTTTTCTCCCCCCAAAACCCGCTCCTATGATCAAGGCTCTCTGAATACTGAGAAGTTCCGCCTCATTAGAATCCTTGGTCCCAATTAAATCCGTAAAACCGACATGAGTGGAACCCATACGATCTCTGAGGACACCCCTCAATTCCAGTCGGACCCGGTTTACCCCTAGAAGCTCCGTCCACATTGAATTTCAAGATCCCATATGCAAGAGGGGACCACTCAACCCTTTTCTTCCGATTTCAGGGATTAGATTCCAAACCACCATCCCAGGACTGCAAGAGATCCCTGGCTTTAAGATTTTTGAATTCCTTGTTAGCGCAAAGCCAGATACAAAGCCTCAATTGTTCTTTTTGGAAGATTTCACTAAACTCTGAAGTCTTCCACTCAAAGATCCTAGAGTTCCTCTCTTTCCAAATGGTCCACAAGACCGATGCTGGTATCGTAAGCCAAGCTAGTCTCCTCCTGTATCTAAGACAAGATAGAGACCAAGACTCCATGACACCAACCCAAGAGCCAGAACAGACCCACGAAACTCCCATAAGATTCAAAAAGCTATTCAACATCTTCCAAGTTACAGGGCAAGTGGCTAAGAGATGGTCAATAGTTTCAGTCAACCATGCCACATAAGGGACAACTAGAATCTCCATCCAAACTCAAGAGACAGGGCAAGTGGCTAAGAGATGGTCAATAGTTTCGTCAGCCATGCCACACAAGGGACAGTTAGAATCTCCATCCAAACTCAAGAGACCTCTTCTTCTAAGATCCATCCTCGTCAACATATTCCCCTTTGCACAACGCCGTGAGAATAATTGTACTCTAGGAGGAGCAAGGCTCTTCTAAATGAGCGACTGATGATGTAAGGAGCCGTTAACCTCCCGAGTTGCTAACTCGATCATGGCCTTTACCGAAAAAATCCCTGATGAATCCCCAGCCCACACCAACTCGTCATCTACTTCCAAGTCCAACGGAAACTCCCCCTACTGAGCTTTAAGATCATTTAGACTGCCCATCTCGAAACTCCTGAGTTCTCTCCTAAAATCAATATTCCTAGACAGATGTTGGTCACCCTGACAATAGACATCTTGCACTAAAGCCTGTTTGTTCCTAGCCAACCTAAACAATCTTGGGAACCTCTCTTGCAAGGATCTATCCCTAGCCATAAATCCTTCTAGAAGAAAGTCCAGTTGCCCTTACCGACTAAAAGACGAAGGCTCCTCTTATAGAGATCTCCCACCTCCGATCTCCCCTCACAAATCCTCCACTAGGCTTTAAGAACCCTTGACGCCGACTTGTCAACTTCCTCCCCCAAACTCCACCTGTTTACACTGGAGATACCATATTTAGTAGTTAAGACTCGGATCCATAACACATTCGTTTCTCTTCCAAAGCGCCAGCCCCACTTACATAATAAAGCCTCATTTCTCAATCGAATAGGGACTAAACCTAATCCGCCTTTGGATTTAGCTTTGGTTACCTCCGACCAAGCCACTAAATGAACTTTCCTCTTCTCCTCCTAATCTCCCCAAAGGAACCTACGGAAAAACTTTTCCATTGTATTGGCCACTCTTTTCGGAATTTAAAACAGAGAACGTGGGAAGGTCGATCAATACCGATTTAATAAGAGTCACCCTACCACCCAAGGGAAGGTACTTTTTGCCCCACCCAGCCAATCTCTTCTCAATCTTTTCCACTACAGGGGTCCAAAATTTTTTCAGCCTGGGATTCCCACCCACTAGAAGTCCAAGGTATGGAAATGGACTTTTTCATTCTATTAAACGATTCTCTTGCCCCAGTAAACATGAAATAATGGAGGCATGTTGTTCTCTAAATGAAACATTTTTCACTTTATCCAGGTTGTTTTCTTTCAACTCACGCTTACATGGTGATCTCATGCATTTATAACTTCATTATTCATGTGCTATCCCGAAGAAGAAGGTTGTACCATGTATATTATGTTCCTTTTGTTTGGGCCTTATTTTGTGGCCTTTCGTTTTGTTTGTTAATTTTCTTGTTGTGTTTGGCTCTTTCATTCTGAGCTGGAGGTGTATTCTCTTTCTTGTCTAATAAAATTATCACCATTTAAAAAAAAAAAATCTCTTATCGACTATCAATAGCATCACTGACAAGCTTACATCTTCAGCTCACAACTCGGCTTATTTTCATGTGTCAAACAATTAGAGTGAGGTGAAATTGTAAATACTATAAGCATATATGTTTTTTTTTAAGACAGATATAAAGAATATTTCATTAATTGATAAGATACAAACGTGTGGAGAGCCATGTATAAGAGAGTTATACAAGGCCACAACAAGAGCAAAATACATCGAAAGTGTCAAGATAAGTAGAAGATAAAGAACTATGACTACGAAAAGAACCCTACTAAGTGTGGGTAAGAGAACCGTGCTCTAGAACATAAGAGAGGAGACGCTTGATCCCCTCCTCCCTAAGAAGATTGAAAGGAAAACACTTCCGTTGCTGGCTGTAATTTTTGTACTCCAAACTTGGCTAGGAAGTCAACAACTGTAAGCATGTACGTTGACGAGTATATTTGAAACCAAAAGCAAAAAACAAACAAAAGAAAAAAAGAAAAAGAAAAAAGAGAAAGGGACCTAGTATCAACTAGAACTTGGGCCAAATTTTCTCATGTCAAAGTAGAGTTAAAAAGCATAAATGCACACAATTACATGATCATATCATGGACATGGTAATCATATATGGACAGATCTGAAGGTGAGAAGCAAGAGTAGTTTAATGAGACCACCAATTGAGTATCATGGTCTGATTAAGATATGAATATCGTAGATCAATTAAAAAAAGAAAGAAATAAGTATTGTAGTGTTGGATATGAAGATTCTTAGAAGGAAAGAGTACATAGAATTGAAAATTTGGACTAGATTGGATAATGGCGATTTGATAAAAATAGAGGAAAGATCAGTGTGAAGTCAGAAGAATCCCTACTAACTCTGAGGCTTTATTCTACTAAGTTCTTGAGCAGCAAAGTCTATTCATAGATAGTAGAATTGAAATCTTGGACTAGATTGGATAATTGTGATTTGATAAAATTAAAAGGAAAAAACATCGCAAAGTCATAAGAATTCGTAATGACCTATGAGTATTTATTCTGCTGAGTTCTTGAGCGGCAAAGTCTATTCATAGATAGTATTGGAGTTAGCTAGGAGCTTTGTGAAGATATTGCCTATCTCATTTGATTTCTCTATCACAAGGAAAAAAGATTTGTCACTATAATGAAGCAGGATGTTTGGAAGGTTTAGGAATTTCAGAGGACGATTTGGTTGCATCTTTCATTGAAGAAGCTTCAGATGATGTCATTATGTTGGTCATGAAGGGTTCATGGAGGTGAGCAAGTATTATCATGAGATATTGGATCTATATGGTGGACTATAATGATTAGGCATAACATCGATCCATATCTTATGTGAGGCTAATGTATGAACCATTTCTCTTTCCAAAGAGCATTTTACCTGCCTTCCCATCAACAAATTTATTAACTATCAAGTACACCTCTCTCTCTCTTTGACTTGCTAATGTTTCACCAAACACCATAAATATTCTGGAGAAAACTTACAAAATAGAGACCTTGTAAAGATCTCTACATGCAGGCATCATTTGGTCAATCCAAACTGTCCACGCTAACCCTGCCCCTGCAAATGGGTATATATCACAATTGACATCCATTCCCCATATATACATAATTTAATTTTCAATCCAAGAAATTATATTTATCCGAGCCTCATAAAATCATCAACTTTTAAACTCCTAGATTTTGTAACCATCATGAGGGGATAGAGCTTGAAATTTTGTCTTCCTAATCCACCCAATGACCTTCCTATTCACCAACTTCCTAGTGATTACATGCATTTAAGTAGGGCTGAAATCGGGCTAGGTCGGGTCGGGTTTTTTAAAACCCAACCTGACCCGAGTTACTAATATATGGAACCCAAGCCGAACTTTTGACCTGGACGTCTTGACCTGACCCGACCCGAATTATAACCCAACTCAACTCGAAACCCGACCCGACCTACATTTTGAACCTACTTTAGCCTACTTTTTACCGGGTCGGGTCGGGTTAACTTAAAAATCTCTCAACCCAACCCGACCAGAATTCAATGCGAGTTTCTGACTTTTCAACCCGACCCGATCCGCTGACCTGACTTTCATGACCCGACCTGCATGATTTTCGGGTCAGGTCATGCAGGTTCGGGCCAAAACCCGACCCGAGTTTCACCCCTACATTTAAGTGGACCCCATAATTGAAAAAAGGGTGAGGTCTTTATTTCATGAAATAGAGATTGGTCTCTCCTTATCATTACCGTATGTGTGCATGTGCACATGGAATCTCTATGATGTTGATGTTTGACATGTTCTCAGTGAAAGAAATGTGTAATTTTGTGATTGGTAGTTCCATCATGCTTATGTTCTCAATATTGTAATTTTCAGGTTGTACCATGGTGACCCAGTCTTGAATCCTTTAACACCTTGGGATAGACCTCCATTAAAGAATATCTTTTGTATTTATGGAATAGATAGGAAGACTGAGGTATTTTTATATCTGATTACACCTAGCATCATTAGTTGTGTGAATAAATCATTTATGGCTACTCATCTAAACATATCCTCCTACATTTGGCATATAGCAAATAGGTCAAATACTGAGCTTTCATTTTTGTGTGTTGAAACATGTTATCTTGTGATAATTCTTATATTTTCTTCTCTATATAATCTTTGCTTGTTGATCTATATGCCTAATGAGTATTGGCACTGGTACCATTAAAAACTGTGCTTCATTCTGCTGGAAATAACCTAGCTTTGATGTTGCAGTGCACACTGCTTTTCTCTTTTGGAGTACATTTGGTGGGAACCATGTTGAAGATGGTGTAAGAATTGTTTTCATAGAAAATTCCAAGTTTTACAACCATATGATGATCGACCATTTACTGGTCAGATGTGGACCACTGACTATTCTTTAATTATCTTGGATGTTTGCAATCAGACGTCAGTGTTATCTCATTGTGCTACTTTAGTCTGAGGTAGGACACACAAGATGGATGCTCCCAATAATCAAACCTTGCCTACATGTTTAGAGTGGTAATGGGTGTTGTCCCGTCACAATCCATGGCACTTGAAGAAATAGTTCCCCTATTCATCTGGGCATTGTTTCCTTGGATTGTTTTATTTTTTACTTGAATTGATTCTTTGACAAAAAAACCTTTAAAGGACGTGAAATCCTTTGAAGTTACTGTTTTCTCCTCAAAGAAAAAAAAAATTTAGAAATGAAGACTTCATGTGGGAAATTAGATGCCCTGCATGAGGAGCAATTCCTAGAAATTTAAGTGGCCCATCAAGGTCTCAAGAAAACCCTCTATTGCTTAATGAAACTTGATCCACAAATTTATGCAAAATTACGCAACAATACAGTGCAATCTCTATCAGGTGTTTAGGAAAGAACAAGTTGTATTGATGCATCAGGCCCAAATCATGGACAAGAAGAGACCCAATTTTGGGCCTTGATGCATGCCAATTATTAGGTTGAGACCCTCAATAGGGACCCTTGAACCCCTAGGGCAATCCTACTAATGGTGGGAAGAATTCTTTTCAGACAACTTATTTGCAATAGGGTATTCATTGCAGATTGGCCTAGCTTACATGATCAAGTGAGATCCGGCCTTGTGTTTCACTGATTCGTATAATTTACACACTAGCGACAGGGTTTGAGAGATTTTAGGAGACACTTGACATGCTCTTATTTCTCCAAAACAATAATAATTCTCGGCCCTTCATTCTTAAGTGCTATCTCAAGTTCTCCATACATTTGGCACCCACCATTACTCCACGTTCTTAGCATCTCTCTTTTTGAGTTGTAATTCCCCATTCTCACATGTTTCCAAAACTCTCTCTTTCCTTTAAGTTGGGACTAAAAATAGAAACTTTCCATGCCCCTCAAATCTCTCCATGTTTCCACACGTCTCTCATATCTCTCTCCTGATGTTTCCTCTCAATGTTCATTTGTAAATGGTCATTTCTAAATTTTATTTAACACATATCTCTCTCTATATGTATATCCATCTTTCTTTCTTTATCTTTATTTGTTTAAAGAAACTGCTGGGTCAAGGGGTCTCCCTCTATGTGCTGAAGGCCTTCTACCTCTTTTCAAGTGCTCTCTCGCTCTCAGTCAAAAAGAACTTATTAGGCTGTTGTGAAGGGCTCTCCCTCTATGTTCTGAAATCCTCTTCCTCTTGAAGTATATTTGATAAAAGATTGGTACCCATTTTTTATGTTTTGTTGTTGAGTCATGCATATTTAAATGTCTAAGTGTGTGTGGGTAGACAAAAGGAACCTTTAGCTCTTGCTGGTTTTGATGCTTATGATGTGGAAGAAAGTGAAACGAATCATGAATTTGCAATAAAACCTTTGTTACCCTTCAATTCTCAAGAAATATGTGAATTGTTAGTAGTTCATTTTTCTTTGATTGTTAGTAGTTTGCTGCTTCTTTTTAATTAGTTCTTAATTGATGACTATTTGTGTTTTTGTTGTTATTTTGTATTTCCTTTTATATCTTCTCATGTGTTTAGAATTGAGACAGAGGCATGAACATAGTGACACAATATAGTGCTACTGGTGTCCTTTTATATCTTCTCATGTGTTTAGAATTGAGACAGGCATGAACATAGTGACACAATATAGTGCTACTGGTGTTCTTTTTGTGTATGTGTTGATCTAAACTTCAACAACATGAGCAGTATTTAATGTGGTCACTGGCTTCTTTATAGATCACCATTGAGATTGACATTAAAAGTTATATGATTAAGTTGATGTGTATTTCAATTTGACTTGGTTGAGGTGGAGACAGACTAATAGCCTTCAAAGGCAAGTTGAAAGATGGACTAGAAAAAATTGTTGGATTAAAAGATGGTGGTGGTGTTTGTGTTAAATCATATTTTTTGAAAAGGTTTATTATTGCATTTCATTTATTTATATGTCAACTTTAAAATTGTATTCATCTTACTTTTATTTTTATTTGGCATTGCCAAATGTCAATAAGTGTCATCTATCCAAACTATCTCTATTTTATAAGTAATTGTATTTTTCAATTTTTAACTACCCACATTTTTTACTTATATAGAATAGATTATATTCACTAATAATTTTTTAAAATTTAATAATTATTTATTTAGTTTCTTATATCTTTCTTAATATTCAATTTCTTTAATCTTTCTTTCATGGAGGTCTTTTTGCTAGTATATATGTATGGATGTATGAATGTGTGAGTCACAATTGTATACTTCTAGATGCAATGAGCCATTGTGATTGTGACATGTCATTGTCACATCACTGAAAAATGTTACATGTCATGTGGGCCCCATGCTTTGGCTTAATACATCTTTGAGTACATAAGAATCTCTCTCTCTCTCTCTAATTAGGATCACCTACGCGTTGGTGTGCAGGTGTCCATATTGGCTATGTTTGGATGGGGAGAAGTGAGGAACTTCTCCTAAGTTTTCTTGAGTTCCCCTGTTTGGATGAGAAGGGAAGGAGAGAGTGAAACCAACAGTTCTCCTCACTTCTCTTCTAGGAGAAGGTTGATGTCTCCACCCTTAGCAGGAGATTCCCACCTTCTCGTCAGTTCTCCTACTCCAAGAGATAGCAGGGGACATCTCTTGCTGTAAGTTCTTCCCATCCAAACACAACCATCGTGCTCTACTTTTATTTGTTGTTGGGTTTCATTCAACATTAGATGTTGCCATTTAAGAACAAAAAGGAAAGAACCCAATTTGGTTTTCTTCCTCTCCATCTCACAGACCACTTCTCCCTCTCCCTCTCCCTCCCTCCCCCCTCCCCCTCCCTCTCCCTCTCCCTCTCCCTCTCGATCTCGATCTCGATTTCATCTATTTCACATGATGTTTTATCACTTTTTTTTTTCCTCTCAATTGATTTCATATGATTTTCATAACTTATGTTTTTCTTAGAAAAACCTTGCCTTTCACCTCTCAATTGGACCTTGAATCAGCAGTGGTGCAAGTATACTCTCTCTCTCTCTCTCTCTCATGTGATTTCTGATCTTTTTTCCAGATCAAAGCAGAATAGTTTCTGTTTGGTACCGATTTCATCTCGGTTCTTCTCTTGGCATTGATTTCATCTCCAATCTTCAATTGGTGTCAATTTCATCTCCAATCTTTGATTGGCATTAATTTCATATTTGGCTCTGGTTTGGTTTCATCTTCTTAGCTTTTGCTCAGGTATGTCCTCTCCTCAAATACAATTTTTGGCTGACAAAAATTTCTCAAGCTCGACATCAACTGAATTTTTGAAATTTTCATATTTCGGCCAATATCCAAATAGAAAATTTGAGCCTCGAATTAGGGCCACAATTTGTAATGGAGGACTAATCCCCTCTCTCCCACTCTCCATGGTATCTCTCCCCCAAAACCATGGTTTTTAACTTCCACCTATTACTCTATAATAATCGTTAAACAGGGAGCGTAAATCGACACTGCACATTGGTGTTTCCTTAGAGAGAGAGAGAGAGAGAGAGAGCATGCCTTTTCAGCTCGAGCATTCTGACGGGTCATGTTAGGTGGTGGGTCCTACTTGATGATCACAAAAATTATATAGATACATTATCGTGAGAGCTATCATATTGTAAAAAATGGGACCCATTGGATGAAAATTTTGGCCTATCAGATAAATCCAATAGTCAAGATGCATCAAATGAAAATGATAAAAGGTTGGATCTAAGTTATAAAAAGGAAACAATTTTAACAAACTGGATTTAACATAAAATGGGTCCCACATGGGGCTTTTGTGTTCGGCACCAAAAACTCCCAGGTGTTCTGTAGATTCATCCACAATCCCTTCCAAATAAATTGGTGCAAACTCTCCTATCGCCCCCATCTAGGTTCACATGGATGGGCGGGTTTGAAAGGCCTTGATTTATATATGATGCTTATAAATTTTCATCTTGGCTGGATGAAAGAAGCCATGTTTTTTAGACCCTCAAAATTTTACATTTATCGAACAGTGGAAATTCATTCGGTTAGATCAATGGGCTTTACGAGTCAAATTGATGTCAAATTAGGTATGGGTGATATTCACAGGCGGTAGGAGAGAGAGAGAAGGGGGGGGGGGGGGGGGGGGGATGGATCCATTAGGTCCACTGCAAGCCCCACAATCCAAAGTTTTCACCAAACTTGCATGTAAAATCGTTTGCAAGTGATCCATATATATTGCTATTGAGTTGGCTCATTGCTGTAGGTATATGTACATGTTGAGTTGGTTTTACATGTACTTATATATATATCCATTAGGTCCACTTTGGGCCCCACAATAATCCCTCTCACCGTACCCTACCTCAGTAGTAGCAAACTAAGATATGACAGTAATGAACCAACTCAACATTCATGTACGTACAAAGCTTGAAACATTCACAACCACATTAACAACCAATATTGCATTTTTTATAATTTATTTGCAAGACTGAGGCCAACTCAAATGACCTCAAAGTTGCCATAATATTCATCACCTAAGTCTTGTGTACATTACAAAAGGAAAGTTTCATAAGCAAATTTTTGATGGCTAGTGGTTGTAGTCTTGTGGCTGATTGAAAATCCATGAATAACCCTACTTACACAACTTTTTTAAAAAAAAAGTGGTAACAAAATATTTTTCATTAATAGAGAAAACAGAACAATTACATCAAATGAGAAAAGTGTCTAAAGGGGCTAGACCGAGGAAAGAAAAACCAAAACATAAAGAGACAAAATAAGACATCCATAAAGCAAATACAATCATCATCAAATTTTTTTGAGCGGTAACAAATAGAATAAATTATATTGAAAAATATTTACAACATATGAGACAACATCATTGGGTCTAAAAGGTATAGACTCACGGGATGCCAAAAAGAAAAGATAAATACATCATATCACAAAACGCCTATGAATATATCAAAAACATCTATGAAATACATAAAAAAGACTCCTATTGAGATCTGTCAGATGTGAAACGCTCCAGTCATAGTAGAATCCACTCCATTTTTTGCAAAAAAAATAGCTACACCATTTGTCGATCTCCGGACCACGACGAAACAGATCTTTCTTCCCGAACAAAACGCCATAATTTCCCTCACTATTGTGATCAATTTCCAAGGGGGTCTTTTAAGCCCTCATGCCCACTTTATCGCTTTTGTAGAATCCCCTTCCGCAATCAATTCCCCCCTCCCTATGTTAGACCATATGGACAAGGATCTCCAAATGCTAATAAATTCTGCCTCATTTGAATCCACAATCATTTGACTATATTGATTCAGAGAAAACTATTGGACATTACAGTCCCGTAGCACTCCTCCTATGCCTGTCGGTCCCGGTTTTCCCCTTGTTGCCCCATCGATGTTAAATTTGTATGTGTTCGGTTGGGGCAGAATCCAGGAAGCTTGAACCCTAGGTCTCCTTGGCCCCCTACCTAGACAACCCTCCCAAGAGTTGAGGAGATCCGTTAACTTGATACCCTTGAACTCTTCCTTAGCAGAGAGCCACGTAAACAACCTCCACTTGGCTTTTTGAATCAGATCATTTTCTTCCGACATCTTTTACTCGAAAATCCAGCCATTTCTCTCTCCACAGTCCAAAGAATAGCTGTTGGAATGGTGTTCCAAGTCGCTCTAATCTTAAGATTGGACTGTTGAATGGTCTAGGATTGAACAATTCCTTCCCATGTTCACTGAAACACCCAAGAAACCCTCAGCATATTTGCAAAACTTATGCACAGTTTCATGGCCAGATGGCACTCAGTGAACAAATTATTAACGTTCTCCTCCAAATGATCGCAAAAAGTGCATTGGAGGTTGTCATCTGTTCTGAGTAGCCCCCGCTTGTTAAGGGCTGATCCAGTCAGAATCTTCACTTTCATAGCACACCACACAAAGGTCTGCACTCTTGGGGGAGCGGGGCCTCTCTAGGCTAAATCCAGCGTTGGATCCTCATTCTGTTGTTGTAGGGCTGATTTTATCAATGCCTTAACAGAAAAAACCCCGGAGGAGTCTCCAACGCACAGTTACTTGTCACCCTCTCCCATGGCCAAGGGGAACTCTCTCAACCTCCTCTGCAATTCCTCGAAACTCTCATGTTCAAATACCCTAAGCTCCCTATGAAAGTTTAGATGTCATAAGATCTAACTGTGTGGCAGACTTCTTGGTGAAAGCTGGTATTCACATCTAAAGACCAGCTCTAGAAATTCTGTCGTCTTGTAGTCTGGGGTGATTTGGATTTGGGGTCGGCATATTGTCCCTTTGTTGGGTGGTTCTTGTTGTATTTTCTCTCTTATTTCTGTTTTTGTTTTATAGTTTCTTTTCGTTTTTCTTGGTTCTGAGTATATTTCTCCTATACTCGGAACCTCCTCTTGTAATCTCTTCTTTTTAATGAAATTAGTAGTGAATATTTCAAAAAAAAAAAGATAGTGCCTTGATTTCTCAAAGTAGCAATCCTTATTTATCTCTAGCAATTCTGTATAGTCTAGGTTAGGCCTCCTTTAATCATTTGTCTCCAATCCATAGATCTAGCCAAAACCGGGGTCTATCCCCATTTCCCACCATTAACCGTATGTTATCCCAAAAAACACAAGCCAATGGACTGCCACCTCTTCCCAATCTCCACCATGCCTTAGCTATCTAAGATTCTTTCCGTTTCACCTCCTCCCCTAATACCCATTCTCCTACGTCTTTATAACCATATCTAGCTGCTAACATTCTTGACCATAGAGCATTCCTCTCTCTTCCCAATCTCCAACTCCATTTACAAAGCAATGCTTGTTTTTTAATATCTAAGAGCACAATTCCTAACCCACCTTTACCTTTTGGTTTGGATACTTTGGACCACCTAACCAAATGAACCCTTTTCATGTCCACCTTGTCCCCCCTTAAAAACTTCCTTAACAAATGTTCCATTTGCACCTTTACTCCTTTAGCAATTTGGGAGAAGGACATATAGTAGGTTGGAAGGTTGGTAAGGACGAATTTAATGAGGGTAAGTTCTGCCCCAATGGATAGGTATTTCTTACCCCAGCCATTCAATCTCTTTTCAATCCTTTCCACCACCGGGACCTAGAATTTATTTGACTCAGATGTCCACCCACTGGCAATCCAAGGTAGGTGAACGGTAATTTGCCTGTTGTGCGCCCTACTTCTGTTTATTTTTTTGAGCGGTAACAAGTTAAGATTTCATTAATAGGAAAATGAAGGAACAAGATCAAGAAAAATGTAAAAGGGTTTAAGAGATATAAACCATATGGAAGAAAAACAATATCATTGGTATCCTCAAAACATGATAGCATATGTCCCCTAAGAATGACCCCAAAAGTACAAAAACCAAAACAACCCAACCCCTAAATACAACATGGACTGAATCATATGTAGAAGACCATGATGTGATGCGTGCATCGATCCCGTGTTTCAGAAAAAAAATCTGAAACTCTGTTGGCTGATCTGCTAATTTTGAAAAAGGTATATCTTGGCCAATGATTAAAGCATTTATCTCCCTAACGACTGTTGCTAATCTCCAGGGGGATCCGTTTTACTCCCATTATCCATTTAACTGCATTTGCCGAGTCACTCTCAATGAGCAGTTTTCCTCTCCCCATGGAAGACCATATAGTCAACGCTCTCCTAATACTAAGACCTAATACTAAGAAGCTCTGCTTCATTTGATTCTTTCCGTCTGACTAATTCAAAAATACGATAGAAGAGTTTCCAGTGTGATCCCGCATGACTCCCCCTATTCCTGTCGGCCCTAGTTTTCCCCTAGCTGCCCCGTCAACATTGAATTTAAAAGTACCTAACGATGGGGGCGACCATGTGACTTGGCTTTTTGGAAGATCTTTGTCACATCCGATGCCCATCATTGAATGTGTCAATAGGGTCTTGATAACTTAATCTACCATCGGATAGGTTGACAATGGGGCTTAATGGCTTGATCTAGCGCTTGATGTCTTTAGTGAATCTTGACATCTCGATTGACCGTTGAACGTATTCGATAAGGTCTTAATGACTTTATCTATCATCAGATGAGTTAGTAGTGGGCCTTAATGGCTTGTTCCACCGTCGGATAGGGCTTTGGCAAATCTTGGTGTCTCGATAGCGTCTTGATGACTTGCTCTACCGTTAGATGGGATGATGATGGGCCACAATGGCTTGATCCACTATTGGATATGATTTGCGAATCTTGATGTCTAGATCCACCGTTGAATGTATTCAATAGGTTCTTGACTTGATCTACCGTTAGATGGGTCGACGGTGGGCCTTAATAGTTTGATCCACCACCAAATATGCTTCTTGGTGGGCCTTGATGGCTTGATTCACTGTGGGGTATGCTCGGTAAGGTCTTGATGACTTGTTCTACTGTTGGATATGTCGATAGGAGGCCTTGATGGCCTAATCCACAATTAGATATGCTTTTGGTGGGCATTGATGGCTTGGTTCACTGTTGGATGTGTCTAGTAGGGTCATAATGACTTGGTCTACCGTTAGATATGTCCGGTAGGGTCTGGGCGGCTTGATTCACCTTAGATATGCTTTAGGCGGGTCAAACCTTGCACCTTTTGACTTACGTGTCTGTTCTCCTATCCGAGGGTTGCGATGGATAACTTTCACACACATCTTCAAATCAAACTTAAACTTGTGGTCATTAGACCATCATAAGTGGGCCATAGCTTGTATCTTTCAATTTATAGATCTAATCTTTGATCCATTATTTGTGGAGCTTTCTTGAAGGTAAGAGATGTCATCAATCAAGCCATGGAGCCTTGTTTTGATTGATTTGTGGTTCATCTTTGATTGATCATGCTATAGATCTAGATCATCCTAATTCCCTCATGAATTTTTGTAATACCCAGCCCCAAAAGTTCCACATTGCTAGTTGCATTGGAAATTCCATGGTATATAAGTAGTAGCCTTCCTCCTTCTAGTACAAGGCCTTTTGGGAGCAATAGTGGGTTGGCTCGCCAAAGCAAACTTGTATGGGTCCATGTGTAGGCCCAAAGCAGACAATATTGTGCTAGCAGGACGGGTCGTTACAAATGGTATCAGAGAATGGTTCAACTCTCTGCCTGAGGGTGTGGGCTTGGTTGTTGTGTGTGCATAGCCGATGACGGTTTTGGCTATAAGTCCCACATTGCTAGTTGCATTGGAAATTCCCTGATATATAAGTAGGTAGCCTTCCTCCTTCTAGCATGAGGCCTTTTGGAAGCAATAGTGGGTTGACTCACCAATTGAAAGTTGTGCGGGCTGTGTGTGAAGCCCAAAGCGGACAATATCATGCTAGCGGGACAAGTCGTTACAAGTGGTATCAAAGCACGGTTCAACACTCAGACTGTGTGGGCTCCGCTCGCGTGACTGTTGTCTACCTGTGTGTGTGGACCCCCTATCAGTGTGACGTGACAGAGCCGGGGATGGCTCTGATCTTAAGGGAGGTGGATTGTAGCACCCCACCCAAGTCCCACATCGGTTGTGAAGTTGGGTGGAGGGGGCTATATATGAGGAGGCAAAACCCCTCTCCATCACAAGGCCTTTGGGCCTGGCCATGTGGGCCAGGGCCCAAAACAAAGCTGTGAGGGCCCACGTGGGGTCCAAAGTGGACAATATTGTGATGGGTAGGGTCGGGTCGGGTCGTTACAAGTGGTATCAGAGTACGGTTCAACACTTGGACTGTGTGGGCTCTACTTGCGTGACATGGTCTGCCTATGTGTGTGGACCCTCTGTCGGTGTGACGTGACAGAGCCGGGGACAGCTCTGGTCTTAAGGGGGGTGGATTGTAGCACCCCACCCAAGTCCCACATCGGTTGTGAAGTTGGGTGGAGGGGGCTATATATGAGGAGGCAAAGCCCCTCTCCATCACAAGGCCTTTGGGCCTGGCCATGTGGGCTGGGGTCCAAAACAAAGCCGTGAGGGGCCACGTGGGGTCCAAAGTTGACAATATTGTGATGGGTAGGGTCGGGTCATTACAATTTTAGTTGATTTCACCAACTTTCATCCTATTTTGATTTGACATACTTGATGGACCTATCAAAGACTCAAATGTCATGTGATGCAAATTTGCATACGTTTTGGGTGCCAACAGTAGTTAATAAAGATTTGGCACTATTAAGAGAGGGATGTGTTTAGCAGCCTGGCTCAAGAAGCTTGACAACATACCTGAGATTGTGAGGTGGTTTCACACCAAAAGGAGGAAGGCTTCACCCGATCAAAATGATGTGGTTTTACACTGATATGTAACAAGGCATCATGCTTAGAAAGAAAGTCGTTGTGACTAAGTACTTCGTTTGGTTTTGAATAGATGTCATATAGCATCATCACTTCAATAATTATGATCCCATGGAATCCATGCTTGCATCACTAACAGAATCCTCTTGCCATTGGTTTACTGATAACAAGGAATTTTTGTTGCTTTGTATTTTTTTACATTTGGTACTCATGCTTTTGAAATATGTTATTGTTTGGGATTTCAAATTTCTGGCTGATCAGTTCCTATTTCTGAGGTATAAAACAGTTGGTAAGTACTCATTGGTACAACCAAAAGGTTGTTGGTTAGAGTCATGTCACCATCTCGGGAAAAAAAAAAGATTTTTAAATAGCTTAATATGCTTGCCTGTTTTGCATTTACTAGCTAATGAACATTCTATTTCAGGTTGGGTACTATTTTGCACCTAGCGGCAAGCCATATCCGGATAACTGGATCATAACCGATGTCATCTATGAGACTGAGGGGTCACTTTACTCGAGGCAAGGTTCATCTAAAACTTAGCATTAATGACTATACTGCTCAGTATTTTGTGGGCATGTTGAAGTAGTTTGTGTAAGCAAATGTGAAGTATACTTCTTGTGATTTTTTAAAAAGATTCAACTTCTCCTTTCTTGACAGTCATATATTCATCTCTTTTTCTTTATTCATTTATTTTTTAAGAGATGACAGTCAATACTCTTTTCATTTTTTATTCCTCAGTCCATAAAGACATTTCCTTCGCATTGATAGAAGTTCTACAGAAATTCTTGGCTTTTTTGAAGGAAATTAAAAGAGCTGCATGCCATTCTTTTAGTTTATACATCTTTGACAATGATGCTTCACAAAAATGAATGGTGACCCAAAACAAACTCTTTGTCTAATAGTGTGTTGTATTCTTGGTCTGTTGAGACCTATTTCGTTTATTGTGTATGGTACTTGTTTGTCATTATAGATATTTCATAAACACAATTGTTATTTAGGTACCCTTTCCCCAAAACTAGTTGAATCAGTTCAGTAATTGAAGTTGAGAAATTAGGAAATATTGCTGGAAGCTGTTTACAAGCAGAGAAGAATGGTTGTGAACTGTTGGCCATGATTGTCTAAGACATGCTTGCTTAAGCTCCAGATGTACTTGCACCTAGTCTAGCTCTTAAATGGCACGTCTAGTCTACGCCTATCATATAGTGCAATATAACTTTGACCCACAACTCCATTTGTTTGTTGAGGTTCTCCCCAGTTTGATTAGTTTTGTTTTATCCTTAAGCTGGTAGTTTCATCTTATGTAAAAGATGCTGGTGAGGTATTATTATACTTATGTCATTATCTGAATTTTTTGGATTTTCATTCATGCATTCTTGACAGGTCAGGGAATTCAGTTAGTGGAAATCCAGGAGCCTCTAGTGGGGATGAGACGGTATTATGAAGGAACTTTTCTGCCAACCTGATTCTCAATTTCTGTATCCTGTATTGTCTTTAACTTTGATATCTTTTTTTTTTTTTTGAAAGGTAACTTTGATATCTTATTTTCCATAATACTTTTGGCAGGTACCATATCATTCTCTGTCATGGTGCAAAACTTGGCTGGGACCTAAAGTGAACATAACAAGAGCTCCTCAGGTATACACAATCAATCCATTGTTCGTGATTAGTCTTACATATCTCTTCTAGATTGATTATGTCATATATTCTCAAAAATGTCATCATCATTAACATTAGAGCTATTTATTCTATCCATCTACGGCTCACACTCATTGCTGGTTTTAGCAAATACCATTTCTATGGTTGACTGACTCTCTGACACCCATAGGACTCAAACTTGCAAGTTTTGTGGTTGCGACAATGAGAAATACCAGCTATGCTAAGGCTCTTGTTGTGATATACTCAAAAATGTAATTTTATAAATAGTTACAATTATTCAAAAGTGTATTCTAATCAGAAAGTTCTGAAGAACCCAAAATACTCATATCTACAATTTTAGGGCCAGAACATGAAGATTGATGGATTGGCAATCACAATTGCCAAGTAGCCACCATTTTATGGGCTACAGCTATTGCAACTTTGGTGGAAAGTGTATGGACAGATATGAAATATGGAACTGTATCTAAGGTGCTATAGTGGCAAGCTGATGGAGTTGCCAAGCTCCAATAAATTAGAGGCCATATTCACACTTTGGGATATCAAGTAAATCCAGGTGATACGTCTAGAGAACTCATGGTGCCATTTGCCAAAAAATGAACACTAGAAAGATCTTGGCTCCATTTGTTTTAAAATGATTACTACTAGAAAACATACTCTCAAAAGATCTTATGAAATGGGAGGTCGCATCTGGATCAAAACTCTCTATCATAACTAGAAAGTGCTTCTGAAGGCAAATTCCTGAAGAAACTTTTTTCTGAAAGAAAGATGTTCTGGGTAGGGATTCACCATGCTTGCTTATCAACAAGGTTTCTATTGGATCCATGATTATTTTTGAGGCTTGACTTTAATTTATTCCACAAGCTCTCTCTTGATGCACTCCATGTCTTTAGGATGGATTTGGGCTAAATACGAGAAAACTCTTTGCTTGGATTCAAGAACAAGAGAACTTGATGGCCAAGATCTCATCATCATCATCATTGAAGCTAAAGTCCCCTCTATCTGGGGTTGGCTTTTCGAGTTCTACTCTTCATTGGGCCCTATCATAAACCATATAGTTAATCGCTCCATTGTCTATCATATCTCTCTCTATCTTTTCCACCATGTTTTTAATGGTATACCGTTTCTTATAGTTGCAACTTGTAGTCTCTCAATTCTACATATTGAGGATGACTTTGGTGTTCCACTTACGTGCCCAAACCACCTCAAACAAATTAAATTAATTTGTCTTCTATTGGGACTACTTCTAAACTGTCCCTAATGCGGTTATTTCTAACCCTATCTTTTAAAGTTAATCCACTCATCTAACATAACATTTGGATCTCCATCACCCTAACTTTGTGTATTTATCTTTTCTTCATTGCCCAACACTTTTCTCCTATAAAGCATTGTAGGACTCTCTTATCACATAAAACTCTGCTAGCATCTTTATATTTTGCCCACTCCACTGTTAAGATATGTTAGGATATATTATTTAGATTCTAATGAGATAATTTAGATTGTGATAGATTATGATGAGATTATGTATAGATTGTGATATGATTATACATCTCTCTCAATTAGGCAGTTAGGATCATGAATTATTTCTTGAGATAGTATAGTATCTATCAGCATCCATTAATGTACTCTATAAATGTGGCTCGCTTTCAGTGGGTTAACACAAGGAATAATAGAATGATTTTTATTTTTTCTTTCATTCTCTATCATGGTATCGATCAGGTTGATTAGTGATCCAGATCATACGCTCCTGATTGGATTATGATTTCACTCAATCCTAAGGAATCTTGTTCCCCCGTTCTCTCAACTTGCTTATTTTGGGTTTGAATATGTTGGCGTTTAGAGTTTATGTTACACAGGTTTTATATTGCCCCCACCATTGGTTTGGGTGTTCGTGATTGTAACCGCCATCCTCTGATGCCACCTTCGACTTCCCTGCCATTGTCTTTCCACTATCTGTAGCCATCCCCACCACTAGTGCCACTATTTTTCTGTTGTGGCTCAGTTTGCTGGATCTGATCGTTGTGG